>CM070019.1:30902421-32259921 GCA_036247105.1 Cirrhinus mrigala | reverse complement strand
CATTTAGAGCCGCGTGTCTCTAGCGCTGTAGCACGCAACGTGCACAAAGCACACAAACAAAACTCTGCGTAAACGTGAGATTAAAAATACAAATGCACATTCAACCGATGCAATAGATGCATTTGAGGCATGCAAAATTAACAAGTCAGATTATTGCAGTTAATTTAGAAACCCCAAGCAGGTCTGGCATGAGAAGCGATATGTTTGATGCATCAAAGCCAAACACAACCGAAACTGAGAAAATCTCATGCTGTGGGAGAGTGGGAGAGAGAAAACAAGAAATGCGAACGCGGGATAGACTGGCACGGCTTGACATGACACACATCTGCATGTTTGAAGTGCTCTGAATGGTAAGGAGCCGAGGTTGGTGGTTGGGTTTTGGTCGACCATGCTCTGGCCCAGATCTGGTGTGATCTGGTCTGGTCTGGTTTGAGGAATGTGAGATGGTGAATCTTGAGGTGGAGACCGTGGCTTTCAGGGCTCCCACGCAGTGGAGTCTGCCAGTGGAACTCTGTAACCCCACATTAATGTCGTTTTCCCCCGTCAGCAGCGGTGATGGGTCACAGAGCATCCCTAATGTGGAGGAGGTCATTTCTGTGAAGATGACTAAGGCAAAACAGTATTAATAGCTTAGGAAGCTTATTATTAACCCCATTAACACTGATTACACTTGACAAAAATTATATTTTTAGTACGTATGTTTGTTTTGCTTTCCAGTAAAAATACCCAGACCTTATAAACACATTTTGCTTTCTTATGATGTATTTCCTATTTAAACAGGACGTTTGGGGTGAAACGTAGAAGGGTTTGTCCATTATTTTAAAAAGCCAATGTAGTTTACATTGTAAACCTTGAGCGCTAGAAATAGGTGATTTTCATTCTAGAGTGCATTTGACTGGATAAATTATGTTTGTAAATTCCCCTGAGTGCAAGATGAGTCATCATGTTAGAATATGTTTTGTTCTGTTTTCCCAGATAAGAAAGACGGTACATTTTAAATGCGTGCGTATCTGCTACAAGCTAACTTTTGGTCAGCTATTTGGAGAACACTAGCACGTAGATGGCCTCATAGATAACAAACATGGATCACACAACTCTCTTTTTAGACATCGCATTTTGTCGCATTTTAGGCATGGCTGGCAAAGTCTTTATGAGTTTTTAATTATATCACTGATGCTTTTGGGCCTTTTTTGACGAACTGACAAAACGTTGCCTTAGCTTAAGGGGTTAAATTACCCACTTTTCACTTTTGTCATCATTTAGCCTACTTGTTAATATTATCTATTAATATTAAGTATATTAATTAGTGCTGTCAAATGATTACTCGTGATTAATCGCATCTAAAATAAAAGTTTTTGTTTACACAATGTGCGTGTACTGTGTATATTTATTTTGTATATATAAAAACGCATATATGGATATATTTAAGAAAAATATGTTTATATATTAAATATATGTATATCTAATATTAATTATACAAATAAAAATATATACATATACATGCAAATATTTTCAAAATATATATTGCATGTGCATGTATTTATATATCCATAATAAATATACACAGTATACATACATATATTATGTAAACAAAAACTTATTTTGGATGCGATTAATCGCAATTAATCATTTGACAGCACTAATATTAATTTATATAATATATATTAATATATTAAAATCTTATCTTCTATATATTGTTTGACATATGACACAAAGTCATAGAGGTTTGGGATGACATAAGGGTGAGCAAATGATGACAGAGTATTACTTTTTGAGTGAACTAAGTATGCATATTTTAGGCAGCATTGCATATAATGCAGTTGTTTTATTTTGGGGTGAACTATCCCTTTAAAGAAATGACTTTAATAATTGAAATAGATCAAGTGCACTAGTCAGTATCTCTTAGTATTTGCACTTACACCATAACTGTAGTGAATACTGACGACAAAGTTTTCTCATGAGAAAAATAATTTTGTAAAAGCCACGTAAACCTGACAGACATGATCTTTAAGGAACTTAACGAAGGGGTAGTGGGTGTTTGGAGACTGTGTGAAATATTGGAGTGAGGGTGCAGATTGTGCATTTCAGTTACTGAGAATTTGTATGCTGATAATGTGGCTGTGCTTGTATGTGTGAAGATGATTGGTCAGAAACACAGTATCAGATTTGAAGGTATCATTGATGCAAGAATGTAGGTCATCATAGATGACATTCATTGTTTCTAAATGCTCATTAATATGCATACATGGAATAACATTCCGAGTTTTTTTTTTTTTTTATCTTTAATATTTTAGTTTCAGATGAAAATGCATTTGGCTGGTGTGTTTTTCTGCCAGTAAAGGCTCTGTGGTTGAGAGAGAGTGTGAGAAAGCGGAAGGCGGGAGGTGCGGGTACAGCTCTGTGGAAAGGGGCAGAGCTTAACAGGCTGGCAAGGCGATAAACAGGCCAAAGTTATTTTTTTTTATCTCTCACTTTCTCTCTCTTTAGATTGAAACTTGATAATTGCTTTCATTGTGCAATAAAAAAAAGATGTTCCAGATCTAATATACTGTGTCTTTCTAACTAATTGGACTGTTTTAATGTTAAAAAAGAAGGATGTTGAGAGTGAATGTTTTGAGATTCCTTTTATTTACAAAAAGACCTGACCTATTCAATTGGTATCAACTGTGGCAAGAAAAAAACAAGAACGATGAATTGAAACTCTGCCATCAGCACCAGTACCTGTGGGAAAATAAGGATCCAACGCTTTTTTTTGTGCTTTATGTTATTTTAGACGTGAGAAACCAGGGATTGACACAAATGTTATCTTTCATTAACACAAACACACAGCCACTTCCCCTTTAAGAGGATCTCAAACAGGCAAATGAGATTAATTTAGAAAGAGCACAATCATAATGTATAATGATAGCAAAGAGGTTCTGGAAATACACTGTTTATCTCCATAGAAAAGCGGATTTTTGATATGAATAAGTCAGTATTTGTTTTGTACCTCCATTGCAGATTCAGACATTATTCGGAGTGCTGGTAAAAGATGTAAAGTGCACAGTCTTAACCTTTTTTTTTTTACTTATAGGTTAAATGAGTTTGTGTTTTGGAGTGGGTTTAGTGGTTTGGTTCATGACTTGGAAAATAAAACGTTGGGATCAGGGTTGTTGAAAAGGTAGGAAGTCACTTTGTGCTCTCTGTATACTCTGTATACTTTCAATATAAGAATAATTCACACAGAGACAAGAGGTGACAGAAAGAGAGAAAGTGATCGTATGTGGGGCAGGCTGAGTGTGTGTGCGGGAACACGTTGAGCGTTGCTGTGAAAGGTTGGTTTTTTGTGGTGTGTTTTCTGCTGAAGTGGTCTGACGAATATCTTTTTTTTTCCCTGCTAATGAATTAACTGCACGTTCAGAACTTTTTATACATGTCAACACATCTTAACAGAGTCATCAAGTCAGCAGGCAACTAATTGTTGATCTTGCATTTCCTGTCAGTTAATATCATGCACATGTGCTAGTACTACAGCAAGGAGAAATCATGAATGTTATAAATCTTAATATATATACATATGCTGGTAAATATATTTATGTATGTATACATTAATGAATATATGGATTTTTTTCCCCCCAGAAAGATTCAATTTGAGTTTTCCAGATATAGAAAATATGACATTAATTGAGTTAAAGATGAAATAATTTTAGCACCACTAGTGTCGCCAAACACAATCGCTCAATTAATTGTTGTTTTCAAGGTTCATGTTAGCACTGTATGGATAAACAGACAATCTTGTCCCAATGTCACATGACTCATAAAAGGAA
The DNA here is from genome assembly GCA_036247105.1 of Cirrhinus mrigala. NCBI lineage: Eukaryota > Metazoa > Chordata > Actinopteri > Cypriniformes > Cyprinidae > Cirrhinus > Cirrhinus mrigala. The sequence goes on along the minus strand of CM070019.1, from coordinate 32,256,115 downwards.
TATTTCACCTAAAAATGAACATTTTCTATATATTTATATTGGCATCAGGCCATCCAAGATGTAGATGAGTTCGTTTCTTCATTGGAACTGATTTGGAGAAATTTAGCATTATATCACTTGCTCACAAATGGATCCTCTGCAGTAAATGGGTGCCGTCAAAATGAGAATCCAAACAGCTGATAAAAACACAATAATCCAAAAGTAATACTAGAGGGCGGGGGTGGGCAGTTTTACCTTTGCTGCGGGCGGGAGTGGGCGGTCAGAAAATTTCCGCGGGGAAAGGTGGGATTTGGCGTGTAAAGTCCTGGATTTAGTCCTTTAAATAACTAGCGGCTACGAAAGCCATCGGTGTTGTCAGCTCGCGTTGGCAGCGTCTGAACAAAAAGCTGTGCTTGAACACAACACATAGACTACAGCCGACTGCAAACTAACGTGCGTTCTGCACCTGCGTGAAAAGATTTAACTGTCTATATCAGCAGCTTTTAATAGTATATAATCGTCATTCAAAATGAGAAAACGAAACAAAGATATACGAGATAAACCAGATATATGAACTGTGAACAAAGCAGCGCTTGCTTACCATTTTGAATATCGGTTATGTTGATCACTTTTTTCATTTTAAGCGCTCATGTTGTTATGATAGTATTCACATACTGGAATGCTTGGATGAGATTGTGAAACATCAAAGTCTTTTTAAGGCTTTAAGGGTATTCTATAGTTTTTGGTAACATTAGAGTAGTCTTCTGTTTGTGCCGCCTTCATGTACTTACTCGTTTTCATCACTTTCGTTTTAATTCTCCGGCACTGACTTGTTTGCGAAACTAGGCATCCAATCGGAGTTCTCACTTTTACCAACTGTTTTGACGCCGATGCTCTGAGAGAAAGTCAGCTGGAATGGGCGGGAGTGGACACACACATTGTGGGCTCGGGCGGGAGTGGAACACGCAGGTTGCGGGAACGGGCGGTCCTGGTCAAAAATTCAGCGGGAGCGGGCGGGTGCGGGTTTAAGAAAACAGTCCCACGCAGGGCTCTAAACCACACCACTCCAGTCCATCAGTAAATGTTCTGTAAAGTAAAAAGCTGCATTTTTCAAAGAAACAAATCCATCAAGGCGTTTATAGTTAAACTGCTTCTTCTGGTCAAAATAATAGTCCATAATCCAAATTAAAACACTTCCTCCATTAAAAAAAAGTTTTTATTGCCTATTGTCCTCTCACATCAAAATCTACCAACATATTGGTTTAGAATGGTTTTGGACTGTTTACGCTTGTGATCTGTGCATATTTCTCTCCTGATTCAGACGAGATGACTGGATATTATGGATAGGGGACTCATATATGTTAAAAACATCTTGAGGAATTAATTACAAACAGCTTTTCGCTTCACAAGACATTAATTAATGAAGTTGTGTGGATTTGGTAAATTATTGTGATGTTTTTATCAGCTGTTTGGACTTTCATTCTGATGGCACCCATTCATTGCAGAGAGTCCATTGGTGAGCAAGTGACAGTTCTGATGAATAAATCAAATCATCTACATCTTGGATGACCTAAAGGTAATTAAATTATCAGCCAGTTATCATTTCTGAGTGAGCTTTTCCTTTAAGTCTATGTTGTTTTAATAGGGCCAGTGTTGATATAAGGAGTACAATTCTGGGATACATGAAATCGAAATGGCTGACTGCAGTTCGTTTCTCATATTCTTTTCTCATCCTTCCATCCAAAAGCCTCGATCCCCCTTAAGCGGCATAGCCAGATTTAGACTCTGGGCGTTCGCTTTTGGTCCGAAAATGCGTTTGAAGTGAAGATGGCCACCTCATCACTGTATTTTTCCTTCTGTCCTTTGCTGTGTTCCCCCTTTATGAGTTGCACATGGGGCAGCCTGCAATTTATATACCACAAAATAAGCCCCTGCACATCTGCGCTCGCGACCGCACGCTCTAGCCACCACCCCGCTCTGCCCCACCCGTGGGGTGGAGGGACATTGGCAACGTTCGGCCCACCGCAGGTCTCTCAGCAAAACACTGCAGTTATATTAAACTTAAATACAGGGGCTTGATAAACAAGAGAGAGAGGAAGAAAAAAACATCTCTGTCCGATTGCTGCAGCGCTGCTTCCACCATTTTTGCTTGTGGTTAGTGAACAACGCTGCTAAGAAACCCTTTTCCCAAAACACAGAGCAGATGGTGTTTGTGTCTGTGGAAAGAAGCTGGACGGCCCCATCCTCAACGTTTGATACACTCTTCGGGAATACACGCACTTGTGGTGTACTTGCTAAATTTATAATGTGCGTAAAAATCTTAAAGAGAAAATTACTATTAGACTTGACATCAGAATGACATCTATGCACACAATTCTAAAGAAAAAAAAATGTTGCAAAAGCTACTCTCGTAGGTAATGCAGACTTTATTCAATTTTGCCAATAGTCAGTAGCATTACAGCAACTGTAGCAAATAACAATAGATTGAATGCATCAGTATGCTCTCTAGGGTGAAGTTGACCTGCAGCCTGCACTTCCTCAAACAAAAGAAACCCTTCCATACTGGTATCGAATGCCAACATAGATCCAGTCAATTCCCAATGAATCAAATTCAAGTTCCTCTCTATAGTGTTTTCTCTTTATCCTGTTTCACTCGTGTGACAATGACGTCAAAGCAGAAGATCCCACACAGGTGCACACAGAAACACACACTGACCGAGCTGGGTGATTCTCTCAGGGGAATCTTTGTGAGGTTGGAATAAGGTTGATAAAAGCCCTGAAGTCATTCTGTGGCCTCACCATAGGCCACACTCCCTGGAAGTGTGTTATTTGCCTCACGCACACACACATCCACTGTGTCATTTTCCCTGTGCTGCTGACTGACCAGCACACAAGTGCTCATTTTCATGGCACTGTGGCTACAAAGTGGCATGTTACAACATAAACTCAATCACACACTCACATCTATCTATCTATCTATCTATCTATCTATCTATCTATCTATCTATCTATCTATCTATCTATCTATCTATCTATCGTTCTGTTGTTCTATTATTCTATCTATCTATCTATCTATCTGTCTGTCTATCTATCTATCTATCTATCTATCTATCTATCTATCTATCATCTATCGTTCTATCTGTCAGTCTATCATTCTGTCTGTTGTTCTGTCTTTGTGACGTTCTACGTCATTCTATCTATGCATCTATCTATCTATCTATCTATCTATCTATCTATCTATCTATCTATCTATCTATCTATCTATCTATCTATCGTTCTGTTGTTCTATTATTCTATGTATCATTCTATCTCTCATTCTATTGTTCTATCTATCTATCTATCTATCTATCTATCTATCTATCTATCTATCTATCTATCTATCTATCTATCGTTCTGTCTATCTATCTATCTATCAATCGTTCTATCATTCTATCATTCTATCTATCGGTTTATCTATCATTCCATCTATCATTCTATCTGTCCGTCTATCATTCTGTCTGTTGTTCTGTCTTTGTGACGTTCTACGTCATTCTATCTATGCATCTATCTATCTATCTATCTATCTATCTATTGTTCTGTTGTTCTATTATTCTATCTATCATTCTATCATTCTATCATTCTATTGTTCTATCTATCTATCTATCTATCTATCTATCTATCTATCGTTCTATCTATCTGTCTATCGTTCTATTATTCTATCTATCATTCTATCTATCATTCTATCGTTCTATCTATTGTTCTGTCATTCTGTTGTTCTATCTATCAGTCTATCTATCTATCTATCCATCGTTCTGTCTATCGTTCTATCTGTCGATCTATCATTCTGTCTGTTGTTCTGTCGTTGTGACGCTCTACGCCATTCTATCTATCTATCTATCAATCTAACATTGTCGTTCTATAATTCTGTCTATCTATCGTTCTATCAATCGTTCTAATGTTCTATCTGTTGTTCTATCATTATATTTATCATTCTATCATTCTATTGTTCTATCGTTCTGTCGTTCTATTATTCTGTCTGTTGTTCTGTCATTCTGACGTTCTACATCATTCTATCTATCTATCTATCTATCTATCTATCTATCTATCTATCTATCTATCTATCTATCATTCTGTCATTCTATAGTTCTATCTATCTATCGTTCTGTCAATCATTCTATTGTTCTATCGTTCTATCTGTTGTTCTATCCATCATTATATTTATCTATCTATCTATCTATCTATCTATCTATCTATCTATCTATCTATCTATCTATCTATCTATCTATCGTTCTATCTATCTGTCTATCTATCTATCTATCTATCATTCTATCTATCATTCTATCGTTCTATCTATTGTTCTGTCATTCTGTTGTTCTGTCTATCAGTCTATCTATCTATCTATCCATTGTTCTGTCTATCGTTCTATCTGTCGATCTATCATTCTGTCTGTTGTTCTGTCGTTGTGACGCTCTACGCCATTCTATCTATCTATCTATCAATCTAACATTGTCGTTCTGTAATTCTGTCTATCTATCGTTCTATCAATCGTTCTAATGTTCTATCTGTTGTTCTGTCTATCATTATATTTATCGTTCTATCATTCTATTGTTCTATCGTTCTGTCGTTCTATTATTCTGTCTGTTGTTCTGTCATTCTGACGTTCTACATCATTCTATCTATCTATCTATCTATCTATCTATCTATCTATCTATCATTCTGTCATTCTATAGTTCTATCTATCTATCGTTCTGTCAATCATTCTATTGTTCTATTGTTCTATCTGCTGTTCTATCCATCATTATATTTATCTATCTATCTATCTATCTATCTATCTATCTATCTATCTGTCTATCTATCTATCTATCTATCTATCTATCGTTCTATAGTTCTATCTATCTATCTATCTATCTATCTATCTATCTATCTATCTATCTATCTATCTATCTATCGATCGTTCTATCTATCGTTCTATAGTTCTATCTATCTATCGTTCTATCTGTTGTTCTATCATTCTATTTATCGTTCTATCTATATCTATCTATCTATATATCTATCTATCTATCATTCTGTCAGTCTATCTGTCTATCTATCTGTCTGTCTATCTATCGTTCTATAGTTCTATCTATTGTTCTATCTATCTATCTATCTATCTATCGTTCTATCTATCTGTCTATCGTTCTATTATTCTATCTATCATTCTATCTATTGTTCTGTCATTCTGTTGTTCTATCTATCAGTCTATCTATCTATCTATCCATCGTTCTGTCTATCGTTCTATCTGTCGATCTATCATTCTGTCTGTTGTTCTGTCGTTGTGACGCTCTACGCCATTCTATCTATCTATCTATCAATCTAACATTGTCATTCTATAATTCTGTCTATCTATCGTTCTATCAATCGTTCTAATGTTCTATCTGTTGTTCTGTCTATCATTATATTTATCGTTCTATCTATCTATCGTTCTATCTATCTGTCTATCTATCTATCTATCTATCTATCTATCTATCTGTCGTTCTATCGTTCTATCTATCTTTCTATCGTTCTATTATTCTATCTATCATTCTATCGTTCTATCTGTTGTTCTGTCATTCTGTTGTTCTATCTATCAGTCTATCTATCTATCTATCCATCGTTCTGTCTATCGTTCTATCTGTCGATCTATCATTCTGTCTGTTGTTCTGTCGTTGTGACGCTCTACGCCATTCTATCTATCTATCTATCAATCTAACATTGTCGTTCTGTAATTCTGTCTATCTATCGTTCTATCAATCGTTCTAATGTTCTATCTGTTGTTCTGTCTATCATTATATTTATCGTTCTATCATTCTATTGTTCTATCGTTCTGTCGTTCTATTATTCTGTCTGTTGTTCTGTCATTCTGACGTTCTACGTCATTCTATCTATCTATCTATCTATCTATCGTTCTATAGTTCTATCTATCTATCTATCTATCTATCTATCTATCTATCTATCTATCGTTCTATCTGTCTGTCTATCTATCTATCTATCTATCTATCTATCTATCTATCTATCTATCTATCTATCTATCTATCGATCGTTCTATCTATCGTTCTATAGTTCTATCTATCTATCGTTCTATCTGTTGTTCTATCATTCTATTTATCGTTCTATCTATATCTATCTATCTATATATCTATCTATCTATCATTCTGTCAGTCTATCTGTCTATCTATCTGTCTGTCTATCTATCGTTCTATAGTTCTATCTATTGTTCTATCTGTTCTATCTATCTATCTATCTGTCTGTCTGTCTGTCTATCTATCTATCTGTCTATCTATCTGTATATCTATCGTTCTATCGTTCTATCTGTCTATCTATCTATCTATCTATCGTTCTATTGTTCTATCATTCTATTGTTCTGTCATTCTATCATTGTTGTTCTGTTCTGATGTTCTGTTGTTCTGTCGTTCTATCTATATTGTTCTATCTGTGTCATTCTTTCATCTATCTATCTATCTATCTATCTATCTATCTATCTATCTATCTATCCATCGTTCTGTCTTTCTGTTGTTCTATGTGTCGTTCTATCTATAGACCAATTTGGAGTAGACATCACAGTTACGTCACTTGCAGCTGCACGCATAGTGCTTGCAGAAAAACACTGGTAACAAGTGGATGTAAACAGGTAAAATCCATGGAATAAGAGAAAAAAAATGAGTTTTGTGCCTTTTGATGTCAAAATCAGAATGCAAATAATTTTATAGAATACTGTCATCAAAGACACCATTTAAAGCTAAGCGCATATGTTTAAATGTACTTACTATGGATGAAAACTGCTATAAATACTTTACTTTTAAAGCATAAATTTGATTTAAACAATAGGTCTACATAATATTCACATATGCTGTTCATAGGGGATGTATTGTATTAGCCCTACAGTTACAGCATGACATATTATTTAAACCCATTACTATTAACATTTTTACATAACGTTTATTTATTTTATATCACAATTCAGGCTTTTTTTCTCGCAAATGCAAGTTTATATCTCCTAATTCAGACCCTTTAACTTGATTTAACTAAAAAAAATACTGAGTTTGTTAATTCTGAGGGAAAAAAGAGCCAGACGTGTGGGATATAAACTCCTATTCTGAGGGGAAAAGAGAATGACGAGTTGTTTTCCCTTATTAGAATTTTGAGATATAATCTCAGAATTGCAAGAATAAAGTCAGAACTTTGAAATATAAAATCTAATTTACCTTTTTTATTTTATATTATTATTTCATTCCATGGCTCTATAGACTGCCACTTGACAACCATCATTTTCTGTCACCAGATAGGCTCCGCCCATAAAAAAACATTATCCCTGTTTTCAGATCTGTAAGACTATCCCACTATCTAACATCAATTTTGTTGAATAACGGTGCTTATCGCTGGGTGACAAGCTCTTGTAATATGTGGAGATAAAATACTGTTTTGTACTGTATCCGTGTAATTCTCTAGCCGTAAAGGCTATTTCTCCGCGCATCCCGAATGTTTACAAAACGATAATTGGTCTATTGTTCTATTGTTCTATCTAAATTGTTCTATCTGTATCATTCTTTTATTGTTCTGTCTACCTATCTATATTGTTCTATCTCTATCTATCCTTCTACCTATCATTCATTCTATTGCTCTATCGTTCTGTCAGTCATTCTATTGTTGTATCATTCTGTTGTGCATCTAGCAATGTCCAGCAAGCATGTAGTGAAGCTAACCATGCCAAACTAACCATGCCAGACTAACCACCCAGAACACCTTTATTTCTCGTAACTGTCAGTTAGAATGCACACATGTGCATACTGACATGCACAGTTAGATAGTGTAGATAAAAAGATACACATGTTTGCTTTTAACACGGCCACTAAAATCAGGCCATACATGAAAGGTGTGTTAAATACCGCAAATATTTCGGAAATAAAAAGTAGGCCGCCCACAGCCATGTCAACTTCATAGAGCAGAGAGTAATGGGTACAAATGAGGGTGAAAAGCGAGCAGGAGGCCCAATGAAATGACTGGCATGGCTGTTTTTAATGAGGCTAACATTGAGATACTATCAAGTGGTGAGTGAGGGTGGAAGGGTGGTTTAACAGGCTCGAAACCACCAAAACACACTCGCACACACACTTCAGCACTCTCTTTTCCCTAATAATCCTCTTGCATCCCACATTTCCTACAGTTTCTATCACTTGAGCGTCTGTGTCACATCTAGGCTTTGTGGTCCCTCTTCTAGAAGGTCCTGTCATCCTCTGAGAAACCATTCAAAAAACACCCATCAGCCAATCAGATGGGTGTGAAACACACTGGGAAAGAAAAGAGAACTTCACTGCATGCAAGTGAGAGAGAGAGCCATGTGACTTGAGGTCCACCAATCAGATCATGGGATTGCCGTGCAGCAGCCCTGCCGCGGGAGCTGTGACCTCGGATACCTCAGACATGCGACTGACAGGCCGTTACCACGGAGATCACCATTGCGAGAGCGTCAGACACCTGAACTTTCAACTACCTGACTGAAACCACGTAGATACTACAACAGCCACTGCTAGACAGAGACTTAGACAAAAGTGTCCATCGTCAAAGGTGAGTCCATCGCTCAGAGTAGCTTAGTCTTTCTCTCTCTCTCTCTCTCTCTCTCTCTTTCTCTGTCTCTCTCACTCTCGCTCGCTCTCACCACACGGCACATATGCTGTTCTGTTCGTCGGCTTGTGGCGAAAGATTCCTGTGGCACTCTCAAACCCCAAATTCTTGGTTGCAGGCAGTCTATGTAGTTTCTCTATTTCTCTTTCTCCGACTGTCATTCTCTCAGGCTGAAGTCGGCACGGCGGCGGAGAGGCCAGTTCTTTTCCCTCCTGAGCGGGACACATGGCTTCAAACAGCATCTTCGACACATTCTCCAGCTACTCGCCCAGTTTACTGCGAGGTAAGTCACCCATCGTGGCGTTCCCTTTCCTCCTCCTCCGCCGTGCTGTGGTGACCAGAAAGCTGTCAGGCGTAGCTTTGGTAGTCATAACGTTCCTAAGAGCGCATCTGCTGTAGTTTGCTGTGGCAGTTTAGCAGCTACGAAAGTGTGACATTGCATGCTTGGGTTTGACGTGCTGTATTTGGGCTACAAACTCCCTTGAGAACTATTATCTAACACCTTTTAAAATGAAACTTGTCACTTGTTTTGCTTTCTAAACGGACTGCTTTAAATGTCTGTTTATGTAAAAGAGCATATGTATATGTGTTTGCCGTTGAGCCTTTATGGCCTTCCCTAGATACCAGGGTATCCAATGCACAAATCTGTCTTCTGAGTTACCTGCGCATTTGTCTTCCATAAGATGTTTGTTTTATAATGCCGCAGTCTGTTTGGAGCAGTTCTGATGGGTTTGGATCATAATGGCCTGCTCACCGCAAGCATTAGCACCATAAACGCTCTCTCAGCGCAGGGCGCAAGGGAGGAACCAGCTAGACCAACCTTTACTGGAACTCGCAAACCAGTCAACTTCTGGAGCCAGGGCACTCTCGGCCTTTCTGTGGTCGCTGTGTATATGTGTGGGTACGGGCCCAAGTCAACATTAGTGATTTACTGGCATCTGCATCTCCTGAGCTCCTCAGAAGAGGCCATTTGTCACTATGGAAACGTCAACATGTGATGAGGTGCTTCCTGTCTTTGGATCCAGTCCGGTTTTGTTTTAAAAAACAATGCAGATTCATTCTCCTTATGTAGTGCTCATTTGGGGCGAGTTGAAAATTCAAGTCAGCGTGAGGTCAAAAGTGATATTTGCTCCTGAATGCATGCACCTGGTCTAACTGTGCGTGATGCATCGTTGCAATTACTAGAAATAAAAATGTTTGACCTGCCATTCTCATATGTGAACCAGTCATAAGGGTCAGTTTTTTTAAATTGAGATTTAGACATAAATAAGCTTTCCATTGATGTATGGTTTGTTAGGATAGGACAATATTCGGACGAGATACAACTATTTGAATATCTGGAATCTGAGGATGCAAAAAAAAATTCTAAATATTGAGAAAATGGCCTTTAAAGTTGTCCAAATGAAGTTCTTAGCGATGCATATTACTAATCAAAAATTAAGTTTTGATATATTTACGGTAGGAAATTTACAAAATATCTTAATGCAACATGATCTTTATTTAATATCCCAATGATTTTTGGCATTAAAAAAAAATCTATAATTTTGACCCACACAGTGTATTGTTGGCTATTGCTACAAATATACCTGTGCTACTTAAGACTGGTTTTGTGGTCCAGGGTCACATATTTAACTCCCAGTTTTCACAATCTAATCAGTTTCTTTGGAATTTCTTTTGTAGCTATTGCTACTAATATACTTGTAAGAACTTTATTCGGACAACTTTAAAGAGGGTTTTCTCAATATTTTAATTATTTCGCACTCTCAGATTCCAGAATTTCAAATCGTTGTATCTTGGCCAAATATTGTCCTATCCTAACAAACCATACTTCAGTGGAAAGCTTATTTTTTGGCTTTCAGATTACATAAATCTCAATTTCCAAAAAAATTCACTCTTACGACTGGTTTTGTGGTCCAGAATCACATATTTAATTCCCAGTTTTCACAATCTAATCATTTTCTAATATATAAACTGAAGACCTGTCCTACATTTTCTTTTCTTACTTAGAAATATGTGACCCTGGACCACAAAACCAGTCATAAGGGTCAATTTTTGAAATTTAAATTTGTAAATAAATACGCTTTCCATTGAAGTGTGGTTTGTTAGGATAGGACAATATTTGGCCAAGATATTAACTATTTGAAATTCTGGAAACTGAGGGTGCCACAAAAAACCTAAATATTGAGTAAATCCCCTATAACGTTGTTCAGATGAAGTTCTTAGCAATGTATATTACTAATCAAAAATTAAGTTTTGATATATTTACGTTAGGAAATAAACTCAGGACCTGTCCTACATTTTCCTGTTTTACTTAGAAATATGTGACCCTGGACCACAAAACCAGTCATAAGGGTCAATTTATAGATCAAAAATAAGCTTTCCATTGATGTATGGTTTGTTAGGATAGGACAATATTTGGCCAAGATAGCTATTGGTACAAATATACTTGTAAGAACTTTATTCTGACAACTTTAAAGGGGATTTTCTCAATATTTTGATTATTTCGCACTCTCAGATTCCAGAATTTCAAATCGTTGTATCTCGGCCAAATATTGTCCTATCCTAACAACCATACTTCAATGGAAAGCTTCAGATGATGATCTCAATTTCCAAAAAATGTACCCTTATGACTGGTTTTGTGGTCCAGAGTCACATATTTAATTCCCAGTTTTCACAATCTAATCATTTTCTAATTTATAAATTGAGGACCTGTCCTACATTTTCTTAAATATGTGACCCTGGATCACAAAACCAGTCATAAGGGTCAATTTTTGAAATTGTAATTTATGAATAAATATGCTTTCCATTGAAGTATGGTTTGTTAGGATAGGACAATATTTGGCCAAGATATTAACTATTTGAAATTCTGGAATCTGAGGGTGCCAAAAAATCTAAATATTGAGAAAATCCCCTTTAAAGTTGTCCAAATGGAGTTCTTAGCAATGTATATTACTAATCAAAAATTAAGTTTTGATATATTTACTTTAGGAAATTTACAAAATATCTTTATGGAACATGATCTTTACTTAATATCATAATGACTTTTGGCATAAAAGAAAAATCTATAATTTTGAGCCATACAATGTATTGTTGGCTATTGCTACAAATATACCTGTGCTAAAGACTGGTTTTGTGGTCCAGAGTCACATATTTAATTCCCAGTTTTCACAATCCAATCAACTTGTAATGTATAAACTCAGGACCTGTCCTACATTTTCCTGTTTTACTTAGAAATATGTGACCCTGGACCACAAAACCAGTCATAAGGGTCAGTTTTCTGAATTTTTTTGAGATTTATACATCAAAAATAAGCTTTCCATTGATGTATAGTTTGTTAGGATAGGACAATATTTGGCCAAGATAGCTATTGCTACAAATATACTTGTAAGAACTTTATTCTGACAACTTTAAAGGGGATTTTCTCAATATTTTGGTTATTTCGCACTCTCAGATTCCAGAATTTCAAATCATTGTATCTCGACCAAATATTGTCCTATCCTAACAAATCATACTTCAATGGAAAGCTTATTTTTCGGCTTTCAGATGATGATCTCAATTTCCAAAAAAATTACCCTTATGACTGGTTTTGTGGTCCAGAGTCACATATTTAATTCCCAGTTTTCACAATCTGATCATTTTCTAATGTATAAACTGAGTGACCCTGGACCACAAAACCAGTCGTAAGGGTAAATTTTTGAAACTGAAATTTATGAATAAATACGCTTTCATTCATATATGGTTTGTTTGGATAGGACAATATTTGGCCAAGATACAACTATTTGTAATTCTGGAATCTCAGGGTGTGCGAAATTATCAAAATATTGAGAAAATCACCTTGATCTTTACTGAATACCTTAATGACTTTTGGCATGAAAGAAAAATCGTTAATTTTGACCCATACAATGTATTTTTGGCTATTGCTATAAATATACCCGTGCTACTTATGACTGGTTTTGTGGTCCAGGGTCACATATGTGATATAAAGGGGAAAAAAACAGGTTGTAAACTGAATTCATGTTGAATTTGATTTATTTTGAATCCACAAATATATATGTATGTATATGCATTACAATGCATTTGCATTGCATTCAAGATGCTGTATGCATTTCATCAGTTCATGCATTCTCTGGGAATGCTCTATATTAATCTTAATTATTCTTGTAGCAAGTAATAGTTAGTGTAGGCTGTTTACTATTGCCAAGCAACGTAGAAACTTGGTGCATCAATGCAAAAGCAGCTCGTCCAATCCGAATCAGGAGCCGAAAGTATGTGTTTCAGAAAACAAGTTGTGTAAGATCAAAGTAGAGAAGAGCAAATCACCCCTCGCCAAGATTACAAGTGATGCTTTTGGTCTTGTTAAGTGACGCCACCCAACCCGGCAGAGACGAAATATATACCGCCTGCCTGTGTTGTTTTTCTACTTCTTTGGAGTCCATTTCACAGATGACTTCGGATCCATTCATATCCCACTCATCTGCTCACATGAAAGTCTAGAAGTTTGAGTAATTGCTGCTGAATTGATCCTCACATGGTACGCTTGAGTCTGTGTTTACATGCATCAGCAGAACTCTGAGCTGGTTAACATTACCGTAGAGTCTGGGATGGATCTGTGTGAGTTAAATAAAGTAGCCCAGAATTGGACAGAGTGTACGCTGATGTCATGCGCTCTATGTAGTAAACAGTAGCTAAATGCTAGTGGGGGTTTATGTTTTCAGTGTTCCTATAAACTCCCAGCATGCCGTTCCACTCTCATTCCACATGTTCGGTATTGGAGGACCATCAGTTGTTGAAAAATCTTGATTGATTGCTAATCAGAATAATTCAGGAAAGATGTATCCCAGTGTCTGTGGTGGTAACATCCTTGTGGGATGAGCTGAGGGTTTTAGTTTGTCTTAACAAAGTGCTCACATCCAAAAATAAGGAAGAAAAGAGACAGAAAACAGAAGTGTTGAAAAGTTTGTTTGCTTTAGTAACAGTGTTGCCAAAATAAGGGTCTGGGGCAAGAGAGGTACTGTTTGCAGGATATTTCCCTCCACTTATTATATTTATAATAAGTGGAGGGAAGAGGTTGAGAAGTAATAGAAATCTGTGACAGCAGATATAAAATAATGCAGTTTTAGAATCTAATTACATTTTGATGATGGAATATGATTTTTTTTTTATTAGTGATGAATCAATCACAATTGTGATAATGCATATTCAAATAGTAAATAGGCTCAATTTTGATTTCAAGTAGACTTTCTTTCCTTCTTTCTTGAATCAATGAACAATGAATTCTGCTTCTACTGTGTTTTAGAGTTAGAACTTCTCAGATCCCAATCGCAGCTCTAATTACCATTGGAAATCATTTGTGAATACACAATATCCTTTATCAATTTGTTCTGCCATGAAACCAAAAGTAAATCATTTAAAAACGTTTAAGTTCTCCAATCTGAGTTTTTTTCAGATATTCTTTATGTTGTGAACAAATAAGCTTTTGGAGCCATTCATACTTTTGTATGTGAAATCATCAAACAATCAGCATTTGCTCCATATGTTTTCTTAAGGATTAACAGCATGTCTAATAAATGGAACGATAATGTCTAATACAGCAGTCTGAATACATTTAAACTGTGTGATATACAGGTATATGTCTATTTATACAGTGTATTTACTCTATTATACTGTTTGAGAAGAATAGATATATATTCTAAGGTCTAAATCAAGACGATTATTATCATTTATTCTGCGCATGTGTGTAAAGGCAACTTAATTGGAAGAAGTCACGTAACCAACACACAGCAATCAATCAGTCAGTCAATAAATAAATGAATAAATAAATAAATAAATGTAAATTTTAGTCAGTATTTTTGTCTTATCAGCAGGTAAAAATATTTAACCATTCTTAAAACAGGATGTATTTACTTGAGAAGCAAAATTGCATATATTTAGATAATTTTCCAGATAATTAAAAAGAAATGTCCTACCCAGTTGGAAGGGTTGTTCTTGATTTAAGCATAAATCAACCCAATTTTGTAGGTTTTTTTTTTTTTTTTTTTTTTTTTTTTTTTTTTAATAAAACAAGAACATTTGCCTTTGGGGAAAGAATAGTAAACTTCATTTAAGTGCATTCATTAAGCACATTAAGTGTATGTTGTTAAACTAAATTACTAATTTTTAAAGATGTTTAGATATTTCACCGGAAAACACAAGTACAAAAACCTTATGTATTTATTTATTTATTTTTGCAGTGCAGATGTACAGTGATGTACGGTACGGAAAGAGTCTCGTAAAATGCCTCACGTATGAGAGAAGAGTGTGAGAAAGAAAATTGAAGGAACAAGGCGAGAGGGTGTGTGTGTGTTTGCGCATGTATGTGTGTGTGTGTTGCGTGTTAATCTGATGCAGACTCTGTTTGCTTCTGCTGCTCACCAGCAACCACAATGAGGTCACACCTGTTGCACTGAAACAGCAGTCTAAAACACACACACACACACGCACGCTCAATATATAAATATACATATATATAAACGTATCTATACAAGCCATTCACTTGCATAATTAGAAACATACACGAACACACAACCACATTCACACACTTTAGATTATGCATCTGCTCGCATTAAATTGGCCTAAATCTTTACATGCAATGTAAAAATGATTCACAGATCAAGTGAATAATGTTCATTTACTTATTTTCCATTTGCATGTTTGTTCTAGCAACTTGTAATTTTCAGGAACACCAGTAATGCATCTCAGTGCAACTGGAATCGCGCATTTGAGTTCAAATGGTCTGACAAATGAAAAATCTTCGGTTTAGTAATATTCACTGCCCTGCTAGCATGCACAGTGGCATTAATAATTAATATGGTTGCGTATGTTTGACTGTTTGCGAGTTTTTTACACTGTTGTGGTTGATTTTGTTGTCACATTTAGCAGCTTCTTCATCTGCAACAGTTTAGCAACAGTTTTTGATCAGTTGTTAGTTAACTTCGTCGCATTTCATGGACAAAGTGTTGAGGTCTGCGTGGTGTTTAAAGGACTTCATGACTGATTTTTGTCTTATGAGGGTTCATATGATCAGTGTTCATATCACGTTGTCAATATTTATCTCTACACAACATGCTTAAGTTCTCCTAGGAAGTGATATTACTCTGGAAACACTTTAAAGGTTATTGCACAACGAGTCCGAAATTTTAACAAAGATAACCATTTTTAGAATTTTTACAATATTACAAGTGAAAAATTATATGTGACTCTGGACCACAAAACCAGTCTTAAGTAGCACGGATGTATTTGTAGCAATAGCCAAAAATACATCGTATGGGTCAAAATTATCAATTTTTCTTTTATGCCAAAAATCATTAGGATATTAAGTAAAGATCACGTTCCATGAAGATATTTTGTAAATTTCCTACTGTAAATATTTCAAAACTTAATTTTTGATTAGCAATATGCATTGCAATGCACTTTATTTGGACAACTTTAAAGGCAATTTTCTCAATATTTCGATTTTTTTGCACCCTCAGACTCCAGATTTTCAAATTGTTGTATCTCGGCCAAAAATTGACCCTAATGACTGGTTTTGTGGTCCAGGGTCACATATTTAGAACTCACACTGTCCATATGGAACCCACTGATGCAGCTTATACCGTCTTTTTGGATTTACGCTAAATAATTTAACTTTTTTAAGTCATGCAATTTAACGTTTTAGTTGAGACATTTAGTTAAAATAATTGAAGGGACAGTGTACCCAAAAATAAAAATTCTGTCATCATTTACTCACTCTCATGTCATTCCAAACCTGCATGACTTTCTATTTTGTCTTTGGAAAAGAATATACAATGAATGTCATGTTTGGACCCAAAAGTTCTTCAAAATACGTCAAAAGTCATTCAGGTTTGGAACAACATGCGGATGAGTAAATGATGACAGAATTTTCATTTTTAAGTGGAAGGTTAACCTAAAGCAATTCAATTAAACTTAGAAAAAGCCATGAGAGTGGTTGCCTTCAGGTTTCCACAAACACCTCAGCGTGCAAACATGCATACACAAGCATACATTTGCATGCATGCACATACATCGACATGCATAGTGGAGCCACTGTGGAATCCTGTCTGAGTCTTCCGGTTGACTTCTACCGACGTGACCTCACATAACACCAAAAGCAACGCTGAGCTCCATCAGTTGGAGCTACAGAAAACATCTATCACATTATGCTCTGAAGCATTCATGGCAGAACTTAAGGACGCTGAGTGCTTAGCCCGCAGATTTACCAATGCTGCATGTAGGTCGTGCAAAACTTCAGATGACTGCACAGAGTTTATTAATTTCATAAACACATGGTTCGTGCTCCTATAAATTGATACTTCACTGCGCTGGAGCGCATTCAAAGGCTTTCGGCTCCTGCCCATTACCCTCGGCCCCCGAAAATATCAGCATCCAAGGCAAGAACTGAAATCTGTAACCAGATATTGAGGGTCTGGATATTGGACAGAGAAGAGCGTAATGAAAACTGCATGAGGGTCTCAGCGGAGGGTCTGGCTTCTGTGTCTAATTTAGCTCAGAACAATTCCTATTTATAAAGCGCAGGCTCTGTTGTGGGACTGGAGTTGATTAGGGAAATGTCTCGAGTATAAGGGGAGTGTTTTGCAGGGATTTCTTGTCACTGGTCCTGAAGCTAGCGATCTGAGCATGTGTCAGGACATCTAATGGCTGTGACGAGTGAGAGATGTTTCTCGTGTAGTTGCTCTGTCTTTCCTGAGGGACCGGTATTTAGGTTGCAAACAGAGTTTTTAACCCTGTAAAGCCTGACTTATGAAATAAGAGTCCAAAAAACCTATTTGTTTTTGTTTAGTGGAGTATTATATATACATTCATAACAAAATAAAATGCCTTCTTGTTCACTGCATAAAAATCAGTAAAGATTTTAGAGCAAAAAGACAACTTGAAGGATTCCCCTTTTCATTTACATTTATTTTTGGAGGTGTTTTTATTCAAAGTGTGGGAACGTTTCAAGTGTTTCCATACAAAATCGATTTAGAACTCAGATTGGTTCTTTTCAGAACCTTCATTTAACAATAAAACGTTACTCACTGTATATGGTTGTGTTGGTTCGGTTAAGCTAATGAGCAGTTTTGCTTGATGGGAGAAACAAATTTGAAGTTGCATTCATTTAGAAATGAAATAAAGGCTCTGTTCTAATGTCTACATAGGCTGCACCCTGCAAAAAAAAATTGCAACCTCATAACTGTCTGATTTGGTCATATAAATGGTGCAGCCTTTGCAAAGCAAAGTGTAGATGTTACTTGACTCTTTCAGTTGAGCATGATGTGAACAAACGAAGTCCAATCATTTTAAAATACACAGTGAACAGCAATATAGATGGAAACCTTTTTATTTTTGTATAAAATTGAAGTACGTTTGTGACTCTGGACCCCAAAACCAGTCTTAAGTAGCACGGGTATATTTGTAGCAATAGCCAAAAATACATTGTATGAGTCAAAATTATCGATTCTTCTTTTATGCCAAAAATCTTTAGGATATTAAGTAAAGATATTTTGTACATTTCCTACCATAAATATATCAAAACTTAATTTTTGATTAGTAAAATCCATTGCTAAGCACTTAATTTGGACAATTTTAAAGGCGATTTTCTCAATATTTTGACTTTTTTTTTTTTTTTTTTTTTTTTTTTTGCACCCTCAGATTCCAGATTTTCAAATAGTTTTATGTCGGCCAAATATTGTCCTATCCTTACAAACCATTCATCAATTTAAAGCTTATTTATTCAGCTTTCAGATAATGTATAAATCTCAATTTCAAAAAATTGACCCTTTTGACTGGTTTTGTGGTCCTGGATCACATTTATAATCGTTTTACACTTGCTTGGGATATTTTTCACTGAGCATGAGGCAATGCATTATTGGATCGTCTCCTTCTCTAAGAATGCATGCAATGCACTATAAAAAAAAAAAAAATAAATAAATAAATATTACGAAGCAGCATAATTATCTTTTAAAAGGCTATGACTGACTTGAAAATGCTTAAAGGGATATTGCACCCAAAGATAATTGCCGTCATTTACTCATCAACATGTTGTTTCAAACCTGTATGATTTTATTTCTTCTGTTGAACACACAAGGAGATATTTTAAATTGTCCATAAAAAAAAAATTGAAGAGAAAAGAAATGCAAAAGGCTGAGTAAATTATGACAAAATTCTCAGTTTTGGGTGAACTAACCTGTACGTTTTCCGTTGCTGTCGTGGTAAATGCTATTTAACCTAACGCGTTGATATTCAGGTACTGAGCTATAAACTGAGGCTGCATTCAGAACAGAATACTAGCAAACTACTTTTACTCTTTCTGACATATAAAGTTATGGCAGAAATAGTGTGACTAGTCTGTTACTCTGAATTTAGCCATTACGACTTTGCATTTGCATGATTATGTTCAACTACTCTTTCAGCAGCAACATTGTAATCAGCCGTAGTTTAGTCGTAGTCCTGTGTCAGTGTCCTTTTTGGTTTTAATCATACATCAAAAGTTTGGGATCAGTAAGATTTTTAATGTTTTTTAACCCTTTAACTGTCACCGTCCACTCTGTGGGAAGTTTACTTCACCATATTACAAATAAATCCTAATTTAATCATGACAAACTATACATCGTTGGAAAGGTCTAAGACTCCTAAATAGATATTTTACCATATTTCTGTGTTACAAATTATGTAGGAAAAGTAATAGATTAATATATGTCAAGAGTGCAACATAAAAAATCTACATCATAACATGAGTTCTGACCTTCGTCACAAAAGACTTTCTTCGTTGCCTTTTTCCCTATCACACTTTAGAAATCATAAGAAATTATATATCAGTTCAAAACTTAAAATCTCAAAATTCATCTTTTGAAAGGCATTTTAAAATCAGACATTGCATTACCATGGAAAATGTACATCAAAATCATATTACAAAATGTTTTCATTCAGGAATTATAAAAATGTAAGTCTGGATAGTGCATTTTTATGTCTGTGTTCAAAAATGGGAGTGACAGTTAAAGGGTTAAAGAAGTTTCTTATGCTCATTAAGGCATTTATTTGATCAAAAATACAGAAAAAAAATGTAATATTGTGAAATATTATTATGATGTAAAATAATGTTTTTCTATTTTAATATACATTCAAACCTAAATTATTCCTGTGATCAAAGCTGAATTTTCAGCATAATTACTCCAGTATTCAGTGTCACATGATTCTTCAGAAATCATTCTAATATGCTGATTTATTATCAGTACTGGGAACAGTTTTTTATTATTATTTTTCTTTTTTTTTTGGAACCTGTGATACTTTTTTCAGGAATCTTTGATGAATAAAAGGTTAAAAAGAACAGCATTTATTCAGAATATAAACCTTTTCTAACAATATAAGTCTTTGCTATCACTTTTTTTTTTTTTTTTTTCAAAAAAATGAAAGAATAAAAATTTCTGACCCCAAATCTTTGAACGGCACTCTATATTGTTAGAAAATCTTTCTATTTTAACTAAAAGCTGTTCTTTTAACCTTTTTATTCTTCAAAGAATCCTGAAAAAAGTATCACAGGTTCCAAAAAAAAAAAAAAAAAATGAAATAAAATAATAATAATATTTGGCAGCACAACTGTTGCCAACTTCGATAATTGTAATAATAAATCAGCATATTAAAATGATTTCTGAAGGATCATGTGACACTTAAGACTGGAGTAATGGCTGATGAAAGCTTAGCATCACAGGAATAAATTACATTTTAAAGTATATTAAAATAAAAACCATTATTTTATATTGTATTTTGCAGTATTACTGTTTTTTCTGTATTTCTGATCAAATGAATGCAGACTTAATGAGTATAAGAGACTTTTAAAAAAAACAAGTCTCAATGATCCCAATTTCCATGAATAGTCTATGAATTTTAGTCTAGGTTTAGCCAATGAAATCTTAAAAACGTAAACTGATAATACCAATTATAACGCTTTAAATGATAATCAAGATTACTTGAAATTTTATTGCAATTATTGCTCTTTCATGTATAAGCACAAATAAAAAGAATGTCACATGATACACGTGAATTATTTTACCTCATCTAGTTTTCTGATTTATTAAATTATCCTGTAAATTAACATACATCAACTCTATGAAAACTGATAAAACTTTCTTTCTCAGAATCTCAGAATTCTTAGAATCTTTTATCAGAAATAGTGAAATTCCTTGTATTAATTCTAGTAATTCCAAATTATATTCCTGTTTTTCTATTAAAACAACAACAAAAAAGACTTGTGGCACAAAGGTTGCGCAAGTGCACTTATTCAGCAACCACATCCATGTTTGGATTTATTGCAGTTCCTCTGGCAGATTTAGTCGGCCATCTGAAGGAACACAGACTGACTGTGCACATTCATTTGAGCAGAATATCTCAGTGGAGCTCGATAGACTCCAACTAAAACGTCTGTTGATGTTTTCAGCTCATCAGAGCTTTTTCCGCAGAAAGTGCATGTCAGGTTGTGAAGAGTAAAACTCTGATAGAGGGATTTGAACTCTTGACATCTGGCAACCGCAAGCATGAAATTTGTTGTTGTTGTAGAAAATATATAGAGATTTTGGATATAGAGAGTTGTTTTAGTCTCGCCTTTTTGTCAATGATATTTCATGTTGACATAATCATATTTATAGTGTTTAATAAAGTTGGTGTTTGTTTTTCAACAAATACATTTCATCATGCATGCATACTAAAGTTGATTTAGAATTTACACTCTGACATATTTTGGAATGAAACAATGTACAAAATCAAGTGTGTGTAGTTAGACTTTCCATTAAAAACACTAGTTTCAAGCCTTAAAATGCTGCCTACACTAGGTTTTGGAACAGAGCCAGTGTGCTTCTTTTGTAAACCAGAATACTAGGCGTTGAAAAGGTCATTGCGTGTGCATCAAAAGTGTTTTTCATGTATGTGCACTCCATTCAGTGGCAGCAGCGTACCGGGTTCACCCAGAGTTAGTGTGTGTTTTCAGCGCTTGGGCGTGTGATTGTGTGTGACAGCAGCGAGTGAAGCCGATTCCTGGGTGTATGCGAAACACATTACCACAACACACAGCGAGTTTGAGGAACAAGAGGTGTTCGGTGGTCCTTCCATAATGATCTGTCATGATATGAGGGGGTAGAGGGATGTCAATGTCATTTATAATGTCTAGACGAGCTATTTTTGAGGGACCCTCGCTGCAGTGGAACAGACGTCATGAAGGCAGGATGAACACTTCCAGAATATCCACAGCACTGGAAAGCTCAGTGGAAATGCTCATAAAATAGTTTCTGTTTGATTCTCTGAGCATGTTAAAATAAATGCATCTAACATCTCTTTAGCTCACATGTTCCAGTGAGTAATGGACCATTAGGAGAGATTGCAGTCCTGCAGTACAGTTCGTTTCAGGCTTATGAAACTTTTCTCTCCACCACTGGTAACTTTTTTTTTTTATGGCAGTGCTGTTCATTGTCTCTCCTTATGATTAATTGCATATGTTTGTGATTTTCATTCAGTTGTAAGTTTCAAAACGAAATAATTGTAATATAGATAATTTAGAATTTTACTTGCAGAAGCATTATCATTCAAAATTCTGGTTTCAGTAAGATTTAAGTTGAAAAAAAAAAAAAAAACAATTATGCTCACTGAGGCTGCATTTATTTGATCAAAAACACAGTAAAAACTGTAATTTTGCTAAATCTTATTACAATTTAAAATAACTGATTTCTATTTGAATATATTTTATCAATTAATTTATTCTTGTAATGCAAAGCTGAATTTTCAACATCATTGCTCCATTCTTCAGTGTCACATGATCCTTCGAAAATCATTCTAATATGCTGATTTGCTGCTTAAGAAACATTTCCACTGAATTTGAATTTGAACTTGTTTTTTTTTTTTCAAAATTTGATGAATAGGAAGCAGTTTTTTGAAACAGAAATCTTTTGTAGCAGTATAAATGTCTTTACTGTCACTTTTGATCAATTTAATGCATCCTGGCTGAATAAAAGTATTCATTCCTTGAAACAAAAAAATCTTTCTGACCCCAAACCATGCACTTGTGCTAAATTATAAGTGTTCCATCCCAAAATAGCAAATGACCATCGGCCTGTAGCAGATCTGTATAAAAACACATAGTGATAAGATAACGGTATGTGGGGAGTGAACTTGTTTAGGAGTGGTGTGACAAACTATATGTTATTTATGTCATGTTTTAAAGTCAAAATATTGTGGAGTGAGCGGAACTGAAAGGTTTACACCCTACTTTCAGTGTGACCATCAACAATTGACAGATTATTTTCAAACTGTAATGGAGCATCTGCACTTCCAGTCTGAACACACCTACTCATTCTGTATTGTGACTGTTTTGAGAACAACAGTTGTTATCAACACTGTGAAATAATGCAAATACAAGTATGGGAATGATGCGGTGAGCAAAACATGACATAAAACGAAAACTCATCTTCATCTCTAGACTCCAACTCTGCTTTCTCTGGATGCACTTCTAAACAACTTCAAAAGATGCACCTTTTCAAATGGTATTGAAGAAGTAGAAGTAGAAATAATTTTGTCTATGAATCAAATTTCATGCATCTAAGCAGAAGCCTTAAAGGAGAAGTCCACTTCCAAAACAAAGATTCACATATAATGTACTCACCCCCTTGTCATCCAAGATGTTCATGTCTTTCTTTCTTCAGTCGTAAAGAAATTATGTTTTTTGAGGAAAACATTTCAGCATTTTTCTCCCTATAATGGACTGATATGGTGCCCCGAGTTTGAACTTCCAAAATGTAGTTTAAATGCGGCTTCAAACGATCCCAAATGCGGTTGTAAACTTATTATATTATATAAAAATAATACAATTTCTATACTTTTTAATGTCAAATGCTCATCTTGTCTTACTCTTCCTGACCTCTGTTTTTTTTCCATGACAGTTAGAGTATGTCGAAAAACTCTCATGTTCTCCCTCAACTTCAAAATCGTCCTATATCGCTGTTTTAGCTGTTTTGTTAAGGGTGTTTGATCTTCTTTGTATGTTCACTTTGCAAAGACTGGGTCGGTACTTCTGCAGCAATGTAGGATGATTTTGAAATGATTTTTGAAGTTGAGGGAGAAAATACGATTGGAGTTTTTCGACATACCCTAACTGTCTTGAGTCAGAATACACAGAGTTCAGGGAGAGAAAGACAAGATGGGCATTTGAGATTTAAAAGTATTTAAATTGTATTTTTTTTTTTTTTTTTATGAAAATACCCTATCATTCCGCTAGATAAGACCCTTCTTCCTTGGCTGGGTCGTTTACAGACGCATTTAAACTGCATTTTGGAAGCTCAAAATCGGGGCTCTATGTCAGTCCATTATATGGAGAAAAATGCGGAAATGTTTTTCTCAAAAAAACATAATTTCTTTACGACTGAAGAATGAAAGACATGAACATCTTGGATGACAAGGGGGTGAGCACATTATATGTGAAACTTTGTTTTAGAAGTGGACTTCTCCTTTAAGATTAGACATGAAACAATTGAAAAAAGTGTGTTTAAACATTTGAATGATAACTAGCGGTGTGTTTTTGGGCAAGATTCTATTTAAGTGGAAATTAAATGCAATTTATTATATTTTTTTGCCATTCCATTCGGTGCCACTAGTGGTGCAAGCCAGGGCTGTGCACAGGGCGGTGGCCCGGTGGCTAGAGCCACTGCCTCTCTGCCCTCATCGACTGAGGTGCCCCTCTCACCAATCCCCCCCATTACCCCAGCTTAAATCATTCTGTTACCGCTCCGCTAAAGATCCACTGTTTCCGCTAAATAATCCGTTCCATGTTTTCCCGCCTGCTCCTCAGCCTCACTCACAATCTGCGTGCCGCTCTCTAGACGCGACAGTTTCCGAAGTTCATTGCATTAACAGGTAGATGTATTACAATTCACATTACAGTCAGTGGATGATTCACTGAATTAGTAATTTGGTAGCTTGTTTTTGTATTTCTGTCTGTAATCATTTGCTCTCGGCCTTATAAAAGTGCTAACAACAAAATATCCACGTTCTTAGAATTAGAATGTCTAATCAAATTATTGTACCCAAACAGACCTAATATAAATAACACAAAATTTGCTGCACAAAAAAAGGAGCGAAGGGAGGTGCACGTTGTGTAATTATTATGTAAATATAAATGGACAAAAATTGATGTATATATTTAAGAGAAATATGTTATTTATTTTTGTTATATATAATATATATAATATAAATTCTAGAAAATTATAATAAATACATATACTTGTAAATATTTCTTAAATATTTCGTAAATATGTACATGAATGTGCTTATATTTATATATACATAATAATTACACTTAGCACACACACATATATTAGGCAAACTCAAACTTTTATTTTTCATGTATTAATAGTAGGCCTATAAATTGTTAAAAAAAATAATAATATAAATATTCTAAATGAGTTGTTTATTAGTATATAATGTAGCCTAGATTTCTGCTGTATAATATAAAATTAAATGCAATTTTTTAACTTATGTGGTCCTCAAGATAAGGGAAAATTATGCAGAAGTACAATGAAATTATCTAAATTAATTTTTAGAATATTTCCTATCATTTTAAATGATCAGAATGTATCTATGACAAAGGCTTCTAAAATATGGCTTCTTATAAAAGTGTTCCCATCAATCAGTTTGCCATGATACAGGGGGTGGGTCAATTTACCCCACTCTCCCCTTCTTCCATTGAAGATACAAGCAGGCTCAGAGAGTGACTCTTATCAAAACATCTACAATAAAGTCTGAAATTATTACAGAATGTGCTGTCTTCTCTTTTAATTGTATATTTGTAACAACTGGATAATTTTATTATTATTTAGTATTAACAAGCACCCAACCCCTTAGTGCCCCTTTTTTGGTTTGGGCCACTGCCCCTCAAAATGTCTGTGCGGCCCTGGTGCCACATTTTGACTTTACATATATATGCAAGAAAGACGAGACAATATCATAATTCAAGATATAAGAAAAAAGACGTATTGGAAGCTTCATAAATTCGAAAATAGATTCAGGTTGTAAGAAAAAAGACCAATTGGGAGAGGTTTTTAAACTAATAAGACTGTAAAATTATCTGCAAAATCAAAGTTTGAATGGAGCCTGAATTAATTGCAAAAGTTTCCTATATAGGGTTAGAGGTTTAAAACAAACCCAAACCAGAATATTTGAGGATTATTAATACAGTTCTGCTTCAGTGTGTTTACAGATTGGACAATTATAATAATTTTGACCGTAATAAGAACATGCAGTATAAAATTTGAAGCAGACTGAGTCGATCAGAACCACAGACCACTGTTATTTTATTAGATCAGACGGACAGAGCAGGATCTGGTCAGTTTGATTTTTTAATCAGTTTGACTACTATTTTCAATGTCCTTGTGTCTGTAGTGTTTATGCATCTCTAGCTCTTGCTGTTGTTTCTTTGAAAACTAACAGAATCATGTGTTTTCACCACACAGCTCGGCACCTGCTCTTAAACGCTGATAAGCTTGTTTTCCATTAGTATCACTTTCAGACCTCACCCAACACCTGAATAAAAGCGCAGAGAAGCTAACAAACATTTGGCTTTTCGAGCAAACACACACAGATCCTCCCAAACACACCCTATAACTGTTATTGCTACGGCCCCACCAAGATGCAAAACCACTAAGAACATTAGTGCCGCATTTTTAGCTCCAGTTCACACTGTGTTTTCACAGTGTAACTTGAACATTTCCACATTAGGACTTTAACCCTCAAAGACCCGCTGTCGCAAAAATGCGAAGCATCTTAAAAGCAATTCAGCACTTATTATGGGTTAAAATATACAACAGTGTGTCATTTTATGAAATAGAGCATATGAAAAATGTTTGCAGTTTAAATCTCCAGGTTTAAGAGTTTGAGGGTTTAACCAACTTCTTTCGAAGTTTGGTCAAGAATGAATGGAATACATGGAAAATTAGAATTCACAATGATTGCATTGCCTCTTTAAAACGGTGCCCTGAAGCGTCTCCACACAATCATTTTATTTGTCGTTAAAACCTCAGACCGATGCGTCATCAGTGCCTCAATTATCCGTCTGAAAGCGTGCGAGACTGATACGCGACGGAGACTCTTCTACCATGAGAACTCTCACACACACAGACAAAAATCCTTAATCGTCTTCAAAACCTCTCCCTTCCTCTCTCCCTTATTTGCCAGAGCGCAATAAAACAAGTTAATTATGGCGTTGAAAATATGAGGATAATGATAGGATATAAGATGATGGTCGCCCTGAGGTTATGAGTTTTTGATTCTCTCTGTTGCCTTTTTGTTTTTTGTTTTTTCTTTGCTTGCTAAATCCAAGGCGCCCTTCCCAGAAAAAGCTGAAGTTGTTTACAAGCGGTTTATTGACTTGCGCTGGGTGATGGGAGATTTTCAGGTTGGTCTTTGTGAATAGAAACATCTCAGAGTTTTTTAAGTGTTTATTTCAGATGCCTATTTCAATGCATTACTCCAGTTAGAACCAATCCCATACAGAATACAGTAGTCACATTTGAAAAGCCAAAAGTTATTTTCTTCCTCCATGAATCACAAATGAAGATATTAGGCAGAATGTCCAAGCTGCTCTTTTTCTTACAGTGGATATTAATCAAGAAAATGTTTTTTTTTTTTTTTTTTGCATATTCTTTACTTTATGTTAAAGGCGTTGATTGGATTGTAAAGAAGTGTCTATACGCTAAAAAAAAATAGAAACTGGTGTCGAAACCCAATTTTCACTCAGAAATTGCAGGTAAATTTTGCAATTACAATTACAAATAAATGGCAAGAATTTAAAAAAGTACACACTAAAAAAAAAATAGTTGTTTTAAGTTTTTTTTAAATTTTTAATTTGGTCAACTAAAATATTCCACTTTAAGTTGACACTTAAATTAACATTAAGTAACTTAAAATTTCAAGTTGACTAAACTAAACTAAACATTTTAAGGCAGCAGGTAACAAATTATATTAAGTTGAAACAACTTTTGAAATATTTTTTTATGTGTATTACAGTGTATGTAAAATTTACACATTTGTAATTTTTTTTTATTTAAAAAAATATTTTTTTCATTATTCGGCATTTGAGAGAAAAGGCTGAAAATTTAGACGGCTTGGTGAAATCAGCATCAAAGGATATTGGTGGAATTATTTATAAACAAATAAATTATTACGTACATTTTTTTTTTTTTTTTTTGAAAAACATGTATGGATGAATCACCCACAATAAAACCCAGAATGTACATTATTGAAATAAATATGCATAAAAAATGATTGGAGTACATGTTATATTATATATATATATATATATATTAAAAGTTTATTAAAAGTTAATAATAAATAATTTACATTGTTATAAAATATTTATATTTTGAATAAGCACTGTACTTTTTAAACTTGTTATTCATGAAAGAATCCTGAAAAAAAAAATTACAGGTTCCAAAAAATATTTGGCAGCACAACTGTTGATATTATCCAACATTGATCATTCTAATAATAAATCCGCATATTAGAATGATTTCTGAAGGATCATGTGACGCTTAAGACTGGAGTAACAGCTGATAAAAATTCAGCTTTTCATCACAGGAATAAATTCTATTTTAAAGTATGTTAAAATGAAAAACATTATTTTATATTGTAAAAACATTTTGCAATATTACTGTTTTTTTTTTCTATATTTTTAATCAAATAAATGCAGCCATGATGAGCATAAGAGACTACTTTAAAGACTTTTACAAGTCTTACTGACCCCAAACTTTTGAACAGTAGTGTATATATATATATATATATTTTTTTTTTTTTCAGTTTTTCTAAAAAAAATAGAAACTGGTGTCGAAACCCAATTTTCACTCAGAAATTGCAGGTAAATTTTGCAAACAATTACAAATAAATGGCAAGAATTTAAAAAAGTATACAGTAAAAAAAAAATAGTTGTTTTAAGTTGCCTTAAAATTTTTAATTTAGTCAACTAAAATATTCCAGTAAACGTAAATATATATATATATTTATTTATTTATTTTATTTTTTTTTTTTTTCAGTTTTTCTACTTCAAAACTAACTTACTTGCCATTTCCTTGTAATTAATTGTAAATTTTACTAGCAATTTCTGAGTGAAAATTGTTTCTACACCATTTTTTTCCACTATAGGCTCTGTTTGGTTTTATGTTGACTGTTAAGTTATAATCCAAATAGACACAAACATCCAATTTCTGCACAAAGAGTGTATTTTAAATGAGCAGCCTTTAAACTATAGTAATCCAGTATCTTTGAACCGTTCATAAACTATAGGGAACTTGGATGGTGACCTTTTCATTCATCTGATGAGGTAGTAATTTTAGTTTCACTAGTGAACTAGTTTTAGTTTTAATTTGAAAATGCCTGGCATAATTTAATCTTGAATTGCACGCGTGCACTTGACCTGAGATAAAACAGCAAACGTGCTTGTGTGTTTATGGAGTTGTAGCAGTTCCTTTTCTGAGGAAAAGCCCCAGACGAACAGACAGGGATTCCCCCTCTCACAGACACACGCACGCACGCACACACACACACTCACGCTTTCTCTCTTCCCATTCCTGTGTCCTTCTGTGTCTGGAGTCTGGTCAGGCCGTCTGGATCACTCTCACGACATTCCCATGCAGACACACACACACATACTGTACAAGGTTGCAACATCTCTCACACTTTCTTTCATTTTTGCAGACAGATGACAGACATCATGCTGCTGACTCGCTATGTCACAATGATGACTTGGCGATTTCCCTCCATCTAGAAAACTTGATGAAAAATATTCACACTGTCACTTCCTGTTGGACATTCCATGCTTCATTTAACGGTTGTCTCTCTGAAAGTGTGCAAGCCAAATTTAGGAAGTGACTTTAAAGTCTAAATTTTACAGGAACAATCCGCCTTATACAGGTTGTAGCTGCTTTATTTTACATGAACTCAGAAAATTGATCTGAAATTTTAGTAAATTGAATTTTTATTTTAATTATATTCTAATTATTATTTAATATTTATTATAATATATGATTTTTTTATACATTTTATATTTTTATTGTTGTGTAAATATAATTGAATTTTGTGAATTATTTTCCCCTTGTTTTACTAGCTATTTATTGTCATTTGTAGTGCCCTAATGCAAGAAACATTTATTTGCAACAGATGTTTTCTTTAGTACACATTTAGTATGTGTCTTTAATTTGAATCACTCGTTATCTTTACCTTATTTATTATGTTGCATTTCCTGATGAGGTCACAGACACGCTGGCAAGTAATTTTTAATTCAATATATTATTTATGAGTTGTTACTTTAAATTAGTAATGTTGTAATGTTTTAAAGGTTCATTATTTTTACATTTATTTCACTGTTTGCCAGCAAAAATGAGCTCAGCAGTGTGAAAACACTCTTATCTTTTTATTTACGGGCCACTGATAGGAAGTCAAACTTGGCAAGCCCATTATGAGTGATTAAACATGCAGCGAGTCTGTTAACGAGCTCGTTTTAGAGCTTTGTCTTTAATCAACGCAATGGCAGAGACTTTACATGCTCTTGGATTGATTAGCTCAAATAACAGCACAGAACAACACCTTCCAGCACTGTGACTGAGTTTACAAACACCAGATGAGAGCTTAGTGACAAGTCAGAAACTATACAGGCAGAAATTCTGCACGATTTGCATTTCGGAGACTTTCAAAGTTTGCAGCAAATGTACATGTGCGCTTAGTGGATGCTTGTATCCAAAGTGACTTAGTTTACTTTTGAAGGAATGTATTTCATCAGTTCATGCATTCCGGGGAATCGAGCCCATGACCTTGGTGTGTTATGCACCATATTACGCACTACAGCGCTTAGTGTGTTGTAGTCAGAAAATCTGCATCAACATTATCATGAGTGTTGACCGCATACACTCATGTGCACATGCTCTGACAAGCGTGCTGTTTTGATGAATTCCTCTGTTTTATGTCGACCTACTTTTTTAATTCCCTCATTCCTTTCATATACAGCGTATCCCCCCCCCACCCCCCCAGACGCTTGCGAGATAGAGCGCTTCGTCTGAACAAAAAAAAAGATAAACATGTGGCTTTTGTTGCAGGCAGGAATAAATGACAGCATTCCGCAGGAGACCACATGAAAGGTCCCTTATATCTCACACTATTTCTCCTCTTTCTCTTCTGCCACATTATCACGCTTTCATTTTTCTTTTCTGAGCAGCTTTTGTCTTCCTCTTGGTTTTAGATGCCCTTTTTGAGTCTAACAACATCTGTCTATTTTTCTGTTGTTCTGTCTATCTATGATTCAATCTATCTATCTATCGATCGATTGATCAGTCGTTTGTTCGTTTGGTCGGTCGTTCGATCGTTCATACTATCTTTGGCTATCTTTGTCTGTCTGTCTGTCTATCCATCATTCTATCTATCTATCTATCATTAATCTATCTGTCGTTTGTTTGTTTGTTTGTTCGTTCTTCTATTTGTTCACTCTATTATCTATCTATCTATCTATCTGTCTATCTATCTATCGATCTATCTATCGATCAATCGTTCGTTCGTTCGTTCGATCATTCACTCCATCTATCTATCTATCATTTGTTTGTTTGTTCGTTCTTCTGTTTGTATCTATCTATCTATCTATCTATCTGTCATTTGTTTGTTCATTTGTTCGTTCTTCTGTTTGTTCGTTCACTCAATCTATCTATCTATCTATCTATCTATCTATCTATCTATCATCTGTCTGTCTATTGTTCGTTTGTTCATTCATTCGTTCTATCTATCTATCTATCTATCTGTCTGTCTATTGTTTGTTTGTTCATTTGTTCGTTCTATCAGTCGTTCTATCGCTCTATCATTCTGTTGTTCTACCTATCATTCTATCTATCTAGCCATCTATTGATCATCTGTCTACTTATTCTTTCTATCCGTGTTTTGTTCGATCTACTGATCTATCTATCTAGTCTGTCTTTCTTCCCTTTTCCCCCTTTTTCTCGGTCTCTCTCTCTCTGTCTGTGTGTTCCGGCTGAGAAAGGCCCACCGCACGCAAACACAAAGGGGCATTGTATTCCGGGTAAAATGTGGTAAGCAGACGCTGGTGGACGGCCCTAGCGGTTGCTGGCAGGCAGACACACTTCCTAACGCTGCCGGCACATGAGCTCTTGTTTTGGGAAAGCCCTGAGTTATGGCGGCTGTGGCGAGGGGCATTTTTGAAAGCGGGACGTGGCTTATTTTGGGAGCCAGTGGGGTGGAGTGTAAATTTAGCCCCCACCACAAGGTCACCCCTGGATCTCTTTCTCTCTGTCTCCCTCATTAAGACATCCGTACATCCATCTATTGTCAGGGCGGGACCACCGTGTGCCCGCTGAAACTCATCTCTCACTTACTCCATCAAATTGGTTCCAACAAGTCTGAAAATACATCTCTATGCTATGCTCAGGGGTCTTTTCCAGGGGCTTTGAAGTTTTCCTAGAGGGTCAGACTTCCCAGCGGTGGTGGTGGATTACTGCGGTTCGGCTATAAAAATAGAGCCGCATAATAGAACTGTGCGCCAGCAGAATTATCTCCACGAGAGTGTATTATATAAAAATATGGGAGATTTTTTTCCGCTAAATTTTTTTCTGTCTCCTAAGATGACTTTAAAGATCTTTTTAGTTTTAAAGGTGGTGTGTATAATATATTTAATAGTCTATTCTTTATCCAAGCTTAATGTGGAGAGACTATGAATACTTCACAAAAAATAAGCCATTTGTAAACACTGTGGCACTATGTTCAAAACATTGCTCTGTGTGTTTAAGCATCGCAACCAGCCAAACCCAGCTACATTAACTTAACCGATGACGTTTGATTGATGGGTAAAGAAACCTGTTTGAAAACAATCATGATTTTGCATTTCCATTTTGTGGCTCTTGGTGGAAATTACACACTACACTTTAAAGGATAAATTATAATGTTTATGTCTTGTATAAAGAGCCTAATTACCTTATACTTAATTTTTAAGTCTTAGACTTATCCCATTTTTTTAAGGTTATGATTAAGGTATCATTGATCGAGGTAATAATGAGATCTTTTTTTCCATCTTCTTAAGATGTTGAGAAGAGGTCTTTAAAGAAAACCTCAGAACACACACAAACTCCTCTTCACAAGACTGTATGCGTAAGATAAAGGCGATGTGACTGTGTGAATGACATCACAAACGTACGACAGTCATGGTGATTCTCATGTGTTGTGAGCTCATAAATGAATGCTGCTGGTCAACCACAGTCAGAAGCAAAAAAGTGCTTGGTCAACAGCATGATTTTATTGAAACGCTGTACATTGTCTGACCACATATGAAAGAACGTTTTGAAAAGAGCAGACTGGAAGAGTCTGAGAAAGCGACGTCTTGGCTTGGAAATGGCAAATGTTTTAAATATGAGTTAAAAGAGGCACATTTTGGTGGGAAAATCAGTCTGCTGTTTATTACGGCAATGAAATTTTTTTTAATATCAAGACAGTTTAAAAACTTAGACTGGTGTGGTGTATCCGTTTTATTTTTACCCCTAACATTCAATAATGTTGGTAAATGTTTACACATTTTCCACCCTCTCTTTTGCTCTTATAATTAAATGGTTTGTTTTGCAGCTGTGTGTAAACTTCCTCAGCACATCTTAAATGTGATAAAGCACTGTGCTGCATTTCTTTGTGGATTTGCTGGGGTTTTATTTTTATTTTTGTGTCTTTTATCGAGTTTTACTGCTAAAGACTTTTTTAAAACACACAATTACTGTCGATTAGAGATGCAATACCACATCACCGGACATGCAGTGAGAGCAATGCAGCGAGTCACTCTGTGTGAATGTTGGTGCGAGTGTCCTTGGAGGTGTTTGTGTAATTACAGATCATGTGCAAACATAAGAGATTCAACTTGATTGTTCAGAAAGCTTAAACACAAAACCAAATTGATGTTTATGAAGACTTAGATGTGCAAAGCACATTTAAACGAGAAAAAACAGCAAGGGAGGCTGTGCAGCATATGTGATGTGTGCGAATCAGACCCTACTTTGTACTGATGTTTCCTGTGTCTCCCGCCAGTGATGTTTCAGAAGCTTCAACTGATGCACATGCCTCCTCTAGGGGCCAGTAGGACGACTGTACCACCATAAAGTTAATCCAAATCCAACTGCAAGAGGAAATGACACTGAAATTGCACATATCTCTATAAAACAGCATTTGATTTATTTCTCAAGGGAGGCATTTTACTCAGACAGTTCTTTCTGCGGAGTCTCAATACTCCTAACAGCGTAATAAATCTTTGTAGTTTTCTACCGCAAACATGAACTCAGATCTCTCTCTGTAAAACACTTCCTGCATGCTCCATGAAAAACAGACTGTTTTGATGACACGATTCATCATGCATCTTCAGTGTTATGTCACGTAAAACGTCTCCACAACATCTGAGCATTTTTAGTTCATAAAAACTTACTGTAAAACAGATACGCTTAAATAATTTGGTGTATGATTTACATTCAGAAGTTACTAGTAAAGTACACAAGTAATTATGAAGAAACGGCAAGCAATACAGTTAGCTGTGAAATTTAAAAGTATAAACGCCTTAGAAAAACCATGCAAAATGCACAAAATTGTATTTGTACCTTCGCTTAAATAATGCATGAGAAATTGAGAAGACTGGTGTCATATTGACATCTGAACCCATCAGATATTTCATTGAGTAATGTGCTTTTTAGAGACTTTTAAAGTTTATTCATCCTAGACAGTTCTTGTGAGCAAATGTGGCTTTAATTTTGTGCTCTGTGAGAGAGGGAGCACTTCTGGACAGAAATACAAAATAATTGTTTGTTTTACATTCTCTGAAAAGATTCATATACGTTGCGAATGGCGTCATCTGTAATATTTCAGTACAATAACAATTCTGAATCATCCATCAGCGAAATATGCTTTGATCTGACACGCTTTACTTAAAATATAAAACAAATTACAGCTTAGAGTGAATCATTCACCGCAAGCTTCACTGTATTTGACAAAAGGCGGTAAACTAAGCTTCATTACAGTCAACAGTACCGAGAGCGTGTTTACATATTCTATTAATATGAGCATTGAGCATCGCTTTTATTTTTCCTCACATGAATTTGAGAATTAGCATGCACGCAATGAAAACGAAAGATGACATCACGAAGACTTCACAAGGATGCGTTGCGCTTTAGATGGGATGCTGCGATGATGTCATTAGGGACACCTGATATGAGGTGGGGCTGAAATTCAAGCATGTAAACGGGAGATTTAGAGTTGACTGCAGGTCATCCGTGCTGCTTTCTCAGGCAGACAAACCCGCAGCTGAAACACAAGGAGACACTGTACGGAAGGAATGCTCTCTGCGGCTTCCAGACTTGCTCCCTCTGTAATTTGTAAACGTAAAGAAATGTGCTGCCGCCCACAGAGGGGGGAAGATAGCAAATCCACAGACTTATGTCAGCATTTTATGCCCCGATTTGATTTTTATCTGCGGGTATGGAGGTCTGTGTGTGTGTGTGTTTGGGGGGTGATGACTAATGAAGTAAAGTTTTACCAGTGCAGAGCGTTTGGGCACATATCTGTGGTTTCTTCAGATTCAGTAGTATTCAGATTGTCCTGTTGCTTTTGCATGAATTCTAAATGGGTTTGCTTCTGTGTGTGTGTGTGTGTGCACCTGGTATTTATCACGTTATGGGGACCAAATGTCCCCACAAGGATAGTAATACCAGTAAATTTTGACCTTGTGGGGACATATGTGAGGTCCCCATGAGGAAACAGGCTTATAAATCATGCAGAATGAGTTTTTTGGAGAAAGTAAAAGTGTGCACAGTCTCCTATGAGGGCTAGGTTTAGGTGTGGGGTAGGTGTAGGGCGATAGAAAATAGGGTTTGTACAGTATAAAAACCATTATGCCTATGGAATGTCCCCATAAAACATGTAAACACAACATGTGTGTGTGTGTGTGTTTGGGGGGTGATGACTAATGAAGTAATATTTTACCAGTGCAGAGCGTTTGGGCACATATCTGTGGTTTCTTCAGATTCAGTAGTATTCAGATTGTCCTGTTGCTTTTGCATGAATTCTAAATGGGTTTGCTTCTGTGTGTGTGTGTGTGTGCACCTGGTATTTATCATGTTATGGGGACCAAATGTCCTCACAAGGATAGTAATACCAGTAAATTTTGACCTATGTGACATATGTGAGGTCCCCATGAGGAAACAGGCTTATAAATCATGCAGAATGAGTTTTTTGGAGAAAGTAAAAGTGTGCACAGTCTCCTGTGAGGGCTAGGTTTAGGTGTGGGGTAGGTGTAGGGCGATAGAAAATAGGGTTTGTACAGTATAAAAACCATTATGCCTATGGAATGTCCCCATAAAACATGTAAACACAACATGTGTGTGTGTGTGTGTGTGTTTGGGGGGTGATGACTAATGAAGTAATGTTTTACCAGTGCAGAGCGTTTGGGCACATATCTGTGGTTTCTTCAGATTCAGTATTATTCAGATTGTCCTGTTGCTTTGCATGAAATCTAAGTAGGTTCACTTCTGTGTGTATGTGTGTGTGGATGCTTTCAACATTAACCTTAGAGGCGTATGAAGTTACTTTTGACTTGCAGTTGGATAAAGAGTGAATTTAGTTTGGCATGTGAACTGTTTAACATCTTTGTCACTACTTAGAGAGTGAAATGGAGTGAAAAGCCAACATTTAAGAAAAATGTGTTTTTTTTGTTCCCATATAGTATACTTTGTATACTTGATTGAACCACCTAATTTGCATCAAAATAATTTCCTAAATATGTTGTGATTGAAGTTTTTATGATGAAACTTGTGGCAAAACCCTCTAGTTATTGATTTTGAGTAGATATGTGGCAAAAGTGATGTATATCATGATATATATCATGCATGATATTTTTGGAATAACTTCTAAATAACCACTTCAGCAAATGGTTAACCAGTTTTGTCTGTTTATTCAACCACGTTTGGCATTTCATAACCTTTCAAGTGTTTCATATGAATCGTGTTTTCCTTTTAGTACAGTAGGTGCAGTGTTAGTATGTAAGCATATTTTACTAATCAATCTCCATTGTGATTGGAACAGTCAGTGTGAGCCCACTTTGCACATC
The DNA here is from genome assembly GCA_036247105.1 of Cirrhinus mrigala. Lineage (NCBI taxonomy): Eukaryota > Metazoa > Chordata > Actinopteri > Cypriniformes > Cyprinidae > Cirrhinus > Cirrhinus mrigala. The sequence continues at coordinate 32,219,340 of CM070019.1, read as the reverse complement.
TTTTGCAATAAATCTTTACCCTCGCAATTATGAAAGGCAATTTGTTGCTGTTCAGGCGTACTGTATCGATCCTGTGCCAACCAAAGACTTTTGGTGGTGCTTTTGGCCACAGTGGTTTTTTTTTTTCCTCCCTCCCAAGTGGAGCCTTTGGATTCTGCAACTTTTTATTATTAGTATTTTTTACTTATTTGTAGTTTTATAAACCCCTTTGTAGGATAATTATTTAATATATGTTAAAATGTGTACTATGTAGAGGAATTTCATTGTTAATTGTGTTATAATTATCTAAAATAAAGATTTAATCTATTTACTTTTTAAAAGTTTTTAATAGCGTTCTAAAATGTATAATTTTTTGTAATACATTGCTTTTTTTTTTTGCATTTTCATAAGTCATTATATGAGAACATTCACAACTGAGCACCTTACGGTATATAAGTTTTTTTTTTTTTTTTTCACTTTCTGTAAATGCATAGGGGAATTCCCTTTTCAGTCTTCAGACAAAATATTTCCTTTTTGTCTCAAAATGTATGATATTTTGTAAATACATTTGATAAATGTATTAGATTCTCATGATCTGCAACATCTTTTATCGCTAGACAGATCACGTTACCTCGAAATCAACATTTAGACGTTGCATGCAATGACTATGAATAAGGACGCTTGTGCAATGCATAATGACAAGTTTAAAAAGGAGCTGTTGTCGTTTTTGATGCGTTTGGGGGGGGGGGGGGGGGGGGAATTCAAAAGGAAAGCAAATCCTGGAGGCATTTAACCCCATTGTACCCTTAAAGAATGATGCCATATTTGTGCGCTCTGAGTCTGTGCGCGGAATATTTTTCATAGTTTGAACTTAAGTCTGTTTTGGAGAGCTTGTGCCTCTTTGTATCCGCTCACATCATTTCTCAGCGCTTGATTACTGGATGTGTATTTGACGCGGGCTGTAAGCTGCGCCTCTCTCAGATCACATATCAGAGAGACGCGCGTCATTAAGGAGGGCACGTTGCCGCGCGACTGTAACCGTAGAAACTGCGCGCGGAGTCTGAATATGACAGGAGCGCGAGTCAGTCTGAGCGAGTGCGGTCACGTATTAATAATGAACAGATGCTGAAATATCACTGATATATGCATGCACAACGACCCCTGACCAGCTTGTGTGTGGGGAGGCTTCTTGGCACGTTCGTGTTCAGGATAACAATTTATGTTACTGTGTTTATTCTTTTTTTTCATAGAAGTATATAGGGTTTTTATTTTTTTAGATGACTGACGTTTACAAAACTGCTCTAGTGGCGCCACAGGATAATTTGCGCTGCCCTAGACGAACTTTGATTGCGCCCCAAAAATATCTATCTAATATATTTACATTTAGATATTTAGCAGATGTTTAAAATTTGTCTACACGGATCAGGCCTATATAGCACACATATATTAGGCTACAACATACATGCTGTAATATTTCTATATTGAAAAGAACAAGCGCGCCACAAAATGATGCAGCAATGCACTTCTTTTAAATGCATTATTAGTTTTTGCTAGTATAGTAACTGGCATACTGTAATGTAAAGTGTGGCTCAGTTATTGCATTTGTATGAATAATCAGAGCTTTATTTTAAGGGTTTAGGCTGTGTGCAACACATGTCAACATGTGCGTCTATTTCGACAACAGTTACTCAATGCAACGAGCGGATGGAAGGCGTGAAAAGAGGAAGACACCTTCGCAATATGTCTTTCTAGCAGATGTTGATGAAACATGCTAATGATCTTGAGATGGAGGATAATGTGCATATTTTTTGCTCTCTTGGACCATTAGTGTGGGTGAGACTTTGACTTCCCTTCTAGGCTAAATTCACATTATTTCCTCACATGGAGATGAAAATAAACATCAGTGGTTTAACAGCAAAAAATTCTGCGATAACAGAAAAAAGAACAGGATTTTTGGGGTTTTCGTGGAATAATAATAATAATAATAATAATACATTAATTCTAATTGTTAAACACGTGTATTTTTTAATGTGATGTTCTTTTCATGTAACCAAACGCTAGTTTCAAACTGAGCTCATCTTTAGCGTTTGAGCCCGCAGATTTCTGCCACGAATCCTGCCAACAAGAGTTAAACCTCAAGCCCACTGTACATATATAGCACTGAAACATACACTCCCTCTTTCCGTCACAGAATGAGCCAAGAAAAGAACGAAAACAAGCAAAATAAAATGTATTAAATGACTGTTACGAATTAATCGACTGTTAAAAATGTGAAACTACTACTGTAAAGAAATGTGAGACATGTTAAATTGTAATAAATTATATTATTTTATATAGAAAACATTTAAAAATATTTATATAATATTAAATAATAATAAAAATAATAATTACTCGATTTGTGTTGCGAATTGAAGACCAAATAAAAAACCTGTTCTTTCTGGGTGCATTTAGTCTAGATGTTTCAGTCGTGCCGAGTAAAACTATTAAATTTAATTAAATGCACTTTTTATTTTTAATTGTATAAATGTATTTAAATATTGTAAGTAAATAAATGTGTTATTTTAGCAGTTGTGGCATTTGTAGAGAGAGAAGACATCTGCTTTTCCCCGTCCACTCATTGTAAACAAAGCGTTTAGGATATGTTAATCAGTCAATTAATTTATTTTTATTTTTTTCATGTTCTTATAAGGCGCGTAAGAACATTTTGTGCATCATCAATAGCCATCAAAAGAAACAGGCAAACAAAAAACTGATGAGCTCCACAGAAAAAGATGAATTCATTAAGATGTGACAACCATAACTGTGAGAATCGCTTTATTTCTGCCTCTCTTTTTTCTTTTCTTTCAGTCTGTCTCCCTCTCTCTGTCTTTTTCCCTCCCATTCAGTGTTAGTTTAATGTGCTTTAATTCGCTTTCCGAGGCGCCACTGAAAGTTTTTAAACGACTCATGCGCCTACTAGTGGTGACTGTGAGCTCAGGGTGTGTCAGCCACACAAGAACTCATTAGATTCTAATTAAATACCATGTACGCGACTTATAAAATCCATTATCATAATTATTGTTGTTCTGTTATGATGGAGTAAAACCGTTAGTTATTAGAAAATTAATTTAGCACAACATTTTCAGTTTTTCCTGTGCAAAAATACTTGTTTAAAATGTTATTACAATTAGAACGTTGTTTAATTATTGTTATTGCTACTGTTTTTAACCTAATTTGAGTTTTTAACGTATTTGTTGCTTTAACAATTAGCTCCTTGATTGCTCAATACATTACTCATTTTTTTACAAAAACAACCTAACGCTAAACTGGCACCCAGACATGAATAATAACAAAAGATATTTTAATTTTTGTCTGTGGTTTTTTTTAAGGTTACACCTGGCAGGCTCTAAACCTTAATCCATTATGTGCCATAACATGTGAGGAGAGGATTGAAATATTTATTGATTGTTCATTAAGTATATGGCTGATAATAGAGGAGCTTTCAGTTTTGCTTCGGCGCGTTTTAATGGGTGCATCAAACTCAGTCCTGATCGCTGATTGGTCGACTAAAACCGGCCCTGATCGCTGATTGGTGGAGCGCTCAGCGCACTCCAGGCTATAATGAGATGAGTAAATAACGCTGGTCTGCAGAGCGCAGAGCGCAGCTTTTGCAAGCGCGTACGTCTGACTACCACAAACTTTTTTCCAGTTTTAACTCACTTTTACGCTTAAACATTCAATTGGAAACAGAACTAAACCGGACTTCATTGCAGAAACTCGTCTGGATTAATTTGTGTGGACTTTATTTTCAGAGACTCTGGACTGATAGGACGGAAAGTGTCGTTCTGACTGAAAGTAAAACTGACATCCAGGAGGAGCACACACCTGCTGTAACGTTACACACTCTGGAATAAATGCGGTTTAATAAGTAGCTTTAGAATAATAGTTTCATATGCTTCTCAAAGCATACTTGTATCAGTTTGGTGTTTTTACTGCGTATTCCTTTCATCTTGCAGCACAAGAGCTTGTGTGTGCACTTGCGGTTTCTCGGTTTTTGCTGAAGTCAGTGGGAAACTCAAGCGCACTTCTGCGTCCTGGACTGAAACGCAAAGTAAACGGTCACGGAGTTTTCCGGGTCAACTATCACGGACTTTCTGTACTTACCCCCCATCTGGGTGCCTGAGCTCTTTACGGGTCCAGATTTGTAATCTGTTGTGATGCATATTCCCGTAGACCCGAGCACGAGCAGACGGTTCACGCCGCCCTCCGCCTCGTTCCCGTGTGCCAAAGTGACCGAGAACCCGAGTATGAGCGCACCGGGTCCGCTGCGGGCCGGGCGGCCAGTGGAGAGCCGCTCCGTGGTGGACGTTTTGGCAGATCACGCCGGAGAGCTGGTGCGCACCGACAGCCCAAACTTTCTCTGCTCGGTCCTGCCGTCACACTGGAGGTGCAACAAAACTCTGCCTGTGGCTTTTAAGGTAAATAAAACATTATTTCTATAACACAGCTTATACCATGGCGTTATCTGTTAAGTCACAAGTCAGTCAGAACGCGATTAGTGAACAGAATTCGCGCTCTCCTAAAGAGTTAACCATAGCAACGGTATGCTGTTCGAACGTTTTCCGTTAGAATCCGCAACAAATACTACAAAGAAACTGTAAGTTCTGTCATTTATTTATCACTTCTCACATATTTACATATGATATGTTTATAACAAAATGTGTTTTATAGATAGAGTAAAATAGCTGACGTTTGGTTAACTAGGGTCGTCAATTCGGTTGCGCGATTCACGCTCACCAGTTCGTGTTCTGGAAGTTTATGTCAAAAATGTATTTTAAAAAAGTCCACTCACCTGAAAGTCACGGAATAATTTAAACAGTTTTATCAGATTTTTCTGATATCATCGTAACGTACTTTTGCTTGACTGATAATATTAATAGAAAATAAAAACAAAATGTTGATTACGTCAGTGACAATTCGGGAAGAAGTCCTTGATTTCTGTTTTTTAAACAGAATTATTATTATTATTATTATTATTATTATTATTATTATTATTATTATTATTATTATTATTTTTGTTGTTGTTGGAAATGCAGCAATGTATGGCTAGAACAGTATTCCAATTTTAATGTTTAATTTGCAAAAAAGAAACTGTTAGGCTATACGCAATTGATATTCATATCTAAATTGTATTTATTTTTATATTTAGTGTATATATAAATCACAACCCTGCACTTAACAGCGAACGTTATTTAAATAAATTGCTAAAATAAAACTGAAAACAATGCAAAATTTGATAATAGGCCTATTTGAGAAAATGACGTACTTGCGGAGCTAATCATAAATATTTATGTGCATGTAAATAGAATAATATTAACAATAATCCTCAATATATTATAATCACGTATGCAGGCTTATATTGTGATAGCCTAATTATTGCGAGAGTTGCAACCCGGGTTTGTTTGGTTTGGGGTTTATTGAGGTTTGTGTGTGTTGTTGATTGGGTTTGTTGGGTTGATCTGTGTGTTTATCAGGTGGTGGCTCTGGGTGACGTTCCTGACGGGACTCTGGTCACTGTAATGGCGGGAAATGATGAGAATTATTCCGCGGAGCTGAGAAACGCGTCTGCCGTCATGAAGAATCAGGTGGCGCGATTCAACGACCTGCGCTTCGTAGGAAGGAGCGGCAGAGGTGCCACATCTATCAATCTGTTTTTCTGTCTTCTGTTTGTCTGTGGTCAGGGGCATGCATTGTGGTTGGAAATCCAACAACATATTTATACATCGTGATTTAAAAAAAAAAAAAAAAAAAAAAAAAATATATATATATATATATATATATATATATATATATATATATATATATATATATATATATATAAATTATTTTTTTCTTCATGCAAGCACACTTTGAAATTTCAAAATTTTCATGCATTTAAACTTAAACGCATCAGCTAAATTATTGCACAGTGGAAACTGAAAAAAAAAAAAAATGGGGGCCTATATAACAGCATGCTTCAATTACTTTTCCCAGAGAAATAATTTTCCCAAAGCAGAATTTTTCTTAAATGATCTGAGGTTTAAAAAGCCATCTTGTTTACACACCTACCTAAAAACACCCTACCTCTTACATAGCTCACATTCTTTCACAAGCTTTTCCTTCTCGTCTTTTTCCTCTTGGCCTCGCTCCTCGCACTCACATTTTTCCTGTAAATGTTACACTTTAAATAGTTGCAGACGGATGAGTGGAAAGCGCTGCAGTGTGCGAATTAAAAGTACCTTTCATTTCTGCAGTCAATTACCCCACCCTCATAGCCCTCATACAAGCCACGGCTTTCTCCCCCTCAAAGCGCAGCTTCATTGCATTTGGAGATCACACACACACACGCACGCACACACATGCACACAGACACAGCGGAGTCCCGGGAACAATCTGGAACACATTGTCTGACTAATCCACATCATAAACGCATTTGAAAGCGCATCAAAGCAGTAGTGCTGTCTCTTTTCAGAGGAAACTCATTCATTTCTCCCAGCTGTATGTGACCCACCTCACTGCGATTGTGCATGAATCTTTACTTCATGCTGCCTGAGGGAGTTTCTGTTTTACCTGAAGGCTTTTCTGGTGTGTAATCAACTTTATATAATGTAGTAATTTTTCACAACCGAAAGAACTAAAAAGACAAAAGGTATAAAGCTGTCAGTAGGGTGGTATCATAAGGTACAAAAGCTAAAAGGTAAGTTTTTGTACCTTATTTACCACATAAATGGTGCATGTAATTAGCTTAAAGGTGCATGTTAGTGCATTTAATGTACCAGACTGAATTTAGAGAATATAAAGTATGCCCATATTATGTAAAGAAAGATGATTTTTTAATAAGTATGTTTTCCCAAATAATTGCTGCACAATATTTGTTTTTGTTTTAAACCACAAATACTTTCTGTTTCTCGCCGCTATGCTCAGTCTGACTGACTTAACGTATTGACAGTGGCGTCTGAAAACCATAAACAGCTAGTGAAAATGCTTCTATTTTACATGTTTTTCAATGCAAATGTTATTATAAGCACAGTGTTTTCAGAGAAATGTATAATGGGTATGATTTGTCCTGCTTTTGTTTTAATGACAACAGCACTCATGCTACATGAACCAAACTTGATCATGTTATCATCATGTCGTTCTCAGGAAAGAGCTTCACTTTGACCATCACTGTGTTCACTGGACCACCCCAGGTCGCCACATACCACCGCGCTATTAAAGTCACCGTGGACGGACCTCGAGAACCAAGACGTGAGTACCGAGAATTTCCCTCAATGACTTTCGGAATGAGTTTTAACAGAGGTGTACGACCGTCGAGCGCTTTGCTTGACAATTTCTGCATGAACTCAAATGGAGTGTTTTATATAAAGTACTTTATCAGAAGCTCTGTTTTTCTGTGTATGAAACCTTTGTGCAAAGTATGTTGTATTGATTTATCGGTTATGTTTTCATGCTAGACTGCAAATCACAACTCTGATAGAAAAGCATTTCTTTTGCGGTGTTTGTTAGCGAGGGAAAGTGTTTGAGGAGGTGATACGAGATGAGATAGTCTCTCCTTTGTGTCTGCTTTATACCGTGTTATTTACTGCAGTAAAAACCAGGCTGAGCAGTCTTTAGAACGCGTGCCAAGTAAAACAGATTAGTTAATCTGTTGGTTCCTGGAGTTTTTCTTACTGTATTAGAGCAATTGCACACTGCTGTTGCTAAATCGGTGAATGGGTGTAATGGTTTTGATATTATACTATGTTTGGATCGAGTATTCGGATTCGAAGAACTATTTTCGGGGCACCGACAGCTTTAAAAGACTTATGAGTCATTCGCAGATGATACTGGGGAATAGAGCCACTGCATGTATGTGTGTGTGTGTGTTCCCAAATACTACAGTGTATTTTTGTGAGTAAGTGTTGGTTTCGATGTCTCTTTGTATTCTCGTGTTTGGGTGTATACATACCTGCACAGCCGCTTGTGTTAATATTAAACATCGAACAGTCCTTCGTGGTCTAGATGGTTGCCAACCTCAGATGTCAGTTGTGGTGTGTTATTAAGCCGTTTCGGCGCAGAGAGTGAGGGTGCGTCTCTGAGCCGCAAACACAGAGGGTTCAATGAAAGTGGCCACTCTTTCTGACCAGCGGGGTCAGCAGTGCCTCACCGCATTAGAGCCGCTGAATTAACACAGCACTGAACGCCTACTAGGGGTACAGATCCATAACGCTAATGCAGCCCGCGACCACAACAAGAGGAGACCAGGGAGAGAGAGATAAGAGTAAGTCTGTGCAGCTGTTTACAAAGCTGTTGTCATATTTGTTCATACACTAGCCCACAGAAATACATGGAACAATGTAATGAGTTTATGAATGTCATTGCACAAGATCAAGTGACATTTAAAAAAGATAGCACAGGTGCACTTTTCAAGCAAAACGGCAGTTTTGTTTGGTTTAAAATAATAAATTAATAGATCTTGCATTCCTGAAAAGACAAATACTCATGAAGTCTGTGAAGAATATGCCAAGTTTATATTTCAAATTTAAAAGAAAGTGATAATAAATTATATTTTGCTTTTAAAAAAAAGCCTACATTTAGGAACAATATTATTATTTATTAGTCACACCTCACTGCCAGTTCTCACAATTTAATGCAATATATATTATTTTTGTTATATTTAAATGAAGCTATATATATATAGATATATATGAAAAGTTTATTTGCAAAAACAGATAACTTTGTTTTTTTTTATATTTAAAAATCATGATTTTTTAAAATCATTTTAATTGGAATGTACAATGAAAAAAAAACATAATTTTTTAGTAAATTTGCATTTATGCATGCATTATTTGTTGCACTGCCTGCATTGCATTTATGCTGAATCTTGAATCTGAAAGAGTTGTATTGCAGTATTTTTGTTACTGAAAAAAGAAAATATGTTTGCATTAAATAATGCAAAAAATCCTAATGAACCTAAAAATATGCATTTTTTCCTTTTTTTTTTTTTTTTTTGAATGTTTGAAATGTGACCTGGTCATGTTTTTGTTCTGTAAAAAGCTCATTACGTGAGCAAATGCCGCTTGCTTTGATATTTTATAAAAATGCAATGACACGTAGTAATGCAAAGTGCATGCAAAAATCCTTTTTGGTTCAATCCGGCACTGTGTTTACCTTTTGGTTACGTCTGTAATTTTAGATTTCCTCCTGAATGCCATATTTATCATATTGGCTGACTGTCGCTTGGCCTCTAATGACTCTTTAGAGCTGTTTCCTGTAAAGCGAGTAACACTGCCGTACCTGTAGCCTACGCTCACTCAACTAGCACTAATGAACAGGTGCTTCAGACGCAATGCCGTGTGAAATGATGTGTGAATGAGCATGGTTTAATGCGGTTATGGTGGTTTGGTTGCATTAGACTTTGAGTATGAGAAATTACTTCAGACCCGCAACAAATTTGAGATTCTGTTTTTCATAAACAATAAGTTCTAAATGATAATAATCTGTGACATTTAGATCCTCTATCAATTTTTTTTTTTGCACAGTGACCATAACGACATGCTTGAGTAGTCATGTTTGTGTTAGATTGAAGTCTTTGGATTCACTGCATTGTTCATTTGCTGTTTGTGTGTGAATATGCACTAGAATGTGTGTGTGTGAATTCTGCTTTTGTCAGATATGTTGCGTTGATGGCATCTTTCATAAGAAAAACCACACCCTCTTCTCCCCCAGGCACGGGCTGACTGAGGCTGTATGTGTACTTTGATAGTGCTGCCAATAGAATAATAGCTCATTAATGTTTACCTGCGGAGCTGATAAACCTGATAGACGGGACCCCACACACACACTACACACTCACAAGTAAGGTTTTTATGTTTTATGGGGACTTTCCATAGACGTAATGATTTTATAATGCACAAATTGTATATTCTATCCCCTAACCCTCACAGAAAACTTTCTGCATCATTTAGTATGATTTGTAAGCTGTTTTCCCTTATTGGGACTAAAAATGTCTTCAACATTTGATTCCCACAACTTAGGGTTTACTTGGACCATATTCACACACAGCACAAAGAAACACAGGCATCTCGAAATGATGAATGCTATCTACACTTTATATAGCATAAATGTGACCCTGGACCACAAAACCAGTCTTAAGTAGCATGAGTATATTTGTAGCAATAGCCAAAAATACATTGTATGGGTCAAAATAAGCGATTATTCTTTTATGCCAAAAATAATTAGGATATTAAGTAAAGATCATGTTCCATGAAGATATTTTGTAAATTTACTACTGCAAATATATCAAAACGTAATTTTTAATTAGTAATATGCATTGCTAAGAACTTCATTTGGACAACTCTAAAGGCCATTTTCTCAGATTTCCTCCGATTCCAGATTTTCAAATAGTTGTATCTCGGCCAAATGTTGTCCTATCCTAGCAAACCATACATCAGTGGAAAGCTTATTTATTCAGCCTTCACTTGAGGTATAAATCTAAAAATACAATTTCAGCCTCTCTACTAAACAATTTCATGAGTAATTCAATGTGCTTCCTTTCCGTTTCTTTGTAATTATTTGTAAAATTTACTAGGATTTTCCAAGTGAAAACTGTTTCAGAGTAAATCCAACACCAGATTTTTTTTCCCCCATTGTGTATAAATTTCATAGCATAACAACCTGTCAAACCAAGCGGCATTCATTTTAAAGATGCGTGGACACTTATCAAGCAAAACATCACCAGCTGGTTAGAAGTCATTGCAAAAATGCTTAGAAAAGCTTGTGCGGCATTTGAGCGTAGATCCCAGCCGAATTGAAATTTCATTGAGAAGAGGATAGATGAGATTATGTTCAGGGGTTTCGGGTTCGACCGTATTTGCATTTTGGCACACAGCTCGTAGAGGGTATGTAAATCTGTTAACAATATCATTTGCTGTGTTATTTTTCCACAGATATGACTCTGTGTTTCTGTAAATAAAGGAGTGTACATGCATACATTAGTATGTGTGTGTGCGTGTAAAACACCTGCCAGGTGTGTCATCCATTAAATAATGCATGCCGCACCCATAGATATGAATACATAGTTCTGCATTTTGCAGATGATATCAAAACCAAAAAGAGAAGTATGTATCTCTTACTTGCATGGTTTAAATGGGTCTTCATTTGAGATTTTTCATTCCTATGAGAGGATCATGTGTGTGTGTGCGTGTGTGTGTGTGTGCACATTTTTAATGGTGGCATCATCACACTAATGCTATTAACAGCCATTCTGCTGTCTGCGCATCATAAGAGCGCTTCTTCAAAGCAACGCTAACGGCGAGTGGCAGCTTTCGTCAGCGCTGACGCTAAATATGAATGGAGCCAATATCGGACGGCAAATGAATGGAATGCTTTTGAAAAATGAACAGACGATTTATACAGTGGAAACCCGTGCAGTGCGTCCTTGCTAATACTAGAGCTCCTGCTACAAAAAAAGCGGTTTTACGATTCTGTCCTCTCATTATCTTCCCCTCCCGGTCATATTTTCTTTTCTGTGAGGGATAAACTCGACAAAGGCTGACAAGAGAGGCATGAAGTGTCTACACCCCTACACAAGTCACACACATTTTACAGGCTCAACTTGAACTTCCTTGTTTATTCTTTCACCCAAGCAGACGCCATTATCAGCTTTAAAGAGTAATTTAATAAAGTAGCATAATAAAGCACCTCACAGTCCATGATAAACGTCTGAGAGGCATTGAGTAGGAGAGGGAGACAGAAAGGGGAGGGAGGAGTGTTACGGGAATATTATAGTGAATCATCTGTTTATTTTTCTGCCATTTTTAACAGTGAGGAAAATTCTGCAAATAGCCTAATTGAAGAAGCGAGATGTGCCCAGACTTCCAGTAACACACACACACACACTCTCACACTCCGAGCTTGTTGGGAAAAGAAGATTTTCTCTTTGTCAGAGTGTAGTGTTTCAGCGTTTTTAAATGGGTCATATCATGAGGAATCAATTTATCCTTGATCTTTTGAGATGAAAGACTTCATTGTGCCATGAAAAATGTAACTTTTCAAGCTCAAATTTTTCTTGTTCCGCACTTCCACAGCTTTCTGACGTCACGTTTGACCATGGCCGCGTACGTTTGACGATGTCTGTTTGGTTTTCAGAAACTTGACCCATTCGATGATGGCTAGATAATAAAGAGGAAGTAGAACAGATTCTATTATTTATAAATATGGGAAGATCTAAAGATAAGATACGATGTGGGAAAGTCTGTCAAACTCTGGAGATCATTCTGAAGAATTTCAGTATTAGAAACGAGCGTCTTATTTATTTTAGTTTATTTTGAATGAAATCACTTATCTTTTCAGACTGATAAGAACATTTTAAGCAACACATTTCAGTCTTGCAAGCAAAATCAGTAAAAAGTTGTATAAAAATGCAAAAAAGTTTTAAAAACACAAAGGCACTGCAGGTGTGTAATGGTCAAGACTAAACTACATTTTATGTAAATATAAAATGTTATTATTTTATAAATTATTATAAATGTATACAAAATTCTATAAATAAAAATAATATATAATAATAATAATAACATATAATATTTATATAATTTAATGTATTTTAATGCTTCTTTATTTTTTAATATTTTATAAATCATTATTTATATATATATTTATATTTATATATATATATATATATATATATATATATATATATATATATATATATATATATATATATATTACATATATAATTTATGTGTATAGTCTAATTAATTTCTTATTCTAATTCGATATAAATATATAACATTGTCCTCATTTAGATGGCAAAGTAAACCAAAAAAATTATATTAAATGATATAAATAAAAAGAAATTTAAATTTATATGAAATGTTTTATTTATATAATGTAATGTATTTTAATGCATTTTTATTTTTTGATAATTTATTAATCATTATTAATATATGATATATGTTACATATATTCAAAAAATATTATATACAATTATTTATATATATATATATATATATATATATATATGCATTATATTTAAATTAGACAAAATATATTAATATAATGCATTTCACACACACACACACACACATATATATATATATATACAAATTACTATAAAAAATAAATTAAATAAATTATGTATTATAAATTCAATATAATTTTATTCTAAAATGGTGTTTCTTTTAAGGTTATGGTTTTAGGACTAGATAATTCCAGGAAATAGAATTAGAATGAGAAATTACAATTAGACGATACATATAACCTATATATATATATAGTCCGTTATGTCCTCATTTAGATGGTAAAGTAAACATTTGCGTGTGTGAACAATAAGACTGAAACCTATTCTGCAGGACAGATATATCTCAGTTCTCACACTCCTGCAAGCTGCAGTTGCGTCAAATCCTGTCACACGCACACAACGCGTAGGCGCTTGCGTTTTGAAGTCAAGGGTCTCTTCCTGCCCTTTAACACCTCTAGCAGTTCTCATCAGAACACCTCTGCCCCTTTCTCTGTCATCTCCTCCCTAATTTCCACTCCATCTTCCAGAACAATCTCAAATAAAGTCTTCAGACAGTCAGTCTCCGCTGAGAGCTGCACGTTTAAAGAGCCGGGTTGAAATTCCTCACGCTGAAGCTCAGTTGCGTTTGAATTTCATTAGTTTGGCAGGGGAATTTGCTCCTAAATCACGCTCTTTACACAAAGTGCGTTCTTTCTTTGTCCTATAAACTCCAGGCGTTCGATTTCAGCACATTCCAAATGCGTACAGCCAGCAGACAGCAGGACACCTCTGTCAGATGCATGCTTGTTTGAAGACACGATGTGCGAGCACATGTCACATCATCTGGGTCACAAAGGTTTCTTGGTTTGAGTTACAACTAGGTCAACCAAAACCAACCAAAAACCAAACCACACATATGCAGGTGCATGCTATGTGCATACAATAGCAGTGCCACTGAAAGGTTTGGACGCATCTACCCATTTTACACTGAGTAAAGTCATAAAAATTAGGAATAAACACCGTATAAGATTCTTTATCTATATCTGGAATAGAAAAAGAAAAAAAAAAAGCCTTAAAATTAAAAAAAAAAAAAAGAAAAAAAAAAGGTGTATTCATCAAACAAGGTCGTATATAAATATATTTTACTCTTATATAAACACATATGTAATTTCTCGCTAAAAAGCCACAAACACACGTGTGCTGTTACGCCCTTTTTGTTTTTCATGCTCTTTTTTGCATTAGACATGTACAGGAAAAGCAAAGAGGGCGTAACAACACAGACGTAGAAAACACAAAGCAGTGAGTGACTGCCTCTGGCTGCTGTTTTGTCTGATGGATATGGGCACTATTGAAGGGTCTTTCTTTATCTCACCTGCTCCAACTTGCCCTGGAGAATGAATCAAGGATTAGAGATAAAAATAAAAGAAACTCTTTATTCCCTTGCACCCGGGACCTTTGGAGTTGTTTATATGATTTTCACATGCCTCAACCACTACAGATGGTTGAATGTTTTTTTTTTTGTTTTTTTTTTTTTCTTTTTCAAAAGTATGTACTCTACCAGTCAAAAGTTTCTGAACAATAAGATTTTTAATGTTTTTTAAAGAAGTCTCTTCTGCTCCCCAAGCCTGCATTTATTTGATCTTAAGTACAGCAACAACAGTAACATTTTGAAATATTTTTACTGTTTAAAATAACTGCTTTCTATTTGAAAATATTTTAAAATGTAATTTATTCCTGTGATCAAAGCTAAATTTTCAGCATCATTACTCCAGTCTTCAGTATCACAATCAGTGCTGATTTGCAAATAATAATAATAAATGTTTTTTGAGCAGCAAATCAGAATATTAGAATGATTCCTGAAGGATCACATTATTTATTATTTATTTTATTTGTATTTTTTTGGCCTATGTTTGTTTTCATGTTGAATTGAAAGGGGTTAATAAAATTGCTAAAGATAATCATCCAAAAGCATTAAGCAGTTTTCTTCTGTTTTTTTCTTTTTTTTTTTCTTTTCTTTTCTTTTTTTTTATTTATAAATTAATATCAACGTAATATACGGTGTCAGGTCTATTTTTATGCACTTACACTGCAAAATCTAATGCACAGATCAAATATTTTGACTCATATCCAGATTTTCTGTCCCGTCTGTTTACATTCTCTTAAGACATAACCAACTGTGTTTACATTAATACCTTGCCAAGACAGGCATTTTGACCACATTTCCACACATTTCCAAAAGCAGCCTATCAGTATGATGGGCACGTACCAAACTCTGTATTACCTGAATTACAAATTCTGTATTCTGTGTTACTAGTACTGCAGAAAGATTGATCCTCTGTTACAGAGTACTTTTGATATCCTTCATATTTGAGGTGGAAAACAGAAAATCACAGTGCACTGTGCAGTTTGAGGTTGAATAGAGGCTCTGTTCAGGATTTCAGTTTACCGCCCAACACACTTCACTGGTGCAAACCCACTTCCTGTTATGGGCTGATGGGATTGGTCACACATTGGCCTGACATCACTACAACTTTCAAAACTTTTAGGAGAGAGACTGAGTTTAGGATGTTTCGAAAAGGAAGACAGGTGCAGCAATCTTAGCAGATGTAGAAACGTCTCCAGCGTTCGTTACTACAGAAGCACACTTTCATCTGAGGCCTCGGTTTCCACACCTGACGTACGCAAAAACTCACTCTCACCAACTGTCAACAACAGCAGTGGGGAGCATGATAGGTGGAGCTAAGCATTATTCAATGTATAAAACTACTTTACAATGCGTTTTCAGACCCTAAAATGAATAAATTCAGACTGCTCTCATCCTCAGACGTGCCATGCAAAATTTTTGCAGCATATTCAGATGGGAAGCACTTATTTGCATTTTAGGAGGCCAAAGTATTTTATGAGTCTGCCTAAAAGTTACATTTACAAGATCTGATAAACAACAAATTAGTGTTTTTAATTGAAAAAAAA
Source organism: Cirrhinus mrigala (assembly GCA_036247105.1). NCBI lineage: Eukaryota > Metazoa > Chordata > Actinopteri > Cypriniformes > Cyprinidae > Cirrhinus > Cirrhinus mrigala. The sequence continues at coordinate 32,203,391 of CM070019.1, read as the reverse complement.
AACTGAATTGCAAAAGGTTCATTTGAATTTATCTGTTTTTTTTTTTTTTTTTTTTTTATTATTGTAGTATTGTCTGGAAATGGCATGTACAAACAAAACGTGCTGTGGTTGGTAATTTTATGCCTAAAGTCAAAAGTATGCCTACGATTTCTTTAGAATTGCATTAAGAAATTAATCTAATGCCGCTTAGTGCATGAAAAATTGTTGATTCTGAAACTTCCCTCATTTGTAAAGGTCTGCAGATTTGTTGCTTCTTGTGTGTTTGTTCAATATTTGTTTTGTTTTTATCACTGAAAAAAAGGTGTAGAAACAGTTTTCACTCAGACATTGCTAGTAAATTTCACAGTTAATTACAAAGAAACAGCATGTAACGCATTGAATTAAACATTTTTAAACAGTATTTTCTTGTAAAACACTCCAAAAATATTTTTATAGTGTATAAATATGATAATCTCAATTTAAAAACATTTTATTTTATTTTATTTTACTGATTATTTTCCACATCTCTAAACCTTCAGTCGGTCGAGCTAAAGCACACTTTACCCTCAGTCTGCGCGGATCAATTTCACAATGTTATCAAGTGCCTATCAGCCCCATTTATAGACACCCGTACAAATATTTACAGTGTGCCCGCCGTGACACGTCTGGCCCTCCACAGCGAATGTTGAGTTTCAGCCCTGCCCAAATGCACACGCACTCCGAGAGCGCAGAAAAAGAGCCTGTGTTCTGTCAGTCCAAAAGGGAACATATGTTTCTTTCTTTTCATCGTTAGAGAGAGAGAATGAAGAGAGGGAGGAAAGGAAGGAAGCTGGGCGTATCAGTTGATCAGTGTGAGTATGAGAGCTGAAAGTGTGCTGAGAGGGCCTCTGTGTACACACTTCACTTGCAGAAAGTACGGACTCGAACGAGCGATGACGATAGCGGTACTGTTTAAAGAACTGAAAGGTGAACTAATCATTTATGTTTCTTATCATTTATCTCTGCTTGCATTTTTATGATGTCCTAATTTAATCTAAGATTGTGAATTTGTACAGGTTTCACTATTAAAAACATAACAGTTATCTAGATTCAGTGACTTTTTTTCGCTAGTTGCATTGTTTTGGCAGTAGGTGGCGACAAGTTACTGTCTATTCCAAATAGTGAGTCAGTGAGTCATTAATTCAAATGATTCATTCAGAAACTAATCAGGTAGCGTTCTTTATGAGTGTGCATTGAATCAGTTACTCGACCAATTCATTCAAAAACATTGATTAATGCAGGAAACAATTGATAACTGTCTTTTTGAGTCATTAAATTATTGATTCTACCAGATAAAATATTTATATGTGACTCTGGAGCAAAAAACCAGTCATAAGTAGCATGGGTATATTTGTAGCAATAGCCCAAAATTCAAATGGGTCAAAATTAGCGTTTTTTCTTTAATGACAAAAATCATTAGGATATTAAGTAAAGATTATGTTCCATTAAGCTATTTTGTACATTTCCTACCGTAAATATATCAAAACTTTCTTTTTGATTAGTAATATGCATTGCTAAGAACATTTGGACAAGTTTAAAGGTGATTTTCCCAATGTTTTGATTTTTTGCACCCTCAGATTCCAGATATTCAAATAGTTGTATCTCCTATCCTAACAAACCATTCATCAATGCTTATTTATTCAGCTTTCAGATGATGTAAAAATCTCAATTTCAAAAATTGACCCTTATGACTGGTTTTGTGGTCCAGGGTCACATATATTGTTACATAATATATATTTATATATAAATTGTTCTAAAAAAAAAAAAAAAAAAAAAAAATCCCCCAGTAATGGCATGCATTTATGTATTTAGCATATATATAATATATTTCTAAATCAATCTAAACCTGTTATAATCTGATTAACAGCTACTACTTTTGCCAAATTTCTGTTTCAGTACAAATTATTAATCTTATTTCACCTATCACATGTAAAATAACATACTCTAACCTATTCATAAACACACAAATAGATAGATAAATAATTAAATATTTGTGTACATGTAATTAAATAAGTGTACATGCATATTATGCATATCATAATGCATCTGTTGCAGTTGTGTTGAGTTCATCCCAGACCATTTCCCCATGACATGCACGTATGTGTGCGTATGAGAGGGATCCATTATAATTAATTAGTGTGTCTGTGTGTGTCCTGTGGTTATGATATCATTCTCACAAAAAGTCAACATTCCTGTCTAAGTGCTCCTTACCTATGAAATATTCATTCATCCATAATAATTCAGACAGGGTGAATGTAGGAAGGGCAGATGTAGGGTTTGACCCCACAACCATCCAGGAGAGAAACTGCCCACACTAGCGCCTGAACAAAAAGGGCTTAACGGTATAGCTTTTCAAACTGCATTAAGAAAATATACAGTATGCCACACAATAGTGACTTAAGACTACAGCTTTAACATAAAACACTTAGTAAAAGTCACTGCCTGAGGCTGAAAATGTAATATTTAAGACTATGCATTACATTTGACTTGATTGCTGAAGTGGCAATGGAGGGAGATCAGTTGTTTTGCATTTAAGCATCAACTTTGTTTTAAATTTTCTACTGAAATGTATTTAGAGACATAACAATAGACACACATGAGACCTACAGTAAGAAGGGAGCTATAATGATGGTGGAGAGCAGCTCAACTAATTGACATTTGATTGCACTTATAAGATTTATGAGTTCTTTTCACAAGAGAAACATCTGAAAAGTTGTTTTGTGTAGCTTATACTACTTAAAATGACCTAAAAAGTACAAAAAAATGACTGTTTACCCTTTCAATCAAATCAGAAAGGGAGACAGCAGCAACAAATGGAGGGAGCGATAAACTGACAGAAATATTACCCCAGGGGTGCAAAAATCCTGGAGTGATGTATTGCCCTTGGGTGAAAGAGAGGGCAAGAACACACAAAATCCATATCACAGCGTCTGTTATCCCTCTATATCTGAATAAAATATTCAAATACAGCCATTACTCCACATTAAAAACCACAAAATGTTCACATGTTCCTCACACACGCCACTGATAGTCACATTAAACTCATCCATTAGAGCTGGGCAGACTACACGTATGATGATGATGATGGTGTGTGTGTGTCTATAATGGCTGTGGCAACTTATTGTGTGTGATAAGCCCACACACACTTACACACACACATTCACAGCAAGGTTTTTCTTGGTGATTTCCTCTGTGGATCATCAAGCATTACGTGAGTCACGACTGAGTGCACAGCTCTCTCTGAAAGCCATAAGCTCTTTTCCAGACCTTTTTTACTCAATATTTGTGTATTTTTATGCTTATTAGAACATGATGTTGTTAGCTTTGTGAAACACTGATGTCAAACTTTATTAGGATCGTTTGAGTGCATTCGCTCCTGTGTGAGTTGCTGTATATGTAAAGAATTGCTAAACAGTTTCCATAAGTCAGTTAGGATGCTGTCTTTAATGTGTGTTTTAGTGTGTTTATTTTTAATTGTTATATGAGAATCTGGCGTTTTTATAACAAAGAGAAGGAGTGTGTTCTGTAAAATTGGAAGCTATTTCATTTCTCATTGTTGCATATATGTGACCCTGGACCACAAAACCAGTATTTGTAGAAATAGCTAACAATATATTGTATGGGCTAAAATTATCGATTTTTCGTTTATGCCAAAAATCATTAGGATATTAAATAAATATCGTGTTCCATAAAGATATTTTGTAAGTCTCCTACCGTAAATATATCAGAACTTCATTTGGACAACTTTAAAGGCCTATGTTGTCCTATCCTAACAAATTACACCACTGGAAAGCATATTTATTCAGTTTTCAGATGATGTATAAATCTTAATTTCAAAAAATCGACCTTCAAACCTTATGACTGGTTTTTGTGGTCCAGGGTCACTTCCAGGGGAAATTGTTTGCCCTCTGTTTACTGCATTTGTAGCATAATGTTACTTAGTTTCTTTAGTTACTTGTCTTTCATTTAAAACAAAATTAATTAAAATAATTAATTTTTAAAATATTTTTGCATTATACTCTACCATTCAAAAGTTTGGGGTCAGTAATATTTTATTTTTTAAAAAATGAAATTAATACTTCTATTCAGCAAGAATCTTAACAGTAAATACATTTATAAAAAAAAAATCAATTTCAAATAAATGCAGTTCTTTTGAACTTTCTATTCATCAAAGAATTCTGAAAAAAGTATCACAGTTTCCACAAAAATGTTAAGTAGCGCAACTGTTTTCAACATTGATAATATTAAAAACTGAGCGGCAATTAGAATAAATTCTGAAGGATCATGTGACACTAAAGACTGGAGTAATGATGCTGAAAATTCAGCTTTGCATGACAGGAATAAATTACATTTTGAAACATATTCAATTATAAAACAGTTATTTGAAATTGTAATAATATTTTACAATTTTGCTGTTTTTACTGTGTTTTAATAGGTCTGTCAAATGATTAATCACACTACCAATCAAAAGTTTGGGGTTGGTAAGATTTTTTTTTATTAAAAATTAGGGCTGTCAAACGATTAATTGCGATTAATCATATACAAAATAAAAGTTTGAGCTTGCCTAATATATATGTGTGTACTGTGTGTAGTTATTATGTATATATCAATACTAACACATTCATATATATATTTAAAAAATATTTACAAGTATATGTATTTATTATAATTGTTTATATAATTTATAAATAAAAATATTTTGTACATAACATATTTCTCTTAAATATACACATTAATTTGCGTGTATTTATATATACATAATAATTACACACAGTACACACGCATTTATTAGGCAAACTCAAACTTTTAATTTGTTTGACAGCCCTTATTTTTAATTAAAAAATATCTTACCAACCCCAAACTTCTGATTGGTAGTGTATGTGTTTTTATGAGTTTCTTACAGCTGTTGTCTGATAAACAATCTTTCAATGTCTTTAAAGCTGGTAAACCACCAAAACATTGATGAACATCGACCGGACATTGTTGCATTACATGTTTTTTCCTCCGAATTAGTCATTGAAGTTTCACATTTCAGCTTTTAACTGACACTGGCTTGATTTACTTCAAAATGAAGTATGTTTGCTGTAAACGTTCATGACAAAAACTGACAGATGAACCGAAATTAAATGTTCTGGTCATTGTGCCACCCTCATTCTGTTTTTTTTTTTTTTTTTGTTTGTTTTTTATCAAACCTGGAATATTGCTATCCTAATAACCCATTGCATTTCTCTGAATCTCTCTGCAGGTCACCGCGTGAAGCCGGATGACCCTCACAAGCAGTTCTCCGATCGAATGAGTGACATCGAGCGTTACCAGAGGGCCAGTCTGCGGATGAACCCTGGCAACGGGACCACCCGCTCCCACCAGACCCATTACAGCCCCTCCAGCACCACACCGATACCAGGTGCGTGTTTTGTCCCCGGATGCCCTACAGATCCAGTGTATGTGTTTGCTTGAGTCAGACATTCAGACCCGTCACAACAGCTCGCACCTCGACGTCTGGAATCTAGCAGCCTCTCTCGATCTCGGCTCCCACGTCAGCGTGTGTGATAGTGGGTGAGGATGCATTCTCAGATGCATGTAAAGACCTTTGAGCATGATGTCTGCTAGCAGACCAGCAAAACTCTCACACTCTCAAAGGCACGTATGCGCGCAGTCTATCTTTCTATTTTCAAATAGACATACACACCCAGGGCAGATTTCACACCCCACCCGTTCTCATACACGGTAATGTGTGTGTGTTGCTGAAATGCTTTTATTCATTTCTGTTTGCTCACCGTTTCTGCAGAGCAGACTGAATCACTCAAATTTCAAAAGAACTCAGACTGGTGTGTGTTTACAGTCATCTGACTCACATTTCAATCAAACGCTCATCTGAGATCATGAGCGTCAAATGAGTTTTATTTAGTTCCTTCGATCATTCGATCTCGCTTCTTCCAGTTTCTAAGTTGGATGCTGTTGATACACAATGAAATCTTATATATCAAACGGCTTTGATTTTGTCATTTCGTTAAACAGTTTCGCCTTTTTTATTTGTTCTTGTTTGCTCACCGCATCTGTAGTGTAGGCAGAATCGCTCATATTTTGTAAAAACTCAAACAGAGTTGGCGTGTGTTTACGATTATCTAAGCAGTCGTGACTCACATCGCTCTGCGATCAATCAAAAAGCGAAAAAGACCAAATGCTCCCGAGGGTGAAATCACGTCCCGCTGCAGTTCTTTAATCTTTCTTTCATTTTTCTGATCATTCGCAAATCCATAATCAAACCTAAATCTATAAATTTATTTCTTACTACTGTAACTTTGTAAGTTCTGATAGCATGTTAAAACCAGATGCTGTGTACGACATTCATTTTGTCAGTCACTTAGTTTCTATTTCTGTCAGCTCATGTTAGGTAGCTCTGCCCACATTCAAATCTCATTGGTTCCCGTCTTATTATTGGTTTTAAGTAACGCAGTATTAGTGTAGTGAATTTTGTGAGGCTAACAATTGAGAAACAACTTAAAATTCTGGACATTCATCAAACAACTTCATGAGGTGCCTTTCCTTAAAAAATATTTAAATATTAAAAACATAAAAATGTTTTTTAAAAGCATTTATAACCTCATAAAAATATTTCTGTTATAACAAAAAATGTTGATAAGTCTCACCAAGGCTACATTTATTTCATCAAAAATAAAGTAAAAACAGTAAAATAAAAAAATATTTTTACAACTTAAAATAGCTATTTGTTGTTTTAATATTCTTTAAAATGTAATATATTTCTTTGATGGCAAAGCTAAATTTTCAGTAGTGCTGTCAAACGATTAATCGCAATTAATAATGATTAATCGCATCCAAAATAAAAGTTTTTGTTTACATCATATATGTATGCATACTCTGTATGTTTATTATGCATATATAAACACACACACATACAGTATATATTTTAAAAATATTTACATGTATAGATTTTTATCATACAATTGATATTTTATGTAAATATTTTTAAAAATATAAACATAACATTTTTCTAAAATATATATGTGCACATGTGTGTATTTATATAAACATAAACATACACATACTCACACATATATTATGTAAACAAAAACTTTTATTTTGTATCACAAATAATCGTTTGACAGCATTACTTTAGTGTCTCATGATCCTTCAGAAATCATTCTAATATGCTGATTTAGTGCATATTAATATTAATATGATGACTGTTAATGTTTTTTTGTGTACAGCGTGATGCATTTTTTATTCAAAGTTTAAAAGAACAGTATTTATTTAATAAAAGTCTATTTAACATGCCTTTACTCATACTTTACTCAATCAATCCTTACTGAATAAATGTAAGCATTTGTATACATATAAAACAACACATATATCATTTTGTTGTTTTGCAAGGCCTTAAAAAATAACTTGTTTCTAGGACATGATGTAATGGTCAACCGGAACCCATAAAAATGTGGTTACTTTCGTAACCTTTGTTATTGATGAGCAGTTTATCCACAATAAGCCAGTGAGTTTGTGGCGCTGAATGTTTCGCTGGTGTTTTTGTTTGGGGTTTTTGGTAAATTCCTCCATTAGATTGCCCTGATTTCTGAAGGGTGGACGCTTACACAAGCATTCCTGCAAAACCAAAGCCGTGACTCATCTAGAGCTCAGCGCGAGAAGAATGGGAGATTTACTCGTACCACGTCAGGAGAGAGCTGAGTAAAGCACATCTAGTATCCATATCTGCAGGTGGATTAGGACGGGAATTATGTCTTTACGGTGCTGTCAGAGCCCGAGTCTGCCGACACACACACACACACACGCAGATCTGAAGCAGACATAACACATTAACAGAGCTTTAGCTGTCGGGAGACTACATGTCTGTCACTGCTGTAGGCCTGTGTGTTTGCGATACATCAAAACCTCACTGTTATGTCTGATATTAACATAGTTATCTCTCACCTCAGGGCACTGTCTCTCTGACTGTCTGTCTCTCACATCGGCCCAACTTCATCTTTATGCCTAAATCTTAGCACAGACACATTCAGGCAGACAGCTTTGTGTGGTATGAGGTTTGCAGACAGACATGTGTAAGATAGACATGTTTAATCAGATTTATCACACTCATCACAGGGTAATTAGATGGTCTCTCATTCCACCTGAGTGATGCAAACTCTGTGTGTGTGTGTGTGTGTGTGGTGTTGATTGCATCATCTTGGAGTCTTGAGGTTAGCAGATTGTTGATGACTGTAAACAGATATTAAGTTACAAAATTCAGAGCACAAACACAGACATGGTTCATACTTAAACAGATTTGTCAAAGCACACAGCACCATACCACAAAAACACACACATACACACACCTATTGTCATGCCGGTGGAGCAGGGAGGCGAATTAAAGTTGGCTTTAGTTAACATGCAGTGACATGCTTCAGACAGAAATAAAACGAACAAGGAAAATGCAGAGGGGGTTTAATGAAGAGAATTAAAGCACAGAGATGCGGGCAGAGCTGTCTTGTGTTTATTCATGCGCTCATGCATAGCCCACACGTTGCGGAACAGACACGCATATCAAATATGTCTGTGCGAAATTCATTATTTTGCATAAGGACAAGGAAGTCTACTTTATGGACCATTAAATGTTTTTTGCATTGTTACAAGTTTTATGACATTCTCTGTCTAAAACGACATTTAGGCATTGACATAAAAAAATAACAATGATAATTAATGGATTTATGTATAGTTATTTAAATAGACATAAATATTCATGTTGTTATATTAATATCAAAATATTATGTTTTATATTAATTATATTAATTAAATGTTTTATTAATTTTTTTTAAAAATAGCTCTCATTATAAATATGTCAAATATATTAATTATATTAATTTCTAGCTTAATTTATTTTAATGAATTAATTTATAAATTAATTTATGGGTTTATGTATAATTATTTAAATATGATTAAATTGTGTTATGATATGAATTATAAAAATGTTGTTTTACATGAATTATGTTAATTAAATGTTTTATTAAATACTTTTTAAATAGTATATATACACACACATGATAAATAAATTATTTAATTATGTTTAAATAGTCATATTTTATATAAATGTGTTATAATATAAATATAACAAAATAATCTTAAAATGGATTAATATAAAATTGTATATCATGTTATAATTTACATTCATTTGATATTAATTAAAATGTAAATTGTAATATATATATATATATAGTAATTTATATCAATTAATCCATAAATTAATTTATTGATTTATGTATAATTATTTAATTTTGTTTAACTAATCATATTTATATAAATGTATTATAATATAAATATAACATTAAAATGGATTAATATAAAATTGTATATTGTTATATTTTACATTCATTTTATATTAATTAAAATGCATAATAGTTTTTTTTAAAAAGTTAAAGGTATATATATATATATATATATATATATATATATATATATATATATATTAATTCATCAATAAATGTATTTATGTATATTAATAAATTATGTTTAAATAATATTTATATAATGTATAAATATAACAATAAATATTTTAAAAATGGATTATTATAAAATTGTATATTGTTATATTTGACATTCATTTTATATTAATTAAAATGCATAATAGTTTTTAAATATACGTTTTGTATTAGATTTTACATATGTAATATGTTTAGTATTAGATTTTTTTACTTTTTTATATTATATTTTTATGTATAAATATAACACATTTGTGAATTGTAAACAATATATATATATAAAAACATTAAAGTGATGAGAACAGGTAAATGTGGTTTATTGTCATGAAAATAGTCACAAAAATGGTCTTAATGGACTTTTGGCGAGCATTTTCCCCATTTGGTTTGAGTCGACTACGTGTGTGTGGACTTCAGAGAGAGCGTTTGAGTGTTTTAAGGAGGTGTGGCAAAAGATCTGACAGGAAACCCAGACTTCATGGTGGCTATGTTTGTTTTTGCTGGTTCTGAGGAAAGCCTGCATTTCCACTTAGCGTTATACAGCTTCTCTCTCTCTTACTCTCTATTCTCGTCAGTCCACACACAGTCATACAATTTAAATAGGCAGTATCTTTTAAATAGTTTTTTTTTTATCTGAACAGTTAAGGTTAATTAGGATGACATAATTAACTAATAACATTAGAAAGAGCCATCATTTATGTACAGAGTGCTAAACACCATAATGAGCACCACTTTTGTAAATACGTCACAACAGGATATTCCAGTGAACCAGCAAATCGTTTATTTGATGAGTGAATCATTTGACAGAAATGAACTGATTCACTAGAACATACTGATTTAATAATTTAGCCATGCTACACTACTGTTTTAATAAAAATATATAGCCGAAAACAGATGAGTTACTATCAAACTAATATATGTAAAGTTAGTCACATTGCTTCTTTTAGCTCGCTTCTCCCCAACGTTAGTCCACTCAGACATGCACAAATCTCACATATTGTACTGCTCACAGACTGTTTCTGTGACATGCTGCTTTAATAGTGGTAGAAATCTGTCTGTTATTGACGTTGTGTATCAGCCAATCAAAATATTTGACTGAGATGTTTATTTTCAGCAGAAGCACCAGCTGTGGCCTGAATAAGAGCATTTATACTGAAGAATTTATCATTGTGCGGCAAAAACCAGAGAGAGAGAGAGACTGAGAACAGCATATTTGTGTTTGCCCAGACGAGCATCACTACTATTGCTCGGGATTTATTCAAACTCCTAACCTTAAGTATTATACTCTTGCATGATACTTCAAACTTTAAAATTAAAATAGGCAATCCCATAGACTTGGATTTAAGGGAGAAGCTTTTGTCTTTGACTAATAATCAACAACCCTAGAAAACACAGACTACGTTTTGCATTGACAAGCACAGCTCACATTTTTCTCCGAAAATGTAAAAATCTACTCGCATACGTCTCATGTCTCATACTCATATGTGTGTTTGTCGTAACGATTAGCTTGTAACAACTATCTCATCTCGGTCTGAGAGCAAACAGGATTTATTTGCATGTCAAATTGGCAGTTCAGTGCACTATGACACACACACACACACACACGCACAAACATACTCTATAATTCCCAAAGTATCTTATTTTAGACTTGTGTAGCGACTGTTGTGTGTGTGTGAGAGACAGCTGCGTTTTAACGCTGACAGAGTGTTTTGAAGTGTTCGGATCATACACACATAGAGGCGTCACACGCTCAAGATAAGATCTGTGATAATCATACACACCTTTAACAGACACCCAAAATATCATTCCTCATCACACACTGATACTTTTCTTGGCTCGTCAGCAAAACAGAAAGATTTCAGGGTTATCTTCTCACACACACGCAGACAGATGGAATTCTAACATGTGTGCGTGTGTGTGTGTAATGTGACACTAGCATAAGATTTCATGTTTGTTTTTCTCGGCACCTTTGATGAAAACACTAGCAGCTCTTTCACATTGAACAAGTGTGGACAAATTCATTGTGTCGCAATCCTACAAACACACACAAAGGGATGGGTGGCATATCTAATAAGAACTGTATATTAATGATGATTTCACTGTCAAACTGTAATTAAAAAGCAGCAGCCACTCTGGTTTGTACTTCATTAAACAAAAATGGCATTCCATGAATCAGTTAATTAAAGTGAATTGATTTTAAAGTCAGATTCAGCAATTAATTTTATCATTAAAAAATCTTTACATGTAATATGTAATGTTTACATGTTTACATTGGTTTGCATAAAATTGAAAAAAAAAAATAATAATAATAATAATAATTTAACTGGGTCAAATTTATATGGGTCAAAGATGGAAAAAAAACGAGTTTAAGCATAAAAACAATAAGTGGAATACTGCTTTAAATTGTTGTTGTTTTTCCAAAAAATATTAAAAGGTTTTCTGTTTAATTTAATTGCATTTTTGTTTTTTTGTTTTTTGAGCAAAAAATAAATATCATACATTTTTCCCTAATTTACAGAAGACACCCACTAAAATGTCATTCAGTGTAACAATCTTGTTAGGCCTATTTACAACAAAAATCAATTTATGACATCTTAAAAGACTATCCTAGGTTTTGCCCATTTGTCAGTAAGAATTTTTAACTCATTTAAAACACAATAAAATTTAATATGTCCTCTTATTCTTTTATATATTTTAATATGTACAACTCAGAATAAACCTCTTGTTTGAATTTATACATAAATACTGTGTTACACTGAATGACAATGTAACATTATTTCAATCAAATTTTGACATTTTAATTCTCCAAAAACCTTAAAAGTAGACACTTTACTTAAATTTAATGTGCTTTCTATGGACATAAAATCACTTCTGCAAATTTCTTTTGATGTGGACATCTTAACATCTTTGACCCATATATATATATCCTGTTTATTATTATGTATTATTAAATCGCTGTATATAAATGATAAATGTATTATTTGTTTATTAATTTACAGTAACCTTTAAGAGTAAATACATAAATATCAATATATTGAGATGCTGAATAATTTAACAATTTAATTTTTGTGTTAATGTATATTTTAGTTTGATAAATCGTCGCCTTAGAATGATTAGGTTCTATCTGCATTCTGAGCACTTTTGATATATTGAGCTTCAAAGTTTTTTGCGTTTCTGTAGATAGAATCATTTTTGTTTTCCAAAAAAGGCCCAAAATGTACACAGCTTATAAAAGAAACATCACATAATGTAAATAAGTTGTCATCGAGTGAAAATATGTGAATGACAGAACCTTATAATTCTAAGGAGACAAAATGTAAAAAAATAAATAAATAAATAAAAAATGTACATACATGAATAAATGATGAGTAATTACATATGTATATATATATTTTTTGTTGTAGCATTATGGTCGGATCAGATTGACCCTCCTGCACTGAAGACTTGCAAAGTGGAAGACGACTTACGCTGGTCAAGTAAGAGACTTTTACAAACACGCATAGCTCATCTTGACTTTCTTTATTTCCATTTTTGTATACATCTGTTTTAGGAATATGCTTTTATTTGCCATAATTTTTCATTGGTGCTCTTTTATGTTGAGAGTATGAATTGCCGTGACATGTAGATCATCAAAAACCACAAGCATATACACCGTTGTCCTCAGATGACTCTTTTAATATGCAGATGTGTGTGTGGGTGTGTTGCCATCATAATGGGTGAATCATAAAATTAATGATCCAATCAGAATGCAGCATTTTTGTGGAGGGGCTGAAACAAACAGAGTATAAAAAATTATCTACTTTAGCTTACACACGCACACACTTGCATGGACTCAGAAACATCAATAAACATTCTCAGTGTGTGAAATACACACACACGCACCCACTTGCTTTGGCACACGTACACACTCTCATTCGAAAACATTCACACAAACTCCGGCTGCCATGGACACACAGCCACATACCTGGTTCTGGCACGGTTTTCCTTCCCCACGGCGACGCAGAATTCCTGCCCTTCCTGTTCCCGCAAACCCCAAACATCCAAACCAGCTGAGTCATTTTTACCTCCAACACACACAAGATTACCTTTGTGACACCAGCCCCTGTGACATTTAAGTTATGGTTTTCTTTAATTGAACTTTGATTAATAGACTCACTGTATGTTAGGTGACGTGTTTTAAAATCACAGATGCCAGTTTCAACATAATTCGGCTCTGTGATGTGAGGAAATATTTTACGTTTAAATATTTTACGTTTACTAAACCACACCGCAGCTAAAAATATTGTCACTGCTCTACTGAGTGTTCGATTTCATTCGGTACGCTCAGTAGTTATTTATGAGAGTGACAACCATATATATATTTTTAAGTCTGCATATTTTTCCATTAAAAATAGCAGTATAAAATGGGTCGATCTGGCATGCATGTTTCTTTTTACAGCCATATCGTTGTCAACCATCACAAGGTAATTTAGGGGTTTTCACTCCCACATTTAACTGTAGAGTTTGAAACTCACACAGAAAGTGGTTTGGAAGAGAGAATTCCGTTTTAGAACTCTTAGGTTTGTTCTAGAATTCTCAAATATGGATTTAAACTTCTAAATTAATTTTGAGCATGCTTCAGGTCAGTATTAGATTCACGTTATTGTAAAGAAAGTCATTTTAGAATTTTCAAATAAACAAATTTCATTTAAAGGCACAGTCCACCTAAAAATTTAAATTCTGTCATCATTTATTCACTTTCGTGTCATTCCAAGCCTGTACGACATTTTTTTTTCACCTGTGGAACGCAAAAGAAGATATTTTGAAATATGTTGGTAACCTCACAGTTTCAGGTCGTATTCACTTTAATAAGTATGGACAAAAATACTACGGAAGTCAATGGGACCCAAAAGTGTTTGGTTACCAACTTTCTTCAAAATGCATGTCTCTTTTTCACAGCCACATCACTCTCAACTGTCAGAAGGTAATTAAGGGAAATCACTCCAGCATTTAACTGTGGTTGTCACTTTTGTGTGCACGTGGCCAAAGAGAGTTTGAAACATCAGGTCAGTCAGTATTAAATTCACGTTATTGTAAAGAAAATCATTAGAATCAGTTGTTTTCACATAAACAACTTCCATTTAAAGGCATAGTCCACCCAAAAATTACAATTCTGTCATTGTTTACTCACTCTAATGTCATTCCAATCCTGTATGGCTTAGTTTTTGTGTGTGGAACACAAAAGATATTTTGAACTATGTTGGTAACCTCACAGTTTAGGGTCCCATTGACTTCCATAGTATGGATGAGAAAACTATGGAAATCAGTGGGAACCAAAACTGTTTGGTTACCTACATTCTTCAAAATGTATGTCTCTTTTTCACAACCATATCCTTCAATCACTCTAGTATTCAATCCCACATTTAACTGTGGGTGTTGTTCTCGAAACTTAGCAGCTTGAAACTCACACAGAAAGAGATTTGAAAGAGAAAATTTTGTTCTAGAATTCACAGATTTGTTCTAGAATCCCCAAACATGAACTTAACCTTCTAAATTAATTTTGAGCATACTTCAGGTCAGCCAAGATTAGATTAGATTAATTCATGTTATTGTACAGAAAATAATCTTAAAATCATTTTAGAAGATATTTTGAACTATGTTGGTAACCTAACAGTTTCAGGTCCCATTGACTTTCATAGTATCGACAAAAATACTTTGGAGGTCAGTAGGACCAAAAACTGTTTGGTTACCAACATTCTTCAAAATGCATTTCTCTTTTTTACAGCCCTTTTTTTATATCCCTGTGAAATGTCACAAGGTAATTAAGGGTAATCACTCCAACATTTAAGTGTGGTTGTCACTTTTGTGTGCATGTGGCCAAAGAGAGTTTGAAACGCACACAGAAACATATTTGGAAGACAAAATTCAGTTTTAGAATTCACAGATTTCCAAATATGGACTCAAACTTCTTAAATGTTGAGCATACTTCAGGTCAGTCAGTATTAGATTCACGTTAGAATTCAACTTTCATTTAAAGTCATAGTCCGTCCAAAAATCATAATTCTGTCATCGTTTATTCACCCTCATGTCATTCTAATCTTTTATGACTTAATTTTTGTTATCTGTGGAATCCAAAAAAAGATATTTTGAACTATGTTCGTAACCTCACAGTCTTGAGTCCTTGTTGTCTTGGGTATTATTGTAAAGAAAGTAATAAATAACTTTCATGTAAAGGCATAAAAATTAAAATTCTGTATCTTTATTCACTCTCAAACTTCTAAATTAATTCTGAGCATACTTTAGGTCAATCAGCATTAGATTAATTAATATACTGCAAAGAAAATCATTTTAGAATGAGTTGTTTTCAAATAAACTTTCATTTAAAGGCATAGTCCACCCAAAAATTCTAATTCTGTCATCATTTATGCACTCTCAAACTTCTAAATTAATTTTGAGCATATTTCAGGTCAATCAGTATTAGATTAATTCACGTTATTGCAAAAAATCATTTTAGAATTAGGTGTTTTTAAATAAACAACTTAAACTTAACTTTTCCATGGTCCACCAAAAAAATTAAGTTCATTCTCATGTCATTCCAATCCTCTGTGACTTGCTTTTTTTATCAAAAGAAGATATTTTAAACTATGCTGGTAACCTTACAGTTTTGGTTTCGATTGACTTCCGTAGTATGGACAAAAATACTGTGGAAGACTCAAATCTTTTTGATTACTAACATTCTTCAGAATCCATATTTTTCACAGTCATGTCACTGTCAACCATGACAAGGTAATTAAGGTTATTCATGCCAACATTTAAGTGTGATTGTCACTCTTGAAACTTTGCAGTGTGGACGTGGCCAAAGAGAGTTTGAAATGCACACAGAAACATGTTTTGACAAAATTGTGTTTTAGAATTTACAGATTTGTTCTAGAACTGCCAAATATAGATTTGAATGTTTTGGAGCATAAATTTTCCCAGTTTTAGAGTTTTAGAATCATAAGATTTAATGAAGTTTTAAAATTTGTTTCATTGGTTTATTTTAAAGAGATAGTTCACCCAAGATAGAAAGATAAGATTAAATAAGATTTTTTAACTTCCACAGTACAGGCAAAAATTACTATGGGAGTCAGTGGGGCCCAAAACTGTTTGGTTACCTTTTCTTTTGTCTTCCACACAATAAAGAAATGCTTGTCTGGTTTGGAATAATGACAGGATTTTCATTTGTGCGTCTACTGTACCTTTAAGTATCAATTTAGTCTCAGATGTTTCTCTTTAAAAATCTTAAAATAGCAGTTTATTATGTAACACAGTAAATGTGAATAGCTCAGATCATCTGGGCTTAGAAGACCTTGATGATAAATGTTTGCATTCATCGTCACTCGTCTAAAACGTTTGATGGGATTATTGAGTTGGAGGTTTTTCTCAGGAGAAACATCTATTGTTTTCCACGAGAAACAATTGAGATATTAAATAGATCTCATTTGTGCTGGGGGTTCAGATCCCATGTGTTCTGTGCTGCAGACTTGCGTGAGTCTAATGTTGACTCACTGCTCTGAACTGCAATGATCAGAAACGCCTACAGGAATAATGAGATCCAACAGTTCTTATATTTCATAATAATTGCTTCCGAAAGAACTCAATATTGATTCCTTTCATTGTCCTAGAACAGCAAAAGCAGCTTAATAATTGTGATTTTTGGATCAATAATAAAGCAGTCGTTTCAACAAATGGATTTTAGAGTCAGTAAGGTCAAAATTCCTCAGTGGAGAGAAAAAAAGAGAAAAGCATTCCCGGTTTATTCACAAATGCACCTCATTGGGATCCAGGTCCTGAATCAACGACCTGATTTGTAAATCTCCAGTACAGTATCAGATGTTTGTAAATGGTAACCTGAGCCGTCCTCATGTATGAGATGGCGGCGCGACACAGGTCAGAGATGAGCTCGTTTGCATGCGACGTGCCGTGTTGTCTTATGGACTACAGCTCTAACATAAACACACAAGATCTACATGTTTGCCTGGGTCTCAGGTTCTCTGCCTGTTGGAGCGATATGCCATTACCTTCAGTTATCATTCATCAACATCCAGTGCAAACATTTAGCCATTTCAGCCTTGCTCTAGTTTTCGACCTGCTTGTAAACCATCAGTTTATCATTTGGAAAAATAGCCCACAAATATGAGACTGCAACCATAATTTGTCCAAAAACTATATTTTGAGTAGTATATCTATAGTTTTTAAACCAACACTGTTAAAAAAAAAAAAAGTTTCAACTTAAAAAAGTAAGTTTACTCAACTCAAATATCCACATTTTCATGTAGTATAACTTAATATTTCACGTTGACTAAACTTAAAATTTTAAGGCAGCACGAACACTTAATTTTTTAAGTTGAAACTTTTTTTTTTTTTTTAGTGCAATAGCATTCTTTTTTGAGAAATATCTTGCTTGCAAAGTGTGTTTGTGCTGTCATTCTTTATAATAATGCAATATATCATTAATAATTTAAATAAAAATAAAAAAGAGATATTTCACAAAACGAATGTCGCTGGGTTAGAAAACAATAGATATACTATTTAAACTGTAGATGTTCAGATGTCAAATGTTATTTTGCAACACCAGTTGGTTAAAAATGATAGTTTGAGGCCACTGTATATAGTTGAGTTACATCTAGTGATTGTTTGGTTGGTTCCTGTGGGTTTGTGTCACCAGTTGAGCATAAAACCACATAGTAGAAACTCAAACCAAGAACTAGTAGGCAAGTCTGGGATCCGCATCATTGTACGATTGTTGGATATGTGGTATTTTTGATATCCTACGTTCTAAAGCAAATATCCATGATTTGATTAGATTATATAGAGTATCAAGTATATATTTCAGTCTTTATGTCTCCATGTCTTTCTTTCTCGTGGCCACATGATTTGCCTGGTCCAGGTGTAATCCATCTGTTTTTGCATTGCCATTTTACAGGTGAGGGCCGAGATTTGCATCCTCACCAGAACCCTGATCCCACACACAAACATGCACAATTCCTGCCGACTAGCTACTGCTTGCTCTTCTGTTAACAAACAAAATCAGTTTCTACAGCAGTCAAATGAGGCAAACCTCTGTAGTGAGCCGGGTTACACGCTTGACTGTGGGCTAGTGGAACACGGCGAACTGAACTGATCGCCGTGATAGGTGAAAACGCAATGGGGGAGCAATAACAGCATTTGATAGGGTGATTTTTGTCCATTTATTTTCATTTGGAAAAACTGCTGCTGAACTTTATAGAAGCGCTTTTTCACACATCAGTTGTAAAGTACCAGGGCTGTTAATGCCATAGACTTCACAGAAGGTCATTTTCCCCTCAGTAGTCATCATGCTTTGGTTGTACCAAGGCCAAAAGTCCCTTAACAGTTTTTATTCATATTAATATTAGCATCAAATGAATGCATTAAAATTAATGTTAATATTCTTTCTGCAGTCCTATTAACGATTTTTACTTCATATTAATTTATTTATAATATTTATTCATATCTAATATCTATTTTTTTGAAGTGTCTTTTATTTTCCAAATAACAATTTTTATTAATATTAAAATTCATAGAAATATTTGGCGTGATACAGCAAATGTGAGTGTGATATAATAAAAAAAAACACATACTAAAAATACATAATTAAAAATATATATAAATATTTGTTTTATAAATGTCTATTATTTTACCATAACAATTTTTAATAATATTAAAATTCATATAAATAATTAGCATGACACAGCAAATGTGAGTGTAGCATAATAAAAAAAAAAACACACACACACACACATAATAAAAAGACATAATAAAAATAAAAAAAATCTTTAGAAATGTCTGTTATTTCCCACATAACAATTTTATTAATAGTTTTAATAGAATTAAAATATAATATATATATTTTTTTATTTGTAAAAATTTCTGGTATTTTCCCATAACCATTTTATTAATATTAAAATTCATATAAATATTTAGCATGACACAGCAAATGTAAGTGTAATATAATAAAAAGACATAATAATTTTTTTTCTTTAGAAATGTCTGTTATTTCCCACATAACAATTTTTATTAATATTAATATTCATAGTAATATTTAGCATTACACAGAAAATGTGAGTGTAATATAATAAAAAGACATAATAAAAATATTTAAGATTTTATTCTTTAGAAATGTTTATTTTCCCATAACAATCTTTATTAATATTTAGCACGACACAGCAAATGTGAGTGTAATGTAGTAAAAATACATAATAAAAAGCCATAAAAATACTGAGTGTAAGAGAAATGTACTTCTGTTTGAATTGTGTGGACAAAAATATGTTTTCAGAAACTTCAAACCGTGCTTTTATATTATATTCATGTTAAATATTAATATTGGTTCTGCAGAAATGTTTATTTTTATTAATACTTATATATCATGTTGATTAATATTAATGTCTGTTATTTTCCCAATAATAGAGTTTCTAACAAGTTTAATAATATTAACAGTAATTTTAATAGTAATATTGATATTATTATAAAACATGAGAAGGCCAATGAGTAAAAAATACTGAGTGAGAAAATTCTACCTCTATTTTAATGCCTTTTAATGGTTAAAAAAGGGAATTCACTCCCTTAAATATGTTGTCAGAAACATCAAACCGTTATATTTAAAAGGGGAAAATGTCATCACATTATGGGTTATACCACATGGTTTCCTGCTCTTTTTTTCTCTTTTTTAAAAGAGTTTTTCCACTGAGACTAATGTAGATCATGTGTGAGGTGGTTATGCTGAGAAACAGCAAACTAGTAACTCTCTCAAGATCACTGGTCTTCGAAAAGCGGTCATTAGTGTGTTTTTAATGTTTTTTGTGATGTAAACAACATCATGATATCATCAGCCAGGCTTAAAATTAAACTCTCTTTTTTAATAATAACCATAACAATATGTTTCTATCCACCAAGGGGCTTGAAAAGGTTGAAGACCCCTGTTCGGGAAACTTTTATGTTGTTAATATACTGTCAGGCACTAGAGGGCGACACTGAGTCCGAGTGAATATGCGTCTGTGAGGGTAGTGAGGGTAAACAACGTCTACACTTTGGGTGTTATATCTGGTTAGCAGCTGTTTCTCAACTCATTTGTCAAATTTCCGCTTTTAGTAATTAATCTCGTATGGTGTGTGTGTGCGTATGTATGTGTGTGCACGAGTAAAACTATGGAGACTGACAGGAATTTGTGGCTATTTCAGTTAAATCAACGGCAGCTGAAATCTTGAAGCCTCCTTAGTCCAAGTCAGATTCTGGCCCCCCGAATGGGTAAAAGAGAAAGTCAACACCCCTCTGAGAGAAAGAGATTGAGAGAGCGAGAGCATGGTCTGAGGAAATTGAAATGGAACTGTATGTTTTTCTCTTTCTCTGTTTCTGTTTGCAAATGGACCCAGTGCCCCAGACAAACGGGGGGGGGGGAGCGTTTTAAACGAGTCAGTGGCACGCACAGACGGCATTCTCCTCCCTCAGGCGCTGGCATGCCAAAGCCTGCTCCAGTATCCCGGCAGCCCCTGCTCGTATGTGGGCAATAAGCAGAAAAATCGAGCCAGAAAACAGAACTAACTGGCAGAAACAAGCAGCAGTTTGTGTGCAGGTGCACAGACGTTTGCCTTACACCTGTTCGTACGGTTGTGACGCACAGGACTTGAATGCTGAATGAAAGTCCTGATGTCAGAGCATACCAGTCTTCATCATCTTCTTCCTCCCCAGCCACATAATGCTATGCTTACACTTTCTGGTTTTACCGGTTCACTTTATCAGGCGCTCACGTGGAGTTCACAAATGACACTAGGTGGTGCAAGATCAGTGCGTCTATAGGGTTCAGAGGCATTTGATTAAAATTTTTATTAATATAAATATATTAACATTAAATTATATATTATATTAATATAATGTTAATCTAATGTTAGCATGTCATATGCTAGTGCAAGTTCGCTATTTATATATTTATACATACAAATAATTTTTTTAAATAAACTACTTAAATTAATTTTATTTGTAACTTTAATTCAAAATATTTTCAGACACTACAGACACTAATCATGAAAAAAAGCATGAAAATGATTTGACCAAAATATGTGGAATTTTGTATATATATTATTACTCTTTTTGTTGTGTATATATTGTTCAAATTCTTCTTTTTATAAGTCTTGTTCTTCTTATTGAGGAATTTTTTTTTATTTCAATTAAAATCATTTAAATTTGAAAAAAAAAAAAACTTTTTTTATGTATTTTTTTTTAATTAACTTTTCAAGTCAGTCACTTATTTGATTTTAATTAGCCATTTAATTTTTTTATTTAATTTATTATATTTTATTAAATTAATAATTTTTTTATGGAAAAAAAAATTGTTTTGATTTTAGGGTGAATTGTGATTTGTAAAAATGTAAAACTATATTTATAATCCAAAGACAGACAGGCATTCACAAACATGCAGAAATTTTTATTTATTTTAATTAATTTATTAAATGTATTACTTTTTAATGCAAAAAAAATATTTTTTTTTTGTTTTAATTTAAGGGTTAATTGTGATTTGTAAAACTGTATATATAATCCAGAGACAGACAGGCAATGCCAAATATTAAGAATTTTTTATTTATTTTAATTAACAATGTATGAAATGCATTACTGTTTTATGCTTTGGATTTGTAAAAATGTAAAACTATATTTATAATCCAAAGACAGACAAGTGACCCCAAACCTTTAGAATTTTTTTATTTATTTTAAATAACAATTTATTATTATTTTTTTTATGGCAAAAAAAAAGTATCTAAAGACAGGTGATTTTTATTTTTTTATTATTTATTTATTTTTTTCATTTTTATAACTTTTTTAAAAAATAATTATTTATTAATATATATATATATATATATATATATATATATATATATATATATATGTATCATTTTTTTTTGGTAAATAAGTTGTTTTATTTCTTGAAATCAGTCTTGAGCTGAATTTTTTTTATTATTATTTTAGCAATCATGGAAAATGCATGCAATCTTGCTTACATGACTTGCATTCTATTAGACTTTTTACTGTTCAAATGTTAATCTGACACTTTCTTCTGTCTTTGTCGTTCAGGTACAGATCTGTTCCAGCAGAGGACGTCTTTCCCGTCTCTGTCTCCATTAACGGCTCCTCGTTTCTCCGATTCACACATGCATTATCCGGGTCCCTTCACCTACTCTGCTAACCCGTCCAGCACTGGAATCGGCGGTCTCAGCGTGGCCGGGATGCCCACCTCCAGCCGCTACCACACCTACCTGCCTCCTCCCTACCCTGGCAACCAGAACCAGAACTCCCACTTCCAGACCAACTCCTCGCCGTACCACCTGTACTACGGCACTGGATCCGGCTCCTACCAGTTCTCCATGGTTCCGACCGGCGGCACCGGATCGGGAGGCGACAGGTCGCCCACCCGCATGCTGACGTCCTGTACCGCGGCGGGCGGAGCCGGAGGCGCCGCGGGCGGAAACAACAGCCTGCTCAACGCCAGCCTCGGCAACCAGAGCGACGGGGTCGATGCCGACGGCAGCCACAGCAACTCGCCCACAGCCATGAGCGCATCGACACGCATAGACGAGTCCGTCTGGAGGCCTTACTGAGAAAACGTGTGCGCAGGAAAAACTGAGAGTAGAAGTGGAAAATTTAGAGAAAAGGTGAAAAGTCTTGCATGTTTGATTGTTTTGTTTCTTCATCCTTCTATGAGATGTTAGTTCCTTCCTAAAACAACCAAGGTGATCCAACAACCAGAGAGACCTTTTGCTCTGGACACTCTAAGTGGAGCAAAACTAAAGGAGGACACAGCAAAATGATGTGTATATACAAAAGATTATAATTGAAAAATAAGAAAAGGCATCCCATAGTAATATATCAGTGACTTTTCTTACTAAAAAAGCTGAAAAACCAAAGAAAAGAAAAGCAGGACATATTCCAGTGAACCTGTGTCTGAAAAAAGTCAATTCATCCAGCCTTACAAACCAATCTGCCTGAAAGCAATTATTCCTAGAGTGCTTCGCAACCACGAAAACCTGTCGAGCAGACAGTATGAAAGAGCTTTACAGAGCTGCAGGACTGTGGGACTTTTAATGTGTAAATATGGCGTTAAACAAATGCTACCCATGAGTTTCAGGTACTTTCCATCTTGCTAAAATAGTCTTGAAATGGTGAGATATGATCATATAAAACACGTGTGAGCTTTATGAGGTTTTTCATTCAAACGAATTTTAGGGTGAATATCAAAAACACATTCAGGTCATATTTGAAAATAGAAATGTTGATTTGCATGAAGAAAATGATGCTTAGTTATCAAAATATATGCACATTTGATGCCTAAATTCTTATTAATATAATGCAAAAAAATTGTTCTCAGTTTTGTAATGTTAAAAAAATATATTGATGATATATTAATTCATTTGCAAATCATTTAAATTTACATAAACTTAGGCATCATTTTCTTATGCAAAAATATTTTTTGATTTTTTTAGGGCGAAATGTGATCTGGACGTGTTTTCGTGAGATTTGTAGGTAAAACCTTGTCTGTAATCCAAAGACAGACAGGCGTTTGATTTTTTTTTTTTTTTTTTTTTTTTTTCTTTCTGTCGTCTTGCTTCATGCCAAAATCATGAACAATTCATTTGTCTTTAAACTCGCTGAGACTCGACTTTCTTTAAATAGCTTTTAGAGTAATTTTTTTGTTTTTTTTCTCAGTGTTGATCGCTTTTAATGACTTTTTTTCCAGACTATGTGATTAGTTTGAGCTCATTTTTATGGTTTCTGTATTTTTTCATTTTTGTTTTTTTTTATTTATTCGAGCCAAAGAGGATTCGTTTCTATTTCGGATCATTTCCGTGTCACAAACATTTCTTAATTTCTTTTCTTTTTCAATTTCTATGTTTTAATATAAAATTGGAAGTTGTTCTACTGTAATATATTCCTTCTAAATTATACAAAAAATTTTAATGTAATGTCTATGTTTTTCCAATGCAGCTTTAATGCACTAAACATTATTTAAGAGGTTCTACATCCTGGTTAAACGCATAATGGAGACATTCTTACCAGATTGAGTTGCACATGATATTTAGTCATGTGCCTGAAAGGCTTCGCAAGCCAAAGAGTCCAACAATCACCTGTTGTCATTCCACGTCTCTAAAGTGTGAAAAATATGTTGCTCTAAGCACCTACATTATGTGTCTATTTTTCCTACCTTGTTCTTGGAATGACTGATATCGGAGACAATAATTGGGCATGTTTGAAAGGAGATCGCCCTTGATTATTTGAATAACAAAACCGTGCACAAGCTCATACAAGGAGGGTAAAGTGGGCATGACACACACACACACACATACATTCACGTAACAGGTGTAAGTGAATATTTCAGCCTTTAACCCAGAGGTTTTTCCCATGCTCACACCTGCTGCCATCACCTGAGGGCCGAGAGCCCTAAAAGAGCAAAGGAAATGGGTAGAAAGATAGATGAAGAGAGACGTATCTCCTTTCGCAATCGTTGGTCATCCTTCAGGCTTTGTTATCCAAGCAGAAGTGGCCGTGTTTTGCTTGATTCACGGCCGCTTTGATGCCTTTATGTGGGCGGTTATTTTCCTTGCCATTGTGCCTCTGCTTGATTATCACCTGCAGCTGCAGGCTACAGGAAAGATGGATTCAAAATGTGAGCTGGTCTTGTTACAAGCGGGAGTCGATTCTCTCCTGCAAGGACTTCTGCGAAATAGAAACCCTTTGCTTCTGCAATTCTGACATGTCGTATGATGATTCTCTCTCAGTGCCTCGGTCTGGATCTGTTCATGTCTGTGGATATCAAATCCTGTCGTATTTACACCAAAGAGCTTCTTGTGATCGCTGATTAAGATTAAAATTTGCTGGCCCAAAACGAGACCAAAAACGTAT
This sequence comes from Cirrhinus mrigala, assembly GCA_036247105.1. NCBI lineage: Eukaryota > Metazoa > Chordata > Actinopteri > Cypriniformes > Cyprinidae > Cirrhinus > Cirrhinus mrigala. The sequence goes on along the minus strand of CM070019.1, from coordinate 32,177,970 downwards.
TTATTTCCACTGTGTTGATACTGATCGTTATTGTGTGTTGCTTTGAACAGTCAAGGCTCTGTTCCAAAACCTAACTCTTAAAAATAAAGGTTGTTTATTGGCACTGATGATTCCGTAAAGAACATTTAATCTTTTGGAATCATTCCAAAAGTTCTTTAAAGTAGAAAAAGTTTAATAAAATGTTCTTCACAATTAGGAAAAATGGCAAAAACACCTTTTAGAAGCTTTGTTTTTAAGAGTGCAGTGAGCTCCCTACATACGCAGCACGGAATCTCTACCAAAACGTGTGTATTTATGCCTGTGGGTTTCTCCCAATGTGAAGCGTTCCAAATTAGTTACTTATTTGATGGCGGAAGCCTATGTAGGCAGCAATGAAGCTCGCTAGGTTTTGGAACGCGGCCCAAATGTTCCTACGAGTCGGTGTTGTTTGTAAGATGCACAGATTTTGATCATGCTGAAAGAGCTAAAAAGCACAACACACTCCTGTTAAACAAATTGTCTTTTTCACTCGTTGTGCGTTTGTAATTTTGGTTCTGAAATATGCTCTTTTTGTTCCTTCATTGTGTGCTAATGATGTAGTTTTTTATGCATTTTAATTAAAAAAAAAAGTTCAGGAATTGCTTGATTTTGAATTTCATTTACTTGTTCATGTTGTTTGTAATTCAGCCATTGATTTTACAATGCCGTAAAAGAGTTATGTAAATTAAATTTCCTCAATATTTCCACATTTCAATGGTGTCATTTGTTTGAGATCATGTGTGTTTAAAGTTTTAATGTATTTTTGTCACTTAAATAGTTTTACAGACAGAAATTAAATGACTTCTAGTTTTTAAAAAGATGTAGCTTTATATACAGTTGTCTATACAAAATATTTACTAAACTAAATAAAATATAATAAATGAATACAAAAATATTGAAAAGTCACTGGTTGGTAAAAGTTTTAATTTCTAAGTTTTTAATTTTTAAGTTTTTAATTTTTTTTTTTTTTTTTTTTTTTTTTTTTTTGCTTACCAAGGCTGCATTTATTTAAGCAAAAATACAGTTAAAACAGAAATATTGTAAAATTGCTACACTACCAGTCAAAAGTTTTTGAACAGTAAGATTTTTTTTTATGTTTTTTAAAGAAGTCTGCATTTATTTGATTGAATGTACAGCAAAAACAGTAAAATTTGGAAATATTTTACTATTTAAAATAACAGTTTTCTGTTTGAATATATTTTAAAATTATTAAAATTATTTATTACTGTGATTTCAACGCTGAATTTTTAGAATCATTACTCCAGTCACATGATTGTTCAGTAATCATTCTAATATTCTGATTTGCTGTAATAAAAAACATTTATTGTTATTATGTTGAAATCAGCAGAGTAGTTTTTTTTTTTTTTTTTAGGTTTCTTTGATGAATAGAAAGTTCAGAAGAACAGAAAATAGATATCCTTTGTAACATTATAAACATCTTTATCATCACTTTTGATCAATTTAAAGCATCCTTGCTAAGTAAAAGTATTAATTTCTATCATTTCTTTCAAAAAAAAAAAAAAAAAAGAATGAAAAAAAACTTTGTTTCAGATAAATGCTGATCTTTGGATCACAGTTGAGTACATTTTTTTCAGGATTCTTTTATGGATAGAAATTCATCAAATAATCCTGAAATAAATGTACTCAACTGTTTTAAATATTTATAATAATATTATTATTTCTTGAACACAAATCAGCATATTAGAATAAAGGATCATGTGATACTGAAGACTGGTGTAATGATGCTGAAAATTTAGCGTTGATCACAGGAATAAATTACATTTTATACAATATATTCAAATAGAAAACATTTATTTTAAATAGTAAAAATATTTCATAATATTACTGCTTTTGCTGTACTTTGGATCAAATAAATGCAGGCTTGGTGAGCAGAAGAAACTTCTTTTAAAAAAAAAAAAAAAACATTAAAAATCTTACTGTTCAAAAACGTTTGACGCGTAGTATAGGCCTATATTGTTAACATTAGTAACTTTTACTTTAGTACTAAATATTACTATATTTTCTGTTTTAATATTATACGATGTAGTTTATTCCTGATGCATCATTACTCCAGTCTTCAGTGTCACATGACCCTTCAGAAATCATTCTAATATGCTGATTATTTCTTATAATCAATGTTGAAAACAGTTGCCTAATATTTTTGTGGAAACTGATAGATTTTGTTCAGGATTCTTTGATGAATAGAAAGTTTAAAATAACAGCATTTATTTGAAAAAGAAATCTTTTGTAACATTTTAAAAGTCTTTACTGTCACTTTTAATCATTTGAATGCAAAAGAAAAAACATTACAGGCCTCAAACATTTGAACAGTAGTGTAAGTGGCCTAGAAAATGCCACTTTACACAAATCATAGCAATTTTACTCTGCTAAATGTTCTACACGACTAAGAAATACTCAAATTAAACTGTCAAACACACCTCTTGCTTATAACCCTCAAATGCAAACGTTTGTTTTTTCAAACGGTCAAGCCAACATTCTAAGTTGGTCTTGACAAACCTTCCTGTTCTAAGTGAATGTCAGTAAGTTTATGTGTGGACGTGCTTTCTGTCACTTTAGTGAAGGTTCACACTGACAAGTTCTCACTTCACACAATCATAGCTGAGCTCAGTTTTCACGCCTTCCACCTGACAAACTGCAGCTGCTCGACATCTACACATAATGTGAAGGATGTGTGAAGATTCACATGGTTCGTCAGATTGAACTGTAACGTCTGAAAGCCCTTAAGACACAAACACAGAGTTCTGCTGCTCGGACCGTGTTCAAATGTAATGCGAATGTAAACATGGTCGCTCTTCCAAGCCTGTCATGCAGTCAGCAGGCATTAATGTCAGAACAGGTAATTATTGGAAAAGACTAAATTGGATGCGGTCACTTGCATCACCCTCAGCGGGATGTAAATATAGACAGTGAATTCACCTAATGAGTCGTGTTAAGTGAATATGACGGGGTTTGACGGGTGTGTGCTGTATTTCAAAATAGTATAAGGACGCTAGTGTCATGTTTTTGGCATTGTAGGGGAACATGCTGTTATTGCACAAACTTGAGTTTGTTTTATTTCATGTCTGACTATCTGTCTAGAGAGGTAAAAATAATATCTTAATAATTTTGGGATTTTTTCGATAAAATAATTAAACAGCAGTCCGTAAATTTTGCCTCTTTGTCGCCATCTGTGTTTGAAAACCTGCAATTGCAGTTATTTGCGGAATGTGTCCGCTGCACGGATGAATCTCATGTTTTGAGGTGTGTGCTACTACTACGTCTTGGAAGTGTGTCCAAAGACGTGTGTCTTTGGAAGTGTGTTTTACTGGAAAATGTTGTCTGAACAAGTAAGTAACATGTCTGCCAGTCTTGTTCTGACCAACTGAAAAAAAGTTTGAAAATAAATCGTGCTGCCACTGGTGATTAAATCTAGCTATCACAAAGTTAGGCTACCTCAGCTCATGTTGAACTGTTCAAAGCATTATTAAAGGGGTCATTGGATGCCCATTTTCCACAAGTTGATATGATTCTTTAGGGTCTTAATGAAAAGTCTCTAATATACTTTGATTAAAAATTCTCAATGGTTTTGTAAAACAACACCCTTTTTACCTTGTCAAAATGAGCTCTGCAAAAATCGTCTCATCCTAAGGGGTTGTTCCTTTAAATGCAAATGAGCTCTGCTCACCCCGCCCCTCTCTTCTCTCTGTGGAAAGATGGTCTTGTTTACATTAGCCGCATTTAGCGTGTTTAGCCGCTAAACTTGCTAACTACCACGTTATAAGGAAAGGCGATCGCAAAGATTCATTAAAAAACGCTTATACTCACTTCTGCTGTAAGTGAAGCTGGATCATGAATGATTCGCGCGAACATAGACGGATATATGTAGATCGGGAGGCGCATTCCATTCACAAACAAATGTAATCTACTGCATCTTCAGCTGCTCAGATGTCGGGAGTAAATGATGACCACTGTGTTCATTATTACATCCAGGAACAAAACACCTCAGTCGCTCAATTGGTGATATTCTTGTCTAACTTACATTCCTACTCCAGCGTCAAAACATGGAAAGTTACTGGACTGTGACAGCTGGTCTAAGGTAAGAGCTCATGTCAATCAACTATTGTGGGAGCGGCCTCTGTCGGGTCGGTGTTACGACTCCACACCGACAGGCATCTGAGAACGGCTCGATTTGAAAAAGGGGATATTATTTTTACAGATTAATTAAAAACCACTGCATGGATTTTTCTCATTATAGGGTAGATTTGTACATACACTGCCAACACACATTAATGTTCAAACAACATGAAAAACTCAACTTAACATGAAAAAGTCAACTTAGAAAAAGTCAACTTAGCTTGAGAAAGCCAACTTACTGATATGCTATTTAAACTTAAAGTTATTATTCTTCTGAGACTAAAATGTATGACTGCTACTCCTCCTAGAACTTTAACTCTACAAACTCCAAACTCAGCCCAGATCTTCAGACTGGTCTGACTCGAGTTGCTATATCTTTTCTAACTGATCGAACTTACGGTTTTCCTAAAAATTATGTTTAAAACTCGGAAAAATCCCATAGACTTACATTGATGGAATGTTCAAATGAGCCAGAATCTCTTGAGGCCCAATCAATGTACTGTATTTCTAATCTAATCAAACTCATTCAAACTCATCTATCTATCTATTTATCTATCTATCTATTTATCTATCTATCTATCTATCTATCACTAGCCAAACTAGAGTCATGCTAGCAACCTGCTAATCATGCTAGAAGCATGCTATCAACTTGCTAATCATGTTAGAAACATGCTAACAACATGCTTTCAACTTGCTAATCATGGTAGAAACATGCTAGCAACATGCTAACAACTTGCTAATCATGTTAGAAAAATGCTAGCAACATGCTGACAACTTGCTAATCATGTTAGAAACATGCTAGCAATTTGCTAATCATGCTAGAAACATGCTAGCAACTTGCTAATCATGGTAGAAACATGCTAGCAACATGCTGACAGCTTGCTAATCATGTTAGAAACGTGCTAGCAATTTGCTAATCATGCTAGAAACATGCTAGCAACTTGCTAATCATGCCAGAAACATGCTAGCAACATGCTGACAACTTGCTGATCATGTTAGAAACATGCTATCAACTTGCTAATCATGCTAGAAACATGCTAGCAACTTGCTAATCATGCCAGAAACATGCTAGCAACATGCTGACAACTTGCTGATCATGTTAGAAACATGCTGACAACTTGCTAATCATGTTAGAAACATGCTATCAACTTGCTAATCATGGTAGAAACATGCTAGCAACATGCTGACAGCTTGCTAATCATGTTAGAAACGTGCTAGCAATTTGCTAATCATGCTAGAGACATGCTAGCAACTTGCTAATCATGCCAGAAACATGCTAGCAACATGCTGACAACTTGCTGATCATGTTAGAAACATGCTGACAACTTGCTAATCATGCTAGAAACATGTTAGCAACTTGCTAATCATGCCAGAAACATGCTAACAACATGCTGACAACTTGCTGATCATGTTAGAAACATGCTGACAACTTGCTAATCATGTTAGAAACATGCTATCAACTTGCTAATCATGCTAGAAACATGCGAATCATGCTAGAAACATGTTAGCAACTTTCTAATCATGCCAGAAACATGCTAGCAACATACTAACAACTTGCTAATCATGTTAGAAACATGTTAGCAAATTTGCTAATCATGCTGGAAACATGCTAGCAACTTGCTAATCATGTTAGAAACATGCTAGCAACTTGCTAATCGTGCTAGAAACATGCTAGCAACTTGCCAATCGTGCTAGAAACATGCTAGCAACTTGCTAATCATGTTAGAAACATGCTAGCAATTTTCTAATCGTGCTAGAAACATGCTAGCAACTTGTTAATCATGCCAGAAACATGCTAGCAACATGCTGACAACTTGCTGATCATGTTAGAAACATGCTGACAACTTGCTAATCATGCCAGAAACATGCTAGCAACATGCTGCCAACTTGCTGATCATGTTAGAGACATGCTGCCAACTTGCTAATCATGTTAGAAACATGCTAGCAACTTGCTAATCATGCTAGAAACATGCTATCAACTTGCTAATCATGCTAGAAACATGCGAATCATGCTAGAAACATGTTAGCAACTTGCTAATCATGCCAGAAACATGCTAGCAACATACTAACAACTTGCTAATCATGTTAGAAACATGTTAGCAAATTTGCTAATCATGCTGGAAACATGCTAGCAACTTGCTAATCATGTTAGAAACATGCTAGCAACTTGCTAATCGTGCTAGAAACATGCTAGCAACTTGCCAATCATGCTAGAAACATGCTAGCAACTTGCTAATCATGTTAGAAACATGCTAGCAATTTTCTAATCGTGCTAGAAACATGCTAGCAACTTGTTAATCATGCCAGAAACATGCTAGCAACATGCTGACAACTTGCTAATCATGCCAGAAACATGCTAGCAACATGCTGACAAATTTGCTAATCATGCTAGAAACATGCTAGCAACTTGCTAATCATGCTAGAAATATGCTAGCAACTTGCTAATCATGTTAGAAACATGCTAGCAATTTTCTAATCGTGCTAGAAACATGCTAGCAACTTGCTAATCATGTTAGAAACATGCTAGCAACTTGTAATCATGCTAGCAACATGCTATCAACTTGCTAATCATGCTTGAAACATGCTAGCAACTTGCTAATCATGCTAGAAACATGCTAGCAACATGGTAACAACTTGCTAATCACGTTAGAGACATACTAGCAATTTGCTAATCGTGCTAGGAACTTGCTAGCAACTTGCTAATCATGTTAGAAACATGCTAGCAACATGCCAACAACTTGCTAATCATGTTAAAAACATGCTAGCAACTTGTAATCATGCTAGCAACATGCTAGTAACTTGCTAATCATGTTAGTTAACATGTTAATGACATGTTAATAACATGCTAACAACTTGTTAATCATGCTAGCAACATGCTAGTAACTTGTTAATCATGCTAGTAACATGCCACTAACTTGCTAATCATGCGAATAACATGCTACCAACTTGTTAATCATGCTAGCAACATGCTAGTAACTTGTTAGTTATGCTAGCAACATGCTAGCAACTTTCTAATCATGTTAGAAACATGTTAATCATGCTAGAAACAGACTAGCAACATGCGAGTAACTTCCTAATAATGTTAGTCATACAAACAACGTTAATTATCTATCTATCTATCTATCTATCTATCTATCTATCTATCTGACAGACTGAATTCAAACTTTAAAACTTTTTCAAACTTTTTCAAACTAACTGAATTCAAACTATTTCAGACTGAAAACCATCCAAAATTTTTAAAACTTTGTAAACTTTTTAAACTTCATAAACTTCTTAAACTTTTTAAACTTTTAAAACTTTGTGGTCCGGCTTTCTCTAGCCAACGTATAGTTTGTCTTGACAAACTTTTTTTATCTAGTTATTATTGTTATACTTTGCTCTCAAATTGGTAATGTTAACAACGTTAACATTGCGTGACTGTGTATTTAGTGTGTATCTGTAGATTTCAATTTCTGTAATGTTACAGTCTAATCTCTAATTGTCACACCATTCAAATGTCTTTGAAATAAATTGCTTCTTTGACTTCAAATTCAGTGTTGCTTGGAAGTTGTTCTCATTGAAATACAAATCTTTTGTAACAGTGTAATGTTAATCCCACATATATGTAATCAGATGCACATTTAAAACTGGAATATAATCTAATTTCAGTCAGTTACATGTGTTTCATTACTATCATGCACCATTTATGACTCTATCTATTCTCAAAATGAGAAGTTTAAATATTGCAGCTGCTGTAAGAAGAGGCTACAAATGATCCGCCACTTGCAGCATCCACACAGGCCATAAAACTAGCCGGGACTCCTTCTTTATGAGCACATACGTGACGTAATGACGCAAAGACGAAGGACCGTTGTGATTCGGGCTAAGGTAAGCTGATTTGATTTTGGATTATTTTTAACTAAAAAAGGTAAAGAATGCAGCTTTAAACAATATTTTGCTGAGTGTGTTTTTGTGCTACTACCTTGGCTGGTTTAGGTCAGTCATGGATAACTAAACATGACACTAAATTCAGTTCCATTCAGTTCAAATTACGATACATATCGTTGCAAAGCAACTTTACAGCAAATTAAAGTTTTTACAATATATTTAGTAGTAGCTTACTAAAATCACCAGTAGGTGGTGTCAAGTCCCTTAAAGGAGAAGTCCACTTCCAAAACAAAAATTTACAGATAATTTGCTCAGCCCCTTGTCATCCAAGATGTTCATGTTTTTCTTTCTTCAATCGTAAAGAAATTATGCTTCTTGAGGAAAACATTTTTTATGTTTTATTCCATTTATATGGAATTATCTTCATATAGTGGACTTCAATGGTGTCCCCAACTTTGAACTTCCAAAATGCAGTTTACATGCAGCTTCAAATGGCTCTAAACGATCCCAGCCGAGGAAGAAGGGTCTTATCTAGCGAAACAATCAGCAATTTTCGAAGCAATTTCACAATTTATATACTTTTAAATAGGGGTGTGACAAGACACTTATCCCATGAGACGAGACAGGAGACTGGGTTCACGAGATGAGACAAGATTTTTAAACTTTTCTTAAGAAATCCTCAGTGATGAAATATATAGGGAAAATAGTCTTTTATTCAACCGAAAAAGACAAAATAAAAAAAAATGGAGGAAATGCATTTTGAACTTTATGAAATTAAACTTCCATTTTAATGAATTATATGCAGTAATAAACAACATTTAAACAAGAGCTTCACTGTTACACCTGGCTCAAAGATGTAACATTAAGGGAGACGACACGGCGGAATAACTTCAGACATAATATTTATTACAACAAAATTAACCAAAATAACATAATCAGGACATCGGTATCAGTAGGTTCGATCAGTGTGAAATGCGAGTGAATGGATGCACAATGAAGTGAGGTCAGCGCTAGTGAATGAATGCAAAACAAAACATAATTTCACAAAATAGGAGCGCGGCTCTGGCAAACTGCTTACGCAACAGCTGAGCAGCAGCGGCCACGAACTCTTGCGCCGTGTTTAAATAAGAGCCATGACGTGCATCAGGTGCACTCAAGTCACGCCCCAAATCACAAAACAGAGAAGAGAAACCAAAGTACCCCAAAACAACACAATTCAGTCCTAACATTCATGATTCTGGATATACTGAGAATACCAGCTGTTTTTAATAAATTGGAGACCATGATTCTCTCACGATTCTGGAGAAAAAATCTGGACTATCACTTGATTGAGATCTTTAGCAATGCCGTTAAACAACCTTTAAAGGTGAAACTTAGACCTGAGGGTCCACATTCATCTCTTGCTGCATTTATGGATTATGCTTTATTGACTGTTGGCTCTCTATTCACCGTGGGTGTCACAGAGGAGGAACGCAACCATGCCGGTAATGGCGGCCGCAACGTTAAGTCAGCCAGGAACCCCGGGACACTCTAGCATTATGATTGCGCTCATGTAATGGCGGCGACAGTGGAGCCCGTTCACAAAATGGCTGCGAAGACAAAGCTCCGTCATGTCACTGCTGCCATACCAGAGTCATGTAACGTCACAGCTGTGTTTCCTGAGTCAAGTCAAGTCAGAGCTGCTCTTCCCGTGTCAAGTCAAGTTACAGCTGTTGTTCCCGAGTCCAGTCAAGTTACGGCTGTTGTTCTTGAGTCCAGTCAAGCTACGGCTGTTGTTCCCGAGTCATGCAAGGTCAAAGCTGTTGTTCCTGAGTCAAGCAGAGTCGAAGCTGTTGTTCCTGAGTCAAGCCAAGTCACAGCTGATCTTCATGAGCCAAGTCAAGTTACTGCTGTTGTTCCTGGGTCAAGTCACATCTCAGCTGGTTGTCCAGAGTCAAGTCAATTCTCGTCTGACCTCCCAGAGCCTCGTCACGTCTCGTCTAAACTCCCAGAGCCTCATCACATCATGTCAGATCGTCCAGAGTCTCGCCACGTCACGTCAGATCGTCCAGAGTCTCGCCACGTCACTTCCGATCATCCAGAGTCACGTCATGTCATGTCTGCTGCATCCAGATTATCAACGTCAGTTCATCGTTACCCCAGTCTGGTATCCAGCTTGAGGGATACACCGCCCAAACCTACTTACCTCATCCCTCCTGTTCTTGAACTGATTCCCCCGTCTGCAGTGCTTTCCTTGGTGGGAACCTTTTTGTGGTGTGTCTGGGCCGCGTATACCACCACTGAGTCTCCAGAGGTGGTGGCTTACGCTGCAGAGCCTCTGAAGCTGGCGGCTGAGGCTGTGGAACCTCACGAAACGGGGACGTCTGCTCTAGCTCCCTGCACAGTGGTAGTGCCCAATGACATGCACCCAGTCTGTGGATCATCGTCTTGTCCTGTCCCGGCCATGGAGACCATGTATGAACTCTCTGCTTCTCCTGTCACGGCTATGGAGGCCGTCACTGAACTCTCTCTCGGTCCTGTTCCGGCCATGGAGGCCATGTATGAACGCTCTGCCCCTTCTGTCACGGCTAAGGAGGCCGTCATTGAACTCTCTGTCCATCCTGTTCCGGCCATGGAGGCCATGTATGAACTCTCTGCCCCTCCTGTAATGGCTATGGAGCCAAGAACACCAATCATAAATTGTCTACCTGCTCAGCTCCCACAGAGACTGCTGCATTCTCTGCCTCTCGCCTTGTTTCTCTCTCTGTCTCTTCTGTCTCTGTTCTCCCCAGCCCTCAGTCTCTGCCGTGGGTCTCTGCTCCGTCTACTTTGTACTGGTGGTCGCCTGCTCCGCCCTGGAGGGCATCTTCTCCGTCTGCTCCGCTGTGGAGATCTTCGGCCTTGTCCGCTCTGCTTTGGTGGTCCCTCGCTCACCCTGCTCTGCCGGACCTACCTTAGTCCCCAGGTCCTCCACATGGACCTGGTCGTCCAACCCTCGCCTTGTCTCACCCCCGCCCCACCGCTCCCCTGGATTGTTTGTTGTTTGGAGTGTATGGAAGCCGTTCCTTGGTGGGGGGCTCTGTTATGAATCCTGTCCAGTCTGCCCACCACCTGAGGTCGCCTGTGAATTTCACACTACACAGACTGTTGCATCACACCCCAGACTACGTTTCCTATCACCTACTGGGCTGATTGCTCGAACACACCTGTATCCAGTCAGACGGTCTATATAAGCCTCAGACTTCCCCTTGCATCTCGCCGAGTATTGGAGTTTTGAATTGTAGTATCGTATTGAGTTTCCTAGTTTCCTAGTTCCCTAGTTTAGCATCCTTGTTTTCTCATTTTGTCTGTGCTGCTGCCTGCCCTATGGATATCTCGCTCGTTTATCAGATTACCCTCAGCATTTCATTTAATTGAACTTCCTACCGAATTGGAGAGAAAAGAAGTAGCATGTTGATCTGCCAGTCTTGGGTCTTTCATGCTGAAAACTCTACTCATATTTTCTGCATAACGATGTATTTAAAAGTTAACGACCAAACGGATGTTAATAAAAGTTCACTTTGCTGTTGCATCTGAAATATAACACAGATGACATTAAATAAATTTTCCAGGTTAAATGTTTATTAGTAGTAACTCAAGCTCTTTTTTCTAAACATTTCTACCTAACCGCCGGTCGCGCACATCTGCCATGTTTGTAGTTTTTTAACATGTTTTATTCGTGTTTGTAGTTCTGGACCGAATCCTTCACCAAAGTGCAATGGATTGTGGCCAATATTAACCATTTGAGTGTGCACGGATCCACACTTCAAAAATCTATGTGAAATAGTAGACCATCTGGGGACTTTTGGTATAGTCTTTTCAGTATACTATGATTTGAGACACACTTATTCTAATCTCACATACTTTTTAGGATGGATAGTATAAACATTGGGACGCAGGGTATGAATGAATTATTGAATCATTGACTCAGATGATTCATTCACAGATTTATTAAGGAATGAAGCGCTGCAGTGTCGCCCTGAGATACAGAAATATCCTGCTTTGCTTAGAACTCTTTTCGTCTGTAAAACAGAAAAAAAAAAAACGGACAGTATTGTGTCTAAAATGTCACTAACTCAATATTAAATTCCTGTTTGTTGAACTGTTATCTTAAATCAGTGTAACATTTGCAATGATGCTCAAAACGGCACTCTTGCTTTTATTGTGTGGTATTGCTTAATGTATAATATCTTATAAAAAAAAAAAAAAAAACCCATACAGGGATATTTTTGCTTTTATAACTTGAATTATATGGGGATTTGTAACTATATTTTAATAGGCTTCATCAGGCAGGGAATGCTTTCGGACTGTGTAGGCCTATTTGTTTTTTTGTTGCCGTTGTTGTTTTTTGCATATGCTCATACATGCTGTATAATATCAGCTCTCACATTGTTAAAACAACAATTTCGATATTAATGTTACAGTCACTCTCCCATAGAGCGCAGATAAACGGCAAGCATTTAATTAACTAAACCTCAAGGGAAATACTGATGCACAGGTCGTGATGCGAAAGTTTTGCTCTTTCTTATGCAAACTTCATAAACACATGAGGTTTATCGGAAAATCTCCCATCTTTTGCAAGTCTTTTACTTCAGAGTATCTTTTTCCGTATTTCTCTATATAATCTCCCAAAGGGGTTTTTAAGAAGTGAAATGAGGCCTAGTCAGCGGTCAGAGCTACACGCCAGAGAAAGTCACAGGGTAAGCCTCTTTCTCTAAGAAACATCTAAAGTATAAGGAAATTTAACATGATTTTATCATGAAATTTTAACTCAATCCTTATTAGTTATAACACTAAAGACAGTGATACTGTTACAATCTTTTGATTTTTTATTTATCAGAAAAAAACTATCATGGTTTCCACAAAAATATTATCTGTTTTTAACATTCATAATAATAATATATGTTTCTTGAGCAAATCAGCATATTAAAATAATTTCTGAAGGATCACGTGACACTGAAATCTGGAGTAATGATGCTGAAAATTTAGCTTTGCATCACAGGAATAAATTTCATTTTAAAATATATTCAATTAGAAAAACATTATCTTAAACTTAAAATAATATTACCGTTTTTACTGTAATTTTTTGATAAATTAAATGAAGCTTTGATGAGACACTTCTTTCAAAAACAGTAAAAAATCCTCAACAGGGTTTGAACAGTAGTGTATATATATTTATATATTCTGAAAAACAACTTCTTTATTAACTGCGGCTGTGGGAAGACGGCTTTACTTGGTATAAAACACAAAAGAAAAAGTCATACAAAGACAAACAAGAGCTGATATATTTTGGAAAAACAGGGGTCTGTCAAAAGCGGCTTTGGTTTCTCATGGAAACCACTTCCTGGGTCATGGGGGAGCCCTTTGGTACCTGCATCCATACGAAACCCATTACAACTGTACTGACCTCTCTCTTCCCAGCCTCCGTGAGAAGAGGCAACAAGCGGGCTGGAACCGGTTTGCTTCGGGAGCCTGTGAGTGCGGGACTATTTTTTAACTGAACCGGAGAAAAACAGACTGGGATGGGAAAGAGAAACTGTGTCCAAAATCACGATTCCCACACAGAGACCGTGAAACAGAGACCGCAGGGACCAAAAACTGATGATTATTCTCACATTCCCACTCATGAGTGGACAGAGACCAAAGATGACTTTTTCCGATTTGAAGAAGTAATGGGGAAAGACAGAAGAGAATGAGTAACAATAATCTAATTAACATCTCATAAAAACTCACCCTAAATATGTGGACAACAGCAGACACCAAACACATAGAGACTTTGCTTTGGTCTCCTGCTTGTCGGATTTTTCTCCTGGATATTATATATATTAAATACAATCTTATATAATGTCTATACTGTGCTCAGATCTGACCAGATACCAAAGTCTTTGATCACAAGTTACAAGATCTCAAAGTCATCACTGCTATCAACATTCATTTTATAGCTTTAAATTAATACTGTTTGTCTAATTTTAGTATACTTTATTTTTATAAAATATTATTTATTCATTACTATATAATTTGTTTTTCAAAAATAAAAATATAAAGATAATATAATATACCATGCTGTTATTTGTTAAAAAATACTGTGCTTTTTGAGGGAACCAACCTGGCAAATTAATCCTTAAATACTATATCAGACTGAAGATCATTCATTTATCTGCTTGTGTGACAGTCAAACAAATTAATATCCACCTTCAAGGCTCAACGCAAAAAAAAAGAGGACCAGTTCCCATAATGCATCATGAGAACTGATACAGCAGGCTGGTTTTCTCACATAAAAATGACATGCGATCAAACTCCCAACAAGAATAGATATTGTTTCCTGCAGAACCCGGGAAATCAGGAGGAGGTGCACGCAAGGCTTGAGATCGTATCTTATAAGGGATCTTGGCACATTAGCTGATTTTAGGAGAAACAGAAATGGGGGGGGGGGGGGGTGTAAACCCTCTCACACCCCCTCATTCCCCCATCAGCCCATCTCCCTGTAGACACAGTCCACGGGAACAACCCTCGTCATAAAGATCTGGGAAATGGCCTCCGCTTGTTGTGACATTTAATTTGTTTCCTTCTAAAAGCAGCAAGTTTAGGCACATAGATAGACTGACAAAACAATTAAACGATAGACAGAAACATAACTAACATGATTAATTTAAAAAATAAAAGAATAATAGCTGAATGGACTATAGAGACAGATAAATAGACAATGGATAGATGAATGGACGATAGATAGATAGACAGACAGACAGACAGTGGATAGATGGATGGATGGACTATAGATAGATGGACGGATAGATAGATAGATAGATAGATAGATAGATAGATAGATAGACAGTGGATGGATGGACAGACTATAGATAGATAGATGAATGGATGGATGGATGGACTATAGATAGATAGATAGATAGATGGACGGACAGACAGTGGATAGATGGATGGATGGACTATAGATAGATGGATAGATAGATGGACAAATAGATAGATAGATAGATAGATAGATAGATGGACTACTGCTAGATAAATAGATGGACGATAGATAGATAGATAGATAGACAGTGGATAGATGGATGGACGGACTATAGATAGATAGATGAATGAATGGATGGACTATAGATAGATGAATGAACGGATGGACTATAGATAGATGGATGGATGGATGGACTATAGATAAATGAATGAACGGATGGACTATAGATAGATGGATGGACTATAGATAAATGAATGAACGGATGGACTATAGATAGATGGATGGATGGATGGATGGATGGACTATAGATTGATGAATGGATGGATGGATGATGGATGGATGGACTATAGATAGATGAATGGATGGATGGACTATAGATGTATGTATGAATGGATGGATGGACTATAGATAGATGGATGGACTGTAAATAGATGAATGGATGATGGATGGATGGACTATAGACAGATGGTTAGATGGATGGATGGATGGACGGAGAGATGATAGATGGATAGATAGATAGATAGATAGATAGATAGATAGATAGATAGATAGATAGATAGACAGATAGATAGATGGAAGGATGGACTATAGATCAGGGGTCCTGGAGAGCCGCAGCCCTGCAGAGTTTTGCTTTAACCATAATCAAACACACCTGAACAAACTGATCAAGGTCTGAAGGGTTTCTAGAAAGCTACAGGCAGATGAGTTTTAATTAGGGTTGGAGCTGAACTCTGCATGGCTGCGGCTCTCCAGGACCGGAGTTCGCCACTTCTGCTATAGATAGATAGATGGATGGACTATAGACAGATGGATAGATGGATGGATGGATGGACGGACAGACAGATGATTGATAGATAGATAGATGGACTACAGATAGATAGATAAACGGACGGACGAACCAATTGATGGATGGACGATAGATAGATTTTTGTCTAATTTTGACATTTAGTGAATGTGTATTTAGAAAGTAAAAAGGGTTGTGATCTCACTTTAATCTGTGTCCAATAAAGCTGCATCTTTAATCATGTTCCTCAAGCTGTCTTTTAAATGGTGTAGAGTTACAATGAGCACAACAGCAGACTGTGTGTGTGTGTGTGTGTGTATGTGCATCAGAGAGAGTGCAATTATGGTAATTATAACATTAAAATAGGTCAGCATTGACATACAGTCTAGTGATGATCAACTCGCTGGTCCGCTGGGGGTTTGATCTTTACTCTTTACTCATCTGTCCTGGAATTTGTGACTCAGGGACTGGAAGGTAATTCAGAGCATGCTTGTTTTGACACTCATGAAAAAATACACTGAAAATATATTTGAATTTATAGTTAATAATTAAGCAATATCAATAAGCAATAGATCAAGAATTACTCCTAGTTGTTTTGTCTATTTTTCTTCCTCCGACAACATAACGAAACTACCACAAAGTATATCCAAGCAGTATTTCGTTTCTGAGTGGATTCATAGTTTTGAAAGAATCAGTCGAATGAATGATTCAATGACTCGCTTTTAAAAACAGTCATGTTTAGTCCATGAATAAATCAGTTCTTTGAACAAATAAATTGAGTGAATGATCATGACTCACTCATAAAGACAGTCACTTGCTTCTTTCCTGAATGAATCATATGTTTTGAACAAATCGGTTGAATGGATGGTTCAATGATTTACTCATAAAGACAGTCTCTTGCATAAAAATTGTAACTTGCAGAATGGCAAGATGAAAAAGATGTTTCTCCTGAAATAAAGTGCTGCAAGTGTGTGGTATTTTGTAGGCCAAAACCTATATTTTATTCTATTAGCTACATAAAAAAACATCACTATTTTCTGAAATAATACAAAGCCAGTAGAAAATACCATTTGGTTTTTGTCAAGGCAACCAGGGTCATGCTAACTTCTGGGGTGGCCTACAAAAATACATAATCACTGCAACACTATTCCTTTGGCAAAAATAAAAATTGATGCAATTGAGATAATTAAGCTATAAAATTAATGTGAGTAGCATAACTTAAGAATTTGCTGAGAAATGTGTTCATATTGAAATCTCTAACTTTGCCTGTAGACTTGGCAAACCTGAGACTGTCTTCTGAAGTTAATGGGGTCTTTGTTCCCACTGATCCCCATTTATTCCTATTGTCAAGAAAAAATGAGTGCAATATTTAAAAGACGTCATTTGTCATTTTATTTCCTACAGGATTAGACTTCAGTGTGCGTTCATGTATATATGTTTAACATTCTCCGAAATCGAACACCTTCACATCTGCTCCCCTGAGGCTGAAACAGAGCCATCTCTCCTCAATAGCTCCATCCGTCTGGAGGAATTCACATTTAGACATAATTACCGAGATAAAACACAAGGAACGAGAGCAGAAACAAAGCTCACACTCTTTTTTTTTAGGCCTGGAAAGAACGAGTCATGTTGATGAGGGGGTTTTCCTCAGAGATGACAGAGCGGAGGTGGATCACAGGGAACGTTTCAAACGTGTTAATGCGCCAGATTACCTCACCAAACCCACCGCGAGTACGCGTGTGTGTGTCTGTGTCTGTTCTTTGATCGTCTCTGCTGCAGATCCTCCACAGAACTTTGCTTTCATCCGAGACTCTCCTACAGGAAAGTCTTTCTGGCATCCCGTCTCATTTGCAGTGCGCGTGTGCATGCTGTAATGGGCCATAACGTAGTCTGTTGTTTCATATCAGGCCTCATTAGCCAAACTGCTTTTGAGCAGCACTGAAAACGAAGTGAAATTTTGGACATGAATGAAACGCTCTAAAAACAGTCACTGGTCACGAATGAAAAGCGCCACAGTTTTGTCTTCCTGTACTGCTTGAATATGTTTTATGTGTGTAATGCATTATAAAACTGATTCTTTTCATGAAGATACCAGTGAGCTGCCTACATTACGCAGGTTTTTATGGCATTATTGGTGCCAACGTTTAAGGCACCATCACATACAGTCATGTGAAAAAGTTAGGACATCCTATTGAATTCCATCATTTTCTGTATCAGGACATCATTAAAAAAACTGGTCCTTGGCTGGTCTTAAAATTTCAAAAATAAAACCTCAGATGAACGACAACACATGACAAATTGCACCGTGTCAGTATTTACTGAACATAAATAAAGCCAAAATGGAAAAGCCATGTGTGACAAAGTTAACATTGGAATTAAGAGGGTAAATAACAGTCAAGCACTGCTAATCAAATACCTTTGATTAACTGATCATCAGCAAGTCTGAGCACCTCTATAAAACCATAAGCTTTGGCAGTTTGCTGGTCTGGAGCCTTCAGGTGTGTGTTAACACAATGCCAAGGAGGTAAGACATCAGCAATCATCTTAGAGAAGCAATTGTTGCTGCCATCCATCTGAGAAGAGTAATACGGCCATTTCCAAACTGAAGTTTATTCACAAGTGGAAGACATTTAAAACAGACACCTCTCCTTCCAGGAGTGGACGTCCCAGAAAATTCACCCCAAGATCAGACCGTGTAAAGCTTAGAGAAATGGCAGACAACCCAAGAACTACACCTCAGACTCTACAGGCCTCAGTTAACATGTTAAATGATAAAGTTCATGACAATACCATTAGAAAAACATGGGACAAAATGGCATGTTTGGAAGGCTTGGCAGAGGAAAGCCTCTTCTATCTAAAAAAAACAAAACAAAAAAAAACATTGCAGCACAGTTTAGGTCAGCAAAGTTGCATCTGAACAAAACACATATCTTCTAGAATAATGTTCTTTGAACAGACGAGACCGAAGTGAAGATGTTTGGCCATAATGCACAGTGACAAGTTTGGTGAAAACCTAAAGAGCATATCAGCACAAACACCTCATACCAAAAGACAAGCATGCTGGAGGAGGGCTGATCATTTTGGGCTTGTTTTGTAGCCACAGGACCTGGGCACCTCACGGTCATTAAGTTGGCCATGAACTCCTCTGTATATCAAAGTATTCTAGAGTCAAATGCGAGGGCGTCTGTCTGACATCTAATGTTGGGCCAAAATTGGGTTATGCAACAGGACAATGATTCCAAGCACACCAGCAAATCTACAACAGAATGGCTAAAAAGAAAAGAATCAAGGTGTTGCAATAGCCCAGTCAAAGTCCAGAGCTCATCCTGACTCAAATGCTGTGGTGAGAGCTGTGCATAAGCAAATGCCCACAAACCTCAATAAACTGGAGCAAAAAAAGAAGAGTGGACCAAATTCCTCCAGAACGATGTGAGAGACTGATAAAGTCACACAGAAAATGAATGCTTCAAGTTATTGCTGCTAAAAGTGGATCTACAGGCAGTTGAATTATAGGGTGTCCTAACTTTGTCACACATAGCTTTTCCATCTTGGCTTTATTTTTGTTAAATAAATAATGACACTGTGTGATATGTCATGTGATGATGTTTATCTGAGGATTTATTTTCCAAATTTTAAGACCAGATAATTTTTTATTATGTCCTGATACAGAAAACCATAAAATTCAATAGGGTGTCCTAACTTTTTCACATGACTGCATATCCTTTATGGTAAATGTAATCCCATAATGCACTGTGGGTTAAAATGCATTCAAGATGGCTAACAAAACAAGAACAGTGATGATTACTAATATCTTTACAACTATTTTAAACTAAAAAGTATCTTAGAAAAACATCCTAATACCAGACTCACATGTGAGTCACATGTGAATAAACCTCTTGTGCTCCAGACAGAAAATGGACAACGGTTACAGATGCTTTCATTTTCAAAAGGGTAGATTTGACAGAAGAAGCAAACAATGGATAAAACAAAGCGTGAGTTGTTAAATGGCATGTAACTGTTGTTCAACACAGATGGGTCTTTTGCTCAGATGAAAGCATGTTTGTATCAGTGAGTAGCTTTATTTTTGTGAGGGTGAGCACGTTAGTGGAGCTTGTTTTTGCACCATGATCTTGCTTTTTATGACTTTTTTTTTTTGTTCTGACGTTAAGAAAGAAAGAAAGCACTGTGAGTAAAGCGTGTGTGTTATTGATGGTTAAAGCAGTCTGTGCTGTTATGCTACTTAATGCCACTGGCTTGAGCTAATGGAGCTATTAGACTAAAGCCCTTAAACCCCACAGAGAGACACAGACAGAGATGCTGAGGCAAGATCAAGGGTCTAGTGTGCTTTACACACGGCTGATGTTTCTTGAATTCAGTTGGATGTATGTTCAGTGCACTAAATTATGACAATATGGGGAAAAAATCACATTTTATCATAAAATCTTTAAAAATAACTAAATGAATGAATTTTTTTTTTGCATTAATACATCCCAAAATTTTACTTCAGGTTTATAGCCTACATGATTTTTCCCACTTCTATGAAAACATTTTATGTGACCCTGGACCACAAAACCACTCATAAGTAGCACGGGTATATTTGTAACAATAGCCAGCAATACATTGTATGGGTCAAAATTATCCCAAAAATCATTAGGATATTAAGTAATGATCATGATTCATTAAGATTTTGTACATTTCCTACTGTAAATATATCAAAACTTAATTTTTGGTAAGTAATATGCATTGCTAAAAACTACATTTGGCCAACTTTAAAGGCGATTTTCTCAATATTTAGATTTTTTTTTTTGCACCCTCAGATTCAAGATTTTCAAATAGTTGTATCTTGTCCAAATGTCGTCCTATCCTAACAAACCATTCATTAAGCTTCTTTTTTCTGCTTTCAGATTATGTATAGATCTCAACTTCAAAAAATTGACCCCTTGTGACTGTTTTTTGTGGTCACATATTATAATATTCATATTATTATAATCTAAGAAATAATGCACAATAACTGCAAAAATTACAACTCCTTTTTTACAACACATTCTGGTATTTTGTGTAATAGCTGTATCAGCATGGATCAGCTGTCTTAAGGCACACAGTTTAGTGTTAATGCAATTGATCTCTGTGACATTGGCGACCCCTAGCGACAAGCGTTACTAAATTTCAGTAACACAGCATTGTGTGCGAATTATTTTAGGTGAATTGATGTAGTGTTTTTACTTTTGAATTATTAATTAATCTTGGCATATAATTTGAAAGATCTATTACAGAGCATCCATTATCTGAAAACGGTTTCTCCTATTGCACAGCAATGTATTATTCAACATTTGGATGTCTTTGTTTAAATTAGCAGAGTTTTAAGTATTTGCATGAGCCAGTGCAACCAGGAAAAATAAGAAAGAGAGACACCCTGTCGATTAATAGATGAGTACAAATATTGACTATTAATTGCTTGTGGTATTCCTCACTTTGGATAAAAGCATCTGATGAATAATTAAATGTAAATTTAAAAAGACATAAATTGAAAATTATCTCATATTTCATCCAAAACAATTTAAAATCCAACAGACTATTAACTAGTATGTTACCAGAGTATATTTGTAGCAATAGCCAACAATACATTATATGGATCAAATTTATGGATTTTTCTTTTATGCCAAAAATCATTAGGATATTAATTAAAGATCCATAAAGATATTTTGTAAACTTCCTACTGTAAATATATCAGCACTTAATTTTTGACAACTTTAAAGGTGATTTTCTCAATATTTTGATTTTTTTGCACCCTCAGATTCCAGATTTTCAAATAGTCGGCCAAATCCTATCCTAACAAAAACATATTTCAATGGAAAGCTTATATATTCAGCTTTCAGATGATAAAAACCCTTATGTCTGGTTTTGTGGTCCAGGGTCACAAATAATATTTTAAATTTCAGTTTCTCACTAAACCCTATGGTATACCCCCAGAATACCCCCTTGGAATAAATGGCACGTGTGGCATGGGATATTTTGCTTCTTTTTTAAAAAGCTTTATGTTAAATGTTAATATTCTGACATAATATGGACAAAGAGAAAGAAGGGCACGGCATTAGAACAACACAAGGGTGAGTAAATTATGACTTCATTTTAATTTTTGGATGAACTATCCCCTTTAACAGAGAGGAAAACTCAATTTGGAATATAGCGCACGAGTTGTATGGATTACTTTTGCTGTTTATTAAGGACATATGATATCCACTCTCCGCATAAAAAATATATGTTTCTCTTGTATTTTACTGAATACAACACTATTGATTAAACATGACAATAAACAAAGAAGAATTCATTTTAAATTCTGAGCTAGGCTAAATGTCAGTGCATCTTTTGAATAGATCATGTTAAATTGGAAATGACAGCAGCGTTCCCGACTCCATCTTCCTCTCTCTCTTCTTTATTGCCGCACCTGCAATTTAGACAAGAGTGCTTTCAGAACTCCACAAGTGTGTTTCCATCCATATTGACTGACTGTTTGTGAGGAGAAAGTATCATTTTGCAAATGTCTCCGCGCTCACATATAACTCCCGTTCTGTAAAAGCGCCATAAACTGAAATAGAGCGAAGATATCCGACCCCCAGCGCTTTCCCGTTCGCGTCACTCCGCGGGCTCTTGGTCGGAACGGAAGATCTCGCACAGATAAAGCTGCTGGAACTCATTAGAGCATCTGTGGGTTTACAGGGCTGGAGAAACGCTCCTGCCCTCAAGACGTCCAAGAACAACAACCGTGCGGCCTGGCAGCGCTGCCGGCAGCGGGCGTTTCCCTGTCCCGCGTGAGTAGCTGCGTGCGAGTGTCTGCCGGGTAAATGCAGGCCCCGGCCCAGGGTTTTAAACGGTAAGCTTTGTATTACAAGTCATGCAACCACTCAACTCTGGATATTTCTTGGCAGGAGGAGACATTTGCTCTTTTATTGCGCCTGAGGTACCCTACATGCCCTAAAATCAGTTTATTTTCAGGAATGGAAAGCCACCTGTTTCAATAAAAGTGTTGTGAGCTCTTTACCTGGAATCGTCGAAACTGCAATCTAAGTTTGAAGCCTGTGCTGTTTGTATTTCCGGCAACACTTTACTGTAAGGTCTTATGTGTGACCCTGACCACAAAACCCGTCTTAAGTAGCACGGGTATATTTGTAGCAATAGGCAAAAATCCATTTGACGTGTCAAAATTATCGATTTTTTTTTTTATGCCAAAAATCATTAGAATATTAAGTAAAGATCATGTTCCATGAAGATATTTTATAAATTTCCTACCGTAAATATATCAAAAAATATACATGGCTAAGAACTTCTGACAACTTTAAAGGCGATTTTCTGAATATTTTGGTTTTTGCACCCTCAGTTTCCAGATTTTCAAATAGTTGTATCTTGGCAAAATATTGTACAAACCATACATCAATGGAAAGCTTATTTATTCAGCTTACATGATGTAAAATTTACCCTAATGACTGGTTTTGAGGGTCCAGGGTCACGGTTGTTAATATTAGTTAATGCATTGGTTAATATGTGAACGTTATGTTGTCATGCAGCAAAAATTTATTTAAAAAAAAACAAAACTAAACTAAAATGAATAAAAAAATAAAAAATAAATAAAAAAAAACATAAATTGTAAAATTTAAATGTATATCAAAATATACATAAATGGCAAAAATATTTACTTGCTAAGATATGTTTTCTACAATATTTAAAAGTTTTTTGAAAGCATTTAAAAAATATATTTTGCCCTCCATATTTTCATCCAAGAAAATACATTCACATACATCACATTTGAAGACAAACTTTATTTGCTGTCTGTAGCATGTGTGAATATAACACATTATAAAAATGAGCAAGGAACATACTTTAAAACGTTCAAAAAAGTTTTTACAGAATGCCAATATATGAAATAGCATATATTTTAAACACATTTTGGACAGAACATATTAACATAAAATAATAATAAATAAGCTTTCCATTGATGTATGGTTTGTTAAGATATGACAGTATTTGGCTGAGATACAATTATTTGAAAATCTGGAATCTGAGGGTGCAAAAAAAACAAAATATTGAGAAAATTGCCTTTAAAGTTGTCAGAAGTTCTTAGCCATGCATATTACTAATCAAAAGTTAAGTTTTGATATATTTATAGTAGGATGGTAGTAATTTACTAAATATCTTCATGGAACATGATCTTTACTTAATATCCTATAATGATTTTTGGCATAAAAGAAAAATAGATAATTTTGACCAACACAATATATTGTTGGCTATTGTTACAAATATACCCATGCTTCTAACAACTGGTTTTGTGGTCCTTGGTCACTTTTTTTTTTATTATTTTTTTTTTTTTTATTATTATTGTGAAATGAATAGCTACCTGATGGGAATTTACCCCTCAAACAGAAAATGTGACATCAGCGTTTAAATTTCTTCATCTAGGGCAGCATCTTGGGGGTCTGTTTCTCTCTCAAGTGAGCTGAGAGCCTCTGTGCAGGCAAGTAACCATCGTCAATATTTACCCAGCTGCATGAAAGCATGTAATGAGTGTTTGGACTACCACTCCATACACATATGCTGTGGCAAACCCCTAAACTCATGATTTCTGCCCATTTATACTCAAATGTTTAGTATTAATAAAAACTACTTTGTGCTAAATGTTATTTTCTTTCACCCATGTCTTTAAATTGTATAATAATAATAATAGTTAAAGTTAAGTTTTATTGTTATTTACTCTTTGGTTTGATCTCATTTTCTTATTTTTCTTACTTCTGGTTTATATATTCTGGTTTTATTACTTTTTTTATTACTTTAAACAGTTATAGGCTATCTGATATTTATTCACTTAAACTTTGTGGGTTTTTATTTTGTTTTAATAGTTGTTGAGGTTGTTAAATAATAAGCATACGTGTATCTAAACGAATAGATATATTGACATTTTTATTGCTGGACACAGTAATCCATGTTCAAACACATCTCTCTTCATGCAGCAGATGGCAGCATTGCCAAGCAAACGCACAACGCTGTTATTCCTCTAGTGGGCGCTCGAATCCCTCTGTTCAACTACATTCAAATCACCTTCAGACTATTTTGCCTTCTAGAGTAGATTTGAATTAAATGTTACATGTGTCATTGTTATTTACATTCAAATTTAAATCTGCCCAAAGTCCCTTTCGAGGAAAGTCTGTTTACTCGGCGAACATATCTGCAACGCCTCCGGGCAGCTTATAGTACAAGACCAAGTCCTATCTAAATTAATGGGGGAAGACTGAAGTCTCAAAAACTGCTAGCTGAACTCGCAATTAAATTGCATATTTCAAATAAGCAACAAAATCTGAATTGAACTGCCTCATGAATGCCGTTTCTTATGCTCAAATAGCGTTGAAATGCTATTTTTCAGGCTAGACCAGCTTAAGACTGCATGATTTACCAATCAGCAACTGTCTACACCCTTTTAAAATCATAACAAGCAATGTCCGTCTTCGGAAACTATAGTTCTCTCCTTAAATATGAAGAGGTCAAAGGATTAATGAGTTACTTCAAATTTCACAAAAAGCTAATGGACGTAATTATAATATAAATCAGACACTGAAGTGAGTTGATGTTCTGACTTCTTTCACAATGTACCCACACAGAGAAATTTTGGTCTGATTTTTTTAAATGTTCCTAATCTCAGTTTGTAAGTAACTTTTCTTTCTGTTTTAAAGATGTTTTCTTCAGACTGTTTGACTGCGTGAAGGAGAATATAGGAAATAACTTAATTTGCGTTTCCTGCTATAATAATAATAATAATAATAATAAAATGTTTAATATTATTATTATAATGCTATAATAATAATAATAAATAATAATAATAATAATAAAGAATTGAATTATTTTCACACACTAATTTTGTACTTAATATACTACAAATTATTCTTTAGTAAGATAGTCTTAAGCAGGGCCGTGCACAGACCTTTTGAGGGGCATGTGCTGAAACTGAAAAAAGGGCACCCCCCCCCTCCCCCCAACCCCTCCACGAACCCCTCCACCGCCAAAAAAAATAACACACAATAATATTCTTATATTATATTTAATTAGTATTAATAACTTTTATACAGATAATATATACATATAGAGGGTATCTTTAAAACTAATGTACTAACTAATAAACTACTGTACAACTACACACCTGGCCTTCTAGTAAAGTTAGCTTTACCAATTTGCCTCCTGGGTGGTTGTCTGTGTATTATTTGTCCTGTGTTTGTGAATTGGTTGTGCACTCTCTCTTATTTAGTTGTGTAAGATGTTCATTTTCTTTTTTTCTTTGCTTTGCATACATGCAGATTACATTCTGCATGATAAAATATATAGAATGCACAGTGACCTGATTCTCATTCTCATTGTGTAAAGTTTTTATTTAATACAACATTAATACAGTAGTAAACCATGTTTTTCTATGTTTATACATGTGAAGACGAGCGGGGAGTATACAATACTAGATTTTTTTAAAAATCTAGCCAGCAAACACATGCATAATATAATAGCATCGTAAACTTTAACCTACCATGCTGTGTGACCATAGGCTATATAATATGATGAAATGTTAATAAATTACATCATGTAATTTACATGCATCAGCACATTCAGCAGATAGCCATAAAATCAAAATAGAAATTTCTTATAATATATTTCACCTAGCTGACAAGGATCACTCGGTTGCTTTGTGTCAAACTCAAATGCAGTTACACCGCGGGTTTTTGACCAGCGAATGTGTGCAATTTGTCCATCATTAAAACGACGACATCACACCGGTGTGGTGATGCATTATATGAACCTTTATAGACATACTAGTGTTTATTTCATAAAGACAACGTTGCACTTATTCAAACAACAAGATATTTTACCGTTATAAGACGAAGACGTTCATCTGCTTCTGCTCTATGACTCTGACTGATGTGCTGAAACGTAAGTTCGCGGCGCTCAGGGGGCGGAGTTGTGAAGTTTGACTGACAGTTTGAGCGGTTCTAAGAGATGCGCTTTTTAATGCCTTTAATTGGTTAAATATTTGTTAAAAAGACAAACAGACGTAAAGGGTTACCAACAGCATTGATTTATATAAGAAAAAAACTCCCTCAAAAAAAGGTCACTTCCCAGTGTAATTACAAAAAGGGCATGTGCTCTGCACAGGTTGAGCCCTACTCGGCTGTGCTATTTTGAGACACTATGAATAGGCCTTATAAACTAAAATGTGCTTTTAACACGCTATCTCTGTATTAAAATAATGTATGTAGTTACCACTACCCCCCCCCCCTTCCCTCCAGGCCCACCACAAATACCACTTGTCCCACCCTTCATCTCTTCATTTCTGGAGCTGGGCCTGAGGTGAAGTGTTTACTGCTAACTAGTGAAAAAACTCAAATGACAAGCATTCAGATGACGAGCTGCACCTCAGAATGCATGTTAGATGGAAACATTGTGCATTATGGTCGAGTTTGTGGCTTAATTCACTATATTTTAAATAGTTTGAGCACTGCAGGTCACTTGGTGACATTTCAGTAGGACATGCCACTTAAGTGAATATTCAATTTATCATTAGACTATTTGAGAAATTGTTGTTGTGTCTGATTGTGAAAGTCTATACAGATAGTCAATGTAAAAAGAGCAAATAGGAGAAGCACATGAACACAAAACAGCAGAGCAACTTACATTTAAAGAGGGTAGGCTAAACTTTATAATTCAGCTGAACTGTACACTTCAGCTACCTTATCTGCTATGTTTTTACTCTGCCCATGTTTTTCTAGCGTAGGCCTACTTTTACTTCTCAGGAAACATAAGTGGTATGACCTATTTCAAATGCAACAACAATGCTTACACAAACTTTGTTTATTGATAAGATTGAGGAAGCGCAGGTTGATTTTATACTTTGTGTATCGAAATGAAAGTGGAATGTAATTTAGATAAGTATTTGTAACAGTAAAGCACTGTGGTGCTATAATGATCATGAAACTATAGTGTCAGCTGAAATAAGAAAGCTTATAAAATTACTAAACTTTTTAACTAAAATTAAAATGAAAACAAAGCATAAAAATTAGGGCTGGCAAACAATTAATCGCATACAAAAAGTTTGCCTAATATGTGTGTGTGTGCTGTGTGTAATTATTATGTTTGTGAAGAGTTCAGATGCAAAAGCCTCTAAATCCATCTGGCGTATTTCTTTAAAATTAGCATTTCTTACCTACTACTTTAAGTTTCTATGTACTGGTACTGCTGATTGGGCTGAGGCTGGAATTTAGTGAGTTTGAAGTAAAAGTATTTGACGGACGTATATTATGTGTCAGGAGCATTCACTCAGTATCATTATCTCATTTTTGACCGAGATGGCTTTAAGCTGGTTTTGCATCTGAACTCTTTATATATAAATACAAGCACATTCTTGTAGAGATTTAAGGAATATTTACAAGTATATGTATTTATTATAATTTCTATAGAATTTATATTATATATAAATACAAATATTTTGTGCATAAATAACATATTTCTCTTAAATATATACATTCATTTGTATGTATGTGTATATTTGTATGTGTGTATATATATATATATATATATATATATATATATATATATATATATATATATATATATATATATATATACATATTAATTACACACAGTACACACACATATATTAGGCAATCTCAAACTTATTTTGTATGCGATTAATCGTGATTAATTGTTTGCCAGCCCGAATAAAAATGGCTAATTCAAAATATGAATCAAAACTAAAATGGTATATAAATAGGTTTCTGAATCTGCCATTTAATATGGTAGATTTTTTTTTTATTATACTTATTAAAATAATACAATAATTTGAGACTAATAATAATAATACTTACATTTTTTAACAACAAACGCAAAAAATCATTTTCACCCACATAGTTAAAAAGTACCACATAGGCTATCAGGAATTAAACTTTCTTTCTTTAAGAAATTACAGAGAAACAAAGAACATGTTTAGATTCTAAATGTATCCACCTTGTTTTTCAAAGCAGAAGTAAGCTGTTTTCTGGTAATGTGTTAGACGTCCGGTTCATAATCCGCCATAAGGAAATAACGAGAAGAATATCGAAGTGCAGTAAACAGTAAAACCGTTTACACTACAAACCAGTGTGTTCATAATTAAGATAATACATTCAAATATTATGGTAAGACACCATATTTTGCAATATCAAGCAAGAAGAGCTTTTTGTGCAGCTAAAAATAGCTGGAAGTGCACTTCCAGACGAGACCGGAAGCCAGACACAAGAAATTTACAAATGGGAGCACCCACTCTTATGGGAAAAATAAGGTGGATATATGTGATGTATATGTAAATGTATATATGTATAAAAGGGGCGTCGCTAAGGCTAATCATTCGGGGCTCGAGCCCCAAAAGATTTTTCTTTAGCCGCGAATGTTTTCACGGGTTGGTATCGCCCTACGAGGCATTTACGGAACTGATATGGACGATATGGCCTAGTACCTGTAAATATCCAGCCGCAAAATACAATTTAAATATGAATCCTGCATGTTCTGCATGTCTCTTTATGAATGAATAGTGCACACGTACGCGCGGTTTCCTTTACTACACACACGTAACCCTTGCGGTGATTTTAGCGTCTGCCATAAAAAAAAATACATGAACAACATCTCCAGAACTCTCCAGAGTACTTCGTGAGTATTTCGCTCTTTTATTTGAGTAAAAACAGGGTTATATACTAACAGAAATTAAAAGGTATTCATGGCAACCCGTCAAAATAAAAGTTCGGTTTAGCTTGTAGACATTGTGCCAGAAATATATTACTTTATACTTTATTATTACTTTTTATATATATATTACTTTTATCATTTGGTGGAATGTACGTACCATAGTACTACTACTGCTGCTACTGTTGAAAAATTAAAACTTTGTTGCACAATATTTCTTCCATCTTTTACATTTTAATAGTACATCCCCTTTATTTTTTATATTATATTTTTTATTTTTTATATTATTAATATTATCATTTATATTATTCGCCCGACAATTTAATTTTCATTAATTAAAAGATAATTTAACATTGTATGCCTTTATTTGATAATCAGAAAAATTTAAATACACAACACAGAATTTCATAAGGATGTTGTAGAAATAAATAAAAGTTGTTTTATGCATTCAAATAAATAGACATGCCAAAACAAATTTGGTAACAATTTCAAAGGGCCCTAAACATAACTTTTGATAAATTGATGTTAAAGTTTCATTGTTTTAATTAATTACACATTTTTGTTGTTGTTGTTGTTGTTGTAGTTGTTGTTGTTGATTAATACAGTTACATTTAACCATTAAAAAGGAGTCCAGAAAAATTAAAACAGAAAAAAAAAATAAATAAATACATTTTGAAAAAATAAAATGGGGCCCTAGTTTTGCATGCAAATATATATTTGTTACAGTTGTAAATACATTTTCAAATTTATTACTGTATTTGTGTAATGTATTTTTTGTAAAGTTATAATTTTGTTATAATACTTTATAATTTTGTTATAATACTTTTGTTTGCTATTGGCAATGATGTACTATTTACTATACTATTTTTCATAGTGTAACAACGCTGTTTTGTGCCACTGCTTTGGCAAAGTATCTGTCAAATTAACTAAAATCGAAAGCACAATATGACTTTCCTCACATGATCAGTTCATGAGCCAATGTTTTCAGAGTATCAGAAGAGGGGTGAGTCAGGTCATTGGCCTTTTTTCTTTGTTCAATTTGCACACTGAACATGGGTTAACTTGGAGCTTTTATTTTTGAACTCTTAAAGTGCACCGGATTAATGAATTTTCATTTAAAATATCTCGGACCCGGACCTCCCTAGAAGGATCCAGGTTCACCCACCTGTGTCTAACAAAATTTTATGTAAGTATGATGTTAGCTCCCATCCATGACCACTAGCCCCTGATGTTTTGACACCAGCCCCTAATGTTTTTAAATCCTAGAAATGCCCCTGTATGTATATGTGGTTTTGTCTTTTAAATGGCTTTCTGTATAATCCTTCAGTGCTTTAGTGCTGTTCTCGCTTTGTTAATTTTTTTTGTTTTTGTTTTTTTTTTATACATGGCATTGGCATCCCCATTTCACTGTCACCTTACCCGCTTTACTCAATTTCTTGGAACTTTTTTTTTACTTCCACCCACAGAGGAAAGCGCACGACTGGCCCTTTAAATCCCGCCCTCTTGACAGACAACCGCATCGACCAATCATAGCGCGCTATTTTAGAGGCGTGTCCACCGAATCGGCATTTGCAGACGTCATGTAGAGCACCTCCGACCTACCTTTAGCTTAGCCTTTCAAACTCTTCCTTTATTCAACTAGATTTGATTTCGCTCGCGTCTGATCAGGTTGTAATCAAGGAGCTGGAGATTAACAACGCCGGACAGACAGTTGTGAAGGTTACCTTTTTCCCCGACAACTTTATAGAGCTCTGTGTTTAGTGATAAGGAGTGAATTTCATGTGTTAGCTTTAGCTGATTTACAGTAGAAACAGCAATCATGGGCTCAAGAGCTTCATCTTTACTCAGAGAAGAGGACATTGAAGAAATCAAGAAAGAAACTGGATGTGAGTAGCGGTTTTGGGTGGATTAATAGTGTGTTTGGGTTGTATTGATATTGCTAGAGAGTTCTGGACAAATGATGACAAACGCGTTAATGTAATACAGAGCTGTCTGACTTAAATGGGTAGATGTCATGAAATACGTTTTGGGAAGTATTTCATATCCTGTGATGTGACATATGACTATACTTCATCTGTTTAGACAGCATTTGCTCATTCTCGTGTGGTTATGATTGTGCTTGCAGTTTGTATGGTCTCGTATTTCTTGAGATAGAAGGGTAAATAGCTCATAGAAACTTGCATAAACTGCTAGACTAGTTTTAAAAAGATATTATTTTTTTTCCTTTAAGACCGAAAATAACTTTTTTTTTTTTTTTTTTTTTATATCCAGTTACTAAACGATACACTACAGTCCATTTTAATTATTTTTTTATTTATTTATTTATTTATTTATTTATTGGGAAGATTTTAAATGTTTTTTTAAACAAGTGTCTTCTGCTCACCAAGCCTTCATTTATTTGATCCAAAGTACAGCAAAAACTGTAAAATTGTAAAAAAAAAAAAAAATTACTATTTAAAATAACAGCTTTCTATTTGAATATATTTTAAAATGTAATTTATTCTTGGAATTCAAAGCTGAATTTTTAGCATCATTACTCAAGTCTCATAATCCTTCAGAAATCATTCTAATATTCTGATTTGCTGCTTAAAAAAAACAAACATTTTTGTAACATTATAAATGTTTTTATCATCACTTTTGATCAATTTAAAGTGTCCTTGCTAAATAAAAGTATTAAATTCTATAGTTTCTACTTTTGCTGATCAAATAAATGCAGGCTTGGTGAGCAGAAGAGAATTCTTTAAAAAAAAACATTAAAAATCTTACTGTTCAAAAACTTTTGCTGGATAGTGTAGATTGGTTTAATTTGAATTTGAATTTGAAAAGTCTGTTGACAGTCTTAACATGGTAAAATAATCATAACGTGGATCTAAAATACACTTCCTTATAGACCGTTATAATTTTAAAAAAATGTTTTGGGTTAATAAGAAGCTCAGAACATGTTATGCTTCAACTATCTAACTAACTTGATTCAACACATCAGGTT
Organism: Cirrhinus mrigala; assembly: GCA_036247105.1. Lineage (NCBI taxonomy): Eukaryota > Metazoa > Chordata > Actinopteri > Cypriniformes > Cyprinidae > Cirrhinus > Cirrhinus mrigala. The sequence continues at coordinate 32,145,462 of CM070019.1, read as the reverse complement.
TGAGAAGCACTAAAATCTAAAGTGACTGGATGGCACCGGCTCTTATTTGGGGCGATGATCTGGTGTGTATGTGTGTTGTGATATGAGTGGGGTGTGTGTATGTGTATAGAGGGGCAACAGATGAATATCTTGTGTTTTCAGAAGCTGCTTGTGTGTTTGTCACTGAAAAAGTGTCTTAGAGGGAAGTACATATGAATAAGCTTTACAGTATTTATATTTAATAACGCTTAATCTTGTGATTAGAAGTACTGTAGTGTGTATATATGTGACCCTGGACCACAAAACCAGTCATAAGGGTCAGTTTTTTGAAAGCTGAATAAACAAGCTTGTCACTGATGTGTGGTTTGTTAGGATAGGATTCGGCCGAGAGGGTGCAAAATTCGGCTGAGGGTGCAAAAAAATCAAAATATTGAGAAAATCACCTTTAAAGCTGTCCAAATGAAGCACTTAGCAATGCATATTACTAATCAAAAAGTATGTTTTGGTATATTTACGGTAGGAAATTTACAAAATATCTTCATTGAACATGATATTTACTTAATATCTTCATTTTTGGCATTAAAGTAAGCTGTTTTCTGGTAATGTGTTAGACGTCAATTGGCATTGCTGCAAATATACCCGTACTATTTAAGACTAGTTTTTGTGGTCCATGGTCACATATATATATATGTATGTATGTGTATATATATATATATACAGAGTTCATTTGCAAAAACAGGTAGCTTTGTTTTTGTTAACTTTCATAAATCATGTTTTTTTTATTCTGTTATCATGTTTTTTTGTGTTTTATTGTGTTAGTTAGCTGAGTTATCATTTAATTAAAACAACCCTGTAGTTTGATATTACTTGGAATGCAGAATAAAAAAACATGATTTTTGAAAATATGTATTAAAAATATTTGACAGATGCAAATAAAAGCTGTAAAATAGTCGGTGCATGTTTAAACTATGGGTAAATTAAGGTAAAATGTAAATAATCAGGGCATGTTTTCTTGCTATTTTTCCACCAAGTCAACACAAGGAAATGGGTTTTGGAAAAGTGTTACCGTTATGTTAATGTCCTATTTTATATCAGCATCTCATTGTCCTATTTAGGTCAATATTTTTTTGTGTAGGGCTGAGTGTTGTAATAAAAAACACATTTTGTCATTACTTAAAAAAATTCAAAGAAGTACCTTGACTTTTTTTTTTTTTCAATGCGTTAAAATTGTTTATTGCTGTGTATTGTAATATTAGTGTTATAAAAACATAAAATGCTAAGTATATTCCTTGTGGTCGTTTAGTGAAAAACAGAGAAACATAATTTATTTATAACCTAAATTTTATGACGATTTGCGTCTGTCAAACATTTTAATCATGCTATACATTAAATAATATAGCATCCATGGAATCTTTCCATTGCATAAAAGGTTCTTTATAGTGGAGAAAGATTCTTCAGACTATTAAAAATGGATCTTTGAAGAACTGGTCACTGAAAGGTTCTTTGGGAAACCCAAATTTGTTCTTTTATAGCTTAACCGTGAAAACCCTCTTTTGGAACCTTTTTAGACATTTGGATGAATGTTTGATAATCTACATTGCACTGATGAAAATAACTTGATTTTAATGACACTGTTTACAGCTAATTAGAGGTTTACAAAATGTTATGTGAGGGCCAAGAAAAGAAGCATTTTCCGATCTTTGCCATCTCTGTGCTTCAGCCTTCTGTACTGATGAACCACAGGAAAAGAAACGTCCACCCCCACAACATCTAGAAATAGACTTGGGGATACGGTGGTTTATACGTTATTGGAGCTGTATGGGTTATATGTTAGTCTTTATTTTGCCGACCACACAAACCAAGCTTAAAGGGTCTGCAGGTCGAGCTTTGTAGCTGTTTTAAATAGCGGTTAATATTTTAGAATTTATATGCATGACCTTTTTTACATGTTTGTAACCCTGGATTTTACTACATTCTGTTGAAGCCACATTAAGTGCACTCCTCCTTGTAATTGTGCGTTTCTTTTCTCTGGTGTGAGAACCTACTGGGCAGAAGCCAGGGTTTCACACTGCTTCTCTTTATGTGGTTGTGTTTTAACTGTTGGCTGAACATCGCTGTGTGATTTCCTTCAACATGTGGGATTGTTCTGTATTCATTCACTTCATTTACTCTAAATCTGTGTTAATCAAAGACTGAATTGTTGCGGTAGATTTTCCACTGATGTGGTCAGTAATTGGCTTTACTATGGTAAAATAGGAAAACAACAATTTATTTGTGCCATGAATGCATATCTTGCTAAAGCAGCTTTACTGTGGTGAACATATTTTCCAGTTTGTAATATATTAATTTCTTTTTTTATTATTCTAAATTGTGTGAGTCAAAGTGAAGAAAAAACAGCTAGTATACATAAAGCTTCCCAGGATGCATCTCTCTTTTTTTTTTTTTTTTTTTTAAATTAAATCAAATAGTAAAATGACAAATTTGCACAGATGTATTTATTTATATAAAAAAAAATATGCAAAGTACATATTTATTAAATATCTTCTAGGATATTGGGTACATTTTGTGCTGTTATTTATTTATTTATATAAATGACTAAATAAATAAAATTGGATTTATTTATTGCATTTATGTAATTGGTTTGTTGTTGTTTTTTTTTTTGTTTTTTTTTTTTTATTTATTTAGTTTTTTTTTTAATGAAATTAAAAAGTAAACGAACAAGTGTCCAAACAAAGTTCAGTATAGGTTTGCTTATTTACTTATTTAAAAAAATGCAAATTATTTGCAAATAATTTGCATGATATTGGGTACATTTTGTGCTTTTATTTAGTTATTTATTTAAATGACTAAATAAATAAAAAATAAAATTGCATTTATTTATTTAGTTTGTTGATTTTTTTTTTTTTTTTTTTTTTTTTTTTTTTTTTTTTTTTTTTAAATATGCAAAGTACAGAAAAAAAAGCAAAGTACAAATTTATTTATTTATTTTATTTTAATTGAATTAAAAAAAATATATGCATAATACCTTTTTTTTTTTTGTTCTAAAAATTGTTCATTTACTTCCAGGATATTGGGATATTATTTTGTGCTTTAATTAAGTTAATTGTTTCTTTCTCTCTTTATTTACTTGCTTATAATAAATGCAGTACAAATGTATTTATTTATTTCAAAATATAAGCAAAGTACAAAGTTTTTTTTTTTTTTTTTTTTTAAATATATATGCAAAGTGCAAATGTATTTATAAAAAGTACTTTATTTACGTCCAGCTGGATATTGGATATTTTGCAATTTTCATATATTTGTACTTTTTTAATTAGAAATTATAAGTATCAAGATCAGCTTTTGTCATCATTTGAGCTTGACAGCGTCTAAATAGTTTCATAAATCCTGTCGGTTTACAATAAGGTTCATTAGTTAAAATTAGTTCACAAGAACTAAGAATGAACAATACTGCTACGGCATTCATTAATCTTATTTCATTTCAGTATTTATTAAAGCATTATTAAAAGTTGTGTTTGTTAACATTAGTTCATGCCCTGACTTAACATGAGGAAACACTCTATATTTTTATTAGCTAACATTAACAATGACTAATAAATAGTGTAATAAGTGTATCGGTCATTGATCGTTTGTGTTTGTATATTAACTAATGTTAACAAAAGACAACTTACTGTAAATTGTTACCTTCCTGTCTACACTGATATCAAGTTGATAATAACTCTTCCGTTATTTGATACACACTATTATTCATGCATTTCTTGTCTAGATTGAGAAATCTCTACTGTGTTAGACAGATAAGCTTTAACCAGTACTGTCAATCTGATGATCACATCTGTGACTTGTTCACAGGCCTTAACCAGACCTTGCTGTGTTTGTGTTTTCCAGTCTCCCACAGTCAGATCACTCGCCTCTACAGCCGCTTTCACAGTCTCGATAAAGGAGAGAACGGAGCGCTCAGGTACAACATGCACTCATGAGTTACACGAGTCAAGTAATAATGAACTTTAACAGTGTGATTTTGCAACACCTTTGGCCTGTGAGGAAACACACATTACACAAGCAGCTGGGTTATGTCTGCATGCTTGCTTGCTTGCTTGCTTGCTTGCTTTTAATGAACATCTTTTGATCATCTCAGTTTGAATGTATTCCGGCGCTCTGGTAAACATTCACACCAGCCTCAAGCTCTAAAGTTAATATGTTAAGGAATGACTATATCAGTGTTTGAGTTTTGACCACGAGGAAAGACTTTTTCCTATTACACTGCTAAAAATAGGACTTTTATTGTAAATATCCCTTGTAAAACGGGAACTCAAGGACAGTTCAACTCGGAAGCATGTATTTCCTTGTGCTAAAGTCATTTTCATAATGTCCTTTATGTGTGTCCTTATAACTGGAGTGACCTCTGTCCGCTAAGATTACGATTGATAAAAGGTTGGTGATGGTTAAAACTTACTGGTAAATGCAGCATTAATAATGCGTTTATAGCACATTTATCACACACGTCGTCCACGTGTATTGCAGCACGTATTGCAGTATGCTTCATTGTTGCGCATTTGACAAAAAAATACTTAAAGGAGAAGTTTATTTCAAGAACAAAAATTTGCAGATACTTTATTCACCCTCTTGTCATCCAAGATGTTCATGTCTTTCTTTCTTCAGTCGTAAAGAAATTGTTTTTTGAAGAAAACATTTCAGGATTTGTCTCCATATAATGGACTTCAGTGGTGCCCCCGAGTTTGAACTTCCAAAATGCAGTTCGAATGTAGCTTCAAATGGGTCTAATCTAGCAAAACGATCAGTTATTTTCAAAAAAAAAAAAGACAATTTATATACTTTTTAAGCTCAAATGTTCGTCTTGTCTGTGTATTCCGGTTTAATACAGTTAGGGTATGTCAAAAAACTCCCATCTCATTTTCTCCTCCAACTTCAAAATCATCCTACATCGCTGCAAAAGTACTGACCCAGTGTTTACAAGGTGTATGTGCGAAGAACATCAAACGCTCTTTACAAAAAAAGTTAAAACAGTGATGTAGGACGATTTTGAAGTTGGAGGAGAAAATGAGATGGGAGTTTTTCGACATACCCTAACTGTACTGAACTGGGACACACACGCAGAATAGTTCACGCAAAGCTCGACAAGATGAGCGTTTAAGGTTAAAAAGTATATAAATTCAAACTTTTTTTTAAGAAAATAACTAATCGTTTCGCTAGATAAGACCCTTCTTCCTTGGCTCGGATTGCTTAGAGCTCTTTGAAGCTGCATTTAAACTGCATTTTGGAAGTTCAGATTTGTGGGCACCATTGAAGTCCACTGTATGGAGAAAATTCCTGAAATGTTTTCCTCAAAAAACACAATTTCTTTATGACTGAAGAAAAAAAGAAAAAAAAGACATGAATGACAATTGAATGACAAGGGGGTGAGTGAATTATCTGTAAATTTTTGTTCTGGAAGTAAAAATTACAAAATAAAACAAAATGAAAACCAAAAGTAGTTCTTATTTTGTTTGTATATTTGAAAATAACTTTATGCATAGCTAGTTCATTTTTTTCGAAATTACACCATCATTCAAAAGTTTGGGGTTTGATTTTTTTTTTTTTTTTTTTTTTTTTTTTTAAGATATTAATACTTAAATTCAGCAAGCATTCGTTAAACTGATTCAAAATGCAGTAAACGCATTTATAATGTCACAAAAGATTTTAAGCTTAAATAAATGCTGTTCTTTTGAACTTATTCAGCAAAGAATCCTGAAAATAATATATCAGTTTCCACAAAAATTGCTTCATATTTTTGTGGAAACTGATGTATTTTTTTCAGGATTCTTTGCTGAATAAAAGTTCAAAAGAAGCACAGCTGTTTATAACATTTATTAAAATAAAACATGTTTCTTGATCAGTAAATTAGCATGATTTCTGACGAATCATGTGGCACTAAAGACTGGAGTAATTATGCTGAAAATTCAGCTTTGCATCACAGAAATAAATTACATTTTTAAATACATTCAACTGGAAAGCAGCTATTTGAAATTGTAATAATATTTCACATTTTTACTGTTTTTACTGTAAACAAACACATGCAACCTTGGTGAGCATAAGAAACGTCTTTCAAAAACAAAACCCCAAACTTTTGTATGGTAGTATATAATAATAACCCAACCTCAGCTTTTTACTTGTGCACTGACACTTTGCTAAAGGGTTGTCTTGTGAAACTAAACTCATTCTGTTTACCAAATATGCTGAAGTCACAGTATGTGTTCTTGTTATAATTATTTGTTTTTAAATGCAACATCCTCTGTGGTTTGAAACCAGCTGAGATGATGGTTAGTTCAACAAATGTCCTCAGTGGTATGACTAGCATAAAAAAATCCCAGCAGTGTTGATGACCTGCTGTACTTGTTGTCAGCCTAAACATCCGTCAGACTGAGATTAGAGACGCGGACTCTTGTGTTTGAACCGTAAATAGTCTCATAAATCAAGGTGAGGAGTGTGTCCTCTGAATGTGGAGGTCACTCCATGACTTTCCCGATGCACGGGAAGGTGACTCCCAGAAATAATCCCTTATTAAACCGTGTTTTTCATTATTGTAAAGGGATTATGCTTTTAATTGAGCTGTCTGCACAGTAATCGTATTCGATATTACTCATATCAGCCTTATAAAAGGGTAGATGTCAGTGTATCCTTTTAACAAGTCTCCTTTTCACAGAATTTGGGATGGGCTGTCCTGGCTTTGCTGCTTTATTACACATTACGTGATCCAATGTCAACCCAAGAGCACAGAGAGACGTGTGCAAGATGAAAAACACTTACTGTCTCAAAGTAAAAAGTCTGAAAAACAAACAAACCATGTCAGGTTTTCAGCAGGTTTACTTTTTACTAAGGAAAACTGCTCTGAACTTCATTCAAGAAGGGCATTTTAAAAGAATAATCACTGCGTTATTAAAAAAAAACGCATGGTTTCTCATGTTACTTCATTACAGGAAAACATGTTCTGAGTGCCGTGTTGCACCCGACACGTTTCCATAGCTGTATCTGTGTGCAAAACCTGAAACTCACCTGAAACTCATAATAACTCCTCCCTCTCTCTCTTTTATCCACTTCAGCCGGGAAGACTTCCAGAGGATTCCTGAGTTGGCCATAAATCCTCTTGGTGATCGGATTATTAATGCCTTCTTCCCAGAGGGGTGAGAAACATCTCATAGGGCATTTGAAACATCAGACGGATCTTTTATCACACCAGAATAGTATATTGTATACACACAGATTGGATTTAATGCTTTTAGTTAAATTAAATGAAAATGAGAAAATACAAAGAATATAGTGTACAACAAAGTGCATAAATTAAAGAAAACAGTTAAATATAAATAAATGGAAAAGAAGACAAAATGGGTCATGTTGAAAGGAGGAATCTGTAGGAGTATGTATTTCATGGCAAAAGCCAATAAATAAATACATTCAATTTTGAATTAATATAATGCATCATAATTTAACTCTTATTTTATTTAGCTATTTATTTATTTATTTTTTTTTTTTTTTGCATTGTGACCTTTTCATGACAAATTCATTTTAATTATAAATATATATTTACACACTATTGTTTGTTTCCACACAAATTGCTTCATATTTTTGTGGAAACTGATTTTTTCAAAAGAAGCTGTTTTCAACATTTATAAAAATAAAAAATGTTTCTTGAGCAGCAAATCAGCATATTAGATTGATTTCTGAAGGATTATGTGACACTAAAGAGCAAGAGTAATGATGCTAAAAAAAAAAAAAAAAAAAATTCAGCTTTGCATCACAGAAATAAATTACATTTTTAAATATATTCAAATGGAAAACAGCTATGTTAAATTGTAATAATATTTAACATTTTTACTGTTTTTACTGTGTTTTTAAACAAGCAAATGCGGCTTTGGTGAGCATTTATTTAGTTTAAATACAGTAAAAACTAATATTGTGAAATGTTATTTCAACTTAGACTGTTTTCTGCTGATTTGCTGCGAAAATTATCATATTGATATCAATATTGAAAACAGTTGTGCTTTTTGCTTATTTATTTAGTTATTTGACAAACGTGGGTTTTTGATGAATAGAAAATTCAAAAGAACAGTGTTTATTTAAAATAGAATTTTTTTTTGTAACAATAAAAACGTCTTTGCTGTCACTTTTGATCAACTTAATGATTCCTAGCTGAATAAAAGTATTAATTTCTTTCAAAAACAAAATGTGCTGACCTCAAACTTTTGAACAGTAGTCTACATTTTTCAAAACAATGATGAAAATGGAGAAAAATGTGGTTGAAGGTCATGAAAATTACAATGATTATCTTTATTTTGCTTTTGAGGGGAAATTCTTGATCTGTTGTATAACATTTCGCCGCCTTGGAATTATAAGGTTCTCTCTGCATTCTGAGCACTTTTGAGATTTTGAAGTTTTGTGTTCCATTGACTTCTGTAGATAGATAACCCTTTTGTTTTCTTAAAAAAAAAAAAATGTACACAGCTTACAAAAGAAACATCACATAATGTAAACAAGTTGTCACAGAATAATAGTATGTGAAAAACTCAAATAAAACCTTATAATTCCAAGGCTGTGATTTGTCCCAGTTTCTCAGAAAATGTTGTTTCCATATCAGTAGGTTGTGTAATTTTTTTATTTTATTTATTTTTTTTGGCTAAGATTATGTTACTGTATGATATAACATTCTGTAACTTCTGCAACTCTATCATTACTCTCTCAAAACACACAGCATGTGGGTGGTGTCACATGGGTTGTTGGTTTCTTTGTGGTTTATTTGGGTTCAAGTGTCTGAATGTTACCGTAGGGTAGAAATTCCTGAAAGTATGAAGAAACCACCTTGTGGGAATGGGAATGAAAAACATTGTAAAGCAGGAGTCTAAAGTAGGACAGCAGTTTCCATGTTTAGGCATCAGAGAACTTTTCTGGAGCAATGTCTGGGCCTGAAAAGATTAAAACCGTATCAGCCATAACGCTAGTATGGGTCATAGAAAACACAACATCTGTTTAAAAGTCTTTCTGTGTGTTTGTGTCTCTCTCTTATGTATCTCAGTGAGGATCAGGTAAACTTTAGGGGCTTCATGAGGACTCTGGCTCACTTCCGTCCTGTGGAGGATAACGAGAAAAACAGAGACCCGACTACTGGCGAACCGCTCAACAGCAGGACCAACAAACTCCTCTGTGAGTTCATTTAAAACACCTCACGGATTTAGTTTGTTTCCACAAAAACATTGAGCAGCGCAACTGTTGTCAACAGTAAGAACGGTTTCTTGAGCAGCAAATCAGCATATTAGAATGATTTCTGAAGGATCATGTGACACTGAAAACTGGAGTAATGATGCTGAATTCAGCTTTGCATCACAGGAATAAATTACATTTTCAAAAATATTCAAATAAAAAAGAGCAATTCAAAATTGTAATAACGTTTCACATTATTCCTGTTTTTACTGTATTTTTGATAAAACAAATCTGGCTTTGGTGAGCATAAAAGACTTCTAAAAGAAAGATTCCAGACTTATGAACAATAGAACAAATAAAACAAATAAAATTGCCATTAAAATTAGTTTTAGAAAATACAAATTTCATCAATATTGACTAGGGGTGTGTGATATTGACAAAAAAATAATATCTCTATATTTTCTGTTATTGTGCTGGTATCTTCATATTCTGTGTGGTGATCAGTTTACACTGATAGAAATTAATCTTTTCCAGTAAATTGAATTTTACCTTTTATGGGCATTTTAACCTTTAAAAGGCCATTTTTTTCTAAAACTGTGCATTATCTTTTGAGTCAAATTTTTGCATTCGGGCTGTTAACAAGCAAATGAAATCCGTATCAACAAAATTCATCTTTGCAGTGCAGAAGAAACACAGAAGCTGCATCTGAAGTGGCATTTAGATGTATTTACACACTGTTCAATGCAGGTCATGAATGCATTTACCCTGCAGTTACAAATGCATTAATAATGTTTTGATATTTTAAACATACAATGTTGAATACTGATATTTTAAATTACTTAAAGGAGAAGTCCACTTCCAAAACAAAGCTTCACATATAATGTACTCACCCCCTTGTCATCCAAGATATTCATGTCTTTCTTTCTTCAGTCGTAAAGAAATTATGTTTTTTGAGGAAAACATTCTGCATTTTTCTCCATATAATGGACTGATATGGAGCACCGATTTTGAACTTCCAAAAGGCAGTTTAAATGCAGCTTCAAACAATCCCAAATGCGGTTGTAAATGATCCCAGCCGTGGAAGAAGGGTCTTATCTAGCGAAACGATCGGTTATTTTCATTAAAATAAATACAATTTAAATACTTTTTAATATCAAACGCTCGTCTTGCCTTTCTCTCCTTGAACTCTGTATTCTGACTCAAGACAGTTAGGTTATGTCGAAAAACTCCAATCATATTTTTTCCCTCAACTTCAAAAATCATTTCAAAATCATCCTACATTGCTGGAAAAGTTCCGACCCAGTCTTTGCAAAATGACCATGCAAAGAAGATCAAACACACTTAACAAAAAAGGTAAAACAACAATATAGGATGATTTTGAAGTTGAGGGAGAACATGAGATGGGAGTTTTCCGACATACCCTAACTGTCATGAACCGGACCAAAAACAGTCCAGGCAGAGTAAGACAAGACGAGCATTTGGCATTAAAATGTATATAAACTGTATTATTTTTATTAAAATAACCGGTCGTTACGCTAGATAAGACCCTTCTTTCTCAGCTGGGATTGTTTACAACTACATTTGGGATCGTTTGAAGCCACATTTAAACTGCATTTTGGAAGTTCAAAATCGGGGCGCCATATCAGTCCATTATATGGAGAAAAATGCTGAAATGTTTTCCTCAAAAAAAATAATTTCTTTACAACTAAAGGAAGACATAAACATCTTGGATGACAAGGGGGTGAGTACATTGTATGTGAATCTTTGTTTTGGAAGTGGACTTCTCCTTTAAATAATAAAAAGATACTTTAAGTGTGGTATTAAAAACCGCCAGTAGGTGGCAGCAAGTCACAGTTCATAAGTGAGTCATTGCAATTGAACTGAATCATTTAAACGTTTGTATCATTCAGGAACAAAACACCGTCATGTTGCGCAGAGACGCAAAACTCTCTTTAAAATGATTTTTGTTGGCGAAATAGAGCAAAAACTGTCAATATGGTGTCTAAAACGTAAGGTTTTTTTCATTCTTGTCTATTGAACTGTTGTTTAAAAAAAAAAAATAAATAAAAAATCAATATCACATTTGTTATCATGGTAATTTTTGGAGAAGAAAACAGCACTCTTCGTGTGATATTGCGTAACTATATGAAGTGGAATAAAGCTATACATTTTCTGTCCCCATGTCTTGAATTTGTGATCATTCAAAATGTATTTTAATAGACTGAATCATGCAGTGAAAGAACGCACTGTTAATGCTTACCCGCACTAGTCTAGATTTCACATAATGCGTGCACTGCACTCTGTAGGTGTTTTAAATGTTTTTTTGTAAAATACTCCATAATGTCAAATTGAACATCGTTAAAACAACAATTCCGATATTATCGTAGACAATATATATCGCACACCCCTAATACTGACCGATGAGATTTCACGAATGAAACAATCCGTCATATCATTTTACTTAAGTATCTTCTAAGGATTTAAAAGCAGGCAAAATGTCATTTCCCAAAGGGAAACTGATCCTGGTCTTAAACTTGAATGATCCTGTAAAACATGTTTTAGCTGCTTTTAAACTCTGCTCATGAAACCTGTTCTCTGCTACCAGGCCTTGCAGTGTGTTTATCTAGTATGAAGTGTTGCGACTTATATCTTTCCATAATATTTTGGTGTTCTCTTATTTCTTCACAGTCGCTTTCCGGTTATACGACCTTGACAGAGATGACATGATCTCCAGAGATGAACTCCTACAGGTAAGAGAATCATGACAACAAAAAAGTTCTGCACCCGGCTCTGACACGCGAGACAAAAGAACGTTCTGTGCCGTCTGAACAGTGAAGGGCTGACTCAACCTGCTCTTGCCACCTGAAACCAGCTTTGTGTTCACATTCACAGAAGACGCTCTGTTAGTCGGGGAATCTCCATTGTAGCTGAATTTCAGAAGATCAAATTCAGGGAACTTTAGGGAGATATTAATTATACATCCCTGCCAAACATGGGAAATAGAATTAACACTTTGAATTTTTAAGGGATGCATCATTTTTTACTTTCCTGTCAAATATGGAGATGCTTGAACATTTATTTACTACTGTTATATTTTAATCTGGATTTTGCTTTTACATAGTACTAGATTCTCAAATAAAACAAACCTATGAAAGGTTTCATGTATTTTTCAAATGCAAAATGTATAAAACTTATTTATACTGTTATGTAGTCAATGAACACTATAAAATGCTTCTGAATTATCATTAAAATGTGTAGTCTTTCTACAAGCCTATGGGAATGCTTAGGGATTATTTAGGGAATATTTATTTATTTTAACATAAATTTACCACCTAAAGTTAACTATTATATTTTGTATTCATTCATAGTCAGGTCTCTGACTATAAATTCCACTCTAAGACCATTAGAATTACACATACCATTTTTTCAATTTGTTTCACGTATAAAATAATAATCAGCACTTTGCTCCACTTAAAAAGGTTTGTTGTTCCCAATATAGTTTGAAACTAAAAGGCCTCTTTGAAAAGCTTTTTTTTTTTTTTTTTTTTTTTTTTTTTTTTTTACATTGTGGTGTGTTTACAAATCAAACCACACTAAAATAAAATTTTAAGATGAAACTAAATTGTTCAGAGATATTGTTAAAAATAAACCTCAGCTGCTAATTTTTAGTGTTGAAATTCTAAGGAAGGATATGCAATGTTGTAATATACAGTTGAAGTCAAAAGTTTAAATACACCTCGCATAATCTGCAAAATGTTATTTTACCAAAAGTAAGAGGGATATTTAGTACTGACCTGAATAAGATATTTTACATAGAAGACATTTACATATAATCCACAAGAGAAAATAATAGTTGAATTTATAAAAAAGGACCCTGTTCTTAATACTATGTTGTTACCTAAATGATCCACAGCTGTGTTTCCTTGTTTAGTGATAGTTGTTCATGAGTCCCTTGTTTGTCCTGAACAGTTAAACTGTCTGCTGTTCTTCAGAAAAACCCTTCAGGTCTTACAAATTCTTTGGTTTTTCAGCATTTTTGTGTATTTGAACCCTTTCTACAACCCTTTGCTTCAGAAAGAAAAACAATTTATCAAGAGCCAGGGGGTGTAAACCTTTGAACAGAATGAGGATGTGTACATTTTTCTTATTTTGCATAAATTTTATATTTTTTGTTCATTTAGTACTGCCCTCAGAAGATACTTACATGTTCAGAGAACAAAATAAGTTAAATTTACCCTGATCTTCAAATTCAAAAAGTTTTCACCCCCTGGCATTAATGCATTGTTTTTCCTTCTCAAGCATCAGTGAGTGTTTGAACCTTATGTAATAGTTGCATATGAGTCCCTCAGTTGTCCTTGTTGTGAAAAGATGGATTTCAAAATCATACAGTCATTGTTGGAAAGGGTTCAAATACATAAAAGTGCTGAAAAACCAAAGAATTTGTGGGACCTGAAGGATTTTTCTGAGGAACAGCGGGCAGTTTAACTGTTCGGGACAAACGAGGAACTCATGAGCAACTCATGATCACTAAAGCTGTGGATCATTCAGGTAACAACAAGTATATGTCAATGTCTTTTATTTGAAATATCTTATTCAGGTCAGTACCAAATAAAAAATAACATTCGTTTTGTATGATCCCCCTTATTTTGGTAAAGTAATTAACATTTTGCAGATTCTGCAAGGTGTATGTAAACTTTTGACTTCAACTGTATCCTACTTGTATTACTTTACTAGTACTGGTTTAGCCAACACTCATATGCATGGATGTGAAATGTCGTGATTGTATTTTAATTATTCATATTTTTAACATTGTGAAATCCCGTATGAACCTTTTTTGCAGCTTTGTGTCAGTAGGTGGTCTTTTTAATCCTCAGGAGATCAAATCTAATTTGATTTCTAACAAAATAAGTAGTTTGAAAAAGTGCATGCATAGAGAATTGCCATCTGCTGTTCAGCCACTAGATGGCACCAGTGGAAAAAGAATTAACCCTTTAACTGTCACCGTCCACCCTGTGGGACGCCTAAGTTTACTTCACCATATTGCAAATAAATCCTAATCTAATTATGACAAACTATACATCGTTGGAAAGGTCTAAGACTCCTAAATAGATATTTTACCATATTTTTGTGTTACAAATTATGTAGGAAAAGTAATAGATTAATATATGTCAAGAGTGCAACTTAAAAAAATCTACATCATAACATGAGTTCTGCCCTTTGTCACAAAAGACTTTCTTCGTTGCCTTTTTCCCTATCACACTTTAGAAATCATAAGAGATTATGTATCAGTTCAAAACTTAAAATCTCAAAATTCATCCTTTGAAAGGCATTTTAAAATCAGACATTGCATTACCACGGAAAATGTACATCAAAATCATATTACAAAATGTTTTCATTCATGAATTATAAAAATTTAAGTTTGGATAGTGCATTTTTATGTCTGTGATCAAAAATGGGAGTGACAGTTACAGGGTTAATTAATAAAACTGAAAAAAAATAAAAATAAAAAATGAAACTGACTCACACTTGTGTTTTCCAGGTGCTGAGAATGATGGTGGGCGTGAATATTTCTGATGAGCAACTTGGGAGCATTGCAGACAGAACCATCCAGGAAGCTGACACTAACGGAGATATGTGTATCTCCTTTAGCGAGTTCACCAAGGTAATGCCTGAAAAAGCAGTATTTGTGTTCCACTTCAGGAAATACTCCACCCGTTTCCAAAGTATAACAGTGTTTTTATTCTTGATCGGAACAAATACGGGCACATTTATCATAACATCACTTCCTCTGCAGTGAGTGGGTGCCGTCAGAATGAAAGTCAGCTGATCACGAAATCACAATAACCCACAAGTAATCCGCACCACTCTAGTCCATCAGTGAATTTGTCAATCAGTGTTTGTAAGAAACAAATCAATTGTAAAGGTGTTTTAACTTAAAATCATTGATATTGGCCAGAATAAGTCCATAATCTATAATAATGCTTCCTTTGTTGAAAAAATCATTCTCCTTTGATCTTCTCGTATCAAAGTCCACCCAAATATTTGTTGGCCTTTTTTGGCTTGTAAATGATGCTTGATCTGTGCATATTTTTCTTCTGATTTCTCCAGTTTTTTCACTGGAGAAAGCGATATTATGGACAGATGGCTCATTTTTAGCTGGAAGCAGTGGTTTGAAGTTAGAAATGTCTTAATAATGCATTTATTTCTTACAAACACAGCTTTTCACTTCACAAGATGTTAATTGATGGAGTGGAGTAGTGTGTGGGTTATTGTGATGTTTTTATCAGCTGTTTGGACTCTCATTCTGACGGCACCCATTTACTACAGAATATCTTTTGGTGAGCAAGTGATGTAATGCTACATTTTTTTTTATTTAATTTTTTTCTTTGCCTCAGGAAAGCAACCGGTTTGAAATGATGTGAAAAAAAAATATTTAATAATTCCAAAATTAGTATTGGAGCGATTTGTTAATTTTCAAACACCATTTTTTGTTCCTCAGGTGTTGGAAAAAGTAGACGTCGAGCAGAAGATGAGCATCCGCTTCCTTCACTGAAAACCAAACGTGTTCTGAGCTCTGATTGGAGACCATCAGTGTCAGTAGAGATAAGACACGCCCCCAAACCTTCTCTCTATGGGCTGATTCATCCTTTATAAACATGGTTGCGTTGACATGGTTACGTTTTTTTCCAATCATCTGTCACTTTTGAGTTGCCGTTGCACGAAAAGGGCGGGTCCAGTGCCTTCACTATTCTCGAAAGTCACCGTGGCGTTTATCCCATAGGTTAAAATGAAATTTATTCTGCCTGTGAAAGCAGCTAATTCAAACTTTCCAAATGGGGAAGCTGTCGTTGATATTGATACTGATGAACGCTTGTGGTCACGCCCATCTTAAAGGCCAAATCTGATACTCCTGTAATAGTTTTTCCATGAGAAACTTCCCTTCTCATCCATGAAAATGATAATTCACCCACAAAAGATACCTCATAATTCATTTCTTTTCGTAAGAGTGTTTTCTTTCTCGTAGAAAAATGTATTTTCCAGTGCAGTGGAACGCCTAATAAACAGAAGAGAACCAGGTCATTTGAGTATTTATAATATTAAGTTATTCAACACTGACATTTCTTTTTTTAAATCATGTATGCATAGTCAAATCTCAGATTTAATTTTTAAACATGAAGCAAAAATAAAATCTGTTTAAGCATCCAAATTTGACATGACAACATTACCTGAAATACTAACCCTAAACATTAAACAATACAGGATGTGTTTCACACCAAATTAAATTGTGCATATTTCATCTGATCTATCTTTTTGTCAGGCGGATGATGATAGTTTAAAAAATCTGTTAGACTTGCATTTTAAGGATGGATTTGAGATATAGAGGGACCAGAATATAATAGAAACTTGTGGTGCATGGGCCAGAAAACAAACATCTAGAACATCCCAACCCTTTGGCAATCCCATAGTATTTTGCACAGCCAAAACCACTACCTTCAGAAAATGTCCAAATCTTTGCAATACTGTGTAGTGGTGCCTTTTCAACTCTTATTCTTTCAGTCTAGTCAATTTCTAAACTAACCAGTGCTTTGGTGTTGGGTGTGATTTGTCCCATATGATCTCAGAGTTGTCAATACATCATTATTTATAAGCAGGGTGTTTAGAATCAAAAGTCACTCCTTTGCTGCATCACTGTGCTGTTTGCTCAATTATTCAACTGTTGACTGAACACTTAAGTTGACCAGGGTGGCAACAACAGCCTGTTGTATTTTAATGCTTTATATCTGCTTTATATATGAACAAAATCTCAGTTATCGCGTCCTTAACGGATGTAAACTGCTGATTTGATTATCAACTCCACAATAAAATCCACGTCGTGCACAGGTACTTGAAATTCTGCAGAGCTTCTTGCGGATTCTCGCTTTATGTACAGATTTCTTAAATGAGTTTGACTTGGATTATTTACAATGTTATGTAATAATCATGAAATACACTTGAGATGTGATTTAGTCATGTATGGTTTTGATTCAATTAAATAAATACAAGTGCCATAATTTCCTGTGGTTTTGTGATGTAATTGTTTCAGCATGCAGGGCGTTAGACTGAAAAAGTTCTGGATACCCTAGCATGCTCATAGTGAAAACAGGCTTTGATATGATTTAAAGTATAATGTTAGACACATGGGTTTTTAAAGCACTTACATCATCATTTGGAAATGAAATGTTCAGTTGAGACATGACGTTGTCTGAGCTCATCGTTCGAGAAATATGGCTAGGAAACCCGCACGTAACCCGCGGATTAACTCATTTTTAAAACTTGTAGATCACAGTGTTTCCCCTGCCATTATATTAGGGGGCGGCCCGCCCACCTACGGCAGCCCCCGCCCCCCTTGAATGTCAAGTAAACTGTATTTTCTATATAGCGCCAGATCACAACAGACGTCATTTAAGCTTACCTTTCCTACAGAACAGGGGCCCGTTTCAGAAAGGAGGTTAAGTGAAAACTCAGAGTATGTTAACCCTGAAATGAGAGAAACTCTTGAGTTTTCCGTTTCAAAATGGAAGGTTTGTCAAACTCGAGAAAGCAGGGTAAGTGCTTTCTGTTTGACATCATTGAGACATGATGTTGTCTGAGCTCATCGTTCGAAAAATATCGCTAGGAACGCACGTAACCCGCGGATTAACTCATTTTTAAAACTTGTAGATCACAGTGTTTCTGAAAGTGACTGTTTCTGAAAGAGAGGTCACTTTTACTCAGAGTCAGTTACCGTGGTAACTTACTCTGTGAACCCAACCTGGTCAGGAGCAGGTTTTATTCTCTAAACTAGTGTTTCTCAATGGGGGCGTTCGGACAGCATCGGGGGGCGCTGGAAGCAATATTTTTGAAAGGGGGGCGTTTGGTCAAGACGAGTTTACACCAAAGATGTATGAGCTAAAACTTGAAAAAGAAAATGGTCTGCCACGTCCTAATGCTATCTCTACACTGGATACATCAAAACGCACATTCTATATCTATTTTTAAACTTGTCGGTAGCGCGGGCGCATGTAATCCCGCGGGCAGAAATCGAACGGGGCATCCGTTTACTGTAGCGCTCGCGCTCAATTGTTACTGAACGACTGATTCAAATCTGGGATCTATGTGCTTTAACACACGTACGTGTCGCGCTGTTCGCGTAGTAGTGCTGGCCCGTAGCCAGGGGGGGTTCGGGTGGTTCGAACGACCCACCCCATCCAGTCAAAGGTCCGGAATTTATGTACGTTTTTTTTTTTTTTTTTTTTATAAACAAGTGTTCTTTTAAATAACAACGCACTTTTAAAGCCATAAAAATTATTAAATACCTTAATAAGTATAAGAAAAGTCTTAATTATAATTTCAAGAGGTCTTAATTGGGGACGGAAAGACAAAAATCGCGTTATGGATCAAGTGTGCTAGTCGTTTGAAGCGCGCCACACCGACCATTTATCCGCTCGGATCACAGTTCAAACAGCAGCGGAGCGCAAGTTTACTAGAGCAGATGAGTTTACTCGCCTTCACTAAACCATAAAATTCCTTTCTTGATATTTGAATGGGGGCTCAGAAAACTCAGTGGAAGGGTGTAGCATGGGTCAAGGAAGAACACAGTATATTCTGACCAGGGGCAGTTTTAGAACTGTTTTTTCAGACTGTCATCAACTTTTTTGTTTGTTCAATTTGCACAGTGAACATGGGTTGGAGCTCTTACTTTTGAGTTCTTAAAGTACACCAAATTAATGAATTTCACTTTAAAATGTGTAAAATTTTCTCCTGGGGGGGCATGCCCCCAGACCCCCCTAGAGGGACACATGTAGACCCACCATTTGGATATGTGTCAGTACAAAGAATCTCTGATTTTATTGCATTAAAAATGTCATACATTTAATTAAATAACTTATTGCTTTAGGTATTTGTGTATATTTACTGAACAACGCGATATCTTGGTAAGCAGTTTGACAACATTGTAGTAAATATTTTTGGTGAATCAAAAAATCATGCTTATTAAGATACCAGCACACATGATAATACAGCACAAATGCATGGTGCATGAGTAGTCAACAAAATGAAGTATTTGAACCTCGTTGTTAAATACAAAATGGGTGGGAACTGAAAAAGGTCCACTTTTGGAAAAAAAAGAACCCCCCCTTCCGCTAGGCTGGCTACGGGCCTGTGTTCGCTGCTAGTTTACACCAATACTCCCGCTCCTAGACTTGAAGGTGTATCATTTCCTTAGCAACGACTTCAGTACTTTAGTGTTTGCTTGACTTTCTGTAGCGCAGCTGCTGAGTCAAGACAATAGCAAACATTTAGACACAACAAAGCAAGAGATGTTTTTAATTTCACGATAAAGCAAGAGATGTTTTTAATTTAATTATTTAAAAAATTAATATTAATACTTTTTGTTTGCTGATTGGCTGCGGTTGGTTTGAATACCAAATTTCTAAAGAGTTTATTCAAAGCTCACAAATATAGCCTAATTTATATCCACGTGGCTTTTTTGCTCATTTTTTGCTTCTAATGATAATGATACTTCAAATGATAAATCAAAAATGTGATAAATGTCATGTGCTATTCAATGACATTAAAAAATAAATATATTAAATTATGTATAAGCTGTTTTGGGGATTAAGATATGCTTTTAAAATGGGCCTATATATTATAAATAAAATATAGCCTATTATATACACTACCATTAAAAAAGGTCAGTATGATTTGTTAATGGGTTACATTTGTATGTTTAATAAATTAAAAAAAAAAAAAAGTGTCACATGATCTTTCAGAAATTATGCAGATTGTTGCTTAAGAAACATTTCTTATTATTATTATAGCTGGCACAACACACTGACAAAAAAAGCAAGATTTAAAATTGAATTGACTATAACAAATATATAAATCAGGACAGCACTAAAATAGTAACTATTTTGAAAATGAGGAGCCTGTGTTTCCCATCTTTCTACAACCCCAATTAAAAGTTGGGGTGTTTTGTGAAATGCCATAAAATTAAGAATATGCCATTTGTTCTCTTTAGCCTTTATTTAATTGACTTAAGTACAAAGAAAAAATCTAATGTTTTCACTGGCCAACTTAGTTTTATTTTGTTAATATAAACAAATTTTGAGCCATGATCCAGCTTTGCTTGCGAAGACTGAGAAACTCCATTTACAGCCAAACATGATACCCTCACCTGTTACCAATTCACCTGCTTGCTGTGTTTCAGTTTAGTTGTTCTATAACCTTTTCACTTTTATTTTGCCTCTGTCCCAGCTTTTTTTGGAGTGGGATGCATACTTCAAATAAATAAATAAATAAATATTTTGTAAATAAATATGTTTATATTTACAAAATATGCTTAAGATGGTCAGTGAAAACTTTGGAAATCTTTTCTTTGTACTTTTGTCAGTTAAATAAAAGTTAAATAGAATGAACAAATAACAGATTTTGTAGTTTTACAAAATGTCCCAACTTTTCTAGAATTAGGGCTGTACTTAGTTTTTTTAAGTAAACTTTGAAATATTCTCACAAAATCTATGAAATATAGTAAAGTAGGGATTACATTTCTTCCATTTGCATGTGTAAATGTGGGATTTACTCACCAAAATAACAATGTCCACTATGTCATTTTTATTTAGTCTTTTTAAATTTTGGGCAACAAGATATACAGTCATGTGAAAAAGTTAGGACACCCTACGGAATTCCATGGTTTTCCGTATCAGGAAATCATAAAAAAAACTGGTCCTTGGCTGGTCTTAAAATTTCGAAAATAAAACCTCAGATGAACAACAACACATGACAAATTGCACGGTGTCATTATTTACTGAACAAAAAAAAAAGGCAAGATGGAAAAGCCATGTGTGACAAAGTTAGGACACCCTTACTGTTAACAGTGGAATTAAGAGGGTAAATAACAGTCAAGCACTGCTAATCAAATACCTTTGATTAACTGATCATCAGCAAGTCTGAGCGCCTCTATAAAACCATAAGCTTTGGCAGTTTGCTGGTCTGGAGCCTTCAGGTGTGTGTTAACACAATGCCAAGTAGGTAAGACATCAGCAATCATCTTAGAGAAGCAATTGTTGCTGCCATCCATCTGAGAAGAGTAATAGGGACATTTCCAAACAATTTGAAGTTTATTCACAAGTGGAGGACATTTAAAACAGTCACCTCTACTTCCAGGAGTGGACGTCCCATAAAATTCACCCCAAGATCAGACCGTGCAAAGCTCAGAGAAATGGCAGACAACCCAAGAACTACACCTCAGACTCTACAGGCCTCAGTTAACATGTTAAATGATAAAGTTCATGACAATACCATTGTCACACGCACCGGATCACGTGAGGTCACGAGGTACCGGAAGTAACCTCCGTGGGTATATAAACAGGAAGTAAAGGTTGGTTGGCACCAGACATTGAGTTCATGCTGGACTCCGTTGAAGGTCGCCTCATCTCTCCTTCCAACTCTACTCACGTGAGTACCGCTCTTCGGAGCTTTTTGTGTGTTTGTCTGTGTGCGTGTGAGAACGCGGATTTCCTGGTGGGAATCTCAACTCCTTTGCTGGAGCGTTCTCAGATCAATCGCGTGGTTAACCTGCTCGTTCGTGCACATGCGCGTTCGAGCTCTCCGTCACGCAACACAGGGACCTTTCCTCGATCTTTCATTTCCTGTCTTGCCTCCGTGACAGAATGTCTGGTCCCGAGATGGTCCCGGCGGATTTGGAACAGCTGGTGGGAGTGATCCGACAGCAGGCTGTGGAAATTATGAATCTGCGGCAGGAGCTGGTGAATTTCCGGACGGAGATCACCGAGACCGTTGATCTTCGGGCAGAGTGTGCGATCCTCCATTCGGATCTCACCGCCCTGCAGGCGGACCATGATGACCTGGCCGCTGCTCAGGCTCCTCCCACCGAACCAATCCGCCAACCTTCCCCTGCCAGTCATCCCAAGATATCGCTTCCGGACAAATGGGATGGGTCCGGAACCAAATGCGATGTTTTTCTCACTAATCTCAGTCTGGTTTTTGAGTTTCAGCCATCACGTTACCCCACTGACCGCAGCAGGATCGCTCTTCTCACCTCACTTCTTACGGGGCAGGCAGCCGAGTGGGCTACGGCGGTTCTGAAGGCCGACGGAGACATCGCGCATTCATATCCTGCATTCACCACCGAACTCAGAACCGTCTTCCAACATCCTGAGAGCGAGGTGGAGGTCGACTCACGTCTTTACCACCTCAAGCAAGGGAGTCGCAGCGTCAGCAGATACACCACTGAATTTCGCACCCTTGCAGTACAGATCACCTGGTCGAACGCCGCTCTCCGCACAGCCTATTACGAAGGACTTTCCCCCCGTCTCAAAGACGAAGTGGCTGTGCGGGAGCTCCCTGACACCCTGGAGGGCATGATACAGCTGGCCCTCCGGGTGGATCGGCGGATGGATCACACCACTAAATCAACCGGGCATCAGAGGACTCCAGAACCATCTGCTCCCCACGCTGTCGCTGCGTCTCCACCACCTCCACCAGTCGCCTCAGAGACCCACTCGACCGGAGCCGGGGAACCCATGCAAATAGGGCGCACCTCCCTGTCAGCGGCAGAGAGGGCCAGACGCTACCGCGAGGGCCTTTGTGCCTATTGCGCCTCCCCTGACCACCACCGAGCTATCTGCCCTCTTCGCCCGGGAAACAGACAGACCAGGTGAAGAGGGGGAGGTCTTCATCTGGTCCCACCGCTGCGAAAACCTACCCTAAGTCCGTCATTTACCGGCTGCTGCTACAGGTGTCAATCCTCATGGGCCACCAACGGATCGACACCACTGCATTCGTTGACTCGGGTGCGGCTGGGAACTTCATCAATCAGGCTTACGCTGCCCAGCTGGGGATTGTAACCGAGGTGTTATCCCAACCTTTGAACGTCACCGCCCTCGACGGTCGCCCCCTCAGCTCTAGCCCCATCACTCAAGAACTAACCCTAACCATCGGGTCACACTCAGAGAGCATCCAACTTTATGTCACCAAGCTTCCTGCACCACCCATCATCCTTGGACACCCCTGGCTCATCACCCACGACCCTCTTATCTCCTGGACTTCCAACCGTATCATTCACTGGGGTGCGACCTGTCAGGAGCTTTGTCTCCGGGCCAAGGTTGGGACGTGTTCGGGGGAGTCCGAGGCCCCCGATGTCGACCCCGAAGCTATCCCCGTCCAGTACCGTGACCTGGCCGAGGTTTTTAGCAGGCGTAGCGTGGCTCGGCTGCCTCCTCATCGCCCCTACGATCTTGCTATCGATCTCGTGCCGGGCGCGGTACCGCCCCGCGGCCATCTGTACTCCTTGTCGGCCCAAGAACAACTGGCGATGGAGGAGTACGTGGCGGAGGGTCTTCGCTCAGGTACCATCCGACCCTCTAGCTCACCCGCGGCCGCGGGGTTCTTCTTTGTCAAAAAGAAGGACGGGCGTCTCCGACCGTGTGTTGACTATCGGGGGCTCAACCAGATCACCGTGAAGAACCGTCATCCACTCCCTCTTACCAACACCGCCCTGGACGCCCTCTCTGGTGCCCACTTCTTCACGAAGTTGGATTTACGGAGCGCTTACAATCTGGTACGCATCAGGGAGGGTGACGAGTGGAAGACGGCATTCATAACCCCCACCGGTCACTACGAGACCCTCGTTATGCCCTTCGGCCTCTGTAACAGTCCAGCTGCTTTCCAACATTTCATCAATGATGTTCTCCGGGACATGCTGGGTAGATGGTGCTACGCCTACCTTGATGACATCTTGATCTATTCGAAGACCCAAGAGGAGCATACCCAGCATGTCCGAGCAGTGCTACAGAGGTTGCTGGCCCACCAGTTGTACTGTAAGTTGGAGAAATGTGCTTTCCACCAGCACACCACCACATTCCTTGGTTTTGTCATCTCTGCTCAGGGTGTGGCCATGGATCCCCAGAAGTTGGAAGCTGTGCGTGCGTGGCCCCTACCCACATCGCTTAAACAGTTACAACGATTCCTGGGGTTCGCCAATTTCTATAGGCGATTCATCCGGGGCTTCAGTTCCACTGCAGCACCTCTCACTGCTCTCACCAAACCATCTCGCGGAGACTTTCACCTCACCCCGGAAGCCACCCAAGCTTTCAAGACACTCTGCCATCAATTCACCACCGCACCTGTCCTCATCCATCCCGATCCGACCAAACCCTTCGTTGTTGAGGTGGACGCTTCTGATGTGGGCGTAGGAGCCGTTCTCTCACAACGAGGTCCAGACGAGAAGCTACACCCATGTAGCTTCTTCTCCAGAAAATTCAATCCCACACAGCAGCGTTACGGGTTAGGGGACCGTGAGCTGTTGGCCATCAAGTGGGCTCTGGAGGAATGGCGTCACTGGCTCCAGGGCGGCGGTGACCCATTCACCGTCTGGACCGATCACCAGAACCTTACTGTCATTCGTCAGACCAAACAGTTGAACCCGAGACAGGCGCGGTGGGCGCTCTTCTTTGAACACTTCAACTTCCACCTTTCATACCGCCCCGGATCCAAGAACTCCAAAGCCGATGCACTTTCTCGCCAACACCAACGTGACACCATCAAGTCCGAACCCGCGCCTGTCTTACCACCCCAGATCATCATGGCTCCCATCCGGTGAGGGTTAGAAGAAAGAGTGCGCCAGGTGCACGGCCAGGAACCCCCTCCATCGGACACGCCCGCTGGACGCCTCTTTGTCCCCAACACTCTTCGACAGGAGGTGCTCCAGTGGGGACACGACTCCACGTTGGCCGGACACCAGGGAGTCCAGAGAACCATCAACTTCATCGGCCGGGCCTTCTGGTGGAGGACGCTGAGGAGGGACGTACAGGAGTACGTCCAGGCCTGCAACATCTGTGCCTGCTCCAAGAATCCCAACACGCCCTCCACCGGGGAGTTGCAGCCCCTCCCCGTACCCAAGCGCCCCTGGACCCACATCTCCCTCGATTTCGTCTCTGGACTCCCCGACTCCCAAGGAAAGAACACCATCCTCACCATCGTGGATCGTTTCTCCAAGGCTGTGCACCTGGTGGCTCTCGCCGGACTCCCCTCTGCCAAAACCACCGCAGAGCTAATCCTCGAACATGTAGTCCGCCTGCATGGGTTCCCCAAGGACATCGTCTCGGACAGAGGGCCCCAGTTCACGGCCAAGTTCTGGCAGGCCTTCTGCCGTCTGGTCAGCACCACCTCCAGTCTGTCATCCGGTTTCCACCCTCAGACTAACGGCCAGACGGAGCGGGCCAACCAACAACTGGAGCGCTTTCTCCGATGTTTTGCCAGTGAACACCAGCGCTCCTGGGCCAGCTACCTCGTTTGGGCCGAGTTATCCAACAACCTCCACACCTCCACCTCCACCGGCCTGAGCCCATTCGAGGTATGCTACGGATTTCAACCTCCCATATTTGAACATCAGGAGCCGGAGGTTGAAGTTCCGTTGGCCCAACAGTTGGTCCGCCGGTGTCGGCGGCTATGGAACTACGCTCGTGCTGCCATTCTCAAGACCAACCAACGTTACACCACTCAGCACCGCCGCCGACATCCTAAGGGACGATTGTTCCACGTAGGTGACAGGGTTTACCTATCCACCCGGAATATTAATCTCAGAACTGACTCCAAGAAACTCACCCCTCGTTACATTGGTCCCTTCAAGATCACCCATCGTCTGAACCCTGTCACCTTCCGGCTCCAGCTGCCTGCTTCCCTCCGGATTCATCCCGTATTCCACCAATCACAACTAAAACCTGTTTTCTTTTCTCCCCTATCTCCTCAGGTCCCTGCCCCCCCACCCCGGATCATTGACGGTGGTCCTGCTTACACCGTCCGGAGAATCCTCGACTCGCGACCCCGGGACCGTGGCACCCAGTATCTGGTGGACTGGGAGGGCTACGGTCCGGAGGAGCGGTCTTGGGTCCCCGGGCGGTTCATCTTGGATCCAGCCCTCATCCAGGACTACCGTCGTCAGGTATCCTCCTCCCCGGGTCCGTCTGGTGCCGGTCCTGGGGGGGGGGTACTGTCACACGCACCGGATCACGTGAGGTCACAAGGTCCCGGAAGTAACCTCCGTGGGTATATAAACAGGAAGTAAAGGTTGGTTGGCACCAGACACTGAGTTCATGCTGGACTCCGTTGAAGGTCGCCTCATCTCTCCTTCCAACTCTACTCACGTGAGTACCGCTCTTCGGAGCTTTTTGTGTGTTTGTCTGTGTGCGTGTGAGAATGTGGATTTCCTGGTGGGAATCTCAACTCCTTTGCTGGAGCGTTCTCAGATCAATCGCGTGGTTAACCTGCTCGTTCGTGCACATCCGCGTTCGAGCTCTCCGTCACGCAACACAGGGACCTTTCCTCGATCTTTCATTTCCTGTCTTGCCTCCGTGACAACCATTAAAAAAATATGGGACAAAAATGACTTGTTTGGAAGGCTTGGCAGAAGAAAGCCTCTTCTATCTAAAAAAAACATTGCAGCACAGTTTAGGTCTGCAAAGTTGCATCTGAACAAAACACAAATCTTCTAGAATAATGTCCTTTGAACAGACGAGACCGAAGTTGAGATGTTTGGCCATAAATCACAGCGCCAAGTTTGGTAAAAACCTAAAGAGCATATCAGCACAAACACCTCATATCAAAAGACAAGCATGCTGGAGTAGGGCTGATAATTTTGGGCTTGTTTTATAGCCACAGGACCTGGGCACCTCACGGTCATTAAGTTGGCCATGAACTCCTCTGGATATCAAAGTACTCTAGAGTCAAATATGAGGGCATCTGCCCGACATCTAAAGTTGGGCCAAAATTGGGTCATGCAACAGGACAATGATCCCAAGCACACCAGCAAATCTACAACAGCGAGTTCACCAAGGTAATGCCTGGAAAAGCAGTATTTGTGTTCCACTTAAGGAAATACTCCACCCGTTTCCAAAGTATAAAAATGTTTTTATTCTTGATCGGAACATTTATCATAGCATCACTTTCTCTGCAGTGAATGGGTGCCATCAGAATGAAAGTCCAAACAGCTGATCACAAAATCACAATAACCCACAAGTAATCCGCACCACTCCAGTCCACACTCCTGTGTGTTTGTAAGAAACAAATCAATTCAATTCAATTCAATTCAAATGTATTTGTATAGCGCTTTTCACAATAAATATCGTTGCAAAGCAACTTTACACCAAATTGACATTTTTACAATATATCTAGTAGTAGCTTGATGTACATATGGCAGAAATGTGTGGTAAGGATCAATTAATGCATTTGTTTCTTACAAACGCAGCTTTTCACTTCACAAGATGTTAATTGATGGAGTGGACTAGTGTGTGGGTTATTGTGATGTTTTTATCAGCTGTTTGGACTCTCATTCTGATGGCACCCATTTACTACAGAGTATCTTTTGGTGAGCAAGTGATGTAATGCTACATTTTTTTTATTTAATTTTTTTCTTTGCCTCAGGAAAGCAACCGGTTTGAAATGATGTGAAAGTGATTAAATGATTCCAAAATTAGTTTTGGGGCGATTTGTTAATTTTCAAACACCATATTTTTTTCTTCAGGTGTTGGAAAAAGTAGACGTCGAGCAGAAGATGAGCATCCGCTTCCTTCACTGAAAACCAAACGTGTTCTGAGCTCTGATTGGAGACCATCAGTGTCAGTAGAGATAAGACACGCCCCCAAACCTTCTCTCTATGGGCTGATTCATCCTTTATAAACATGGTTGCGTTGACATGGTTACATTTTTTCCAATCATCTGCCACTTTTGAGTTGCCGTTGCACGAAAAGGGCGGGTCCAGTGCCTTCACTATTCTCGAAAGTCACTGTGGCGTTTATCTCGTAGGTTAAATCCAAGTTTGATCCAAATTTGACATGACAACATTTCCTGAAATACTAACCCTAAACATTAAACAATACAGGATGTGTTTCACACCAAATTAAATTCTGCATATTTCATCTGATCTATCTTAGAATTTTTTTTTTTTTTTGTTAGGCAGTTGATGATAGTTGAAAAAATCTGTTAGACTTGCATTTTAAGGATGGATTTGAGATATAGAGGGACCAGAATATAATAGAAACTTGTGGTGCATGGGCCAGAAAACAAACATCTAGAACATCCCAACCCTTTGGCAATCCCATAGTATTTTGCACAGCCAAAACCACTCACTACTAGGGTTGGGTACCGAAACCCGGTGACCGGTATGTACCGGACCGAATCAGAACGCGAATTTCGGTGCCTCATCTCGGTGCCACTTAAATGCCTGAACTGTCGATTGAAATATTTGTCTTCTGGTGCTATGACACGGATGTAGAAGCATTGATTCATCAACATGCATGATCGCTAGTTAAATTTAAATACTGCATTCATGGGGTGTCAGAATGAGCTGAAAATTTATTTACTGAATGAGAAAACTCACGTGAACTTCGGAAAGCTTTGATGATAGAAATCCAAGACATCTTTGTAGTTACTATCCATTTTCACATTTCGAATTAAAAGCACAAATCGTCTGGAAATGAGACCATCCGAGAAGCGCGTGAATGCAGCAACTATCGTTACACTCGCTCTGACTGCAGCAGGTGGTTTGCCGTTAGCTTAGCTAGCTACATTAAACGCGTCTAACTTAAAATGCCAAAAACTAAACATTCTAAAGTGTGGCTATATTTCAGGAGAAATGATTCAGACACTGCAACGTGCAGCAAATGTTTTACAGCATTTGCGTGTGAAGGGGAAAACGCGTCAAACCTAATGAAACATTTGATGGTATGTGAAATAAACTTGAAAGCAGAGGGATGCACCGTGTTTGACAGTTTGCAGACATCAGTTGGAGAGGTGTCGTATTTTGCCAGAGACGGCAAATATGTAATGCGATCTAGGAAAACCCAACACATGGTGAAATTTTACCTTTTTTAGGTTTTGACACCATATGAAAGCTGAGTTCAGGCCCCTTTCCAAAACTTTTATTTTTTACATAACCTACCTTATGGCTATCTTAGGTTGGCTGATAACGATGATTTTCAGGAATGGGATTTTGAGAAAAACGGCTTTAAAGTGAGACGGCTTTCACTTTCACTTTATAGGTTCAACGAGAGCTGTCTGTCAAGTTAGGAGCGCTACTGCATCATTAGACAAACAGACTAACGTTTGTTTTCCGTTGATCACCCATTTTATGTTTAGTAAATAATGCAGCCTACCTTGTAGTAAAAGCGAGCGCAACTGTTCGCGCACTGTGCATAAAACAGACTGTCATCGGACGACTCCTCTTTAGTAACTTCATCATCCGATCCTTCATCTCTGGATGTGAAATAGCCCGTAACATCATTTAGGGCACTGACATCAACAAAACTGAGCAGATTGAGACGAGTAAGATCGGTTAAGTGAGCAGCTGCAGTACTTTAGACGGCGTTGTTGCGCTCCGCCATCTCACGATATTAAAATAAATAAATGAATAAATAAATAAATACATAAATTAATTAATTAATTAATTAATTAATTAATAACTTTGCTTGCCGTACTTTACACAGGACTGTCGGAAAATGTGAATTGATACGCCTTTACGGTGAAAGCACCTCCGCAGCGCGTTCTTAACATAGGAGAAAGACAGTCATTTCTGCTTGCTGCAAATGTGTATTTTTCTGCACTAAACAAGTGAATTTCAAAGAGATATTTTCAGAGATTATAGACAAGATGGTATAAAATAATAATTTAATGAAAAACGAATTTCCTGAAAACGTCCCACCGCGACATCCGACGGGTTTTCCCAGATCTCATCACATATGGTCATATTTCTGCAAAAGAATTGCTGAAATTTTAAGCTGTTAAATTATTGTAGTTGGGTTAGGTGGCTTAGATTTTATTGTTGTTGTGTTTTGCATTGACTTAATAATATATAGTACTACTTCTTTTTTTTTCTTTTCTTTTTTTTACTTTTAATACATTGTTCAATTTAAAGAACTTTTTTGTCCAATGAAAAAATATTCTTGTGTCATCCACCACTTTGTGGCTTTTTTAAAAGTATCGGTTCAGGCACAGTTTTGGCACAGGTACCTTTTAAAAGTATCGCCTTTTCAACTCTTATTCTTTCAGTCTAGTCAATTTCTAAACTAACCAGTGCTTTGGTGTTGGGTGTGATTTGTCCCATATGATCTCAGAGTTGTCAATACATCATTATTTATAAGCAGGGTGTTTAGAATCAAAAGTCACTCCTTTGCTGCATCACTGTGCTGTTTGCTCAATTATTCAACTGTTGACTGAACACTTAAGTTGACCAGGGTGGCAACAACAGCCTGTTGTATTTTAATGCTTTATATCTGCTTTATATATGAACAAAATCTCAGTTATCGCGTCCTTAACGGATGTAAACACTGCTGATTTGATTATCAACTCCACAATAAAATCCACGTCGTGCACAGGTACTTGAAATTCTGCAGAGCTTCTTGCGGATTCTCGCTTTATGTACAGATTTCTTAAATGAGTTTGACTTGGATTATTTACAATGTTATGTAATAATCATGAAATACACTTGAGATGTGATTTAGTCATGGATGGTTTTAATTCAAATAAATAAATACAAGTGCCATAATTTCCTGTGGTTTTGTGATGTAATTGTTTCAGCATGCAGGGCGTCAGACTGAAAAAGTTCTGGATACCCTAGCATGCTCAAAGTGAAAGCACGGGTTTTTAAAGCACTTACATCATCATTTGGAAATGAAATGTTCGGCTGGGGGGTGGGGGGGGGCCTTGGATCGCCAGCCCAGGGGCCGGTCTGCTCTGGTGTGGCCGGCTGCCAGCGGAGCCTGCGGGCTTGTCACCGCGGCCCTCTGGGGCGTCTGCATTGTGGCTGCCAGATGACCCCCCTCCGGGCTCTCCTCTGCCCTTTTCTGGGTGGGGGCCGCGGTTGTCCCTGCGGTGGTTCTCCTGGGACTCCCCTGCCCGGGGGGGCCTCCGGATGTTTGGGGCCTGTGTCTCCTACATGTCTGCTTCATGCCTTGTGGGACGGGGCTGTAGTTCCCCATACACACTATTAAACATTTACATGGAGGAACCTTATGAACACAAGTGCACTCACACACACACAGGTGTGCACACAGGTGTACACACAAGCATTCACATTGGTGTAAAAACAGGTGCTCACAGACACACACTGTCTTGATCTGCTGTTGCTTCAAAACATATTTTGTAATATTAGTTATGTGTGCTGCGCAATAACATTTAACATTTAGTATTTACTGTGATTCATACTGTTGTTGGTTGTTGCTGCAGTTTCTCTGCTGTTGTGTCTTCTGTTGTTTTCTCTTTTTGTCAGCAGGTATGGAAGCAGATTATTTGTTTTTCTTCTTTCTCTCTCTCTCTATCCTCCTTCTCTTTTTTTTCTTTTTTTTTTCTCTCTCTCTCTCTCTCCCTCCTCTGTTGACTTTCTCCCCAGTTTTTTATTTATTTTTTTTCTCTCCTGTTTTCTCTGTCCCCCGGTCTTGTCTGTCATAGTATGGTTAAATAAAAAGGTATAAAAAATTAAATTAATTAATTAACTAATTAATTAAAAAAAAAAAAAAAAAAAAGGAAATGAAATGTTCAGTCGAGACATGATGTTGTCTGAGCTAATCGTTCGAGAAATGATTTTACAAATGGGAGTGTAATTCTTGTTTTATTCTTTTAATAATTTAAAAGGTCAGTTTAGTTTAGAGGTATCGGTATTGATATTGGCGATACTGGGATTGAAAATACAGTTTACTTGACCTTCAAGGGGGGCGGGGGCTGCCGTAGGTGGGCAGGCCGCCCCCTAATATAATGGCAGGGGAAACACTGTAATCTACAAGTTTTAAAAATGAGTTAATCCGCAGGTTACGTGTGTTCTGAACCGTGGGTCGTGATCCGGATCAACCGTGATCTGTTGCACACCTAGCAGTCACCCATTACTCTTTCACATGGTATGCCCAAGGAAATGACATAGAATTAGGGATGGGCGATACCTCTTATTTTATTTTCGATCCGATACCGATATTTTCAAGCCCAGTATCGTCAATATCAATACCGATACCGATACCTCTAAACTAAACTGATCTTTTAAATTATTAAAAGAATAAAACAAGTAATTATACTCACTTAACATTATATTTGAAAGTCTATAAAGGAAATGTACCAAAATTGTATTTTAGCTCTTTACTGGGGCAGTAACCTCAAAGGTGCACCTTCTCTACCCCTAAAAGCCAGGAAACATACTAATACCATACAAGTACACACACATTAAGGGTAGATAAGGTAGAAAGGTGTACCTTTGAGGGTACCTGATGAAAAACAACCATAGTGTTACAGAAGTACTAAAATTACTTAAAATAAAAATTAATGAAATTCTTCTTATTATTATCATTATTAATTATTATTACAATGGTTTTTGCTACAAATTTTAAGGTGAAATAATCTTCCTGTAGTGTTAACCATTGTAAAAGGAAGCAAGCTGAAAGAGAGAGAGAGAGAGTGTTAACCATGGTAAATTTGTTGTTACTGCAGTTTTACTACAAATATGTGGAAAATGTGGTTACTGTAGTAAAACCATGGTTATTTTTTTGTAAAAGGCTGCCAGGCTGTTGTACCCCTAAAGGTGAAACTTTAGCACAAATAGTTAACTAATTAAATAAATATTTCATGTACACTATACTCAGGGTTTCTGCAGGTTTTATGAGGGTAAATTTAAGACTTTTTTAAGACCTTTTTAAGACCAACTAAAGAAAATTTAAGGAAAAAAAAAAATAATAATTGAAGGGAAGACAATACGGCAATATGTTCTCTAACTTAAAGACTTAAAGAGTGTGTTTCCCAAAATACAGCAACACATAGACTTTCCAACACGGGGAAATAACACACTGGACTTTGTTTACACCACCCAGAAAGGAGCTTACAAAGCTTTCCCCCTCCCCCACCTCGGCGCCTCGGACCACATCACTGTCATGCTAATGCCTGCTTACAGACCACTCGTTAAAGTCACCAAACCGGTTCGTAAGCAGATACAAGTGTGGCCGGAAGGGTCTTCAGAGGCTTTACAGGACTGCTTTGACACCACAGACTGGAGTATGTTTAAGCAGGCTGCCACCTACAATAACACCACCGACCTCCAGGAGTACGCAGAGACTGTTACAGCCTACATCAACAAATGCACTGAGGATGTAACAGTCACTAAAACCATCACTGTCCGTGCCAACCAAAAACCATGAATGACAGGGGAGGTCTACAGGCTGCTGAAAGCTCGCAACGTTGCCTTCAGAACTGGAGATGAGGCGAGCCTGAAGACGGCTAGGGCCAACCTGTCCCGTGGCATCAGAGAGGCTAAGAAACAGTACTCCAGGGGAATATCCCACCACTTCAAAGACAGCAGAGACACACGGAGCCTGTGGCGGGGCATACAGACCATCACAGATCACAAGCCCCCACCACAGACCTGTGACAGCACCATCTCCCTGCTGAACGAGCTGAACACCTTCTTCGCTCGCTTTGAAGTGCAAAACAGCACCACTGCACAAAAGACCCCACCCCCTCCTGGTGACCAGGTGATGACTCTGTCCCCAGACAGTGTGAGGAGATCCCTCAGCAGGATCAACGCACGCAAAGCTCCGGGTCCTGACAACATTCCTGGTCGCGTACTGAGGGACTGTGCAGTGGAACTCACTGATGTCTTCACAGACATCTTCAATATTTCTCTCAACCAGGCTGTCGTCCCGACTTGTTTCAAAGCCACCACCATCATTCCGGTCCCAAAAAAGTCATCTCCCTCCTGCTTTAATGACTACCGTCCTGTTGCACTTACTCCCATCCTCATGAAGTGCTTTGAACGGCTAGTCATGCAACACATAAAGTCTGTCCTGCCCCCCTCCCTGGACCCCTTTCAGTTCGCGTATCGGCCCAACTGCTCGACTGATGACGCCATCTCCACTGCACTCCACTCAGCACTCACACATCTGGACAAAAAAGACTCATACGTCCGAATGCTGTTCATAGACTTCAGTTCAGCATTTAACACCATAATCCCCCAACAGCTCACACAAAAACTGGTCCAGCTGGGGCTCAACACCTCACTGTGTAACTGGCTGTTGGACTTCCTCACCGGAAGACCACAAGCAGTACGGGTCGGCAGTAACACTTCCAGCACCATCATTCTTTACACGGGGGCCCCTCAGGGATGTGTGCTGAGCCCCCTCCTCTTCACTCTGCTGACCCACGACTGCACACCATCACACAGCTCCAACCTCTTCATCAAGTTTGCGGACGACACGACTGTGGTGGGTCTCATTAGCAAAAGGGATGAGGCCGACTACAGAAGCGAGGTGAGCCGCCTGGCCGTGTGGTGCAGAGACAACAATCTCTCTCTGAACGTGGAGAAAACGAAGGAGATTGTTGTTGACTTCAGGAGAGCGCACACTCAGCATGCTCCTCTGACCATCAACGGTGCGTCTGTGGAGAGAGTGAGTAGCACCAAGTTCCTGGGTGTGCACATCACTGAGGATCTCTCCTGGACGAACAACACCACTGCACTGGCTAAGAAATCACAGCAGCGTCTCTACTTCCTCCGCAAACTGAGAAGAGCAAGAGCACCGGCCCCCATCATGTACACCTTCTACAGAGGCACCATCGAGAGCATCCTGACGAGCTGCATCACTGTGTGGTTTGGAGCCTGCAATGCGTCCTGCCAAAAAACTCTCCAACGCATAGTGAAAGCAGCTGAGAGGATCATTGGTGTCCCTCTTCCCTCCCTCCAGGACATTTACAGCACCCGTCTCACCAAAAAAGCCCTCTGTATAGCAGCTGATCCCTCTCACCCTATGCAAAGCTTCTTCAGCCTGCTGCCATCAGGGAGGAGACTGCGGAGTCTCCAGGCCAGGACAAGCAGACTGAAGGACAGCTTCTCCCATCAGGCTGTCAGGAAGCTAAACTCTCTCCCAGCTCTGCCCCCCACTCCCCTCTCCTGCCCCACGATATTCCTGAACTGGGACACACACACACACACTCACAATCACTCACGCACTTACACTTACACTCACACACACACCCCCCCCCACCGACCGGCACCAGTCACTTTGTGTAGTATTGGTGCTCTGCTAACTACCTCATACTACTCAATTACTACCCCCAGACTACCTCTAAAGACTGTCACTTTATTACATAAGCTCTTTTTGCACAATATTTCTATATATTCTATATATTATATGTATAATCGTATTTATTTGCATCTTTAAAATTGTACTTTTTGTATTTAATGTTACGTGTATGCACCTAGGGTCTGAGAGTAACGCAATTTCAATTCTCTGTATGTCTGGCACATATGGCAAAATTGACAATAAAGTTGACTTTGACTTTGACTTTGACTAAGTATAGTTCGAGTTTTACTTTCACTTTCAAATTGACAGCAATTCAGTGTCTAGCAATTGTTTGTTATTAGTTCCTTTCCTCGCTTTCCTTCAGTTTTAAGTAGCTTGTAAACAGGGCAGCTGCTGGCCAAATGGGTGCCCTAAG
The DNA here is from genome assembly GCA_036247105.1 of Cirrhinus mrigala. Classification (NCBI taxonomy): domain Eukaryota; kingdom Metazoa; phylum Chordata; class Actinopteri; order Cypriniformes; family Cyprinidae; genus Cirrhinus; species Cirrhinus mrigala. The sequence goes on along the minus strand of CM070019.1, from coordinate 32,109,798 downwards.
CAGAATTGTATTGTTATGCCCCCTCCCTCATTATGGAAGTAAAAAAAAATAAATAAATAAAAAAAAAACCACACCTATTATACAGGGTCAAAATAGAACTTTAATAAAATATAAAAGTAAATGAATAAATTGGAATTAAATTGTATTATTTATAAATTACAGTTGTAGATCTAGACAGTTACCTATGACTATGATTATATTAGGCCTAATACTGTTGTCTAATTGATTTTATTGTCTCAAGCATCCAGAGAACACAAAAGAAAATTAAGCAGTTTTACTATGATAAAACCATGGTTAATTTTGGCAAGGGTTATGATGTCCACATGTTTTTGTTGAAGAAACTATAGAGACTGTAGCATTTCTATCACAAGATTAAGTGGTTATTTGAATTAAATATTTGGTCACTATTAAACAAGGATTTGTTCGTCCTGTAAGTGTAACAACAACAATTATTGGCGCCCTTTGCAGGCATTTGTAATAATATGTAATGTACATAAATAGTTTATTTCATATTAGCCCACATTATGTATTTTAACAGTGTTATTTATATATTTGCCTTACTGTTTTTATATCGGTTAATGCATTTTAAGCCATGGAAACTAGTAAAGCAGGTGCGTTGGTGGTGGTAAAATTATTACCGACATTAAAACACGTTATTAACGTTAACAGCCAAAAAAGTTTCTCAGGATTATGAACGCACCTGAAAGTGATACACGGGCGTCATCTCGCCTTTTTTTTCGTTTTCTTTTCTCGGCGCTGGACCGCTTATTATGATTGCAGTCAGCCGCAAACATGAGGCTACCCGAGGTGAGGGCGGGCGCGGGCGCGAATAAGGGAGGAGCGGCGCGTTACGTGTGCTTAACCTACTATATGTGTGTATATGTATGTATTAGGGCTGTCAAACGATTAATCGCGATTAATCATTTGACAGCCCTAGTATGTATATGTATATGTCTATGTTAATATTACAAAGAACGGAAGTTTTTTTTTTTTTTTTCTTTTGAGCAACTGCGCATTTTACTTTCACTTTTAAATTAGCGTAACATAGCGTAACATAAAGTAACGAACTTTTATTAACAAAACGAATAATGATATACCATGTTATATGCCTAATATAAAATAATAACTTTACACAAAGTTTAAATAGGTATACAAAAATGAAAAACACTGTGTAACCAAATAAATAAGAAACGTAGAACGTTTAGCAAAACGAATAAGAAAGCTTGGAAGCACGGCATACACCTTGCACGCTTAATATAAATAATTAAAAAAAACACATACAGTTTAAATAAATAAAAATCAGTAAACACGGTGGAACCAAATAAAAATGAAACTTCCACTATCACCTTAGATAAATGGCATAAGTAAAAAGGCTTTTCAAAATCCAAAATATTTTTAAAACAGGCGCTTTTGCATTTCGTTTTGAAACTCTTCCGCCATAGTCTTGTCTTTCTGACCTCTCTCTTCTTGTCAGTCAGCTCGACTCACTCTACGTGATAAATAAAATCTGATCTGTGATGCGACTGTCGTTAGGCACACTGCATTGAGCAGCTGCGTTCAGTATTAACTGTATTGTCTGTTCACTAACTAAATTAAAGGATTTTTATTACTATAAAAAAAATTAAAATGACAGTGTGACTGACAGATGAAGCGGCTCATACCGCCATCTACCGCGTACAGTTCAATGAATATTAAGCGACCTAAACCATGTAGCAGAGAAATTACATTACGCTTTCGCTTCATTTTAAAATGAAACACATGAGGAAACAATCCATCACGAAAATTAATGCCATGATCATATGAATTTAAGACTTTCTGTTCTGACTTAAGACCTTTTCAAGGCCTTAATTCACGGGAAAGCGATTTAAGACTTTTTAAGACTTTTTTAAGACCCGCGGAAACCCTGTAATACTGTTCAAAAGTTTGAGGTCAGTACGATTTTGTAATGTGTCTTTAACCATGCTAACCAAGGCTGCACTTATTTTAACAAAAATACAGTAAAAACGGCAATATTGGGAAATATAACAATCAAAAATACTACTTTCTATTTTAATATTTTGCAATTTGTAATTTAAAAAGCATCTGTGGTCAAAGCTGAATTTTCAGCATTATTACTCCAGTCTTCAGTGTCACACGATCCTTCAGAAATCATTCTAATATCATTTGCTACTCAAGAAACATAATTTCTGATTATTATCGATGTTGAAAATAGTTGTGTTGCTTCTATTGCCCTATTTGAACAAGCACTGTAAGCGAAGCGTCAGCAGCGAACGCTATCTGTAAGCATTTACGTGTGTTCCGGTGAGCAGGAGAAATAGTTCTATCCTACACAATAATTCGCTAATAGTATATTGTTCCTCTTATAGGCTTATTTTATGCACCTAATTTCTTGCTAAATAAATTAAATTAATGGTTAAAAATGCACTTTAGAATCGATGTTTTTATGTGAGGATCGATCCTTTCGATACAACGTCAGTATCGAAAGTATCGATACTTCAGGATCGATCCGCCCATCCCTACTATATAGCCCCAGATCACAACAGACGTCATTTAAGCTTATCTTTACTATAGAACATGTCTATACCTTGTTCTTTTATTAAACAAACGTCAATTTTTGAAATAATAAATCAAAAGTAGGTCTCTCACTTAATTCGAATCGCGATATGGACTAGTGTCTGTGAATATTAAAACGCAAAAAGACGGTTTAAATATGAATCCTCCATGTTCCGCTTCGCTCTGTATGAATGAATGGCGGAGACGCGGCTTTGTTTACTACACAAATACTGAAGCACACGTGACCTGTTATTTTCGGCCTCTGCGTCTCATTATATGACGGCATAAACTTAATCTCCAGAACTGCTTTAAGTCACTTTATGTAAATTTTACCGGTTCATTTGAGAAAATTAACATCATATCATAGTGTATACACACAAAAAATAACCGGCAACCTGTCAAAATAAAAGTAATGTTTAACATGTAACAGAAATGTATTAGTCTTGTATTACTTTTGTACAGAATAATGTAGGTGTTTAAATAATCCTGTTTCTGGCAAATTTAAATAAAACAGTTAAATGCAGAAATTATAATAATAACAGAAAAAAATGTGTGTTTGGCAGCAAATAAAAGGGTTTAATTTTCATTTCATTAAAAATAAATAATTGTTTGATACCTATTTGCCTATACCTAATACCTTTTATTTTTGATAAAACCAAAAGTTTCTTGCCATACTGTTCTTGTAATAAATGGAAAGCAAATTACATTTGACTCCTCCCCTTTTTTGCTGATCCGAAAAATGGTCCGATCCGTGACTTAAAAACCATGAGTGATCCGAACCGTGAGTTTTGTAATCCGTTGCACCACTAGTGACTGCACTTTGTAATTTCTATACAGTTTTAAATAATATGAAGACCAATACTGCCAAAGCGTCTGTTAAATTTGTTTATTTTTATGATTTCTATGAATAAAATTGGTAATTAAAGCTATTTTACGTAATATTAAAAGCTGTCATCATTAATGGTAAAATAGCAAAGTATGAGATGACAAAAACCTATTTTGTGTAGAACAAATTCAGTCAAATATGATACTGTGGGCTTTAAATAATAAAGCATAAAATAAAATAAAACAAAACAAAAAAAGATTAAATAAAATAAAGAAAAAATAGAACAAAATAATATGAAATGAAACAAAACAAAAAAGATTAACGAAAAAGAAAAAAATAGAACAAAATAAAAAAAGCAATATAAGATAGGGTAAAATAAGACAAAAAAAATATTAATAAAAAATAATAATAAAATCAAACATAAAATAATAAAATATTAAAGAGAAGAAAATTAACTAAGAGATAATGAAGCTACTCTCAGATTATGATGCAATAATAAAAAGTAAAATAAAAATGCTATAGTGATTAAAATATAAATAATAATAAAATAAAATGATAAAATGACCAGGGCCTGTATTCACAAAACATTTTGTCTTACCACTTAGAGTTCTCCTAAATGGCAGTAAAGAGTTTTCTCTTAAAACCTATTCAAGCTGCTGAGAGAAACTTTTACTAAGGAATAGAGAGAAGTCTTAAGCCAAGAGTAAGGGTGGTGTTGACCTTGTTGCTATGGATGATGTCAACATGCTTACTAACTCTGCACACAGTGATTGGCTGTTAAGGGAGGGGTCTCTGTCAGAGATTTATTCATAGAAATATTGTACAGTATAAAAATGTTGCCACATTCAAGTAAAAAATTTAAAATGCAGGCTAATTGTCACTAATTAAACAAGTATATGTTCAGCTAATTGTGTGCTTCTCATAAACAATTAGCAGATATGCATATAAACACAATTTTAATTACCAGAATAGAATAATCATGGCTGATAGTAAGACATGCAAACGTAAAAGGAAACCAAAGTGGACACAAGAACAACTGTTACTTCTTGCCTTGTTAATGAACATTATCTTGTTAATGAAAACAAAAATATAATCAGAGGAAAATTTAGAGTTGGGACAGCATCCAAAAACCAAAGTTGTTGCATGGCAAAACATATGCATGCAAATAAAATTTCTAAAATGTTTATCTTTCGAGGCAGATTGCCAGCAACAGCCATTTTTATGAAAGCCCCTTTCTGCCACAAAAAAAAAAAATAAAAAAGGTAATTGCAACTTTTTATCTCACGATTCGGACTTTTTTTTCTGGCAATTTCGAGTTAACATCTTGCAAGTCTGACTTTTTTTCTCAGAATTGTGATATATAAGCACACAATTGCGAGATATAAAGTCAGAATTGCGGGATATAAACTCACAATTGCAAAAATTAACATCAGAATTGCAGGATATAAACTCACAATTGCAAGAAATAAAGTCAGAATCGTCAGATAAAGTCATTTTTTCTCGCAATTGCAAGTTTGTATACCTGAAAATTCTGACTTTTTCCTCAGAATTATGAGATACAAACTCATTTGCAATTGCAATTGCGAGTTATAAAGTCCAGTTCTGAGGAGAAAAAAAAAAGACTGATATGTTTACAGAATTGCGAGTTTATATCTCACAATTCTGACTTAATAACTCACAATTGCCAGTTTATATCACACAATTCTGACTTCATTTCTCTGAATTGCAAGTTTATATCACGCAACTATGACTTTATTTAGCAGAATTGCGACATATAACTTGCATTTTGAGAAAAAAAAGTCAGAATTGTGACATAAGTCACAATAACCTTTTTTTTTTTTTTTTTTAATTCAGTGTCGGAAACTGGCTTCCATACATTTTAGCCTTGCTGGAAAAAAAACAAATTTTTAAACCATCACATGTTTTTACTGGTTTTAATGGTAGGTGTAATGGTGCCTGTTGGTCTCTACTGGTAATTGGTGCTCTTTTATATAGTCCAAGGAAAATTGTGACCCTGGAGCACAAAACCAGTCTTGAGTAGCACATTTGTAGCAGTATCCAAAAATACATTGTATGGGTCAAAATTATCAATTTTTCTTTTATGCCAAAAACCATTGAGATATTAGGTAAAGATTATGTTCCATGAAGATATTTTGTAAACTTCCTACTGTAAATATATCGACACATAATTTATGATTAGTAATATGCATTGCTAAGAACTTCATTTGGACAACTTTAAAGGGGCATTTCTCAATATTTTGATTATTTTGCACCCTGAGATTCCAGAATTTCAAATAGTTGTATCTTGGCCAAATATTGTCCTATTCAAACAAACCACACTTCAATGGAAAGCTTATTTTTTCAGCTTTCAGATAATGTATGACCCCCTTGTAAAATTGACCCTTATGACTGGTTTCATGGTCCAGGGTCACAATTGTCTCTGACAAGTTCTACAACAGTCATAACACCCTCAACTTTTAAGGTGATACCTTTTTAAAAGCTCATTATCGTCAAATGTTTCTAAAATGTTTACGCTCCGGCAGATTCCTGGCAATAGCCATTTTAGGATAGTTTGGGATTTAGTCTTAGTGACTTAGGAGTCCTCTTAACTACTCCTAACGTTTCACAGATTTAGGAGCTAGTTTTAGCCCTAAAACGCTTTGTGAAATACTCTTAGAGCAAAAATTTAGGAGTGATACGCCCATTATTTTTATGATTTTCTCCTAAATCAGCTACTTTTAGCCTTAAGATGTTTTGTGAATATGGGCCCAGATTTTTTTTATGGAAACAAAGGATATTTTTTAGTTTAGTGGTCAAAACATCAGTGAAATCTCAGTTGTTATTATCCAAAAATGTAAAAATGGGGGCAAAACATTTCTGTGTATTTTAGTTTTTTGCTTGTTCAACATAGTATTATTATAATAGAACGCAGAATTATTATGATGTTTGCAGGTCAAGCTGAGCATAATAACTAGTTTTAATAAAATAAAACTAGTAAATCGTACCTATTGCAAATAGCAATGACTAAACAGATTAATAAAATGTACCAAAAATATAATAAATATGTGAACCCTGGACCACAAAGCCAGTCTTAAGTAGCACGGGTATATTTGTAACAATAGCCAACAATACATTGTATGGGTCAAAATCAATTTTTCTTTTATGCCAAAAATCATTAGGATATTAAGTAAAGATCATGTTTCATGAAGATATTTTATAAATTTCCTACTGTAAATATATCAAAGTTTTATTTTAGATTAGTAATATGCATTGACAACTTTAATTACAATAATTTTCTCAATATTTTCTCAATATTTTTTTTTTCTTTCTTTTTTTTTTTTTTTTGCATCCTCAGATTCCAGATTTTCAAATAGTTGTATCTCAGCCACATATTGTCCTATCCTAACATACATACATCAATGGACAGCTTATTTATTCAGCTTTTAGGTGATGTATAAATCTCAATTTATACCATTGACAATTATGACTGGTTTTGTGGTCCATTGTCACATGATAAATCTCAAGAACTGTGAATATACTGTAATTCTGACTTTTTACAAATGCAACCTTTAAAATGCATACAGGTAACATTTACCTTCATTATTTAGCAGAGTTAAAAATACATTCTGAGTGATTAAAAAATTAGTCCTATTTGTACACAGATGTGTTACATTTCCACCTAAAATGTTTGGTGTACACACTTTTTTTCTAGTCAAGAAAAACAGACACTGAAGTTGCAAAATTAGAAAAAACAAAGTCAGTAAGCATCTCTGTTATTTGCTTTTTGGGAAAAAAACACAACATTAACAATGTCCACAATCACAAAGGCCTTAAATTTGCAAGTTTCACAATGATCTCGTATAAATGTGATGATGCTGCAAAACGTTTTTTCCTGAGCATTTCCTGAGACTTTTGTATTCAGGAGACAAAAAGCAGACTCTTGGCAATCTACTTGCATTCCCAAGCACCCACTCATCTATTGTCCTATGCCAGACATGTTATGAACAGCCCCATTTATGCTTCTTTGTCCACAGCCTGCTCACATTCACACTCTTACCCTGTGTGAAACACATCGATATACCCTAATCAATATTCTTTTGTCTGCAATTTTCACATTTACATGTGAAAAACAATCCAGCCCATCAACATCACCCTCTCTTCAGCAACTACTCATCGGTGCCTTTGTAATGTCAATCTATAAAGTGTGTAAAACACCTTTTCACCTAGTCGTTTGTGGATTTGTCTTTATAGAATTGAACAGATTAAAAAGTGTTTTAAGAATGAGGGTGATTGTTACAGGGTCACTTAATTTAAATAGTAAATTATTTGATTTGTATTACAAGTCAAGTTAAAATCTTCGTGTTTTTTGTATGTTTCTGTGTGTGTGTATATATATGAAGAGTTCAGATGCAAAACCAGCTAAAAGCCATCTTGGTCAAAAATTAGATAATGATACTGAGTGAATGCTCTCGACACATAGTATACAACCATCAAATACTTTTTCTTCAAACTCGCTAAAATACCAGCCTCAGCCCAATCAGAAGTACCGCTTACGTAGAAACCTCAAAAATACAGAAAAAAACAGTAATATTGTGAAATATTATTGCAATTTAAAATAATGGTTTTCTATTTTAATGTCCTTTAAAGTATAATTTATTTGTGTGATGCAAAGCTGAATTTTCAGTACCATTACTCAAACTTTCAGCGCACATGGTCCTTCAGAAATCATTGGAAACAGTTGTAATGCTTTTGTTTTTTTTTTGTTTTTTTTTGTACCTTGATATTTTTTAAGGATTCCTTGTAAAATAAAATGTTAAAAAGAACAGCATTTATTTAAAATTGAAATCCTCTGTAACAATATACACTATTGTTAAAAACTTTGGGGTCAGTCATTTTTTTCTTTCTTTTTTTTTTTTTTTTTTTTTTTTAATAGGCAAGGCAAGGCAAGTTTATTTATATAGCACAGTTCATATGTAAGCCCTTTGGGTTAGGCGAGGGGAGGGGCGATAATGGTAGCGCCCGTAGTAGCTTCCTCACGTCTCATTAAGGGGAAAAAGACAAACACCTGTGCCGTATTTCTAAAGGAGGTGATAAAGGTATGAGGCTTGTTGTTGTTTGGGGGGATGGTTGGATGTACGGGCTGCTGAGCTTCTTGCCGAGGCTACCGTGCCGGGACGTGGGCTGGATGTTTTCTCCGCGGCGTGTGTGAAGTGATTGGGAGGGATAGTTGGTAGTTTGGAGTTTCTCTAACTAAAGTTTGGCGGCCGCCGGTTGCTTTCCCGAACGCTGTACCCCACGTCCGGTAGCGGGTAAGAGGGCCAGCAGTCCATTATTGGTCTTTTTGGTTATTAGCGTTTGTATTTAGTAAGTGCCTTCTTTGCCGGGGAATCCTGGTTTAGTGTGAATGATTATTACCGGTCCCCCGGCGCTTGTATTTGTGAGTGTGTGTGTGCAGGGGGTATTAGGGCAGGTTATAATTATTCATGTGTTAATTTTCATACAGTTTTATACTGACGACGGCTAAGTAGTTAGCCAGAGTGGTTTTGGCATACATTGAGTGATTTCTTTGGTGTGTATAGATGTGTATAATATAACTGATGCACTGATAGATTTTTGTACCTCTGGTGTTTGCTGTGTAATGAAATTGTGTATAATTGGTGGGCACATGAACTATTTTTAAGATGTTGAAGCCCTCTGCTAAATGCCTCCCTGTTCGTTGCCTGCATACTGTCTTAGGTAATTTGTGATTAGCCAAATACATTAGTAATTGAAGTATTCTGGTGACCGCCACCTTAACCTGTTGCTCTACCCTCTTGAGGTTTTAATGTCTGTATTATTGTACATGAATAAAAGTGTTATATTTGTATTTATCCAGATTGTGTGCTTGAGTCTCCTCAACTAATGCCCAAATAAATTGATCTTGTCCAGCTAAGAACCTTTTGGTTTCTTTTTCTGTTTTGGGAGTGTTACACATACACAAAGGTAATTCAAAGTGCTTTACATAAAAGGAAGTAGAATAGTCATAAAACAATAATAAAAACAATAATCACAAAAAAGGAAGTAGAATAACCATAAAAACAATGATCACAACAATAAAACAAAAAGTAAAAACTGATTGATTTAATGATTTAAAAATTGATTTAAAATAAATTTAAGACAGTTAAAAACAGAAAAAGATTATACATAGTGCACTTAGTTTTGGACATAGCACAGTACTTATTCAGCAAATGCCCAGCTAAACAGATGAGTTTTGAGTCTAGATTTAAATGTAGCTAATGTTTTAGCACATTTGATCTCTTCTTAAAGCTGATTCCAACTGGGAGCAGCATAATAGCTAAAGGTGGATTCCCCTTGTTTTGTGTGAACTCTTGGTATTTCTAACTGACTCGATCCTAATGATCTGAGTGGTCTGTTAGGTTTATATTCAGTGAGCATATCTGCAATGTATTTAGGTTCTAGGCCATTGAGTGATTTATAAATGAGCACAAGTACTTTAAAATCAATTCTAAATATAACTGGAAGCCAGTGTAGGGACCTGAGGACTGGTGTGATATGCTCGGATTAGGGATGTGACCAGATGTCGTGGCAAGAGATCTCGCGAGTTTCGATATGTCTCACGAGATCTGACTGGTCTCGCGAGAACGTGACAATATCCTCGCAAAACATTTTGCAGTGTTTACATTAGAGCTGCATGATTAATCGTTAAAAGATCGCAATCTCTACTCAAACACCCAATGCATATCTTATTCCTAAATGACAGCGATTCAGCGGTGTCTATTACGACTGTTCGCGCTGCTCATACATTGACGCTTACAAGTGAAAAGACTTTAAAATTAGATCTCCAAAAAGAGCATAACAAACAGTCTTTTCAACCACATAATGATAATTTCTGTGTTACAGACATTTAAATAACAGAATTACTGGGCTAAAAGTTTATTGCTTTGAGTATAGACACTTATTGTCTACAGTAGCGATCAAAGCGAAAGAATCGTAACATTCGTATGTTTTGTAACGATTATCCACTTCCGCCAGGAGGTGGCGACAACTGCACGTTTTAAAAAGTATTTATCATTGAATCATTTATTCAGGAGATTCCAAAAGTGAAACAATTAATTGAAACACTGACTCCTTCATTTTATTTATTTATTTTTTTACAGTTTTATTCCAATAAAACTGCAATAAACATTTTGTTAGAACCACAAGTAAATTACGTTTTTGTTTTTTTTTTCGTTTAGATTAATCTAACCTTTCTTCAGAATCATGAGAATGGTGATCTCTAATTTATTGAAAAAAAAAAAAATTGTGATTTTTATCCAGAATCATGTACTGTAGTTTACATGTTTATTACTGCATATAATTCATTAAAATAGAAGTTTAACTTCATAAAGTGCAAGTTCATATCAAAATGCAAATGCATTTCGAGTTTTTCAGTTGAATAAGATACTATTTTCCCCTATATTTCATAATTTAGGATTTCTTTAAAAAAAAAAAGTTTAAAAGTCTCCTCTCGTCCTGTTCTCATGAACCCAGTCTCATGTCTCGTCTCGTGGGATAAGCATCTCGTCACACCCCTAGCTCAGATTTTCTGGTTCTAGTCAGAATCCTGGCAGCAGCGTTCTGGATGAGCTAATGGTCTAATGGTCTTCTTGGGAAGGCCAGTGAGGAGACCTGCTTGAGATAAAGGCATGAACAAGTTTCTCCAAGTCTTGACTGGAAACAAAACATCTAATTCTTGCAATGTTTTTGAGATGATAGTATGCTGATTTAGTTACTGCTTTGACATGACTACTGAAACTAAGGTCTGACTCCAGAATCACACCAAGATTCCTGACTTGATTTTTAGTTGATTGACCCCTAGAGTCAGTGTATGCATTCACCTTAAGAACTTCCTCTTTGCTTCCAAATGCAATGACTTCAGTTTTCTCCTTGTTTAACTGAAGGAAGTTCTGGCACATCCAACTGTTAATTTCATCAGTGCATTCGCAGAGGGAGTCAATGCGGCTGTAGTCATTTGGCAATAAGGCTAGGTAAATCTAGGCTAGGTATCATCAGCGTAGCTGTGATAGGCAATTTGGTTCTTTCTCATTATTTGACTTAGTGGGAGCATATACAGGCTAAACAAGAGCGGCGCAAGAATTGAGCCTTGAGGGACTCCACATGTCATGGACGTCCACTTAGACTGATGCTCTCCTACACTCACACAATAACCTCTCCCTTCTAAGTATGACCTGAACCAATTGAGAGCCATCCCAGAAAGCCCGACCCAGTTTTCCAGTCTCTCTAGAAGAATATTATGATCGACAGTGTCAAATGCAGCACTAAGATCTAGTAATACCAGCACTGATATTTTGCCAGAATCAGAATTTAGGCGAATATTATTTATTATCTTAATGAGCGCTGTATCTGTACTGTGATGCGGTCGGAAACCAGATTGAAAATTGTCCAGGTATCCATTTGAGTTTAAGTAGTTACTTTTCAATAATCTTGCCTATAAAAGGAAGATTAGATATTGGTCTATAGTTGCTCAATATGGTGTTATCAAGATTGCTCTTTTTCAGAAGGGGCTTAACAACTGCAGTTTTCAGGGAGTTTGGAAAAGTCCCAGAAAGAAGTCTTCTAAGAGATCTGCTTCTAAACAGTTAAACACACTTTTGAAAAAAGATGTGGGAAGTGTGTCAAGGTTGCAGGTTGATGATATAAGGTGCTGTACTATTTCTTGCAAAGTTTTGCTATCAGTTGCTTCAAAAACAGACAAAGTGACTTAATTTTTGAAATTGTGGTCAAATCTGTCTGACCTCTGCATAACTTGAGGGATGTGCTAATCGTCTTTCTGATATTACTGATCTTCTTGGAAAAGAAGGAGGCAAAGAGCATTTCACTGGGAATCTGACCTGGGAGGGTTGTTATTCTCTCAACCAGGCTTGTGCACAATTCAGAATTGAATTGAGAATGACTCCTAAATTCCAATTCAATTCTTGAATTTGAATTGATGTCAAAAACAGGATCTAGAATTGCAATTCGAATTTGAATTAAAGGAAGCAGAATTGCAATTCAATACAAATTCAAAGGAATTCATATACATAAGTGAAGTGTTTAACAATGAAGCTTTACAATATATGTCAGATATGATTTCATTACATATTCTATAAATGATATTAGTTTGAACTACTTGTACAGATTACATTAACAGGAAATGTTTCCCCCCAGCAATGAATGTTAAAAGCTCTAGTCACAGAACACATAATTAAGTTTGATTTATTGGAATTGTAATTTTGTGGAACACAATGGAACGTGACTCCATATCCCAGAATGCTTTGCTTTAACCAAGTATTTAAAATGGTTGGGAGCTATTGAGAATTAGATGCAACAGTGTTGCTCAATGAGTTTTGCATTGGAATAAATGATAACTGCATTTACAACGACTTTGTGTTATTTGATTACTTTGAAATGAAAATAACATTTTGAACAAAACTAATCAAACATTGAGGGAGTAATTTATTTCAAGAATTTGATCATTATCTATATGTTGGAACAAAATGTATGCAGGGTTGAGGAGTGACTAGTTATGTGTAATGAAATTATGTTATTAAATTACAAAATTAATGTAATTGTATGTGAGATTCAACACATTCTTTCTGTTGTATGACTGTGAATTTAATTCCACTTCCTGTCATTCCAACTCCAATTCAAATTCAACTTCCTGTGGGGCGGAGTCAATTCAATTCAAATTCCAACTCATGAATTGAATGGCAGCCAATTCTGAAATTCTGAATTGTGCACAAGCCTGCTCTCAACAGTAGCAAAAAGAGTGCGAGTGTTGTTTAGGTTACTGTTTATAAGGTTTGAGAAGAACTTCTGTCTTGCTGTGGCTAGTTCCACATTGAAAGCATGAAGGCTGTCTTTATAGATGCTATAGTGAATTTCAAGTTTCGTCTTCCGCCACATCCGCTCAGCTTTTCTGCATTGTCTTTTCATACTCTGTACTGCTGTTGATTTTCTCCAAGATGATTTTTGTCTACCAGTCATCTTACTGACTTTCACTGGTGCAATGTCATCAATGACATTCCTAACTTTTGAGTTATAGGAATCCAGGAGAAGAGTCTGCGGAAATGCATTAATACTTTTATGTGTTAAATTTATACAAAGTTAGAGTAAAGGCTTACAGTGTTAGAAAAATGCTGTTCACTGTAACTTTTTTCATCAAAAAAATCCTGAAAAAATCCTGAAAATGCAAAATTCAGCTTTGCATCACAGGAATAAATTATATTTTTCAGGTACATTAAACTAGAAAACTGATATTTTAAAGTGCAGTTATATATTACAGTATATTACTGTTTTTTCTGTATTTTTGATCAAATAAATGCAGCCTTGATGAGCATGAGAGACTTCTTTAAAAAAAAAAAAAAACACTAAAAATCACACTATGAAAAATGTTAAATATTAACCACTGCAGATAGCAGACAGATCAAAACAGTGTTTTAACAAAAATGACTTTACAAAAACACAATACAAAAATAAATATGAGAACGTGATAAATACAACTGTAATTTTCTAGTTGTATTTCACACACTCTGTGAATATACAACAGTAATTACAACTTTTCACAACGGTAATCTTTAAAATCTCCTTAATTAGTGAGTCAGTATGTAATGGTTTGGTAATTTTGTTGTTTTTATACCTTTTACACTGCATTTTTAAATTTTGCTCATGATAATGCTAGCTAATTTCAATTAGGCTTCACCATGGGCCTAAACGCGGTTTCAACAGCACAGTCGCCTGACAGCTGATACTTTTCTCAGCGCTGATTAGGGTCAGTCCAATCACAGTCGTTCAGTTATCAATCGGTGCCCCTCCCACAAGCTCTTCCAAGCTGAAGAGGTTTCGCCATGACGTCATTTCCGGCTGCGCCATTAGCCGCGTTTCTTTTGTTAGGACGAGTAGAAAAGCCTCGCACGCATCGTCAACATCAGTCTCCTGCGTCGGCCGTTTGAGTTCTCCGAAGAAGCCCCGTAAACCGCGAGCAACATGGATGTGAATAACAGCAACAATAAGCGAAAGAACAGCGCCGGGGATAGTAAATATCTGCCGGAGTTATTGGCGGAAAAAGACAGCTTGGACTCTTCATTCACGCACGCCATGAAACTCCTATCTGCAGGTCAGTGCTTCTTCATTCATTATTAAACAATTCACGAAGAATTCATGAATGCAGTTTCTCTAATTGTTATTAAATAGCGAACTCGATGCTTTTGACCACTGGTTAGTTTGTATTTATACAGGGAGAATTTCACGTGTGTCGGTGAAATGCGTGTTGCAGGCCGGATACGGCGGATTTGGTCGAATTGGGCCTTGCTGCGTGTTATGCTATGCTATGTGTTCAGTTATGATGTTTTGTGTTATATTGCGTTGTTAAATGTTGGAAATGTAGGAGGTAAGTTAATATTGTGGCTGCTGACCTACACGCTCAGCATTGGGAGGTTTGGCTCGCCTCACGCCCAATAAATGCATTGTTGCGAACGAGAGAAAATTAGGTCAAATTCGAACAACGTTGAAAATCATTATTCCATGATGAATTTGCAATGCAATATCAACCTAATTGCGTTAAATGTGTATATAAATATATGTATAATGTAATTGCAAATGCGGCAAATCTGCACTCGATTTTAGTAGAAAATTGCATGCATGTTACACTTTTATATTCAGGGGGCACGATTGAGTTTTTTTTTTTTTTTTTTTTTTTTTATTCTCCCCCCCCCCCAAAGGTTGGCTTAGTTTTCAGAAATCTGAGGCGGTATCGCTTGCATTTCTTTTGTGGGGAAGGCCAATCCCATGATGCATTGCTCCAAGCTCAGTGGGTGAAAAGGGAATCCAAGGTTTGCAGACAATGGAAGAGAAGCGTGGTCTATTAATGTTAATCTGAAAACCAATGTAAAGCGTACTTGATCAATTTTTTTTTTTAATGCAAAATATATTTTGTGTAAATTTAATAATTAGGTCATTCACTTTTTGTAGAAAGTATACTAACTTTATTTTTTTTTACATGTATTTCACCTTTTTTTTTTTTTTTTTTTTTGGACTCAGAAAAAATTGTTATAGATGATTGGAGATCAAATTTTATCTCCCTTAGGATTTTTATTATTTATTGGGTAATTATTTTTAAACCCATGTCTGTCTTTTTAGTGCTATTATTGGTGTGAATGTATTTAAAAAAAAAAAAAAAAAGGCATGCAGTCATATGTTGTGCACAAGTTAGACTCCACCTTGAATTCAAGTTTGTTGTGCATGCCATAGGGAAAAAGTGGTTTATAGTTTCTACTAGAAAGCACAGTCAACACTTTGTAACAATCATTAAATGCTTTATCAGTGTGTTAACTGGATTGATGTGTGGAATACAAATGGTTTGATCCATCTTGTCAGTATCTGGTTCCATGTGCAAATTCAGCAGTGGTTTGAGACTTGTTTGTTTAGATTGTGTTTGTTTGGGGGGTTTTTTTGGCTGTAGTGATGTTTTGTTTGTTTGGAATCACTCTGCTATTTTGCAAATTGCTGTGAAGCAAAATTAAATTTAATTTTCTATTTTCTCCTGCAGAGATTGAGAGGGTCCAGAAAGGTGAACCTAAAAAAGAGTCCGAGACATATCTGGATCTGTTCGCCAACAAGAACGTAAGGGTGAAAGAGAGAGTGCTCATTCCCGTGAAGCAGTACCCTCGGGTAAGTCATTACGAACTGTCTGAGTTTTGCAAGTACTTGTTATTGGATGTTTGTTAACAAATACTTTTTCAATGTTTCCCCTCAGTTCAATTTTGTGGGGAAGATTCTGGGACCACAGGGCAGCACCATCAAACGTCTGCAGGAGGACACCGGTGCAAAGATCTCCGTGTTGGGCAAAGGATCCATGAGAGATAAGAACAAGGTATGAACCAGGCTGCATCACTAAAGATTTAACTTTACAGATGTAAATGACATGGTTACTAATGATTAAATCATGAAACCTGCAGGAAGAGGAGCTGAGGAAGGGAGGAGATCCGAAGTATGCTCACTTGGCCATGGAGCTGCACGTGCACATTGAGGTTTTCGCTCCAATTCCTGATTGTTACCTGCGTATGGCTCATGCCATGGATGAGGTCAAGAAGTTCCTAATGCCTGTAAGTGCATGATGCTACAGCACTCAAAAACATAAAATCATGGTGTCATATCATTGAAATCATTATCATCAAGTGTTAATCATTAAAATTGACTGAAGAGACACAAATTTCTCCTCTTTCAGGTGGAAGGGATGGAGGATATGCACCCGGAGGCTTTCATGGATCCAGGTTTTCTGAACGGCTCTCAGGATATTCCCGGGCCTGGCAGAGGCCTCCCTCCTGGCCGTGGCCGTGGTGGCCCACCACCCCCCATGGGCCCTAGGTAAGATAACCATATCAGAAATATAGCCTCTGGCATGCTACATGCATTTGTTAATAGAATTGTGTTTAAAGTGCGTGGTGTATATATGTAGTAAAAATCCATATTTTTGTTCTCATAGGGGTCGTGGAATGCCACCTCGTGGAGCACCACGTGGAGGAGCTCCAAGAGGAGGTCCAGGACGTGGAGCTGCAGCAAGGGGAGCCCCTGCAGGACGCGGAGGTCCTCCACCCCCTACACCAACCAGAGGAGGAGCAGCCGCTCGCTCAAGACCACCAGCTCCGAGTCAGAGGATGGCACCAGCAACCGCTCTCTCTCACCAACAACACGCAAACAAACCTGAAACCTATGGCGAATACGTAAGTCAATATTCACAACAACACTGTGAGCTGTAACTGTTATATGCACTGCTATTCAAAAGGTTGGGGTCTGCATGATTTTTGTTTAAAAAAAATTTAACAAGAACAGATTAATTTTATCAAAAGACATTTGTGACCCTAGACCACAAAGCTAGTCTGAAGTAGCACGGGTATATTTGTAGCAATAGCCAGAAATGCATTGTATTGGTCAAAATTATAAAATTGTTTTATGCCAAAAATCATTAGGATGTCAAGTGTTCCATGAAGTTATTTTGTAAATTTCCTACTGTAAATGTGTAAACTTAATTTGATTAGTAAAATGCATTGCTAATAACTTGATTTGGACAACATTTTAAGGCTTTTTTTTTTTTTTAAGTAGATTTTCAAGTAGTCGTATCTTGGCTAAATATTGTCCTATCCTAACAGACCATACATCAATAGAAAACTTAATTCAGATGTATAATTGACTCTCTTGACTGGTTTTGTGGTCCAGGGTCACATTTGTTACAAACATTTCTATTTCGCTTTCATTGTATTTCTAAATTCAGTTTTGATCTTCCTATCAAAAAAAAATCCTGAAAATATTAAGGTTTCATGACACTGCAAATTCAGCCTTGCATCACACACATTAAATGCATTTATAAAAAATTTAAGTTATTTAGAATTATAATATTGAACAATATACCTGTTTTTACTGTATTTGATCAAATTCAGATTTAGTGAGCATAAGAGTAAAAAAAAAATCATAACCCCAAACTTTTGAACAGTAGTGTACCTCAAGACTCTTTGGCTTGTTTAAATTTCCATTTGTTGCAATACTAGCTTGTAAATGCATATCCTTCATTTGACTACACTTACTTGTTCAGTCATAAGTAACCAACTGGTCTGCTGGATTCAGCCAGTATTATGTCAAACTTAAATTTAAGTCAATTAAAATAACATGCTACTATAAGTCACTTGTTTGCATTATTATTATTATTATTATTATTATTATTATTATTATTATTATTGTTGTTGTTTATAATTTTTTTTTTTTTTTTTTTTTTTTTTGCGCTCCGCATTTAGCATTAGAGTCTTATATATTTTTAGCTCATGATACATCTCCATGTCTCCTGTATTTTCTCAGGCATATGAAGAACCATACGCAGAGCCTTCCTATGAAGGGTATGAGAGCTACTACAGTCAGCCTGCTCCACAGCCGTGAGTGCTGTTCGTTGTGTTTTTTTTTATTTATTTATTTTTTTTCCTCCTAAATACAGACTACTTTCTCTGGTTTCATTTTTATGAATCTCTTCATGCATTTTCAACTTAATTTAACACACTTGCTCAAGGTTTCTTAGAAGCTATGTACTTGCATAATCTTCTCATACAAAGGGCTGCTTAGTTTTAATTTTAAAACAGTACAAAGCTGCTTTAGTTCACAGTGTTCTTTTTCTTCCCCAGAGACACAGAGTATTATGACTACGGTCATGGAGAGGCGCAAGAAACTTACGAGTCTTACAGTAAGTCATGTTTTTGTTTATGCACTCACCACTGAATTTATTTTTTTATAAACTACAGCTTACACCCATGTCTCTCATGCCTGGAACAAAAGAATTTGTGTAAAGCGCTTTATCCTTGAATTATTTGTTTAAGGGTGTTTGTTTGTGTTTCTAGCTGAAGATGACTGGGAAGGCGGTGCTTGGGGCGGCGCTGGTGGAAAGGCTCCGGCTGCCCGTCAGGGCAAATCGTATCGGGAGCATCCATATGGCAGATACTGAAAGCTGTCCGTCACTACGGTTGCCTGGCAACTTCCTCCCCTCGTAACCTCTTGTAACCACCTAAAGTAATTCTAGTTGTTATTTTTGTATTCTGTTTCGGTTAACACTCCTTTTTAATATTCTGAATCTACTCTTTGAAGTAGGACGATGACCATAAGTTCAACGTGACACATTTTAGATTTGCAATTTATATGCTGTGCTTATTCTCTTTGCATTTCTGTTTTATACATTGTTTTGCTGTTTTTGTTCTTTTTATTTTAATGCGTAAGTGTTTTTTTTTTTTTTTTTTTTTTTTTCTCGGAAAAAGTTGCTACCAGAATGCTTGATAATTAGCTGATGGCCATGTGTAAAATGACCTGCTAAAAAAAGAGAAAAACTTGCCTGTTAATGTCACTTAGACTTATTCCAAACTCGCTTTTGTAAGGCATAACAAAAAAAAAATCAAGGAATGCACAAAAATACTAGTTCCTGTACAAATCAATCTTTTTGCTTGCTTTTCAAAAAAAAAAAACAAATTCCATTTGGTTTGAGGCTATTTATTGTTTGAAATTCTCATTAAAAACTCAAACTTCGCATCTGCTGATTCGCTTTAAATGAGCAAAACAAATCGCAAAGTTTGTAGTTTTAGAATTACTTGTAGTCAGATAAAAGTACAACCCTCAAATCTCTGTACAATATTCAACTATTAGAAACTTGTTTTTTTTGGTGTTTATAGATTTGCAGTTTCCGAAATATTAGCAAACTTGTGTGCATTTCTTAACTAGGAAATTAAATATGTCCAAAATGTGTCCCTATCAGTTTGTCAATAAAGCATAGTTTTCTTTTACAGCCTTCAAAACTTTTGTATTTGACTTTTATTAAAGTGCTAATATTCATCCCATATAAAACTGTCAATCTGTTGCAAACTGTAAACTTGTCCAAATTCTGCATGCAGTTTATAACATCACAACATTTAGATAGAAAACTTGTTTTACTCACTTAATGCTGTTCAAAATATATTGTGTATAAACCGTTGATTAAATAGTCTGCAATTATTTGTCTGAAGTAGATCGTGAAAAAATGTGCATATGTCTTGTACAGGAAAATATTTCCAACATGTTGCCTTGGTCCCCCAAACAAGCTAATCTCAATTCTTTTTGAATTTAATAATTTTAAAGGGGTCATATCTCTAAAACCAGCTCTTAAGCTTTTGAGTGTTGATTTTGAAAATTAAGACTTATTAACTTTAAATTAGTGTGAACCAAACATCTGCCTTTTTTTTTTTTTTTTTTTTTTTTTTTTGGTGCAAAAACAAGTGGATTTGATTTTAATATGACCCCTTTAACAAACAATAGTCAAGCTATTAACATTAACAATGATTTATACACAATACTAAGAAAGTCCTGGAATTTTTTTTTAATGTGTTTATACCTGTTTTAAAAGCGATTAACCCTGTTGCAACCTTGCATCAGAGTCACTAAATCCCTCTGATGTCACAGAGACTCTACATATGTCTTCTATTGAAAAGGATCTTGAGGTAAGACCTGCAGAGTCACCTCTAAAAGCCCAGATAGATTCCCCTTTTTAAAAGGTAAAGTATACATGCACAAAACAATTTAGATGTTTGGTGCTCTGGTAATTTTGCGTGCAAAAAAAGAGGAAAAAAGGCAAAAGCAACAGCATGATATGTATTGTTCAACCAGATCTCTCAACACAAAGACTTTTGTAGCCCAGAGTGAAAGTTTTGACCGTGAAGATGATTCAAATGTTGCATTCGCTGGCTTAATAAACAACAAAATTGGGAAAGAAGGCGTAAAGTGTAATGCAAGCTTCAAAAAGGTAATATCAACCCTAAATTTCTTTCCTAGCACAAATATTCATTCACTCATTTCCACACAATCATTACAAATTCAAATTCCGTTGTTTGCAAATTCAAAAGTCAATATTCCTAAACCTGGCTAACACATCATAAAACATTCATTTTCTAAAATTAGTGTTATTTTTGTATGCAACTCTTGTTTTAAAAACCAAATAGATTGTAGTTTTTAGTCAAAATTACACTGTTCTTAAAAAGACTTCTTGTAGCTATACAAAATAGACAAAAATGTCCCCGGATCTAATAACTGTGTAATGAGATGTGTGTACAGTTTGGCTTGTGTTTGTGGAGTTGTTGATTTGTGAGGTCTTGTGTACTAACTCCTCTTTTGTGTTGCTCAGTGACTGATGCCGAGAGGTTCTTTCCAGACCTGCTTTACCTGGCAGCTGCTACAGGTGACGTGTGTGTGTGTGTATACATATTTTATGACTTGCAAGCATGCAATGGTGTAAACATCCAGACACAAAAGGTAACTTTGCAAAGTTGCACAAGTAAAAATTTCTAGGTCTATAAGAGGTTTGCATTTGATTTGATCTTAGTAACTTGATCTAACAATCATGCAACTCTAATTTTTTCCTCTATCCAATTAAGTTTCCCGGGTCAAAAATAGCGGGCTGGATTTTCCCTATGCAATATTGTCAGCAAATTTAGGAATAAATCTTTTTGTCAGCATGTTTTCTTTCAAATGGCACAAAACAATATTTGTGGGTAATTTTGGCAGTGTTCACTGAGATCAATAAAGGCTACGATCAGTCAGTTCCAGAAAGAAATGTAATAGTTGATTTTTAAAAAGGTTGAAACTAGTATTTGGTAACAAAGCTATAAAAGTTTATTGGCTAGTCACAAGAAATATATAAATGGGTCGGGAAACCCCAACAGTAAAAGAGATACATTTTTGGATGGGGAAAGTTGTGTGGAAGCATGGGTAGAAAAAAAATGCAATAAGCAAAATGGCAATGCAATATATAAAATGGGAACGTATTTCTGTATTTAAATGGTCCCATACACATGTGCAACATTTGGTGCAAAATAACTTACACTTGCCATTTCTTGCGCTAGTTTTAATATGTAAATTAAAATCATTTTAACACTTTATAAGTTGTAGAATGAAAATGTATTACCAAAATTGATTAGATCTGTTTAACATCCAAGCAATATCTAGCAATATTATAAATGCAATTTTTCCTAAATGCATTTGGACTTATGGGTAGGGCACTTGGGATTGCATTTTCATCATAAAACCATGAAAGTTTTAGAATGTAGCAATTTCCCAATAATTTTGGAATGCATTCTGAGCCAAAGGTGCAGCAAAAGGGTAGCAAAATGACTTGAGTGTCTTTAATTTTACTTAATTGCATATACAGTAGTCAACATTTGAAGTGGATCCAAAAAAAGTTTTTACTGTACACATCCACTTAAAGAAGCTTATTTCCAGAACACAAATTTAGATAATTTACTCGCCCCTTTGTCATCCGAGATGTTCGTGTCTGTCTTCAGTCATAAACATTGTTTCTTAAGGAAAACATTCCAGGATTTTTTTTTCCATCTAGTGGACTTCAATGGTGCCCGCAAGTTCCAGAATTTTTAATGCAGCCTTTTAAAGGGCTCTAAACGATCCCAGCCAAGGAAGAAGGGTCTCATCTAGCGAAACGATTGGTTATTGGTTATCCTGAAATGTTTTCAAGTTTCTTTATGACCGAAGAAAGACACGAACATTTGGATGACAAGGGGGTGAGTAAATTATCTGGTAGTGAACTTCTCCTTTAAGATGTTTAAATTGCATTTTCATTAAATACCCTGCTATAATGTAGTTGAAAATGCATTCCGAGCCAATCGTGCCCCCGACCTGTCAGTCATTACATCAAGGTGGGGCTCAGCAATAGGATGCACAATAGGTCAATATTCACCATTAACCAAACGCTTTTCACCTCCCTTAAGATCTCTCACAGTTTACACTTTCATAGTGTAAATGCTTCCATAGTTTTGAGCAAGTCAGCAAGTTTTAGTCCATTGCAATAACATTCAAGGTTTATTCCACCCCAAAATGGAAAAAGTTGTAATTAATCACTTACTCCCATGTTGTTTCAAACCAGTAAAAGCTCTGTTTGTCTTTGGAACACAATTCCAAGACATTTTGGATGAAAACTGTGTGGCTTTTGACCAGCCAGTTGACTGCAAAGGAAATACCACTGTCAAGGCCAGGAAAAGTATAAAAGGCAAAATCAGTAAAGGGTTACTCCACCCTAAAATGATCTGCCATCAGCAGTTCAATCAGAATTTTATGAAGTGACGAGAATACTTTTTGTATGCAAAGAAAATAAAAATAACGGTATCATTCAACAATTCGTCTAATCTGTGTTCTCCATTTTGGAGAATACACGCTAGACGCAAACTTCATTCGCTGTTCTGTCAGCCGCACCACACGGATACGCGGTTTTCTCGTAGCTTCATAAAATTCTTATTGAACCACTGATGGCAGATGGACTATATTGACGATGTCTTTCATACTTTTCTGGGCCTTGACAGTGGTGTTTACTTCGCAGTTAATTCAACAGTCAAAAGCCTCCCGGTTTATCAAAAATATCTCTGATTGAGTTCCGAAGACGAACAAAGCTTTTATTGGTTTGGAACGACATGGAGGTAAGTGATGATTAATGTCGTCATTTTTCATTTTGGGGTGGAGTAAAAGATGATTCTCTTCAGACCAAAATTACTGTAGCACAACATGGGATAATCCGGATTCAATTACAAATTCCTCGGTGTTTTTAAACCTCAAAAATTCCTGGTTCTGAAAGTACTTTGGCCTGTTCTGCTTATCTGATTCCTTCCTTCCTTTATGGTATTTGTGGTTCATTTTCTGAACTTTTTCAAAAGACCAAGGCAACAGGGTTGCATTCAAATTTGATTTTAGATACTTTGTGCAAGTTTGCATTTACAAATTATATAGTTTCTTAAACTAACTTTTTAACTGGTTCTCTTTGTGTGTTGCAGGCTTTGTCATTTTGAAGAGGAAAATGACAGCGCCTTTTTATACAATCTCTTGTGTGACTGAGGAATGTTAAGTGAATATTTTTAGAATATATATAATTTTTTATTTTTTTTTTTTAAATGTTTTTAATTTGTTACTCTTTTATACATGCATTTTTGGGTCCAATAAATGATTTTTATACCATTATTGAAGTTGTATTACTGTTACAAAAAGACTTGGTATTGCAGAAGTGTGCACAAGTATGCTTAAGTGAAGAGCTTCTGTGATGCTTGTAACCTGAGTATGTTTTTATAGTTAGGAAATGTTTTGGCCAACATTGTGGTGAATATCTACAATGCCCTGGTCATCTAGAAATATTACAACTTATGCTGCATTCAGCTCCTCAAAATAGACTAAAGTTTGTCAAGACTAACTTTGAGGTTGGCTTGAGAAAGCATAGTAAGTTTGAAATGCAGTCTGCAAAATTACAGCAGAAAACTGCATAAATAGGACTAGTAACTTTCAATTATAGCCACTCGCTTCATTTGGGCGCTCTGGAAACATCCAATCTTGGAGGATCAACTGTTTAGAAAATTGCTTTGGAGGAATTCACTATAGTTTTAAAGTTCAGTATAAGTTGTTTAACAGACAACATGCTCAGGAATCTCCAGTTAGTGTACGAACAGATGGGAAGAAACAAACCAGTAAAAGTAGTTATTGCGTTTTAAGTAATATTGGTTCAGGGTTTACTGTTTTTGTAGGCCAGTTTGAAGTTTGATAGGTTGTAATGAACTGTTTTTCTTAGCAAAGGGTTAAAATAATTGACTCAAATTTTGTATGTGAGTATTTTTGTTACACCGGTATGCAACTATTACTATTCGGTTGAATTAACGCCACTTGTCAAAACACAAATAAATGGTTTTATTACTCTTGGCTGTGTGTGTTGTTTGTGTGTGTGTGTGTGTGTTTTTTTTTTTTTTTTTTTTTTTTTTTTTCTCCTCCCTCTTTCCTTCCTCCCATAAGTGAATAGCTTTCTTTAATTGACAGACAGACGGGTAACATACTCGAGTGATCCTATCACCCCCCCCCCCCCCCCCCCCCCCCCCAGAATCCTACTTTAACCAGCTGTATCTCCAAAGCTTCGTTCAGGGCTGCTTTCTTGGGATAGGGCCGAGGAGACCTACATTAAACTTTATGTAACTTATTTTTTTTTTTTTTTTTTTTTTTTTTTTAATTATATAGCATATTTTCTACCTTTTATATTTCACATGTGTTTAAATTTAAATGAATCTTTTGATGTGTGGCTGTCAGTCACCACACTTGCGTGCAGTGTTGCAAAGTCTGCGGTTTTCTTTCAAATACAAATACTTTGGAATCCCACTTAGGCTATCTGTAATCAGATTCAGCACATTTAAAACTGGATCGTAATTTAATGTAATTTAGGTCACGTGTTTAATAAACACGCATTCCTTTCTAGATTACAATCTGCTATCAAATTGATACATTTAATTATTACAGCTGCTGTGAGAAAAGGCTATAAAGATCCAGCACTTGCAGCATCCTCATATGCCATAAATGTAGCAATGTAGCCTATTAGCCGGGATTCCTTCTTTGTGTTTACAGATCTGACACAGTGCTCGAATTTCCCGCGAAAACCTACCCGTACCGCTCAAATTAAAAAACATTATTATAAACTAACCGTTGTGAGTCGAGCTAAAGTAATGGTATAGTTTTTAACACTTGCTGTTGTTACTTATTCAAATACTGATTTCAGATCAGGTTTAACCAAAAAAAGTTACGGACTGCAGCATTAATGTAAGATGTAGGACTCCGCCCTTGTGGTTTTGGAGTTACAGCTTCTTTTGAAGATCTCCGAGCCGTACTTCAGTTTTATCTACTCGTCGGGTTAAAATGCCTCCTTTCAGAAAGTCCGTGCATTCGTTACATCGCAGTTAGACCAGAGTGCTTTACAAGGTTTCCAGGGTTACAATCCTCATCAGAAAGTATGCTGTGCCGTTTACTTTTTCTCTGGATCTTACTGCGTCGTACAGGTCGGTACAAAGATTTGTCTTAACTTAGTATTTATGCACCCAGGACTAATCATTTAAATGTTTTTCACGCTGAAACCAGGGGCTGTTGTAAGCTAATATAGAATACAGGCTACTAGACATAGAAAGAACGGCAAACTTTTTTCCCCCTTGGGGAATTGTGTTTGCTTTGCCACTATGGTTACATTTAACCCACAAGCAGAAATAAGGCGTTATATCCTATTTTTTCTTCATAGAAACATTTTCCCTCATGTGGCTGCTTAAGCAATTCGTCATGTTTTTCTTGTGAAATAGGTCAGCATACAGTAGTCAACATTTGAAGTGGATCAAAACCTTTCATCAAAGTTGTCCTAAAATCAATACAATACCTGTTCTTGTCTAAGGACAACATTGATAAACTTTTTTGATCCACTTCAAATGTTGACTACTGTAGGTCTTAACCATCAGATGTTGATAGCATGTGGAATATGGGAAAATTATGTTACCTTTCAATATGAGGTCTGATTCACTTGATTTCAGTGTTTTCATTAATATCTGTGTTGACAAAAAAGTAGGCAAACAGCTTAAAAAAACGTATGGAATTCCATTATTTTTGTTTAAAGGAACTAGTTGTAGTGTTTCTCTTAATGATACATATTTGTACAGATGCTTTTCCTAAGTTTTATTTATGGGTCAATATCACCATATAGTGCCTTTCAACTCTCACAATATTCAAACATTTTGGTCTTAATTTTCCATTCACTTCATGTCATGTCATAAATAGTAGACACGCAAGTACTATAGAAGCATATTTAGCTGAGCTCCCACACATTTTTTAGATAATTATGGGCCATTAAATACGTTTTCATTGCATTATTAAAATACAAATGATATTTTCTGAAAGGTATACTGCACTTTTCCTAAACAGGGTTATTTGTTTGCTTTCAAATTATAAATACATAAAAGATTTTGTGTAAACCATGTGTTTTTAAAGAAATTTGCACATGTATTTTTTTCTTATTTGGAGATATTTTTTCTTGTTTTGTAAGATACCAGATTCTAATACCTGGTGACAAATAACCAGCCTCAAAAGAAAAAAAAAAGTTATTTGAAAACAGTTTAGTAAGTAATGTTAACATACTGAACATGTATTAGTTAATTTATCATTTATAAATATTATTGACATAGTTTAATAAGTACTGTAACACTATTCAGTATCCAAAATCACGTTATGATCTGTTTTCAGATTTCATACTCAGACAAAAGAACAAGTATTATATAAATATCTCTCTCTCTCTCTCTCTCTTCTGCTTTATAATAGGGGTCAGCAGCAAGGCAGAAACATTCCCTTCATATTTTTGAAATTAAATTTAATATAGCAAAACTATCTGATTGTTTGAAATGCAAGTGCAAATATTATGTGGCCAAAACTAAAATGGTTCTTGTACTTTTACTGCACTAAGTTTCATATTAAATATCACTTAATACTTAATACATTAGAAACCTATTACTTTCTTTTACTCAAGTAAAAGTAATTCAAAGATTTACTTGAGTACAAGAAAATGTTCTTAAGTATTAAAGTTTATGAAATGTAGTGCAGTAAAAAGTATGGCATTATGCTTTGGAATGTAGTGATGTAAAAATGTTTCCCAAAAAAGTACTCTGATAAACTACAGATATCTTTTAAATTTACTTTAGTAAAGCAAAAATACTTCATGACTGTCCGCCTCTGATCAGTTGTGAATAAAAGATAAATCTGAATTTATGGATGATGAATAATGCACTTACGTGTCGATCTCTAAATTCATGGAAAAGATCAAGATGAGCAAGTGACAAATGCTTGGCAAGATTTGATGTGTTGCCTTTTAGGGCAACATATGATTTATAGCAATGATTGCATACAGGTGCAGTAAGGTCAGTTCGTTCACTTTTATAATCAGTTTTGTATGCAAAATAATGCCATGTTTCACTTCTACTGTTGTCTTTATTTACTAATTTTGTGCGCCTTGATGGATTTCATCTGTTTGATGATCCATCGCGTTGTTCTGTTGTCAAGTTTACCGCTTTCGCAGCAATTTGGGAAGCACTTCCTACAGGTGCACTTCGGAACAGCAGCTTATGAAATACTAAACTGGGCTAATGATGATATCGAACCGTTTGAAATATAATATATACCGGTATTTTTCCAGTACCGGTATACCGCGCATCCCTACTCTCAAGTCTAAGTGACCAACAGGGTGGACATTTTGAGCTTCAATTGACTCTATGCACGATCACTTCCGCGTTTGGTCTCAGTCCGCTCAGTTACATCCGGTGAAGCACCGGAAGCCGTATTCGCCACTGGCTTTAACTGTGTGAAAATGCCGCAGGAGAGGATGACATACTACACTCGCTGTTTACAAGAGCTTCCCTGGATAACTGTGAATGACGTTAATCGTATCGTGAGGCAATCAGCTCAACAGTAAGAAAGAGTTAGGCCCCGATCACACCGAAAACGCGAGGCTTTAGTTCCGAAAACGCGAGGCTCCGCGAGGCACCGCACTGCCTTTTTCTGGTGACTTTTTAAAAAAGAGCAGTGCGTTGCGGTTTTTTATGTTGCTAGGCAACCATCAAGTAAGCCGTCCTGTCGATCTAATCGAAGGATTATAGCGCGAGCGCTCTAAAATCTTTGGTTTTTAGCTGTTTAGTAAACTGTAATATCAGCAAAAAACTTAAAACATACAGCTCCGGGTAACCCGCGATATACACCAAAAGTTTCTCCTCCATCACTACAGTCTCCGGACTTTTTAAGCGTCGGTAAAACTTTCGTCACCTCTCCATTCATTCGATTGGATAATGGAAAATACCGCGATGACGCCGGGCGCTTTTCTGCTCAGAGTTGCTTTTTTTTTTTTTCAACTTCAGGCGCTCAGAGCGTTTCGGCAAAAACGCGAGGCGCCCGCGGCTCATAAACAGCGCGCATAACGCTCACTGCCAATATAAAACAATTAAAAAAAGGCGCCTCTCGCTGCAAAAACGCGTTCGGTGTGATCGCGGCCTTAGGCTTCAAATGATATATTTAGAGTTACATGGACAATTTTGAGGGCGAGTATTCTCATGCTATAATGTTATACAAATATCGATTCTAGCCATCTCCGTTTCTCACAGTTTATATGTCTTTGCATTATTTGTATTTATTTAGTTAGTTAGTTTTTTTATTTATCTAGTTACATTTTATGTACATTGTTTGCATCTTATGTGGTGTTTCGTTACTGAATAAATCCACGTTTTTAACGAATCAAGTGAGTCAGTGATTCAGTAATCCATTCATAAAGGCAGTTGCTTGCCTCGTTTCTGAATGAATCAGCTGTTTGAACGAATCTGTTGAGCTCACTTTTTCAAACAGCCATATGCTGCCACCTACTGGTTTGATTTCAATTTATTTTCATTTCATTGCCTAAAAACAATTTAATATTGTATTTACACAACATCACTGTACAGGAAATGTTTAACACTGTGTCAGAGTTATTTATATTTACATATTTACATTTCTGCATTATAAATGTTTAGTTATATTTATATGTTTACTGCAGTGCATCTGTTCAGAGTTATATATATGTACATGTTTACATTACTGCAGTACAAATGTTTAAAGTCATTTATATATTTACATGTTTACAGTACTGTATTGAAACTGTTCAATGTTTGTTATATTTACATTTACAAAGTTTACATTCCTGCAGTGCAGGCAACATTGTATAAAATATACATGTTTATATTATTTATTACGAAAATAAATCTAAAATCATCAATCTCTAACAAATGTTATCTTGTCTTTAATCCTTTGCCCCAAGCTTTCACTAATGGGCCATTCTGGTAATTACTATAATGTATAACTACATAATACTATATTGTAATACTTAAATTATAAATTGCTGTCAAATGAATCTTATGAAAGAGATTTGCCGCTAGTATACTTCGCTATAGAATGCGCTATGCGGAAGTAAATAGGCTGACCGAGACCGGAAATACGTCAGCAGCGTTCGTGCATAGAGTCTATTAGCATATTAGCTTACAACAAACTGTGACTAGCTAAATAGCTAGTCTGGTTGTTAAAGAGAATTTGGTATATTTAATCTTACATATTTTGAAAATACTGTATTCTAGTCATTTCTGGCATAGGGCGGACATGTTATGCATAGGAAAAGCAAGCAAGCAAACTCATACAAAGAAAATTTGTCAATTTAAAAGTCACCAGCTTACTCATCTCAGCCCTTGACATTTCCGCCACTGAGGAGACAAAAGCTGTTTCTCATTTGGAAGGCTGCATCCTCCAAAGGACGCATTTGAAGGCTGCACACAACAGGGAGGTCTCATTTAAGAAAAGTAGCCGTTAAATTGCAAAGTAAAAAAGAAATTATAGTATTTTACACCTCACAAGGAATAACAGTAAATTTTTTATGGTTACTTTTTGTAAATAAGGCATCCTTAATGACATGTGCAGCCTTCAAATGCAACCTCCGAAATGAGACGCAGCTAAAAAATCTGTTGTCAAGATGTCACTGAAGGGGATTGCCTTTTCTTAAAGAGGCACATTCCCCTTTTCAAATATGACCTTTCATGCAGTGTGTCACGTAGCTGTATGTGAACATAAACTTTCTGCAAAGTTGTGATGCAGACAGTGCACGATAAATAAAGTTATTGTCTATCAAAAAAAAAGATTTGGCTCACAATCGCCTAAACGAGTCATCAGGAATTCGAATCTTACTCTGTTACGGCTATATGTCACGAAGTAACATATTTGCATAATGTCCGCCTACGTTCTACGTCGCAAACAACCTGCCCGCCCACAAACACATTAAAATTTCCATGTGGTTTACGTCATGTCGAGAAGACGTATCCTACGCTGTGAGAGTAAATTTGTTTTATGTTCACTTCCAAAAGATTGGAAGTGAATGGATGGGGTTGATGGATGAGGCAGGGGTGCTGCTACCCAACGGTCCTTTTTTTCAGTACTTTACTCTTTGTATAATAACAAAAACATTTATTTAAGTGAAAAAAAGAGTCCAAGACTCTCAATTTCAACAATATGGCCCTACAATCTTTTTCTTTCATTTTTTTTTTTTTTCAGAAATTTTTGTGTTTTAATTTTTCTGATAATCAAATAAAGGCATTAAACATTTATTTATTTTTAATCAAATGAAAATTAAACCCTTTAATTTTTTGCCAACCAAACAGAGGTTTACTGTTAAAATTAATACATGAAAGAAAATTTGTGTGAATATTCTGTTAAAAAAGTTTTAATAATAATTGTAGATTTTTTTTTCTACAATTAAGTGGTTAATGTTGTTGTAATATTTATTTTTATCATTTGTTTTATTTAAATTGGCCAGAAATACAAAAGTAATACAAGAGTAATACATTTCTGTTACACGTTAATCCGTGCTTTTATTTTGACAAGTTGCCGTGAAGTTTCTGTGTATACAGTATGATATGATGCTAGTTTTCTCAAATGAAACGGTAAATTCACATGAAATTACTCTCACAGCAGCTCTGGAAAAGAAGTTTATGTGTTCATGTCGTCATATAATGAAACGCAGAGGCCGAAAATCACCGCGAGCCTCACGTGCGCTTCAGTATTTGTGTAGTAAACAAACTCTGTTTCCGCCATTCATACATACAGAGCCCAGCGGTACATGCTGGATTTATATCTAAACCGTCTTTTTCCGTTTTAATATTTACAGACATGAGTCCATATCGCGATTCGAATTAAGTGACAGACCCCATTTTAATTTATTCATCCAAAAATTGAAGAATTCCGTGACATTCCGCGCTATAGAGTAAATTCCATTTTCATGAGTGGACTCTGTGTTTTCGCGGAGAAATTGTAGACGCGCGTTCATGTAGAGACAGAATTGACATGCTGTCGTGTAAATAAGATAAATAACATAAGACCATTTAGTTTGTTTAATAAAAGAACAAGATACAGACCTGTACTATAGAAAAGGTAATCTTAAATGACTTTTGTTGTGATCTGGCGCTATAGTCCATTTCGCTAGATGTAAACATACTGGTCCCGATACACTTCCTGTTTCTTTTTTTTTTTTAACTTTACACAAACATCACAAAAAATACAACCAACACAACATTTGACTGGATGAAAATGTTACATTAGCACCTTTGAGATGTATTTGTATATGTGAATTTAAAAAAAAGAAAAAAGAAAAAGACAGGAAGTGCTTCTGGACCAGTGTTGTTTACATCTAGCGAAATGGTCTATATAGAAAATTAAATTTAACTTTATCTTCAAGGGGGGCCGGGGTGCCCCTAATATAATGGCAAGGGAACCACTGAGCTGTGGGCCCACTGTAGTCTAAAATTTGTGATTTCAGCTTGACTTTCTGTCTGTCTCATTAGTTGGAGTAATGAGTAAACATTTCAGGATTTTTCTCCATATAATGGACTGCTATGGTGCCCCGATTTTGAACTTCCAAAATGCGGTTGTAAACAATCCCAGCCAAGGAAGAAGGGTCTTATCTAGCGAAACGGTCGGTTATTTTCATTAAGAAAATGATGCGTGTGTCATGTATGTGTCATTGTGTCATGGTGAAAACATCTACATCACTTTTGTTAAAGAGAGTGTGGGTTGTGGGTGGGTGTGTGGCTCCAGGATGGATAAACATTCACTAGTGACAATTCTGTCATTGTTTACTCCCTCACCTCGTTCAAAAACTGTATGATTTTTTTCTGTTGAACACAAAAGAAGATACTTTGAAATCTCTGTTTTCCTGGTCCAAGAAATGAAGTCATACAACAACATGAGTGGCATAATAAATTTATCTCGATTTTATTTTGTGGATATTTTGGGAATAACATTAGGGGGGCATTTCCACCCCCCACTCTACCCTATTCAGTTTTGAATATCTCAATTTGTTCTGTTATCTCAATTTCCAAAGTCTGAACTGTTATTTTTGTAAAGTTGCAATTTTAGAGCATCTGGTCGCATGCCAGAGGCAGTAAATTATAACTGTTGAAAAACAGAAGAACCAATTCCGCTGCTGTTTATTGAAACTCATATTGTTTCTGGTTAGCATTGATGGATGATTCCGTTGTTCAGAGGGCACTACCAATGTCGCTGACACATTTTTCTGTGTTGTGGGCTGCACAGAGCCCCCTTTAGACAGATAAGCTTGTGTTTACACAAAACAGAAGGAGTCTGTCATCGCTTGTACACAGAATAATAAAATGCGCATGCCGACTGGGTGGAAGAAAACAAAAATTCTGTCAACACTTTCACAGGAGTTTAAGTACAAAATTTAATTTTTGGATTCTGTGTGAACTGTTTCATAAACGGTCTGGAGGTGAAATCTAAACGGCAGAAGAGAGCAAGAGAGCAGCATTTTTTTCTACTCAAAGACAGACTGCTTTTCTTTTTTTTTTTTTTGTGCAATAGACTGGTAGCATTCATTTTGTAGAGGTAGCTGCTCTGGGAAAGCTGTCTCCTTGCTTCCCTGCCGAAATCAACTTCAAGTTTGAGAAATCAAGTTTCTGAAGTTTAGTCCTGACAAAACGTTTTATGGTGAAATATTCCAGCCAGTTCAGTACTGACTCAAATGTTGCCAGAATTGAATTTTAACAAAAGAGCAGCCTTTTTTATATTCTATTCAGGGTTTTTGCAGTAGACTGATTCACTGTGCATTCATTGTGAAGAGGGAGCTGCTCTGGGAATGTTTTGTTCACTGTCTCCTTGCTTCCCTGCCTAAGCACTTCACACCAAGGCAAATTTTTAATCAGTCATTCATGTTGCTTTTTAATAGTCATGGTCTCATTCCATTTTTACATTGCATGTAGATGCTACATATTAACGATGTTTGAGTCAAGCATTTGGATGCATGGCATGAGCCTTCAAGCAATGTTGTTTTGGTTCCCCTTGTTTCATGCTATGCTCATTCAGTCTTGAATTCTTGTGGTAACACCTGGTAACAATTAAGGTCACTGTTGCTTTAGGCTTTTATTTGAGGCCTGACTGCTGTCTAATGTTGTTGTTTTTTTGCACCTGGTTTGATAAAATTGTTGCTTTTTGCCATTTAATGCAGTAAAGTAGGAGTGGACTAGCTTTTCCACACTTCCAAAGCAGCAAATCAGAATATTAAAATGATTTCTGAAGGATTGTGTGACACTAAAGACTGGAGGAATGATGCTGAAAATTCAGCATTGCATCACCAGAATAAATTAAATTTTAAAATATATTCCAATAGAAAACAGTTATTTTAAATTGTAAAAATATACCACAGTAATACAATTATACTGATTTGTAAAAATACACACAATATTACTGTTTTTACTGTTTTTCATCAAATAAAAACAGCCTTGCTGAGAATAAGAGACTTCTCTAAATCTTTCAGACCCCAGACGTTTAAATGGAAGTGTAACTTTATGTATTTATTTATTGAATTATCAGAAGATTTTAATATATATATATATATATATATAAAACCAGTAGTGACAAGCAGCTGGAAAAATACTGCACTATATACTGAGTAAACATTTCACATATGCCAGTTCAGTTAAGAAAAGGAAAGAAAACAAGCTTTTATAAATGTTGTTTTTATACTTAGCCATATGTTATTATCTGCTTGAAATATACATTTGACTGTAGTGACGCAGTAAAATATATCCTGACAGAAAACTGGCAAAGAGAGCGGTTGCAGGTGGGTGTTTGGCTCCAGGATGGGATGCACATTTGATAGTGATAGTCTGCCAAAAAATTATAATTCTGTCATCAGTAACCTCCTCATGTTGTTCAAAAACTGTATGACTTTTTTTCTGTGGAACACAAAAGAAGATACTTTGAAAACGTTTCTGTTTTCCTGGTTCATACCATGAAAATCAATGCGTTGTTTGAACCACAACTTTCTTCAGTATATCTTCTTCTTTTGAGTTTTGCAAAAAAAAAAGAAAAAAAAAAAGTCATACAACAACATGAATGGCATAATTTTCATTTTGGATAGATAAATGACAAACACAGCTGGCCCTCTTATTATCTTCCTTCGTCATGTCTGCTAGCAAAGAAAAGAAGGTCAAGCTTAAAGCTTTTGTTTGTGTCCAGACCGCTGTTGTTACAATCATTTGCATCTGGTTTGATAAACTTGTTGCTTTTTTCCATTTGATGCAATAATTAACAAAAGATTTTGTTTTCTTGAGCACAAGATCAGCATGTTAAAATGAATTCTGAAGGATCGTGTAATACTTAAGACTTGAATAATGATGCTGAAAATTCAGCTTTGCATCACCAGAATAAATAACATTTTAAAATATATTTAAATAGTAAACAGTTATTTTAAATTGTAAAAATATATCACAAAATTGCTGTTTTTACTTTGATTTTGATCAAGTAAATGCCGCCTTGGTAAGAATAACAGACTTGTTTATAAATGCTATTTTTGTCTCAACAGTGTTTCATTTTAATGATAACTTTACGGAATCATCTGCTTAAAATATGTGTTTGACTGCAGTGACCCAGCAAAACGTATGCAAACAGAAAGTTACAGGCCATTGTCATAATAGAAAACTGGTTGTGGGTGGTTGTGGGTGATGATGTAATGCACAATAACTAAAGGGATATTCCACCCAAAATAATAAATCTGTCATTTATTTAATTTCTCACCCTCAAACTGTATGACTTTTTCTGTGGAACACAAAAGAGAAGTCATTCAGCAACGTAAGTGTATGTAAACTATGGCATAATTTTAATTTTGGATGAATAGACTATCCCTTTAAAATAAATCACAAAACCATTATGAGAGGACCAGTGATTTTCCAGAACATCTTTGTTCAAAAACTTAATTAAACTAATGACAAACCCAGTAGACCCTTCAGAAGTGCTAATTAGATCTCTGGTACAAGGCTTATAATTAAGTCTTGCTCTACCCATGTGGCAACCTTACACAAGGGAGGTTTTTATGATGCAGACAAGTAAACAAGATTTTGCCAAAATTACAGTTTTCCAGGAAAGGTAGTTAGGTGTTGCCTTATGGAAAAGCAATACAATTAGTAGTTATTGCAG
Source organism: Cirrhinus mrigala (assembly GCA_036247105.1). Taxonomy (NCBI): domain Eukaryota; kingdom Metazoa; phylum Chordata; class Actinopteri; order Cypriniformes; family Cyprinidae; genus Cirrhinus; species Cirrhinus mrigala. The sequence goes on along the minus strand of CM070019.1, from coordinate 32,074,004 downwards.
GGTGTGTTTGTGTGTGTGTGAGTAAACAAGTTTGTCAGAACTTTAATATCCGATTAATATTTAATAACAGACTTTACATATTTGACTTCATGAAAATGCCTATTCCAGACCTGACATACAAATCACATCACATTTTTACAAGCACTTTTTATTTAAAAAATTGAGTTAAAATGTTGAATGAATGATCAGATTTATATATACACTATACAAGTTTGATGATTTCTGAAGAATCATGTGACACTGTAGACTGGAGTAACAGCTGATGAAAATTCAGCTTTGCATCACAGGAAGAAATTCTATTTTAAAGTATATTAAAATAAAAACCATTATTTTCTATTGTAATAACTTTTAAACAAGTAAATGCACCCTTGATTAGCATAAGAGACTTTAAAATAGCGGAAGTTGGGGGAAAAATAAATAAATAAATATATATATATATATATATATATATATATATACACACACACACACACACATATAAATTTGTCCATTTAGTTGCTGAGTTGTTTTGAAGCTATTGCTAGGATGTTTTGAGTGTTTTATAGGGCGTTGCTCATTCGACCAAGTTTTTTGGATCAAGGGCCTGTTTGAAATTCTGTTCTCTAAAGCGGTGGTTCCCAACCGTGAGGCCTGCCAACACTGCATCTTTTCCATGTCTCTTTGTGAGGGACCGAGCAATAAACAATGAGGGCCATGAAAAATAAGTTTCCAAAAAAAAACAAAGGTTTCACAAAAGTTCAGCAATCAAAAAAACTAGGCCTATAAAGAAACAAAGGAAATGATCAAAGCAAACTCAGCTCAGCTCAACTCAACATGTACTACCAAACTCACACTCCAAATGACACACCCGGGCACATTTAAACAATTGGACTAGTCCATATTACTACAAAGGGGGGGGGGGGAAGACAAGACACTTACTACAAAGTACAACAACCACAAACTACTTAAATGCTGAAACTAAGACTAATATAAAATAAATATATAATAAAATACAAATCGAGAAGATCGAGAATTAAACAAACAGTCCTCAGTCCTCCAGTCTCATGTTCCCCCGTGATTATTCCGTCTATTGGTGCAAACGGGCAGAACTAAAAGTCAGCGGAGGCTGCGCGCCTGTCCTTAATGACGCACGGACCTGACTTCGGCAGCTCGCCCTCCTCCGCGTCTCCCGGTAGCTTCGGCAGCACGGTAACTTTAACTAAAAAAAACAACTATATTAATGAAACAACCACAAACAGCACAGTGAACTTAATTATGTGCACTCCAACTAGTCATGATGTACTGAAAGTTAATAAAGTATACGAAAACAAATAAACAGAGTTTGTGTCTTGTTTAACTAAATACATTAATCAAATCAATACAAATTAAATCCAAACAATCAACTTAGGTATGTGTGTATGTGTGGGTGTGTTACCCTCACTGCTGTGTGGCCACATCATGGGCCATCACATACTCCCTCCCTTCGGGAATGTCACTGGCACATTGGGAGAGATAGCATCTGCACCACATAGGAGACCACATTCGTTGGCTCGCCTCTCTTCTGGTCCCCCTCCCACATCTGTTTCAAGGTCTGATTAAACCTCTCTGTAAGTCCATCTGTTTGAGGATGATAAGAAGTGGTTCTCAGACTCTTGATGCCCAACAACTTGTATACTTGCTTCAGGAGGGTTGACATAAAATTGGTTCCTTGATCCGTTAGAATCTCACTAGGAAATCCAACTCTAGAGAACAGCTGCACCAGACAGGTTGCCGCATACTTTGCCTTGATGGACTTTAACGGGAACACTTCCGGATACCTAGTCGCGTAGTCTGTTACCACAAGCATAAATCGGTTGCCTGAGCGACTTCTTTCCACAGGCCCGACGACATCCATTCCGTCATCCGACAGCCTTTCATACGGAGTTCCTATAACTGGGAGTAGTTGGAGAGGGACGCGACACGGACCTTGGTTCGAGACCTTTTGACATTCCGGGCAACTTTGACAATACTTGGTTACCTCTGCGTTCAATCCGGGCCAATGGAAGTATTTTCTTATCCGGGCGATGGTTTTACGCTTCCCCAAGTGGCCAGCCCAAGGAATCGAATGACCCAGAGTTAGGATAACTTCACGGACACACCGTGGCACCACCAGTTGTGTCGCTGGCCCAAATTGACGATAGAGTATTCCTTGTTGAATGCAATATCTCTCCTTTCCATCACCCTCAGCCGTCTTTATGTCCTCCTGCTTTGCCCTCTCCAAATAAGGCATGAGACTGGCATCTTCTTGTTGTAGCTGAATAATGTTAGCAGGCAGCTTAAACTCTGTAGAAAAATCCAAAAGACATTCAGCAGGCAGATGGGAAGCATGATATTGAATTTTCTCCAACCTTTTCTGTCGCCGAGACTTCCTGGGCTTAGCAGAACCACAAACTTCCACATCCACATTGTAGAAGGGCAAGGTACCCAAGAACTGTTCCCTTTCTTCCCCCTTGCTTGCTTTTGCTCGAGTAACAACCATATTACATGTAGGAACCAATTGCAACAAGTCCCAGAGTACTGGCAGATCATGACCCAAAACTACAGGGAATGGTACGTGTTCGGCTACGCCCACCTCTAAGAGAAAAGTTTGTCCTCTCACCTTCACAAACACCTCTGCAGTGGGTAGCAGCTTCTCGTCCCCATGTACACAACAAACAGCCTTTTCAGTGAAGCTCAGGAGGGCTGGAGGGATATATTTAAGATGGACTAAGGTCTGATCACTCCCCGTATCAATAAGGGCTGCCAATTCCCTTCCATTCACCTCAACTGTTGTCATCAGCTGTGACTTTTCAGCTTCTACTGGTGAGCTCATTTGACCCCTGGGTACATAGCACAGGTGAGGAGTCTTGACTACATTTTTGTGTGACCCTCCAGACCACACAGATAACAGATTGGCACTTTCCTTTGACTCCTAGCTACAGTCACAAATGCAGGCCCTCCTCCAGGAGGCTTACCTGCACTGGAAAAGTTTCGTGAAGACTGTTGGGGAAGGGTTGGTCTGCGGTCATCCCTGTTGGTTCTCCAACACCAGGGCTGATTCCCTTTATGTGCTGCCACAAACACATCTGCCAGTTTTGCCGCTTGTGAAGCAGACTTTGGGTCATGTTCCCGCACCCAGACCTGGAGCTCAGGAGAAACCATTCTTAAATATTGTTCAAGAATTATAACTTCACCAACTTCTTCAATGGACTTACTTTTTGGCTGCATCCACTTCACATAAAGTCCTTTAAATCGCACATACAATTCTTTAGGACTCTCAAGGGGTTCAACTTCAAGAGAACGGAACCTTTGTCTGTAAGTTTCTCGACTAATGTCATATTTTCTTAAAATTGCAGATTTAAGTTCCTCGTAGTCAAGAGAGTCATTGATATCCATGTGAACATAAGCAGCCCTGGCCTTACCAGTCAGAAGGGGAATCAAGTGAAAGGCCCAGTCCTCCTTTGGCCACCGACAAGCTGCTGCAATTCTCTCAAAGGTGATTAAAAAATGCTCAACGTCATCAGAGTCAGATAACTTCTCAAGTTTAGGCTCTTTAAATTGACACTGACCTGGATCACGGACCTCAGACATGTCTCTCCGACAGGCAGTGGACTGAGACAGTGGCCGGCTGGAGACCACATCCTCATCATCTGGGCCATCCAAAGTGTCCCAGGAAGAAAGGACAAGACACTTACTACAAAGTACAACAACAACCACAAACTACTTAAATGCTGAAACTAAGTCTAATATAAAATAAACATATAATAAAATACAAATCGAGAAGATCGAGAATTAAACAAACAATCCTCAGTCCTCCAGTCTCATGTTCCCCCGTGATTATTCCGTCTATTGGTGCAAACGGGCAGAACTAGAAGTCAGCGGAGGCTGCGCGCCGGTCCTTAATGATGCACGGACCTGACTTCAGCAGCTCGCCCTCCTCCGCGTCTCCCGGTAGCTTCGGCAGCACGGTAACTTTAACTAAAAAAAAACCTATATTAATGAAACAACCACAAACAGCACAGTGAACTTAATTGTGTGCACTCCAACTAGTCACGATGTACTGAAAGTTAATAAAGTATACAAAAACAAATAAACGGAGTTTGTGTCTTGTTTAACTAAATACATTAATCAAATCAATACAAATTAAATCCAAACAATCAACTTAGGTATGTGTGTATGTGTGTGTGTGTGGGTGTGTGGGTGTTTGTTACCCTCACTGCTGTGTGGCCACATCATGGGCCATCACACTCCTTAATCAAACGGGGGGCAGCCGTAGCCTAATGGTTAGGGAGTCGGGCTTGTAACCGATCCCCCCAACTGCTCCCCGGGCGCCGCATAGCAATATGTCTGCCCACTGCTCCCGGTGTGTGTGTGTGTGTTTGTTGAACAAACTTAGATGTTTTAAATGCAGAGCACAAATTCCAAGTATAGGTCACCATATTTGGCCTCACATCCTTTCCTTTCCTTTCCTTTCCTTTCCTTTCCTTTTTTAACTTCAAAGGTGCTAATTAGATTTCTCGTAAAAATTAGATCTCTGCTGTGCCCATGTGGCAACCTTACGCAAGGGAGGTTTTTAAGATGCAGACAAGTAAACAAGATTTTGTGCGTGTTTGTTCACTACTCCCTACCAGGGCTCTAGACTAACTTTTTGCACTGGTTGCACTGGTGCGCCTAAAAGTTAGGTGCACCCAAATTTTCGACCGCATCGCATTTAACACTGCAGATTTACAGGTTCATTCAAAAAAAAAAAAAAACACTCTCCATACAGGCAATATTGACTTGTAAATAATAGGGCTGTGACGGTCGCAATGACAACCGTGCCACCGACAGTACTGCACATGACGTCACACAAATCTATAACAAGCATAAAATACAGTGTTTCTGCAACAATTTTTCTACCGTGGCCGTGTTTAGTCTTCCCGCCTGCAGCAGCAGCGAGCGCAAGTGCCTTCGCAGCTGCTGGAAGAGATCCGCGTTCAAACGCGCACAATAGGCTAAGCTTGCAAAGCTCCGGAAAAAGTAATTACCATGAATGTGTCGGGGGGAAATAAGGAGATACTTGTTTTAATTATTAATAAACTAGTGCTTTCTGAGCCAGTGTCGCAAAGATGACGATCCTCCATGTCCTGCAAAGCGCATTTAGCTTCCGCTCTACAGCAAACGATTGTATGCGCATGATAGCGTGCATTTATCTAAGTTAAACGTTTAAAATAACATTGTGATATGCTTGAATTTATTTTAGGCAAGTCGTGATGATTTGGAAAGGCAAAATTGACTTCACTATGTCTGATTGGTTTAGACCACGATATGGGCCTGTGTGTCTGTTGAACCACAGTCGCGGAGACTTTTTTTTTTTTGCCCTCGAATGGCTGGTCGCACCGGTGTGACCTCAGATTTTTTTTACTCGCACCATTGAGAAATTAGGTTGCACTCTAGAGCCCTGACTAATGTGTGTGCACTTGGATGGGTTAAATGCAGAGGACAGTTTTTGTGAAGGGTCCATTGATAGGAATGTGAAAAGATTCTGTTATCTAAAAAAAGAACAGTGAATTCATGCTTTCAACGTGAGATTTGATTAGTGGTGCAGATGCCATTTTATTATATTTGAGGGGATTTCTAAAGTATCAAACTGTGGGAAAATACTCTTACAGTGTAACTTCCAAAAAGGATAAAAGCCATGTTTAAAGAATAATGGCAGAATATTGTTCAGACAGAAAAGATGACACCAATCTGGCGGCTTACTGAAGGAAACAGTCTTTTGTTTTTAAAGCGGTTGGAAAAAATTCCATGCGCTTTTTTCCGAGAAGCTTCTGGCGCATCTACATTAGGTTTAATATTATTAAACCTTTGATATTAGTACACCTATATTACTAAAGGTTTAATTGTTCCATGAAGAACATTAAACATCCATGGAATCTTTAAAGGTCATTTAAAGTGCAAAAGGGTCACACTAAGTACAAAATTGTTCTTCAAATACAGGCATTAAACATTTATTTATTTTTAATGAAATGAAAATGAAACTCTTTTATTTGCTGCCAAACAAACATTTTTTTTTCTGTTATTTCTTTTATTACCAGGGGCAGCTGTGGCCTAATGGTTAGGGAGTCGGGCTCGTAATCGAAAGGTTGCGGGTTCGAGTCCCAAGTCCGGCAGGGATTGAAGGTGGAGGGAGTGAATAACCAGCACTCTCTCCACCCTCAATACCAAGACTGTGTACTTGGATGGGTAAAATGCAGAGCACAAATTCCGAGTATGGGTCATCGTACTTGGCCACACGTCACGTCCTTTCCTTATTATAATTTCTGCATTTAATTGTTTTATTTAAATTTGCCAGAAGTATGAATATTTAAACACCGACATTATACTGTACAAAAGTAACACAAGACTAATACATTTCTGTTACATGTTAAACATTATTTTTATTTTTATTATTCTGGTTGCCGGTTAGTTTTTGTGTGTATAACAAGCGGCTGTCACACCCCTGTGGACTGTTTATGTTGGTTTCTCCCTCTTGTGCCCATATTTGGTTGTTCCTGTTTCCTGTCCTTGTTTCATCATTAGTTAACCTTGTATCACCTGTGCCTTAATTATGTTCATCGTTATCACCTGTCTGTTGCATTGAGTTCAGTGTTAATTGTCCGGTCTCATCAATGTGAACGTTAATGCATGCATGTTTCTACCCTCCTGCTGTGGATTTACCTGTTTTGGAATTACCTGTGGATTATAATAAAGACTTTATCTTTGACCTTCATCTTCGTTTGCCCCTTCCTCACACGATATATGACAGAAGACCAGACATACCAAAATTACAGCTGAGGAAGCGCTTTGGGGTTTGCGGCAAGACGGTCGGAGGTTGGAATGGTATGTGGAGGAATTCCTTGAGCTTGCCAACCAGCTGAGCTGGCACTATGCTGCTCTAGGTGCATGTTTTCAGCTGGGGCTGGACCACGAGACTATCCGTTGCGATCTTCCTGTGTGTGAGTATCCCCTGATCGAACTGATAAATCTCATCCTTTATTTAAACAGTTCTAGTTTTGAAGTCTAAGAAATAAAAGAAGATTCCAAGTCTCGTCGTCCAGCCCCCTGTAACGCTTCAGAGAAGAGAACAACTCAGAATCTTCTGTGAGCCATTTGGGACGACCATAAAAACAGATTGGGAGTTTACATGACGCCAGCGCATCTTGATCAGTTCCTGTCCTATGCTGACTTCTCACCGCAGGGGTGAACCAGTGAAAGATTAATATCAATTCAGGAGGACAGAGGATTCTTGTTCTCTGCTGGGACCACTTGAAGCCACAAATGGTTTATCCAGCGTGACTCTCATGACCCTTTGGACATCCTGTGTCCCCCTCCTCTCACATTCCTCATGCACACTCTCCTTCTGCCCATTGAAGAATGCATACGAATGGGCATCACGAGTTACATTACGAGTTTAGAAGGACAATTATTTGAGTATTGCTGTTAGAGCAACAATATGCATTAATAGTATATTTTTTTATATACCTCCTATGGGCTTGGTGTGTTTATTGTAACCTACGAAGCTAACCAATGTGTGTATAACCCATTAGGTAGACCAAGTTATTAATATGTATGAAAGATACCCGATGTTTGGTATTGAATGAAAGCTCATTTTATTTCCCAGATGTTGACGTGAATGAAAAGTTGATATTAGGTACGATGCTTCCATTACAACACTTAGTGAAGTGATTAACAAACTCTTGGAGAAAGTTGCCTTCACGTGACAGACAAACAGCAAATAACCATATAGGGCGGAGCCCCGCCTTGCAACCCAAATGATTGGAACACAACTTTATAGGATGAACTTCGTCAGCCTTGATAAAATCAAAATGTTCCTAACAAATTTCGCCTTCCGCCTTTCGTCTTTCGTCGTCGCCTTTCGCCTTCTCACCGGCGCTCCTGGCTCGACCAACTACGCGATTGTGCCATCCACAAATCTACAGAACCATCTAAAGCTTCGTGAAACTTTCAAAGTCTTTGCGCCTCGCAACTCCGACTTTCAAAGGACTTCAAGCTCATCGCGCTCGGTAAGCAAGCAACCAACCGAAGCTTGAACTGACCGAACTGCGAACTGTCTGCTCCGCCATGGCTCCCCAAGTTCCCTGATCCACCATGGCTCTTTGAACTGTCTGCTCTGCCATGGCTTCCCGAGCTCCCTGATCCACCATGGCTTCACAGACTGTCTGCTCCGCCATGGCTCCCTGATCCGCCATTGCTTCCCGGGCTGTCTGCTCCGCCATGGCTTCCCGAGCTCCCTGACCCGCCATGGCTCCCTGAGCTCCCTGATCCCGCCCTGGAGGCACCCCAGAGATGCACCCTCCAGGAGGAGGGAATGATGTCACACCCCTGTGGACTGTTTATGTTGGTTTCTCCCTCTTGTGCGCATATTTGGTTGTTCCTGTTTCCTGTCCTTATTTCATCATTAGTGAACCTTGCATCACCTGTGCCTTAATTATGTTCGTCATTATCACCTGTCTTTATAAGTTGCAATTAGTTCAGTGTTTGTCGTCTGGTCTCGTCAATGTGAATGTTAAGGTATGTGTGTTTCTACCCTTCTGCTGTGGATTTACCTGTTTTGGAATTACCTCTGGATTATAATAAAGACTTTATCTTTGACCTTCGTCTTCGTTCGCCCCTTCCTCACACGATCCGTGACAGCGGCAACCTCCTGGTCTCCCTCTTGAAGCCAACACGGAAGTAACTACAACTGCAGTTCATCGACTGGCCACTAGAGGCTGGCTCCAAAAGGGAGTCAATCCCATAGACCTCCCATGTTAAAATGCCCAAATTTACAGCAGAAAAAAATGTTTACAGCCTGGTACAAAAAGTGATTTTTGGTATATATAGGTAATTTTGCCCTTCATGACAACTGTGAGGGGGGTGAATTTTTTTTTTTTTATAACTCATCCATTTTATTCATATTAAGCCTTAAAGTTCTGCATAATTAAGGGCGTGGCCACTTGAGTGACAGGTGGATTACCGCTTTTCCCTACAAGGCAAAAGACTCGTTAGAGTGTGAAACTGAGAAGAATGGCTTTAAAGATTTTTATTTTACCAGAAAAAAATAATTATAGGTAGGATACTGGAATGAAAATGTTTTAATGAAAATGATCTCAAACTTGATTTTTGCCACTATTTTGAAGTTATTGTACTGTTTTGCATTGTCTGCAAAAATGAGATGTCACGCCAAGGTAAAAGGCAGTAACTACCACATTATATACAATATTTGGGTGCTGATCACCATTTACAGAATCATTATGGTAGCATCTGTATAAAGTCTAGTTAGCATTCGTTACCTCATAGGCTATAATGCAATTTAATTTTTTTTCTGACCGTAACAACCAGACTAAAAGTTAAACGTGAGTGAGTACCATTTTGCAGCCAATATATTTGCAATGTGCACTAACATTAAAGGAGTGGATTGATGACACCAGCAAGTAGGAATAATGCCTAGAATGATTGTGAATTAAACATCTGCGATGACGTCCATTGCCATGGTTTTTATCGAGTTACAAGAGAAGGTAGAAAAGGGATTTAATTGTGAACTGTTACTGATTTTATGTGTAATACATGCTACGCTGACACAGCATTTCAGTCCTCACACATGTAGAAGTGGGCAGCCCCAGACTGACAGCTGGCACTGAGTGAATAATCTGCATTATAAAAAGAAAAAAAAAAAAAACTTGAAAGATTATTTACGATTAATTATTGCTGCCAAGTTATGTAATTGTGTAACACAACAATGTAGAATGCTTTTCAGAAACCTACGAATGACATCACGGACACTACGTCTATGTTTTTTTTTTTTACAGTCTATGGTGTATACACTATGATATGATGCAAATTTTCTCAAATGAAACAGTAAAATTTACATGAAGTGACTCTCACAGCAGTTCTGGAGATTAAGTTCATGCGTTTATGTCGTCATATAATAAGACCCAGAGGCCAAAAATAACCGTGAGCCTCACGTATGCTTCAGTATTTGTGTAGTAAACAAAGCAGCGTCTCCACCATTCATTCATACAGAGCCAAGCGGAACATGGAGGATTCATATTTAAACCGTCTTTTTGCATTTTAATATTCACAGACACTGGTCCATATCGCGATTCAAATTAAGTGAGAGACCTACTTTTGATTTATTAATCCAAAACTGTACAAATTCCGTGGCATCCCATGCTATAGAGTAAATCCATTTTTATGAATGGACTCCACGATACCGTCCGCATTTTAGCAGAGGAGAAATTGTAGATGCGTGACCACGTGATGTTAGAGACAGAAATGACAAGATGTCTTGGGCATTTGAGGTTACATTTTTTTGGTTTACATTTCCCAGTATAAGTAAATGCATGGGAATGTTTTTCAGAAAAGTTTTTTTGTATGTGTGAAACCTCAAAGGAGGGAGATTGGAGCCAGGCCCGAACATAGCTGTGGTTTATTTTACACAGGTAAAAAGTACCATTTCTTCAAAAAGGTTATTCTGGGTCTGGGGCACAAAAAATGGTTTGAATGGGGCCCTTCTGGTCGTTTTAAACTGGTCTAACCTTTTTTAAGCCTGTTTTAAATACAGTCACTAAGATTGGAGTTTGGGGGATGTGTATGACTACCATGACTAACATCCATTAGGATGATCCATTAGACCAATTCGGTGTTTCAAGCTGTCTCAAGCATGGTTCAATAAACAGAAAAAAATAATTATAGGTAGGATACTGGAATGAAAATGTTTTAATGAAAATGATCTCAAACTTGATTTTTGCCGCTATTTTGAAGTTATTGTACTGTTTTGCGTTGTCTGCAAAAATGAGATGTCACGCCAAGGTAAAAGGCAGTAACTACCACATTATATACAATATTTGGGTGCTGATCACCATTTACAGAATCATTATGGTAGCATCTGTATAAAGTCTAGTTAGCATTCGTTACCTCATAGGCTATAATGCAATTTAATTTTTTTTTCTGACCGTAACAACCAGACTAAAAGTTAAACGTGAGTGAGTACCATTTTGCAGCCAATATATTTGCAATGTGCACTAACATTAAAGGAGTGGATTGATGACACCAGCAAGTAGGAATAATGCCTAGAATGATTGTGAATTAAACATCTGCGATGACGTCCATTGCCATGGATTTTATCGAGTTACAAGAGAAGGTAGAAAAGGGATTTAATTGTGAACTGTTACTGATTTTATGTGTAATACATGCTACGCTGACACAGCATTTCAGTCCTCACACATGTAGAAGTGGGCAGCCCCAGACTGACAGCTGGCACTGAGTGAATAATCTGCATTATAAAAAGAAAAAAAAAAAAAACTTGAAAGATTATTTACGATTAATTATTGCTGCCAAGTTATGTAATTGTGTAACACAACAATGTAGAATGCTTTTCAGAAACCTACGAATGACATCACGGACACTACGTCTATGTTTTTTTTTTTTTACAGTCTATGGTGTATACACTATGATATGATGCAAATTTTCTCAAATGAAACAGTAAAATTTACATGAAGTGACTCTCACAGCAGTTCTGGAGATTAAGTTCATGCGTTTATGTCGTCATATAATAAGACCCAGAGGCCAAAAATAACCGTGAGCCTCACGTATGCTTCAGTATTTGTGTAGTAAACAAAGCAGCGTCTCCACCATTCATTCATACAGAGCCAAGCGGAACATGGAGGATTCATATTTAAACCGTCTTTTTGCATTTTAATATTCACAGACACTGGTCCATATCGCGATTCAAATTAAGTGAGAGACCTACTTTTGATTTATTAATCCAAAACTGTACAAATTCCGTGGCATCCCATGCTATAGAGTAAATCCATTTTTATGAATGGACTCCACGATACCGTCCGCATTTTAGCAGAGGAGAAATTGTAGATGCGTGACCACGTGATGTTAGAGACAGAAATGACAAGATGTCTTGGGCATTTGAGATTACATTTTTTTGGTTTACATTTCCCAGTATGAGTAAATGCATGGGAATGTTTTTCAGAAAAGTTTTTTTGTATGTGTGAAACCTCAAAGGAGGGAGATTGGAGCCAGGCCCGAACATAGCTGTGGTTTATTTTACACAGGTAAAAAGTACCATTTCTTCAAAAAGGTTATTCTGGGTCTGGGGCACAAAAAATGGTTTGAATGGGGCCCTTCTGGTCGTTTTAAACTGGTCTAACCTTTTTTAAGCCTGTTTTAAATACAGTCACTAAGATTGGAGTTTGGGGGATGTGTATGACTACCATGACTAACATCCATTAGGATGATCCATTAGACCAATTCGGTGTTTCAAGCTGTCTCAAGCATGGTTCAATAAATTACAACTCTTATAAATGAAATAGAAAAGTATAAAAATATTAATAAATGTCTACGGCATAATTGTTCAAGTGTCTATTTTAGTAAATGGCAATAATTTTTTTTCATCCATATATTTCTGAAAGCGTAGGAACTTGATACATTTTGTCTCTGAAAACCATGTAGCACAGTGCTCATTCATTAAATGCACAGCTAAACAGATGAGTTTTGAGTCTAGATTTAAATGTAGCTAATGTTTTAGCACATTTGATCTCTTCTGGAAGCTGATTCCAACTGCAAGCAGCATAATAGCTAAAAGGGGATTCCCCTTGCTTTGTGTGAACCCTTGGTATTTCTAACTGACTCGATCCTAATGATCCGAGTGGTCTGTTAGGTTTATATTCAGTGAGCATATCTGCAATGTATTTAGGTCCTAGGCCATTGAGTGATTTATAAACGAGTAAAAGTACTTTAAAATCAATTCTAAATGTAACTGGAAGCCAGTGTAGGGACCTGAGGACTGGTGTGATATGCTCAGATTGTCTGGTAGTAGTTAGAATCCTGGCAGCAGCGTTCTGGATGAGCTGCAGCTGTCTAATGGTTTTCTTGGGAAGGCCAGTGAGGAGACCATTACAATAATCCACCCTGCTTGTGATAAAGGCATGAACAAGTTTCTCCAAGTCTTGACTGGAAACAAAACATCTAATTCTTGCAATGTTTTTGAGATGATAGTATGCTGATTTAGTTACTGCTTTGACATGACTACTGAAACTAAGGTCTGACTCCAGAATCACACAGAGATTCCTGACTTGATTTTTAGTTGTTTGACCCCTAGAGTCAGTGTATGCATTCACCTTAAGAACTTCCTCTTTGCTTCCAAATGCAATGACTTCAGTTTTCTCCTTGTTTAACTGAAGGAAGTTCTGGCACATCCAACTGTTAATTTCATCAATGCATTGGCAGAGGGAATCAATGGGGCTGTAGTCATTTGGCGATAAGGCTAGGTAAATCTAGGCTAGGTATCATCAGCGTAGCTGTGATAGGCAATTTGGTTCTTTCTCATTATTTGACTTAGTGGGAGCATATACAGGCTAAACAGGAGCGGCATAAGAATTGAGCCTTGAGGGACTCCACATGTCATGGACGTCCACTTAGACTGATGCTCTCCTATACTCACATAATCACCTCTCCCTTCTAAGTATGACCTGAACCAATTAAGAGCCATCCTAGAAAGCCCGACCCAGTTTTCCAGTCTCTCTAGAAGAATATTATGATCGACAGTGTCAAACGCAGCACTAAGATCTAGTAGAACCAGCACTAATATTTTGCCAGAATCAGAATTTAAGCGAATATCATTTATTATTTTAACGAGCGCTGTCTCTGTACTGTGATGCGGTTGGAAACCAGATTGAAAATTGTCCAGGTATCCATTTGAGTTTAAGTAGTTGTTCAACTGATTGAAAACTACCTTTTCAATAATCTTGCCTATAAAAGGAAGATTTGATATTGGTCTATAGTTGCTCAATACGGTGTTATCAAGACCTTTTTCAGAAGGGGCTTAACAACTGCAGTTTTCAGGGAGTTTGGAAAAGTCCCAGAAAGAAGTGAGGTGTTCACCACTTCTAAGAGATCTGCTTCTAAACAGTTAAACACACTTTTGAAAAAAGATGTGGGAAGTGTGTCAAGGTTGCAGGTTGAGGATTTAAGGTGCTGTACTATTTCTTCCAAAGTTTTGCTATCAATTGCTTCAAAAACAGACAAAGTGACTTCTTTTTGAAATTGTGGTCGAATCTGTGTGACCTCTACATAACTTGATGATGTGCTAATCACCTTTCTGATATTATTGATCTTCTCGGAAAAAAAGGAAGCAAACTCATTGCATTTGCTGTCGGAGAGCATTTCACTCGGAATCTGACTTGGGGGGTTTGTTAGTCTCTCAACAGTAGCAAAAAGAGTGCGAGTGTTGTTTAGGTTACTGTTTATAAGGTTTGAGAAGAACTTCTGTCTTGCTGTGGCCACTTGCTTGTTGTGTCTTTTCTGCATTTGTCTTTTCATATTCTGTACTGCTGTTGATTTTCTCCAAGATGATTTTTGTCTGCCAGTCGTCTTACTGACTTTCACTGGTGCAATGTCATCAATGACATTCTTAACTTTTGAGTTAAAGGACTCCAGGAGAAGATCAACAGAGGCAGCAGAAATGCTTGGCATTGAAGATATAGCCTTCATAAATAGAACACTAGTGTTTTCGTTAATGCATCTCTTTCTGACAGAGACGGATCTAGATTCAGTGGTAGCAGAGATCAATATATCAAAGAAAATACAGAAGTGATCAGATAGTGCTACGTCCTTAATGACAATGGATGAAATGTTTAGACCCTTACTAATGGGTAAATCAAGAGTGTGTCCACGATTGTGTGTGGGTCCATGCACATGCTGAATCAGGTCAAAAGTGTTTAAAATGGTTAGAATTTCTTTTGTGGTTTTGATTTCTGCATTTTCTATGTGAATATTGAAATCTCCTGCAATAGCAAAACAGTCAAACTCTGAGGTAATCATTGATAACAGTTCTGTGAACTCTTCAACAAAGGCTGGAGAATATTTTGGAGGCCTGTAAATAATGATAAATAGAATGCGTAGAGCACCTTTCAGCACAATCCCTAGATATTCAAAAGACAAGTACTGACCAAATGACACTTGCTTGCATTGATAGACATCTTTAAATAAAGCAGCTCCACCGCCACCTCTCCTAACAGCTCTGCAGACACTTATGAAAGTAAAGTTAGGGGGCGCTGTTTCATTTAGGACGGTTGCACTGCAGCTGTCTTTAAGCCATGTTTCATTTAGAAACATAAAATCCAGGTTGTATGTGGTTATTAAGTCATTGATCAGAAATGATTTATTTTTTAGTGAGTGAATGTTTAAAAATGCTAACTTGATGCCATTACTTTTTGTCTCTAGAGCAGTCTTAGTTTGATACCTAATAGGCCGCAGATTAGATGGGTCAGCTGTACGGCTTGAGAAGGCCTTAGACTTTCTATCACGTGATAAAACAGAGATAGAGAAAGCTACAGGCACACTGGGTTCCTGATGGTCTGTAAACATCCCTGAATGTTGCTGCTATCGTAGCGGGGACCCGACACATATCACTGAGAGCTGTTATCAGTTGTTTTTGGTTCACCTACAGCAGATGGAGGAGGGTTTGGGCCCTGGCGTTGTGGCAGTGGCTGGAAAGCTCTCGAAGGAGGAGGAGGGTGAGCTGGGCCCACAGGCTTTGGTGGTTGTGGTGCCCGCCGTTTTTTAGTTGATATCTGGGGGCTTGCAGCAAAAGAATGGGAGAGTCTGGTTCCAGCATACACTAGCTCCTCCATTTTCTGTGAGAAGCTTAGAAGTGGAGATGCTGGAGAGAGGGATAATGTGTCTGGTGAGCGGGGCTGTGGCTCTGGTGTTACCGGTGGCTACAATATGTTGTCCTGACTTCCCTGGCTGTTTACCAGAAAGTTGTCCTTCGGCGCTGAGTCTTGGAGCTGTTGTAGTACGTCACAGTCTGTCTGTGATGAGCTCTGTGGGCAGGGCTCAGCCGGGATGGTATCCATGAGCAGTGCTTGTTGTGGCTGTGTGGCGTTGTCAGTGTCCTTGTGGGATGTGTCGACCACATGACGACTCTGAAGCTGATTTGAAGTCCTGTGGTCACTCATACTTTGTCCATGTGTGTGTGTGTGCCATTCATGTTGGGTGGACTGGCACACTTCACTGAAGGATGAAGGAGTGAAAATAGATGTTGTCCTTTATCACTCTTTATCTCTCTTTGTTTGGGTGGAGGCCATCCAGTTTAAACAGTTGTCTATGGCCCCAGAAAAGATTAAAGTTGTCGATGAAGTTGACTTCTTTTAGACTGCAGGTTCTTTGTAGCCATGTATTCAGCCCAAGCAATCATGAAAACATGTTAGTTCCCCTTGCTGGGAGTGGTCCACTGATGAACGGCTGAGCTTCAAGTCTTCGAAGTGTTTCGATGAGTTCACTGAAGTCCTTTTTCAGGAGTTCTGACTGCTCTTTCCGAATATCATTCTTCCCCACATGGATAATGATTCGATTTGCAGTCTTGTGCTTCATTAAGATGTTCCGAAGTTCCCTGTTCACATCAGAGACAGTTGCTTGAGGAAAGCAGCATGTAGTTGTAGTCCTGCTACTGATATTTCTGATAATGGAGTCACCCACTATCAGAGTCCTGGGCTCGGCCGCTCTCTGAGCTGAATGCCGCTGTCTGTTCGACCTTGAGCGCCTGTTTGTAGCGATGTTAGCTGCTGGCTCATACGATCCATGTTCAATCACATTTGGGGATTCTTCACCCACATTCATTGCTTCAAATCTGTTCTCAAGCTGTATAGGAGGTGGTAAAACACCAGTTTTTGCAAGCCTTGTCATAGCCATATCTGGGGTAGAGGATGCTACCGCAGCAATACGAGATACTCGTGACAATCTGATGTCTCGAGTGCCTTTGGGTCTCGTTCCCTGTTTGTGCCATCGATTAGTGTGTCGATCAGTTTCGGCTTGTTCCTCTACACTTATAAACTGTTGAGATTCACTAGGTTGACGGCACTCACCGGCTGTATGCTGAGGGGGTCCATGACGATGGTCTTCTGAGTGTTTTGGAAGTCCAGCAAGTAACTTTGTTTCAAGAACCACAATCCTTTGTAGAAGTCTGTGGCAGTTTGTGCAGCAAGTAGAATCCAGAAGAGGCTGAAGAGGCATTTTCTTTCTCGTCTGTTGAAAGTAGGCAGTTGTGTTTTCCCGTCTCCGGAATGGGAAACTGCTGGCAGTGGGAGGAAAAGAGTCTCCTTTTTCGTAGTATTATTCCAGTTACAAAAAGTTTTTAATTTAGTGTTTGTGCCAAAAATCTGTTGTTTGAGCACTGTGCTGATCTGCTGAGGTTAAAATCTTAGAAAAGTCTGAGAAAAGTATATAAACAGGGAGCAAAGCGCGGAGCAGTAAGCAAGAGCGTCCGAACAGTAGCAAAGCCGGAAGCACTACAAAAGTGTTACGTTTTGTTGTCCTTTGGTGTGACACCCCCAAATTATACTGTATGTTAAACTAAATAATCATGGAAAATTATGCAAATGTGTCTTCCTAACTGCTAATGACAGGTTAGCGTGGAATAGCAAGGTCATTAATTGACACAAAACGCTGAAACGTCCTTTGGTGTGGCAGAAAATGTCCTCCGGTGTGACCTGTGTACTGTCACACCACAGGAAAAAGATGTCACACCAGAGGACAAGGTCTCTTTAAAAAGATTTTAAATAATTAAATAAGATTTGTTTAACTGCTTTTTATTTATTTATTTATTTATTTTATCATTTTCAGTGTTCTGAAATGCAGTAATTACATTAATTAAACCATTTTCTGATGTTTTTGCAGGAAACTTGTACTGGTATATAGTGTCATGAAAATAAGTATAAAATGTGATGCTTTGTTTTTGTAACCAAAAGAATTGAGGGACAGAAATTAGTGGAAGTGAGAGGACATAGAAATATAGATAGAAAATGAACAGGAATCCACTAGAAGGGTGGATCCTAAGAGAATGATGAGGAAAGTAAACAGAATCAAAATGATGCCTTAAAAAGAGTATATAGTTTTAATAATTCACATCTTAATGAATATAGTTTGAACATCAATCATATTTAGCTGTGCCACACATGCAGCAGGGGGCTAAAAGAGTTTCAGTAACATACTGGTTGACTTAGAGACTGAATTTTGAAAAAAAATTTGTCTTTCTTCTTTGACATGTTCAAATGAATAAAAAACCCACAGATTTGTCTTTATATCAAAATATCTTTAAAAAAAAAAAACAGTGGAGTATTGCAATAGGGGAGATAGAAATATCACTTATCTTAAAATGGTATATTTTTAAGCAGTTTTGAACGGATGACAGCAAAGTTTGTCTTGTTGTCAAAGTTTGTCTTTAAATTGTCCAACAAGTCATGGGGGAAAAATTACGTTAATTATAATTTCGTAATAAATAAATAAATAACACTATATGAAAATAAGTGGCTAATAATGAAGATACATCTCTCTCATGCTATTTATATATTATTGAGGGTTTTCTCCTTAATTTTTGCTATGTCACACCATAGGACAAATTTATGGTACTGTTTAGTAAAAATGTTTAAAAAAAAAAAAAAAAAAGTGAAAGAATTTTCAATGTTAGTGACCCTTTATATTTTCCCAAAGATCAGACTTCACACTACAAAAATTATATGCATTTCTTCTTCAAAACTTTTATTTGACAAAATAAGCATTTGTACTGCTATTTGTTAGAAACCTGGACTGGAAACAATTGTGCACTTCCAAAAGTTTGTTTAACCCTTTAACTGTCACTCCCATTATTGAACCTAATCGTGAAAATGCACTATTCAAACTTACATTTTTAGAATTTATAAACGAAAACATTTTGTAAAATGAGTTAAATGTACATTTTCAATAGTAATGCAATGTCTGATTTTAAAATGGTTTTCAGATGATGAATTTTGAGATTTTAAGTTTTCAGCTGATATCTAAGTTCTTATGATATCTAAAGCGTGATAGGGAAAAAGGCAACAAAAAAAGTATTTTTGTGACAGAGGTCAGAACTCCTGTTATGATTTATGATTTTTTTTAGGGTGCACTCTTGTCGTAAATTAATCTATTACTTTTCCTACACAATTTGTAACACAAAACAGTGGTAAAATATCTTTTTAGGAGTCTTAGACCTTTCCAGCGATGTATAGTTTGTCATGATTAGATTAGGATTTATTTGTAATATGGTGAAGTAAACGTATATGGGACGGTGACAGTTGTGGAGTAAAACTGCATTGTTGAATCTGAAATCATAGGCAGAGGAAAAATCTCAACTGTAGATTTCAAAGTAGAGATAGTTCCCACCCAGAGCTCCCTGTGTCTTGATAAAAATAAAACGCTGTTGGTAACATCCTTGGTAACAAATCATATCCTGCTTCTAAGCTTGGAAAACTCTTTCAAAAGTGTTATTCTGTCACACACAGATCCTGCCAAGTCGTTATGCAAGAGAGAAAGTACTATCCAGTCTATTTTTACCATGGAATTAACCCCAATGGGGTGCTCTTGTCTTATTTTGCAAATACAACTGGCTTGATGCACATTATCTCACTACTTAAAAGAGAATTCCACTTCTAGAACAAAAATTTACAGATAATGTACTCATCCCCTTGATGTTCATTAGGGGTGGGAATCTTCAGGCACTTCACGATCCGATCCGATCCGATTCTGATTCTGGGAGTCACGATCCGATTCCAAAACTATTCTTAATCTACATTTTTCCCCAATTAATTCTTCTGCTTACATCTTTACAACCTTACATTGGAACCAAAATTGCAGTTTCTTTGCTTTTTTTTCAGAATTGGAATCTCAGTATGTCAGTACTGCCATCTTAAAAGTAGGAGTGTGAATCTTCACTGGTTTCATGATTCAATTCAATTACAATTTTCATTATCAACTTAAAATCACCATGCATCACATTCTCAGTTTTCAATATTACATGGCTACATTTTCATATAAATTTTATATAAAATTTATTTTGTGCAAACATATTTTTTTAATTATATAAACAGGCTACTTTTTAAAACAATCAGTTATTTAAAATAAGTGTTGTTTAGTATCCGAAAGTTTTCAGACAATAGTTATGGGTTTTTTCTATTTTCCTCAGCATTATTGCCGTTTGATTATTACTGATGAGATCATAGACATTGGCAGCGTTAACAGACTGTATTCACACTAATGCACGGATCTATTTCGATATATCAGATGTTTTGTCCTGCTCTGAAAACATAACTGACTGTAAACATCAATTTCGTATAAAAGTATTTGAAAATGGACGTGCATTTAACCGTAGCCACAATCGATCTTCAGTTCAACAAACACAAAGCGCACGTTCGTGCATCTAATAGTACTGCATTCCAAACGGCATTAATGACAGCATATCTAAAATAAAACAAGGCGGGTGGAAGCACAAGCACACACTGTCAAGCAATGCACACGTGTCTAGCGGCTTTCACAGCAAACGCGAAAAGGGCTGCGCTATGAAACTCATTTGGTTCAATTGCTTGCACCGCACGAGGACGGCTTGTTTCTGCTTCGACCAAAGTGCACGCGCAGCGGAGCGGGCCCCTGGCGCACAAGCCGCGCTTAAAGTTAAAAATAGTTTAACTTTTGCCGCTCTGAACCCAGGGACCAGCGCAGCGCTTTCCGCGTTCAGCGGCTATGAAAACCGCTTCTCACGGCACAAATTTTGTGCAGTGAAGCCGCCACGTCTCTAGCGCACACGTGCCCCATGCGGGAAAAAACAAGCTCTGAAATATTCAGAATCGATTCAGAATCGTTGAAGAGAGAATCGCGATGCATCGGAGAATCGATTTTTTTTCTCCCACCCCTAATGTTCATGTCTTTCTTTCTTCACTCGTAAAGAAATTATGTTTTTTGAGGAAAACATTTCAGGATTTTTCTCCATATAATTGGCTGATATGGTGCACTGAGTTTGAACATCCAAAATGCAGTTTAAATGCGGCTTCAAATGATCCCAAATGCGGTTGTAAAGGATCCCAGATAAGACCCTTCTTCCTTGGCTGGGATCGTTTACAACCGCATTTGGGATCGTTTGAAGTCACATTTAAAAGAGAAGTCCACTTCCAGAATGACAATTCACAAATAATTTACAAACCCCTAGTCATCCAAGATGTTCATGTCTTTCTGTCTTCAGTCGTAAAGAAATTAGGGTTTTTGAGAAAAGCATTTCAGGATTTTTCTTCATATAATGGACTTCAATTGTGCCCCCGATTCTGAACTTCCACAATGTGGTTTAAATGCAGCTTCAAAGTGCTCTAAATGATCCCAGCATGCATGTTCACGATGCTATGTACTATTGAATCATGTCAAAAGATCATGCCGAACGGAGGTGGAACCACAGACCCAGTGTTTACAAAGCGAACACGCAAAGACTAAGAAAGTGCAATTAAGTCAAACGCTGTGTACAAACAAAAAGGTACAACGTGTTGGACGATTCTGAAATTGTAGGAGAAAATAAGGAGTTTTTTGCCATACTCTACCTTTTTTAGCTTTTTTACCGACTGAGACCTTTGAGTCTCGTTCAGCAAAATGAACAAATCTTTTTTTGAGTCATTTCGTTAATTTTAGCAAAATCAGCATCACGTGACAGCCCCATAAGATGAACGAACGACTTGAAAAACCTGAAGACTCGAAAGAGGTGAACTAATTCCAGCACAGAACCTAATAGGATGTTGCGCATGTGCAACTGAATGAATCACTCCCCGAGACGACTCATTCTTCGTGAGTCACATTAAAGATTTGTTCAAAATGAATGAATCGTTCAAGAACGACGCGTGGCCAGAGATGGCAAAAGTACACACATCCTTTACTTAAGTAGAAGTACAGATACTCATGTTTAAAAATACTCTGGTAAAAGTAGAAG
Source organism: Cirrhinus mrigala (assembly GCA_036247105.1). NCBI lineage: Eukaryota > Metazoa > Chordata > Actinopteri > Cypriniformes > Cyprinidae > Cirrhinus > Cirrhinus mrigala. Next base: position 32,052,214 of record CM070019.1, on the reverse strand, counting down.
TACTGACTACACTTTGTTACTCAAGTTAAAGTAAAGATGTATGAGCTCTTGCATGTACTTAAAAAGTACCAATTACTACTACCTGTTTAGTGTCACAATGGTAACTGGACCTCACGTCATATCGACACATTAATATAAAATAACTTATATTTAAAATTTTGTTAGCTAATAAATGTATCAACGCTGAACAACCACTATGTAGAACAGGGCAGGGCTTGGGCAAAAATTTCAAGCCGGGAAATCTCACACTCATCCAGGCCATCCCATTCACTGACAACAAATTCAGAAACCACGGAAAACTATATTTTCTAAATTGCCTAAATGTCAAAATTAGTACAATAATAATTACATCATGGCAATATCTTTACAGAAAAATTTCTAATACTGAACATGTAATTGCATTATCATTAGTCATTTTTCTCTTACCAAAATTTACCATGTTTTTTTGGCGGATTAATTTACAACCATAATTTTACTACAGATTTCATGGTTAGTCTACGGTTAGTGTAGCAAAACCAGAGTTAAGTGGTTACCATGGTTTAACTACAGTAACCATCATTTTTGGTTTTAATTGTGTAAAAGTTGTGATGTTATCTGCCCTAGCTCCCTCTAAACATATTATAAAACATTGTCTTATAACATTTGAATGCTAAATTACTACTGTAATTTTACAGTAGATAATAATGATTACAGTTAGCATACAGTTTAGCATACAGTATTTTAGCATACAATATTTTTTGAGTGATGATATTAATTAACTTAGTTTAGTTTACAGTAGCTATTATTAATCCTCCGGCTACTGCTAAGAGTTGCTAGCACTTAACTAAGTAAACAAAGACAAAACTACAGTAAGTTAGCCTATTTACAGATGAAACCAATCTGCACTTGATGTCCTGAATAGGTCAGTAGTTTTGCCTCTCTGATCCACTCCATTCCCGAGTCACTCGCATTGATTTACTCTGATAGAAACCGTTTGGTGGAGACGCGGAGCGCTCGCAAGCCGAATCGTGTTGTCAGTACAGACTAACCGATTCATGATGTAAGAAGTAGAAAGTACAGATATGTGTGTTAAAAATGTATGGAGTAAAAGTGGACGCGCATCCGAGAGCCTGTGCTACGCGAGCTTTTGTGCTTAAAAAGTATACAAACTTTTATTTTTCGAAAAAAATGACAGATAAGACCCTTTTGGGATCATTTAGAGCCCTTTGAAGCTGCATTTAAACTATTTGGAGTTGAAATGATCATTTTGGAAGTTCAAAAGCGGGGGGAACAATTGAAGTCCATTATATGAAGAAAAATCCTGAAATGCTTTCCTCAAAAAACATAATTTCTTTACGACTGAAGACAAAAAGACATGAACATCTTGGATGACAAGGGAGTGAGTAAATTATTTGTAAATTGTTGTTCTGGAAGTGGACTTCTCCTTTAAACTGCATTTTGGAAATTCAAACTCGAGGCACCATAAAAGTCCACTCTACAGAGAAAGATGCTGAGTTGTTTTCCTCAAAAAACAACTTCTTTACGACTGAAGAAAGAAAGACATGAACATCTTAGATGACAAGGGGGTTGGGTGCATTATCTGTAATTCTTTGTTCTGGAAGTGGACTTCCCCTTTAACAATCTGCCAAGTACCTTCAGTAAAAAGAAACCAAAGAGACCATGAGTTTGTGATACCAGAGTGGTATTTTATTCAGTGGTTGTTATCAGGGAATAACACAGAATCAAGTATTCCACATAGTTAATCATTTTTATGTTATGCCCGATAAATGAGCAATATAAAAATGTAAAATTTTGCATAAAAAGATTTAACAAAAGTTGTTTAAACAAAACAAATAAAATGTTCTAACATGGTATTGTAAGTTATTGTAGTGTTTCTCATACTTTGCAGTGTTTAACGTGTCTACATTAGGGAAGTCTTCCATTACACAGTGCTTTATAGCAGAGTTATTTAGGTTACCTCTGAAACATTAGTGCTATCGCCATCGGCCACTCAGATTTTCATTGTAATGTGACCCGAGCCCTTTCAGTGAAGAGACAGATGCCATTTGTCAAGATAAAACAACATTGTTTCCCTTGTACCATCACAGCTGTAGCAGGGAAGTGATTTTGTTATTGCCTTCTGTCTTTTAAATTATTTTTCTATTTTTTGTCTCGATGGCTTAGTGTGATTCTAGCTTTTTGCTGACAGGAGATTTGACATAATATATTAGCATTTAGTCTAACGTGACTGTTTTTTGGTGGGTTGCAGCCTGACTAAAACAATAGCGTCTCTGTAGTGATGATCACCTCTGAAGAAACCGTGTCCTTCACTCTTATCAAAGTGCCAGGACTCTCACAGTCATAAAAAAAACATTTGAATTTTAAATAGACAAAAAATATGTAGTATTCAATATTTTTGTATAACATTAATTAAATATTGCCTATTTAAATATAAAAAAAAAAATATTTATACATTTATCAATAACAACTGCCAAGTCATGGAAATTCATTCAGAAGTTCTGAGAACCTTGTGGGATGTATGCTGTCCTTGAAGTTGCTGATATGAACCTGTTTTTTTACTCTTCCAGAACAAAAATCTCACCCCCTTGTCATCCAAGATGTTCATGTCTTTCTTTCTTCAGTTGTAAAGAAATTGTTTTTTGAGGAAAACATTTCAGGGTTTTTCTCCATATAATGGACTGATATGGTACCACGAGTTTGGGAACTTCCAAAATGCAGTTTAAATGCAGTTTCAAATGATCCCAAATGCGGTTGCAAATGATCCCAGCCGAGGAAGAAGGGTCTTATCTAGCGAAATGATTGGTTATTTTCATTTTTAAAAATACAATTTAAATACTTTTTAATCTCAAACTTTTGTCTTGTCTTGGTCTCCCTGAACCCTGTGTATTCTGGCTCAAGACAGTTTGGGTATGTCGAAAAACTCCAATCGTATTTTCTCCCTCAACTTCAAAAATCATTTCAAAATCATCCTACATCGCTGCAGAAGTACCGACCCAGTCTTTGCGAAGTGAACATGCAAAGAAGATCAAACACCCTTAACAAAAAAGGTAAAACAGCAATATAGGACGATTTTGAAGTTGAGGGAGAACATGAGATGGGAGTTTTTCGACACACCCTAACTCTCATGAACCGGACCAAAAAAGTTCAGGCAGAGTACAACCACATTTGGGATCGTTTGAAGCTGCATTTAAACTGCATTTTGGAAGTCCAAACTCGAGGCACCATAGAAGTCCACTCTACTGAGAAAAATACTGAGATGTTTTCCTCAAAAAACTTAATTTCTTTACGACTGAAGAAAGAAAGACATGAACATCTTGGACGAAAAGGGGGTGTGAGTACATTATCTATAAATTTTTGTTCTGGAAGTGGAGCTTAACTGCTTGTGGTTTGCTTATATTCAGCCGCTTGTAGGTTGTCATTGCGGAAGCACATCAGAGAGGTTTTTGTTCCAACCTAGCATTTTTGTGTAATCATGCGACAGTAACAAGCACCAAAGGCAACAGTGAGACCATCTATCATCACACTAGAGCAAACCCAGTAACCGCATCCTTCTGCTGACATCCAGACAATGGCTGTTTTATAAAATGTACAGGCGTACATCTGCTGGACAGTTCTACAAGCCCGTTCATATATATATTTTCCCATCAAATTTCTTACTGTAATATTTGTATGAAGAGCTGAGACATAAACTAAACATAAACTTAGAGCAACTGAAGCAATGAGTAATTGAAGCCATTTTAAGATTATTTTAGATAAAATAATTGAAAAATCATAAAAACAACCACTAGTAATGTGATTTAATGGGTTATCACTAGGGGTGTGACGAGACACCTATCCCACGAGACGGGACGAGACATGAGACTGGGTTCACGAGAACGAGACGAGACGAGATTTTTAAACTTTTTTTTTAAAGAAATCCTTAATGATGATATATATATATATATATATATATATATAGGGAAAATAGTCTTTTATTCAACTAAAAAAGACAAAATGCAAAAAAATGGAGGTACATTTTTAACTTTTTGAAATTAAACTTCCATTTTAATGAATTATATGCAGTAATAAACAACATTTAAACGAGCTTCACGATTCTGGATAACTTGAGAATCCCAGTTGCATCTTTCCAGCAAATTCGTTGATGCGCTAAACTAAAACCGTTTCATATATCGACACGAAATCCATAACTTTTTGTCAGCATGGTCTGAAGATGATCCGAGTCAAATTTGAAATATAGCCAAATTAAAATATAGCCCAAAATGGCTGACATGGGAAAATTGGGTATGGTACGACTCAAATCTAAAGAGACAAGTTTTGTGATTTTTGTGAAGTTATAAACAAAAATAGCCATTTTTTCATATCTCCTGACCACTAGATGGCAGTGCGTCAAAACACTGCAGGTAGCCTCAAGTCATGCTTGCTATAACACAAACCAAGTTTGGTCTCAATACACCAAACTGTTGCAGAGTATTTTTTGCATGCTTTTCGTAGAATTAATTTGCACGTTATTCGAGAACGGTTTGACGAATCAACTTGAATTCCATAACTTTTTTTTTTTTTTTTTTTGCCAGCATGGTCTCAAGATAATCTGAGCCAAGTTTGCCGAAAATCAGACAAACTGTCTAGGACGAGTTTGAAAAAGTAGGTTTTTCGAACAATTAAAAATAGCCAAAAAATGAAACCTTGCTTTTTTAAAACAGTCATAAAAAACATTTCAATTTTAAATATTAAAAATATGTAGTATTCAATATTTTTGTATAATATTTATTAAATATTTAAATAAAAAAAGTCAGTTCTGAAGTCATTCAGAAGTTCTGGGAACCTTGTGGGATATATGCTATCCCTGAAGTTGCTGATATGCATCTGTTTTTAGGATTATTGTGGTTTGCTTATCCACCTTATTTTTCAATGTGGAAGTAAGCTGTTTTCTGGTAATGTGTTAGACGTCCAGTTCATAATCCGCCATAGGGAAATAACCAGAAGAATATCGAAGTGCAGTAAATGGTAAAACAGTTTGCACTACAAACCAGTGTTCATAATTAAGATAATAGATTAGAATAATATGGTAAGACACACCAGTTTGCAATTTCAAGCAGCAAAACAAGCTTTTTGTGCAGCTCAAAATAGCTGGAAGTGGATGAGACCGGAAGCCAGACACAAAAAAATTTACAAATGGCTGCACCCACTCTTATGGGAACAATAAGGTTGTTCCCATAAGGTTGTCATTGTGGAAGCACATCAGAGAGCTTTTCATTCTAACCTAGCATTTTGTGTAAATATGCGGCAGTAACAAGCAACAAAGGCAATATTGAAACCATCTATCATCACACTATAGCAAACCCAGTAACCGCATCCTTCTGTTGACATCCAGACAATGGCTGTTTTATAAAACGTGCATGTGCATCCTAATGGACACTTCTAGAAGCCTGTTCATGTATACATTTTTCCAATCAAATTTCTTACTTGTATGACTGGGTATTTAAAAATGTATTTATTAAATAGGTCCCAATGAAAATGTACTCGCAAATTAAGATCTGTGGGTCGAACATTAGGACACGCAAAGTGAATCGCGCACATGACTAGACAGAAAGTGAGGCTTCTACGAAAGGGATTTCTACGTTAACAAGCCTCGAATCGGCCCCTAAATGAGCTGATCTATGCACTTTATGTTTGCATAAACAAAATAATAGCGTTAAAAATGTCAATAATATTACAGACCAAAAATATTGGTTGGGTGACATACAACATAACATGTTACAACATGGGCTACGACATGTTCAAATAAAGTTTTGACAAAAAAAGTTTTTGAGCCTTTAAATCATTTTTTTAAAAGTCAAAATGCTTAATTACAGATATGTTATCTGCATGCCCTCTAACGCAAGCTCTGATGTCTCGGTTCAAATGTCATTTCACTAGTTGACAGTCATTCAAGATTTAGCGATCCAAACTTGCTAATGATGTGGGAACACAAATTCAAAAAGCATATGTTGTCCATAAAAACATAATAACATCTCTCATAAAGGTGTGCATCTTTACAAAGTAAACAATGGTCTAAAAAACACTTAGCCTCTTCGCTAATTAACACACAAAATACCATTGGTATCCACCTTATTTTTCAATGCGGAAGTATGCTGTTTCCTGGTAATGTGTTAGACGTCCGGTTCATAATCCGCCATAAGGAAATAACCAGAAGAATATCGAAGTGCAGTAAACAGTAAAACAGTTTGCACTACAAACCAGTGTGTTCATAATTAAGATAATACATTAGAATAGTATGGTAAGACACACCAGTTTGCGATATCAAGCAGCAAAACGAGCTTTTTGTGCAGCTCAAAATAGCTGGAAGTGGATGAGACCGGAAGCCAGACACAAAAAAATGTACAAATGGCTGCACCCACTCTTATGGGAAAAATAAGGTGGATACTACGCCCGCCGCCTCACCAGAAGTTGTACCCACGTTCTTTTTTATAGTAGCACCCCCCGGAAACTTGTGGATAACACAAACCAAGTTTGGTCTCAATACACCAAACCGTTGCAGAGATATAGCCTCACATCCATTTTTGCTTACTTTTTGTAGAATTTGTTTGTGCGTTATTTGAGAACGGTTTGAATAATCAACTTGAATTCCATAATTTTTTGCCAGCACTGTCTGAAGATGATTTGAGCCAATTTAACAATAAAAAAGCAAAGCAAAAAAAAAAAAAGAAATCTTACAATTTTTACATTTTGGTGTTTATTTGAGTCAACATAAGCCAAGGATTCAGAGAGAAAAAAATCTTTATTCTGTGCCTTACAGTTCTCATTAGCATAAAATTTGTGAAAATTTGGACAAGTGGTGGCGCTAGAGGGTTTGAGTTAGAGAGTCTAAACTTACTATGGTTAATGTTGAGACTGTCCTTTATCAGTGTGCCAAATTTCACAACTTTTCCGCAAGCGGTGCTATGGGTTGCCATAGACTGAAGACCAGGAGAAGAAGAAGAACACCAACGGATACAATAGGTGCCTTTGCACCTTCGGTGCTTGGCCCCTAATAAGCTGATCTATGCACTTTATGTTTGCATAAACAAAATAATAGCGTTAAAAATGTCAATAATATTACAAACCAAAAATATTGGTTGGGTGACATACAACATAACATGTTACAACATGGGCTACGACATGTTCAAATAAAGTTTTGACAAAAAAAGTTTTAAAGCAAAATGCTTAATTACAGGTATGTTATCTGCTTGAAAAAGGAGTTCTACATAGGCCTTATTATTCAAAGTGTCAACGTGTAGTTTGTTTTCCATCTAACAGTTAAGATTTACAAGAAAAATTTCGTCCGATTTTCGCATTGGTGTAATCAAAAACAACAGCTGAATGAAAATGTAAATCCACTATCAGACAGCAGGTGGCGCTTCTGGAACAGCAGAAATAGAGCTGTTTCCCGGTAACCTCTGTAAACAAACAGCAATGTGCTTATAAACACTGCTTTATTAGGCATTACACTGAGGAAAGATGAAAAGCAAACATCAAACTTTTCTAAAGATAGTTCCCTTTTATGTATTCATAGAATTAATTAATTCGTACATTTTTTCATATAATTTCTCACCGTCATGTTTTCACACAAAAGAAAACCTACGTGCATGTTGCTTCTGTGTGAGACCGTTATAAATTTTGCCTAACTCTGTGCAGTATTTGCTGCAGGTCTTTCAAAACGCTCTAAACAAATACAGTTTTAATGATGATTAAAATACGGAATGGTAGCCCTATTAAAGCTTATTTGGATTTTATGAAATTTATCTTTAAAATAGAGTATCCTGAAAAAGAGACATTTCTTTTGTTTTGCTGAGTTTATATACGTGCCAGTGTTGTTGAATATACAAGTTTGTGCTTCAACCAGTCTAATCTTTGTCATCTCCAGATTCCTTTAGAGTCACAGTACCCTCCAGTCCTGTACTTGCGGTCCGTGGAGCCACGGCTCTTCTTTCCTGTGAGTTTGAACCAGACCCTAACTTCTCTAATTTGGTGATCACATGGCAACGGCAGGAAAGCATCAAGGTGGTCCACAGCTTCTACTACGAGAGAGACCAGCTCGAGCGACAAAACCCAGATTATTTAAACCGGACCGTGTTAAATCACAAGGAGCTCGCTAAAGGAAACGCATCCCTGAGTATAGCCAATATTGGACTGAAGGATGCAGGGAACTACTTGTGCATAGTGAGCAACGACAAGGGAACTGACAGAGGACTGGTGCGGCTAGTTTATACAGGTACGCCAGTGGTTTTTGATATATTATTTTATTTGTCAATTATGTCAATTTTTTTTAAATGTCTGCATTTTTTTTATTATTTTTTATTTCAGTTTTAGTTATTTTTAGTACAGCGTTAGACTAAATAAAAAACTGGTTTTAGTTTAAACTTTAGTAATAACCCTCCCAAACATTAGTCACGGTTTAAGTAAACGCAATATAATTAGACATATCATGTAATTCCAAACCTGTATGTTGTAATTTTTTTGTGCAACACAAAATGTGAAATGGAAACTGAGAATATCTTTCAAATGCATATGCCAGGTCATATGGATTCATATTCTGTCATTTAATTTTGACTTCTAATAGTTTGATGTGAGAGATGATCTGGAAATCACTGTGTGCTTTGTGTTTTCAGCCTTCTATTCCGAGCCAAGGTTAAGCATCCTTCTTAAATCCACCGATGTGACTATCCAGTATGAGATGGAGGGCTACCCGAGGCCAGAGGTCATGTGGTTGGGGTCAGGAGGTCAGAATCTCACTAACCACCTGGAGGTTTCGTCTACATCAGATGGTGGTCTGTACCACTTAAAAAGCAGCTACGTAACCCAGAGTCCAGTGTTCAATGTCACATTTATGTTGAAAAACCCTGCTGCGCAACAGGAGCTACAGCGCCATGTTAACCTCAGCTTGGGTAAGCACTGCCAGAAAAAATATTGCACTGCTATCTGGGATAACAGTGTATTCAATCAGTGATGTTCAACTGCTGTTAAAATGCTGAATTTTTACACATTGCACAAAAGTCAGTAAGATTTCTTAATTGTTTGAAAGAAATCTCTTATGCTCACCAAGGCTGCATTTATTTATTTACATTACTGTAAAAACAGTAATGTTGTGAAATATTATTACAATTTAAAATAACTGGTTCTTATTTGAATATATTTTCAAATGTAATTTATTCCTGTGATGAAAAGCTGAATTTTCAGCATCATTAATTCAGTCTTCAGTGTCGCATGATCCTTCAGAAATCATTCTAATATGCTAATTTCGTGCTCAAGAAACATTTTATTATTATTAATGTTGAAAACTGTTGTGCTGCTTCATATTGTTGTGGAAACCAATATACATTTGTTTTTCAGGATTCTTTGAGTAATTCAGTGGTTGAGAACAGCATTTTTTTTTAAATATAAATCTTTTGTAACACTGTAAATGTTGTAACAAACCAGCAAAACCTCACACGGAATAAACAACATTTACTGTGGTACACCAAGAATGTCATGAATAAACATGAGCAAGTAATTTAGGATTACACTTATGAGAAACATCTGGTGGAGTGTTTTCTTAGCTTGCAACTTCTTCGACTGTAGGGTTTCTCTGATTATCAGGGATTATTGAATTTATCAAATAGCATGCAAAAAAATAGATCTTATTGATTTTATCAAGCATTATGCAAAAAAAAAAAAAGTAATCATCTTGTCAAGTAGTATGCAAAAAAAGGTAAAGATCCTATCAAGCAGCATCAAAAAAATTAAAGATCTTAATGATCTTATCAAGCAGTACATAAAAAACGTAAAGATGTTGTCAAGCAGTTTGCAAAAAAGGTAACGATCTTATCAAGCAGTACACAAAAAGTAACGATTTTATCAGGCAGTATGCAAAAACGTAAAGATCTTAACGATCGTATCAAGCAGTACGTAAGCAAAGTGAAGATCTCATCAAGCAGTACATAAAAAAGGTAACGATTTTATCAAGCAGTATGCAAACAATCGTAAAGATTTTGTCAAGCAGTACGCAAAAAAGGTAAAGATTTTATCATGTAGTACACAAAAAAAACAACGGTCTTATCAAGCAGCATGTAAAAAAACGTAAAGATCTTAACGATCTTATCCAGCAGTACTCAAAAAAGTGAAGATCTTACCAAGCAGTACACAAAAAAAAAAAACATAAAGATCTTATCAAACGTAAAACATCATATCAAGCACTACGCAAAAAATGTAAAGAACGTATCGATGCTATCAAGCAATATGCAAAAAAACTTAAAGCTCTTATCAAACTTATCAAGCAGTACAGAGAAAAACATAACAATTGTATCATTCCTATCAAGCAGTATGCAAAAAAACAAACAAAAAAACTTAAATATCTTATGGATCTTGCAAGCAGCATGCAGAAAAAAATGTAAATAAACATCTTATTGATCTCATCAAGCCAAATTCTAAAAAGAAAAAAAAAAAACAGCATGGAGGATCAACCGGGCATTTTAACACCAAAATCAAGCAGCACTGAATTTCATTACAGATAACAATCTGAGTGAAAAACTAACATGAAATGTGTATTTTGAAGACACCTTGAATTTGAAAGTAACCTGAATTTAAGTACTTTGTTTGTCCTGTTGTGCTTTAATGAGAGCAGTACTCGTAGCAAACATTGAGTGGCTGAGTGGCTGGAGAGGTCATTATCTGCACCAATCCCATGGACTGAATCATCATTGGCATCAGCTGTGTTATGAGTACAAAGCTCAGTCTCAGGAATTTAGGCCCCGTTTACACGAAGGGAAGACGCAGATATTTCCCTGCGGTTTGGCCTCTCATTTACACGAAAACCCCGTTTTTATCACAGAAAACGATTATTTCTAAAAACTCCGGCCAAAGTGGAGATTTCTGATAACGCCGGTTATGTGTTGCCGTGTCAACTGGGAGAAACGGGGTTTTAGGTTCTCAAACGTCACATTATGCGCCAGAAAATGCTTAACGTTATGTGAGCGCCCTATTTACAGTTTGTTTGGCTACGGATCAACGTCGATTCTGAGGATTTTGATTGGCTTGCATGGCTTTATTCTTTTCCCTATACTGCCGCCCATAGGTTTGGCATAGTTATTATGGCGCTCGACGGCGTATTTATGCGGGTTGATATAAATGACAAGTTTTTTGAAAACGATGTTGTGTGCACAATGTTATTATTGAAAACGGAGGGGAGGAAATATTCGTTTCTCTAAATACCCAGCTATGTGTAAATGTGGCCTTAGTGGTTGCTTAGTTTTTCCTCTCTGTCATTGCTGAATTTAGTTCTGTCGCTGTGGTTTTGCATCTTTAGTTTTTCTGAACTTTTTGGATTTTTTAATTTTTCATTATTGCAGTGAAAAGTTCAAATGAAAAGTTAACATGAGTTTTAGAATATGTCCATTATTAAAAAGCACTTGAGCTGACATCAACCAAACCTGATGCTCATGTTCTCCAGCATGTTTGAGATGTTCCTTGAAGCAAGAAAATCAAATAGTACAAAGAGTCACATGATCAGTGTTGGTCATTTGGTGTGCATTTGGTATGCAACTTGAGTTCTTGAGAGTAGAATCAGTCCTTCATTGTCTGTTAGCTAACAGTTTGTCTGTTTCACATATTCTTTTTTTTCCCCCCTCTGGGACTATTATGAATAAGCAACGGCCCTAGTTTATGTTTGTTTGTTTTTTTTACACCTAGTTACCAAATAGAGTGTGGCAGAGTACTAAAGCCGGGCTCACACTACAGGATTTTTAGCCCGATTTGGCCCCGATTCTCCCCTTCCAAGATGTTTCGGTAGTGACAGCATATTTTCGGTAGTGACAGTAATGCTTTGGTAGCGACCACATTACATTACAGAATTTTAACTTGCATACTAAAACACTACTAAAACATACTAAAATACAAAAAAAAATTGCATAACGGTACTTTGCATAATTTAGTTTATTTTCCCCAAATATGAGGATTATGTGTTCCCTTTTGTCACTACCAAAATAATGATGACATGTTTTGGTAGTGACATTGTTAGGGGATTTCACTCGGAAAACAAAGATGTCACTACCGAAACTCCATCAAATGACAATTTTAAAAAATGCTGGGTTAAAAACAACCCAACTTGTGCCAGCACTGGGTAAATATTGGACAGAACACATGCTGGGTTATTTTGACCCAGCAGGTTGGGTTAAATGTTTTTACCAAACATGCTGTTTTTTTTTTTTTTTGTAAGTCAGCTATTGTTTACAAAGTATTATATTGCTGGGTTAAAATGGACTGGAACTTATGAAAACACACACAGAATTACTAGAGACAACAGAAATAATCAAAAGAAGAACAATTATTATTAAGCAAGAACATATGGACAAAATACAAGACAAAGTGAATTTATTTGGGTGAACACAGCATAGTTTACAATATTACATACATTTATATGTATATACTGTACATATAAGGGAATGAAAATGTTTTGTTAAATGCATGTTTTAGCACCATTTTAAACTTGGGTTAAATTCAGTATTTGCATGGATTTATTTATGTACTTTCACAAGTATCATTTAAAAAAGGATGTAAGTTACTAACTTCACATTTAATTTCACAAAACCTAGAGTTTAATCATGTCGAAATATTCAAATGAAAACCTTACAAATAAGTTCATACCTGCTTACTTTTTACATTTTATGATTTGACGCCACATTAAGTGCGCCAAAACTATATTTATTGTTTGAATTTAGTAAAACGTACAAAATTTGAAAGCTGAGACTTTGTTTTATATCGCAAGCGAGGTTGCCAATTTGGCGTGAGATTTAAATGGGCCGAGTGAGAGCGTGAAAGCATTTGCCAACCCCTGCCTTATGTTGCGTAAATACAATTTGCAGCACAGTCAAGACTTTATAAATGCAATGAAATGTATACAAACCTATTTCACTGAAGAAGTGTAAATCGGTGGCGCTGAGAACCCGTCTCTCCTGTAGAGCACTCAAAAAGGCCGCACTCTGACTGACTGTAACTCAACAGCTGGGACTGTAATTAACAGCTTCCCCAACAGGCTAAACCAATTTGGGTTAAAAAAAAAAATAATAATTATAACCCAGCATTTTTTAGAGTTTTGAACCTAGCTCAAAGATGCTAATCAGCACTTGGTTAGCTAGCACAGTTCTGAGCAATAATATACATATAAAAATGAAATGTTATAGAATAGCTCCCAAAAAAGTGTGCTTAATTGCAGAAAAAAGGTGTTCAGTAATGGCGTTCCTTAAAGTTACACACAGATTTTTCAGACTTTTGAACACATCTACCTCAAAATGATAAGACCTATCTACTCACACCTTGTGGCTATGAGAGAGGGGGAATATTTCCTGTTCATAAATGTATGGGTTTAGTTAAAATCAGTCTCTGCCAATAGACTAACACATACACTAGGTTTCGGTAGTGACATGAAAAATGCGGGACACATTTTTTACATAAAGTTTCAGAATTTACAAAGAAAATATAATATATATATATATATATATATATATATATATATATATATATATATATATATATATATATACATATATATATATATATATATATATATATATATATATATATATATATATATATATATATTGAACTTATATATATTTTGAAAGAATCAGAAAGATACTTTTAAAAACAACAATGGAAAATATCTATCATTTTCATAAGTTGAAATTTAAGGGTTAAAATGTTATTGTGGGTTTCAATAAAAAATAGAATGATCTTAATAAACATCTAAGATTTGAATACTTAAATGCTTTTTAAATGTGTTTTTTGGTTGTGGGACAACAGCTTGCACCGATTCTGTCAAATGGCCCATATAATTGATGCACTGAATTGATCAAAAATGATATTAAAAACACTTATAATGTTGGAAAACATTTGTTTAATATGTTATGTTGTTCTTTTCATCATAGAATCTTGAAAAAAAAGAATAATTGGTTTCCACAAAAATATTAAGCAGCACAACTGTTTTCAACGTTGATTATAATCGGAAATGTCTCTCTGCAGCAAATCAGCATATTAGAATGATTTCTGAAGATCGTGTGACACTGAAGACTGGAGTAATGATGCTGAAAATTAAGCTTTGGATCATATGAATAAATAATATTTAAAAATATATTCATAAAGAAAAGTTTCTTTTTCAGAATGTTACTGTTTTTACCATATCGAATAAATCCAACCTTGGTGAGCAGAAGAGACCTCTTACCCACCCCAAACATTTGAACAGTATAGTGCTTAAGTTTTTTTTACAGAAAAAATAGTTGACATAAGACAGCATATTATACCGTCAAATTGTGACTGGACTGTCTCCTCTCTTTGTACGTCTACCTTAAATGAATTTCAGGCTATTTCTTTAAACTCCTTTCAAGATATTATTAAGCAGTTAAAACCTACTACATGTTTGCAAGACATCATTCCCACATGGTTCTTGCTCAAGGTTTTCGATGTTGTTGGGCCAAGTATTTTGGCTATAATAAAAAAGTCTCTACTCACAGTGGCTGTTCCTAAATATTTAAAGCATGCAATGGTAAACCCCTGCTTAAAAATCCAATTTTGACCCTACTGTCCTATCAAATTATAGACCCATTTAAAATGTATCTTTTCTTTCAAAAGCTTTAAAAAAAGGCTGTTTTACTACAACTGCAGATTTTCCTAGAGTCAAATAATATTTTTGAAAAATTTCAATCTGGGTTTAGGAAACATCATAGCACTGAGATTGCACTTTTAAAAGTGTTGAATGATATTTTATTATCTGTAGATTCGGGGGACTCTGTGATACTTTTACTATTAGATTTAAGTGCTGCGTTTAATACCATCGATCATAGAATCCTTTTATCACACCTTGAAAAATGTCTAGGCATTATAGGTTGTGCTCTTGACTGGTTTAAATCTTATCTTGAAGACAGAATGTTTTCTGTTTATCTTGATGGTTTTTCTTCATCCAGCTCCATCTTGCGTTTCCTCAGGGCTCCATTTTGGCCTCTGTTCTGTTCTCATTATATATGCTTCCTCTGGGGTCCATACCAAGCATGGTGTGTCATTTCATTTTTATGCTGATGACACCCAAATCTATTTGCCCTTCAGAAATAAAATTATAAAAGATGCTTGGGATCACTGAATATGTGTTTGTCTGATATTAAGTCTTGGTTCTCTTCAAACTTTTTACATTCAAATGAGGGCAAAACAGAGGCCATTGTGTCCTTCGGAAGCCCCCGATTGTGATTTGGGAAAAAAAAAAAAAAAACTGTCTGTGAGAAATCTGTGTGTTACTTTTGATTCTGCACTCAAGTTCAATAAACAGATAAATTCTGTAGTTAAATCCAGTTTCTTCCAGTTAAGATTGCTATCAAAAGCCAAGAGTATTTTGTCATTTCAAGAGTTTGAGAAGGCAATCCATGCTTTGGTGTCATCACGGCTTGATTATAATAATTTCCTCCATATGGGAATAAGTCAATCAAACGTAAAACGACTTCAGATGGTTCAAAATAAGGCTGCCAGACTTTTGACTGGTGTCCGCAGATTTGATCATATCACGCCCCCGTATTTATGCTTGTATTATGCTGGTGTCCAGTCTGCTACAGAACTGAGTTTAAAATTGTATTGTTTGTTTTTAAAGCTCTGAGTGGAACAGCTCCGAGATATCTCAGTGATCTTTTAAACCCAAATACATCCGCTAGACTACTGAGGTCTTCTGAGAAAAGTGTGTTGGTGGTCCAAGTTAAAAACTTACCGTTTTTCCAGGGCTTATGCTGCGTTCACGCCATATCGTAATTACTGTTATTTTGAGATGACAACATGTGGCGTTCTACTCGGAGCTGTTCACATCCTCAGACTCGGAATTATGCTTTTCTATAGGTGCATTCACGCCATATTGGAATTCCCGTAATTACGAGATTCCAACTTGTAAAAAGCATTCACGTCCTTGTAGAACTCGTAATTACAACTTGTGAACTGGGAGTCTTCTGAGAGCTACAACTTGTACCACATGGCCGCTGTACCATCTGACCAAGGTAGGCTCTGTTTAGGCATTGATAGTGTTGCCATGGAAAAACATAATTCCGAGTCTGAGGACGTGAACAGCTCCGAGTAGAACGTCACATGTTGTCATCTGGAAATTACGGTAATTACGATATGGCATGAACGCAGCATATGGCAACACTATCAACCCCTAAACAGAACCTACGTTGGTCAGGTGGTACAGCGGTCATGTGGTACAACTCCCAGTTCACAAGTTGTAATTACGAGTTCTACGAGGACGTGAACGCTTTTTACAAGTTGGAATCTCGTAATTACGGGAATTCCGATATGGCATGAACGCACCTTTATAACTGTCCTTAGAGTAGGGATGGGCGATATCTTATCGTTTACGATATACCGGTAAAAATGTCCCCCACGATAAGAATTAGTCTTCCCGTGATAATAATGCTAAGTCTAGTTGATGATATATTTCTGTGTGCCACAGTGCGGAATGACAAATGACATGCTGAAGGGGGACGTGAAACTAGTATATCGCTAAATGAGGAGCTCCAATCTGTAAGTGGTTTGGTCAAAACTGTGCAGTGTAACAAAAATCGGTCTGAGCCTTGAATAACATTAACTGTACTGGTAGCAAGTGTGCGATGCAGTTTTGCATGTGTTTGAGTGTGTTTACAAACCTGTTGTCCAACAAAGATATAATTTATTGGCATGCTTTTTCTCCAAATTAACTTCATAACATAGTCAAGTGTTTGAAATGACCTTTTGTGATCGACCGTGGTTTTATATCACAGAATGAGGCTGAAATTATACTATTTTATAGTATTATAAAGGCTATGTCGATTAGCATTAAAGGAAAGGAAAGGAAAGGATGTGATGTGTGGCCAAGTACGGTGACCCATACTCGGAATTTGTGCTCTGCATTTTACCCATCCAAGTGCACACACACAGTAGTGAGAAGTGATCAAACACACACACACACACACACACACACACACACACACACACCCGGAGCAGTGGGCAACCATATTGCTATCGCTGCAATAAAAATACCCAAGATTGCTTTAAGAAAACAGACAAACCATATATTGTGGCAATCGTATGTTTATTGTCTTCATGTTTCCTCAGTTAAAATTGCTCTATCTGCGTTTTATTCAGATACAACGATAACTAGTGATGGGTCGTTCTTGAATGGTTCGTTCATTTTGACCGAATCTTTAATGTGACTCGGAAAGAACGAGTCGTCTCGGGGAGTGATTCGTTCAGTCGCGCATGCGCAACATCATATTAGGTTCACCTGTTAGTTCACCTGTTTCGAGTCTTCGGGGTTTTCGAGTCGTTCGTTCATCTTATGGGGCTGTCACGTGATGAACGAACGACTCAAACCCAAAAACTTGTCAGATAAAAGGTGAGGTAAGCTAATCATAGACTAAAGACCCAGGTAAACAATGAATTAATCTTTTCTGTTTCTTATAGCGTTGTAGTTTTGCCTTGTTTGTAGTGTGATCAACGTTTGTGTAAGCAGTAGATGTGTTAGGGAAGTAACACATAACATTTTAATTATATTTTGCTAAAATGAACGAAATGACTCGTTCATTTTGCTGAACGAGACTCAAAGGTCCGAGTCGGTGAAATGATCCAAACTTCCTATTACTAGCGATAACTGGATTAGAGATTCCTGAAGCGTAGTACTATTACTTCTGTTATAAAGCATGTGTGGAGTTTCTGCGCTTTAGAATCAGAAAGAGCTTAACTGCCGAGTGTGTTTCACACACAAGGAATTCGTCTTAATGTTGGGATGTCGCTACTGTTGTTTTTATTGTGCTTTATAAATAAATTTTGATTGATGGATTTGCATGAAGACATAAAAATAGACATAAAATGTTAAAGTCAACATAAAATTAAATTAAATGAAAATTTAATTTGTCAAATCACATTATTCCAAAGAAAAACATAATTTGTTATTGAGAATATTGAACATTATTGAAATATCCTGTTTGAAATGTCATTACAGAAGATTGTTAACGTATATGTGGTCACCTGTCATTAATGTGTTCCTCTTGTCTGTCTGTTTTATTTCAGATGGGAACACAAGCTACAGTACATCAGTTGTGGTTCTTTCTATATTGTGTATTTTCCTCCTGTTCTCAACAGGTGTGCTGTTATGGTTATATTGTCGTGGCAAGCATGGATGACCTCATGTATACGCGCAACTCACATAAACCATGATTTACATGAATTGCTGGAAAGTTATGTGGTTTTGCTGAGCACCAACTACTACTGCTATTCCAATAGTGCCTCCAACAATACTTTTGGGCTTTTGTTCTTATATTTATATGAATACTGCTGCTCTTAGACTTACACTTATTCTTCATGCAATCGAGACTCTGGAGAGAAGCACAAGAAATCATTAGAAAGTTAAAGATTTTTTTGATTTTTTTTTTGTTGCAATTACATTGTGTTTGTTTTACTTTGCTGTCCTAATTTCTTCACTAGTGACTATCCTGAGATAGACAGAAAAAGTAAATTTCAGGCTTTTTAGAGCAATCATAAAAAATATAAATAAGAATACTATAATAGAATTAGAATGTTTTACACAAATGATATTTTGCTAAATACTTTATGGAAAAAAGTCAACATCTAACAATACTCTGACCATACTAACCAGAATAACAACACTAGCATGAGTTTAAGCCAGGAATATTAATCTTTTTTATTCTGTTTGGCGCCATAGAAGTGACTTCAGCTTTTAAAGTGACATCTCAATGAAGATAAGTTTAAAAACATTGACTATAAGAATGTTTGTTTGTGAAAACTGTATTTCACTGAAAGAATATTCAAGGCAAAAAACTTGTTGTATACCTGCTGATTTTGAAGGTTTATACTTTAACTGTAGCATATATATATATATATATATATATATGCTAGTTTTATACATATATATATATGGGACACCCGAAGCGCAACTGCACCATATGTCGACACAACTGTAGCATTAATATTAATAAAATAAAATTAGATGTATTTTTATTAACTTCAGTATAAATAATTAGCATGTTTAATGTTTTTTTATATTATTTTTTTATTTAGACATGATAATATCATTATTAATAGGACCAAAAAAAACATTATTTCAGCTAGGCAATCCACAAAACATTTCATAGTTTACAGAAATGACACCTGTCACATGTCCATTCCAACTAAAGGGTAAACTACTAAAATGATGTAAATCCAACTAAATGATGTAAACTAACACGAGGTATTAAATTATATGTAATGTATTTGGGTTTTTTAAATATCGATGATAACAAAGATCTCTGGTTTCTCTTTGTCATGCACTTGCATAGCAGAGTAGGTGATTGCCTTCACTTCTGTTCCCTGTAAAACAGAAAAATAAAAGCATTAAAATCTTTGCAGTCTGTTGCCTGTTATAAGGAAGAAGTGTATTAAACTATTAAAGGAGAAGTCCACTTCCAGAACAAAAAGTTACAGATAATGTACTCACCCCCTTGTCATCCAAGATGTTCATGTCTTTCAATCGTAAAGAAATTGTTTTTTGAGGAAAACATTTCAGGATTTTTCTCCATATAATGGACTGATATGGTGCCCCGATTTTGAACTTCCAAAATGCAGTTTAAATGCAGCTTCAAACGATCCCAGCCGAGGAAGAAGGGTCTTATCTAGCGAAACGATCAGTTATTTTCATTAAAAAAATACAATTTAAATACTTTTTAATCTCAAATGCTTGTCTCGTCTTGCTCTGCCTGGACTCTGTGTATTCTGGTTCAAGACAGTTCGGGTATGTCGAAAAACTCCAACCGTATTTTTTCCTAACTTCAAAAATCATTTCAAAATCATCCTACATCACTGCAGAAGTACGGACCCAAAGTGAACATGCAAAGAAGATCAAACACCTCTAACAAAAAAGGTAAAACAGTGATGTAGGACGATTTTGAAGTTAAGGGAGAACATGAGGTGGGAGCTTTTCGACATACCCTAACTGTAATGAACCGGAAAATAACAGAGGTCGGGAAGAGCAAAACAAGACGAGTGTTTGACATTAAAAAAAGTATATAAATTGTATTAATTTTATGAAAATAACCCGATCATTTCGCTAGATAAGACCCTTCTTCCTCGGCTGGGATCGTTTACAACCGCATTTGGGATCGTTTGAAGCTGCATTTAAACTGCATTTTGGAAGTTCAAACTCAGGGCACCACTGAAGTCCACTAAATGGAGAAAAATGTTGAAAAACTTAATTTCTTTACAACTGAGGAAAAAAAGACCTGAACATCTTGGATGACAAGAGGGTAAGTACATTATCTGTAATTTTTGTTCTTGAAGGTGACTTCTCCTTTAAGACATTTTTAACTTCAGACCACTGCTTGTGGTTACAATCTGAGTCTGCTGTCTATAATACTAATCTTGGCTAAATTGGGAGAGAAATATGCACAGATAATAATGATAATAATTGATAGACTGGAGTGGGGTGGATTCACTGTGATATTTTTAATCAGCCGTTTGGACTTTCATTCTGATGGCACCCATTCATTGCAGAGGATCCACTGGTGAGGAAGTGATGTGATGTTCTGCCAATTTTCACTGTTGGGTTTAAGCAGCCCATGACAGACATAACATTCCAGGGATGGGAAGTACGTGTTTGCTTAAACATTGGCTGTTTTATTAAGCACTGAATCATACCACCTGTTGATATGTTCTGGATAAACAGATCTCCTCTGATAAATAAATGTTGTGCGTTTCACTTTCACATACGAGAATGTGGAGTACAAACAGTAATCTGCAGTGGAATAGTTAGAAAGATTCATATGAGAGTCCTATGAGAAAACTAGCAGACTAGAATAGTATTTGTATACATTTGGAGAGATAAAACACCCCAGAGAAACCTGTCCTTGGTTAACTACAAAAATAAAATATTGTGCGTCATAAATATGAGACTGCACATTATTTTAGGATTACTTTAGAAGCTGTGCTGCATGCGAAAGGAATTCCGGAGGAATGTAGTCCCCAGACAAATATTACAGGGTTTTAAAAGATTATAACTCACAGTATAACAATAAGGTGAAGGAAATATGACAGTATTTATGGTGCATATAATACACACAAGCCAGTGCAAACATGTTTAATTGCTTCCATGGGGAAAGGCAGAAATCTTTAAGACTTTAAGAAATTAAATTTGACATTTTTTTGTATCATAAATTCAGCTTATTTTTCAGGCTGGTCCAGCTAATGCAGATGCACTACAAACAGACGCCATTCTCTGTGTTACAATTTCTCCCATTGATTTTTATACGATCAAACCATCTCTTTCTATTATATTGTTAATTTCTGTACACTGATACAATGCTATAGAAATAAAACGATTGATGAAGTATTCAAAAAAACATTGTAGTTGTCAGATTAACTCTAGATTTACCTGGAAGAGTCTGGTTGGGTGCTGTTCATCTATGTTTGTTATATTCAATGTAAATACTTGAACACAATCTAGTTTCCAGCGCATTTTCTCATATTCTATTAGTAGAGGCTGTGATGATTGGGAAATCCTCATAACTTTGCTACTTTTTTTTTCTTTTTTTTTTTTTGTGAAACTGTGAAAATACATTGCTGTTCAAAGGTATGGGATCAGTAAGATTTTTTATGTTTTTTTTTTTTTTTTTTAAATAAGTCTCTTATGCTCATCAAAGTACCATTTATTTGATCAAAAGTACAGGAAAAAATTATTAAATATTATTGCAATTTAAAATAACTGCTTTCTATTTAAATATACTTTAAAATTTAATTTATGTCTGTGATGCTACTCTGACTTTTTATGAGCTATTACTCCAGTCTTCAGTGTCACACGATCCTTCAGAATTTATTTGTTGTGCTGCTTAATATTTTTTGGAACTTGTTATATTTAAGGATTCTCTGATGAATAAAAAAAATTAAAAAATATCAGTATTTATTCTGACAATATAAGCCAGTACTATCACTTTTCATTAATTTAACACATCCTTGCTGAATAAAAGTATTAATTTCTTTCAAAGAAAGAAAAAAAAAACTATTTTAAATAAATTCTGTTCTTTTTAACATTTTATTCATCAAAGAATCCTGACAAAATAGTATGCCAGGTTCCAAAAAAAAAAAATAATAATAATGATAACAATAATTAAACAGAACAAATGTTTTCAACATTGTTATTAAATCAGCATATTAGAATGATTTCTGAAGGATCATCTGATACTGAAGATTGGCGTAATGATGCTGAAAATTCAGCTTTGCATCCCAGGAGTAAATTCTATTTTAAAGTATATTAAAATAGAAAAGCACTATTTTAAATTGCAATAATATTTCACAATATTACTGTATTTTCTGTATTTCTAATAAAATAAACGCAGCCTTAATGAGCAGAAAAGACTTTTTTGAAGAACATTCTAAATCTTACTAATCTCAGACTTTTGAAGACATTTGTATTCTATTCGACAGTGTATTCTAAAATATGAAATGGACAAAAGTGATTGTGATGTTTTTATCAGCTATTTGGGCTCTGATTCTGACGGCACCCATTCACTGCAAAGAATATGAATGGCCTGAGAGTGGGTACATTTTCAGCAAATTTTCATTTTTGGGTGATCTGTTACTTTAAGCGGCCCAGGCCAGACCAGAGTTTGTCTTACTACAGGGAGATGAGAGGGTCTGTACTACTTACTACTGGAGAAAGCGTAACGGCTAACTTGGATGACGTGTCCCTTTATAACCAAACACACAAGAGCCTTGACATCACTAAATTTTGGTCAAAGTTGTACGACACTCAGTCGCCATTACGGATACCACAGGAATGAATGAGAAGTGCCGCAAGCTGAATTCCACCTGTCACAAAAAGTCAGTGACTTCTCTTATAAAACAGCATTTTTTTTCATGGTAAACTCTAAAAATGGTTTAATCCAAAAGTATTGTTTAGTGTAAAACATGTTGAAGATTAGCAGATAGGCTGTCAATTCATTAAACGATAAGCCGTTTCCTCTAAAAAGCTGTTTATTCAGCGTAGTAAAGCCTCTCTTCCATTGACGTCCATTAAAAAAATGGTCCTTTCCCAAGTATTGCCAGACCAGAAGCTAATGGCTGTTTTTCACCACTCATTTATATGCATTTTATCACATGGAACAATTGCTCAAACCGCAGGTTTGCATAACTTTATCCACAGCAACTGTGGTTTTATGGTGTTGTTTTTTTTTTTATTGCTCCCTCCTGGCCATCTTGGACTTGTGACAAATACTGCTTCACAACTTGTAGACAGTCCCACATGAGGAAATCCTCCTAACTGCCCTACGATTTGATCTAGGCAACACAATAACAAGCAACACGTAAGAATCCTGTGGATTTTCGTAAAGGTTTATACTAGGGCTGGCAAAGACATGCTACCGTTCAAATGAAAGTGATTCAGCAGAAAGTGAACGCATAAAGCAAATAAAACACAGATGTGTTTGACGCAGTCATACAGAGAACAGCCCAGGTGGTCCGAGCCACAGACGGATGGGAACGTACCTGCGGATGCTTATTTAGACTGAACTCCTCACCCCACCTAAAGATAAAAATAAAATAATGAAACATGCGCAACAGTCACACAACAATCATCTGAAAACTCTCCAGAATTTGCTTTGTTGAATTTAAACGCAGATTTATTTAAAGGGATAGCTCACCCAGTAATGAAAATACTCATCATTACTCACTTAAAATAGTCATCATTTACTCACCATCAAGTTTTTCAAACCTGTATAAATTTTTTTCCTCGGCCAAACACAGAAGAAGATATTTTAAAGGATGTGGGTAACCAAAAAGTTGGTCCCGACGACTTACATAGTGGGTAATTCCATGCATAGGTCGACCATACCATGAAAAAATAACATTTTTACCAAAGGTTTTTACTATACTGATATCACAGATGTCAACATTTGGTGGTTCAAATAATCATGTGAGGTGTCCCTTAAAGTTTTTAAAGCATTTTTTTTTCAGTGCTTGATTTTCCATAGCTCGGTAAATGCTACACAAAAATTACTGTGAATTTAACTGTAAAAGACTGTGAAAATGCTACAGTAAAAACTGTTAAATGGTTAACGGTACGTTCCCCTACTATATCCGGTGAAAAACCATACTGGACATTGCATGTAATTTTACGGTAGTATACTGTTTTTGGAACTGGAAAAAGAACGTATCATTAACGGCGAATAACATTCCCTGAATTACATTCCAAATTTGATGTTTTTTTGTTGAAATAACTATGTTCTTCTTAGTTTTTTCTAATCAGTTTTGTACATTGGGATTGTATGTTACATCTAATGTTGTTAAATAAATGTTTATTGCATTATTTCAGTTTCACGTGTGTTACCATGATGGTGTTTAGTGTTTGTGTGAATGGCACTGTGCACCTTCTATATATGTCATTATTTAAAAGTTGCTTGTGATGGGCTTTGGGTCGTCATGATTTTAACATGGAAATGATTTTGAAACATAGAAACGCATGCTTTTTAACAGAAAACTTGTGCATAGACATATTTTTCTGATGTTAAGACTCTATCAACAAGGGTTTATTAAAATATAAACAGATTGTTCGGTATATCAGTAACACATACATTCTCTAAACCTTTATATGTCACATCCATAATGCTGGAATTGCCCTAGTAACTATTTAAAAAAGGTAGAAAAACCATTTTGGTTCCCCAAAGAACCTTTCAGTAAACAGTTCTTAAAAAAAAAACATACATTTTAATAATCTAAGCGTTTTTCCAGTAAAAAAATGGAGAAGCTTCAGTGCAATGGAAAGGTTTTTCCTTGAACCAAAGATGCCAATAAAGAACCTTATTTTTTAAAAGAGTCTGGAAAAATACTTTGCAAGTTAATAGAGACCAGAAACTTTTTGCTTATCCACATTCTTGAAAATATTCTTCTTCTGTATTCACCTGAAGAAAGAAACTCGTACAGGTTTGGAATGACATGAGGCTGGGTAAATGACAACTTTTTTTTTTTTTGTGCCAGCTATTCCTTTATCATTTGTTTCAGGAAGACATACAGCGCCCTCCACAATTACTGGCACCCCTGGTTAAGATGTGCTAAAAGCTGTAAAATAAATTTAAATTTTATTGCAAAAGCATAATCTCAAACTGAAAATTTAAGAAAAATCTAATCTTTAACTCAAGTGAATTAAAAAAAATATCCATCAAATCCATTTAATCCATTATCCATTAAATCCATGACTACAAAATAATTGTTTTTTTATAAAATCATCTGTTCCACAATTATTGGCACCCCTAACAATTCCTATAAAAAGCATTTTTATATTTTTTCTGTAGTTTTTAAAGTTGTTTACAGTATCTATGAACTTTTAATTAGTAATTCATGACTTCCTGTTTCCCTGTGGTATAAATATGACGTGACACAGAGGCCTGTTTCTCTTATTGAACTGCCTTTACCTGAAAATTGAGTGTTTACTGTTGCCCTTTTGCATTATTGATGCACTATTTCCTATTTAATACTGTAAAGCCGCTTTGTCACAATTCCGTATTGTTAAAAGCGGTATATAAATAAAGGTGACTTGACCTATCCGCTCGTCAACATTGGAAAGACAAGAGAACACCCCATTCAAGTAAGGCAGATGTGTGTCGACCTTCATAAGTCAGGCAATGGCTACAAGAAAATAGCCACTCGCCTAAACTTGCCCATGTCTACAGTCAGAGGAATCATTAAGAAGTTTAAAACAACTGGAACAGTGACAAACAAGGCTGGACGAGGACCCAAGTTTATCTTGCCACCACGCACAGTGAGGAGGATGGTAAGAGAAGTAAAAAAATCTAGAAAGCTCACTGTTAGAGAACAGCATCAAAGAGTGGCATCTTGGCATCACAAAGTCTCTATTACCACCATCAGACGCTATCTATATCCCAACAAGCTGTTTGGAAGGCACGCAAGGAAAAAAAAATTTGGAGTCATCTGGAGTTTGCTAAGTGGTACTGGGACTTCAACTGGGACCGTGTTAGATGGAGCTATTTGGCGACAAAAACTCTAAGTGGGTCTGGCATGAAACAAAAGATAAGTATGTGGAAAAGCACCTCATGCCCACTGTGAAGTATGGTGGAGGATCTGTCATGCTGTGGGCCTGTTTCTCTTCCAAAGGTCCTGAGAACCTTGTTAGGCTGCATGGCATTATGAACTCTTTAAAATACCAGGACATTTTAAATCAAAACCTAATGGCCTCTGCCAGAAAGCTGAAGATGGGTCGTCATTGGGTCTTTTAGCAGGATAATGACCCAAAACATATGGCAATTTCTCAAAGGGGTCATCGGATGCCCAAGTTGATATGATTCTTTAGGGTTTTAATGAAAAGTCTATAATTTACTTTGGTTAAAAATTCTCAATGGTAGTGTAAAACAACCTTTTTACCTTGAGCTCTGCAAAAATCAACCTATTCTGATGGATTGTTCCTTTAAATGCAAATGAGCTCTGCTCGTCCCGCCCCTCTCTTCTCTCTGCGGAGTGAAGAGCTGTGCTCTGAGAGATTGTTTACTTTAGTCGCATTTAACGCATTTAGCTGTGAAACTTGTTAACTAGCACGTTATAAGGAAAGGTGATTGCAGAGATTCATGAAAAAAAACCTTATACTCACTTCTGCTGTAGCTGAAGCATTTATGGAGATGGGGAGGCACATTCCCTTCACAAACAAATGTAATGTCGGGAATAAATGACGACCACTATGTTCATTATTACATCCAGCAACACAACACCTCAATCGCTCAATCGGAGATATTCTTGTCTAACTTACATCCCTGCACCAGCATTGAAACAATGGAAGTCGGACTGTTACAGCTGATTTAGGGCGGGTCTGAGGTAAGACGCTCATGTCATCAACTACCGTTGGAGCGGCCTCTGTCGTGACGGCACAACGACAGGCATCTGAGAATGGCTCGATTTGAAAAAGGGGATATTATTTTTACAGATTAATTAAAAACCACTGCATGGATTTTTATCATTATAGGGTAGATGTGTACATACACTGCCAACACACATTAATGTTCAAACAACATGTAAAAGTGAACTTTGCATCCGATGACCCCTTTAAAGTGGGATTTTTTTTCTACTGAATATATGTACTTCAATTAAAGGCTGGATTTTTCTCTTTTTTTGCATTGTGGTTCTATATTGTTTAAAAAATAAGAGAATTTATTAGAAGCCTAAGAACAGATCTTTCATAATTCATAATCAGAATTGTGGAGGGCACTATAATTTATATCTATTGTTCTCGGAGTGCAGACTCTGAAAAACCCCTAATTCCTGACTGTTTAAACAAAACGTGTTACATGGAAAAGCCAGACCCTTGTTGGGCCTCTTTCTGCGTAAGACACGGCAGTGTGTTTCATGCTTTTCCGTGTACTTTTCCATGTGGGTCAAATAACCAGAAACTAGTCACAGTGAACGTCCTAAGAAACTCTTTCCTCACCCATTGCTTTTTTTTAAATCAGGGTTCCCACTCTTTCATGAACACCAGATTCAAGGGCTTTTTAAAGCACCATTTATTTTATATCAAGCACCTATCAAATTTACATGCCAGCATATGTAGCGTCATGAAAGACCTCTTACAGTACTTAACATTTCACTTACACTTAACATTTATATTAAAAATTTCAGGGTAACAAAGTTTTGAATGTGTAGGTTTCATAATTTAGACCATTTTGAGCAGTCGTGTTCAAAGGAATTTTGAATTTCTCAAATATTGATAAAAATGTATATTCTTCCATCAAACTGTAATTCTTGTAAAAGATTTAAATTTGAAAGAATTTCTCAATTTTTAAGTCAATAAAAAATAGTTAAACAGGGCTTTACACTTACTTTTCTTTTTATAAAAAGCACTTGTGCTCCTAATTCTAAAAAAAAAAAAAAGAAAATTAGGAGCACAGTCAAAGATTTCAGCAGCACCTTCTAATCACTAATCAAATTCTGACCAGATTCCCATTACGAGGCGATATTTGACTCCTTAAAGTGATTTATAGGAATTTTCTTTTTTTTACCTTTGTAATGGCATTTTTCTCATTTCATTAAAAGTATGTCATCTTTTGTAAAATTTAAAAAAATATATATTTATAAGCTTTTTTAAAATTTCTAATTAAAACAACACAATAAAAACAAGTAGAATAAGAATACGTTACCAATCAAATGAAATCAGTATAGAAAAATTGTACTACAGAGGCGGCACAGAAGAACACAAAAGTGGCTTGTAGGTGTATTTTCAGATGGTTTAATGAGGCTCAGTGGTCGCATGAGTGCAATGAAATTCATAACTTCATGTTGAGGTTAATGTTTTATATATAAAATTTTGAATATATAAATATTAAATTATTTATATAACAGAAAAGATACTTTAAAATAAAAGTAAAACTACCAGTAGGTGGCGGCAAGTCACTGATTTAATCACTGAATCGTTCATTGAATTGATTCGTTCAGGAACGAAGCAAGTGACTTTATGAATGGGTAATTGAATCAGATTCGTTTAAAAACGTCCGTTCATGCATAAACGAAACAACGCTGTGTTTGAATGGAGATGCGCAGCAGGATATAGAGCAAATATCATTTGCAAACTACCTTAATCAATAAATCTGTCTCGCGATCTTCCATTATAATCAATGCAGCTCATCCACAGATGACCGGTTATAGGCGGGAGGAGGGGCATTTTTACTGCATGATTAATATAAGCAGCACGACACAGCAGTTTATATGTAATGTTTATCCAAAAATGGATAATATTAATTCTACTGTTAAAAATAAATAAAGAAAAAGTGTAGGAGAGTGGTTATTATGTGCAAACTTATGGGAAACAATATATTTGCGCAGTGTGTGCATGTCAAAAAAAAAAAAAAAAAAAATCAATTCTAATTTGAAGCTTGTGACAAACGCGCACTTCAACCCGACCACTTTATTTAGCGTTCATGTAAACACTACATTCAGATTCATCAATCGGAATTAATTCAGTCAGACTGAGCCGAAAATTGTGCATGTAAACGTAGTTGTGTTCAAGGAATCAACATATGTCTGTGATACTGCAAAAACAAATTGTAAGTAAGTTAGAAACCTTAAGTAAGAGAGTTAGCTCCCCTCAGCGCAAGCACAAATACGCTGATGGGGACATTTGCACCGATGCTCTTAAATATCTTTTTCATAGTCGCACCCAGTAGTTTTCCGTCACAAATGCACTGCTTCTCAATAGGTTCATGTAGGGCTGCGCAATGTACGCATCAGCTCGCATGCTGAGATTTTTTTCTCGCGCTAGCCCATCTCCACCCCAATCGTTAACGCTGTTTCATTTGCTAAAAATTTATTTCAAGCACTTTCAAGGACCTGTATTTCCAGGCCTATTTCCAGGCCTTGAACCCATGTCTCTGATATTCAAATACTTTCAAGAACCGTGAGAACCCTGTTCATAAACACATTACTGAGATGTTGACCCTGAATGAGAAGAGAGTCATTTAATTTTAGCCATTTCTCAGGCAGAACCTACATTTTTGCTGCATTCTCTGATGAAGAGAAACACAACTGGTTGCATAATATCTGAACCAATACGGATATATATCTCTCATGTATACCATATTGCAAAAATGTAACGCATGTTATCACCCCCAGCTGTGAGGCATGGAGATACTAAGATATTATAAACATTAACATCAAATCTTTTTTTGTTTTGTAAAACGCATATAAATGCCAATTTATTAATGTGTCCCATGTGGTTGTTTGTTTTATAAGAAACATATTTGAAAGATGTGTTAGACCAGATATCAATATAATGTGTGTTCCAATGTGGCTCACAATATTACAAAACTCAAAATGAGCATTACACATCGAAACTTTCTTTGTTTCTGTGAGACTCATCCTCTGATGAAATTTCACACATTAGAAAGATTTCCAGTAAGAGTGATTCAGCCTACTTTCACTATAATCCCAATATCGTGATTTGGATAATTTCCAAACATTTCCCAGACTTCCTGTCTTCCTAATTTGACCCACCCTGACTGTAACCTGCTGACAACACCTGGTTAAACATCCAAGGAGTTTATTTTGGTTCACCCATGCAGTGCAGACACAAAAGGCTAGTGTTCACTGTTCACTGAGCATCTGAGTGGGAGGTGCATAAAAGACTCCTGTGAAAGAGGTATTTGTCAGAACTCACCCTATTGAGCGGATTCTGCAGCGCATTCGGTCAATGTGCAACACCTTCACTTCCTGCAAAACAAAAGAGCGGGTTGTTTGAAAATGGAAAAGATGACGCCACAGGAAATGTAATTAGAGTGTGTGTACTTTACCCTAGGAATAAAGAAGATATCCGCGCTGAATTTAAATAGCCAGTCATCTAAGAAGTGAAAAAGGAGTGACTCCATATCGTCTCCTGAAATCACAAGATAAGGTCACTGTTTGGGAGTACCAGTAATTTTCCATTAATTTCCTTTTTTTTCACACAGTGCCTTTGAATTGCTTTTAACACCCCACTGAAAAAAAAACAAGCTGTCTGTAACCACAACACAAACTCTAACAAAACATGCTGTTTTACTATTTGCTGCTTTTAATAACTGGAAACCTCTGGGAATTTGTCTGCAATTCACAAACAGGCAATTTTAAAAAAGCATTTTCCTTTCATTTAATTTTTTTTTTTTCTGTTAAATAGCAAAAACAGTTCTTTCAGTCTGCTAAACAACAAAGTAATTAAGGCACCATAAAAGCACCATTTATAACTCTTGCAATATACAGTATTTTGGTCAGATGAAGTCATTTGATAGCTTTAAATGTCAATTGTAATGTCTGCCACTCCCAACACTTCACCTTTTAGGCTTTATTTAATATCCCCTATGGAAACAACAGTTTAATTTTGTTAACAACGGCTATTTTTTGGCTTTGAACTGCACTTGTGTGAATAGCATTTTTTTTTTTTTAAAGATTTATTTTTGCCGTTTTTATGCCTTTATTTAGACAAGACAGTGTAGTTTGACAGAAAGCGAAGTGGGAGAGAGAGAAGGGAGTGGGATCGGGAAATGTCCACGAGCCGGGATTCGAACTAATGGGCACTGACGTGTGAATAGCATTTAACAATTTTTGAAATTATTTAGACTTTTTGTAATCATAATCCACCACTATTTAGTGCAAATAGCATTTACTTCTTTTTAATGTCCACACAGGTTAAGTGTTCTTTTCTTTCTCCTTTTGCGGAGGAAATCAAGTCACACTACTTTGCAGCAACATGGTGCATTTACTTCATTCCGGCAATTATTTTATTTTCAGACTGTATAGTCAACGTACCTTTGAAATTAGGTCTGACCTAATTTACTGGCAAAACTAATTCTGCCCTGTCTGTGGTTGGTACAAAATCCTAGGAAACACATCCTAGTAAACTGTACGCCTCCCTATTGCCTTGCACAGCATGATACAACACACGTCATCATAAATATTTAAAGGAGTAGTTCACTTCCCGTACAAAAATTTACAGATAATGTACTCACACCCTTGTCATCGAACCCTGGCAGCACGAACGCAGATTTGAATGTTCAAATCACACCAGTCGTACGCTGCACGGAAGAAACGTTAAGTAATCAAACAGATGAATCATTGTAATTTAGGAATAGAATCACGTTGATATTTGAATGGTGTTTGTGCTCTTTAATGATCTGTTCAATTAAAATGCTTTGTCATATTGGTGGTGGCACATCTATTGCAACGTTTAGCTTATCACAAATATTATACTTTGTTTTTTTCACTTCTTATCGCAAGTGTAGCCATTCTTTGGAGCGCTCTGCGCTTACACCGTGTCTACACCGGACGCGAGCGGCGCGACGCGACGCGACAAAATGCAGTAGAACCCATTATAATCAGTGATGCTGTCCACACTGGATGCGGCGCGACACGACACGACAGTAAACTGATGCCGCGTTCTATTTATGACGTGTTCACACAAAGTTCAAAATGATGTGCAACGCTTTGTCGCTTCCAGTGTAGGGGACGTCACGGCTCTAGCGCCGCGGTGGCTGATGAAAAAAATCGCCATATTGTGAGGCCACTTGTTGTGAAACGCTTGTGAAGTTTTAGTCATTGGAAGAAGTTGTTGCGTTGTTGGATGTAATGTCCGTTCGCAGGATCGACGGGGTAAAACTTAGACAACAGACTTTCTTTTTATTGTTTTCCGGCCTGAAAACAGAATGAAGGGAGTCATGTGTCCGATGTATCTAAGCGGATTGGTCGCGCGCCGCTACTAAAGCCATGAAGAGCTTGGAAGAGAGCAGAGCGTTATTATCATCACTTATCAAAAGAGAACGCGTTATTGGTTTCAGTTTTGTCATATACTAATATGCATGTTGAAGCAAAGTACTATTGTTTGTGTGCACGGTATAACAAGGCATAATAAGGTTGCGTAATTGTTTTGCACACAATATTAAACATTCCTGAAACTTCCGCCGTCACAACGAAATAAATAAAAAATAAATAAATAAACTAATCAGTTAGCCTTGCACAATTACATTTGCAGAAAGCACATACTTTGTGGTCATGTCTTAAAATGCAAAATAATAAGCCTGATTAGGGATAGAAAAGCATAAACTTAAAATTTGTAAAGTTGCACTTACAGTTGTAAATATGAGAAAATAACATTCGTTAAATACAGTTTTATTTATCATATGTTCTCATATTTAATGTTTTATTTTTAATGTGTTTTATAAAGCCATAGTCACATTTTAAAAGTTTTGTAGAGTTCATTTTAACAATATCCTGATTTCTGAATATCCTGATATTTAATCGCATTAATTTCAACACAACATGTTCTTTTAGATGTATGGAATTTTACCTGAATTCATCCTAATCCTACTGTTTTGATGTTTGGTATTTTTCATTGTGTGATTTTGTTGAATTGTATAAACATCCTCAAACATCACTGTAATGATCAGTTGTAATGTTGATCCCACAACAATTAATAAACAAAAACATATTGTCCCCGTTTTTATATAGTCACAAGTGAGATTTAAGTGATATTTTGACCAATGAACTAGGAAATTCTCCGGTTTTCATTTCAGAAATATGATCACCTACACTGTAAAAAATATTCCGTAAAATTTACGGTAAAAAACTGGCAGCTGTGGTTGCCAGAATTTTACCGTAAAAAATACGGTAGCAACATTTTGTGTTTTGCAGTTTTCACTTAAATTTACAGGTAAATACCGTAATTTCATTAACTGATATAATGTTAATTTACCAACCTATTGAAGTACTGAATTTTTTTTGTACCTTTGTAATACACTGATAACCACCAAAAGTAGGTGGTGATGAGAAAGTCAAATAATGAACCAAAGCTCATCACAAACAGCTTTTAAAAATTAACATATATAGAAGGTGCACAGTGTCATTCACACAAACACTAAACACCATCATGGTAACAGACATGAAACTGAAATAATGCATAAACATTAATTTAACAACATTAGATGCAACATAGAACCCTAATGTACAAAACAGCTAAGAAAAATCTAAGAAGAAAGGGTTATTTCAACAAAAAAAAAAACATCAAATTTAAAAAAAATGTAACACAGGGAATTCTGGGAATGTCAGTTTACGGTCAATTTCACTGTTCATTGTAAATTTTACGGCCTTTTACCGTTAACCATTTAACAGGTTTTTACTGTAGCATTTTTACAGTATTTTTACCGTTAAATTCACGGTCATTTTTTACAGTGTAAATATTTTCACTCGGCGGTTTGTAGGCTTCCAAGTCATGGACCCAGTCATTTGTGAACCGAACGTGGGCTTCCGTAGATTTAGGATTACGAATCAGAGCCTCGGTATGAGCTCTCACACCACAGACTAAACATACAAAAATATTTGGAAATGTGACAGGAAGTAAATGGTCGGGGTCTCGAGTACATTCTCTTGCAGGCACCTCATTCGGATCCGTTTCTTGCGTCCGGTAGAAGTTTTTCTCTGTATCAGAGTCCTGCACGGGTCCTGCTTGATAAACCCGCACCCCCGGACAGATTATTATTAACAACCAAAAGAACTGAGCTCATGAGGAAGTGCTGAAAACATTATCAAGATCATTTAAAATATAATGGAATTCCCAAAGTTGTATGATCAATCAAAAGCAGAGATTAATAAATATAATAAATAAATAAAATCCAGAGCATGCATGTATACAAGTTGGTTTACCAGGTAAAAATACAATTATGTGTAAAATGTCATAGTTAACTGTGTCTGACATTAAAAAAATACGCTAGTCATTGTCCCATAAAATGATAAATAGCAAATAACACATACTATTTTCATTATGCTTTGTTTATTTCGTTTTTAGTAAAATCAAATGTGACCTTGTTGTTGCCACTATGTTCACCCCGAGACCGCGTCCCGAGCACCGGCTCGACTGCAAAACGCTTTCACTACGAGAGGAAGCAGCAGCCATGCAGCGATTCCCCCGCTTGCGGCATCCCGTGTGAAAGGGGTCTTAAACGGTCTTCAGACAGAGCGTGAACACAAGCACGGAACCATTTGAGAGCAGATGAGTATCAGTACTGGATTGAGTCCAAACACCAAATACCCGTGCCTGTCACTAGTGATGTATGTCTCGAGACCGGTCTTGGTCTCGAGACCGGTCTCGAGACCACTTTTACGTGGTCTCGGTCTTGTCACGGCCTTGACGGTCTTTGGTCTTGGTCTTGTCTTGGTCTCGGACCTCTCGGTCTTGTCAAGTCTCGCTGTCTCAGACCGTCATAGTGGTCGGGGATTTAGCAGTACTACACGAAAAAAAAAAAAAAAAAAAAAAAACCTACACGGCGTGTTAACCGATTATTAACCGTTAACCGACAAGATTTTTTAAAATTAGAACTTAATTATTTTAGAAAGGATAAGTGTCTGTGACTCGTTAAAATACCAACATTTGTTTACCGGGATTAATTTTACATGCGCAAAAAGCAGCAAACAACAGAACATGATTCACATGGACACATCACACCACCTGCAGCGCCTCTGCGAATGGAGAAAAACATTATAAAGCTAGGCTATATTTATATATAATAAATGAATAGGCCTACACGATAAATATTTTTACTTAATAAAACAAACAAAAAAAGTGCAACAAGTAGCTAGCATGCAGAGTTTTGGTACATTTTTGTGCTGCGCGAAAGGAAGACGGCTGAAAGCGGCATCCTATTTTTCTTTATTTTACAAACAGCAAACCGTTTACAGTTTCGATTATCTGTAAAGAGTTGTTTCCCCTGTTAGAAGGAAAAAAATAAAGTGACTGCGCCGGCGCCGCACGCGCACA
The DNA here is from genome assembly GCA_036247105.1 of Cirrhinus mrigala. NCBI lineage: Eukaryota > Metazoa > Chordata > Actinopteri > Cypriniformes > Cyprinidae > Cirrhinus > Cirrhinus mrigala. The sequence continues at coordinate 32,016,894 of CM070019.1, read as the reverse complement.
CACAATCAGCCAAACATATAAGTACAAAACCAGGTTTACATAACAAATAATATTTTAGCATTCAAATACATCTTGAATACAGAAACATTGGATTTGTGTCCTGTGAGAGACCCAATGTTAGTTTCAGTTTCGCTTTACCCTAAATGGTTTCGTTTTTGCTTGTCCCCTAGCTTCTTATATTTTTCATTTTTGTTCTTTTCTAAATACTGTTAAATTGAAATTATTTTTGTGGAGTGAGGGGAACTAAAATAGCCTAGCCTATGTTTATAGTGTATTGTAAATATTTCGCGACCTGGTGTCTTTCTGAATGTAATAATAAAATTCGACTTAACGTTATAGGCCTACGCGATTTATCTTTTTTTCTCTCAAAAATGCAATTTCATTTTACTTTAACCATCCAAAAAACGTTTTAAAATATTTAGATAAATAACTGAAAAAAGACCTTTTAAACCGTTTAACTGATTGTACTAATCGGTCAAAATTCTTGGTGAGCGCGACTAAGGTGGTACATCAAGTTCGTGGTATTACCGGGGACGACAGTCTTGCATAATTTGCAGACGACATTGGTCTGACTACGGTCAGACTTATAATATCCAAAAAACTGCCATACTGGCGAGCTGACTTTTCCTCTTTTATTTAAAATTTTCTCGCTCGCTGCGGCACTCATTTTCTGCTTATGAAGAGGAATCCAGCAGACCAGCACGAGACAACGATATGGCGCAACGAAAGTTGATACTGTTACATGATTGGCTGTTAGCGTGTCACTCCCTACGTTGCTAGGTTACCAGAGAGCAAGTGCCTTTGTTAATGCAACCAAACTTGCTTCGCAACCTCTGTTTTCTTCCGACACAGAAGAATAAAAAATATCGAACGTTTTATCAAACACATTTTTTATTGATATCGATCACGTGTTTATCGCGATACATATCGTTATCGTTTTATCGCCCAGCCCTAGCCGTCATACAATTGCTACACATAGTTGATCTCACCCAGTCTGAAAAAACATTTACAGTGAGCTCAGTCACACACATGACATGGTCTGTCTCTGTATTGCTCTGCCTGTAGTTGAAGTAATAGTGTCTAATATGTATTGAATGTAAACTGCGGCTGAACCCTAGTATGCTGCTGTTCATACAAGTTATTGCATAGCTTCAACACTAGTCTGTTTTTTTTCTCCGGTCTCGACTTGGTATCGGTCTTGGTCTCGACTTGGTCTTGGTCTTGACATGGTCTGTCTTGGTCTTGGTCTTGGTCTTGTCTTGGTCTCGATACCTTCTGGTCTTGGTAGTGTCTTGGTCTCGGTTTAGGCGGTCTTGACTACAAGTCTACCTGTCACCCGTCCGATCCGCACCCTACACATAAATATTATTCCACCCGTTATGTCAATTTGTCAAATTGCGCGTGCAAGATACTGCTCTGGGGTGCGTTTCCCAAAAGCATTGTTAGCTAACTATGGTGGTTAGGTCCATTGAACTCTATTGGTAACGATGGAACTTGCGACCATAGTAGGTTTTTTCGGAGACGCACCCCTGTATAGTAAATTTCGTTCATTTAATCGATTTTTCAACATTGTTTTAGACACATTTTCGTGCTGTAACTGGTTGTTTTAAGTCTCGACCGATGTGGCCTCACAATATGGCGGCGCCGTCCCAGAATGCACTGCGCAGTGACGTCGGTTGCCAAGCCCTGTAAGCAAACTTTAGCTGTTGCGGTGCGGTGCCACAACTGTTGCGTCCAGTGTAGACACGGTGTTAGATTAGGGAGCAAGGTCCTAGCAAATCGCTAGGTCGGGTCTTCACAAATGAAAAAAAGAACCGCACATAGGAATCGATAGGCGGAATCGAAATTTTAATTTCACAAGAAGTACCCGACTCTGGAATCGGAATCAATTTTCGATACCCAACCCTACAAGTAACACAGGTTATGTAATAATATCACTTTTTTCAAGTAACTAGTAAAGTAACGCATTACTTTTGAATTTGTAAGAAAATATCTGAGTTACTTTTTCAAATAAGTAACAGCAGTTACTTTTTTTCCCCATTTATTGACTGACAAGTCTCCTGTCGGGAAACATGATGTTACTGTATTCTAGACTAAATGTGAACATTAATTCATCTCACTCACAAAAAACAGATTCAGTATTCCTCAAAATGAATAAAAACAGTGAAATGCTAACTCAGAATATGATGCAACCCTGCAATAATTAAATATGTTAAATAAAACAAGTATCCTTTATGTATTTAATCCCATTTTATTAACCAGCGTCTTTGCTGCTGACTTTCGATGATACAATTCATCTAATTCATTTAAATAAACTAACATTTGTGCTTTATTTTTTTTATATAGCTGAAGAGTGGTCTCCTGCATAAATGTACTTTTCTTTCAGCCTGAGGTGAATTCATTTCAATTTTGGTGTAAAAGGGCTTTTACATTAGAATTGTTTTATATTAGAAACAAAGCAGCAAGCCCTGCCCAGATTTAAAGTAACTTTAAAGTAATTAAAAGTAACGTAACACATTACTTTCCATAAAAAGTAACTAAGTAACGTAATTAGTTAGTTTTTCAGGGAGTAACGCAAAGATTGTAATGGATTACTTTTAAAAGTAACTTTTCCCAAAACTGACTGTCATTAACTGGAATACACAGAGTTCATGCAGAGCTAGACAAGACGAGCATTTTAGGTTAAGAAGTGTATAAATTGTATCTTTTTTTTTTTTTTTTTTTAAATAACCAATCGTTTTGCTAGATAGGACCCTTCTTCCTTGGCTCGTTTAGAGTCCTTTGAAGTTGGCATTTAAACTGCATTTTGGAGGTTCAAACTTACGGGCAGCGGGCACCATAAAAGTCCACTATATGGAGAAATATCCTGAAATGTTTTCCTCCAAAAAAAAAAAAAACAATTTCTTTACAACTGAACAAAGAAAGACATTAACATCTTGGATGACAAGGGGGTGAGTGCATTATCAGTACATTTTTGTTCTGGAAGTGAACTATTCCTTTAAAGATTTCACTCATGAGCGGATCTCTATTGAAATTGTGCTAAATGATAGAAACAGACAGCATGGCTATGTTTGGAATACCATAAAAATGCAATAACGTGTAATTAAAAACTACGTAATCCTCATTAATCAAGAAAGATGAGGACTTTTCTGTCAAAATGAAGTTAACATTTCCTTTAATCAGAACTGTTTAGTCTTCTGTGGCTCAACCCATGAAATCACCATCCTTGTGTACAAAGCAAAAATGACTTCCAAAATTGCTTTGAATGTTCTTGGTTGTGCCCCATCATGTGTTTTTGGCATCTATTTTTCCACCAAAACACAGAGTTCACGCAGAGCTAGACAAGACGAGCATTTTAGGTTAAAAAGTATATAAATTGTATCTTTTTTTTTTTTTTTTTAAATAACCAATCGTTTCGCTAGATAAGACCCTACTTCCTCGGCTCGTATAGAGTCCTTTGAAGCTGGCATTTAAACTGCATTTTGGAGGTTCAAACTCAGCAGTGGGCACCATAAAAGTCCACTATATAATATCCTGAAAGGTTTTCCTTTATTGCTTCCTTTACCTTTAATGCTTTATCCTAAAAAAAACAATAAAGTGTGATTAAATACTTCCTAATACCCCCGAAATCGTCATCCATGCATACGAAGCAAAAATCATTACCAAAATTGCTTTGAATGTTGTGCCCCGTCATGTGTTTCCTGCAGATATTTTTCCATCAAAGTAAAAGTACAGCAACCAAAATTGCTGGTTTTGCAATGTTTTGTGTTTGAATAGCTGCTTCAGAGCACTCTTCTGTTGCCACGTCCTTGCCTTGTGAGCAGGTATTTTGATATTATTTGATATTTTGGTCTTATTTTCAAAATATAAAGCATATTGATTCATTTTGGTTTATTATGGGTTTGCCTGGAGGTTTTTCCTAGCAAGATTTTCACAGGCATATAACTACAACTAGCACAATTTTTGTAAATGCAGTCATCACTACCTGAAGTTTTTGGGAGTTAATTTGGGTGTAGAATGTGGTTGTCACTCCTGTAAAAGACTGAACTGTGTGTACAGAACTGATAACTGACAACCAAACTTAGCTGTGTGTATGAGGACTCAAATATTTTAGACGCTTGAATTTCCAGGCGGTCTGAAAAGAAAAGGTTGAATACTGTCTAACCTTCTGATTCTACTTCTATAGTGTCAGTGGGTTCCACAGTTTCTGTGTCTGTCATGTAGCCAAACATCCCCATTGCACACTGTTCAAAAGCCTCCTCCAGAGAATCACCCCATGAATGAATCCTACAGTGGAAAACAGAAGCAATGCTTTAAAGTTATACTGTAAATACAGATATTCATTCATTCATCTAAAGATGAGCTGTTAAATCTGTTTAAATCTAGCCCTCTTCTTCCAATAAACCAAACATTATTCATGGCCCAAAATTACACCCTGAAACCACTCAAAATGATTCTCATGGGAAAAAAAAAAATGACTCATTTGTCCTTAAAGTGACTGCTGTCATATCAGTGTTTCACCACTAATGCTGGATTTGATTTAAATAACAGTGCCCTTTTCACAGGCAAGTACTTACTGGACATCTGCAGTATGATCAAGATCTGAAACAGAAAATCAAATATTGCTTTAATGACGACACGTTATTTATTTATTTATTTTAAACAGAGCTAAAAGGAATATTCCGACGTTATTATGGATGTGTGGGCGTTGCGTTTACACAGTTTTAACCAGCAGATGTGGTTCCTTCGGTTCGAAACAGTAAATCAATTGATTCAAAGTTTCGAAAAGCTTAGTTTTTTTCCCATTACTACTCCATACACATTTTTACCATTGTTAATCTTAAAATGAGACGTAAATAATGAAACTATTTTGAAATAATAACAATAAACTGCTACGACACTACGTTGCGTGCTGACGTAAACCTCTTAGCACGTCGTATCACGCGACCTAATTAGTTTTCATGAACCTTCGCCACATCAGAAATCGTAGTTAATAGTGCGTTTCTGTAACGTTCTCGTCAAGTAAACTTTCGTGATTTTGCTTATATATGCCTTTTATATATGACAATTACTTTACAACACATTTACATTTACTTTAAGTAGGTTTTGTTTATGTTTTTTACTGGATTCATATGACATGCGGAACAGACAGTGAATTCGATTCCACTTACACTCATATTTCTTGGTGATGGGAGGATATTTTGATTTTATAGCTTTTTGCGCTTCCGTGAGATCAAGTTCTCGGTCATTCATTGTTGATGATTTAAGGTTCTGTATGTGTTATTTCCGTGAAAACATGCTCGACATAAAGAGTGAAGGCAGAAACAGTGAACCATATTGTAATTTAAGAGTCCACTGGCTTCTGCTTTCATTTTCATAATAAAAGTCCCATTCCTACTGCAGCTAAAAACGGTTTTAAAACTTTCAGATAAATGTGATGTGTTGTCTTGTCCCTACCCAGCAAGCAATAGTCGTGATTTCAACGTCTGGTTTAACTATAGACTCGATATAGTCCGGCTATTTGTAACCCACTTCTAGACCAAATAATCTTGAATTTAGTTACATGTCATTTTTTGGCAAAATACTTGTGAGATGTATGATATTTCATCATGTAAGCAAAGTCAACAGTGTTTACAAGGTGTTTGGTTTTATTTCTATATTTATATATATATATATATATATATATATATATATATATATATATATATATATATATATATATATATATATTAGTCTATTCTTGGGCTATGTTTAGACGTCTATTAAATTTTCACTGACAGCCCAGTGACCAAAAATTGCTTGCTGGGTAATGTTACAGTCATATGCAAGGTTGGTGACAATGGTTCACTTAAGCTGTAAATGCAGCCACCTCATTTGGTGTAATTAAATGCTATTTTCATTGCTGTTTATAGTTTTATAGCTATAAATCACTCACACTTGAACCACTTGCAGTATCCACCTTATTTTTTCCCGTAAGAGAGGCCGTTTGTAAATTAAATGTGTCTGGCTTACGGTCTCATCTGCATCCAGCTATGTTTATCTGTACAAAACAGCTCGTTTTGCTGCTTGATATTGCAAATTGGTGTGTCTTACCATATTATTTTAATGTATTATCTTAATTATGAACACAATAGTTTGTAGTGCAAACTGTTTTACTGTTTACGGCACTTCAGTATTCTTCTTGTTATTTCTCTATGGCTGAACAAGAAGTCTAACAGATTACCAGAAAACAGCTTACTTCCACATTGAAAAATAAGGTGGATAGATCAGACAGTGGGTTAATAGGCTACTGTGTGTATTATCAAATAACGTCACAGTGAATAATTTACCACTCCACTTAATCCAGTACTTGTTACCTGGAAGTCATAAATTTCTTTGGAGTTATGTGAAGTGGTGTTAATCTAAATAAAAATAGAAACTGCTTTGATGGATTGTTTCCTGTTGACATGCATTGCACAGCATTTGCCAGATATCATTGATCATAAATACCAAACTTTTCATTGCCCTAATCTCATGAACTGCCAGGTGAAATAACAAGCAATCAGTGGAGACACAGATAAGCTCTTGGCATCTGTTGTGTAAATCACTGCAGGAATGCCAGGAAGCAGTAAACTTCCTCTCTGTGGTCACATGGACGTAATTTAAGATATTTTACGGCACTACAGCCAATGAAAAATATATTCAATGAATTTTTAATGTTTATTTTAAATTTGTTACTTTCAGTGAATTTATTTTGACAGCCTTAAAAGCTTCCACTTGTTGTGTTGTATTGCTGAACAAAAACACTTGTAGAGAACAACACATTAGATACATCATAACCAAATAATTTATACTGGGAATAAGTTAAATTAATTAACTAGAGAAAATGTTTCAGTCATTCATTTCGCTTTGTTATTTCTTGCATTTAGTGTGAATATATTGCATTAGTTCAGTTTTAAATTGCATGATGTTAGATTTATGGCTTATTGCATTTTTATTTATTACTTTCAATGCATAATTACGAATTAATCACCAGGGGGGGTTTTCCACCTCAAACTCTTTTACAATAAAAATAGCCTATATCTTTACCAGTTAGCCAAATCTTTTCGTTTTATGGATTCTTCCTCTAGGTTACAGAAGGCACATGAAGTCTCCATGTCTTTAAAAATCTTAAGACTACTATGAATAATTAAGTGAATAAGTTTATATGTGATTTTTATCATTTTATTGATGAGACATTATTTAACCTCCATACATATTTCCACATGCATTCCAATATGATTTGCATTTAGTTTTATGGAAAAATCGAAATGTTTTATCCACACTGTTGACTCTTTTCTGTATTATATGTTGAAGAGATGTTGAAACACTATCACTAATATTTTTGTAGGTATGTCGCTTCGTAGAAAAGCGACATGCATAAATGCAAATGCAGAATATCACTTGATAATTGTTAAATAAGGCATTTTCATTAAATAGCCTACAGTTTATGAAAACTAGATACATTGTTCAGAGAGCTGTTAATAATAACAATCAGATTAAATGACCAGAACTAACTGTTGTGGCGCTAAATGATGTTATTATGCAAAGAACACCAAAAAAACACGGATCCCTTTAAAGTCGCTGGCAAATAAATGTAGAGACCCTCCTAATGGCATGAGAGGGCAGCACTGTCTGTTTTCGGTCACGCTATCTAACCGTGTAGATAATGAAGAAGAAGCATGCACGGGAAAGTTTTAAATAGACTCTGAGATGTTTCGTTCATTGGAACAGTGAATATTGTTTCTTTGCAAGTAAGTCCTTATTATTATGTTTTTACCAGTTGTTAACCAATTGTTTTTTAACGCGTTTAAAGCTCGTAACTATAAGGAGGTGAAAGTGAGTTGTCAAACAACTGATATATGGTAATGGGAGAAACGAAGCTTTTCAGAAGTCTGAATCATTTGATTCTACAAAATGATTCACTATTTCGAAGCGCTTCTAAACACCACAGGTTGGCGGCATCTGCTGATCAAAACGGTGCAAATGCAACGAAAACTTCCTAAATATGTATAATGACATTTTACTAACATATTCTGAATGTTTTAAGAAAAGTGTAATCTATTAAACGCAATCTAAAATACGTAAATATCATTAAATATAAAGGTTTTGCAAAAATGTATGTTTTGTGTTCTTATGCAGAGCCTGGTAAACTAGGTCAATTAAACACAGTTCTCTTTTTTTATAATACACAAAAAAGTATTTAATAAATAACCTACACTACCAGCCAAAAGGTTTTTTGGACAGAAAGATTTTTTTGTTTTTTAAATTAGTCTCTTTTGCTCACCAAGCCTGCATTTATTTGATCCAAGGTACAGCAAAAAAACAGTACAGTTTTGAAATATTTTTACTATTTAAAATAATCGTTTTCTATTTGAATATATTTTAAAATGTGTAAATGTATTCCTGTGATCAAAGCTGAATTGCTGATTTTGCTGCTATTATTATTATTATTATGTTAAAATCAGCTCAGTAGATTTTTTTCAGGTTTCTTTGATGAATAGAAAGTTCGGAAGAACAGCATTTATCTCAAATCTTTTATAACATCTTTTATAACAAAACTGATCAAAAGTGATGTCTTTATCATTACTTTTGATCAATTTAAAGCATCCTTGCTAAATAAAAGTTTTTTCTTTTCCATTAATAAATAAATAATTAATTATACTGACTCCAAGCTTCTGAACGGTATAATGTTACAAAAGCTTTTTTATTTAAGATTAATCTTTGGATCTGTCTATTCATCAAAGAATCCTGAAAAAAAAATTACTCAACTGTTTTAAATATTGTTAATAATAATAATTAATGTTTCTTGAATAGCAAATGAGCATATTAGAATGATTTGGAGGATCATGTGACACTGAAGACTGGAGTAATGATGCTGAAAATTCAGCTTTGATCACAGGAATAAATTATATTTTAAAATATATTCAAATACAAAGCAGTTATTTCAAATAGTAAAAATATTACTCAATATTACTGCTTTTGCTGTATTTTGGATCAAAAAAATGCAGGCTTGGTGACTTCTTAAAAAAAAAAAAAAACATAAAAAAATATAACTGTGGTAGTATACATTATAAAACTGACCAGAGATTAGTTTAATCATATGTTGTGCTTTACCAGATAAACTATTTATTTGATAAAAAAAATACAGTTAAAAAAAGTAATATTATGAAAATTATAACTAAAAGAAGTTTTCTATTTGAATATAACATTGTAATTCATTTCTGTGCTGCAAAGCTTAATTTTCAGCATCATTACTGTCACATGACGCTTAAGAAATCATTCTAATATGCTGATTTGCTGCTCAAGATCAAATGTGACAAATATATCAAAAAGTACAAAACTTCATGTTTTTTTGTTTTTTTTTTTTTTAATATTTCTGTTTTTGCAGTTACTTTCAACCAGCTGGTGATTTGTGGTGAATGACTGAAAACATATGAATGTCTTATGAATCTTTACTTCAAAGTGGTCAGGAAAAAAAACATATGCACACAATATTTATATTCTTGCAACTTAAAGCAGGTTCCATCACTGGTCCATTGACTTCCATCTGTGTACTCTTTCCTGTTGTTGACTTGTTATTGCACTTATGCATAATACATTTTTCAATTCCTCTTAGTCTTATTTAACACTTTAGCACTTATTTAACACTTGTGCAACAGCCCAAGTGTGGTGTAATTGTCCAAATAAATGATAGGTTATATTGTATTATTCATTTATGGGAAATTTGGGTTTTAAACATAATACTGTTGAGGAATAAATCAGAATATTTACATCTCTATTCAATCTGTTTCCCTAGGTGCTGGACTGGCATCCTGACTGTATCGACATGAAGCCTGTTATCAAAACATCTTTTCTTGGATCGAATAAGGAGGGTGTTGAAACCTTAGTGCTGAGCAAAATGGAGGAATCAGGTGTGATCTTTTGTCAACGGCTGAAATATAGAGTAAAAAGTATTCAGGTGCCAGATGAAAGGCCTTTGGATGTTAAAACAGAAGCAGAACCTTCCCTCTCCCAGCCTTCGAACTGCAGTAAGACACCTGTTAAAAAATACAGCACTCAGACTCCAGTTAAAGAATACATCTGTAAGCTGTGTGGCATTGACTATTGCCAGAACATAAGCTTGGTGCGTCACATGCGAATACACACAGGTGAGGCGCCGCACGTCTGTGAACTCTGTGGGAGGGCTTTCCGTCGTAAAGACTGGCTTCAGCTGCACAGAAGCGTCCACACGGGTAACAAACGAAAGCCTGCGAAGAGCTTCAGTTGCCATGAGTGTGGGAAGAAGTTTACTGGCTCCACCGCACTCCAGAGTCACCTGTATAAACACAGAGGCGAGAGGCCGTTTGCCTGCGTGCACTGCGACAAGACTTTCTACAGTCAGACCAACCTTAAACGGCATCAGGTCGATTCTCATTCTGACAGCAAACCGTTCAGCTGTCCTGTGTGTGGAAGCGGATTCTCACGCCTTTTTTCGCTGGAGAAACACATGCGGATTCACACAGGAGAGATGCCTTTCTCCTGTCTAGACTGTGGAAAGACTTTCCGTCATAAATACTCAATGGATATGCATCGTAAACGGCACTCAGCTAGAAGTTGATGTAATTCCTGCATGTCACATGAATTTCTGATTTCATTCTGTTTGTTCTTATTTGTTTGAGCCACATCCCTTTTATTGATGATTTTTCTTCTGAATGTTATCATACCTGTTTAGTGCCAATAAAGTGCCTTTTTATCACCTTTTCATCACTGTTTTTCTCGTTGTTTACATTTTACTAGCTAGCAATGTTCGGAACCCGTTCCCCTAACATTCCCAGAATGTTCTTATTCGCTTCCCAAAAAAATAACCAAATCGAAACATTAGAGGAGCATTCTGTTACATACAGTTGAAGTCAAAATAAGAGGTAAAATAATGTTTAAGATATTTCACATAAAAGACGTTTACAGATAGTCAACAAGAGTAAATAATAGTTGAATTTAAAAAAATGACCTATTTAAAAATGTACATACACTTGATTCTTAATACTGTGTTGTTACCTGAATGATCCACAGCTGTGTTTTTTGTTTTGTTTTGTTTAGTGATAGTTATTCATGAGTCCCTTGTTTGTCTTGAACAGTTAAACTGCTGGCTGTTATTCAGAAAAATCCTTCAGGTCCCACAAATTTCAGCATTTTTGTGTATTTGAGCCCTTTCCAACTATGACTATGATTTTGAGATCTATCTTTTCTCACTCATACGCAACTATTAGAGAGAGTTCACACGCTCACTGATGCGTCTGAAGGAAAATGATGCATTAAGAGCCGGGGGGTGAAAACTTTTTGAATTTGAAGATCAGGGGAAATTTAACTTATTTTGTTTTCTCTGAAACATTTAAGTATCTACTGTCTACCTTGACCAGCAACATGACCAGCTAAGGATCAGCATAAACCAGCAAAGGTCCAGCTTAATACAGCATCAAAACCTACCTACCAGCATATGCTGTTTTTTTTTTCTCCAGGGAAGGGCTGTACTAAATGAAAAAAAAAAAAAAAAAAAAAAAAAAAGATATTTTGGCAAAGTAAAAATGTTCACATCTTCATTCTGTTCAAAAGTTTTCACACCCTGGCTCTTGATGCATCATGTTTCCTTTGAAGCATCAGTGAGTGTTTGAACCTTCTGTAATAATTGCATATGAATCCCTCAGTTGTCCTTAGCATGAAAATATGGATCTCAACATCATACAGTCATTGTTGGAAAGGGTTCAAATACACAAAAATGCTGAAAAACCAAAGAATTTATGGAACCTGAAGGATTTTTCTGAAGAACAGCGGGTATTTTAACTGTTCAGGACAAACAAGGGACTCATGAACAACTATCACTAAACAAAAAAACACAGCTGTGGATCATTCAGGTATAATCACAGTATTAAGAATCAAGTGCGTATGTAAACTTTTGAATGGGGTTATTTTTATAAATTCAACTTTTATTTTCTCTTGTAGACTATATGTAAACGTCTTTCATGTGAAATATCTTATTTAGGTCAGTACTAAATAAAAAATAACATGCATTTTGTATGATCCCTCTTATTTTGATAAAATAATTAACATTTTGCAGATTCTGCAAGGTGTATGTAAACTTTTGATTTCAACTGTTCTATGAATCTGATACATTTCCATCACTACTTGAATTCAGTTAATACACTTAACTTATAAAGTTATATTTTGCTTAAATGTCTTTTTTTCTTTTCTTTTCTATTTTTTTTTTCCAGATTTTTTGCTTAAGTTTACTGAGCAACCTTTTGATGACAGAGGCGGCAGCATTGGCTCTCTTGAAGTGAAAGTAAGCAGAACCAAGTGTCTAAAGTTGGAGATGCTCGTTACTGGCAGTCTCACAGGATGTTCCTTTAAACAATAACATTGCAAGTAAGTGGGTCTACAAACAATATTGGCATTTAAGTTCAACTTTATATGCATGTGTAAAGAAAAGTAGGGCTGGGTTGGCAATATTTTAATCGATTCTTAAATTATAAAAATCGATAAATGTATGCTGTTGTCTAGTGATGCGTGAGCAAAACTGAACTAACATTATTTGTAGCGCACCTGCTGTCCAGTAATCGCAATAAGTGCTTTGTTACTTTTGATATAAAACAAATTCTCAGCTTTTAAATTTTGGCAATATTTACCACGAAATTCAAGCAGTAAATGTGGTTTTGACGCTCAAAGCTGTGACAGATCACTGTAGCCACCTCAGTTCAAACAGCGCGTAAACATGTCATCTCTTTTCCTGTTTCTTAGTTATAACGCGAAATGAACATGAAAGAAACAGAACAAAACTACTGAAACAAATCATGTCTAGTGTAATCGCTTAACCAGTGTTTCAGCCGAGGAAAGGTTGTAAAACAACTTGTAAACAATATTTCAGGTAACGTTACATTTACAATTGAGGTCAAAAGTTTACATACACCTTGCAGAATCTGCAAAATGTTAATTATTTTATCAAAATAAGAGGGATCATACAAAATACATGTTATTTTTTATTTAGTACTGACTTGAATAAAATATTTCACACGAAAGATGTTTACATATAGTCCACAAGAGAAAAGAATAGTTGAATTTATACAAATGACCCCGTTCAAAAGTTTACATAGACTTGATTATACTGTGTTGTTATCTGAATGATCCACAGCTGTTTTTTTTTTTGTTTTGTTTTGTTTTTTTTTTGTTTTTTTTTAGTGATAGTTGTTCATAAGTCCCTTGTTTGTCCTGAACAGTTAAACTGCCTGCTGTTCTTCAGAAAAATCCTTCAGGTCCCACAAATTATTTGGTTTTTCAGAATTTTAAGCTTTTCATATTTTAACCCTTTCCAGCAATGGCTGTATGATTTTGAGATTTATCTTTTCACTGAGGACAACTGACGGACTCATATGCAACTATTACAGAAGGTTCAAACACTCACTGATGCTCCAGAAGGAAACACGATGCAATCAGAGGAAAATTTAACTTATTTTGTCTTCTGGGAGACATGTAAGTATCTTCTGTACCTTCAGAAGGGCTGTACTAACTGAAAAAAATATGATATTTAGGCAACATAAGAAAAATTTTCATTCTGTTCAAAAGTTTACACCCCTGGCCCTTAATGCTTCGTTTTTCCTTCTGGAGCTCCAGTGAGCATTTGAACCTTCTGTAATAGTTGCATATGAGTCCCTCAGTGTGAGGAAGATGGATCTCAGAATCATACAGTCATTGTTGGAAAGGGTTCAAATAAACAAAAATGCTGAAAAACCAAAGAATTTGTGGGACCTGAAAGATTTTTCTGAAGAACAGCAGGCAGTTTAACCGTTCAGGACAAACAAGGAACTCATGAACAACTATCACTAAACAAAAAAACAGCTGGTAACAACACAGTATTAAGAATCAAGTGTATGTAAACTTTTGAACAGGGTCGTTTTTATAAATTCAGCTATTATTTTCTCTTGTGGACTACATGTAAATGTCTTTTGTGTGAAATATCTTATTCAGGTCAGTACTAAATAAAAAATAACATGCATTTTGTATGATTCCTCTTTTTTTGGTAAAATAATTAACAATTTGCAGATTCTGCAAAGTGTATGTAAACTTTTGACCTGTACCTCAGGAAAGTAATTCAATGACCATAGCTTGTTAAGCTGGAAAAAAAGTTTTTTTTGTGTGTGTCTTTATTAAGGCTTTTGTACAACAGATTTTTTTCTTTTCTTTTTAATTTAATTTATTATATTCTTGCATCTTTGAGTTACAACTGAATAATTCCTATTTTTTTTCTCAAGTCAAAGTTTCTCTAGTATTTGGGTCCTGGCTGCATCAATATGGAGCCTAATACTGAACAGGAACATTTATCAGAGACTCCCGTTAAAAAATTCAGTTGTAAACTGTGCGGCAAGGAGTTTGGCCGCAACACACATCTGGTGCATCACCTGCGGCTACACACAGGCGAGGCGCCGTTCATCTGCGAACTCTGCGGGAGGGGTTTCCGTCGTGCTGACTGGCTAAAAATGCACAGCAGCATCCACACAGGTGAGAAACGAAAGAACTTGAAGAATTTTGTTTGCAATGAGTGTGGGAAGACGTTTTCTGGCGCCACCGCACTCCAGAGTCATTTGTATAAACACAGAGGCGGGAGGCCGTTCGCCTGTGCGCACTGCGACAAGAAGTTCTTTAGTCAGACCAATCTTAATCGCCACCACAAAGATTCTCATTCTGGAAAGAGCTTCTGCTGTTCTGTGTGTGGAAGCGGATTCTCACGCCTCACGACGCTGGAGAAACACATGAGGATTCACACCGGAGAGAGGCCGTTCTCCTGTCCAGACTGTGGAAAGACTTTCCCTTATAAATACACCTTGAGCATGCATCTTAAACTGCACTCAGACAAAAAATAATGTGATAAACATTTATGCATGTCGCGTGAATATCTGATTTACTGTTTATTCTTATTTGTTTTTAGCCACGTCCCTCTTACTGGCGATGCACAACTTCACATTTGCTTTATTCATAGTTTTTCTCAGTTGCACACAGACTAAATAAATCATGCTTAACATTTTCTAAAGTTGTATATATAAGTAGGCCTATTCTATTAATTAGGAAATTCTTTTCAATTTTTTTAGGTCTTGTTAATGTCACAGGTTTTTTAATGGATCAGTTTCAATGGTGTATGGCTTTGGCATTGGAGGGGACAATAACGGCAGACAACAAAATTTTTGCTAGGGACAATAGTCGCTGGTTATTGGCAGTTATGTTGGTGTGTGTGTGTGTGTGTGTTATCCTGCCCTTCATGTCTGGATTTACCTATTTTGGATTACATTAAAGACTTTTCGTTGGATTTAGCCTTCGTATTGCTCCTTCTTTACACACGACCGTGACACATAACAAGTGATGTCTGACATTGGAAATTTAGTATCTCCTTAAATATGAAGTGGTCAAACAACAGATGAATTAGTTACTCAAAATTTCACAAAAAGCTTATGGAATTAAATTTTAGACATTGAGGTGAGTTGCTGTTTTTGTCACTCTTCTGATGAGGATGTCATTCACTTGTTTGGCAATGTACTCTCAGACAGTTTTTTTTTCCATTTTGTAAGTGACATTTCTTTCTATTTTAAAGAATTTTTTTTTTTTTTTTGGATTGTTTGACTGAAAGAGAATATAGGAAAATAGCTACAACTTAATTCATTTGAAATACATTTCACATAAACAAAAATCTTGCTCTTAATCCCTTTTCTTTACTCAGAGTTGATCTAGGCATTTGTATCTGTAGTAAAACTGTGGTTATACAAAAAAAAAAAAACAAAAAAAAAAAAGTGTATGTTTTTTTCTGTAATAAAACTAGATCCATAGTCCCGATCTGAATAATGATTTGCGAACCAAAATTTCAGATCGGGACTTCGGAGCGGTTCGCAAACCTTTTAATTCAAATTGGAAGTTCGAAGCGCATATCGAGAATCTTTCAATTTCAATCATTCAATTCGCGAAGCCGCCCCGATGTTCCGGTTTGCGAATCATTTGATTCGGATCGGGTCTTTGGTGCGGCTTTGCGAATCATGTGATTCAGATCGGGATTTCAAAGCGCGTATCGCGAATCATTTGATTTCAGTCATTCAATTCGTGAAATGATTCGCGAACCCGCTCCGAAGTTGCGGTTGGCGAATCAGTTGATTCAGATCGGGTCTTTGGTGCAGGTTCGCGAATCATCTGATTCAGATCGGGACTTTGGTGGAGTTGGTGAATCAGTTTGGAACTTCGGAGCGCGTATTTCAAAAATTCAATTCGTGAAATGATTCGCGAACCCACTCCGAAGTTCCGACCTGAATCAAATGATTCGCAAACCCGCTTCAAAGTCTTGATCAAATGATTTGCGATACGCGCTCTGAAGTCTCGATCAAATGATTCACAATACGCGATCCGATTGGAGCGCTTCGAAACAGTGAAACACTTTACAACGCAATATGATTCGGGGTTTCGAAAAGTTCTGTTTCACCAATCACTATATTTACATCCTTTAAAAAAAGAAAGGAGTTATCGTAAGCAATGTCGAAACTCGATAATGAAATGCTCTTTTGATCTGGTTTTTGCTAGTGAACCGCTTGAACTGAATGATCGACGTCAACACTTTGAATCAAATAGGAGATGTTCCAGCGTAAATTACTCAATTGAATCAACTGTCTGTTCCTTCGTTGTGAAAGAAAGATACAGAGCGAGAGAGTCTTTTATATCATGCAGAACTGACGCGCTATATGTAAACGATATTCTTTGTTGTATTTTCCCGTCAAAATAACGGAGGTCCTTCGGAATTCTTCAGCTTTTAAGAACTGCCGGTTTTTCCGATAGTAGGCGGAACTAATGCGCAAACGGCAATCTCATTGGCTGGTGCTCACCTATGATCGTCCCTGTTTTGATTTCAGCAAATCAGTTCGAGTGAACGCCGACAACGTAATTAATATTCATGAACCCAGCAGATCATTAATCTTTAGTGCGTTTTATATTGTTGTTAGTAGTAGAATTCGTAGTAGTTTTATCTTATCAGTATTATTTTTTCCCCCCTTTTTTATAGATACACTAAATGACAAACAATATCTTAAGCACCACCACCAGTCCTAAGATCAGTCAACATGACAAATGCATTCGTATATGGTTATTCTAGTAGTTCTAATTATTAAAGTTTAATGCTAAATTATTATAATATATTATACTGCTTGACAGCAAAAGTGTACTTTCAGATATTAAAAAAAAAGAACTAGCAACAACAACAAAATATGTACTAGCCAATGGCGATTCTATTGCCAAGGTGTCCATAGAAGGTTGATAATATTTACAATATATATTTTTTTAATTTGATAGGTGTCTCTCACATCAACATTAAAACACATAGTAGATTAGTGTACAATGTTTTATAATAATAATTTATTCTATTTAGTGTCCATTTCATTTATTTAACATACTTAATATTGGGGACATCCAAGTTACTTGACATATTTGAGCATTTGTCTAAAAAAAAGTAACACAGTAGTTACTTTCCCTAGTAATTAGTTACTTTTATAATCATGTAACTCAGTTACTAACTCAGTTACTATTTGTGAGAAGTAACTAGTAACTCTAACTAATTACACTTTTACAGTAACATGCCCAACACTGGTCAGCACTACACTTATTTAGCTCGTGGTTCGTGGTTGTATGACATTAACTGAAATAAGTGGAAAAAGTATGATGTTTACAAATAAAATATTCACATTTCCATTCCAAACATCCAACACAAATCTGCGAGCCAATGAAAACACTCCATTAAAATGACAAGCTGCTATTGGTATTGATATTGCTATATATCTGTTTCAGTGTTGTGTTATTTGCTTGTTTGTAGGTTATGCCATAGGCCTGTATGCTTGAGTTTAGAAATGATTGAATGCTATGAAAAGTGCAGTACTTCCTTTGTTTAATTAAGATAGGATGAATACGCAACAGTTGTGAAAGTTAGGTTCCTAAGTGTAATGCTTTGTAATCAACCACAATGATTAACAAGAGGGTACACAGGGGTGAAGAGGTGCTGCAACCTCAAGCAGAGATGACCACAGTAGAGTAAAGAGGAGAATGCTAAAAGAAAACAGAAGCGTAGGCGACAGAGGAAGGACATCCGTCTTATTAAGCATGAGTTGCAGAGACTCATACACTTACAATGGAAAGATCGGATCATACAGGACACAGAGGAGTTGACTAAAATGGTGTTAGAATTCCCAGCAAGTAGTAAAGTCTGATGATTAAGCAAATCTAATGGTGATGTTTAGAGTTTGATAATAGAGCTCTTAGCTAAATTTAAGTTTTATTTTTTCATTAACTGCTTTGTTTTGTAGTCAATAAAATAAGTGTTTTTATTGTTACGATTTCTGTACTCATCCTAGTACACAATGCCCCAGGGGCGTCGCTAAGGCTAATCATTCGGGGCTCGAGCCCCGAGAGATTTTTCTCCAGCCCCAAATGTTTTCACGGGTTGGTATCGCCCTATGTTTTCCGAGGCATTTACGGAATTGTCAAAATTTGAATGAATTAATCAAAAGCCGGTCATTACACTTAACTTCCTTTACTACACGCGTAACGCTCGCGGTGATTTTAGCGTCTGTTATAAAAATAAATGCATGAACAACATCTCCAGAACTCTTCAGAGTACTTCGTGAGCATTTCGCTCTTTTATTTGAGTAAAACCAGGGTTATATACTAACAAAAATTAAAAGGTATTCATGGCAACCCGTCAAAATAAAAGTTCGATTTAGCTTGTAGACATTGTGCCAGAAATATATTACTTTATACTTTATTATTACTTTATATATATATATATATATATATATATATATATATATATATATATATATATATATATATATATATAAATATATATATTACTTTTATCATTCGGTGGAATGTACGTACCATAGTACTACTACTACTACTACTGCTACTGTTGAAAAATTAAAACTTTATTGCACAATATTTCTTTCATCTTTTTTCCATCAAATTTTAATAGTACATCCCCTTTATTTGCCAAAAATAAAATTTAATTTTCATTAATTAAAAGATTAATTAACATTTTATGCCTTATTTAATAACCAAAAAAAAAAAATAAATACACAACACAGAATTTCATAAGGATGTTGTAGAAAAAAATTAAAGTTGTTTTATGCATTCAAATAAATAGACATGCCAAAACAAATTTGGTAACAATTTCAAAGGGCCCTAAACATAACTTTTGATAAATTGATGTTAAAGTTTCATTGTTTTAATTAATTACACGTTTTTGTTGTTGTTTTTGATTAATACAATTCAATTTAACCATTAAAAAGGAGTCCAGAAAAATTAAAACAGAAAAAATAAATAAATAAATAAATTTTGAAAATATAAAATGGGGCCCTATTTTTGCATGCAAATATATATTTGTTACAGTTGTAAATACATTTTCAAATTTATTACTGTATTTGTGTAATGTATTTTTGCAAAGTTATAATTTTGTTATAATACTTTTGTTTGCTATTGGCAATGATGTACTATTTACTATACTATTTTTCATAGTGTAACAATGCTGCCACTGCCTTGGCAAAGTATCTGTCAAATTAACTAAAATCGAAAGCACAATATGACTTTTCTCACATGATCAGTTCATGATCCGATGTTTTTAGAGTATCAGAAGAGTCAGGTCATTGGCCTTTTTTCTTTGTTCAGTTTGCACACTGAACATGGGTTAACTTGTAGCTCTTATTTTTGAACTCTTAAAGTGCACCAGATTAATGAATTTTCATTTAAAATATCTCAAATTTTGCATGGCCCCGGACCTCCCTAGAAGGATCCAGGTTCTCCCACCTGTCTAACAAAATTTTACCTAAGTATGATGTTAGCTCCCATCCACCACCACTAGCCCCTGATGTTTTGGCACCAGCCCCGCTTGACACCCACTGAGGAACTTTTTTGCCCTCTGCTGGAAAGAAAGTGAAATTACTGCAACGGTTTTTTTTTGATCGCCCCTCCCACAGTTGCGTCAGACCACTGACGCCTGTGCAGTAGCCACGCCCCCATGCGTGGTATCTTTCCGCTGAAGTGTCAGGCGCCAAGTGACCACCAAGCCGAAACGCACCGAAATGACCGACCAAGGGCTGACGAATGAAGTAGCTGCCGCTGCGTGTAAAGAAGGAAACCCCATCACTAAAGTAAGACGCTGCATTTGAGTCCAGGACTAGGGCGAGACCTGTCAATCAGACACGAAGATCGTCGCTCATTTCCCTGTTTTCCTTTATAACTCTCAGTCACTATTGCAGACAAACAAGCGATTCATAACATCTCTTTGATATCGATGTTACTTTACAGTGGTTTAGCTGCATCTCCAAGTCTCTGTTAGTTTGTCAACTGACTTTGTAGAGCTTGTATGTGTAAGTGCTGTATTGCTGAGTCATATGGAAATGAAAATCAATATAGACTTGATTCTGAGCGTAATGCATATTGTTATAAGTTATACTAGAGTGACCTTTGACATTTTACACAGATGAAATGTTGACCCGTGGCTCCTCCAGTGTCACAGACAGAGCAGTGCCTACATATAAATACTACTAAGAACACTCACGAACTTATTATCTTGAGGAAAATGGTAAAATTTGGAAACATTAATACTTTTTGTCCATTCTTGGGAAAGTCATGTCATAAATAATCTTTGTTTTTTGTGCAATTTTAACTAAAGAGATGCTGTAAAATAACTATGTCAAATATATATCAGAGAGCTGTTCATAATCATTCACAGCACGACCATAGTGCAGAGCAGAGCCGCTAGACATTACAGAATTAAATATTTTGAATAATTTGAATATGATAATATATAGAAGCATTATTTGTATATTGCGTAATTTGAATTCCATTAATAATCTAATGTTACTTTTCAAAATGCTTTCACGCCATTATGGTCTCAGGCCTTTGGATGCCACTGTTAATCATTTTTCATCACCTTATCTGTCTTATATTCTTACTAAAAATTATTCATGACATTGCTCTAGGACTTCATGATGCAGCAGACGATGCTACGAGTTAAGGATCCGGTTAAATCCCTTGATTTCTACACACGCATACTGGGAATGACGTGAGAGAACTTTTTCTCTACTAGAAATATGAATTCAGTCTTGATATGATTTGCTTTATTTTTTATATTTTTGTAATATTCAAATGTGTTTTGCATGCAGAAATGTTTAGACAGAATGCATTTTACTTCCATTGTACATTTGTATATTAAAAATGCATGGAAAATAAGAATGTGAATGTGTTTAGCGGTCACGTACAATTGTTTGCTGATCTTTTAAATCGAGTATTTTTAATGTGAATGTTTCATTGTAGGCTGTTACAGAAGTTTGATTTCCCCTCCATGCGATTCTCCCTGTATTTTCTGGGTTATGAGGATAAGAAAGAGATCCCTGCAGATGTGAAGGAGAGGACGGCCTGGACGTTCTCCCGTCGAGCCACTATAGAGCTCACACAGTAAGTGTGTTAGTGCTTTTTAACACATTCAAACCTTCCTGGTCTTTAGATATCAGCATCAGCCATTTAAAAATCCATACAAGTTGAGCACCAATCTTCTGCATAGAGTAGAAAAAGCCTTTTCTGTCCTTACCATGATGTATGCCAGGTTCTGTTCTGTGACTTGAGACCTGAATTATGTTGGTGTAAATCCTGTAATACTGCACTTCTAAACAGAGGTCCAAAGTGCAAGGCTGTTTTTATGTGCCATTCTGTATTTCTCATTTGTCTGTTCTCTTTTTATCAGTAACTGGGGCTCAGAGACAGATGACAGCCAGTCTTACCACAACGGCAACTCAGACCCAAGAGGCTTTGGTAAATATAACATGCGTGACACCATTTCTCTCTGTCATAGTCAAGCTGACTATACAGCTAATAGATAGATAGATAGATATGTCATTACGTCATATATAAGATATATCTCTGTATTTGTGTATTTTGATCTTTGTGCACTGAGCCATCTGAAAAATGTTGATTATTTGACCAAAATAAGAGGGATCATACGAAATGCATGTTTTTTTTTTATTTAGTACTGACCTGAATAATATATTTCACATAAAAGATGTTTACATATAGTCCACAAGAGAAAATAATAGTTGAATTTTTACAAATGTTCCTGTTCAAAAGTTTGCATGCACTTGATTCTTAATACTGTGTTGTTACCTGAATGATCCACAGCTGTGTTTTTTTTTTTTTTTTTGCTTAGTGTTAGTTGTTCATGAGTCCCTTGTTTGTCCTGAACAGTTAAACTGGCCACTGTTTTTCAAAAAAATACTTCAGGTTCCACAAATTCTGTGGTTTTTCAGCATTTTTGTATGATTGTATGATTTTGAGGTCCATCTTTTCACACTGAGGACAACTATGGGACTCATATGCAACTATTACAGAAGGTTCAAACGCTCACTGATGCTCCAGAAGGAAACACAATGCATTAGAGCCAGGGGGTGAAACTTTTTGAATTTGAAGATCAGGGTAAATTTAACTTCTTTTGTCTTCTGGGGAACATGTAAGTATCTTCTGTAGATTCTGAAGGGCAGTACTAAATGAAAAAAAAAAGATATTTAGGCAAAATAAGAAAAATGTATGCATCCTAATTCCGTTCAAAAGTTTTCACCCCCGGCTCTTAATGCATTGTTTTTCCTTCTGGAGCTCCAGTGAGCGTTTGAACCTTCTGTAATAGTTGCATATGAGTCCCTCAGTGGGACAAGATGAATCTTAAAATCATACAGTCATTGCTGGAAAGGGTTCAAATACACAAAAATGCTGAAAAACCAAAGAATCTGTGGGACCTCAGGACTTTTCTGAAAAACAGCGGGCAGGTTAACTGTTCAGCATAAACAAAGAACTCATGAAAAACTATCACTAAACAAACAAACAAAAAAAATTATAAAAAAATAAATTCAACTATTATTTTCTCTTGTGGACTATATGTAAATGTCTTATGTGAAATGTCTTATTCAGGTTAGTACTGAATAAACAAACATGCGTTTTGTATGATTCCTCTTATTTTGGTAAAATAATTACCATTTTGCAGATTCTGCAAGGTGTATGTAAACTTTTGACTTCAACTGTAAATAACATTTTATTACACAAAAACAAATGCCACACAGAGACTTTAGTGAACATTTTTTCAGTGATAATGCACACTATTCAAATTCACATTTATTTCACCTGCCATTTTGGCTATTGAAGTGTACATCAGATATGCAAGGAAAGCATCTGTTTTAACACCCCCATGCAAATATAGTCCTAGATATTACATTATTAACCTGAAAAATGAAAATATTAATTTTTATTTTAGGCCATATTGGAATTGCTGTACCGGATGTCTATGCTGCCTGCAAGCTGTTTGAAGAGAATGGAGTGACCTTTGTAAAAAAGCCTGATGATGGTAATTTCTTTTGTATTATCCTTTGTGATTATTTTAATTACATGTTTCTCCACCTGCAAGAAACTATTTTAGAGTCACCGAATTTGTAAATTTTGGTTGTTTACCCACCTTGAGAGCAGGCTCGGCCATTTGTAAATTTTATAGGTCTAGCTTCCGGTCTCATCTGCGTCCAGCTATTTTTAGCTGTACAAAACAGCTAGTTTTGCTGCTTGATATTGCGAATTGGTGTGTCTTACCATGTTATTTTAATGTGTTATCTTAAAGGAGAAGTCCACTTCCAAAACAAAGATTCACATATAATGTACTCACCCCATTGTTATCCAAGATGTTCATGTCTTTCTTTTTTCAGTCGTAAAGAAATCATGCTTTTTTGAGGAAAACATCTCAGCATTTTTCTTCATATAATGGACTGATATGGTGCCCCGATTTTGAACTTTCAAATTTATTTGTATAGCGCTTTTCACGATTACTATCATTGCAAAGCAACTTTACACCAAATTGACATTTTTACAATATATCTAGCTTCTTCCAAAATATAACTTCCAAAATGCAGTGTAAATGCGGCTTCAAACGATCCCAAATGCGGTTGTAAATGATCCCAGTCGAGGAAGAAGAGTCTTATCTACCGAAAGGATTGGTTATTTTCATTAAAAAAATGGCAATTTACATACTTTTTATTCTCAAACGCTTGTCTTGCTTTGCTCTCGTTGAACTCTGTGTATTCTGGTTCAAGAAAGTTAGGGTATGTTGAAAAACTCTAATCGTCTTTTCTACCTCAACTTCAAAAATCATTTCAAAATCATCCTACATCACTGCAGAAGTTCCGACCCAGTCTTTGCAAAGTAAACATGCAAAGAAGATCAAACACCCTTAACAAAAAAGGTAAAACAGTTGAGGGAGAACATGAGACTGGAGTTTTTCGACATACCCGAACTGTCATGAACCGGAAAAAACAGTCCAGGGCAGAGTAAGACAAGACGAGCGTTTCACATTAAAAAGTATATAAACTGTATTATTTTTATGAAAATAACCAATCGTTTCACTAGATAAGACCCTTCTTTCTCGGCTGGGATCATTTACAACCGCATTTGGGATCGTTTGAAGCCGCATTTAAACTGCATTTTGGAAGTTCAAAATCGGGGCACCACATCTGTCCATTATATGGAGAAAAATACTGAAATTTTTTCCTCAAAAAACATAATTTCTTTATGACTGAAGAAAGAAAGACATGAACATCTTGGATGACAAGGGGGTGAGTACATTATATGTGAATGTTTGTTTTGGAAGTGGACTTCCCCTTTATTTATAAACAAACTGGTTTGTGGTGCAAACAGTTTGCCATTTCCTTCTCGTTATTTCCCTATGCCGCCCATAGGCTTACTTCTGTGTTTAAGAATATAGTGGATATTTGCATGTTACTGTGACTGTGTGATAGCATACTATCATACTACTCTTACTATTTCTGCGTTACTTAGTATGCGTACTGTGCACAGTATGCACATTTTTTTGTATACATTCAATACCCAGACCACTTTAATAAATAAAATTGAATTAAAATACAAAATAACTCTTGATTTCCAAATACTCAGTGTCACTAATATGAACTTACAGAAGTACACTACCAGTCAAACGTTTTTGAAAAGTAAGATTTTTAATGTTTTATTTTAAAGAAGTCTTTTCTGCTCACCAAGCCTGCATTTATTTGATCCAAAGTACAGCAAAAACAGTAAATTTGAAATATTTTTACTATTAAAAATAGCTGTTTTCTATTTATATATATTTACAAATATAATTTATTCCTGTGATTTCAAAGCTGAATTTTTAGCATCATTATTCCAGTCACATGATCCTTCAGAAATTATTCTAATATTCTGATTTGCTGCTCAAAAAACATTTATCATTATTATTATTATTATGTTGAAAACAGCTGAGTAGACTTTTTTTCAGGTTTCTTTAATAAATAGAAAGTTCAGAAGAACAGCATTTTGAAACATTATAAATGCCTTTATTATTACTTTTGATCAATTTAATAATTTAATAAATGTCTCTTGAACAGCAAATCCGCATATTAGAATGATTTCTGAAGGATCATGTGACACTGAAGAATGGAGCAATGATGTTGAAAATTCAGCTTTGATCAAAGTAATAAATTACATTTTAAAATGTATTTAAATAAAAAACAGTTATTTTAAATAGTAAAAATATTTCACATTTTTACTGTTTTTGCTGCACTTTGGATCGAATAAATACAGGCTTGGTAAGCAGAAGAGAATCTTACTGTTCAGAAACGTTTGACTGCTAGTGTACTTGCTGTTTATATTTATTCAGTGGTTTCTCTCTTGCAGGAAAAATGAAGGGCCTGGCCTTTATTCAGGATCCTGATGGTTACTGGATTGAGATTCTCAGCCCCAACAACATGGTGCCCATCACATCTTAAAGACTGTTGTTATGCTGTGACCTGATCTGAAGACACTAATGAAAATCAAGGACAGTTGCAGTTGCAGCTTTGTGGACAGCATGGAAAGCAGCGCACAATGAAGACTGACTGTCTTCAACATGATAGTGGCAGTATGTTTGGCTAAATATAACAATGTAAAAATATAATTGGACATTTAGTTTTTGAAATAATGCAGTCTCTAGAATCTAACCCTAAACGTTTACATTAGTAAAATAAAATATTTTTTGAATTGATGCAGGCCTCCTTAGAGTCTAACCTTGAAACTCTACCTTTGTTTGTTAAAATAAAGCAAAGTAAGTATTTTTGAGTCTTATTATTTTTGTAGCCTACATTTGTTTCACGATGCAGTATTGGTATGTTATTAAAAAACATTAAGATTTGTATGCATTCGATTTAAATGCAATGCAGCTGCACACATACTTTGCATGTCTGAACACGTCTGAACACGTGCTTTTAACTCTGAACCAGATTTAAGAAGATTAAATGCTCAAACAGCTAATCAGCATTAAAATGTGACTTCAAGCAACGTTGGCTGTCACAAATGTTTAGAAACACTAATGTGTGGTTACAAAATGGGGTTGGTCAAAATGAGGAATCTTGCTGGGCAACAATCCAACCAGTTTTTAGATTTATGTTATGAGAAGCAGCCAGTTGGTAACATCACTATTCATTCTCATAAGAATCTGTAAGAATAAATTTAGTTTAGTGGCTATCTGCTGGAGCTGTTTAAGTTTTAGTCTCAAAGCACAGAAGAGAATTTTAATGTGGAAATAACAATTAAATGTTAAGCTGAGATTTAGCTTCTTAAGACTGGTTGAAGCTTAATATTGTATTTTAGTTTAATGCATATTTTAACTTTAAATTATTTGAGCCCTTTCTACAAATTATAGTTTCTTTGTGACTGTAAGAGTACTTTATTTGTCCCATTATATTTCAGGTACAAATTCATGGAATTAATATATATAAAGCATTATAGATTATAAAATGTATATAATTACAGTAGGTTATGATACACTGGGCAACTCTGAGCAATGTTTCTTGGACACTTTCCTGTTGAGAATTGGCAATATTTATTTATTTATTAATTTTTTATCTTTTATACATTTGACGCCAACATTGCTCAGGTTGCCCTGTGTGTCATCAACTTTAGAGTACAAATCGGGGTTATTATAAAACTAAAATAAATGTTAACTTAAATAGTAAAAAGTAATTTTATTTCAGCTAGTTGTCAATGCAATATTTCTCCGTTTCATTTAGACTTGACGTAGGTCTACTAAAATAACTAAATCTAAAACTGAAATAAATATAAAAAAACAACAACATAGACACAATAAAGAAAATAAAAATGAAAAGGGAAAAAAATAAAAACTAATTCAAAGTACTATAAACTATAATAGTATCTCAATGATATTAAAATACTGGTACTAATACCTCTAAAATTCTCTTTGTTTTTTAAGGATGTGCTGTTTGGCTTCTTTAATATACAAAACAATAAAATTAATGAATATTTTATTAATAACCTTTTGTTCCTTCTTGCAAAATTTCATATTCACCGTCATAAATTCACTCATCAAAATCCTTTATTACTTGAAAAATGACTTTTCAAACTATTTTATCTTCTGAGAATCTTAAAGGGGTCATCAGATGCTAAGTTCACTTTTACATGTTGTTTGAACATTAATGTGTGTTGGCAGTGTATGTACAAATCTACCCTATAATGATAAAAATCCATGCAGTGGTAATGTGTAAAAATAATATTCCCTTTTTCAAATCCAGCCATTCTCAGATTTGTCGTTGTGGCATCACACCGACAGAGGCCACCCACGATAGTTGATTGACATGAGGGTTTTACCTCAGATCAGCTGTAACAGCCTGCCCTCTTTGTTTCAATGCCAGAGCAGGGATGTAAGTTAGACAAGAATATCTCAGATTGAGCGATTGAGGTGTTGTGTTGCTGGATGTAATAAAGAACATAGTGGTTGTCATTTGCTACCGACATCTGAGCCGCTGAAGATGCAGTGGATTACATTTGTTTGTGAAGGGAATGCACCTCCCGATCTACATATATCCGTCTATGTTTGCGCAAATCATTCATGATCCAGCTTCACTTACAGCAGAAATGAGTATAAGGGTTTTTTCTAATGAATCTTTGCGATCACCTTTCCTAATAATGTGCTAGGTAGCATGTTTAACGGCTAAAGTAAACAGGTGTCACTTGCAGAGAGAAGAGAGGGGCGGGGCAAGCAGAGCTCATTTGCATTTAAAGCAGCCTCGACCAGAATGAGATGATTTTTGCAGAGCTGATTTTGGCAAGGTAAAAAGGGTGTTGTTTTACACTACCATTGAGAATTTTTAACCAAAGTATATTATAGACTTTTCAATAAGACCCTAAAGAATCATATCTACTTGTGGAAAATAGGCATCCGATGACCCCTTTAAAGCTTGTAAAAGCTTGTCTTCTTTTTAATGATATGTTGATATTTTCTTTACTTAGCCTATAGCTTTGGTACCTTAGCATTAATTAAAAAGCTAACCTAAAAGCTCCTAAAATGCTGGTCAGTGGACTGATCGTCTTCCTGAGCTCTCACTCGACCCGAACCTGGGAGAGGGCTATAACTGCAGCCTGGAGATCTCCAAATAGGGGTGGGAACTGCAAAACGGGGTGGGCGTTCCAAAATAGGGCGTGGCTTCCTCCCTTTGACAGACAGGCACATGACAAGCATGCGCAATGGTTGTGTCAATCACAGTGTTGATTTCCTACACTATGCTACACAAATGCTAACCCCTAAACCTACCCCACACCTTACCCTAACCTTAACCAGTGAAACTGACCGCACAGCGGGATTGGCGCTGAATAGCGTGGCAGATAAACAGTTAATAAGATTATGCGTTATGAGATCGTCGGGCCGTTCTGTAACTCCCCAACCAGACTTCACCGGAAAATCTGACCTTTTTAGTTACATCCAGCATCACTACCCACTCCTACCCTGCGAATTCCAAGCCCCGGGATGCCCCTGTTGCTTAAAACAAAGCGACAGAGTAAAGCCTTTACCCTGCGCTTCACTGGGATGGCTCGCCTGAGAGCTCGTGGGTGATTCCGGTTTTTATCATTAACCACTGTCCACGAGCTTTGGGGCTTTGCTCTCACTGAGCATATTTATTTATATAGCATAGTTTATTATATTTCAGATCAACTACAAACAATGTTTAATTTATAAAGTTTAGTTTTGAAATGTAAGTCAATAACAATAGGCTGAAGCTAGAGCCAATGGGGAAAGTCTTTGCGCGACGAGACCCCGCCCCATTTTGGAGGTTTTGCCCACTTTTGGAGTTCTCGCCCCATTTTGGAGATATTGGTCTGCAGTTTAGTGATGGGAAGTTCGGATCATTTTACCGACTCGGACCGTTGAATCTCGTTCAGCAAAATGAACAAATCTTTTTTCAAGTGATTTCGTTCATTTTAGCAAAATATAATTAAAATGTTACCTGTTACCTCCCTAACACATCTACTGCTTACACAAACGTTAATCACACTACAAACAAAACAAAACTATAACGCTATAAGAAACATAAAAGATTAATTCATTGTTTATCTGGGTCTTTAGTCTATGATTAACTCACCTGGCCTCTTATCTGACAAGTTTTCGAGTTTGAGTCGTTCGTTCATCATGTGACAGCCCCATAAGCTTAACCAATGCAGTCTGAGCCGGAAAGATAATTCATTAGTTCATCTCTCGAGTCTTCGTAAGTGAAGGAATACCATGGATTCAGTTTTATGTTTGGAAAATGAAATCAGGAAGGCTCAGGTTAAAATGGAAGTAGTTATAGGTGTGTTTTTCGATACTGAAAAGGGATATGATATGTTGTGGAGGGAAGGTGTTTTATTGAAGTTGGATAGTATGGAAATTCAAGTTAAAATGTATAACTGGATATTAAACTTCTTGTTCGGAAGAACGATACAAGTTAGAGTGGGTTCTGCATACTCTTGGGTTCTTCCAATATAGAATGAAACCCCTCAAGGCAGTGTAAGTAGTCCTATTCTATTTAACTTAATGATAAATAACATTTTTTCTAATGTTGACATTGGTGGAAGCAGATCATTGTATGCAGATGATGGAGTCTTATGGTTTAGGGGGAGAAATGTTTTGTATGTGGAAAAGAAAATGCAAAAAGCTGTTATGGAGGTTGAGGATTGGGCAAGGAAATGGTATCACTACAGGTTGAAATGGGAGAAAAGCCCCTAGAGTTATGCAGACTTCAGCTGATGATGACATTTTGGTCTAGTATTAAAGCACATTCGGAAAGTCACCCAGTCAAGAACATTTTAAGAGAATGCTGGGAGTATGAATATAAAGAGTTTACAAGCTTTGGAAGGATTGTAGGGAAGGAAGCACAGAGAATGGGTCGTGATGAGTTTGATATCGCACAAACAGTGGCGATCCCTGCAATACCTCCCTGATTATTCCCAATGCCACTTGTTGATTTAAACATTCATAAAGAAATTAAAAGCATCAACATGAACATCCCAATAGTTTCAGCTGTGCAACAGTATATCAGTCATGCAAACTATTTAGTTTTGCAAATATACACAGATGAATCTAAAGACCCAGAGACGGGAAGAACAGCAGCTGCAGCGTATATACCTAAATTTAATATCAAAATTGCTAGGAGAACCTCTGATCATGTATCTGTATATACCTCTGAGTTATTAGCAATATGTCTTGCGCTGCAATGGGTTGAAGAGATCCAGCCTAATACTTCTGTGATTTGCACAGATTCAGTGGTGGCTCTGGCAAGTTTACAAAGTGTAAAATCAGACACTAGACAGGACATATTATATGAAATATTACAGAGTATATATAGGATAAGGCAGTTAAGGTTACTGGTTTATTTTCTCTGTGTTCTGGCTCATATTGGAATTGAAGGGAATGGAAGTGTTGACCAGCTTGCGAAGAAGGCCCTGGAACATCCACAAGTTGAATTACAAATAACAATAAGTAAATCTGAAATAAAGAGATTGATATATATTGAAGTTGAAAAGAAATGGCAAAAAAAATGGGAAAATGAAAGTAAAGGGAGGCATTTATTTAAGATCCAGGAGTGTGTTGGTAAAAAGAGAGTAAGTTACGGAAATAGAAGAAAGGAGGTTATCTTATCCAGATTGAGAATAGGACATATAGCATTAAATAATAGTTTGTACAGAATCTGAAAACATGAAACAGGTAAATGTGATAAATGTGAACTACCAGAAACAGTTGAGCATGTGCTTTTAATGTGTGTAGCGTATGAGAGGGAGAGATATCAGATGTTCCAAGAACTGGAACTGATGGGAAATAGTAGTATATCTTTAAAGACACTTTTAGGATATGGGTCAATGCAGATAAGAATATATGAAATATTGTTTAAGTTTTTAAAGAAGACAAGATTAATGGAAAGAATTTGAAAATTTGAATGTTGTGTTTATCGTTTTTAAAGAAGACTAGATAAATGGAAAGAATTTGAAAATTTGAATGTTGTGTTTATCTAAGTAATTTTTTTTTAAAACTAATAGCTGTAATCCATAATGGTGTGCGTTCCACACTCCAGACCAGTAGGTGGCGGACATGTACCTTTAACGTTGGTTTGCCAATCCGCCAAAAAAACTCGAACGAAGAAGTAGAAGAGACGCTGTAACATTAACACGGAACGTACGGACCACTTGAAAACATCCGGTAGAGGTTTTTGCAGTGGAACTGATAGATTAGTGGCTCTTAACAAATTTGTATTCAGCATATTTGATTTAATGTTTACTACATATTTGCCTGGAAGAGAGTTACCTTCTCGGTCTGCTTTCGCCGGAGACAATTTGAATCTGGATTAGTGTGGGTGAGTGTTACTGGTTTACAGCTGAAAAGTCAGACATATTGTCGTTATGAGTCAGTCGATAACACTTCTCGACGATAACATCTTTTTTTTTGTTTTATTTCATTGTTTTTAACGAAAATAGAGCAGTTTATGTGGTCTTATTATTCATCTTGTGACTGACACAGAATGATGTCGTGGTGTTCTGATTTTATGTTTATTTAGTGACAAATAATTGTAAGTGTCAGGACGTACAATCATATTTTGTTACTGTATGTTTCTATCTTATGTTACATATCCATATAAGGTTCAGACCATTTAATTAACAAATTAATATATACACACTACGAGTCAAATGTTTTTGAACAGTAAGATTTTTAATTTTTTTTTAAAGAAGTTTCTTCTGCTCACCAAGCCTGCATTTATTTGATTCCAACTACAGCAAAAACAGTAAAATCTTGAAATATTTGTACTATTTAAAATAACTGTTTTCTATTTGAAAATATTTTAAAGTGTTATTTATTCCTGTGATCAAAGTTAAATTTTCAACATCATTACTCCAGTGTTCAGTTGTCACATGATCCTCCAGAAATCATTCTAATATGCTGATTTGCTGTTCAAGATACATTTTTATTATTATTATTATTATTATTATAATTATCAATATTTAAAACAGATGAGTACATTTTTTTAAGGATTCTTTGATGGATAGAAAGATCCAAAGATCAGCATTTATCTGAAATAAAAAGCTTTTGTAACATTATACACTATACCATTAAAAAACGTGGAGTCAGTATAATTTTAGTTTTTTATTTATTTATTTTCTTTTGCTGTTCTTCTGAACATTCTATTCATGAGTAAAACCTGGAGCAGCAAATCAGAATATTAGAATGATTTCTGAAGGATCGTATGACTGGAGTAATGATGCTAAAAATTCAGCTTTGAAATCACAGGAAAAATTTTAAATATATTAAAATAGACAACAGTTAGGCCTATTTTTAATAGTAAAAATATAACTGTTTTTGCTGTACTTTAGATCAAATAAATGCAGGCTTGGTGAGTAGAAGAGACATCTTTAAAAAAAAAAAAAAAAAAAACATTAAAAATCTTACTGTTCAAAAACTTTTGATTGGTAGTGTATGTTAATTTGATACAGTGTTTATTAATGAATTCAAATGTTTTTGTTCTTTATGATTGTGGTGTGAAGGTTTTTTCCAGCAGTAATCATGAGTGACAGCCATCCTTTGCGGCCGATGAGCTCCGCATCTGAAATCGACCACCTCCATCTCCTGTCAGAGCAGCTCGGTGCTTTAGTTCCTGGTGAAGAGTACAGCGATGTCACCTTCGTGGTGGAGGAGAAGCGATTTCCTGCACACAGAGTCATTCTAGCGGCCCGCTGCCAGTATTTCAGGTTATTATTTGAGAGATTTTGCAAGCCTATTGGGGCATTTGTTAAGTGAAATCACTTATGATAGGAACAGAATCCATAGTGAAGCTGGGTCATTCTATAAAACACATGCCTTTTCCATTTTGTAAGCACATTTTTGTGCAGTTTTAAACACTCAGAGAAATAATATGATAAATATGATGCAGTAATTTGTTTATAAATTGCATTGGGTTGTCTGAAACTAAACTAATAGATTTTGGTAACACACCCATTATTTAACATTGTATTACGTAATAATTAACTATGACCAATACATGTGGAAAAAAATACATTTTTGAACAGTAAGATTTTTAATGCTTTTGAAAGAAGTCTCTTCTGCTCACCAAGCTTGCATTTATTTGATCCAAAGTACAGCAAAAACAGTAAAATTTAAAAAATAACTGCTTTCTATTTGAATATATTTTAAAATGTAATTTATTCCTGTGATTTCAAAGCTGAATTTTCAGCATCATTACTCCAGTTACACAATCCTTCAGAAAACATTCTACTATTCTGATTTGCTGCTCAAAAAAACATATATTAAAATGAATTAATATAATTAAATTATACTGACTCTGTGGTATAGTATATAATGTTGCAAAAACTTTTTATGTCAGATAAATTCTGATCTTTGGATCTTTTTATTCATCAAAGAATCCTGAAAAAAATTTACTTTTTTAAATATTGATAATAAAAAAAATGTGTGTATTTGGATCAAATAAATGCAGGCTTGGTGAGCAGAAGAGAACTCTTTAAAAACCGTTAAAAATCTTACTGTTTAAAAACTTTTGACTGGTAGTGACGGTCCATTAAATAAAACCAATGCAGCTTTTAGTTTCAATAATGTATTTGTAAATGTTAAAATTAAATTGTATAGAAGTATTTTTTATTGTTAGTTCATGTTGACTAATGTAGTTAGCAAAATTGAACATTATTGTAAGGTATTACCTAATTTTTATATGCATTTAGATATAATTATCAATTCAGAAAGCTAACAGAGTTAATGTTTCTCCATTTAATTCAACAAGAATTTAATGCTGATACTTCTACAAAATTCACAATTGTTATGTTTTCTACACAAAATAGCAAAAGAAAAAAATATCTTTGCTTACATTATCAAAGTTTGCATCAGCTGTTCTTCGTTAAAGTCATATTGTTACACATTTTAATGAGAGACACATTTTAAGTTCAGTTCAATAACGGTCAATGTTCATGTTCATTTTCAATTCTTGATTTTAAATTGGCTTTGTAACCTAACTTTGGTGAAATTCTTCCTTCACCTCAACCTCTTTTTTTCTTTGTCTTTCGTTTCAACTCTTCAGGGCTTTGCTTTATGGAGGGCTGAGGGAGTCCCAGGACCAGGCTGAGGTTCGGTTGGAGGAAACACGTGCTGAAGCTTTTTCCATGTTGTTGCGGTACCTGTACACGGGCCGAGCCACCCTGAGTGAAGCCAAAGAAGAGACTCTATTAGATTTCCTGGGACTCGCGCACCGCTACGGCCTCCAACCGCTAGAGGGCTCTATATGCGAGTTCCTCCGCACTTTATTAAGCACGCGAAACGTCTGTCTGGTGTTCAATGAGGCTAGTCTGTACTGTCTGACTGGGCTCAGTGAAGCCTGCATGGCCTATATGGACCGTAACGCCACAGAAGTGTTAAAGTCAGACGGCTTTCTCACACTTTCAAAGGTGAGTGATTAAAAGTATGACCATTTCAAATGTTAGTTCAGATCAATACAAAATATATCTGTTTCCTCTCTGCAGTCTGCCCTGTTAACTATTGTGAGGAGAGATTCCTTTGCTGCAAGTGAAAAGGAGATATTTAAAGCCCTCTGTGACTGGTGTCACCACAACGGCGATGGCCCAGAGGCGAAGGAAGTGATGTCAGCAGTGCGACTGCCCTTGATGACCTTGTCTGAAATGCTGAATGTGGTTCGTCCCTCGGGCCTCCTCAGTCCGGACGATCTGCTAGATGCCATACAGACCCGCTCGGAGAGCAGAGACATGGACCTCAACTACCGTGGCATGCTGAGTGTGTTTACTTCTCTCTGCTCATCAGTGTGTAGATACATGGGTCAAAAACAAGATCCCAGTTTGGTGTCTGCATCAAATTGAATGACAAAAGTGATTTTATATACACTACCAGTCAAAAGTTTTTGAACAGTAAGATGTTGTTTTTGGGGTTTTTTTGGGCATTTTTCCATTTTATTTAGGACAGTGGAGATAAGACAAGAAGTGAGTGGGAGAGACAGGGGGGTGGGATCAGGAAAGGACCACGAGGCGGGATTCGATCTTGGGACACCCGAGGCGCAACTGCACCGTATGTTGGCGCACTGCCCACAAAGCTATAGGCGCTGACAAGATGTTTTTTAAAGTAAAAGCAGTAATGTTTTTAAAGAGGTCTCTTTTGCTCACCAAGCCTACATTTATTTGATCCAAAGTACAGCAAAAACAGTAAAATTTTGAAATATTTCTACTATTTAAAATAACTGCTTTCTATTTGAATATATTTTAAAGTGTAATTTATTCCTGTGATTTCAAAGCTAAATTTTTAGCATCATTACTTCAGTGTTCAGTGTCACATGATAATTTAGAAATCATTCTAATATGCTGATTTGCTACTCAAAAAACATTTATTATTTTTTTTTATTTTGTTAAAAACAGCTGAGTAGATTTTTTTTCAGGTTTCTTTGATGAATAGAAAGTTCAGAAGAACAGCATTAAAAAAAAAGCATAATATATATATATATATATATATATATATATATATATATATATATATATATATATATATAGACTAAGCTTTTGAATGGGATAATGTTACAAAAGTTTTTTCTTTCAGATAAATGCTGATCTTTGGATCTTTCTGTTCATCAGATATGGATAATAATAATAAAGAAATGTTACTTGAACAGTAAATCAGCATATTAGAATGATTTCTGAAGGATCATGTGACACTGAAGACTGAAACAATGATGCTGAAAAATTTAGCTTTGATCACAGGAATAAATGACTTTTTAAAATATAATCAAATAGAAAGCAGTTATTTTAAATCGTAAAAATATTACGGCCTTTGCTGTATTTTGGATCAAATAAATGCAGGCTTGGTGAGCGGAAGAGACTTTAAAAAATATAAAAAAATCTTGGTGTTCAAAAAATTTTGACTGGTAGTGTACATATACAATCATATTAAATGCAAGTCAAGTGTCTGCTTTAATGTTTCAAACATGTCTGCTTTAATGTTTCTTTAAAAACATATTGGCTGTTATTAGTACTTATAAAGCACATATTAATGTCTTATTCTGCAAGACCATAATTTAGATCCCTTAAACTTCCCCATACCTAACCTTAGCAGCTACCTTACTAACTATTAATAAGCAGCAGGAGTTTATTGAGCCAAAACTCGTAGTTAATAGTGAGAACTGAATCTTGTGTGTGTGTTTAAAATTTCAGAAGCTACTGAAGATACTTACAATTTTGATCAAATTTTATTATATTTTTATTCTATATTTTATTATATTTTACAATGATTAAAAACCTGAATTAAAAATGATTAAACCTGATTAAAAATGGTGGTAAAGATTAAAATGACAGTTAATTACTTTTGGGGGCTGCACTGTGTCAAGTTTTTTTAATGACATCTAATGGTTCTGGTTATAAATATGCCTGACAAGATTTTTTGTTATATGCACTATTGTTACACTCAGTGACATTTTAGTTGGTTTCTTCTGTAAATCATGATAAAAATGTATGTTAGTCACTATTTTCTTGCTCAGAATAAATAAAATTAATCAGGATCATGCATTCTAATATACGGGAAAGAAACAGAATTGTTGTGTGTTTTGATACTTGAAATGGCAGTGTTTGAGCTGAGTCAGATCCCGAGGCGGAAGAAATTCAAACTGTGCGACTGTAACTATTACAAGAGTCTGTTTTGGTGTGATAAAACGTTTCCACTGCTGTGCTCTGTGTTGTAGTCCCAGAGGAGAACATTGCTACTATGAAACACGGGGCTGTGGTGGTGAAGGGTGAGATGAAGTCCGCTCTTCTGGATGGAGACACACAGAACTATGATCTGGACCACGGCTTCTCAAGGCACCCCATAGAAGAAGAGGGACGAGCTGCTGGCATCCAGGTCCGCTTGGGTCAACCCTCCATCCTCAACCACATACGTCTGCTGCTGTGGGACAAGGACAGCAGGTAATGCAACAATAATGGGTTAGTTCCCTCAGAAATAACATTTATTCACCCATATGTTCTTCTAAAACCAAAAGGAGATTCTCTGTGCTTCTCTTTTTCATATAATTAGGGGAATGAGAATAGATGCTGATGAGCTCCAAAAAGACCAAAAAATAAACTATAAAAGTAGGCTATATTAGATATGATAGCTTTTGATACACGACACAAGAACTAATCATTATTAATGTTAAACTTGGTGGAGCATGTCTTCACATGGCTTATTTCAAAAACACAATATCTTCATTAAATATTTTGTTATATGTGACCCTGGGCCACAAAACCAGCCATAAGTGTCAATTAAAAAAGAAAAAATGTACATCATCTAAAAGCCAAATAAATAAGCTTTCCACTGATGTATGGTTTGTTATGATAGGACAGTATTTGATACAACTATTTGAAAATCTGGTATCTGAGGGTGCAAAAAAATAAAAATATTCAGAAAATCACCTTTAAAGTTGTCCAAGTGAAGTTTTTTAAGCAATGCATATTAACTAATCAAACATTAAGTTTTGAAATATTTAGGATAGGAAATTTACAAAATACCTTCATGGAACATGATCTTTAATTAATATCATAATGATCTTTGGCATAAAAGAAAAATCAATAATTTTGACATTATACAATGTATGGTTGGCTATTGCTACAAATATACCCGTGCTACTTATGACTGGTTTTGTGCTCCAGGGTCGCATATATGTATTTGGCACATAATTTTTATTTTTTTTTTTGCTCTCTCTTGTCTGCAGGTCATACTCGTACTATATCGAGGTGTCTATGGATGAGCTGGACTGGGTACGTGTGGTAGATCACTCCAAGTTCCTGTGCCGCTCCTGGCAGCATCTCTATTTCCCAGCGCGAGTCTGCAGGTAGAACTTGTTGCGCAAAACCAACTAGACTTTGGTTCCCAAGATTTAATTAAAGAAACTTTTTTTTTTTTTTTTTTTTTCTCCCCTCCCCCCTTCTTCTCCTCGTCGGGGGGTGAAAACTTTTTGGATTTTAAGATCAGGGTAAACTTAACTCATTTTGTCTTCTGGGAAACATGTAAGTATCTTCTGTAGCTTCTGAAGTACAGTACTAAATGAAAAAATATGATATTTAGGCAAAATAAGAAAAATTTACACATCTCCATTCTGTTCAAAAGTTTTCACCACTCGGCTCTTAATGCATTGTGTTTTTTTCTGGAGCATCAGTGAGCGTTTGAACCTTCTGTAATAGTTGCATATGAGTCCCTCAGTGAAAAGATGGATCTCAAAATCATACATGTATTGCTGGAAAGGGTTTAAATACACAAAAATGCTGAAAAACCAAAGAATTTGTGGGACCTGAAGGACATTTCTGAAAAACAGTGGGCAGTTTAACTGTTCAGGACAAACAAGGGACTCATGAACAACCATCACTTGACAAAAAAAAACAAAAAACAAAAAAACACTGCTGTGGATCATTCAGGCAACAACACAGTATTAAGAATCAAGGGGATGTAAACTTTTGAACCTTTTGTAAACTTTTCATTTTTATAAATTTAACTATTATTTTCTCTTGTGGGCTATATGTAAACATCTTTTATGTGAAATATCTTATTCAGGTCAGTACTAAATAAAAAAATAACATGCATCCCTCTTATTTTGGTAAAATAACATTTTTAATGATTCTGAACAGGGGATGTAAACTTTTGACCTCAACTGTATATTAACATGTTTTTTTGTTGTAAATCAATCAAATACAAATGAGCATTACAAAATATTATATGTATGTTACTTTCTTCCATAAAATCTGCTCAGTTGTGATGTTGGATATTTAAAAAGGCAAATGGAAGTTTCAGTGGTCTCAAAACTTGGTATCTCTGAAAGGTTTACTAAAAACAAATGTCTACTGCAGAGAACAGAAGTGAATTGCTGTGTTTTAAGATGTTAGATTGTTAACCGCTGTCTGTGATTGTGAACATTTCTTTTTTGTTTTTTTTGTGAATGCAGGTTTATTCGTGTTGTGGGGACACATAATACCGTCAACAAAGTGTTTCACTTGGTGGCTCTGGAGTGCATGTACACACAACGACCTTTCACCTTGGAGAAAGGCCTGCTGGGTAATGTAGTTTTCCTAATTTCATGATGAAAATGACTTTCATATCAGCCCGTCTACTGAAAATTATCCCATGGCTCCCTGCAGTTCCCACAGAGAACGTGGCGACCGTGCAAGCGTGTGCTAGTGTGATAGAGGGTGTGAGTCGCTGCAGAAACGCCCTGCTGAACGGGGACACCAGCCACTATGACTGGGACTCGGGATACACCTGTCATCAGCTGGGCTCTGGAGCCATCGTTATCCAGCTCGCTCAGCCGTACATGCTGGGCTCAATGCGGTACGAGAGCTTATGTCCAGGGTTCAGTATGAGTTATAACTCTGTCATGATTTACTCTGATGTCAATTCCGTATTTCTTCTGTGGAACATAAAAATAATGTTTCGATGATAATAAATTAAATTCACAGACTCAGAAATTACATAAAAGCATCATAAAAGAAGCCTATGTGACTTGTATGTACAATAGTGCGTGGAACAAACTGAAACTGAATCAGTTATTTGCCAAAAAGCTGGTCTGCCACACTCAAATCTAATAACAGTGGATACAAAAGCGCAGTGGAAGTAAATGGAAGAAAACAGGGCGAGGTAATAAATGATGTAATACGGACTGTTTCAAAAGTGTAGCAAATAACATCACTGCAAGACTTAAACATTATACATATGTGTTAACACAAAACCAGAGACTAAAATGACAGTCCTTCTGCTGAAATTATGATTTAGAATCGTCTAGAATAGGAAGCAGAAGTAAACTAAAATCATCTTTAAAACAATTAAAATTAAACTTAAAAATTAAAATTGAAACTTTAAATCAAAATCAAACCTGATTAATTTTTTTTTTTTTTTTTTTAAATAAAATAATTGTGGGGCATTCAAAGTGAACGCAGTGAAACATCTAGTGGAGTGTTTCTAAAAAAATAATTGTGGATAGCAACTTCAATGATTTGAACTGGAAAAAAGTTAATGAAACATCTGGGATTGTCTTTTTTCAGGAGTGTTGTCTGAAAGATGCTTCTTTAGACGGTCTAAAGAGGGACACATTATTGCTCAGTAGTGTTTTTTTTATGTTTTTATGTTCACCAGCTGCATTTATTTAGTCAAGCATACAGTACAAACCGAAATATTTTGAAATATTATTGTAATTTAAAATAACCGTTTTTAATATCATCATGAATTGCAGAGGCCCAGTGTAATGCTAAATTATTAACATACCATAATTAGACTTAATAGGAAAATTGACAGTATTGTAAATGCATAAGAGTAGAAGCGTGATTTATACACTACCAGGCAAAAGTTTTTGAACATTAAGATTTTTCATGTTTTTTTTATTTTTAATGTTTCAAGTCTCTTCTGCTCACCAAACCTGCATTTATTTGATCTGAAGTACACAAAAACAGTACAATTTTGAAATATGTTTACTATTTAAAATAACTGTTTTCTATTTTTTTCTATTTTAAAATGAAAGTAATTTATTTGATTTTCAATCTGAATTTTCAGCATCATTACTCCAGTCCATTATGATCATTTATAAATAATTCTAATATTTTGATTTCCTCCCTAAAAAACATGTATTATTATTATTATTATTATTATTATTATTATTATTATTATTATTATTATTATTATTATTATTATTATTGAAAACAGCTGAGTATAATTTTTTCAGGTGTCTTTAATAAATGGAATGTTTAGAAGAATAGATGTCTTTATCATCACTTTTGTTCAATTTAAGGCATCCTTGCTATATTATGTATGTATGTATACATTTTTTTTTTTTGTCAGATTGTGACAAAAATGTCAGATAAATGCTGATCTTTGGAAAAAATTTACTCAACTGTTTTAAATATTGCTAATAATAATAATAATAATAATAATAAATGTTTCTTGAGCAGCAAATCAGCATTTTAGAATGATTTCTGAAGGATCATGTGACACTAAAGACTGGAGTAATGATGCTGAAAATTTAGCTTTGATCACAGGTATAAATTACATTTAAAAAAAATATTCAAATAGAAACCAGTTATTTTAAATGGTAAAAATATTTTTCAAATTTACTGTTTTTGCTGTACTTTGGAACAAATAAATGCAGGCTTGGTGAGCAGAAGAGACTTGCATTAAAGTCTCTTAAATCATTTGACTGGTAGTGTATGTCTTTTGGGTTTGTTTTCTAAATGTCTGCTGAATTTTCATTGGCTTCTTGTAACAAAACATATTGTGGTGGGTTTATACAAGACTAAGTGATGGGAGAATAAACAAGATATATTCTTATTGCAAATTAACCTTTAGTTAATGTGGTCTGGCTTGTAGTTTTATTTTAGGGCGTTTCTAGACATCCTGATTTTTGTATGAAGGAGTAAATTCGATTATATCAATATTCTGAACCCCAAAAATTCCTTTAAATTGTATTTACCCTCAATATGCCTTTCAATCATTGAAATCTTTGTCTCAGTCTTTTGTTAAGACCTACTGACTCTGTCTTTCTTATGAAATCTGTTTATAGCTTGCTGTTATGGGACTGTGATGAGAGGAGCTATAGTTATTATGTTGAGCTGTCCACAAACCAGCAACATTGGGTGAGAGTCATAGATCGCACCAAGGTGGCGTGCAGGTCAGTGAATGCTGTTTTTTTTTTTATTATCTCATTATTTGCTTGCATTATAATTTTTTCTGTCTTATCTCCCCAGTGTTTTTATATATAATTGTAAGTTGGTTCCTGCATGTATT
Organism: Cirrhinus mrigala; assembly: GCA_036247105.1. Lineage (NCBI taxonomy): Eukaryota > Metazoa > Chordata > Actinopteri > Cypriniformes > Cyprinidae > Cirrhinus > Cirrhinus mrigala. Next base: position 31,974,689 of record CM070019.1, on the reverse strand, counting down.
TCTTACAGGTCGTGGCAGACTCTGACATTTGACAGACAGCCTGCATCCTTTATTCGCATTGTGGGAACTCACAACACAGCTAATGAGGTGAACGACCTCTATGAACACTCTCAAGGGACTTTTTTGTGACTCTATCCAGCTTTAAGTTAAAGGAGAAGTTCAACTGAAAATGAAAATTTGCTGAAAATTTACCCTCAGGCTATCCAAAATGTAGATGAGTTTGTTTCTTCTTTGAAACAGATTAATAGAAATTTAGCATTGCATCACTTGCTCGCCAGTGGATCCTCTGCAGTGAATGGGTGCCATCAGAATAAGAGCCGTTTGGACTGATAAAAACATCACAATAATCCACAAATAATTCATTCAACTCCAGTCCATAAGTTAATGTCTTAAAGTAAAAAGCTACGTCATTAATCCACCATTAAGGCGTTTTAACATCAAACTGTTGTTCCCAGCTAAAATACAAATCCATAAGAATGATTCCTTAAAGGAGAAGTCCACTTCCAGGACAACAGTTCACAAATGATTTACTCACCCCCTTGTCATCCAAGATGTTCATGTCTTTCTGTCTTCATTTGTGAAGAAATTATGGTTTTTGAGGAAAATATTTCAGGATTTTTCTCCATATAATGGACTTCATTGGCCCTCCGATTTTGAACTTCCAAAATGTAGTTTAAATGCAAAGGGCTCTAAATGATCCCAGCTGAGGAAGTAGTGTCTTATCTAGCGAAAAGATCGGTCATTTTATTTCGGAAAATAAAAATTTGTATACTTTTTAAGCACAAAAGCTCATGTAGCACAGGCTCTAGGATGCATGTTCACGACACTACATGCTATTGAATCACGTCGAAAGGTCACGCGGAACGTAGGCGGAACTACAGACCCAGTGTTTACAAAGCGAACGCGCAAAGACTAAGAAAGTGCAAGTAAGTCAAACGCTGTTTACAAACAAAAAGGTACAACGATGTCGAACGATTCTGAAGTTGTAGGAGAAAATAAGATGGAGTTTTTCGACATGCTCTACCTTTTTGAGCCGGAGTACACACACTATGAACTTAGACGTGATTCGTAGTAGTGATGGGAAGCTCAGATCATTTTACAGACTCTGACCTTTGAGTCTCGTTCAACAAAATGAACAAATCTTTTTTCGAGTCATTTCGTTCATTTTGTTCATTTTAGCAAAATCAGCATCATGTGACAGCCCCATAAGATGAACGAACAACTCGAAAAACCCGAAGACTTGAAACAGGTGAACTAATTCCAGTACAGAACCTAATAGGATGTTGCGCATGTGCGACTGAACGAATCACTCCCTGAGACGACTCGTTCTTCCCGAGTCACGTTAAAGATTCGTTCAAAATGAACAAATTGTTCAAGAACGACCCATCACTAATTCGTAGCATCGTGGACGCACATCCCAGAGCTTGTGCTATACAAGCTTTTGTGCTTAAAAAGTATAGAAATTTTTATTTTTCGAAAAAAAAGACAGATCGTTTCGCTAGATAAGACCCTTCTTCCTCGGCTGGGAAATGCTTTCCTCAAAAACCATAATTTCTTTACGACTGAAGACAGAGAGACATGAACATCTTGGATGACAAAGGGGTGAATAAATTATTATTATTTAAGTGAAAAAGTCCATCCCCTGTTGTCCTCTCACATCAAAATATACCAACATATTTGTTTAGATTTTTTAAACTGTTTTTCATTTGTAAACTACACTTGATCTGTGCATATTTCTTTTCTGATTCAGACATGATGTGACTTTTTAACTGGTCAGGCAATATTATAGATAGAGGACTCGCATTTTCGCTGGAAGCAATGGTTTTAAGTTAAAAACATCTTTAATGATTTGTTTCTTACAAACATGCAGCTTTTCACTTCACAAGACGTTAATTAATGGACTGAAGTGGTGTGGATTACTTGTGGATTATTGTGATGTTTTTATCAGCTGTTTGGACTCTCATTCTGACGGCACCCATTCACTCCAGAGTATCCATTGGTGAGCAAGTAATGTAATGCTAAATTTATCCAAATCTGTTGTGATGAAGAAACAAACTCATCTACATCTTGTACAGCAAATATTCATTTTTGGGTGAACTCTTCCTATAATGCTGCATTCATCAAATAATATTGAGTTAACATGATTTTTCATCATCTTGAAGCTAAAATTTTTTTTTAATGAAACTCTGCATCGCTAATGCACTTTTTCCCCTCATGCTGACTCCACTAGGTGTTTCACTGCGTTCACTTTGAATGCCCCGCACAGGTGGACACAGTTGTTAAAGAAGGAAGTCCTGGACCAGATCAGCCCGAACCAGAAAGCAGCTCCCAGACCTCAAATTCACAGAGCCTGATGTCCCAAAAACCCTCCACATCTCCACACACATAGACTTTGGATGTTTTCTTTGTGCTACTTACTTGCAGAAGTATGACAAGACACGCTTGAGATGCTCATCTTAAAAGGTTGTGTTCTCAATGTTATGTGCTGCTAAAAAAAGAACTCTTTATATTTATAATGAGAAAATACTTGAGCTGAATGTCACATGATGGTGAATATAGCAATGGCTGTCACATGCACTTATTTTATTATGTTCTGATAACTATAAAAACCATAATAATAAAATCATTACAGACCAAATTAATTTTGCAAAACTGTCTCATTTTTAGGACATCTTGCAAGTGTTTATTATAGGATTTCTTTAGAATTTTGATGGTTTAATGCTGCCAATTCATTTTAACAAAACATTGTGGTTGGCAAGTGAATCTGTATTTACAGTAATGTAGTCTAGGATGCACTTTCTTTTACTTTGAACAGCTTCTTTTTTTTTTTTAAACGCCTTCAAACTAACTTCTGCCAAATGACAGTTTGCATTAAAAAACTGTAGAGTTCTATTGGACACACTGCCTTTGATGTCAACAGAAGATTTGAGCATTTTCTCTTCCCTTTTCAGTGTTGCTAAGTCTTTTATATTTTGCCATCTTAACTTATTATGTAAAAAATATGGTGCAGTTGCGTTCTATCATTTGCATTTAGTTTTGTTATTTCCTTGCTGTCTCTGAACCAAATTAGTATAGACTTGGGTTGGAACCCACCACATAAGAACCACTGATTATGTTCGGAATGCTCTCAAATGAATATCATAGGAGTTTTGTTATATTGCAAGCTTGAATTGGTGCTGATTTATTGTCAGGTGACAGTGAGAAACACAGAGACAATGAAACAGATGGAAAGTGGGAACGAGACTGTTTATTTAAATCATATATTAACATGCTTCCTTCTCTGAGGAGATTTAATAAATACTGAGTTTCAATCAGACATGGAAGGGTGAGTGACACCATAATGCCATCTTCATTATGCAACCAGTAACAGACGCACCCTATCAAACTTCCTCACCGCAATCAAGAGATTTCCCCAAGGGATTGAAGAAGATGGAAACAGACAGACAAACATACAGGGTGTGGTTAAGTGAGATGCCAATACCCTGCTGAAAAGCCTAGCTTAACTCTTATGAAACCTAATGTATTATATTTGATATGCAAGTTTCTTAGGTCTCTAAATTATCAACTGGATCAAAACTTGGAAAAAAAACTTGCTGTACACTATCTTCTACATGCATTCTGTCATGTTTTTTCAAACTTTTTAACAAGTAAAAGGCCTTTCAGTATAATTATGGAAAAAAACGTGTCTGTTGTGAAATCTTTAATGATTTTAATAGTCAAGATAAGAATAACATATTGTTAGCAGTATTTCAAAATAAACATTTACTGGATTAAAATAACTTTTAGGTTTACTTGATTATACATCATTTATTAAAAAAATTAACGTTAAAATGTCAGTATCAAATATTATAGAGCAGACATTTGAGAAATGTTGATGTGTTCATATCTCAGTCATCACTGTGTTGCATTGCTTTATTTAGAAACGACAGAGCTTTGTTCATAAATCTAAGCATTTTATGTAAGTAGTCTGTTATAAAAATCTAATCAATTAATAAACTATCAGAATTGAATCAAACTATAGACCATATAAATAACTACATCTGCACCAAAGGTCACATTCATGCTCAGTTTGGGCTTGTAAATAAAGGTGTTTACGTCATAAAAGCCTGACGTATCGAATATGATACAAAGCATAAAACATGCAATTTTTTAAAGATTTATATATATATATATATATATATATATATATATATATATATATATATATATATATATATATATATATATATATTGTCTAAAGATTCAATAAAAAATAAAATATTTTTTAGCATTATATTTGTATTGTAACTTGCTTTCAAATCCGTTTCTTTTACTTAAAAACTGATTCATTCGCTAACGAATTTGAGCGAAAACACCAGAAGGCCTAAGTCAAGATGGACAGGCTGTGTGACATGATGTCTTCCTCCTCAAAAACCACGAATAAAATAACACAAGGTAAAGTATACTGTAACTTACACAAAATATACGTATTCACGTTAAGTTTAAACATGGTTTGTGTCGACTACACTATCGTTCGTGTGGCGAATTTTAACGAAAACGTTGAAATTCAAAAGGCTAACGTTACGTTCACACAATAGCAGAACACTGACAATGGTTTTGAGTGCTAAATACGGTTATGTTCACACAGTTCCCGTATGAAATACTGAAAACTACATTTTATAACCAATGAATTTTAGATCGAGCTTGCGCTGTGTGCACAAAAAAAGGCCTAACGTCGATAGCTAGTTGCCTCAAGCAGGCGCTTCGCGGGTTATTATTTGCACGTTTTTGACGCAGATCTAAAAGGTTGAATAAATTATTTTAAATATTGTTTGATTGTATGTTTAAACAGTGTTTGATTTTACGGACACATCTACTTGGGGATTATTCTAGACCTATTCTAGGTCTTTTTAGGTGGGCTTTAACCTCCTGAAACTATCCGAACGATCTGGCCAGTGCTGCTTCCTCAAGTTTATCATTCTCATGTGCCTAAACCAGCTTGTCCAGGTTTGGAGACGAGCTAAACTAGCTACTTCCATCTTAAAGCAGCAAAGACCAACAGCCAGCCATCTTAGGCTGTTTTTTAGCTGTTTTCTTTCTTTTTTTTTTTTTCTCAGCCCAGACTAAAACGCGTGTTTAGGTGTCTTAACTGTCAGTGCCATTGACTTGATGAACACTGTTTTTTTCTTTCTTTTTTTATGTTAAAAACATTAATGTGCATATTGATACAAGTTCATAAAGTCATGGCATTAAATGTCGCATGCACTGAAAAAAAACTTGTTTGTTGTCTTGTTTGTTTTGCATTACAAATATCTAAACATCATTGAATTGAGATACATTTACTTTTGCATAGAGATGCAAATTGTAGATATGAAGTCTTATGTTCTGAGAAATTAACAAAAATAAGTGAGCTTAAGCTTAAAACAAGAACATACCCTGTCAATGAAGAATGAAAACTTGTTTAAATTAAGGTGATTTTTTTTTTTTGGAGCCCTTCGGCAGTTGTTTGTTCCTGTTTTTATCAAACTTACTTGATTTTGATCAATTTCTTAGAAAACTGACCAAGTCTTATCTTATAGTTTAGTTAAACATAAGTGACATAATGACTTTGTTTCCAGTTACATTATTACTAGGTAATGGTTGCGTTCTCATAATGGAGGTTAAAACCAGTTAAAAACCACTAAATACAACAACATATTTGTACTTTACCGTACGTATATATTTTACACATCAGCCAAGTAACTGTGTAATGCCTGTTACTAGTTACATCATTATTACGTGATGGTTGCAAGCTAGTGACATGGATGTTTCCGTAGTGTAGTGGTTATCACGTTCGCCTAACACGCGAAAGGTCCCCGGTTCGAAACCGGGCGGAAACAGCCTTTTGTTATTTTTTTATTTTTAATGAGTTTAGCTTATGAATGTGAACACATAAGATCTGTATAAAACTATAAGAACTATAAGCCTTAAAGACTGTTGAATTCAGAACAGCATACTAGCACACTGCTATGCTAGAAAGATATGGTGAAAATACTGAGTAGCATGCTAGCATGCGGTTCTGGATTAGCATAATCCCTAACAAAGTTTGTCACTAATTTCATAATACTAAAACTGCCTTTTTACCATTAAACAGTCTGTTCTACTGTTTATATATAGAAAAGAAAAACCTTAAATTAGTTTTTTTTTTTAAACCACAGTTTTCTTAACAAAGCTGCCAAATATTGTTGATGTCTGGTTTTCTCAGTAAACTTGTACAATTTTATAATCTAATATTTACGTGAGCTTCATATGTAAGTTTCCGTAGTGTAGTGGTTATCACGTTCGCCTCACACGCGAAAGGTCCCCGGTTCGAAACCGGGCGGAAACATCATTTTTGCAGCTATCAGTTTATTTTACATCCGTAAATTATTCTGTCTTTTCGCATTTATGCTATAATCATTAAAAAATCATTTTGATTTTCAAAGGCCTGCACACTAAATACAAAAAAACATTTGTTTATAATTATTGTAAAACTCAACTTATCCTCCACAAGATGGCGCAATAGAATCAGTAATGTTGCACGCATCAGCAGTCTAGTTCGTGCACACTGTTCAGTCCTTCTAAGACATAACGGCTATTCTTGAATACATAGTGGTCTTGACCCTCCTAACCTCTATCTTGCACGCTCACTGCTATCTATCTCATTATTATCTCTTCACTACTCCTGTTTTAACATTTCCCTCTTTCTTTCCATTGCATTTGCCAAATGTTTTTTCCTCTGTATTCTTTTTGATCTTCTTTCTTTCTCTTCCCATGGCCTTAGAAGCTCTAATAAGACTCTTGCTTTGGTACCTCATGACCCGTCAGCCACAGTCAAATTCACATGACCAGACATGGACGTGTTCTGTCCACCTCCATTTGTTTTTTCCTTTTTTTGGTATTTGCACGTGGAGAGAAACAGTCTCCGTGGCTGCTGCAGCAGTCTGGTTTGCCTTCTGTAGTTTCTGGCAGTTTAGAGGCGCTTTGATCAGTGGATTGAGCGATGGTAGATCGGCCCGCCCTGACGATAGCTGGGTCGCTCCGCTAGTATGCTGTGCCACAGAGTCTGCAGCCTGTTTATTTGCACCGATGGAACAGAACAAGCTCAGTGTGCCAGCAAAACACAGTGTATCTCATTAAGAGGCCAAGCATTACAGTTTACCCAAAAAATGAACATTTCCTGAATATTTACTCACCCCCAGGCCATCAAAGATGTAGATGAGTTTGTTTCTTCATCAAAACAGATTTGGAGGACTTGAGCGTTACATCACTTGCTCACCAATGGATCCTCTGCAGTGGATGGATGCCGTCAGAATGAGAGTCCAAACAGCTGATAAAATCATCACAGTAATCCACAAATAATCCACACTACTCCAGTTCATCAATTAACATCTTGTGAAGCAAACAAATCCATCATTAAGACATTTTTAATTTAACCGATGCTGCTGGCTGAAATGAAAGTCCAAAATATTGCTTTCTCCAGTGAAAATGCTAAATTTGTACAAATCTGTTCCCATGAAGAAACAAACTCATCTACATCTTGGATAGCCTGAGGGTGAGTACATTGTCAGCAAATTTTCATTTCTGGGCGAACTATTCTTTTAACACACTTGCATGTAATGAATTTCATGGCAAGGATGCCACAGGAGAAAACATGCTATTAGGTTGTGCTTCCTTTAGTCACAGTGATTGGAGTGTACAGAGAAAACAAGGCTGTTTAAATTGGTTTGTTTTTTAATGTGTTTTAGTACTAATTAAACTACAACAAAAAGTTGCAGTCCACAGTTTCTGAAGGATCGTGCAACACTGAAGACTGGAATAATTGTACTAAAAATTCAGCTTTGCTAAATTAAATTTTAATATACATTACAAGTCAGGTTTTTAAACCATAAGATTTGTAATATTTTTTAAATAATTCTTATCTGCTCTGCATTTATTTGATCCGAAATACAGTAAAAGCAGTAATATTGTGAGATATTTTTACTATTTTAAGTAACTGCTTTCTATTTTAATATATTTTAAAATATAATTTATTCCTGCGATCAAAGCTGAATTTTCAGCATCTTTACTCCAGTCTTCAGTGTCACATGATCCTTCAGAAATCATTCTAATATGCTGATTTGTTGTTTAAGAAACATTTTATTATTATTATTAGCTATATTTAAAACAGATGAGTACATTTTTTCAGAATTCTTTGATGAATAGAAAGATCCAAAGATTAGCATTTCTCTAAAAAAAAAAAAAAAAAGCTTTTGTAACATTATACACTATACCATTTAAAAGCTTGGAGTCAGTATAATTTTTTTTTTTAGGAAAGAAATGATAGAAATAAATACTTTTATTTAGCAAGGATGCTTTAACCCTTAACTGTCACTGTCCACTCTGTGGGATGCCTAAGTTTACTTCACCATTTTACAAATAAATCCTAATCTAATCACGACAAACTGTATATCGCTGGGAAGGTCTAAGAATCCTAAATAGATATTTTACCACTCTTTTGTGTTACAAATTATGTAGGAAAAGTAATAGATTAATTTATGACAAGCGTGTACCTCAAAAATCTACATCATAACAGGAGTTCTGACCTTTGTCACAAAAATACTTTCTTTGTTGCCTTTTTACCTATCACACAATAGAAATCTTAAGAAATTACATATCACCTGAAAACTTAAAATCTCAAATCTCAAAATTCATCCTTTGAAAACCATTTATTAAAATCAGACATTGCATTACCATGGAAATTGTACATCAAAATCATATTACAAAATGTTTTCATTCATGAATTATAAAAATTTTACTCTGGATAGTGCATTTTCATTTCTATGTTCAAGATAGGGAGTGACAGTTAAAGGGTTAAATTGATTGAAAGTGATGATAAAACATTTATAATGTTACAAAAGATTTCTATTTCAGATAAATGCTGTTCTTCTAAACTTTCTATTCATTAAAGAAACCTGAAAAATTCTACTCAGCTGTTTTCAACATAATGATAATACATGTTTTTTGAGCAGCAAATCAGAATATTAGAATGATTTATGAAGGATCATGTGACTGGAATAATGATGCTAAAAATTTCAGCTTTAAAATCACAGGAATAAATGACATTTTAAATTGTATTCAAAAAGAAAACATTTATTTTAAATAGTAAAATATTTAAAAATGTGAAACAAGTAAATGCAGGCTTGGTGAGCAGAAGAGACTACTTTAAAACACTAAAAATCTTTTGACTGGTAGTGTATAATCAAATATAAAAGTTTTAAATTGTAATGAGGTTTTACAATATTACTGTTTTTACTGTATTTTTGATCAAATAAAGGCAGTATAAGAGACTTTAAAGAGCTCAGTCATTTAAAGTGGAAGATGACAAAACTGTAAAGCATGCTTATAATAAACAAAACAGATATTGTGCTTTGGTGTGGATGCTAATATAGTTGTAGTTGTCTTTATAGTTATTGTCCTTGTTGTGAACAGGCCTCTGTACTTTAAAAATATATATTTTTAGTGATTCTTTACTGTATTTATTGAAAATAAAATATACGCTTAGTCTAGTTAGGTTATGATAAACACAGTAAGAGTGGAATATTGCTAAACACTCCACACCGCAGCCCCATAACACATTACTGTAGACATTACATTACTGCAACAAGAGTCCAATCCAGTTATAACCAGATTAATGTTTCTTATAAGAGGGATGCTTTCTGTTATCCTATCCACAGCCCTATAAACACTGAAACGCTGTCAATAAAGCCCTCGCTCTTTCTTGGGAAGGAATTAAAGGATAAGAGAAGCACTCGTTTATGGAGAGACATGCACACATAAAGATTTCCCATGAAATCCATGGCTGTTTGTATCTTAAACATCCCTCTTCTGAAATTGGCCCTCATGAATCAAGCAGCTGTATTGACATGCTGAGTTTCTAGAGCAGCACATGTGGCACTTTTCCTTTCATTTTTATAATTAGAGCATTTTTAATTAAGAATAAAATATACTTATCTATCTGTCTGTCTGTCTGACTTTTTAACTTTGAGATGATTGCTTGGTCAAGTAAACATTTAAACAAGTCAAACTTTATTTGTCCAAATCATGGCAAGAATTGAAGACAAATGCTTGAAGAATGTTTGTTCCTAAAAAGCACTAATTTACAATAAACGTTCTTTATTGGCATCGATGGTTCCATGAAGAATCTTTAACATCCATGCGCTTTTAAAAACTAAAGATTAAAAAGCCATTATTGGTTCCTCAAAGAACCTTTCAGTTATCAGTTCTTAAAAGAATTTTTTTTTCTGTGTTATCCACTTGTGATTGGATCGACAAAAACATCTTAAAGGGGTCATGAACCGAGAAACCAAAATTCCTTTGATTCACATATTAAGAAGTCATTGTACTATAAAAACATCTGTTTGTTTAACAAAACGTTTGTTTCAGAACTCAAAACTTTCTCATTATTCTAAAAACAGCCTATATTGAATGTGCCACTCTATGATGTAGTAGTGTGGTTAAACACCGCCTCCGCAGAAGAAGATCAATGCCCACAGATTCGCGCATGCAGTAAAGAGGCAACAGGGCTCTACAGTGCGACCATTTTCGCATTTGCAACTGAAAACTACTTTGCTTAGTTGATTATAATAGAACTTTGTGAGATCGTGATGAACTAAGATGAGTGACAGCTTGTAATGATTTTTAAGGGATTTTTAGGGTCCTATGAAATCCATTTTATTTTTTCCTAAATTCATATACAATTTCACATCAATTTAATAAAGGTTTAACAAAAATGACATGTTTAGGGCCCTATATAATGTTTTATTTTTTCTCACCATATGTTTTATTGTTATCAAATTCTGTGTTTTAGCATGTCTAATTATTTGAATGCATACTTAATTTATTCAGATTTATTCTTAAAGGGGTCATCCGATGCTAAGTTCACTTTTTCATGCTGTTTGAACATTAATGTGTGTTGGCAGTGCATGTACAAATCTACCCTATAATGATAAAAATCCATGCAGTGGTTTTTAATTAATCTGTAAAAATAATATCCCCTTTTTCAAATCGAGCCGTTCTCAGATGCCGTCACACCGACAGAGGCCGCTCCCACAATAGTTGATTGACATGAGCTCTCACCTCAGACCAGCTGTCACAGTCCAGTAACTTTCCATGTTTTGATGCCAGAGCAGGGATGTAAATTAGACAAGAATATCTATTGAGGTGTTGTGTTGCTGGATGTAATAATGAACATAGTGGTCATCATTTACTCCCGACATCTGAGCCGCTGAAGATGCAGTAGATTACGTTTGTTTGTGAATGGAATGCGCCTCCCGATCTACATATATCCGTCTATGTTCGCGCGATTCATTCATGATCCAGCTTCACTTACAGCAGAAGTGAGTATAAGCGTTTTTTTTTTATGAATCTTTGCGATCGCCTTTCCTTATAACGTGGTAGTTAGGAAGTTTAGCGGCTAAACGCGGCTAAATGCGGCTAATGTAAACAACAGAGAGAAGAGAGGGGCGGGGCGAGCAGAGCTCATTTGCATTTAAAGGAACAACCCCTTAGAATGAGATGATTTTTGCAGAGCTGATTTTGGCAAGGTAAAAAGGGTGTTGTTTTACAGAACCATTGAGAATTTTTAATCAAAGTATATTATAGACTTTTCATTAAGACCCTAAAGAATCATATCAACTTGTGGAAAATGGGCATCGGATGACCCCTTTAAAATAGCCTTATGAAAGGTTTTTTCACCCTCAGAAATTCTGTGTTGTGTATTTAAAATGTTTTGGTTATCAAATGAAGGCATAAAACATAAATTTAATTTATCTTTTAATTACTGAAAATTAAGCAAACAATTAAGCACTTTTTTTGGCAAACAAAGGAGAATTTACTATTAAAATTAAAACATGGAAGAAATGTTGTGTGATTATACCATAAAAAATAATGTTTGTTTCATTTTAGCAGTAGTAGTAGTAATGTATATCTGGCACAATGTCTTCAAGTTAAACCCGACGTTTATTTTGATGGGTTGCCGTGTCTAACTTTGACAAATTCCATGACATTCCACGTTATTCAGTAAATTCCGTTTTTATGACTGGATTCCGCGATTCCGTCTGCATTTTTTGCATCGCGGAACTCATAGGGCCCTACATCTTGTAAATAATATTGATTTAATACAAAATTAAATAAACAAGAAGTTAATATTAAGTGAGCCAACTGAGCCGCTGCGCATCTCCATTTAAACAGCGGTGTTTCGTTTCTGAATTAATGTGCGTTTTTAAACATATCTAGTGAGTCAATGATTAAATTTCCCATTCATAAAGACAGTCACTTGCTTTATTCCTGAATGAATCGGCCGTTCAAACGAATCAAATGAATGAATGATTCAGTAATTAAATCAGTGACTTGCCGCCACCTACTGGCAGTTTTAGTTTCATTTTTAAGGTATCTTTTCAGTTATTTAAATCGTTTAATATTACTATATTAAAATATATATATATATTTAAAACAGTAATCTCAACATGGATTTATGAATTTGATTGCACTCATGCCACCTCTGAGCCTCATTAAACATTTGAAAATACACCTACAAGCCACTCTTGTGTACTTCTGTGCCATCTCTATAGTACAAATTAATTTTGTTAATACTGATTTAATTTGTTTGGTAACTTATTTTTCATATTTACTTGTTCTTATTCTGTTGTTTTAATTAGAAATGTTAAAAAGCTTATAAAATATATATATTTTTAAATTTGACATAAAAGATGACATACTTTTAATAAGGTTTAATAAAAATGTCATTACAAAGGTAAAAAACAAAATTCCCCATTAAATCACAGGAACACAAATTAGCAATGCAACTACCACATTCAAGGCCCAGAAAGGTAGTAAGGACATCGTTAAAACAGTCCATGTGACATCAGTGGTTCAACCGTAATTATATTTTTTGTGCACAAAAAAAGAGACTTTTATTCAACAATTTCTTCTCTTTAGTGTCAGTCTTCTACACACGTTCACGAGAGTACCACGACATACGCGTGTGCGTTCCACTTCTTGCAAAGAAGGCACAGGGTTGTTCCGTTGCTGTCTATGAAGGGTTAGAAAGTTCTCCGATTTCATCCAAGGTATCTAAATTTGTATTCAGAAGATGAACAAAGGTCTTACGCATTTGGAACGACATGAGGGTGAGTAATTAATGACAGAATTTTCATTTTTGAGTGAACTAACCCTTTAATACGAGGCATAAACAGGGCTTTAGTGTCATTTTAATAATCTAAAGAACCTTCAGTGCAATGAAGAGATTCCATGGATGTTAAAGGTTCTTAAGAACCTTTATTTTTAAGTTTGTGGAATTTCTTTCTATTCTATAAAATTTTCATTATAGTGGACAAATGTTCTTTAGGCTACTAAAATATTTCTTTCAAGAACTGTTCACTGAAAGGTTCTTTGGTGAACCAAAAGTGTTTCATTTATGGCATTGCTGTGAAAGCCCACCCATTTTTTAAAAAAGTGTATATTTCGGACCAGGAACTTCTCACTGTATCCTAGAGTAAAACTCTTCATACCAGTTTGCTTCAAGTGTGTAGGTCGCAGTAGGTCTACTGCATTGCCTTGGATCCGCTGTGTATCATACTGAAAGGATCATCTTTCAATGTAGCACTTAAAAGAAGCTTTTGAATGTACCCACCTTGATATGAAAGTTAAATCTGAGTATATTTTACTCAAAGGCCCTGTTGCTGTGTTTTTGAAAAGCATGAAAGTTCACCCGTGTTCATCAATTCTCTGCAAAATCATCACAGTTGTTTTTCCCCCGCTTTCAGGCACCTTGAGCTTCTGTCTCTTTTTTTTTTTCAACATCAATGCATCTACAAGGTCCCGCTGCACCGCACCTCCTGATTTTCCCCATTAAATAATCAAACCTCCTTTGAGAGTCTCGTCTTTGTAGTCTCTCTTCAGGCAGGAAACAACACGGAGAGGAAAAGGGGATTTTTAACTCCACAAAAAGTTGAAAAGTTGATGTGAACTCTTGCAAACCATTAGGAATATGTGTATCAATCAGATGGTGATTTTTCTGAGTGACTGTTCGGGGTTTGTGCGTGACTCGAGTGAATGAAATGTTGTGAAAGAAACCGAATCTGTGTCACTGTTGATGCGCTCAAGCTACATTAGAACTCTGTCATCTTTGAAACTGTTTCTCATTAATTCCTAAAGTTCTGTGTGTAGAAATGAGGGGAAAATCGTCTTTGAAGTTGTGTGGAGCGTCTCAGGAGACCTGGAGGCCTCAGGCTGGACTTAGCCAGTGATAAGGGAGATGCTGCTTTGAAAGGGAATCGTTCCACTCGCTGCTCATGTTCAGCTAGGCTATCACATGGTTGCACAGCACACGCTGATACAGAAAGGATCGCTTGCTCCAATGTTTGGTAGGTCATGATACAGTGATGCATTTGATTTACAAATTATATAGACAAAGTTTAGATTCATATTCTGACAATTTAAAAAACACATCAATGTAATACAGTAACATGTTATGTTACATATGTTGTAATTTTGTTATTACAATTTTTAAGAATTATTAGGACAGAACTGCTTGTGGTTTCAGCCAACCCAACACTGCATCACAATTTCTCCATCCTTCCAGGCGCATCAACCAAAACACCTTCCAGGACAGCCAGGATCAGCCATGATCAGCTGAATTACTGCCAAGACCTGCAGATTTGTCTTATACAACATTAGGAAGATTATGCATTTCCTTCAGGACATGCTATACAACTTCTTGTTCAAGCTCTTGTTCTGTCCAGGCTTGACTATTGCAATGCTTTCTTGGCAGGTCTTCCAGCCAGTTTTATCAGACCTCTGCAGCTAATTCAGAACGCGGCTGCAAGTTTAGTCTTTAACAAGCCGAAAAGTGTTCATGTCACAAAATCGTTGAAACTTTTACCTTTGAAACTCTTTCTTGCTGCTGGAATGACCTGGCCAACTTGATCCGAGAAGCCGAGTCTTTAGCAATCTTCAAAAAACGGCTAAAGACACATCTCTTCAATCTTACATTTGACCCTCTAACGTCAGCACTCTATATTCTATTTCTTTTCTATCTACTTTTATTTATTATATAAAAATTTGACCCTCTAACACTATCACTCTGTTCTATTTCTATTCTATCTACTTGTTTTCTTTTATTTGTTATATAAAAAATTTGACCGTCTAACACTAGCACTCTGTTCTATTTCTATTCTATCTACTTGTTTTCCTTTTATTTATAAAAACTTGACCGCTAACACTAGCACTCTCTATTTCTATTCTATCTGCTTGTTTTCTTTTATTATATAAAAAATTTGACCCTCTATCACTAGCACTCTATCCTATTTCTATTCTATCTACTTGTTTTCTTTTATTTGTTATATAAAACAATTTGACCCTCTAACACTAGCACTCTATTCTATTTCTATTCTATCTACTTGTTTTCCTTTATTTATAAAAACTTGACCCCTAACACTAGCACTCTCTATTTCTATTTTATCTGCTTTTTTCTTTTATTTATTATATAAAAATTTGACCCTCTAAAACTAGCACTCTGTTCTATTTCTATTCTATCTACTTGTTTTTTTTATTTGTTAAATAAAAATTGACCGTCTAACACTAGCACTCTATTCTATTTCTATTCTATCTACTTGTTTTATTTGTTATATAAAACAGTTTGACCCTCTAACACTAGCACTCTATTCTATTTCTATTATATCTACTTGTTTGCTTTTTATTTATAAAAACTTGACCCCCTAACACTAGCACTCTCTATTTCTATTTTATCTGCTTGTTTTCTTTTATTATATAACAAATTTGACCCTCTAACACTAGCATTCTATTCTATTTCTATTCTATCTACTTGTTTTCTTTTATTTGTTATATAAAAAAATGTGACCCTCCTACACTAGCACTCTATTCTATTTCTATTCTATCTGCTTGTTTGCTTTTTATTTATAAAAACTTGACCCCTAACACTAGCACTCTCTATTTCTATTCTATCTGCTTGTTTTCTTTTATTTATTATATTAAAAAATTGACCCTCTAACACTAGCACTCTATTCTATTTCTATTCTATCTACTTGTTTTCTTTTATTTATTGTATAAGATTTTTTGACTCTCTAACCCTGGCACTCTATTCTATTTCTATTCTATCTACTTGTTTTCTTTTATTTGTTATATAAAACAATTTGACCGTCTAACACTAGCACTCTATTCTATTTCTATTCTATCTACTTGTTAACATTAGCACTCTCTATTTCTATTTTATTGGCTTGTTATTCTATCTACTTGTTAACATTAGCACTCTCTATTTCTATTTTATCTGCTTGCTTCTATTTCTATCTACTTGTTAACATTAGCACTCTCTATTTCTATTTTATCTGCTTGTTTTCTTTTATTACGTAACAAATTTGACCCTCTAACACTAGCACTCTATTCTATTTCTATGCTATCTACTTGTTTGCTTTTTATTTATAAAAACTTGACCCCTAACACTAGCACTCTTTATTTCTATTCTATTTGCTTGTTTTCTTTTATTTATTATATAAAAAATTGACCCTCTAACACTAGCAATCTTTTCTATTTCTATTCTATCTACTTGTTTTCTTTTATTTATTATATAATTTTTTTTTTGACTCTCTAACGCTGGCACTCTATTCTATTTCTATTCTATCTACTTGTTTTCTTTTATTTATTATCTAATAAAATTTGACCCTCTAACACTAGCATTCTCTATTCTGTTTTTAAGCTGTCTACTTGTTTTCTTTTTATTTATTAAAAACTTGACCCTCTAAAGCTAGCATTCTCTATACTGTTTCTGTCATATCTGCTTGTTTTGTTTTATTATATAAAAACATTTGACCCTCTAACACTATCACTCTATTCTATTTCTATTCTATCTTGTTTTCTTTTTATTTATTAAAAGATTTGACCATCTAACACTAGCACTTTCTATTCTATTTCTATTCTGTCAGCTTGTTTTCTTTTATTATATAACAAATTTGACCCTCTAACACTAGCACTCTTTATTCTATTTCTATTCTATCTTGTTTTCTTTATATGTATAAAAACATCTTGATCCTTTAACACCAGAGTTCTCTAATATTTTTCTATTTGCTTGTTTTATTTATATTTTTTTAATAAAATAATAGTAATAACTTGATCCTCTAACACTAACTCTCTATTTCTTTTATATTTACTTTTTATTCTTTCTATTTATTATTTTTAAAAAAAACCTTGCTACATGTGCTGCGTTAGACTAACTGGGACTTGTCACAGCACTCTTTTGTTGGTTTGATTGCTGCTATTGTACTCATTTCTAAGTTGCTTTGGATAAAAGCATCTGCTAAATGATTAAATGTATGTAAATGTAAATGTAATTACAATTTCTGTTAGCCACAATGATATGATAAATTGATATGTTACTTTCTATAGTTTGTTGTTTCAAAATGAAGCCAGTGGGGCATGTTGTCAGACCAAAAGAATAAACAAACAAACAAACAAAAAAACTATGTTTATATGTTGTAATTTAATTAGTAGAATTATTTTTAAAAAATAATATTTTGCCACAATGATCTAATATAATGATATGCTGTTTTTTGTATATATATTTTTTATGTTTCAAGAATTATGCTCTCACTGCAATTGGGACACGTTGTCACAAAGATTTTATTTCCCGAGCTACATGCCTATTAAGAAATTGGGCTTTGAAAATTGTTAAAGTATGTGCTTATTAATAAATGATTTGAATTTATTTTTTTTTTTTAAACTGAGGAATATTCACCTGATTAAACAACTGTCACCAGTTTCATCTATAATATAGTATGTATGTGTATAAAATGTATTCTGCCTTTGCTAGAATATTAATAAAAAAGATATAAAAATGATATCTCTCCTGTTAAGTTTTTTTTTTTTATCTCAATTTCATTTTCATTCAAATTTTTATTTCCCTATCTATCTATCTATCTATCTATCTATCTATCTATCTATCTATCTATCTATCTATCTATCTATCTATCTGTCTGTCTGTCTGTCTATCCCTTACAATTTTAGAAATACTGAAGTATTCAAAGTCCATTAAGCATATACAACATTCAAACTTGAAGCTCATTGCTTTCCTTTTCTAGTGTTAATTCTTGAAGTAAGTAGACACAAATAGTTTTGTACCCTGAACATTTTCAACACAGCATCTTCTGAAAAGCTTCCTATGTAATGTAACTTAACATTTTTGTATATACAGTTCACTGGAATCTCCCTTTCCAATGGGGAAAGAGAGAGAGAAAGAGACATTACTGTATGGCCTTGAGCCAGTATGTTGTCAATGTGATATTCAATGTCATGTATCTGTACTGTTATTTCATACTTTTAATGTCTTTTTTTGTATTTTGCTTCAATATGTGTTGTAGTCAAGGCCACCGTAAGCGGTTCATCTTATGTAGGGGTCTGCAGCAGGTCTTGTACTTAAACAGCTTTAAAGCACAAATCCCCTTTACAAACAAGGAATACAGCTTGGGACGTTCCACTTTGTTTTGGGGGAACAGTGGTTCGCTAAACCGTTATTAACGCGTGATGTTTATGTATGTGGACCAACATTTAAACATCGTATTATGTATTTCAGTTTTTATCAACAGGGTCTTGCGTAAATATGAGTCAAATTGGAATATCAGTATTTAAATGGATTTTACTGATGATTAACAAAACCCTATTCGGGAGTTGGTATCTTCCACTCGCCAGCTGATCGGCCTCGACTCCCGGTGCGGTCCGTCGGACTGTACGCGGCCGTTAATTTCTTGATTTTTGTCTAAATTACGTCGAATTCATAGTAACGGCCGCTCGCGTCCGCGTCCTTCACTTCTTACGCTGCGTTTTCAGCTCGGGGATTTCGTTGTAAAGCATTTTTGGTTAAACGTCGAGCCGAGGAATTCCCACACAAGCACTAGGCCGCAAGCGGATCCCCGGTGTTTCCTGCAGAAACCTGCCGCCTTCACATCGCCGCCATGGGGGACACAGGAAGCGAGCGCAGCAAGCCGCCTAGTATTCCTCCCCGCTGCCCTTGTGGATTTTGGGGGTAAGATGATTCGTTTTACACGTGAGTGCACCCGTGCGCCGAATTTGTTGCAGATATGCCGATAAATGTGAATGAAATGTGAAGTGTTTGTTGTTCATTGTTGTAGGCCGATGGATGGGGGTGGGGAACAACCACTCCTGTTTTTCACATCCACAGCTGCTGTTTCCCCTCGAACACACACATAAAACACATACATTCATCAAACACACATTACATTTAAAAACCAAGGCTCATCGAAAACAGATTTGGGCGATTTAGAGCTTTTTAACGAGCCTTGTGAGCTGGACTGACAGATCACTCATATCTCACTGTCCTCTATCACAATCATTGGCTGTGTTTGAAAACCTTATCTAGGCAGCGTTTCGGCATTATAGATTGTGTAATGTTTGTTTTGTATTAAAAAATGCAATGGACATAACGTTTTTAGCATGATAGACGTTTACAGGATGTTTTGGCATCATAGTGGACGTCGTTTTTTTGTTATATTTCAAAACCCATAGCCAGCATTATAGGGTGCATCTTTTTCTGGCTGTGTTCAAAATCTAGTGTGCTGCCTTCTTAGACAACATTTTGAACATTAAAGGTAGCATAATTTTTGAATTGTAGCTCAGAACCTAGTAAGCTGCCTACCTAGACAGCTTTTTAGGGCATCACAGGTGACATTGTGCTGTATTTTTAAAAACATTGCGTGTTAACTTCCTAGACGAGGGGGTTTCAATATTTTAGATGCTGCAGACCCCCAGTTATGATCATCCTTATTTGATTGACCACCATACTAGAATTAAAAAGACAACTATATATTTATACAGTTTATACTGTGAAAAATGTATGTTTTATATATATATATATATATATATATATAGATATATATATATATATATATGTATATATATAACCTTTTTAAATGTTATTTTAATCAATTTTTATAATTATTATTTTTAAATCTTATGATTAATGCGTTTTTTACACTGTTTTTTCTGTAAACTTTTCAACAGACCTCTAGCACTCCTTTGCAGCCCCCTCGGGGTCCCTTTGCCCCAGTTTGAAAACGCTTGTCCTAGACAACATTTTAGGATTTTTTTTTTTTTTGGGACATGCCTCTTACCTAGACAGCATTTTGGCCGTTTCATTTGCTTTCATCAGTTTTGGCATCATAAGGGACAACACTTAAATGTTGTAAGTCAAAACCTATTAGGTAGCCTATCTAGACAGCATAATGAACTTTTGATACACACCTCTGATGCCATAAAACGCTGTCTAGATAGGCTCCCTAGGTTTTGAGACGCAGTCATCGAAGGCTAATGACAGATTGACTTTTTCTTGAGTGACACATCAATCAGGGCTCTTCTTCATGCACGTGTCAGGCTCACAGGTGCAGTCATTTGACACTCCTTGCTGTCTGTGCTTCAAACAAATGCACCAAGACCGAGACAGACCTCTGACAGGTGATCGTTCAACAGCCTCATATTAGCCATTTGTCCATTTGCTTTCATTAAAAAAAAAAAAAAAAAAAAGATAAAGCAATGGTTGGATCAAATGCTGATGGTACACCAGTAATAACATGTTGCTTCGCTTGTGTATCAGGTTATTTAATCACATAAAGCCCCTCTCACTTTACCCTGTGACTAAGCTATTATCAAATAGGCTCAATTTGCTGTTTTGTGTAAATTAGATTGTAAATCTGGTAATGGTGTCCTTGACTTATTAGGTCAGAGTTTCACAAATGGGGGTTTAGGGAACTGAATGTGATATAAATGCCTGCTAATTCTACATGCATATTTTTATAACCGACTAATCAGTGATGGATTGGTCGCATTTATCAGTTTGCATCCAGCAACCAATTAGAAGACCGTTGTTGTTCATCCAGTCCAACAGAGGAAGGTTCACTGAACCAATGTTGTGACGGTGGGACTACCTGTTTGAAGACAGTCATTTTTTGTGATTCTCTTTCAATTCAAAATTCAGTGTCATGCTTTATTCCAGCTTGCGAATCCATTCAGTATCCATTTCAAGTACTTGTTTTAGTGGAAATCTAACTTTTGACATGTTAGGTTCTGTTAAGATGAAGTTTGAGCAAACAGTAGTAATTGCGATAGTATATGATGACCCAATCGAGTCCTGTCATTGCCATTTGTTCAGAAGCATTTTCTGGAGTGAACTGAAGGTTTACTTCAAGGTGTGTGTGTGAGTGTACATAGGTGTGATAAATATGCTGACACGTGATGAATAATCTACAAATTGGCCTTTTTTATCTGCGTAATGATCACTGCGGTAATTTTCAGCTCTCTGCTTTAAATGTGTCATGTTTGTGTGACTGAAAGACTCAGAAAGATTATAGCTGTGGTTTATTTTGGACTCTTTATTCAAGTGGCACAGTTGCTGTCATTGAGGATGCACATGAGATTTGAAACCGGACGTTAACGTAGAGCATCATATCTGGTGTTACGGGCTGTGTATCCTGCAGATTTAAACCACAGCCCATCTCTATTCTGATTCATTGGCTGTGTTTTTTTCCATTCAGACTCAGACTTTAACAGATTGACCGGTTTGCTTTGTGCAGAGATGTATACAGCAAATGTCCTAAAAGAGGTGTATGTGATTCAGCTTTGTAAGAACTGGGAGTGGATGGCTCTGTTTGCTTGTAAATCAGATGTTTAAAGTTTCACCAGTAACAAATTGCTTGTCTTTATGGTGGTTTGTTTAGTGTGCAATGATAAGATTCTTATGATTTAACTCTTGCAAGTTAGTCTGACTGAAACTTGTGTTATTATTTACTCACCGTAAGTCAATAATATCAAAGTCCCTGTTTTCCTTGTTTTCCATACAGTAGTTTTATCCTTTTGTGTTCAATGAAAAAGAAATCATGCAGGTTAGGAAGTAAATGAGGGTGAGTAGAGCTGCAAAACGATTAATCACGATTAATCGCATTAAAAATAAACATTTGTTTACATACTATGTGTGTTTACTGTGTATATTTATTGTGTATATACATGTGTATATTAAGGAAAAATATGTTAGATTTATATATAAAATTATAAAATATTTGTATTTTTGTATTTATATATAATATACATTATATACAAGTGTGTGTATATATATATATATATATATATACAGGGCCTAAAATTAACACTCGCCAAGCGCCAAATGCGAGTAAAAATCTGCATTGGTGAGTATATGTAACAGTGTCAGTCGCCAGTTGGTGGGTAAACTTTTTACGAAATATAACAATGCAATGTAGTGAGAACGACAGCCTGTTTTTAAAGAGATTCGCTGTTTCTGACGTAAGCTAACAAAATAATATTTTCCGAAGACAGGATAATCGTGATTAGCTGTTCTGTCATTAGCAAAAATATCAAACCAAATAATCGAGCTTATGTGATGGCCAGCTAGCTTGACACGGTTCTAATAACTTTTACCTGAGAAGATATTCCTGCTTAATTTCGGAAGATTACCTTTTCTCCTTCTTTATTCTTCATAACCTGAGAATGTGGTGACACATACGTGGGGTTACTCCGCCTAAACGGTGTGTATTCGGCTGTACGCATACACTCAGCCGCTTCAGACAGCTCATCAGTAGCGCTTCAACGGACGAAAACTCACACAATTATATCAAAATGCACAGTTTTGGCGAGTTACCTCATAAATGCAGTCTTAAATTAAAAAGTCTTAAAGAGAAGTCTTAAAGTCTTAAAAAGAGTTGGGAGAATGTCCGATATATGTCAGATCCGCGCCATGTGCATCGGGTTTTAAAGAGGCCCTGCTGATTTTAGAATGAAACCTGCTGAAGTCAATCACTGATGTAAATCAAGGAACAAAATAAAAAGAGAAATCACTCGACTGCTCTAGCCGCTGAATAACTTTTGTAGCTTGAACAAAGATTAATCTGTATGGTTTATGCATATACAATTTACAGTTTATGTGAAGATTGTTTTAAATCACTAAAATTTAAAGTTGTTATATATTTCAGAGCCTATTAAATGTTAAAAATAATGTCTTTCAATTATGCTGTAATGTTGAATGGCTATAATTAATGGGTAAATTGTAGGGAAAATGCATTTAATAGAGACAAAAACATAGTAAATAAGTTTAATAATTGTAGAAGTAATAACTGCCTGTTTTTGCAGCCCTAGTGTAAGTCAAGTTTTGTAAAGGCGTTAAGTGTGTTTCATTTGTTAGTCAAAGCTGTCTGTTTGTTTGCGTCATTGCTTTAGGCTTGGTTTAATGTGTAAAAACTATGTTAGATGTTGTTTTACTGTTTATTGGTGTATTGGTGCATATAAATGGCAATGATTAAACTGCATTCTTTTTTAAAACTGTAATATAGCATTAAACATTTTTAGTCTATACTGGTTACAATAGCTGTTTGGTCGAAATTATTCATTAGAACAAATGCATGTTTGAATTTGAAATGCATTAAAACTTTAATCACCAAACCTTATAAAAAGTTAAGGCTTTCTCTCTGTTTTCTGAATAATTTTACTTAGATGGCCAAATGAAGACCAACAGCCTCTGTTACATGAATAATTTTCTTAGAAATTTCCTTTGTGTTTATTTCTCTTGGTACTTTGCTGCACCAGTATAAACATTTTCCTGTTTGTATCTGGTTTTAGTATGAATAGGCTAATGTGGACTAAATTATAGTTCACTTAAATACTAATGGCATGCAATGTCACTAATGTCAGCAGGGTTGTTTTTCATCAGAATCCAAAGTGTAGGCTTATATTTGTTGTGCCTGGCATGCATTAAACTGAGCATGCTTTTATAAGGTAGTTATTTTGTTTGGGCAAAGCATAAAACCTAGCAAACCGATACTTGAGGGAAAGGTTTCGGCTAACCTGTTGCATGTGTAAAAGCAGTCTCAAAACGTGAGTGGTTCTTCCCTCAACCTTGTGTAGACTTGCCCAACTGGTGTTGAATGACACAAGCAAATGCGGCTCTGTTTTGATAACCAGTGTCAAGAAAAATTGTGCACACCTACTTGAACTGTAAAACAACAGCATGTTCTCACTAACATGTCAAGATTAAACCAATGGCTATGAAGTATCTGATGGTAAGTCACAAGATGAGTAAAGCCCTTCTTTAGTGCAGTAGGTTATCTGAATATATGGTTAACTCTTAGACGGAGCACAGGTGAGGATAATAGTTAAGAAGCAGAACTTAATCCTTTGCTTCAGAAATTCTAATCTGTTCTGAATAGATCTGCTTTGCACAATTTAATTCTCAGGTGGTCTAGAGTGATTTTAAAGATGTATTTGTCTGTTGTGTGTAAGTGTGCAAATATAAAATCCCTTAATATCAGAATAGTTCACCTAAAATGAAAATCATTTAATTGCCCTCAAATTGTTCCAAACCTGTTTGAGTAAACAGGCAGTTAATGGTTAAACTTTTTGGTTAAATGCATTTTTCAAAATATCTTTTATTTTCAACAGAAAAATTAAACCCGTACAGGTTTGGCACTTGATGAGTAAAAATGATGACAGAACTGTCATTTTTGTGTTCAATATTTAAGGTAATTTTATGTCATGGTAACATTATGTGTCATATTATAGTTATTTTGCTGGAAAATTAATGAAATAATTATTTGTATGTTAAACAACTATGTAAATTTATTGATGGTTTAGTGAATTAAATACATAATTTCACTTGATTATATTTAAGTTTTTGTTTAGAACTGTATGGATGCAAACCAAAAGAACAGATTATTCATAACAAAAATGTGTGTAAAAGCTACAGCAAAGTCTGTACCGTTCCATAGACATTTCTTTGTGTGTAGATAGAGGGCGCTGCAGTTCAGAGGGGCTGAAGTGTGAAGGGCAGCAGTGGTGTTTCATTTTTCATCCCAATTCCGAACTTCCATCTGGCATCTTCCATTTTAACACCTGTTAGCACGTCGGTCTTCTCATTTTCAAGCATGCATTATCTTTTGGGAGCTGGTGCGGGCAGGGATTGAATGTGGATAGTGAGATCATCTGTTGTGTTTGGATGCGCCGTCCCCTGTGATTCGCACAGAATACTCTCATTATTGCTAAAGAAAGCCCTCACCATTTCAATGCTGCTTTAATTTTCTGTTCAAGGTAAGTGCAGTAATATCAGACCTTGAACAGCAGCAGCTTTTTAAAACCTGCAACCTTCCTGTTGCTTGCTGAGACACTGTAGATTTTGATGTCACACAAAGAGACTTGGTGGTTTTTGTGTGCATTCGCTTGAGAATTGACTTCACATGCACTTTCAGGAGTGTCCTGTTTGAGTGAATCAGAGCATTGAGGACACATACGGGAGTGTATGCTAGATAGAGAAACTCTCTTGGTCTTCATTGGTCTTTAATGAACACACTGTCAGTTTAGGTATTTTAATTAATTAATATTTTGGGTTTTATGTTCTTAACCCCAAATATGCTTGCTTTAGAAAACGTATGTTGAATGTGATGAGAGAAGACTAATAAAGCTAGAAAATGGATAAAGCTCGTTCTTTTAAAGGAATGTTTCACTCAAAAATGAATTCGGGTCATTCAGTGTCAACTCAACCTGGCTCAGTTTCCTGGCTCAAATTTTTGATTTTGCTAATATTTTTTTTAAAGAAAGAGAAATGTGAAGTAATCCACTTTTGTAGAGGGAGGTCAAAATGGCAGTTTTCACCTTAGATTCAGAGTCAAGTTACAGGGGGGTAAAAATGACTTCAGAAACATGGCAGCATCAATATCTTCTTTTTACACAGAGATTGGTAGTTCTCTTAGTAAAATCTGTTGACTTTAGCAGTCTTTGTTGCATTATGTGCCAATGGTGACCATTCAAAAATGGGGAAACTGCACTTTTTAAGTTTTTCTCCAAAGTTTGCATGCCTGTAACTCAAGAAGTATGAAAGATATCTTAACCCTTTCACACGTGAGTTTAAAATATTCTAGCTGAGCACCCAGGGTGAGTTTTTTTTAGGCGACCGTTATTTAGAATGTATCGCCTTATTGTTTCCATGGCGACGCGTCGTGTTTGTCACATGACACAACGCAGCCACAATAGCGCTGTATGACACATGTATCACTTTTATATAGTTTTTCCCTTTTTATTATTAATATTCACAAACGTGTTCACTGTATTATGAAATATATGATATTCCGATTCTGAAATATGTGCAAGTAAATGTATTTGGAGGTTTAAACACTTTTATAATGAGCGTCTTAGTTGATCTGTGCCGAGTGATGGGCGCCGCCATGTTAGTTCGCGCTGAATCCGAGCAATGGGATTTACAAAATGCAAATTCATCCTCTCCTCCCGAAAAACATTAAAGTAAGTCTCTGGTGAGCTTGGAGAAGAGCAGAGTAAACTTTATAGTTACCTACACAATGTGTATATGATATAAATAAAACATGTTGTCAGATAACATTTGTAAGGATCATTATTGCCGCTTCTATAGACATCGGCGTGGATTTTTGCAAACTATAAATGCATCGTTTTACTAGGACTTATGTGTATTTAAATGTCTGGAACCTAAAGTAAGCATTATATGGTTGAAAACACGGAATAGTTGCAATAATATGACAAGCGCTCAGCGCGTCCGATCTGGCTCAGCGCCAGCCAAAGCGCCAAGGCAGATTTGAATTCAGCAGTTGATCACGTGACGCGCTGAACGTTCGAATCACACCGGTGTGATCGTACGCTCCAGGGACCAGCCAAGAATGATCACACCGGTGTGATCGTACACGTGAAAGGGTTAATGCCCTTTTAGATATTGGGTCTTAATAAACCTTCTTTTTGGCATCTTTATCTTTAATGTCCTATGATATTCGGTTCCAGAGATATTGAAATTTCAATATGGCTTTGGGAGAAAATCGGTAAAATGTGCACATTTTCTGTGGTCAGAAACCAAATCTGGGTCAGTTTGAAAAAATATGATACCTCTTTTCATATAAAGAGGGATGCCTTTAAACATTATCTTTTATTTATACATCATCTGAAAGCATCATTCCATTGATGAGTGGTTTGTTAGGATAGGATAACATTTGGCTGAGATACAAATGTTCGAAATTGTTTACAAAATATCTTCATGGAACATGATCTTTACTTAATATCCTAATGATTTTTGGCATAAAATAATAATTACTAATTTTGACCCATACAATGTATTTTTGGCTATTGCTACAAATAGTGCTATTTAAGACTGCTTTTGTGGACCAGGGCCACAAATAATGTTAAAACTAGAGATGTATCTCATTTCTTTCTATCAAGACAACTGCGTTGAACATACCTATTTGAGTGCCATAAATATTCTTTTTCCAGAATTTGTGTGCCTGTAACTCAAGAAGTATTAAAGATAATGCAATATGATTTTAGATTCTAGTGCTTAATATACTTTTCTTTTGGATTCTTAATTTCCAGGGCCCTACATCATTCAGTCCCAGAGATATGGGGATCTCAATGAGGCTTCATGTCCAGATTGTTGAATGTTACCCATTTTCAGTGGTCAAAAACCAAATGTTGGTCACTTTGTATACCGCTGATGCTTATTTTATTTAAAAAACACTGTCTGAAGAAGAAATAATGTTGAAATTAGAACTGTGTCTTGTTTTCTGTATCTTGTTTTTAATCTTTCCTCAGAAAAAATATTAGCAAAATCAAAAATTTGAGCTGGGGAAGTTTTTGAAATTTGGTTGATTTGACACGGAATGACCCAATTGTCACTTACTCACTCTCATGTTGTTCCAAACCTGTATTAGTTTCTATCTTCTATTGAACACACAAAAATATATTATATATGTTATTATAAGTATGTTAGTAACCAAACAGTTGCTGGTAGCCATTGACTTCCATAATATTTTTTAAATTTATTTTTACCTTATACTATGGAAGTTAATAGCTACCAGCAACCAGGGTTGGAAATAATAAGGGCTTGTGGCAAAAATGGCACCAGAATTAACAGAAATGCCCCATATATTCAATACAATGGGGCAAAACATGCCCCTGCACATTTAAACAACAATTTATGGCTGTCACAATTAAAATAAAATGTAAAAATGAATGAAAAGTGTCAATTTGCAGTATTACATGTAAATTCACTCACACTGCATCAGATTGCTTTTATGCGTTGTTTTGTGCAGCGTTAAGCCTTATAACCAATCAAACGTGTTTCTGTTGAATTTAGGAATGCATTGGCCAATCAGAGGATTGGCCACACTCGTAAATTCCCTCATCATAAACAACACAGTGCAGATACGATGTAAATAAAAGATTAATTTTGTAGCTTCAGTGATTACAACAGGAGTTTTTGCATAACTTGTTCTAGACTTGGCTAATGTCATGGATGTTTGTCTATGAAGCCAGAATGTGACATGCCCAAAGCAAAAGCATTTTTTTTATGCTTTCTATATTAATATTAATAATCATTATTACAATGTAAAGAGCAATAATCTACACTAATATATTTTGTCATAATACTGCAGCCCTATGAGCTCCTGTTTTTTGTATGCATAATTTGGATACAATTTTAACTATTGTTATTGACAACAGTTTAAAATGTTGATTAAAGTATTTGGGTAAATGTAAGTATTTGACGTTATAGACAACATATCGTTTTTATAATAATAAGGTGATTATAAAAATTTGCCTTCACAAATGTAAAAAATTCCAGGGGGCAAATTTTGCCCCTTAATTGAAAAGTTAATTTCTGACCTTGCCAGCAACTGTTCAGTTACCAGCGTTCTTTAAAATATCTTATTTTCTGTTGAGCAGAAGAGGTTTAGAACAATTTGAGGGTGAGACAGTTTTTTTAATTTTTGGGCTAACTAATAGATCCTTCATGAATCAGTCAAAACAACTCCCAAGTTTGAATTGCTTTTAAAAGCAGTTGAGATTTTGCTGTAAGTGTTAGCAGGTATTACATCATATCCATTTGCTGTTTTTAAAAAGTTTTTTTTTTTTTTTTTTAAATTAATTAAAAAAACTTACAACATTAAAATGTTAATGTTGTTTTGTTTAGCATGCAGTTAGAGCCAATTATTGGCGGGTGGGTTCATTCTGTAGGAAGCGTGGCATCAATCACATCTCTGAATTAGATTCAGTGTTATTGTGGTTATTTAGTAAAATGGCTTGATTAATGGTGTGATGTGATTTGTGTTCCTCGGGTTGTTGAATGTGCCGCACACACTGTGACTCTTAAGAAGGTGGGCTGAGGTGTGTGTGCATAGGAGTCTTGATTGGGCTGTTGCCTCTTTTCATAAGCTGTAATTGCAGATGACATTTAACAGGAGATGTCAGATTAATCCGGAGAGAGGCCAGCTTGATTGGCTTGGAGTCATGTGACTGAGGAAGACCATGCACATGAACACACACACAAACACTGTCACATTTCCTGAAAGTATATAACAGGTTGAGTGCGCAATTTGAGTAAAATGTCATGCATGTTTCAGGTAAAGTGTGTTTTGTTGTTTTTATCCGACAGAAGTTGAATGCATTGCTAATGCATTATTATTTTAACTAATAATTTTTTTTTTTTAATTATCTAAAGATATTTTTATTTTAATATCTGTTGCCTTTTTAGCATGATTTTTTTTTCATGCAATCGTTTACAATTTGATTAATTTTACTAATGTTTTTTTTTATTTAAAAAAACATAGTTTTTTTACCTTTATGCGATCATTTACAATTTTTAAAATTTAATTTTACTAACATAAGACCTTTTATCTATTGCAGAACAACTTTTTTTATGCAAACATTTACACAATAGCTGCATAATATAGTACAAACTATCTTGTTACTACTTTTACGTATGCTACCAGTCAAAATATTTTTTTTAAATAAGTCTCTTCTGCTCAACAAGCCTGCATTTATTTGATTCAAAGTACAGCAAATACAGTCAAATTCTGAAATATTTTTACTATTTAAAATCTGTTTGAATTTTTTTTTACATTTTTTTTTAAATGTAATTTATTCCTGTGATTTCAAAGCTGAATTTTTAGCATCATTACTCCAGTCACATGATCCTTCAGAAATCTTTCTAATATTCTAATTGACTCCTCAAAAAACATTTATTATTATGTTGAAAACAGCTGAGTAGATTTTTTTTTTTTTTTTTTTCCCATGTTTCTTTGAATAGAACGTTGATGATGCTGAACATTTAGCTTTGATCACAGGAATAAATTACATTTTAAAATGTATTCAAACAGAAAGCAGTTATTTTAAATAGTAAAAATATTTTTACATTTTTACTGTTTTTGCAGGCTTGGTGAGCAGAAGACACTTTCTAAAAAAAAAAAAAAAAAAAAAACATTAAAGATCTTGCTGTTAAAAAACTTTTGACTGGTAGTGTAGTAGAAAGTATCTCATTTGTTACTACTAGCTGTCATTACATAGCTTTAATTACTGATAATCGCCTTCTTTATAGATCATTAGCCAGCAAACCCTTGGTAAACATTGCAAAGGTCATAAAAGTCACAAGTATGGCATGTGGCTTTATTTAATCGTTTCGGGTGGCTGCTCTAAATTGACTCTCTCACAGATTCTTGTGTTTGTTACATTTTTGATTTGATCTGAGTGAGGTATCATTGGTTGAGTTGTTTGCTCTGTAATTAGTTGATTCTTTCATCAGTGTGATCTATTCAGGTTGAATTGCAGACCTGTTTTTGTAGGTGGGCACTATAGCATTGATCAGCTAGTCATAGTGGTCAAGAGGCACCTGATGTGTTTTGATGGATTTTCGACAGATTTTAACTTATTTCAACAACAGCTGTCATGCATGTTACTCAGTCAGCACTGTCAATAACTCCTTTCCAACCTTTTCCATCCCCATTGGTGTTTTCATGTAGCGATGTGCTCTTCTAGACTCAAATGTGCTCATCTTCTTAATATGCATTATTCCTACCCACAATGCCCTGCTCTCTCCCCATGCTTCCTTCCGCCTCCTTGATTGGGCCCTGATTATGATTGCTCTTGATTGTGCTGAAGAAGGTCTGTTGATGTTGTTTTCATTGCTAACCTGTGTCATCCTGAGAGAGACTTTCGAATGCGTGCAGGAAGTGCAACGGCTGTTTGCGTGCATGTAAATAAAGTGTTTGATATGTCGCCACCCTCAGCCTGCAGGTAAAGAACAGTGAAGAGCTCTCCACTGAAGAGGCGTCTGAGGCTTTGTTCACACTGCAAACAATTCAGATTTGTTTTTTAAATTGCCCCACTAAAATATCTCATTACATAGGGATTGCTCTTGTGTAGAGTAAAACTTGATTGCAAGCCAATATAGGGTTGTTTGTTTTGTGAGCGAATTTTTTTTTTCAATTTGTGCTTTTATATTTACCTGAATAAGTTTGTGAAATGCATATTTATTTCAACTTTTAAAAAAAATATTGAATAAAAATATAAAATATTATAAATATTTAATATTTTAAAAATAAATTATTTTTTGATAAAGCCTTGTTTACATGTAAGGTTTTTATTTAATTTAGTACATTAAAGGAACACTCCACTTTTTTTGAAAATAGGCTCATTTTCCAACTCCCCTAGAGTTAAACAGTTGAGTTTTACTGGTTTCGAATCCATTCATCCACTTTTAGCATAGCTTAGCATAGATCATTGAATCCGATTAGACCGTTAGCATCTCGCTCAAAAATGACCAAAGATTTTCAATATTCTTCCTATTTAAAACTCGGCTCTTCTGTAGTTACATTGTGTACAAATATGGACGAAAAATTAAAAGTTGCGATTTTCTAGATCGATATGGCTAGGAACTATACTCTCATTTTGGCGTAATAATCAAGGAACTTTGCTGCCGTACCATGGGTGCAGGAGGCGCAATGATATTACGCAGCCGTCAACTCTGCTGGCTGCAGGTCTGCATCTACACAAAAAGTCACTTTCAGGCGCTGAGTAATATTATTGCGCCTGCTGCACCCATGGCATGGCAGCAAAGTGATAAATAATAAATATTATTTAATGTTTTAAAAATATTTTTTGTTTTGATAAGGCCTTAGGTTTATATGTAATTTTTAAAATTTAATTTATTACAATAATTAGTATTTAATTTCTTTTAAATTAAAGAATTCAACAGCTCATTTTGATTTGCTGTGGTATTGAAAATCTGTATCAAGAAAATTAATATTAAATAGAAATATAAATTATAAATATAATTAAATATTGTACAAATATTTTTTTGATAGAACCTTGAATGTTATTTTTTTTTATTTAATTTGGTACATTAATATATTAGTATTTCTTTTTATATATATATATATATATAATATATATTTTAGAGAGCCTTAAAGTTTTCATGTTATTTTTTAATTTAATTTAGTACATTAATAAATTAGTATTTAAATTTTTTTTTATATAAAAAAGGAATGAAATCGGTTTTGCTGTGGTATTGAAATCTGTATCAAGAAAATTAATATTGAATAAAAATAAAAAAGATTATAAATATTCAATATTTAAAAAAAAGATTTTTTTGAAGAGAGCCTTGAAGTTTTCATGTTAATTTTTTAATTAACATTTTAATTAACATTAATAAATTAGTTTATTATATATATATATATATATATATATATATATATAAGGAATTAGGTTCATAAGGTTTCGCTGTGGTATTGAAATCTTTAATAATAGTAATGAAATGTTACTAATTTTGGGGTTAACGGCTAATATTTTGCTGTTACAGTGGTCATTTTACAAAAAAGATGTGCTCTTCCTCTATACAGATGTTTAAGAGAATATCTTCTTTGTCTCTTTTTCTCTTTCCAGGTCCAGCAAAACCATGAACCTTTGCTCCAAATGTTTTGCTGGTAAGTTACTTATATTACATGGTCTATAAAATCACGATTATACTTGAATCAGTGTGTCTGAGAGACTCTCACGCTCTTTCTGTTCTCTCTATCAGACATACAGAAGAAACAGCCAGACGAGGACTGCACTCCAGAGCCCGCCCCCAGCTCAAGCAATAGCCAATCAGCAGTCTTCTGTAACGAGACGAGCAGCAGCAGTAGCCAAACCCTGTCCTCCAAGCCAGCCAGCTCTGAAGAGCCCTCGACAGAAGCCACGTCTCTTCCTGCACAGGACGGTGAGGACACACAAATTCGGTCTTCTAATAACCGAGATGATATTTCAGTACTCATCACATCTAGTCTCAGAAGGGCTCTAATCATTTTAATATCACACAGCAGTCATAGAGAACGATAGACCTCTGAAAGCTAATATTGCAGATTAAAAAGATCAACAGACACATTAGGATGTGTTTGTTTATTAGTTTTTAGGAATGTGAAATGACAGCCAGTCTAAGTGTAGAGATCTAGACCATTCTCAAATGGACTTTTACAGAGAAAAATGCTCATAAATAGCAATGCCAAGGTCATGGGTTTGATTTCCAGGGAACGCATTAACTGAAATGCAATGTACGTCGCTTTGAATAAATGCATCTGCCAAATGCATAAATCTTAATCTTATGTCATTCTCTGTCTCACAGAAGTCTCCAGTACAGACACAGCTCGCGGCACGCTATCCACTCCTACAAAACGACCCTGCGACTCAGGTACACCTCACCACCGCTCTTATGTATGTGTGTGTCTGGCAGCTTTTAATAGTCTAGCACATCGCACCACTGAGTTGTAAATGTAAAGCAGTGTACAAATGTGGTTATAAAAACTCAAAGCAGCTGTTTGAAGGTAATCAGGTGTTAGAAATTGCACAGAAATTACCTTTATCTCTAATGTTTTGGTGTTATGTTGTTTTAGCAAACATAATTCAGTTATTTTAAAAATATAGCTGTCAAAATATGTTTTTTTGTGAATCAGTGCAGCAATGTAATCCATCATTGCTTTACACAGTCCTTACCACCTCTTCATCCACAAAAACACAGGGTTTTAAAGCTCTACAACCACTGAAAGCTCTGGTTTAGACTGACTAACCAAGGTCAAAGAGATAAATCAATAGAGTTGAAGCTCTGGTCAAACCATGAAGCTGTCTAGTGTATTTGCAAAGTTTTTGCAGACTGTGAAGTCCCTCTGCAGTGGCTCCACGTTATTCCCGCTTCTTAGGATTGGGTGGTATGGATGTATATATTATGATATATACAGATGAAATATGTAGGGCATAGAGAATTCACAAATTTAGTTCTCTTTTATGGCCTGTTGTGTTTAAATGGTCAGTATACACACAAACGTAGTTGGTTATGTTAGGACCTGATGTGTATCAGTTAGGAATGTAACAATATTATCAATATCATGGTATCGAGATAGCGAAACGATAGTCTCGATATTATCGTTATCACGTGACGATATGAAACAATAGGTCTTCCGGGCAAAAAGTGTAGTTTTTAAAATATATTTAAACTTCTTATTCTAGACATAAACGGTCTTTAAAGTTGTGTTTTGGGCCATTATGCTTTGACGCAGTAGCGCAATATGGATTAATCGCTTCATCAAGTCTGTTTCAAAGTGAAGCGCGCACTTCAGGTGATCAGCTTGTGATCTGGTGTTTTCCGTGCCTCAGAACGGCTCTGTTCACAGTGAATGAATACAGTGAACTCATTTATTGCATGTACTGTGAGTGTAGCGTGCGTTTGGGAATGCAGCAGCCACCAGTTAT
This sequence comes from Cirrhinus mrigala, assembly GCA_036247105.1. NCBI lineage: Eukaryota > Metazoa > Chordata > Actinopteri > Cypriniformes > Cyprinidae > Cirrhinus > Cirrhinus mrigala. The sequence continues at coordinate 31,940,066 of CM070019.1, read as the reverse complement.
GCTTAATTTTCGCGGCAGATGATTACAGCATTTCGCTAGTTTTGTAGTGCGACATGTTTTTTCACTGAAGCTGGAGTTTCCTTCAAAACAAAAGCTTTCCTCCTGTTTCCGTCAAAATGAAAGTTTAGAAATGCAGTATGAATTGCTGATAGCTAGCGGTTGAATGGGTAACGTTACTGCAGTCCAAATTCTTTGAAAATATCTTTCAAGTGTAGAAATTAGGAAAGAAGCATTTATATTTTTCTACTGTAGTGTAAAGCAAAAATAATATATGTTTCAAATCATTTATTTTATTTATTTTACAGTGCAATTGTTTTACAGTATATGGCTATTACTGTCGTTGTTGTTGTTATTGTTATTATTATTATTATTATTATTATTATTATTATTATTATTATTATATTCTAATTGGTTAGTCTTCCTAAAACACCAGTATGAATGTAACTTAGACTGAGACAGTATATCACATATAATAAGAGGGTTGATTCCATTTTAAAGTTCAGGTAGAGGTAAATTTCAAGTCAGTTCACTGACAAGTTTTCTTAGTTCAGAACATGGGTTGGAGCTCTTTTGAACTCTCAAAGTGCGTTAGATAGAATATTTTAACTTTAAAATGTATTTTTTTTTTCAATTGTTTATTTGTCTTTTTTTTTTTTCTTTAATAAATATTGCAATAAACATCGTATCGTAAATTTGGATATTGTTACATCCCTAGTATATTACATCTGTGCGTTAGGTCTTAAAGTGACAGCAGCCTAATTTACCTGCTGCAAAAGAAAGATAAAACCACTCACTGCTCTCGACTGAATGGCTTCTGTAGCTTTAATTTTTTTAATTTGTACAGTAAAGACTATGCAGTGTTTTTTTTTTTTATTTTTTTTTTACTGTTTTATTTAATTAAATGGTGACCTTTGATTTTGATGGTAGCCTTTGACTTCCATGGTATGCAAAAAAAGCTATGAAAGTCACTGGCTACCAGCAACTGTTCAAAGTATCTTCTTTTGTGTTAAACAAATAAAGAAACTCATACAGGTTTGGAACAACTGGAGGTTGAGTAAATCAGCAAAAGTTTCATTTTTGGGTGAACTATCTCTTTAAATGCTACTGCTGTTAAATGGACTCATAAACTCATATTGACATTTATTCATAAACTCATTTGTTCATATGTTGAAACAAGGTTTTGGTTACTGGGTCTAAACTTAGTATCCGACTAGCAACCATTCAGAACATTTTAGCACGTGCCTAACAAGGCCTACATCGTTTAAAGAGTTAGTTCACCCAAAAATGAAAAGTCTGTCATTAATTACTCACCTTCATGTCTTTCCAAACCCGTAAGACCTTTAAAAACACGTATTAAGATATTCTTGATGAAATCCGAGAGCTTGCATTGGCAGCAACGCCAGACACGTTCAAGGCGCAGAAAGGTAGTAAGGACATCGTTGAAATAGTCCATGTAACATCAGTGGTTCAACATATAAGCTTCACTTATATAAGTTCAATATACGCTTCCCTTGGACTATTTTAACGATGTCCTTACTATGTTTCTGGGCCTTGAGTGTTGAAGATTTCATCAATAATTTGAAATTCGGATTTCATCATAAATATCATAATTTGTGTTTCGAAGATAAACAAAGGTCTTACGGGTTTGAAATGACATAAGGGTGAGTAATTAATGACAGAATTTTCATTTTTGGGTGAACTATCCCTTTAAACCTCAAATAGTTATGCACTTGCAACTGTATACGTTTTAAAATGTGTGTTTGTGTGTTCAGCCTCAGGTTCGGAGAGCGAGTCGTCTCCGGAGAAACGTGTTCGTGTGGGAGAGGCCTCATGTTCTGACGATTCTCCACGAGTTCCCAAGCAGAAGAACCGTCGGCGGTGCCATCGCTGCCAAACCAAACTGGAGCTCGTACAACAGGAGCTGGGGTCCTGTCGCTGTGGTTAGTATGGCCGTCATCAGCTGCGAGATTATGTGACAAAACCGTAATGCTTCCTGATTCGCCTGCGTGGAGTCTGGACAGCTTTGTTGATGATAACTAAAGTTCTCTAGTTTTGTAGCGTCGCATCAGTGGTTCTAAGACGTGTACAATGATGTAAATGATGGGCTTTCCAATTCTGCCGAATCCACGCGGGCTTGCTCATTCCTCAGCTGACTGTTTGCAATTTCAGCGAGAACTTTTAGAACTAAAAGAGTATATTTAACCCCCCTTGGTCATTTAAATTTTAGACACTAACTGTAGGTAATGAAATAAAGGGAGCATTTAAACATAATTGCGCAGCTAACATCAGTTCTCCTGCCTGTGCTAGTTATTTTTCATCTTGTTTTGTTAAACTGAAGGTGGTATTGTAAGTCATCAGTCTAATGACAATTCCCACTGCTCTGCTAATACACTTATGGATCTGACTGTTCCCGTGACAGCTCGCATCTGAGTCATTATCCCGCCGGGGTTTATCTCAGACGGGCCTCCCGCGGTTATTCAACGCCGAGAACTCTGCCGCATTTTCCTCCTAGGGTTAGGAAAATCTGTTTGGATGCTGTTCGGATGTAGAGTAACGTATAATAACCTGCGGTCCAGTGAGCGAGTAATCGATTTAAAAGAGTTGCTCATACTAAAAATTTAGATTGGCTGAAAATTTACTCATCCGAGATGTAGGTGAGTTTGTTTCTTCATCTGAATGTTTAGCATTGCATCACTTGCTCACCAGTGGATTCTCTGCAGTGAATGGGTGCCGTCAGAACGAGCTGATAAAAACCTCACAATCACCACTCCAGTCCATCAGTTAACATCTTGTGGAAAGCTTTAAACTGTTGCTTCTGGCCAAACTTTGCATCCATAGTCCATAAAATTGCTTTTTCCAGTGAAAAGTCCATCCCCTGTTGTCTTCTCACGTGAAAATCCACCAACATATTTATTTAGAAGTGTTTTGGACTGTTTTCATGTATAAGCAGTGCTTGAACTGTGCATATTTCTCTCCTGATTTAGATGAGACGACTTTTTCACTGGAGAAAGCTATATTATGGATAGAGGACTCTTGTCTCTTTTTTTTGTTTTTTGTTTTTTTAACCAGAAGCAACGATTTGAAGTTAAAAACGTCTTAATGATGGATCTGTTTATTACAAACTTTTCGCTTCACAAGACGTTAACTTATGGACTGGAGTCATGTGGATTATTGTGATGTTTTTATCACCTGACGGCACCCATTCACTGCAGAGGATTCATTGGTGAGCAAGTGATGTAATGCTACATTTCTCCAAATCTGTTACCATGAAGAAACCAGCTCATCTACATCTTGCATGGCCTGAGGGTGAGTACGTTTCCAGCTAATTTTTAATTTTAGTGTTTAACTAATAGGAACCACCTCATTTAAGCTAATCTTTCATGAATCGGGCAGCACATTATGCTTTGTTCATGGTTGCATGCAGTCAGTGGAAACAACACTGCACCATGTTTTTCTTTCTCATCAGACAATTCAAGAGATGACAACTCATCTACAATATATATGCACATTTTTTACCGTGTGGCTGCAGCTTCAGCAACGTCGCTCCTGAATAGCGCTACATGATGCACTGGTGTGTGCAGTGCCGTGCAGCTCTTCTGTGGCTGCAGTAATTGAAACATTGTAAGCTTTTAATCATCTCTGACTCATTAAAAACACCATGTGTATTAATGAATATATTAAACTGCTTAACGAGACTCTCTTCTTAATGAGGCTCTTAAGACGGAATGGATCCTCCGTCGTGTGCAGAGCTGGTTTTTATTTACTTGGAAATGAGCTCAGATCACAGATTTTACTCTAAGAAGTCAGCCTACGTTTGGCCTACCTAGAGTGGTGTTTTCTAGCATAGATATTGCTTAACTGGGTCTAAAGTTGTTGGTGTCCAGTAAAAATAATTTTATTTTATTCTAATGATTTGTACTAATAATTTCAGATTTCATATAATGATATGTATTATTTTATATTATTATTTTTGTGTTTTTTCCATTGTTTAGCTAGTAATCCAGCTAAGCTACGGACGAGTATAAATGCACATTTTGTCACGCCAGTCAAACAATTAAATGACATAAAATTAAAAGCTAAAAATTTACTTTTTTTTTCCATGTTTAGCTTCTTACATAGATTTCTAACAATCAAATCTGAAATTGAATTTGGAGAGAAGAAATGGCCAAAATAAATAAATAAAATCAATAAAAAAAAATACACAAGATTGTACTGAAAGAGAAACCAGAGCCATATATAGTTGTAGGATATCATAGAGACTTCTTTTGATTTTTGGTTAATTTTTTTTTTTTTTTGTTGGTTTATTAAATATTTTTGCTTTTTATAATATTACAAGATTTCATTTCATACAACTTTTGCAACTTTTGTCCTTTTTTTTTTTTTACTTTGCAAATGATTACATATTTTTGTTTTTCATCTATTTTTAAATATTTTATGTCCTGTTATTTATTCTCTAACATTGCTAAGCTGCAAACAAGTCTAAATGCACAATCGTTTTTATTCCAACTGAACACTAAATTAAAAAGTGAAATTAGATTTGGAGGAGGGATAAAAATGGCAAAAAAGCACCTAATATAATTGCACTGAAGGATGGATTGAGCAAAATATCTAACTTTAGGATATCAGAAAGACTTGGAGTTATTTTATTTATTTATTTATTTTTTTACCTTAAATTTATTTTTCCCACTTTTTAAAATAACCTTTTTTTTAATAAATATAAATAATATGAATAGCACCCTGGTGGCAACTTTTGTGCTGATGTTTATTTATTTATTTTACTTTGTTTGCAAATTATTTAAATATTTTAGTTTTTCATATGGTTTTTACTGTTTTATGTCCTATTATTTAGCTTCTAACATAGCTAAGGTGCAATCAGATCTGAATGCACGGACTTGAGCAAGATCTATCTTTAGGATATCAGAGAGACTTGGGGTTATTGTATGTATTTATTTTATTTTTCACTTAAAACATTTATTATTTGTTTGATTATTTTATTAAATATTTTTGCTTTTCATGTATATATTTTTTAATATTTTATGTCCTATTATTGAGCTTCTAACAGCTAAATATTTTATATTCCAACTGAACACTAAATTGAAAACTGAAATGAGATTTGGAGAGGGGATAAAAATAGCAAAAAAAGCACTAAACAGAATTGCATTGAAGGATGGACTAGCTTTAGGATATCAGAGAGACTTGGGTTTATTTAATTCATTAATTCAATTTTTTTCTTTTTTTTTCTTTTTTTTTTTTTTTTTTTTTACTTTGTTTGCAGTTTTTTTATATATATTTTCCATTTAATAATCATTTATTATTTGTTTGGTTTATTTATTAAATATTTTTGCTTTTGATATATATTTTTTTATATGTTATGTCCTATTATTTAACTTTTAACAAGCTAAATATTTCATATTCCAACTGAACACTAAATTGAAAACTGAAATGAGATTTGGAGAGGGGATTAAATGGCAAAAAAGCACCAAACAGAATTGCACTGAAGGATGGACTAGCTTTAGGATATCAGAGAGACTTGGGTTTATTTAATTCATTAATTCAATTTTTTTTTTTTTTTTTTTTTTTTACTTTGTTTGCAGTTTTTTTTATATATATTTTGTCATAACTGATGGACAGACTTCAGCAATATCTAGCTTTAGGATATCAGAGAGACTTGGGTTTATTTAATTCATTAATTCAATTTTTTTTTTTTTTTTTACTTTGTTTGCAGTTTTTTTATATATATTTTGTCATAACTGATGGACAGACTTCAGCAATATCTAGCTTTAGGATTTCAGAGAGACTTGGGGTTATTTTATTTATTTTTCTTTATTTATTTGTCTTTTTTTATTAAAAAATCATTTATTATTTGTTTTGTTTATTTATTAAATATTTTTGCTTTTCATATATATTTTTTGTATGTTATGTCCTATTATTTAGCTTCTAACAAGCTAAATATTTCATATTCCAACTGAACACTAAATTGAAAACTGAAATTAGATTTGGAGAGGGGATAAAAATGGCAAAGCGCACTAAACAGAATGGCACTGAAGGATGGACTAGCTTTAGGATATCAGAGAGACTTGGGTTTATTTAATTCATCAATTCAATTTTTTTTTTTTTTACTTTGTTTGCAGTTTTTTTTTTTTTTTTTTTAAATTTATTTTGTCATATTTAGCTTCTAAGCTCCAACCAAACACTAAACTGAAAACTGAATCTAGATTTGGAGAAAGAGGGGAAAAAGGGAAAAAAGCACTAAACGGAATTGTACTGAAGGACAGACCTGAGCAATATCTATCCTTAGGATATCACAGAAACTTAAAGGTAGGCTCTTTTTTTTTCTTTTTTTACTTGTTCTAGTTCGTAACCACCTCCAAAAACACCTTCATCATGCATGGGCAAGCACCACTACAATCCATTTCTTTTTACTTCGAAATGATCTGAGATCATTATAATTTCTCTGCCAGCTCTAAAAAAGCAGACACTTCAGCAGGGTTAACGGTGACGTAATTAGTGACTTTTCAGAGCCATTCCCGATGTCTTAAAGAGGCGGCGCGTGTAGGGAACAAAATGTGCTCCCAAGCATGCTGTTAAAATTCGTTAAACCGAGTGTTACGTTCTGTGCTATTAAAATCAACCTTGAGCAGACCATACAACACTTTCATCTCATTTTGATCGTTCTCCCTCTCTCGTTCTCAGGTTATGTGTTCTGCATGTTGCACCGGTTGCCGGAGCAACACGACTGTATGTTTGACCATCTGGGCCGCGGCCGAGAGGAAGCCGTGCTGAAGATGGTTAAACTGGACCGCAAGGTGGGCCGAACCTGCCAGCGCATTGGAGAGGAGTGCTCTTGAACGCCCCCCTTCACGCACGCACGCACACACACACACACACACACACACACGCTCGCAAACACACACACACACACACACACACACACACGTATCCACCGACTCACTCACCTGTTAGTGGCATCTTTTTTCCTCCAACACATCTCAGAGGACCTACACCCCCTGCTTGACCTCTGACCTCTGACCTGTGACCCCTCTCAGTAGCCTCGTGCTCATCACACACAGGCGACCCGCACAGCCTTAACTTTCTGTTATCTGTCCCCCCACACGCGCCCAAACGCAGGTCAGCAGGTCAGAAGAATTTGGCCGTCTGTACTTTGGAGAACTGCTCTCGTCTCTGAGGCTGCGATCGACTCCAGGGGAAACACATCGATTGATCGAGACCTCTGGGAACTTCTGCTCTGGACGTTCCGATGACAGACACTCACCGAGGGAAGGGGCGACCTGGATCACACGAGTCACCCTGTCCCAGGACGAAAAAAAAAAAAAGAAGCCCGGCTCTGCCGCGGCCCGTCGGCTCGAGCCGCGTCAGAGCTGTGCCCGTTTTCCTTGCGTACACTCGCACTCACATATGCACTTACAGCCGTGTTTTCATACGCCGTTCGGCACGAGGGCCGAGGCGAAATCAAGACGGTACCCTTCGGTTTGGGTTCGGTTGGGAAAGGGCCGCCCACAGCTCATCTGAGAACTAGTTCGTTCAGGTCTGAATAAACACACTCTGTAACCTCGTACGACTCCCATCAACCCTTGCATCATACACTCTGCCTCTTTTAAAGCAGCTGAAGATCTCGGTGGCTTTTTTTGCCCTTTTTTCTCGCTTTCTCTCCTTCATTCTCACTAGTTCCTGTACTTTCTCCTGCCTGCTCATGCTAACCTTTCTTTCTATGTTCTCTTGATTCGTTCTCTCTCTCTTTTTTTTTTTTTTTTTTTTTTTCTTTCTTTCCTTCCTTCCCTCCCTCACATGCATTATGGAGGGATGTGTTCAGCTCTGGTGGGAACGAGGAAGGCGGAGTCTCAATTTACCCACGCTTTTTTATTTTTATTTTGTTTTCTTTTCTTTTTTTTTTTTATTACTTTGACTGGTTTTCTGTTGAGATGTCGACATGGACAGAACTGAAGAAAAGAGATGAATATTGTGTATCTTAAGAAAAATCCTTATTTAACCTCCTTTGTGTTTCTGGTTAACTCTCACTCTAAGCATAGAGCTGCATTACTTTGCCCTTTTTAGGTTAACATTAAAAAAACATACAAAAAATGAAGATATGGATAAGATAAAATTCTGTAGCCTTTCTTTTTTTGTTTTCTTGTTTTCCTTTTTTTCCTTTCCTCTTTTGCTGAAAAAGAATAAAACTGGATTAGAGGATGTGTGGCATGCTTTGCTTTTTTACTGTGTTAAGGGTGGTTTTCAGTTACATGCACAATTTGCGCAAAAGCGTTGACTTGAACAGCTGAAATATGCAAAGAACAATTAAAAATTTTACTAATACACTTCCATTCAAAAGTTTGGGGTCAGTATAGTCACCAAGGCTGCATTTATTTGATTAAAAATAAACACTAATATTGTAAAATGCTTTTATAATTTAAAATAACCATTTTCTATTTGAATGTAATTTAAAATGTATTATTTTTGTGATGCAAAGCTAAATTTTCAGCATCATTACTCCAGTCTTCAGTGTCATATGATCCTTCAGAAATCATTTTAATATGCTGATTTGCTGCTCAAGAAAAATTCATTATCATTATCAGTGTTGAAAACAGTTGAGCTTAATATTTTTATTGGGAACTGGGGATTTTTAGAAAATGCTAGCAGTATTTTGTAAGATTTGAAATGTTTTTACTGTCGCTCGGGATGCCCGTAGTGCAATGATTATTATTATTTTTTTTTTTTATGGAAAATGATAGGAATATTTTGTAAGATTTTAAATGTTTGTTTATTTATTTATTTAAGATTCATTTTTGGTATTTTTGTATTTTTGTCTTCATTACTATTATAGAACAGTATAGAGATGGGGAGTGGGATCAGGGTGAATTGGGATTCGAACTTGGGATGCCCGTAGCATACTGACTGTAATTTTTAGAAAAGACAGAAAATTATAGCACTAGTTTGTAAGATTTTAAATGTTTTTACTGTCACTTTTTTTTTCTCCCCCCTTCATTACTATTATAGGACAGTGTAGAGACGGGGAGCGGGAAAGGTCGGGACGCCTGTAGCGCAATGATGATTTTTAGAAAATTATAGGAATATTTTGTAAGATTTTAAATGCTTTTAGTACTTTTTTTTTTTTTTTTTTTTTTTTTTAAGATTAATTTTTGGCGTTTTACCTTTCATTATTACAGGACGGTATAGAGATGCGGAGCGGGAAATCTCCTCGAGTCGGGATTCGAACTCAGATGCCCGTAGCGCAATTACTGATGATTTTTAGAAAATGATAGGAATATTTTGCAAGATTTAAATGTTTTTACGGCCACTTTTTTTTTTTTTTTTAAGATTCATTTTTGGCGTTTTGCTTTTATTATTATTATAGGACAGTATAGAGACGGGGAACAGGATTGGGATTTGCTTCTTGTGTCGGGATTTGAACTCAGGACACCCATAGCGCAATGACTGCTGATTTTCAGAAAATGATAGCAATATTTTGTAAGATTTAAATGTTTTTAAAGTCACTTTTTTAATTAGTTATTTATTTTTGTTTTTTGTTTTTTCCTTTATTACTATTATAGGACAGCATAGAGATGGGGAGCGGATCGGGAAAGGTCCTCGAGTGAAGATTCGAACTCGGGATGCCTGTAGCGTAATGATGATTTTTAGAAAATGATAGCAATATTTTGTAAGATTTTAAAGGGGTCATCGGACACAAAGTATACTTTTACATGTTGTTTAAACATGTAAACATGTAACATGTAATGTGTGTTGGCAGTGTATGTGCACATCTACCCTATAATGATAAAAATCCATGCAGTAGTTTTTAATTAATCTGTAAAAATATTATCCCCTTTTTCAAATCGAGTCATTCTCAGATGCCTGTCGGTGTGGTGTAACAACAGTGTGGCATCACACGTGCTAGTTGGCAAGTTTAACGGCTAAATGCAGCTAAAGTAAACAGGCTCGTCACTCCACAGAGAGAAGAGAGGGGCGGGGCGAGCAGAGCTCATTAACATATAAAGCAACCTTGACCAGAACAGGTTGATTTTTGCAGAGCTGATTTTGGCAAGGTAACAAGGGTGTTGTTTTACACTACCATTGAGAATTTTTAACCGAAGTATATTATAGACTTTTCATTAAGACCCTAAAGAATCATATCAACTTGGGAAATGGGCATCCGATGACCCCTTTAAATGTTTATAATGTCACTTTTGTTTTAAGATTGTTTTAAGATTTATCAGTTTAGGAGTTTTTGCTTTCATTACTATTATAGGACAGTATAGAGATGGGGAGCAGGATCGGGAGAGGGCCTCGAGTCAGGATTCAAACTCGGGACGCCCATAGCGCAATGACTGATGATTTTTAGAAAATGATTGGAATATTTTGCAAGATTTTAAATGTTTTTACTGTCACTTTTTTTTTTTTTAAGATGAATTTTTTGGCGTTCATCTTTATTATTATTATTATTATTATTATTATTATAGGACAGTATAGAGACTGGGAACGGGTTTGGGAAAGCTCCTCGAGTCGGGATGATTTTTATAAAATGATTGGAATATTTTGTATGATTTTAAATGTTTTTACTGTCAGTTTTTTTTTTTTTTTTTTTTTTTTTACAATGTATTTTTTTTTTCCTCTTCTTCAAAAAATATCTTATAGAGGGTTTGCTCTTATGTCACAATTTGGTCAGTTACACAAATGTGTGGCCATACCAGTGATACTCGGATGTAAATAACAGCATGGATTGCACGGTTAATATACTGAATATGTTGTTCTGCTAATTTATGCTGTCTAAACCACGGAAAAGTGCGTCGAAGCTACTAAATCATATGGAGAAGGACTTAGTAAGCAGGAAAGGGTGCAATATTTTGACAACCTAAAGAAAATAGGTGGTAAAGATACAAAGGAGCAGTATTAAGATATTAGCCTAATATTTCACCTACCTGATCGGAAATAAGAACAAACACGAATATAGTCAAGATTCTTGCCCTGGAAATCCTGGTTCAGTTTGGCCAACAACAAATGTCTTTGGTTCCTCAGACAGTTTTTTGCACTCTTTTCAATTTGTTATAACTTTTGGCAGTTTATAGTACTCCAAATGTTTTTTCCGATTAGTACAGCCCAAAACATGACAATAATTGACCATTTTCAGCCGCAATAATCATCAAAATATGCACGTTTTGTTTGTTTCAGTGGGTTTGTTTACATTCAGTGCCGCCAATATGGCCGATAGATGACGTGTCGTGAAAACGCTCTATACTGACCCTACATTTTTGAGTGTGTGGTGAAGCTGTGCTTAAATATAAATGGCAAAATGGCCACTGGGTAAACCAGCTTTAGTTCCATAAAGGTTTTAGTCATAATAAATAATTACAACAGACCTTTTATGTGCAGAAGATGCTAAAACATAAAAAGACAGAACTCGAACATGCAGGTCCAAAAAGTAAACAGAGCCTGATGTGAAACAGGGCCGACAACGATTCTCTTATTTTTAATGTGGTTAAAAAGAAAAATTGTCAACCAGCATAAGCCAAACGTGAATTCCTTTGACAAATAGGTTAGCCATAAAAGCTGGAAGCGCAACCGCGGGACAGACAGAAATTAGCGGGCTGGAGGAATGGCTTCATAAATTCCCCTGGATGGAATGAACACCTGTGACCCAGTTTCAACAAAACCTGCATCACGAGCCCCGCGAATATGGGTCTGACGGCGACCATTCATAAAGCGCTGCTGTTTAAGGTCAGTGATGTGTAACCTGCGGTTGAGAAGCTCTGATCCTGGATCCCATGAGCGCAGCGGAGGCTACGGTGGTCTGGAAGCTTCAAGTCCAGCTATGAGCTCATAAAGGCTGCGTCTGAAACCAAAGGCGGCTGTCTTGCTGCCAAGTCAGCCAGTGACTTAATAGAGGGGGTTGTTTCTTTTATTTCAGACACAGCCAACGTTTTGTTTCGTCATATGGTGGTGTATAAATAAGAAGTGTGCATGTTGCATGAATATGGTACATTTTAATGGTACATTTTTTATGAGCCCTACTAGATATTGGTGGATTTAGGTAAATTAGGAAACACTTTGTCATTTAAAAGAGAAGTCCACTTTCAGAACAAAAATGTACAGATAATGTACTCTCCCACTTTTTTTCTTCAGCTGTAAAGAAATTGTTTTTTGAGTTAAACATTTCAGGATTTTTCTCCATATAATGAACTGATATGGTACTCCAATTTTGAACTTCTAAAATGCAGTTTAAATGCGGCTTCAAACGATCCCAAATGCGGTTGTAAACGATCCCAGCGAAGGAAGAAGGGTCTTATCTAGCAAAATGATTGGTTATTTTCATTAAAAAAATACAATTTAAATACTTTTTAATCTCAAACACTCGTCTTGTCTTGCTCTACCTGAACTGTGTGTATTCTGACTCAAGACAGTTAGGGTATGCTGAAAAACTCCGATCGTATTTTCTTCCTCAACTTTCATTTCAAAATCATCCTACGTCGCTGCAGAGGTACCGACCCAGTCTTTGCGAAGTGAACATGCAAAGAAGATCAAACACCCTTAACCTAAAAAAGGTAAAACAGTGATATAAGGCGATTTTTGAATTTGAGGGAGAACATGAGATATGGGAGTTTTTCGACACACCCTAACTGTCATGAACCAGAAAAAAAAAAAGAACTGTTCAGGCAGAGTAAGACAAGATGAGCGTTTAACTTCAAAAAGTATATAAATTGAATTATTTTATGAAAATAACTGATCATTTCACTGGATAAGATCCTTCTTCCTCGGCTGGGATCGTTTACAACCACATTTGGGATCGTTTGAAGCCGCATTTAAACTACATTTTGGAAGTTCAAAATCTGGGCATATGGAGAAAAATCCTGAAATGTTTCCCTCAAAAAACAATCTCTTTATGGCTGAAGAAAGAAAGACATGAACATCTTGGATGACAAGGGGAGAGTACATTACCTGTCAATTTTTGTTCTGGAAGTGGACTTCTCATTTAATTGACTGGGGAAAATGTCTTTTATCAATTTAATTGATCAATTTAATACATCCTTTTTGAATAAAAGTTTTGAAATGTGGCATACCACCGTTTCCACTTAAATATGTTATTAAGAACCCGCTCCGAAGTTCCGATCTAAATCAAATGATTCGCGATCCCTTCTCAGTAGTCTCGATCTGAAGAATGATTCGCGAACCATACTTTCAGATCAGGATTCGGGGAGCAGATCGCGAATCATTCAGTTCGCGAAATGATTCGCGAACCTACTCGAAGTCCCGATCTGAATCAAATGATTCGCGATACACGATCCGATTGAAGCGCTTCGAAACAGAGAATAATTTTGCAACGCAATGGTTCAACTGAATCCTAGTTTCAAAAAGCTTTGTTTCACTTCTATAAGTGCTTTTTAAAATCATTACAAGCGATGTCGAAATTCGAAAATGAATGGCTCTTTTTATCTGTTTTTTGCTAGTGAATCGCTTGAACTGACTGATCGAAGTCACGAGTTTGAATCAATCGGAGCGGTTCCAGCGTAAATGACTCACTCAATTGATTCGGTTCTGTTCGTCCGATTTTCGCGTCTTCAGCCATGTTTACACGACACTGTCAGTATTAATACTGGCTTAACTCGCTAATTTTATGACATTAACTGCAATAAGCGAAAAGGTATTGTTTACAAATCAAATATCCATATTTCCATTCCAAAATGTTTCCCTCAAAAAACATAATTTCTTTACGACTGAAGAAAGAAAGACATGAACACTTTGGATGACGGAGTGAGTACATTATCTGTCAATTTTTGTTCTAGAAGTGGACTTCTCATTTAATTGACTGGGAAAAACGTCTTTTATCAATTTAATTGATCAATTTAATACATCCTTTTTGAATAAAAGTTTTATTTTTAATCTTACTCCAAACTTTTGAAATGTAGCATACCACAGTTTCCACTAAAATATATTATTAAGCAGTACAACTGTTTTAACAATAATAATGTTTCTTGAGCAGCGAATCAGCATATTAGAGTGATTTCTGAAGGATCATGTGACACTTAAGACTGGAGTAATGATGCTGAAAATTCAGCCTTGCATCACAGGAATAAATAATTTTTTTAATTATTTTAAAACATTAAAATTGAAAACAAAATATGTCACAATATTACTGTATTTTTGATCAAATACAAGCAGTGCATTTAATATGTACTGTGTTCATGGAACGTGGCTAGCAGTTCTGTTGTGATGGATGTGAGGTAAGCGAATGATGAGTGTTGAATTTTCTCAGACATCAGTCTCACAGCTCTGTGTCAGCAAAGACAGGAATCTCTAATCAAATAGCACCTTCAGATGCAGCGCGGCCAGCCGGTGTGCGGAGACTCAAACAGGGCCACTGCAGCACTGGCAGCCTCTCCACAAGCAGATGGGCAGATCAATCAAATAAATGGAGACAAAATATTCCTCATAAACAGGTTTTTGATAAATATGTGGCTTACGGTGCTGAAACTTTCAAACGAAACCACTGCATACTGTGCAGAGTTAAGCATTTGTTGAATAAATAAAAATGGAGCTTTTACTCAGTGTCATCAGGTCATTTAATGCCTTCTTTATATATATTGTGGGTATAGTTATTAGTCTTATTAGGTTTTTTTTTTCTGCCACTGTATTATAAAGAACATGGTGAATTTGAAATGTTTCCTTTTTTCTGGTACCAGATTAACTTTTGACATAAAAAACAGGCAATTTATTTAAAAAATCCCAGGTCCACAATTTATTTAAATACAAGTGTTTCTTCTTTTTTACGTTTTTCAATGAAAATGTTTTGTTAAAAAAAAAAAAAAAACTAAACTTTGAACTAACACCAGCCACTCCCTTAATGACATCAGCCAGGAAGTGACATCACTTTTGAGGGAATTCATGAAATCAACAGCAGGAACTTTTTAGTAAGTATTAGCAGTGGATTTGATGAATGGCTGGTATTTTGTGGTATATGTTCGTCTCACATCTTGTTGGAAAAAGTTACAGAAATAATTTTTTGAGCATCATTTCAGGATGATTAAAACAAAATGATCTTTAAACTCTACACACTCATGTAAAACACGTAAATCCTTGAGAAATGACTATAGCTCTTCTTATCCAGTTCATTTTCTTGCCTTTATGTAAATAATGTTATAGAAAGGTACAAATGGGGGTAATTGCAACTTTTTTTTAATCTCACAATTCTGACTTTTTTTCCTCACAATTTGGACTTTTTCTCTGAATTTTCTATTTCGATCTGATTCAAAAGATTCGCGAATCAACATTTTCGCGAATCATTGGAGAGCGGATCGCGAATCATTTAATTCGCGAAATTATTTATCATTTAAACCCGCTCTAAAATTCCAATCTGAATCAAAAGATTCATGAACCCGCTCCGAAGTTCCGATCTAAATCAAATGATTCGCGATCCCTTCTCAGTAATCTCGATTTGAATAATGATTCGCGAACCCGCTCGAAGTCCGGATCTGAATCATATGATTCGCAATACGCGAGTGAATAATTTTGCGACGCAGTCGCTCAACTGAATCCTAGTTTCAAAAAGCTTTGTTTCACTTCCATTCGCGCTTTTTAAAATCATTACAAGCGATGTCCAAATTCGAAAATGAATGGCACTTTTTATCTGTTTTTTTTTTTTTTTGCTAGTAAATCGCTTGAACTGACTGATCGAAGTCATTTGAATCAATCGGAGCGGTTCCAGCGTAAATGACTCACTCAATTGATTCAGTTCTGTTCGTCCACTTTTCGCGTCTTCCGCCATGTTTACACGGCACTGTCAGTATTAATACTGGCGTAACTCGCTAGTTTTATGACATTAACTGAAATAAGAGAAAAAGTATTATGTTTACAAATCAAATAACCATATTTCCATTCCAAAGATAATATCCAAAACAAATCTACGAACATATATTCAGGTAAGGTAACCGGTTTACTGCTAACTAGCGAAAACACTCCATTAAATAATGACGAGCTCACCTCAGAACGCATGTTAGATGGAAACACTGTGCATTTTGATCGAATTTGTTGCTTAATTCGCTATATTTTAAATAGTTTGAGCACTGTAATTCAGTTGGTGACAGTTCAGTCAGTTGAAGACATCCAGTCATTTCATACCATTGAAGTGAATGTTAATTTTATCAGTATATATTGTAAAAGTGTTTTAGAAATATTGTTGTATTGGAATGTATTCTATATAGAGTGATGGTCAATGTAAAAAGAGCAAATGGGAGAAGCAGATGAACAAAACAGCACAACAACATCAAGTTAAAGAGGGTAAACTTTATCATTCAACTGAACTGTGTATGTTTTAAACACTTTGGCTACCTTATATGCTCTGCCAATGTATTAAATGTGCGTCCATGAAAGCACACCGTTTTCTAGTGTATTTGCTTCAAATTCTCAGGTAAGATCAGAATTGTAAGATGAAGGCCTAAACTCAAAATTTGAAGGAAAAAAATCTGAATTGTGAGAAAAAGTTGCAAGTACTGGATTTTCTTATGATAAAATTCAAGAATTTGATCTTATCCAGAGTAGATTTTTGAAAATTCAGAGCAGGGTTGCCAGATTTTCACAACAAAACCCACCCAACTGCTACTCAAAACTAGCCCAAAACTATTCCAATCGCATTTTGAGAGGGGTCCCCTGTCAAAAATTGCATTCGAGGGGGTAAAATACATGTTTTTTGTCAGGGTTCCCCTGGTAAATTTGTATTTCAGGGGCTAAATCTGACGTTATTGGGGTCACTTCAACCCGCGGACATCAAAAACAACCTGTGGCAACAGTGTTAAAGTAGCCCACTTGGCAACACTGATTTGGAGTGGCATTGTCCAGAAATGCATCTTTACACACATATTATATTAGTTTATTTAAGGACTCAGATTGTCCGTCAATCCCCATCACAGAGCATGTTGTATTCTTATCTTGATAGGATGTTGTAGTGCTGTAGCGGATTTGAGGTTGGCCATGTCCACTTGTAATCCACTCAAACCCCGATCCGCTGACGGCCAGCGGTTGGCCGGTCATGCGGCTGTAATCCAGGCAGATTCTCCGCAGCATCCGGTAACAGGCGTCCTGCTGCGTCCTAATGCTGTTCCCCCCCCAATTAGCCTCATGTTTCTCTTGCACTTCTTGCAAATGTTTTCCTGAGACAGAACGATTTGTTCTGGCTGATAGCAAGTGAAAGCAAATTACCACTGGATTAATGGAGTGAGTGTGTGTGCGCTTGTAGGGCTTATGTGTGTATGAGGATGTTTTTCTAATCAAATTAAGATGGTCAGCAGTGGACGTCCTTATTTACTGTCATATTAGTCAGATATCTTTGTGGAGGATGAGGGAGCAGAGACTGCAGGGTGTCTGATGTGATTTGCGTTCATTATCTCTAAGAGTCGAGCTGAAATTACATCTCTTGTTAATACACACTTTGTTCACTTGGAGTCTTAAATGTACAATCAATCTTAGGCTTTTAGTGTCGACAGTGACCGCTCTTATATCTCTCTTAATCTTCTGCTCTTTGCTTGTATTTCCTTCCATTCCTGCCACTTAATCTATGATACATATTACAATGTTTCAAGTAACTTTTGTGAAAGTGGAATGTTAAAATATGGGTAAAATATTGTTTTGTAAAAATAAAACAATATGCTTATTCTGACCTATATTATTAAAATATGTAAAGTAATAAGTGAGCATACAAAATTTGATTATATTTTAAGTGATAAAAAAACATCTTACCAGCAAATGGGTAAAACCTGGTGGTTTGAAGAATAGTGGAATAGTGAAGTAATGATTGTTAAAGATTTAAAATTGAAAGTTTTTTGGAGCTGCACTGTGATCTATAAATAAAATCTTTTAATGTTATCTAATGATTCTTGATATGCTGACAAGATTTTTTGGTATGAACAGTTTGTACAAACCAATAAATAAGGACTCATTCAAAAATATGATTTTCTTTTAAAGCTGTATTAAATTTAGTTTTATATAAATGTATAAATTATTTCCTAAATTTATTTATATGGATGTATTAAATAATTGTTTTGATGCTTGGTGGTAAAAAGCAACATTCTTTTTTTTTTTTTTTTTTTTTATATATAAATTGTGTAATCAAAAAGAACAAACCAAAATGAAACAAAACAAAGAAACAAAAACCAAAATAGCAAATACCAGGGTTTAAACTGTATTTATTTAGCTGATATTTGGTGACAAAATCTCAAAAATGTCAAATATATTGAAGAAAAGAAAAGAAAAAAAAAAAAAAAAAAATATATATAAATAAATATATATAATATATATATATATATATATATATATTTATATATATGCATTTTGGTAACAGGTTCTCAAAAATGGCAAATATATATTAAAATAAATAATGTGAATATATATTTAAATAAAAAATAAACAAATTTAAAATAAATAAATAAATAAATCAAGACGCATTCTAAAATTAGATTTTTTTTGTTATGCTTTGGTGGTATGCTTTGTTATGCTTTGGTGGCCACCATGCTTGGTGGTAAAAAGCAACATTCCTTTTTTTTTTTTTTTTTTTTTTTATAAATTGTGTAATTAATTTTCTGTCATTCATAATTTTCATTTTTAGAAAAAAAAAACCCAAACAAACAAAAAAAATAGGACATATCAGAGTTTAAACGGTATTTATTTACCTGTATTTTGGTGGCAAAAAAAAAAGGTTCTCAAAAATGGCAAATATATATTAAAATAAATAATATAAATATATATTAAAATAAAAATAAATACAATTAAAATAAAATTAAATACATTTAAATAAATCAATAAATTTATATTGTTTTGATGCTTGATGGTAAAAATTAAAATAAATCAAATGAAAATTTTAAATAAATTAAATATAAATATCTATCAGTCAATCAATCATTCAGTCAATCAAGCCATTCTAAAATATTATTTTTTAAAGCTGTAATAAATGTATATTGTTTTGATGCTTGGTGGTAAAAAGAAATATTATTATTTTTTTTTAATAAATTGTTTAATTAATTTTCTGTCTTTCATAATGTTCATTTTTAGAAAAAAAAAAACAAAAAACAAAAACAAAAAACCAAATAACACATATCAAGGTTTAAACTGTATTTATTTACCTGAATTCTAGTGACAAGTTTTCAGAAATGGCAAATATATATTAAAATAAATAATACAAATATATATTAAAATAAAAATAAATTTAAATAAATAAATATATTTAAATAAATAAATTAATTAATTAATTAATCAAGAGATTCTAAAATATATATTTTTTAAAAGCAGTAATATATGTATTTTTTTATGCTAGGTGGTAAAAAGCAGCATTATTTTTTTATAAATTGTGTAATTAATTTTCAAAATATAGAAATATAATAAATATATATTAAAATAATAATAATTTTGAATAAATAATTGGTTTGTTTTCTTGTGAAAAATTATAGGATTATATCAAAGTTATAGATTGATTATTTTAGATGCAAGTACATGCACACACACACACACACAACTGTCTTTTGTGATGTTTAGTAACTATCGTCCATTTATTTCATAGGCCTATAATTTTGCCGTTTTTGTGCATCACCTACACTATCATTCAGAAATTCCGAGTTAGTACAATTTTAATATTTTTAAAATAAGTTCCAAGACTGCATATATTTCATAAAAAAAATGTTTTCTATTTGAACAAGTAATTTATTCTTGTAATTTAATAAAGCTGAATTTTCAGCATCATACTCCAGTCTTCGGTGTCACATAATCTTTCAGAAATCATTCTAATATGCTGATTTGCTGCTCAAGTTGCAGTATTCTTTGATGAATAGAAAGTTTAAAATAAAAACCGTAAACGTTTCAGAATTAGTGTAAATGACAACCTGGTTACCAGCAATTAAAAATAATGCATTTCAGTCTAGAATTATTGAAAGGCAGTTTTCTACAGCAAAAATGAGTCACTGTATTTTGAGCAGTTTAAAAAACGCTTTACAGACACTGTCTTTCTGTTGTTCTCCCTATTATCATCTGAGCTCTGTCTTTCTCCATCCGATTCTTTCTTGCCCTTTCCACTGGCTGCTGAGGGTTACTTGTGGACAGCTCAGAGATAAACCAATAAAATGGATAAATATTTAATGACACATCGGTGCTGGAGGGGATAAAACAGATAAGTAAAGGCTTTCACTCTCAGATGAACAGTAGTAGTGAAGAGGGAAGTTCGGCTGGATAAAGGAATGACGAGTGTTTGGTGCTCAGAGATGAGAGTTGTGTCAGTGAGATGTGGTGACCTGACACATGAGACATTCATTTTCTGTTTTTCACTTCATTTTGAGTTTTGTACAGTTGTGAGTTCAGCAGTTTTAATGTTTTATAATTGTATAATTTGTATTATTTATGCTGTGTTATATTACACTTTTAGAACAGAATACTACTTCACTACTCTTACTACTTCAGTACACTATGAAAAATAAAAAACACAATTTGTTGAGTTAGCTTAAAATAATTTGTTACCCCGCTGCCTTAAATTTTTAAGTTCAGTCAACTAAAATAAGTTTAGTCAACTTGAAATGTTAAGTTGTACTAAGTAACAACTTAGATATTTGTTTTTGTTAAACTTAACAGATGGGTATGTAACCCAGCTGCCTTAAAATTTTAAGTTGATTGAACTCAAGCGTTGACTGAACTTAAAATTTTAAGGCAGCCAGGTTACAAATTATTTTAAGTTGACTCAACAAATTGTTTTTTTACAGTGTATGTACTATGAAAACTGTGCATAGCAGTGTTATTTTAGTGTTGCTGATATGCTATAGTTTTTATTAATGTATTGAATTACATTTTTTTAAATTTATTATTTTTTGTTTTCATTTACTTTTTTTTGTTTTTTAGTAATTTTGTTGTGTTTTTGTTATTTTTATATTTTATTTATATTAACGTGTATATAGCTTTTATTATGTTTTAGTTTTAGGTTTTGTTTTTTAGTACTTAAAGTTTAAATATGAAAATAATAAATATATGAAATGTTGGCAATTAGCTGACCAAAAAAAAAAAAAAAAAAAAAAAAGTTATTTTTTTAATACTTAATTTCAAATGATTTTAGTGTATTTTTCGTTTTTTTTTTTTTTTTGAACATAAAGAACATGAAAATGTTTTATGGTTAACCAGTTTGACTTTCATGGTGATGGTTTTACCTAAATCATCCATTTACTGTCAGATTGCACAATACTTACAAATTCTCATGAGATTTGTGTTTTGTTATTTTTAACTAATTAATTGGCTATGTTTTGAATAGCATACTACACTGTAAAAAACAATTTGTTGATTCAACTTAAAATGATTTGTTACCCGGCTGCCTTAAAATTCTGTTAAATGTAAAATGTTAAGTTGTACTAAGTGACAACTTAGATATTTGAGTTCATTCAACCTAAAATTTTAAGGTAAAAAAACAAATAGTTTTAGTCAACTCAAATATCTACGTTTTCACTTATTACAACTTAACATTTCAAGTTGACTAAACTTATTTAAGTTGACTGAACTTAAAATTTTAAGTCTGCAGGGTAACAAATTATTTTAAGTTGACTGAACAATTTTTTTTTTTTTTGCAGAATTACCATACTACTGTATTTCTGCAGCATACAGTATGCAATGTATGCAACTTCTGCGTGGACAAAATGTTTTACCATTGCATTATGCTTACATCTTTTGTTTATTATCCCCCATTTTATTTTGAAATAACAGTATGTACAGTATTTAGTGTATAGTGCGCAGTACGCAGTAAGCCGTGTCCTAGTAATTAATACACACACAGTTATTAATCAATCACACTGCTGAAAGTAAAGGCATTTAAACTTGGTTTAATAAATAACAGTATAGTGCTGCAGTAACTGGTCGCCACTGCAACGTGACTACATGGCACACAACCATTTTAAGCATTCAGTTTTTTAAAAATAGTAGGCAGTGTGCAGTATATTGTATATAGAATGCACAGTAAGCGATATGTTAGTATTCCATTTCCAGCACAACTGTAGTGTGGTTTGCCTATGGTTTATTTCTTTTAAAAATATGTCAAATGCAATAGAGAATGCTAATATGCTATGTGTGATGGTAGTTTTGCTCAGTTAATAAGAGGTGTTGATTTAAACCGACATTTGCTCTTCATTAACACAGATTTTGTTTATTGAATGCAGTGAATTGCTGTAATCCGTCTCATTTTAGCGCTGTTAAGCGCCTCACACATGGTCAATATGTTAAGTAGGTAGGCCTGTTTCACTGTTTGTCTAGTACATCAACACCCTTAAATCACTCATAGTGATCCTATAGTCAACATCATATGAACATGTAATCCTGTTGATGTGGAATGTGGCATGGACACTGACCAAACGCCTGTTTGTGGATTGGAAATAAAATGGCACGCTGAATGTAAAAAGGGGAGTTATAAAATATAAATATAATGCTCATGTAGATGTACACTGCCATTCGAAATTTTGGGATCAGTAAGGTTTTTAATGTTTTTTAAAGAAGGCTTTTCTGCCCACCAAGGCTGTTTATTTGATTAAAAATATGGAAAAAAAAACAAAAAACAGTAATACCGTGAAATATTATTGCAATTTAAAATAATGGTTTTCTAGTTTAATATACTTTAGAATATAATTTATTCCTGTGATGCAAAGCTGAATTTTCAGCATCATTACTCCAGTCTTCAGTGTCACATGATCCATCAGAAATCAGTGTAATATGCTTATTTATTATGAATGTTGGAAACAGTTGTGATGCTTTTTTTTTTTTTGGAACCTGTGATACTTTTTTTCAGGATTCTTTGATGAATGAAATGTTTAAAACAACAGCATTTATTTAAAATAGAAATCTTTTGTAACATTATACACTACTGTTCAAAGTTTGGGGTCAGTACATTTTTTTTCTTTCTTTCTTTCTTTGAAAGAATTTAATACTTTTATTCACCAAGGATGTGTTAAATTGATAAAAAAATGATAGTAAAGACTATTGTTAGAGAAGATTTCTGTTTTTGAACAAATGCTGTTCTTTTAACTTTTTATTCTTCAAAAAAATCCTGAAAAAAGTATCACATCAAAAAAAAAAAAAAAAAAAAAAGGCAGCACAACTGTTTCCAACATTGATAATAAATTAGCATATTAGATTTTTTTCTGAAGTATCATTTGACAATGAAGACTAGAGTTATTCAGCTTTGCATCACAGAAATAAATTATATTTTAAAGTATATTAAAATAGAAAACTTATTTTAAATTGCAGTAAAATTTCATAATGTTTTTTTCTGTATTTTTGGTTAAAAAATGGAACTTTGATGAGTGTAAGACTTTTAAAAAAAAAAAATAAAAATCTCAAACTTTTGAAAGGCAGTGTAAATTCATACATTTCTAGTTGAATCCCAGCTAGCAGGGAACTTTCTTAGAACTTTGGATTTGGATTGTTAGAATGTTCTTTCAAGGTTCTCTCAAAGTAATGAACACACATACTTGCATTAATGTTAATAGAACTTTGTTATATGTGACCCTGGACCACAAAACTATACCCGTGCTACCTCTTAAGTAGCAATAGCCAAATATTTGTAGCAATAGCCAAAAAATACATTGTTTGGGTCAAAATGATCAATTTTTCTTTTGTGCCAAAAATCATTAGGATATTAAGTAAAGATCATGTTCGATGAAGACATTTAGTAAATTTCTTACCGTAAATATATCAAAACTTTATTTTTGAATAGTAATATGCATTGCTAAGAACTACATTTGGACAACTTTAAAGGCGATTTTTTTTTTTTTTGCACCCTCAAATTCCAGATATTCAAATAGTTGTATCTTGGCCAAATATTGTCCAATCCTAACAAACCATACGTCAATAGAAAGTTTATTTTTTCATTCTCAGATGATGTACAAATCTCAGTTTGAATAAATTGACCCTTATGACTGGTTTTGTGGTCCAGGTTCACATACACTCTTAAAAATACTAGTTTCAGATGGTTTAAAAAACATTCAAAAGTAACTTTCTCTAATATTTGCAAAATGATAAAATGGAATGTTCCATTAACATAACATTCCATAAACATCATTTTGAGCATTTGGAGAACACTCAGAAAATAATACAAATACATTCTGTAAAACCCTTCTTTAGTAAAGCATCTGAATGTAGTTTTCGCAATTACAGTGAATGTAGACGTGCATTTGTTGCTACCGTAAAGCAGTTTTCCCTTTTCAAGCATTACGTAATCTCTTACCAAACTGAAAGACTTCTAGAACAGACGTTTTGGAAAGACATGAAAATCATTCACCTTATTAAAAGTAAATGTGCCAACAGAATGATTTTGAAACTGATATTTTAAGGTAAAATACTTACATACAGTTGTTTTAATAGTTGACTTGACTGCAGTAATTGACAAAATGGCTTTACAGTCCCCGTTAAATCAAAGTTGAAGTTTTTTGGCTTTTAGTATGAATCTGTTAGCCTTAAAGGAGAAGTCCACTTCCTGAACAATAATTTAGAAATAATTTACTCACCCCCTTGTCATCCAAGATGTTCATGTCTTTCTTTCTTCAGTCGCAAAGAAATTATGTTTCTTGAGGAAAACATTTCAGCATTTTTCTCCATACTGCAATGGTGCCCCGATTTTGAACTTCCAAAATGCAGTTTAATTAGGCTTCAAACGATCCCAAATGCGGTTGTAAACGATCCCAGCCGAGAAAGAAGGGTCTTATCTAGTGAAGCGATCGGTTATTTTCATAAAAAAATAATACAGTTTATGTACTTTTTAATGTCAAACGCTCATCTTGTCTAGCTCTTCCCAACCTCTGTTTTTGTTCCGGTTCATGACAGTTAGGGTATGTCGAAAAACTCCCATCTCATGTTCTCCCTCAACGTCGAAATCGTCCTATATCGCTGTTTTG
Source organism: Cirrhinus mrigala (assembly GCA_036247105.1). Taxonomy (NCBI): domain Eukaryota; kingdom Metazoa; phylum Chordata; class Actinopteri; order Cypriniformes; family Cyprinidae; genus Cirrhinus; species Cirrhinus mrigala. Next base: position 31,915,170 of record CM070019.1, on the reverse strand, counting down.
CCTTTTTTGTTAAGGGTGTTTGATCTCCTTTGCATGTTCACTTTGCAAAGACTGGTTCGGTACTTCTTCAGCGATGTACGACGATTTTGAAATGATTTTTGAAGTTGAGGGAGAAAATACAATTGGAGTTTTTCGACATACCCTAACTGCCTTGATTCAGAATACAGAGAGTTCAGGGAGAGAAAGGCAAGACGAATGTTTGAGATTAAAAAGTATTCAAATTGTATTTTTTTAATAAAAATAACCGATCATTTCGTTAAAATAAGACCCTTCTTCCTCGGCTGGGATCATTTACAACCGCATTTGGGATCGTTTGAAGCCGCATTTAAACTACATTTTGGAAGTTCAAACTCGGGGCACCATATCAGTCCATTATATGGAGAAAAATGCAGAAATGTTTTTCTCAGAAAACATAATTTCTTTACGACTGAAGAAAGAAAGACATGAACATCTTGGATGACAAGGGGGTGAGTACATTATATGTGAATCTTTGTTTTGGAAGTGGACTTCTCCACTGGACTTATCTATAAGCTAGTGTGCTCCAAAACAATGACAAAATTCGCATTCACAAGATAAAACCATTCAAACCTTCCAGTCTCTAACTTCCGCCAATATGGATCAACGATTTTGATGACATCACCCTGCACTTCAGCTTCTCATCACACTTTCTGTCCAATCAAATAGTCTCTAAAATCTGAAGCGTCCCGCCCCCTACACTATAAATAGATGCTGAAGCTGCGGCTGAGATCAGTCACTTGTTGACAGAATTAGTATTTTCAGTATGGTGAATGACACGTAGAGCACTATATAGGCGACAATTCAGGAACAATTCAGAAAATGTAAATATGCACACACACGCAGTCTGCTCTGGTCCAGAGACACGATAACATGGAGCGGATCATATGTGCAAGTCGGCACAGAACATAAAACGTATCGGACCCATTTGAATTCTACAAAGAATGCTATGCTTTATAGCGATTTGGATGAGATTGGGGTTGTCATATGCTGTCAAATGGGGCTTTACTGAGCTCAAAGGCTCTGGCCCAAGCTGTGATATAAATTAAACTCTATTGGCTATTTTAAAAAGTCTTTCCTGTTTCAGTTGAAATTACGCCACAGAATAACACTGCATGTTTCAAAGCACTTCAGTGGACCTTTAAGAACTTTTCAAATTTTAGTCGTCTTTCATAATCAGACCAGATGTTAATTTTTGTGGTCTTGAATTGCTAGTCTAGTTTGGTCCACATTGCAGCTTTTCAGCAGGAACAGAAAGAGAACGCCTGACCGACATGAACAACGGCCAACCACATCTGGGTCAAACTGAATTAGATCAGATCACAATAATAGACTGCCAGAGAAAAGATCTCAAAATATGGCATCGAAATCTCATGAAGTAGCACAGAAATCAGCAAAAGTACAGAAACAGGGTGTGAAGAATTTGCAGTCAGAATGTCTGGAAGTAATTACAGGGAATATGCTTGTGAATATGTACAGTATGTTGCTTAAACAAAAGATTCAAACCTTGAACTTGGCAATCTTTGGCAAATCCAGTGTGTATTAAACATTTAGCATGAGGTTAAAAACTCAGGATGAATTAATAAGCAGACCACAGCTAGCTGAGAGGTTAAGGTCAGAGGTTTATTTCAATTTATACTGAACAATATTCACCTCAATCAATTCACACATACACTACTGTGGGACCAGTAAGAGTACAGTAAAACAGTTAAACAAATGCATGAATAAATAAATACAGTGAAAACTGTAAAATTATACAAAAAAAAAAAAAATGCAGTAAAAACTGTAAAATTGTAAAATATTATTACAATTTAAAATAACTGATTTATATTTTTTTTAATGTAATTTATTCCTGTGATGCAAAGCTGAATTTTTAGCATCATTACACCAGTCTTCAGTGTCACATGGTCCTTTAGAAATCATTCTAATATGCTGATTTGCTGCTCAAGAAACATTAATTATTATTATCAATGTTGAAAACAGTTTTGATGCTTAATATATTTTGTGGAAACTATGAGATTAAAGGATTTTTATTGAATAGAAAGTTCAAAAGAACAGCATATTAAATAATATTTTTATTAATAAATATGTAAATTATAAATATTATTTGATATTTGTAATAATATTTAATTTTTGTTTAATTTTTATAATATTAAGTAATATTTTTGGTCTTAAATAATATTTTGAATTAATTGGATTAATAATTATATATTTCATTTTTTTTTTTTTAATTAAATTTCTTATTTTAAATTGCGTTTAATATTAAATTCTGGTGCAAATGGAATCTAGTAGTAGTACTATAAGAAATAATAAGTAATAATGAAATAAGATTTGTAATGTTTTAGCACATTTTAAGTATTAAAAATGTAGCTGAACTTTATTAATTTAATTAATGATAAATTCATTAATATGGAATTTATTATAAAAGGAATTGAGTAGGATTTATTGTTGATTTAATAATTGTAAATTCATTTAATGCAGAATTTATTATAAATGCAAATAAGTGGAATTTATTATTATTATTATTATTATTATTATTATTGACAAACAACTATTTTTACATTTTCTAATAATATTTTAAAATTTTTAATGTTATTAAATCATTTTGACGTCTTAATTTAAATATATTTAGGTTATTTATTAATTTTATTGTTTTGTTATTGAAAGTTACTTTTACAATTAAAATACAAATAGTTATTTTTATCATTATTATTACTAAATTTTTCTATTTTTAGTTTAGTTTAGTATTAAGGAATTAAGTAGGATTTATTGTTAATTTAATAATTGGTAGATTAATTTAATGCAGAATTGATTATAAATGCAAATAATTTGAATATATTATTTTTAACTTTTCAAGTAATATTTAAAAAAAATAAATAAATATTATTAAATCATCTTAACATCTTAATTTAGGTACATGTTATTTTTAACATATAGGTTATTTTCATAATTTAATTTATTATTATTTAATCGTAATTTAAACATTTCTTATTATTATCAATGTTGAAAACAGTTATGCTGCTTAATATATTTTGTGGAAACTATATTATTAAAGGATTTTTATTGAATATAAAGTTCAAAAGAACAGCATTTATTTGAAAAAAATGAAATCTTTTGTAACATTATGAATGTCTTTGCAGTCACTTTTGATCAGTTTAATCTATCATTGCTGAACAGAAGTAAAAGTATGCAAAAAAAATCTTACTGACTCCAGACTTTTTAATGGTAATGTAAGTCATCTGGAAGTAAAATGGCTCTGCAAAGTGTAAGATTGGTGTTTTTGTGAGGTAATTGTGTGCAGACGACTCTGTGCTGTTCTCATGATGTCCATGATAATAGGGTTTGCAGTGAATTTCAACATTTTAATTTCTCCTGTCTTGTCCCCTCTGTCTTTCCCTCCCACTCCTCCTCCTTTTTTCACATCTTGCTCTCTCTTGCTGTTTCTCGGTGGCTTCTCTTATTGATTTTTCTGTCCCCTGGACTCTTAAAACAAACCAAAGTGGAGGAGATTGTTTTCTTTGGACGGGTTCTCTCTCTCTCTCTCTCTCTCTCTCCCTCTCCCTCTCCCTCTCCCTCTCTCTCTCTCTCTCTCTCTCTCTGACAGGGGGTCTTTTCCGGTGTCTATCTGCTTTCTGTTGTTCGTGAGCTGAGAGGGCAGTGGTGTCATGGAGAGCTTTAGTGTTTGGTGCGTTCGGAGCGGACGGCTTTGGAATATCAATCAGCCGCTGCGAGTGAACCAGCAGGAAAACTAACAGACTCATCTGATGGCAGACTGATGGAGAGAGAGAGTGAGCGAGCGAGAGCTCCTCAGCCCAGAGGGACTCCGGCTCTGCCTGCAGCCGCTCGTGTCTGATTGGTGGAGAGATAAAGGTGGTTCAGTGCCCACCTACGACCACACAGCGGTGCTTAAATATCTGTGAACGCTCTCGAACATCTTCTTTCTTTAACCCCCCCCCCCCCCCCCCCTCTCTCAATTCAATTTCAGTTTTCAATTTAGTGTGTTTTATTGGCATGATGACAAATTGGAAGTTCATAGTTGTTGTTATTAAATATTTATATTAGAAATGTTATTTATAAGTATTACTTGTAATAATACTATTTATTTTTTAATTACATTTTATATTATTAAAGTAATATTATTAATTTAACCTTAATCTTAATTGGATTAATAATTATATATTCCATTTTTATTTAATTTAATTTTTTATTTCTAATGGTGTTTAATATTAAATTCTGCCACAAATGGAATCTAGCAGTAGTAGTACTAGTAAGAAATAATAAGAAATAATGAGATTTGTAATGTTTAGCACATTTCAGGTATTAAAAATTTAACTTATATTAGTTTAATTAATGATTAATTTAATATGAAATTTATTATAAAAGGAATTAAGTAGGATTTATTGTTGATTTAATAACTGTATATTCATTTAATGCAGAATTTATTATAAATGCAAATATGTGGAATATATTATTATTATTATTATTATTAAGAAAATTATTATTACATTTTCAGTTGATATTTAAAAAAATTAATTCAATTAATATTATTTTATCATGACAACTTAATTTAAATGTATTTAGGTTATTTTTGTAATTTAATTAATTATTATTATTAAAAATTAATTTTACAATTATAATGCAAATAGTTATTTTTATGGTTATTATTATTTCTATTTTTGTATAGTTTAGTATTAAGTATTGTATTAATTTAATTAATGATAAATTTATTATTTATTATAATAATAAGAATTATTATTATAATTATTATTATAATAATAAGAATTTATTATAAAAGGAGTTAAGATTGTTGATTTAATTGTATATTCATTTAATGCAGAATTTAGTATAAATGCAAATAAGTGGAATATTATTATTATTATTTGTAGTTGTAGTAGTAGTATTATTAAGAAACAATTATTTTTACATTTTCAGTTGATATTTAAAAAAAAAAAATAGGATTTATTGTTAATTTAATAACTATAGATTCATTTAATGCAGAATTTATTATAAATGCAAATAAATTGAATATATTATTAGTATAATTAAGGAACAACTATTTTTACATTTTTAAGTAATATTTAAAAAAATAACATTATTAACTTAACAGCTTAATTTAAATATATTAAGGTTATTTTTGTAATTTAAAATTAATTTTACAATTATAATACAAATGGTTATTATTATTATTAAGAAACACCTATCTTTACATTTTCAAATGATATTTTTAAAAATTTAAATTAACATTAAATCATCTTGACATCTTCATTTTAATATATTTAAGTTATTTTTGTAATTGAATTTTTTTTTGTAAAATGAAATACATTATGATTTTCATCATTAAAATTACTAATTTCTTTTTTTTTTTTTTTTAGTTTAGTATTTAAGGAATTAAGTAGGATTTACTGTTAATTTAATAATTGTAGATTCATTTAATGCAGAATTTATTATAAATGTAAGAATTAAAAAAAAACAACTTTTTCAAGTAATATTTAAAAAAATAATAAATTAATATTATCAAATCATCTTGTCATCTTAATTTTAAAAATATTTAGGTTATTAAATTATTTTTATGATTATTACTTCTAAATTTTTATTTTATTTTAGTTTAATTTTTATTAAGAAAGTGGTATTTTTTTTTTTTTCATCCAGTGGCTGCCATGATGATTTACTGTTTTGTGGGTGGTTGCCAGGACGTTGCTATGCATTTGCTGTGATGTTGCTGTGTATTTAGTGTGTTGCTGTTTGGTTGCTAGGGTGTTCTGGATGGTTGCTATTTGGTTGCTAGGTCCCTGAGAGTTTTTTGTTTTTGTTTTTGCATATTCTTTAATACACCAGACACAAATCATAAGTTTTATTGCAAAGAATAGCAGCAACAGCACAACCCTCCCTCACATGTCCGTAGCACAAACAATGCAGGGCAAGATACATGGAAGTTTAATAGTTAGGTTAGTGGTTATGTCATGCTGTAAATGTCTGCATAAATGAGCCCCACAAATTGATTCATGCATGTATGCCTCATCCATTATCCTTCAGTGAAAACCCCTGATCATTATTGATTCATCATTGTCAAAGCGTGTGTGCCTGTTCACATTCACACATGGAAAACTGCCTGCTGGAAATCTCCCAACAAAACCCCTCCTGCCATCATTCAGTCCTCATGTGTACATGGACGTGCTTCTGTGTGTGTGTGAGACAGTAAAGTGGATTCCATTGCCAGCAAACAGATAACATTTCCTAATGACATAAATTCTCCCCTCTCCTTCATGCACACACAATCTACAGTAGTTGCTAATTGCTGAAAAAGAGTAATTTGTGTGTCCATACAGTGCCTTTCAAAAATATTCATACCTCTGATAATGACAAAGCAAAAAAACAGATTTGTAGTAATTTATTAAAAGGGCACATTTTGTGCATTTTTTTTTTTTTTTTTTTTTTTGAAAAGGAAGAGCTAAAATAATTGCTTTGCAGAAGTATTCATACCCCTTCTTTGACACATGAAATGTAGGTCCGGATCATTCAAGTTTCGCTGGATCAGCTTTGGTAGATGTATTTGTTTCTTCATTAGAACAGATTTAGAGAAATTTAGCATTACATCACTTGCTCACAAATGGATTCTCTGCGGTGAATGGGTGCCATCAGAATGAGAGTCCAAACAGATAACAGTGTTTGTACAAGGTGCTTGAAGTGCTTGAAATACTTGAATTTGACTACTTGAAATTTAAGGCCTAGAAAATCCTTAAAAATAGCAATATTCCTGAAGAGGTACTTGAAAAGTGCTTGAATTATTGAAAGACAATGTATCAATGAAATACGTGTTTAATTTTTTCAATGAGCACATATCTTTTCACACAATACTTACACAGTTCAAATAAACGTAATACTTTTTTCATTTATTTCAGGCAATGTCATAAAACTAGCAAGCTAAGCCAGTAGTAGTACTGACAGTGTCAATTAATCATGGCTGAAGATGCAAAAAGAGAAACAGATGAACCAAATCAATTGAGTCATTTACGCTGGAACCACTTTGACTTCGATCATTTATTTCAAGCGATTCACTAGCGAAAGCCAGATCAAATTAAAAGAGACATTCCTTTTTTTAAATTTCGTCATCGCTTGTAATAATTTTAAAAAGCATGTAGTGATGGGTGAAACAGATATTTTAGAAACTCCAAATCAGTTAAACCATTGGCTCGCAAAATGGTTAACTGTTTCGAAGCACTCCAATCGGGTTGCGAATCATTTGTTTCAGATTGGAATGGGTTCGTTCGCAGACTGAATGATTCAAATCAAGTGATTCGTGATATGCGAAGTTCCGATCTTAGTCGGTTGTGTCTAAAACGGATACAGCTCCGACCGGAAACTAACAATGAAATGAATTGTTCTACCTATTCGATTTTTTTTTTTTTTTTACATCTACACCTACCCCAACCCTAAACTTAGCTCTTACTATAATACAAAAACAGTATTATTGTTGTACAGTGTGACAAAAATAACGTTAGATTGATGTGCGCATGCCCGGTAGCTAGAGCTTTATCCCTTCTGGCCTTAATTCCAGAGGCGAGCCCCGATCTGAATAATGATTTGCGAACCATCATTTCAGATCAGGACTTGTGGATCGCAAATCATTTTATTTGAATCATTCAATTGGTGAAATGATTCACAAACCTGTTCAGATTTTAATCAAATAATTTGCAATACGCGGAGTTCCGATCTAAATCAAATGATTCGCGATCCGCGCTCTGAGCCTAAGGTTGGTTAAGGCTAGAGAAGGGATAAAGCTCTAGCTACCAGGTATGCGCACATCAGTCTAACTTTATTTTTGTCACAATAATACTGTTTTTGTATTATAGTAAGGGCTAAGTTTAGGGTTGGGGTAGGTGTAGACGTAAAAAAAAAAATCGAACAGGTAGAACAATTCATTTCATTATTAGTTTCCGGTTGGAGCTGTATCCCTTCTAGACACAACCCACCTCAGGCTTGTAGCACGGATCGCGAATCATTTGACCAAGGTCGGAACTTCACGTACCGTGAATCATTTGATTCAGATCTGAACAGGTTTGTGAATAATTTTGTGAATTGAATGATTCAAATAAAATGATTTGCGATCCGTGCTCTGAGTCCTGATCTAAAATTATGGTTAGCAAATCATTATTCAGATCGGGACCTCAGGCTCAGAGCGTGGATCACGAATCATTTGACTAAGTTCGGAACAGCGGCGAGTTTTTCGCCATAGTCTATCTTTTTGGGCCGGAGTACACAGACGATGAACTTAGACGTGATTCGTAGCGTTGTGAACGCGCATCCCATGACATGAACATCTTGGATGACAAGGGGGTGAGTAAATTATCCGTAAATTGTTGTTCTGGAAGTGGACTCCTTTAACAGGTTTGTGAATCGTTTCGCGAATTGAATGATGCAAATAAAATGATTCGTGATCCGTGCTCCGAGTCCTGATCTGAAATGATTGTTTGCAAATCATTTTATTTGAATCATTCAATTCCTGAAATGATTCACAGATCTTTTTTTTTTCTTTCTTTCTTTTTTTTTTTTTAGATTTTTTCCCCCCTAAACAGTAGAAAACATAAAAACTAAGGCAATACAGTTATAAAAGCAAAACGAAGAAAAAGGAAAGAAAGTTTACACAAATACAAATCCCTTAAGAAAATGAACTGTGGTTTTACTATAGTAAAAGTGTAGTAGTAGTATTTTAATAGTAATAATAGTAATGTGCATGTGGTTCACTTTATTTTTGCCATTTTGCTTTATTAGTATATTTTTTATTTATATATTAAGCTTTTTTTTGAAAGAACAGGCATAAGTGAGATCTCTGATTGAAGTCCTTGAAAATCAAAAAAAGTTGTGCTTTAAAAGTCCTTGAAAGTTCTGGAATTTAATTTTACAGTATCTGTACGAACCCTGTGATTTAAAAACATCTCTAGCAATCCACACCACTCCAGTACTTCATTGAAAACCTGTGTGTTTTTTCAGCATTTGTACCATGAGGATTACTGCACATGGTCTGATGCATTGAGCGGTGGTGCTCATGTGGGTGATGTGCATTTGAGTCTGGCTCTGGCTTCTGTATGCCAAGAATAAAATGTAAAAAAAGATGAACTGGGAGACACTGATTTGCTTCCCGCAAGTGCATTTGTTCGGCTTTTACGTAAGCACCCATTTTGTTCCGTCTTAAATAGTAATGATTGTGATATAAAATATGCTGCATTGAAGGGCATTATGTTAGTAATTGGATTATTGGCTCAATCTGTGTCTGGGAAGTCGTCTGGAGTGTTTAGGATGCGGCGCTGAGATAATAGGATGGTTGTTACACATCCAGCTTTCGTTTTGGACCTACATGTGAATTGATTTCAGCTCTCATTTCAGGCCTGTCAGCGGCGTGCAGCAGATGAAGAGATGCGGGGAGGGAAAGGGACAGCGAGGGGAGGAAATGAAAGCTAACAGCTGGGGCGGCCGGAGCGTGACTCCTCTCTCTCTCATTCCTCTGCGTTATGGCAGATCACAGGAAATGCATTCAGATTATGCATTGAGGGATCACACCGATGCTGGTTGTGAAATACTTGTCTGGAGGAGATTTCAAAGGCAGATTTGCATGTTTGATCAGTGTCAGGGCTCTCAGGGGTCACCAAAACTTATAATTGTATATTTTTACTTAAAAGGATAGTTCACATAAAAATGAAAATTCTGTCATTAAAGGAGAACTCCACTTCCAGAACAAAGATTCACAAATAATTTACTTACCCCCAAAATGTAGTTTAAATGTAGCTTCAAAGGGCTCTAAACAATCCCAGCCGGGGAAGAGGGGTCTTATCTAGCGAAATGATCGGTCATTTTTTTTCGGAAAATAAAAATTTGTATACTTTTTAAGCACAAAAGCTCTGGGATTCGCGTTCACGATTCTACGTACTATTGAATCACGTCGAAAGGTCACACAGAACGTCGGTGGAACTACAGACCTACAGAACTACAGATGTTGATGTTGTAAACAAAGCGAACTAATTCCAGTACAGAACCTAATAGGATGTTGCGTATGCGCAACTGAACAAAACACTCCCCGAGACGACTCGTTCTTCCCGAGTCACATTAAAGATTCTTTCAAAATGAATGAATCGTTCAAGAACGACCCATCACTAATTTGTAGCATCATGGACGCGCATCCCAGAGCCTGTGCTACACGAGCTTTTGTGCTTAAAAAGTATACAAATTTTTATTTTTCGAAAAAAAAATGATGAAAGATCGTTTCGCTAGATAAGCCCCTTCTTCCTTGGCTGGGATCGTTTAGAGCCCTTTAAAGCTGCATTTAAACTGCATTTTGGAAGTTCAAAATCAGGGCACCAATGAAGTCCATTATATGGTGAAAAATCCTGAAATGCTTCCCTCAAAAAACATAATTTCTTTACGACTGAAGACAGAAAGACATGAACATCTTGGATGACAAGTGAGTAAATTATTTGTAAATTGTTGTTCTGGAAGTGGACTTCTCCTTTAATTACTCACGTTCATGTCGTTCCAAACCCATAAGACCTTCATTCATTTTCAGAACACAAATTAAGATATTTTTGATCAAATCCGAGAGCATTCATAAACTTGTAGCAACACAAGTGGCTCAGTAAAATAAGGTTTGTAACTTCACTCCTATTCTGTGCAGATGAGGGTCTAAATGTCAGTTTCATTCTTCCACTCCCCTGTTGTTTTATGGACTATTCAGTGGATGATACTGATACACCTGCTATATATAGAAGTAAGTGGGTTTGTTTGTGTGTGTGTATGCAAAGTTGAGAAGTTGTGATGGAGTATGTCAGTAAGAAAAGCAGTCAACCACCTCCACCACCCTTTCCTCTCTCACTCTCTGGGAAAGTTGTGTTTGATTGAATGCCGGATAGTGAGAAAGAGCAGTATTTCCTAGGACTGTGTCTGTTGTTGTTTCCCAAAGCTCTACTTCCAGTCTGAGTGAAATGCCAACAGATCGTCTCAATAAACGCCACCCAGGACCCCGGCACAGGTCTAAAGTAATGGAGGGAGGAATGGAGGAGATAATGAACAGATGATAGTTCCTCTCTTTGGGAGGGAAGTGTTGAAAACTTGCATGCCTTTTCAGGCTCAGTGAACTAGATTTGAAATAAATCTAAGTACTGTGGTGAGGGTAGGTGCTATCTGTCTGTCTGTGTCAGACAAATGAGATGATTATGTAGTTGTACTGTGTTCTTTTGCCTAATAATAAAAACTTTTGCTCCTAATACCTCAGACAGGGAGAGATCTGTGAGTATCTGTTTGTCTGTCGTGCTTTTTATGTTATCTCTCATTCTGTCTGTTTTAACGTCTTTTGTTTTGTCTTTATGTCTCTTGTTCTTTCTATCTCTGTTCTTCTGTATGTCGTTCTGTCTGTCTGCATGTCTTTTGTTCTGAATGTTTTTCTATCTTTCAGTGATTGTAACTGTCTTTCTGGATGTCTGTCTGTATGTTTGTCATTCTATCTCTTGTTCTATCTCTTTCTTTTGTTTTATTTGTCTCTATATCTGTTGTTCTTTCTGTATGTTGTTCTGTATGTCGTTCTATCTTTCTGTCATTCTGTCTGTCTGTTTGTATGTCTGTTGTTCTGTTTTCCTGTCTGCTGTTCTGTATGTCGTTCTATTTGTCTTTCTTTTGTTCTACCTGTCTGCATGTCTGTTGTTTTGTCTGTTGGTCTGTCTGCGTGTCTTGTTCTGTCTGTCGTTATGCCTGTTCACATGGCTGTCGTTCTGTCTGTCATTATGTCTGTTGTTCTGTCTGTCTGTCTGTTTGCATGTCTGTTGTTCTATTGGTCTGTCTGTGTGTCTGTTGTTCTGTTTGTCGTTCTGTTGTTCTATCGGTGTGTCTGTTGTTCTGTTTGTCATTCTGTCTGTCTGTTTGCGTGTCTGGTGTTCTGTCTGTCCTTTCTTTATGTCTGTTGTTGTGTCTGTCTGCATGTCTGTTGTTCAGTCTGTCTGTCTGCATATCTGTTGTTTTTCATTTGATCTGTCTTCCTGCATGTCTGTTGTTCTGTCTGTCATTTCTTTGTCTGCCTGTCTGTTGTTCTGTCTGTCTGCATGTCTGTTCCGTCGATCTGTCTGCGTGTCTGTCGTTTTGTTTGTCATTCTTTGTCTGTCTGCATGACTGTTGTTCTATCGGTCTCTCTGCGTGTCTGTTGTTCTGTCTCCCGTTTCTTTATGTCTGCATGTCTGTTGTTCTGTTTGTTGTTGTGTCTGTCTGCATGTCTGTTGTTCTGTCTATCATTCTATCTGTCTGTCTGCATGTCTGTTCTGTCGATCTGTCTGCGTGTCTGTTGTTCTGTCGTCTGTGTGCATGTCTGTTGTTCTTTCTGTCTGCATGTCTGTTGTTCTAACATTCTATCTGTCTGTCTGCCTGTCTGTTCTGTCTGTCATTCTGTCTGTTTGTCTACATGTCTGTTGTTCTGCCTGTCATTCTCTCTGCCTGAATGGCCAGTGTTGTGAATGTTGTTCTATTTGTCTGTCATTCTATCTTTCTGTATGTGTGTCTGTTGTTCTGTCTGTCATTCTATGTCTGTGTGTTGTTCTGTCTATTTGTCTCTCACAAACCACCTGTCTGTCTGTCTGCATGTTTGTTGCTCCCTCTGTCTGTCTGTGCCAGACAAATTTGATAATTATGCAGCTGTACAGTGTTCTTTTATGATAAAAAAGTTTTGCTCTTAATACCTCAGACAGAGAGATCCAAGATTGTGGCTTCTCTCTGTAACCTCTCTAAGAATAGCAGAATGGTGCTCCCTCTGTTTTTATTTTAACTGGGACATGAGTGATCTTATCATTAGTGCAGCTCACACCACTGTCAGATGCAGAGACAGTGAGACAGAGACAGAGAGGGGACGTGAGCATGTGTGTAGCGTGTGGCAGGGAGAGGTGGTCTACTAACCATGTGTAAACTCCTGCTGTGTGATGCATCGTTTCCAGATTCAGATATGAGTTCTGCCTCCCACCGATACACTGATGCTCAGACAACACCTGTCAAACACCTCGGCCAAAAAGGAGGCTGGAATCTTGCAAGTATATGTCTGAAAATGCTGTTTCCATATATATATATATATATATATATATATATATATATATATATATATATATATATATATATATATATATATATATATATATATATATAATATACACATATGAGTGATTTTAGTTTTAATTGCATGAGTGATCTTCCTGCAGTGCGTAACTTGCAGTTTCTGTCATAGTCTGCATGTGGTCAGCAATAAACTAAAAGGTTTAGTTGGGGGGGAAGAAGACACTTACAGATGTCTACATTTCTTTGCATTGGATAAAAATATATGACAAAGTGGCATCTGTGCTCAAGCTTTTAGTGCATACACTAATGTTCAAAAGTTAGTATTTATTTTTTTCTTTTTCACAGAAGTCTCTTATGCTCACCAAGGCTGCATTTATCTGAAAAAACACAGTAAAACTGGTAATATTGTGAAATATTATTAGAATTTAAAATAACAGTTTTCGATCTGAATATGATTTAAAATATAATTTATTCCTTTGATGTCAAAGCTGAATTTTCAGCATCATTACTCCACTCTAATATGGTAATATCCATATTCTGATATGCTGATTTGAAACATTTCTTAGTTTTATCAATGTTGAATCATTGTTTGTAACAATTTAAAGTATTTACTGCCACTTTTAATGCATGCTGGCTGCATAAATGTATCTAAAATCTAAAGTCTTCAGTCATTAAAATGGTAGAGTGTACATGAACATAGACGCACACAATGAAGCAAAAATGCCAAAAATGTTGCGACATCTGTAAAATATAAAAATGCATATTTTTGTTGCAGACGTGTCTTCCGCTCTGTAGTTCACATCGTCTCTTCTCAGGAAGTTTCTGTCAGCGCTGCTGTGCACATACTGTGCCAGGCGTGGTTTGAATCATGAATATTAATTATGTTATGTGATGTTTGGGCAAAGTGATTTGCAGGAAGGCAGACTTTGCTAGCTGAGCGTTAGCCGTGATGCACTCCAGGGTATTATACTCTAATGCAAGATCATAATCTATAAAACCTATCAAAATTGTATGCAGCAAACCATATACACTCTTAAAAGCCAAAGAAGAACCATTTCTGTTTTCCCAAAGTTAAAAGAACTGCAAAGAACCTTTTGTGCAATGGAAAGTTTCCATGGATGTTAAAGGTTTTTCATGGAACCATTGATGCCAATAAATGCACTATGCATTATATGTGTTTATATTTTATGAGTTTTAGTTGAGGTGGGCAAACATCTGGATCATTGCATATGCATCTGCTCTCCAATCTGCCTTATCCGTGGCTAACATCAGTACACAGCGTCCATGACGCTTTCTGCTTGATTCACTGACATCTTCTCGGCTGTTATCTAACCTACCGCAGAGCTGTCTGCATGCAGTCCGTTTTAACACAGGAGCCTGTGTGATTAACACTTGTATATCTTTAAGCCTGAGTGCGTTTGACTCGCATCAGAAGTGGACTTGAGGACAGCTGTTCAATCCTCAGCCGTCTTCCTTCAGCCCTGGCAAAGATCTTTTTGCATTAATTATTAATGCCTGTCATACAATATGCTTGTAGCTTGTGGTCAATGCAAGATTTGAGGTGTAACCCTCGCTGCCATGGTAACCTTGCAAATGTGATGAGGTCCTGAAGGGTTTTATGTGCTGCTGCCTTATAGATTGGAGAGAGATCGTCCTTACGGAAGCGTATATGAGAATCTAATCTGAGCGACTGCTGTTCATTGTGCATGGCTCTGTTAATTGGTCTTTAAGACCATCTGCAGGCTAATTGACTGTCTGCTGTTAAATGCCATTAACTGCACAACCTTTGCACAGCCAATTCGTCAATAAAAAGTCGTCAATTATATAGTCGTCATTCAGATATAACGAGCAACCTTGCAGGGTTTGCTATGTGCAGAGGTAATGATAAAATTAATGCTTGCACCCTGTTATTATGTGGAAAGCTGAAGTTGGAATAGAACATTTCTATAAATGTGACTCTGGTCCACAAAACCAGTCTTAAGTAGCACAGGTATATTTGTAGCAATAGTCAACAATACATGGGTCAAAATGATCGATTTTTCTTTAAGTAAAGATCATGTTTCATGAAAATATTTTGTAAATTTCCTACCATATATATATCAAAACTTAATTTTTGGTTAGCAATGTGCATTGCTAAAATCTTCATTTGGACAACTTTAAAGGCGATTTTCTCAGTATTTATTTGGGTTTTCAAATAGTTATATCTCAGCCAAATATTGTCTTTTCCTAACAAACCATACATCAATAGAAAGCTTATTTATTCAGATTTCAGATGATGTGTGATCTCAATTAAAAAAAAAAAAATACCCTTATGACTGGTTTTGTGGTCCAGGGTCAAAATGGTTATTTAAAGCACATTCATTCAAAAGTTTGGGGTTGGTTTTTAATGTTTTGAAAGAAGTCTTGCTCACCAAAGCCGCATTTATTTGATTAAAAATACAGTAAATACAGTATTATTGTGAAATATTATTACCATCATAAATATTTTTTTTTCTATTTGAATATATTTTAAAATCTAATTTATTTCTGTGATGCAAAGCTGCATTTTCAGGATCATTACTCTAGTCACATGATCCTTCAGAAATCATTCTTGCTAATCTGCTGCTTAAGAAACATTTATTATTATTATTATTATCACTGCTGTAATGAATAATATTTGTGTGGAAACTTCTGTTTCAGGAATCTTTGATGGATAAAAAGTCCAAAAGAACCATATATTTTAAATACAAATCTAATGTAACATCATAAATGTATTTACTGTCATTTTTTTTTCATCAATTTAATATAGGATTAAATGCATTTCTAATGCTCTTCTTACTGCGCCCAAACTTTTGAATGATAGTATTAAACCCATTTTTCCAGTTTATTTCCATCAGAAATGCTGTTGCCATAATAGAAATCTGCTCATACCATGAAACTTAATTTTTGATTAGTAATGTGCATTACTAAGAATGTCATTTGGACAACTTAGAAAAGCAATTTTCTAAATGTTTTTTTTTTCTTTTTTTTTTTTTTTGCACCCTCAGATTCCAGGTTTTCAAATAGTTGTATCTCAGCCAAATATTGTCTTTTCCTAACAAACCATACATCAATAGAAAGCTTATTTATCAGATTTCCTATGATGTGAAATATTATTACCATCTTGAATAATTGTTTTCTATTTGAATATATTTTAAAATATAATTTATTTCTGTGACGCAAAGCTGCATTTTCAGCATCATTGCATGATGTCACATGATCCTTTAGAAGTCATTCTTATATGCTAATCTGCTGCTTAAGATGCATCTTTTATTATTATCAATGCTCTAATGATTAATATTTGTGTGGAAACTTCTGTTTCGGGATTTCTTGATGGATAAAAAGTCCAAAAGAACCATTTATTTTATTTACAAATCTAATGTAACATCATAAATGTATTTACTGTCACTTTTTTATCAATTTAATATAGGACTAAATGCATTTCTAATGCATTTCTTACTGCGCTCAAACTTTTGAATGGTAGTATTAAACCCATTTTTCCAGTTCATTTCCATCAGAAATGCTGTTGCCATAATAGAAATCTGCTCATACCATGATTTGCCAATTATCTAAACGTTTTGGTCATACCATCCACCCCTAGAAGTATTTATGCTGTATTAGAGCATGTGATAGTCATGTTCGGTTACTGTTATCATTTCCTCATATTGCCACTTACTGTCCACTTTAGTTCCCAGCTGTTTTCTAGGTCACTGAGAGATGCCAGCACTTACAGTCTAATGTCTGATATGCACTTATTCCTGTTTGAAAACTGATAATGAACCACTAATCCTAGTTTATTGAGGGAAAAAAGGCAAAAAGATTATTGTCTGACATTTAAAGATTGCTGTACACAGCTCAGCTCAAGTGGCCTTCTCTCTCTTTCTCTTTACAGGCTCTTAACTCTGTGTTGGCCCGTGTTTGACCATACGGTCATGTGAATAATCCCTTTGTATACACACTTTGATGCTTTGTTCATTAGCACACTGTATAGTCTCCCTCTACATCCAAACCCACGCTCATGTAATTCCCAGAGGTTGTGCTCCCTAATTTACCCTTGTGGGTTTTAATACCGACCCTAAAGGCTTCTGATATGGCTTGTGTGCATGAGCCCAGGCACTTTTTTTTCCTTGTTGAATGCTGTGCTGGTTGTGTTAAACAGGGTTTTTTGGCCTTTGCCTCTTTTATTGGACAGATACAGAGGAGAGAGAGCGGTTTCTTGGAAAGAGAGCGGGAACAGATTCAAGGCGCAAGCGAGGCTTGAACCTGCATCAAAATTTCTGTATTTAATGTATTCGAAACATCTCTTCTTAAAGGAAAAATAGCACACATCTTACATTTTGATGAACGTCGGAGCTGTAGCGTAATATTAATTGCCTCTTTTTGAGGTATATCTGCCAAGTTATAATTAGATTTTTACTTTTAATTAAAAATGTGAGTGCTGCTTTCTTGTAAGGTGAGTTGGCCTGAGATTTATACTTATGCATTTAGCAGATGCTTTTATCCAAAGTGACTTACATTGCATTGAATGCTACACATTTTTTGGTGTATATGCTTACCTTGGGAATCAGACCTGTTACCTTGGCTTGCTTTTACTGTTTGAGATACAGGAATGCTTTTTTCAGTATTTGCTAATCTATTGGTAAGGTGTTCTGTGTGGTTCTTGGAATGTTGCTAGATTTTTTTTTTTTTTTTTTAGTCACAAGAGCCCACCTTCAAGTCTGTATGATGTTTTGGTCTTTATACAGCTGGTGTGTGAATGAAAGTTTATGAGATTTTGGACCTGTCTGCAGGTCTTTTTTTCCACCCATTTTATGATCCATCATGTCAAAATGATAAGTCTCATTGTTTAACCTTAAACCTTTAAACAAATACAGTTTGGAATAGGGATGTGACGAGATCTGATGTGTCTCGCCAGATCTCGTGACGATATCCTCCCAAAACATTTTGCAGTGTTTACATTAGAGCTGCACGATTAATCCTTAAAATATCAAGATCTCGATTCAAACACCCACGCGATCTTATTCCTGAATGACAACGATTAAGCTATGTCTATTAGGACTGTTTCACATCGCGAGTGTCAGTGGAGCGTGAGAAGCGCGTTTTGTCGCTGCCCATGTTAATGAATCAGAGGGTAAATGTGAATGCAGAAAGAGCGACACAAACCGTCTTTTCAACCACATTATAATCATTATTTCTGTGTTACAGACATTTAAATAACAGAAGTACTGGGATAAAAGTTTATAGTTTGGGTATAAACACTTATTGTCTACAGTAGCGATCGAAACAAAAGTATCTTAACACTTGTATGTATAGTAACGCTTATCCTCTTCCGCCAGGAGGTGGCGACAACTGCCCGTTTAAAAAAAAGTATGTCATTGAATCATTCATTCAGGAGATTTTAATAGTCAAACAAGTCTTAATGAAGTGAGACACTGACTCCCTCTTTTTTTTTTTTTTTTGTTTAAAAGAATATATGTTTTTAAAAGAAAAATGGTCTCCAATTAAAAACAACTGGAGAATCATGAAGCTCTTTTTTTAATGTTGTTTATTACTGCATATAATTCATTAAAAGTGAAGTTTAATTTCATAAAGTTCACAATGCACCAACCTTCTTTTGCATTTTGTCTTTTTTTTTTGTCTTTTTCCCTCTTTTTTTTTTTTCTTTAATTTTGAATCAAAGACTATTTTCCCAATATATTTCATCCTTGAGGATTTCTTAAAAAAAAGTTTAAAAATCTCGTCTCGTCTCGTTCTCGTGAACCCAGTCTTGTCTCGTCTCGTTTCGTGGGATAAGTGTCTCGTCACACCCCTAGTTTGGAAACAAAGGAAGGTTTTGGACGATATCAGCATAAATCTTTACCATTTCTGGCTATTAGTGCATTAAAGTAACTATCATTCAAGCATAAAGGAATTATTATTCAAATGCAACAATTGATGATTTAATGATGTTCTGAATTCCTTTTTTTATTTAATAAAATGTAAATTAGTTAACAACATGAACAACATTAAACAATGAACATTTCTATTTTTATTAGCTTAATAAAACTAACATTTAAAACTATTAAAACATTAACTGAAATAACAAAAAAAAGGTAATTAATAGATATATAAAATTGAATTAACCCATCCAATGTGTTTTTGGCTATAGCTACAAATATACCCATGCAACATAAGATTGGTTTTGTGGTCCAGGGTCACAGATATTTTTACTATTTAAAATAACTGCTTTCTATTTGAATTAATTTTCAAATGTAATTTATTCCTCTGATTTCAAAGCTGAATTTTTAGGGTCATTACTCCGGTCTTCAGTGTCACATGATCCTTCAGAAATCATTCTAATATGATTAGAATGATTTCTAACATTTTTTTCAGGATTCTTTGATGAATAGAAAGCATTTATCTGAAATAAAAAAAGCTTTTGTAACATACGCTAAACCATTCAAAAGAAATGGAGGGAAAGGAAATATAGTAAATAATACTTTTATTTAGCAAGGATGCTTTAAATTGATCAAAAGTGATAATAAAGACATTGATAATGTTACGAAAGATTTCTGTTTCAGTTAAATGCTGTTCTTCTGAACTTTCTATTCATCAAAGAAACCTGAAAGTATTCTACTCAGCTATTTTCAACAACAACAACAACAATAATAGTAGTAATAATAATATTTTCTGAGCAAATCAGAATATTAGAATGATTTCTGAAGGATCATGTGACTGGATTAATGATGCGAACATTTTTGAAAGTTTTTTAAAATTATATTTTAAAATATATTAAAATTTAGTAAAAAATAGTAAAAGTATTTCAGAATGTTATTATTTTTGCTGTACATTGAAACAATTAAATGCAGGCTTGGTGAGCAGAAGAAAGTTTTTAAAGAAACATTAAAAATCTTACTGCTCAAAAGCTTTTGACTGATTAATTTAATTTGTCAAGAATTGTCAAGAAAGATTCAAGCTTGTATTCAAATATGTGTGTACGTATATATAGATCTGCTAAAATTGTAGGTGCGTGATGTTTTTTTTAAAGCAAGTGTTAACCTCACTTTGATTTCACTCTGAAATGTGTGAGGTTAAACGCTCTGATGTGGTAAAATGACCATATTGAGAAATATAGAGATGACCATGAGAACTATATCGCCAAACGGGCCACGGCGAGCTGTGATCAACCCGCCACACAGCCATTTCTGATCTAAGTTCACTGGCGTTTTGCGATATCTGAAGCGTGAAGCTTCAAAAGCGTAACTCTTTAAACAGGTGCGTCTATCCACTCAGAGCATCTTCACAAGACCTCGGCTTCAGCCATCATCCCGTCCCTTTCTCTTCACCGCCAGCTGCTCTCAGATCAGTCAGATAGGCGTGTAGTGGGAGGGCGTCTGCTGTGCTGTGATGTGAGATCCGTATAGCTGACAGTATCTCTGAAGGCGGATCTATAATCAGTGATAGTGAAGAGTGGCCATCTCTTATCAGAGATAAACACAAAGACACGGCGTTCAAGATCACAGTTGCATGAGACGTAAACGAGAGCAGGCATAAAGAAAGATTGTCTGTGTGTGTGTGTGTGTGTGTGGAGGTGACAGTGATGTCATTTCACATTTAAATTAGGCTAAAATATAGATGCATTTCTGTGTTTGTGTGGAACTAGTTCCATCCAAAAAATCATATACTTATTGATTATTTTATACCAACAGTATTGCAGCATGGTTAAAACAAGACATATTTATTTTTAGGTAGATCTTTATATGTCATATATATATTATATATTATATCATATATCATGTCATATTATATTATATTATATTATATTATATTATATTATATTTTATATTACATTACATTATATTGCATTATATTATATTATATTACATTACTTTACATTACATTACTTTATATTATATAAAATGTTGTAAAAAAATAAATAAATAAATAAAAAACAAAAAACAGGAGAAGCCCATGCTTTTTAGCTGATCAGAAAAACACTTTATACATCAATCATTTTATGCATTTGGCTATTTTGTCTTATTTTCTTTAAAAAAAAAAAAAAAAAAAAAAAAATAAGTATTAAATATTAAAGATTTTTTTAATTTAAAATATTTAAAGATATTATATTATATTGAAGGGAAAAAACAAAACAAACAAACAAAAAAACAGTAGCAGGCCATTATTTAAAAAAATAATATAATAATATAATAAAAGAAAATGTAAGTATATTATATTATAGTATATTATATTACATTATATTATAAAAAAAACAACAAAAAAACAACAGCAACAACAACAACAACAAAAAAACAAGAGTAGCCCAGGCTTTGTTACCCTTAAGCTATTTTCTTAAAAATAAATAAATAAATAAAATAAAATAAAATTGAAGTACAATTTTTATTTTATTTGATTTTAATGTTTTATATATATATATATATATATATATATATTATATATATATATATATATATATATATATATATATATATATATATATATATATATATATAGAGCAGCCCATGGTTTGTTAGCCTTAAGGCTATCTTTGTCTTATTTTCTTAAAAAAAATATATAATAATAATAAAAAATAAAATAAAAATGAAGTACAATTATATTATATTATATTATTATTTAAAACAGCAACAACAACAAAGAGCAGCTCATGCTTTGTTAACCTTAGTCTTTCTTTGTCTTATTTTCTTTAAAAAAATAAATAAATAAATAAAAATAAAATAAAAGTTAAGTACTATTATATTATATTATATTATATTATATTATATTATATTATATTATATTATATTATATTATATTATATTATATTATATTATAATAAAACACTTTTTTAGTCAATAAGAAACATGCCTTGGGCCACCTTGTCTTACTTTCCACAATATCTAAACGTGCTTAAAAGACGATGAATTTATTTTTAAATTTAAGTATATCCTTATGCATTTGGCCTTGGATTTGCTCACTTGATTAGAGCGCAGGGCTTTGAAGTTTAAGTCAGCAAAGTGGCCTACGCTTATAGTGTACATTTACTTTTTGTATGTGTGTGAGTGTTTATTCTTATCAGAATGTATTGAAGTATCCGAGTAACACTGTTGAGTTCTGTTTTTAGACTCTTTCAAGATCTTGTGGATCAATACGGAGCCCAGCTACCAAATGAATGCTTCTTAATGAGAGGGAAAAAACAGGAATTAGTCTGTGTCTGCAGCAGTGCTTATGGATTTCCAAAGACTCGCCCTCGGCCTCTCTGTCACTATCTGTGTGGAAATCTGTTCTTTTTTTTCAGGACAGTCTGATAAAGGATTAGGTGAACTGTTCTGAATCTTTTTGAAAGAGTCACATATAATAGTTTTATTATTTATTTGTTACCCCCTGAGGTCCACTTATAATGTTATCAAGTTTTTGTGCAAAAACCATTCAGTTTTTTCCACATTGCTTCCATAAATTTGGCTGCATGTGTTCAGATGACTTATCTGCCTGATGTCTGTCACTCTGAGAGTTTTCTTTCTCTTTCTTTTTCTTTCTTTCTTTCTTTCTTTCTTTCTTTCTTTCTTTCTTTCTTTTGTTTCCCTTTTTTTACAGGATAGCCTGATAAATGTTTAGATGAATGGATTTGAATCTTTTCGTGAATCTTTTTGTCACGTTTTGTGCAAATGAAATGAAATGAAATTAAATTAAAAATTACATTACAAATTAAAAAAATAATAATAATAATAATTTTAAGCCAGTTTCTCATTCTCCTATCATTAGTTTGTCTGATGTTTATGAATAATAACAACAACAACAACAATAATAATAATAATAATAATAATAATAATAATAATAATATACATGAACTGTTGAGAAAAAGTCTCATAAAAAGTTACAAATAATAGTTGTATTTGGTCATTTTTTTTTAAATAAATAAATACATACATAAAGCATTTTTCCACTCTGACTCTTAAAAATAAAGTTGTTGTATTTATTTTCTGCTGCCTTTGAACAACAACAACAACAACAACAACAACAACAACAATAATAATAATAATAATAATAATAATAATAATAATAATAATATACTTGAACTGTTGAGAAAAAGTCACATATAATAAAAAGTTACTTATAACAGTTGTAATTGGTCATTTTTTAAATAAAATAATAAAATAAATAAATACATAAAGCATTTAAAGCAATAAATACATAAAGCATTTTTCCACTCTGACTCTTAAAAATAAAGGTGTTGTATTTATTTTCTGCTGTCTTTTCACAACAGCAACAACAACAACAACAATAATAATAATAATAATAATAATAATAATAATAATAATAATAATATACCTGAACTGTTGAGAAAAAGTGACATATAATAAAAAGTTATATATAATAGTTGTATTTTTTTCCCCCCAGAGGTCCACTTACAGGTATTGGTCAATTTAAATAAATAAATAAATAAATCAATAAAGCATTTCCCCACTTTCATAATAATAATAATAATAATAGAGATCCACTTACAGGTTTTGATTTTTTTTTTTTTATTAAAATAAAATTTTTTATAAATAAATAAATATTTCTTCCACTCTTTTAAAAAATAAAGGTGTTGTATTTATTCATTACTTTTTTCTGCTGTTTTTAAATAATAATAATAACAACAACAATAATAATAACAACATCCTATTTTATTCCAAATGACTTCTAGTAAAGATTTTATGATTTTTTTCATAGGTGTTAAAGGCAAGTGATCATGCTCAGATGATTCATGTTCCTGATGTCAGAAAGTTTTCAGAAGTTCAGATGAATCATATCAGCAGGTTAGTTTCACATATGCTCTCCTTTCCACTGTGGAGGATGTATCTAGTTAAGAAAACATCACAGTATGTTTTCATGCTACATTGAACTCTTTTACCTTACAAGATTGATGAAAACATGATACCTCAAGTTATGGCCCCTTTAAAGAGTGAAGCTCCTGTCCGTTCTCCTGTCCTCATTTGCTCCTCTATACTCGTGTTTCCCCTCTCCTGTTGGTTTCGCCCCCTTCTCTGTGCACTTGTGTGTCCTTGGAAGTGATAGCTAAGTGTTTGTCTCTCTGTACTCCCTCCCCGGCCTAATGAGGATCAGTGTTGTTTTAAACATGAAATCGGAGTCTTGGCTGAGAGCAATCAATACGCAGCCATTACTTCTCTCTGTGATGAAGCAGTCCATCTCTCTCTCTCTCTCTCTCTCTCTCTCTCTCTCTCTCTCTCTCTCTTCTCACACACCCGTCTCTTGTCTCAGCGTATTTTCTGGTATCGGATATTGGCTTTGAGGGGGTTATGAATTGTTGGCTCCCAAGGGCATCTCCGTGCACCGCTCTGCCAATTACACCTCTGAATAATGGCCCCCATGGAGGCGGCTGACATGCCTCAGCTGGAGTCTGATGCATATATACACCAGAGGATGACCAGAACTCTGACTGGACAGGAAATGAGCCCTAATCAGATCTAACTATAAAGGTGTCACTTTAAGTGTTTAAAGTTTAAACTTTTGTTTCAAATCAGTTCTCAACCTTGCTGACCCAATTTGATTACAGCCTTTTTTTTTTTTTTTTTTTTTTGCGTGCTTTCTGTTGATATGATATTACAGACAGGTTTATTCTAGCTTTAAGCTGCAGAGTTAACCAAACTTTGAGCTGATAATCAGTCTGAGTTCATTTTTCTGCAAGTGTGAACATCTGGCAGACTCTGTAAATGCTTCTCTATTAGATCAGTCCAGCATTAGTGGCTCTTGCTCTAGGGTTTGTGATTTAGGCTGAATTTCACAACTGATCACCTCATCCATCGCTCGAGATGCCAGCACACACTTTCAGCATCTGCTATTTCGTTACACTGGCCAAAAACAGCCTTTATTCACATTTTATTGCGTCTGTAAAGGTTGTTGTTTTGTTGTGTGCATGTATACACTATAGTTCAAACATTTTGCGGTCAGTAAGATTTTTGAAAGACGGCTCTTTATTTGGTAAAAAAAAAAAAAGTTAATATTGTAAAATATTATTACAGTTAAAATAGCTGTTTTCTATTTTTAAAATATTTTAAAATATATTTTATTTCTGTGATGCAAAGCTGAATTTTCAGCATCATTACTCCAGTCTTTAGTGTCACATGATCCTTCAGAAATCATTCTAATATGCTGATTTGCTGCTCAAGAAACATTTCTGAATTTTATCAGTGTTCAAAACAGTTGTGCTGCTTCATATTTTTGTTAGAACTGTGATGCATGTTTAAAGGGTTCTTTGGTGAATAGAAAAAAAGCATCTACTTGAAATAAATTTTAGTACTTAGTACTTCTTTATTCTCTCCTTTGATCAATTTAATGCATTCTTAAAATAATAAAAATACAAATTTAAGCATTAATTTCTTACTGACCCCAAACTTTTAAACGGTACTGTGTATATGGGCCATTTCTACAGAATTGGTGCAAACTGCTGTCCCACAATAAAATGGGAACACATAATCTATATTTTGGCAAATAAACATTTTATTACAGTTATGCAATTTTTTTTTTTTTTTGTGTTTTAGTTTTTTTAGTAGTGTTTTAGTATGCAAGTTAAAATTTTGTAATGTGATGTGGTCGCTACCAAAGCATTACCGTCACTACCGAAACATGGCATGTTTTGTCAAAAATAAAGTATACTGAATCATCAGCTAAGATAGTTTTTGGTTCAGTATATATTTAAACTAATGAATCCTTAACTTTGAAATCAGTATGATCAACTTTTTGCCTTGTCCAAAGAAAATTTGGATTTTAAAATACAACAAATCTTATAAATTACACTTGAAATATTGTTAAAAATGTAATTGTTATGGATTTACCTCTGAAAAATTTTAATAAAATAGCAAAAAATATATTTGCAATCTAGAAGTAGGCAAAATCTTAATAGGTCAATATAACCCTTCTAATACATTTTTTTAATGTGTTTCAGTAGTGACAAATTTGGGGAGAGGACAAATATCCCAAAAGTTTCTGAAAATACAATAGGAGAATTAACTGCACAATTACTAGAAATGTGTACCTTGAATATTATACATTCAAGTGAAATGTGTACCTTGAATATAATATTATAAAGGCATCTTTTTTCAAGACATTTCCAACTCTGACTTCGGACCAATTCTGTAGAATTGCACATATAGATAATGTGCAGAATAGATAAGAGAACCGATGGTGCCTATTGTTTCCGTTCCTCTTCTTCTTCTTCTGCTTCTTCCGCTCTTGAGTCTATGGCAGCCTGTAGAACCGCTTGCGGGAAAGTTGTGAAATGTGGCATACTGATAAAAGACATTAACCTCAACATTAACCACAGCAAATTTGGAGTCTCTAATTCAAACTCTCTAGCACCACCACTTGTCCAAAGTTTCACTCATGTTTATGCTAATAACTTTTGAACCGTAAGGCACAGAATGAAAATGCATTTTTTTCCCTGAATCCTTGGCTCATGCCAAGTCGAACGAAGTCCAAAATTCAAAAATCGTAAAGTTAAGTTTTTTTCTATAAAATTGGCTCAGATCATCTTCAGACCATTCTGGCAAAAAGTAATGGAATTCAAGTTGATTAGTCAAACCGCTCTCAAATAATGGACGGACGAAGTCTACCAAAAACACGCAAAAATGAATGTGAGGCTGTATCTCCGCAACGATTTGGTGTATTGAGACCAAACTTGGTTTGTGTTATAACAAGCATGTATTGAGGCTACCTCCAGTGTCTAGGTGCCACCTAGTGGTCAGGAGATACAAAAAATAGCCTTTTTTGCTTATAACTTCTCAATGGTTTGGCCAAAAATCATAAAACTGGTCTGTTTAGATTCGGTGCCTCATGCCGAGTCCAACCATACCTAATTTTCCCATATCAGCCATTTTGTGCGTCGGCCATTTTGAATTTTCTGCAAAAATGCTATATTTTATGAATATATTGGCGTGTCGTTATGAAACTTGGTATGTGTCTTTGGCACCATGCCCTGACAGTACTCAAAAAGTTTGGGGGCAGCACCACCCTGTGGCCAAAAAATGTTAATAACTTTTGTTTACATTGGCTTATTGTAATGAAACGTGTCTTGATATATTCCTTGGATCATGCTGAGAACACTGATACCAATTATGACATAATTGGATGAACGTTCTGTCTGGAATTTTGATTAATATTGAAAACCTGCTTTTTCAATCTCCTCCTAGACCATTGGTCTGGTTTTCACAAAATTTGATTCGGATCATCTTCAGGCCATGCTGGCAAGAAGCTATGGATTTCGTGTCGATATACGAAATGGTTTTCGTTTAACGAATCAAGGAATTTGTTGGAAATATGCCAAAATGCATCTGAGGCTACATCTCTGCAAAGCTTTGA
The DNA here is from genome assembly GCA_036247105.1 of Cirrhinus mrigala. Lineage (NCBI taxonomy): Eukaryota > Metazoa > Chordata > Actinopteri > Cypriniformes > Cyprinidae > Cirrhinus > Cirrhinus mrigala. The sequence goes on along the minus strand of CM070019.1, from coordinate 31,887,732 downwards.
CATATTTACACCAAACTTTGTATGTGCCATTGTAACCTCACACTGACCACGCCACATCAATTCGGTAACAGCGCCACCTATTGGTCAGAAGTAATACACCATTTATTAAACATTAATAATGAAATTTCCGAAAATGCTAATAACTTCTGATTGCATTAGCCTATTGTAATGAAACTGGTCTCATCTTCTCAGCTCATGCCAACAACATACATACCAATTATACTATAGTTAGCCGAACTTACTTTCCGCCATTTTGATTAATGTACAAAACTTACTTGTTCGAACTCCTCCTAGACCCTTGGTCCGATTTTCACCACATTTGACTCTTCAGACTGTGCTGACAAAAAGTTATGGATTTCGTGTCGATGGACAAAACCATTTCGTACAGCGCCACCACAAATTTTAGGCTTGAGTCCAAAATGACTCTAGGCTTTATCTCTGTAAAGCTTTGACATGATGACACCAAACTTTGTGTGTGCCATTGTCACCTCACACAAAACACGCCACATCAATTTGAAAACAGCACCACCTATTGGTCAAAAGTGATAACCCATTAAATTATATGATTAGTTGTTGCATTTATGATTTTTTAGCCATTTCAGCTGATATCCTAAAATGGCTTTAATTACTCATTGTTGTAGTTGGTCTGTTGCTCCTTGCCATGCTTAGCTCCTCATTCTGCCTCTTTTGTGCTTGGCCCTGCAATTGCTGCTTGCAGCTATATTTAAATAGTTTTTTATAAATATTAATTAATTATGTTGGATATAATCAACATACATAAAGCAAACTTTGCACCATTGGTTCACAACAAAATTATAAATTATATCACAATTTTTGTGGGTCTTCCGAACTTTATTAAGCATTAGTCATAGTTATTGTTTCATATTAACTTTCCCCATGGAAACTTATAAATAAGTGTAATATGTGTAATAATGATAATAATGTAATAATTCAGAAATGCTTTTTAGGCATATCTCATATTTCATTGGAATATTGTTCAGAATATTGTCATTATTCAGACGCAAAGTCTAAAAAAAGTAAAACTGTTGCATTTGAGAGCTATGCCAGAAAGTAAGATTTTCAGTAAAAAACTATTTAAATTTGGGTCTGTACTTATTAAATGGCTTCAGAAAAATAGAAAGCTAATTTAATGAATAAATAAGTTATATAGACAACTTTAATGAACTTCTATGATACTCATATGCTGGCATTTTGTCCTTAATGGAACTGAGTAAATGATGTCAGAATTTTCATTTCTGTGTGAACTTTCCCTTTAAATGTTAAATATGTAGAATCAAGAACAAGCTGAGGGATTTGTGTTGCTGCAAAGTGTACGAAGAGCATCCCATTAATTAACGTCTCATTGAGGATATTTTCAATTTGAAGTAAGAGAAGTGTACTCCTTTGTGGCCAGCACAAGAGGAGTCTGGGAAAGCTGACATACTCCCACACACTGACACATGCTTGCTGACAGCATTCCCCTGGCTCACACATTCATTTGGCCAGAGTATTTCTCTGTCTTCCACTCTGGTCCAGAGAGCCCTCATCCTGCTTTCATGTGCCATGCGCTAGCCCAGGGCAGGAGAGGACACACCTGGGGCGCGCAGCGGGCATGTCAGCCTCCAGTCCGGCTCTGCCAGCCTCTCACACACATTTACTGTGATGAACTAAACTATGATGTTCTCTTCACAATCTTTGCCAAGGCTGCTGGCTGTCTCCCAAAAACGGGAGCAAGACGGAGAAAGGGAAAGGGAGGAGGATTTAGACAGGCTGCCGGTTTCTTCTACAGCTCATCCTGGAACTGATTTTTTTTAATTTCAGCATATTTTCTGCCTTCTAGATTTGTCTGTGCAGTCAAACTGATGGTAAATTTGTCTCTGTCCCAGGCAGGAGATCTTCCCGGTGGATTTGAGAATGGCGTTCATTCTGTGGATCCAGATGCATTTCTCACTGTAAAAAGTAAAAATGCAGAAATTCGCAAATTTTTGAAGTGACGCGCTCTCTGCAAAACGCCACCCAAAGACAGGTCAGCAAACTCCAGCATGCACAATGATTTACAGGCCACTATTGCCACTTCAGTTTTTTTTGTTTGTTGAAACATATTACTTATTTCAGCAATATGTGTCAGGTAATGGGAACACTTTATGCAAATATGCAGATTTTTTGCTAAATTCTAGCTTTTTTTCCCCCTAAGTGACACGCCCTCTTTGCCAACCCCGCCCCTTAAAAGCAGGTCCGCAAATTCAACATGCAGAATGATTGACAGCTAGAGAGTGTTTTAGTGAGCTAAAAATGCCACTGTCATTCTTTTTGAGCACTTTAAAAGAAACTAAATGACTGTTTTTGCTGTTTTCTACTTATTTTAACACAGGCATGTATGATTTCTCAGAACACTTATTTCAGGTAGTGTGACATTTTATGTGTGATTATTGCAAAAAATTTTTAAATGCATTTTTCTACTTTTAATATTAACCTAAAATTACTTTCTTTGCTATAAATGAATAAAGTCAGGTTGTTTCATTCGTAGTAAGTAATATTTTGACATAAATAAAACCAGTTAATTTAGACGTTACCTGAAGCATTTTTAGGTTACCTGTCAAAATGTGTTTTACAGCGCTCTGTCGGTGGTGTAATTTATTCCAAGGTTACCGTGTTTGATAAGAATGTGTGTTCATGCTGCGATTCTGAATGCGCCATACATTTAGGAAAAGTAAGAAATTATGCTTATATAGGACCAAAACTGAAGCATTATTTTCATAGCAGTTAAGCATATTTGACCTTCCTAATTACTGCAATACAAACTAACTAAATGTATAAATAATACGTATTAGTATTATTATTATTGTAGTTGTAAAGTGTTGTACTGTTGTACTGCCTTTTATTATGATTTAAATAAAAAAAAGAATAATTAAGAATGATGGGGATTTAGAGAAAATTTGTCATGAAATAATGAAAGGCAAATGTTTATACAAAATATATATAGAAATATTTTATTTTATCATCAAGATTTTATTTATTTTTTTAATTATTAATATTTGTTTTCATTTGATTTGTTCCCCTCTAAAACTCCATGAGAACATGCCCAGGTTATATTTTACCCCAAACCCAAAACTAAAAAATAAGAAATTTATTTTACATGAAGCAATGAAAGCTTATTGATAGGGTCACGTTTTTTTTTTTTTTTTGCTCTAAAACATAATTCTCTTTGTAATTAAGCATGTTTGAGACCCAAATTCATATTACTGTAAGTAATATATATACATGTATATATTTAATTTTAATTATATATTCGCTGTGCCCATGTTTGTTCTACTGCCTTTTATGATGATTTAAATAAAATGCCTACAAACCTGAGAATTTGGAGAAAATTGTCATGAAATAATGATAGCAAAACATATTTATACATATTTTATCTAAGAATTTTGTTTTTTCCATTTGATTCCAAATACTGTAAATAAATAAATAAATAAAAAATTTATTTTAAGTATATATTATTTTAAGTATAAATTGAATAATTAAGAATTATGAGGATTTAGAGAAAAATTGTCATGAAATGATGAAAGGTCAATTTTATGCAAAATATATTTATAAATATTTTAATATTATTATTTTATTTTATTATGTTCTAAAACATTATTTTCTTTGTAATTAAGCTTTTTTGACACCCAAATTCTCATTGCTGTAAAAAAAAAAAAATAATAATAAATATTATTATTTTGAGTATATATTCATTGTGCCCATGTTTTTTGTACTGTCTTTTATGATAATTTTATACAATATATATATATATATATATATATATATATATATATATATATATATATATATATATATATATATATATATATATATATATATATATATATTGCTCTGAAACATTTTCTTTTTAATTGAGCATGTTTGGCATGTTTGGCCATTATTACTATTCTTATTACTGTGAATAAAAAAACAATATTTTTCATTTTAAGTATTTGTTCATTGGCCATGTTTGTTGTACTGCCTTTATGGTGATTTAAATAAAAGTAATGTGATTTAAGAATAAAATGCATACATTTGAAGAAAAATTCCCATTAAATAATGAAAGTAAATTTTTAGCCAAAATATATTTCTAAATGTTTTATTTTATCTTTTTCTTTTAATTCTAGGGTAAAATGTGACCTAGACATGTTTTAGTTAGATTCACCCCGCAACAAAACCAAGAGTCAACACTGCCACCAAACACATGATGTCTTGATGTAGTATATTGAATGGCTAGCTGAGCCTGACCTGATGCACGATCTGTTTTTTCGTCATGAATAAGGACAAGGGTGATGTTGAGCGCTCTCCGGAATTATAATTAGCTCAAACACGCCACCTATCGGTCACGAGCAGCAGCGCGCCTCAGTTCAAAAAGTGTCCGCACCATCAGTGACGACAGACACTGAGAATCTGATGGAAGGGGAGATGGAGTAGAAAGCAGGAGGTGGAGAGAGGGGAATAAAGAGGAGGGGTGGCAGAGACATTGTGAATGTTTTTTTTTTTTCTTCCTCTTTCTTATTTAATTGGTCCTCCGGGATCCGGGGCGAGTCCTCCGTTCGCAGCTGCGCAGCTTTAATTGGCTGGAGATTCCACCAAAATACTATTGGAAAAAGCCGAGAGTTTATACACTTTAGACCCCCGGTCCCTTCTGATAAACCCACTCATTACCGAGACCAGAGCTGGACAAGCTTTACGCAGGGACTCTCCAGATATCAGTCGCGCATCACCCAGAGAGATCTGTGCGCGCATCTCCACACTGACGCGCAAAGACGCGCAACCTCTCCATCCGCCTCACTCTTGAGAGAGCCATCGATGAGCACACATCTGATAGGAGGACATCACAGGACAAGAGTTTAAATCAGTCACTCACAGAGATCACATCGCATCGGACTGCTGCTTTCCACGGTTTCGCCCTTGGATGTGTGGATGCGTGCTGCCTTCAAGAGTTTCTCATCAGTTGAAGTTGCCTGGAAGAATGTGTTGGAATTTTGTCTTTATTTTCTGGATGGAGAGACATCGGTGCGCTCCTGCTGAACACGCAACAAACTAAACACCTGGAACTCTAGTGTTCTGCTCAAAGTCGTTCTTTTCTAAGGGAATTATTACGAAAGGCAGCGATCTACAGGCTGAACCCGCACAGAGAAAGGTAAGCGCTACTTTTATATCTGCATGTTTTATTCTTAGGAGAGACGTTTGAGTGTTTGAAACAGTCTAAATGTGAATGTGAACGCTCGATGTCCACACCCAAATACAGTAATGTTTTGTAAGGCATCCTAAAAACGCTTAGTCTAATTTAACACGGTTTATCCAAGTCCTAAATAGCCAGGCTGCGTAAATGAAATCAGTTTTAAACATTAAAATCAGATAGAAGTTCCTGCACATTATACTTTTGATAATGCATACTAGACACGACAGAACTTTTATTACTAATGTGTGTGTGATTTTAGCTCTGCAAGCTGATAAATGAAACGAAACCTGTTCAGATGTGTTTCAAACGAGCTGTGACTAAGTGTTCGTGAATTTAGACTTCAGACTGTGGAGAAATTCTCTTGAATTATTATAATAATCTGTCACCGAGCAATTTCTAAGTACACTCCTCTTGGTCCTACCGGAAAGGGCGCGACACCTGGACGGGTTTGACGTTCCCTTAATTAAGGTTTGAACCTTCAAAAAGGCAAAAAATGTTGGAGGTCTTAAATGCATACACGTACATTAGTTTTAACAGCATTTTAATGGCCACAAAAGTAAGACTTACAAGTTGGTAGCATAAGAGACGCCCGCGAAACGGAGTCGCGGTCGCCTGAGGCGGTTACTATAGCAACAGTACGCTGTTCGAGGACTTTCCGTTAGGATAAGTATCGGACTGCAAACGGACAAAACAGAAGTACAGCATACTGTAATCACTTTATTCTAAAGGTAAAAATGGTAAATATATCACAGAAATAGTTTGTGGTTTGTTTAAAATGTCTTTAAGGTGTTTAACTACAGATTAAGTTATGAAGTGTATATGTTTTCAAATTACCGCCCGCATGCTAACGTTATAGTGTAGTATTGTTGTGTATTTAATGACTGTTTTTGAAGAATTTCTTCATATTGTTGACATTTATTAATTATTTAGTGAATAATTAGTGATATGTACGTCTATAAAGTGCTAAATAATGATAGTTGAGATGATGTTAGTTACTACATGTGACCCTGGACCACAAAAGTCTTAAGTAGCGTGGGCATATTTGTAGCAGTAGCCAAAAATACATTGTTTTGGTCAAAATGATTATCCCAAAAGTCATTAGGCTGTTACATAAAGATCATGTTCCATGACGATATTTTGTAAATTTCCTACTATAAATGTATCAAAACTGTACTTCTCATTGCTAAGAACTTCATTTGGACAACTTTAAAGGTGATTTTCTCAGTATTTGGATTTTTTTTTTTTTTTTGCACACTCAGATTCCAGATTTTCAAATAGTTGTATCTCAGCCAAATATTGTTCTATCCTAACAAACTGAACATCAGTGGAAAACTTATTTAGCTTTCAGATGATGTATACATCTCAATTTTCTCAACCAGGGTCATAAGGGTCACAAATGCACTTTTCAATGTAACAAATGAAACAAATACAGTCAGAATCAGTCATAAAGTTGATTAAACAACCATCTAACATAGTTTTTCAGACATCTGTTGGAAAAAAAAAAAAAAAAAAAAAATCTATTTTAAGATGGCCATTAGCTGTTGCAAGCTGGTCAGTAGTTGACTGACAAGCTACCATTTTCTAAAAAAATCAGTTTGACCACTCTAAAGTGGTATTACCTGCTGGGAGCTGGTTTGATTCTGGTCCAAGATGGTTGCAAAGCTAACAACCAGCTTCTGTGTGACAAAAAAAGAGCTTGGCCTTCCAGCAAAGAGTTGAATACTTGTGCATTCTTGCTCTGACCAGCGTGATAGTGAATTCCGGTCAGGTTTAATAAATCATGTATTTGATCGTCTTTAACCGCCCACCAATTTCAGAAATAACCCATGATTGCTGCATTCAATCCCATCAAACAATAGCACAGCTCCTGTAATCTGCAGATAATCCAAGGTTTGGCAAATGAATTGTCTGTTCTTAACTCCCATGCATGCATTGCACTGGAACAATGCAGGGATAAAAATACTTCAACTGGTGAATAATGTTTTGTTAGGCTACTTTAATCTCTGATGATGATGATGATGATGATGATGGCATGATTCTGGCTGCAGGAGCGCTCATTTTACTGCTGAGCTCGTGCTGTGCCGTGGTGTCCTGTGAAGTGATCGTGCGCTTTCGTGGTTTCCCCCGCAGGTAATGAGGGATCGCACCTGAAGATGGAGCTTTTCTGGATTTTGTTATTTTCTGTATTCCATCGCTACGTGCAAACGCAAGGAGTTTACGGTAAGACGAATATGTGTTTTTAATGTTATAAGATTAAGGGTTGGGTGGGTTAGTCTCACCTGAGTTATGCAGGTCATCCTGTTACGGGATATCCATTATGATGGTATTTCCTGCATGACATCACATTTATTCCAAAAAACATATCAACATTGTCTTATGAGATATGCTACGCCTGTTGTAATTTTAAAGATGGTTGATTAAAGTGGTAGGTCATCGCAAGCAGGTATGACAGATTTGCAGAGCGATATCAATCTATTAACACAACTCAGCGACTCTGTTAAATTAGATCATTATCATTAGGATAAATACTTCATGATCATAATAAGAATGCAGAAATCTTCAGAAGGATTCATCAAAGTGTTTTATTACATCACATGATTGTTATAATTGTAGACTCTAGCGTGATTCATGTTTTTTCTCCACTTATTTCGCTGCAAGGTCGCGTTCGCGTAAATGTGCAGTAATTTCTCTCTGGGATGACACTCATTCACCTCGGTGCTTGCCAAAAATGATTTCTTCTTTGCATAATTAATCTTTTTATATTGGTGTATCCTCTGCATTTACTGCACTTACTGTCAGTTTGTGAAAGGACTTAAAGAGCTCAATTAAATGTGCGGTGAAGAGAGAAACACTTGTGTCGGTTTGTCATATTGAGAGAACATTTAGAGCCTCTGGAACATTATGCCATGTTACAAAAATTGGTTATTTGGTTTGTTTTTTGTTGTTTTGAGATGTTAAAAGCTCAAATACCAAGTGAATGCTGAGCTCTAAGGATTCACTCTGTGTAGGACCTTCATTAGTTTTTTTGTGTAGTAAAGTCATGATGTCACAAATACATTTAAGACAAGGGATTCAGTGATCTATGCATTGCATCACATTCATACATCCATCTTTGTGTTTTAGTTCCATATACTTTAAGAAATAAAGAATGCAAATGTGATATTTGCCTTTGCTTTTGCAGATTGCAGTCTGCTAGTGCACTATGAGAATTGAGTTTTTTTTAGTAAAATGCATAATGACTTAAAATTATATGCTTGTATTTCATCCAGAACATTCATTTACTTTATTAAGTCCTCTATACGTCCTCTATTTGTAGCTGGATGAAGTCTGTCTCTCACACCCTCATCTTCTTATCTTCATCTCATCTCATCACGCACACACCGTCTCACCTGACTTTTAAAATTAATGTCATGCCATGCGTTTCTACCCCAATCACTGTAAGACAATGTTGACTGACCTTTTTAGTCTTTATTACTTTTAGTCATGCGAGTGCACCAAGTTTAATTTTGTTGTGAAGGCCTCCTTGCTGGGAGCGGTGCAAGAATCGCCTTTACGGTGCGAGAGAGAATGCCAGCTCAGTTAATTAAGGGCGGCAAAGCCCAAGAGTGAGAGAGACTTCACTCGCACTCCTCTTCCCACTTTATGTCTCCGCTATGGGGGCTGTTAACTCTCTGTGATCGTGACTTTAATCCGTGTTAAGATGTTTTACATTTACTGGAATAATCTCACAAAACATGTCCAGGTCATTTAGGTTGCTGTTTTATTTTATTATTATTTTTTTTTAAAAATGTAATTTATTATGTTTTAAAATTATATATTATTATGTCCTAACATTTATTAATATTTATTATTTTTAAGTAAATGTAGCAGCTTTTTTGTGACTTTTTGGTGACATTTTGTGACACTGTGGTATATTGTAAAGACCTTTTTTTAAAAAAATTGTGATAATAGTGACGCAATTAAGCAATTTTCCCTGCCCAAAAAATGTCTGGATATTAAAAACAAAAAAGAATAATAAATAAATAAATATATTTATTTTATTTTATTTTATTTTATTTTATTTTATTTTATTTTTAAATGTAATTTATGTATTAAAATTATACATTGTTATATGCTAACATTTATTAATATTTATTTTTTTTTAAGTAAATGAAGCAGCTTTTTTGTGACTTTTTGGAGACATTTTGTAACATTGTGGTATATTGTAAAGACCTTTCTTTTTTTCTTTTTTCTTTTTTAATTGTGAGAGTAATGACAAAATTAAGCATTTTTCCCTGCCCAAAAATGTCTGGATATTAAAATAAATAAATAAATAAATAAGTTATTTTATTTTATTTTTAAATGTAATTAATTATGTATTAAAATTATATATTGTTATGTAGTAACATTTATTAATATTTATTATTTTTAAGTAAATGAAGCAGCTTTTTTGTTACTTTTTGGTGACATTTTCTGACATTGTGGTATATGGTAAATACCTTTTTTTAATTTGTGATAGTAATGATGCAGTTAAGCACTTTTCGCTGCCCAAAATATGTCTGGATAAATAAATATTGTTTTAATTTTATTTATTCATTTTATTTTATTTTTCTCTATGGCTATATTGATTTGATTCTCATTACTTTACAATAATCAAAAAGTGTCATTGTAACTCTAACACTTCAGTAATTAATTAATGGACTATGTGCACAAGTGCAGCGCCGAACTTCCGCTGTCTTCAGAAGTCAGGATACCAGTTTCCGGTTTACTTTTGCGTCGCCCAGAATGTCGAGTATTTACTAGATGTCTCCGACATGTGTCTAATTAAGCATCAGTGATGTCCATTGTATCGTTGATGCCTGGTCTCCTGCTCCAAACTTTTGTTGAACCACTTAAGTACATCTTTATATGTAATTTCACAATTACTTCCAAAAATTGTATTTGATATTACTAATTCATTAGTATAATTCTGATATTGATAAGAACAAGATCTTTTCACTTTTAAAAAACTTAAAAGTATATATCATGATACTAACATGATACTATAATTAACATGATATGAAGGTGACGGTAATCTAAATGTAAACATTAGGAAAAGCACAATTAAATATTAAATGTTATATAAACAGTGATAATAATGATAAAATAAAACTCTAGTATTGCACACTTTTTTCCTAAAATTTTCATTTGAAATGTACAATAATTGGCTCCAGCAGTATCACCACAGATTTTGTTAGGCATGCCTGTGGCATCTAAAAGCCATTCCAGCTAAAAACACTTAATTTGCCATCACTTACCTACCTACTAACTGTTTTCATTATATTTGAGTTACATTATGAATGACCTTAACGGAACAAGTGTGCATGCAGTAACCCGAATGGGGACCAGCAAGGTAAACTCACTTGCCAATTTTAGCAACTCTTTTCATTGCGTACTAATTTAAGAGTTATATTAAACATGAATTACCTTAGCAAAATCCCCGGGAACAATACAAACGGCAGGTTATTAAAGCAGCCATCTTATAAATGTTGGGTTATCAAGCCTAGCTTCACCAACTGAGAAGTTTCTCGGCTTTCGACAATGATCTGACAATGGCTTCACCTGTGCCCTGATCTTTATTAAAAACTGAGAGAGGAAACCGGAAACTGTTATCACGACTACTGTTGACAGCGGAAGTTTGACGCTGCGCTTGTGCACATAATCCATTAATTAATTACTGAATTGTTAATAGAGTTAATGATGCTAAATGATGCAAAAATCAGTTTTAATAATAACCCTGTTTACTTTATAATGTAATGTTTTTGGCGCATGAATAATTTGTGCATATTATTTAAAAAATCTTTTCAGCCAACTTGAAAAATCCTGCCCTAAATAATTGGACAGTTTTTTATGGTTGTGAACGGCATTTCATGTTAAAATTTTCTTTTAGCAAATCACAGTTTTCTTTTAATTTTGTTAGAAATATGGCCTGAATATTCTGTTGAAAATTTTCTATGTTCCACCGCTCAGAAGATTCGGCCTCTATCCATTATCTCTCTCCATCTTTCACAAATGTGCTCATGTCCCTCCTCTTGCTCTTTCTTCACATTGAATCCGGTCTATGTTTCTCCATGCAGCTGAATGATTTCATTACTATCTCATCAGACTATCTCTCTCATCAGACTATTCTGTCTCCCTCTCCTCTGCTTTGTCACTTTTTTCATCTTCCTGTTCCCATCTGTACTGTGTTTCTCTACAGTTCTCTGCCTCTGTCACTGTCTCTGCTTCTGCTTATTCACTGTGTAGTTTTTGATGTGTGTGTATGTGTGTTTGTCACTCTGCTAAAATTCTATTAACCTGTGGGTCAGTATGTTTGCCCTGTGGTGACTGCAGTTTTATTTTAGCTTTAGCGGCCCATGGCGTGTATGTGTCAGCGAAGGGGATTCTCCCGGGGATCGGTGGAGATCCGCCCTGAAGCTGAATTTTATGACACCGAAAGCAACTCAGAGCGTATTTTCGCATGGTTTATGTCTGGATATAGGTCAGCGGTGAGTGGTGACTTAGACACAAAGAAGTGTGGGTTAATGTGTGCACTGTGAATGGACAGAAGGTGATGTGTGCGTGTCCACAGGCGGACATGACAAAGAGTTTGTGAGAGTGAACAGTTGGCATGTTTTGACTAATGCATGAGAATCTGGGCAGGGGGAAGAAAATACCATCAAAGACTATCCAAAAAGACTACGGGCATTTCATTACTATTCTGCACCGTCAGAGAAAATAGTCAAAATAAAAATGGTAACTTTAGGGGTGCAACAGCCTTTGACAGGGGCAGTAGCCTCAAAGCCATTGTGCCTTGTCTACCCCTAATGGATGCAAATGAGTATCTTAAAAGGTACATATTAGTGCTTAAAGTATGAATATTATTACTTTGAGGCAGTGGTTCTTAAAGTGTGGGGCGCACAGATGCTTGGGGGAAACAGAGTGTGTGAATAGTGGTTGCCTTATATAAAGCGGCACCGAACGCCAGTTCCTCCGAATCTTTCTTCTTCAGACCGCTGACTTTGCACCATCTCATCAAGCCTGACATAGAAGTTCCATGCCATTGAAAAGCACCACTTCAGTGGATGGCATCACAAGCTACTTGCCAATTCCCTTCAAAAGGAACACTAACAATGTGTCTATGCCAGATTTTTTAAAAGCTTTAAAGGGGTAGCGTGACCAAAAATGTTTGAGGACCACAGCAATCTAAAAGTACAATGTTTGCATTTTTTTTTCTAACAGTGTGGGTTATATCCTGGGTTGGGGTATTTAATGTAATTTAAAGGGGTCATCAGATGCCCATTTTCCACAAGTTGATATGATTCTTTAGGGTCTTAATGAAAAGTCTATAACATGCTTTGGTTAAAATTTCTCAATGGTAGTGTACATAACACCTTTTTTACCTTGCCAAAATCAGCTCTGCAAAAATCATCCAGTTCTGGTCAAGGTTGCTTTAAATGTCAATGAGCTCTGCTCGCCCCGCCCCTCTCTTCTCTTTGTGGAGTGACGAGCCTGTTTACTTTAGCAGCATTTAGCCACGTTTAGCCGCTAAGCTTGCTAACTAGCATGTTATTAGGAAAGGCAATTGCAAAGATTCATAAAAAAACACCTTATACTTACTTCTGCTGTAAGTGAAGCTGGATCATGAATGATTTGTATAAACATAGACACATTTATGTAGATCGAGAGGCGCGTTCTATTCACAGACAATCACAAACAAACGTAATCTACTGCATTTTCAGCGGCTCAGATGTCGGGAGTAAATGGCGACCACTATGTTCATTATTACATCCAGCAACACAACACCTCAATCTGAGATATTCTTGTCTAACGTAACATCTCTGCTCCGGCATCGAAACAATGGAGATCGGACTGTTACAGCTGACAGGTCTGTGGTAAGACGTGGGAGCGTCCTCTGTCATGTGACGCCACACCGACAGGCATCTGAGAATGGCTCAGTTTGAAAAAGGGGATATTATTTTTACAGATTAATAGAAATCCACCAAGTGGTTTTTAATCATGATGGGGTAGACGTGTACATACACTGCCAACACACATTAATGTTCAAACAGCATGTAAAAGTGAACCATTATTAAGACATATGCCCATGGTTTCACAGACAAGGCTTCAGTCTGAACTATTTCAACTGAAAGAAACTTGTATCGACTGATCGAAAAATAAATCAGTGCCTTTGTTTTGTCTCAAGATGCACACCAGTAATGTTTTTTCCAAATGCGTTTATAAAAATTACTTAAATGTCCTAATTGAACTATGGCCTAATCCTGTCTAAGATTTGCATTGTGAAATTAATTTGCAACCTTGGTTGTAAATAAGGAACAAAGGCATACCTTTGATGGTACTGTCCCAGTAACAATCTAAAAATTTTTTTAGATTTTAATTTTTAAATTTTAAATTTTATTTTAAACATAATTTTATTTAATTTTAAAATAGGTGTATGATATATTAAAATCATTTTTTTTTTTTAATAATTTATTATATATTAAAATAGTATTTATTTTATTAAAACATCTATTTTAAGTAAATGAAGTGTATTAAGGTGGGCGAAATACTGGTAGACATGATTAATCAGTATAAATTTGTCAGCCGGTAAAGATTTTGGACTATCGTCTCTATCGTGGTTACATGCTCACGTGACGTTGCTATGCTATGTGGTCATGAAACGTATCGTTTGCAAGCATTCAATGCAAGCGAAGGGCATTGAATGTTATTTTTGCTGCTTTATAGGCCTTAAAGAATAAGTTTACAGATTTTTGCAAAACAGATGATTTACAGATAATTTACTCACCCCGTTGTCATCCAAGATGTTCATGTCTTTTGTCAGTTGTAAAAAAAAATTTGTTTCTTGAGGTAAACATTTCAGGAATGTTCTCCATATAGTGGATGGTGATCTGTGGTGCCCAAGAGTTATAACTTCCAAAATGCAGTTTAATTGCAGCTTCAAAGAGCTCTAAATGATCCCAGCCAAGGAATAAGGATCTTATCTAGCGAAACGATTGGTTATTTTATCTTTTTTTTTTTCTGCAATTTTTATACTCTTTAACCTCAAATGCTTGTCTTGTCTAGCTCTGCAATGTGCATGCATACTCTGGGTAGTCCGGGTCAATACAGTTAGGGTAGGTTGAAAAACTCCCATCTCATTTTCTCCTCCAACTTCAAAATCACCCTACATCGCTGTAAAAATACCGACACAGTGTTTACAAAGTGAACGTGCAAAAAAGGTCAAATGCCCTTTACAAAAAAACGTAAGGTAAAACAGCGATGTAGGACGATTTTGAAGTTGGAGGAAAAAAAGATGGGAGTTTTTCAACCTACCCTAAGCAGCTTTTAAAGTGACAGCAGTCTAATATTCCTGCTGTCTGTCATTCATGTTAATCAAACAACATTTAGGCTAGTATTAGTTTTTTGTGACAATGACACTGGAGACAAGAAAAATAAAATTACTGTGGTATCAAGATTTTTGATATTTAAAGACCTTATATCATTACCGTGAAAAAAATAAAAATAAAAAAAAAATGACTCATATCATGCTAAAAAATTTTGGTCATATCGCCCAGTCCTAAATTTAGGCCATTAAGGTTGCAGTAAGATTTTTTTTCTTTGCATTGTGATATTATTTTGCGCCCTTAGTGGTAAATAAGGCACAAAGGTGTATCTTTTGAGGGTGACAACCTAAAAGTACAATGTTTGCACATACCAGTTAAGTAATATGTAATAATACCCATTTCATGCTGACAGTTCCAAATAAATGCTAGTGCTAATCCAGTTGATTCACACTGGATACCTTTATCATGTCAAACGCTCTTAAATAGAGCTTCATAACCCTTAGTCAAACAATAAACTATTTTAAAAGCATTTGCGATGACAAAGGCATACAATGTGAACTGATTAGAGATCAGAATTAGTACTTGAGTATTTGAAAATGTCAGTAAAGCTCAGTCATAACAGTAATTGTATAACTTTCATTTTACGGCAGACTGAATCCAGTCACAAATATATGCAAATGTTACACAAATAGACTTTATTTTTAGTGTATGATTGTTTACAGTGTCATTTCCAACACATTTTATTTTAATTTCTTTTTTTATCACACTATAAGGTTATGAGAGTGCTATTCAAAAGTGTAGATGTCTGGTACGGAATAATTCAATATAAAACAGAATTCTCTGAGTTGTTAGTAACCAAGGCCTCTCTCTCTCTTTCTCTCAGACCAGCTCTTGTGTTCAATAATACAACACAACTTCTCATTCATCTCTTACATGTGTTTGAGGTGTGTACGTCTTTTCTTGTGGTTGAGGAGAAAAAAAACATCAGTTTCAGGCAGTGAGAAACTGGCAGGTATTTGTTGAGGAAGTGATTTGGTGGAAAGGTCACAAAGATAGACAGACGGTGTACTGTGTGAGACTGGTGTAAGCATAACATTCACCTGAACATGGGCATCATGCGTATGTGTTACATCTGTCAAATTTCATTAAATATGCTAAATGCCAGTTTGGTTCAAGGTATCTAGTATAGAGGAGGAACAGATTTCCACCTTTTAGCTTTACCTAGTAGTTGGTGTTTGGGCTGGAAGAAAGGATTTGAGATGAAGATGGCTGCTGTCATCAGTCAGAATCTGCCCCGTAATCCCTGTTGATCAGAAAACTTCAGAAAGAGAAACTGGAGTCTGTCATTTATAGGATTCCTTCCCTTTCCATTCATCATCTTTTGCTTCACCGCAGCCTGGGACCTTTGACCTACGGTACATTTTATAATTTCATAACATACAGGATACTACTGGTTCAAAAGTTTGGGGTCAGTAAGATTTTTCTTTTCTTTTTTTTTTTTTTTTTCCAGCAAGTTGGATGGATGTTAAACACATTTAGAATGTTGCAAAAGATTTCTGTATCAAATGAATGCTGTTCTTTTGAAGTTTCCCTGAAACAAATGTATCAGTTTCCACAATTAAACATTAAGCAGCACAGCTGTTTTTAACATTGATAATACTATTGATAATCAGAAATGTTTCTTGAGCAGCAAATCAGCGTATTCGAATGATTTGTGAAGGCTCATGTGACACTGAAGACTGGAGTAATGATGCTGAAAATTCGGCTTTGGATCACAGGAATAAATTACATTTTAAAATATATTCAAATAGAAACAGTTATTTGAAATGTTAATATTTCACAAAACTGTTTTTAAATAAAATAAATGCACCCTTGGGGAGCATTAGAGACTTTGAAACAATGAAATATTTTATCAACCCCAAACTTTTGAACATCTGTGTATAACTCTGAAATGGTTGGTTTTATATGGGATGATCTTAGACTCAAAATGATTAATAGATGCACGCACAATTATTCATCTACTGCATACATTTTCTTGAAGTTCTTTTCTGGCAAAATTAATATAAGCTATTCTGTTAGAACAAGTTCAATAAAACATTTTTACAATATTTCTATGGGCAGAGAAGAATAGCCAAACCGAAAAGAAACAAAGAAAACACAATGTAACATTCATAAAACCGTACACAATGGAACGTGCACACGTGACTGGGGCTATAGTGCCATCTAGTGATTGCCGATTTTCTTATAGGCTCAGCTGTGTGTGGATCGCGAGCTGTGTGTGAGTGGATTGGGCGAGGCTAAAAGGGCGGAACGAAAGTCTCAAAATTCAAGTGTATCAAATAGAATCGATTCAGGAGAGATGTGAATGAATGCATGCATGTCGTCTGATCTACAAATGCACATTTTAATTGCCACATGCACAAATTGTGATAATTTAATACATACTGTCTGTCTCTGTTTAAACAAAATGCTGCACATTAATGTAATTCTTAACTTTGCAGACACCATTTGAAAAGCATTTGTTTCAGTGTAGTGATGGAAATTTGCAAATTTTTCAAATAGTGTACACGTTAATGAATTGCACTGGGCCTTGTTCATTGGTAGTTGTGTGTGTGTGGGCGTCGTGAAATGCTGTAAACTGCGAAAATGAAGTCTCTAAATCTAAATTAACTGAACAAGATTGACTCGAGCAAGATAAATGCACGCGTGTCACCTGATCTACAAATGCACAGATTCCATTTTGCATGACCAATTTATGATATATTAATGCAGAACAGAACATTTTTATTTGCAAACATATCTGTATTTGTACAAATCGCTGCACAGTCATTTAATCCCGAATCCCTCAGACTCAAATTGAAAGGCGTTTGTTTGTGGTTTGTAAGATACATGCATAAAATTTATGCAGTACATGGATAATTGTGCGTGCATCTATTAATCATTTTGAGTCTAATATCACCCCATAGTTTTACTTAAGTTTAAATACAGTAATAGAAAAAACAGTATTATAAGTTTAAAGATTTAGGTGGTCAGAAACAGTGTTGCCAAGTCTGTGGTTTTCCTGCGGAATTGGGCTACTTTAAAGGGGTCTTTGGATGCAAAGTTTGCTTTTACATGTTGTTTGAACATTAATGTGTGTTGGCAGTGTATGTACAAATCTACCCTATTATATGATAAAAATCCATGCAGTGGTTTTTAATTAATCTGTAAAAATAATATCCCCTTTTTCAAATCGAGCCGTTCTCAGATGCCTGTCGGTGTGGCGTCACACCAACAGAGGCCGCTCCTACGATAGTTGATTGACATGAGCGTCTTACCTCAAACCCGCCTTAAATCAGCTGTAACAGTCCTTTGTTTCGATGCCGGAGCAGGGATGTAAGTTAGACAAGAATATCTCCGATTGAGGTGTTGTGTTGCTGGATGTAATAATGAACATAGTGGTCGTCATTTACTCCCGACATCTGAGCCGTTGAAGATGCATTGAATTACGTTTGTTTGTGAATGGAATGCGCCTCCCATTCAACATATATCACGTGAATCATTCGTGATCCAGCTTCACTTACAGAAGAAGTGAGTATAAGGTTTTTTTTTTTATGAATCTTTGTGATCGCCTTTCCTAATTATGTGCTAGATAGCAAGTTTAACGGCTAAACATGGCTAAATGCGGCTAAAGTAAACAGGCTCGTCACTCCACAGAGAGAAGAGAGGGGCGGGGTGAGCAGAGCTCATTAACATTTAAAGCAACCTCGACCAGAACAGGATGATTTTTGCAGAGCTGATTTTGGCAAGGTAAAAAGGGTGTTGTTTTACCCTACCATTGAGAATTTTTAACCAAAGTATATTATAGACTTTTCATTAAGACCCTAAAGAACCATATCAACTTGTGGAAAATGGGCATCCGATGATCCCTTTAACACTGTTGCCGCAGGTTGAAACGACCCCAATGACGTAATACTTAGCCCCTGGAATACTAATTTTGCCAGTGGAACCCTGCCAAAAAATGTGTATTTTACCCCCTGGAATGCGATTTTTAATTGGGGACCCCCCTCAAAATGCTAGTTTTGAGTAGCAATTGGGTGGGTTTTGTTGTGAAAACCTGGCAACCCTGATCAAAACGTAGGAGTCTTGCAATGAGATCATAGAGACTTGAAATAAATTCCTTAGCGATTAGATTTAATTTTTCAGGAAACAAAGTAGCAGCAGCGCATCTGACTCTCTCATCTGTTTTGTCTTTCATGTGATTTTACTGACTTGATTAACTTGACCTGTATGGCTCCATTAGCGTAATATAAATCCCCTCTCCATGTTTGCCACAGTTTCCATCCTATTTGTTTATATCAAATTCTGACATCATCTGGCGCATTTAACCCACAGTTCTCTCTTTGTAGATCTTTGTTGATGTGCGTATGTAATTTTGTTTTTGTGAGCTGGACTCATGTAGCTGTTATAACAGAGCTCAGTATGTGACTTGTTGCTTTGTTCCAGCTTTTGTAATCCTGTAATATATTCTGTATATATTTTCACATTATTTAGACAAAATGCATAACAAATTTTGAATGGTCATCATAGAAAAATCCGCTTTCCTACATAATGATGTAGTTGTGGCATCTACCAGCAGGGGCCTGTTCTCAAAGCTAAACAGCCAAACCCAGACCCCCTTGCATGTGTTTACAATGTGATCACATGCTTTTAGTAGCTCCAAGCACCTGATGGGCTGCACATGGCCAAAGGAGGTTACGATGAGCTCATGATGAGGTAATGACAACCCACAGGACTGACATATGTACAGGGAACGCTTCACACGAGCAGCTTCCTTTGCCTGACGGAGGCAGCGTAACTTTTTGGAATCAAGCGTGTTGCCTGGTTGCAGGAAGAAAGAGGTGTCTGCCCACAGATTCTCCTTTCTTTTTCTCTCTTTTCCCTGTTTGTGTGTCCCTCAGTCTTTCAGAGCAGCATCATTCATCTATAATCTGTTTGTTCTTGCTGTTGTCTGTCAGTGGTTCTTCCTCTTGCCTTCAGCTCATGCGTTCCTCACCTCGATCAGTGATTCTTTACCTAAACTTCTCTGTACAACTCACTCTTTTCTTTTTCGTTCCCTCTCGTTCTTCATGCAGAATAAACAGCACCTCCTCCAAACAGCTCTGCATTATTAATGCTTTAGCATCACTACACAGCAGAACTGGGGCGTGTGTGTGTGATTAGGGGCTGTAGGGGTGTGAGATCACTCAAATGCATGTTTTCTGGTTGTGTTATGTTTATTATTTAGGTGAATCTCATGAAAACATGCCTTTTTTAGATCAAAAAATTATATAATATCATATCTTGCATAAGGAATATTAACCATTTTGTGTGGGAACTTTAAGATTATAGTCTATTTCTTCCTTGATTTGGATAACTGCACTCAGACTGAATCCAGAGTAAGAGATTTTAGTATGAACGCAAAGATTTCTCATCATATTCCTCCACAATCAGTTGATTTCACAGCTACTGTACACTATTTTACACTCCGTTTCTTTCTTTCAACAAATGGTCAGTAAAAGAAGGTGGTTAACCTTTGAAAAATATGGATTGTCAGCCTCAGGAGGTCAAAGTAAATATTTAATTTATCATTTATTTTAGTGATTATTTATTTATATTATGCAATATATTTATTTTCTATTCAGTTTGCAGAGGTTTGCAATTTTTAGGTTTGTCCATATAGTTTAAAACCCGGATGACTTTTTTTCTTCTTTTTTTTTTTTAAATGTGATTTTATTTTCTCACAATACACATTAAATAAACAAAGTTATATACACTACTGGTCAAAAGTTAATAATAAATAAATAAATGTTTATGAAAGTTGTTACTTATGCTCACCAAGGCTGCATTTATTTGATCAAAAATATTTTTTAGTATTTAATAAATATTTAAAATGTAAAAAATATTATTTAATATTTAATAAATGAAATATAGACAATAAAAAAAATATATATATATTTTCTATTCAGTTTCTAAGAGGCTTGCAATTTTTAGGGTTGTCCATATAGTTTAAAACACTTATTGTTTTAAAATGAGATTTAGTTTCCAGCAATACGCATTAATTTAAAGTTATATACATTACTGTTCAATTAAAAAAAAAACAAAAAAAAAAAAAACCCATTTTTTTTAAATGCTTATGAAAGAAGTGTGTTATGGTCACCAAGGCTAAATTTACTTGATCAAACATACAGTAAAAACAGTAATATTGTTAAATATTATTGCATTTTAAAATAACTGTTTTATATTTTAATACATTTTAAAATATACTTTATTCCTGTGATGACAAAGCTGATTTTTTTAGCAGTCTTCAGTGTATAGAAAATAGTTTTTATATAGTTAAGCCATGCACAAAATGTGGGACACTTCTATTAATGACATTTTCATTAAAATGAGTAAATAATTATTAATATTTAATAAATATTAAATCATTTGTACTTTTAAATAAAAATGTGTTAATTAATGATTTCTGCTACAGTGAATTTGTTGACAGTTTTCAATAATGTCAAAGTTATGATTCTTTTATATGATTTTAATTTTAAACAATACGATCAAGAAGGTTAAGACCTCTGATGTGGGACAAAGGCAAAATACCAATTTTTGTTAGGTTGTGAGATTTGTGTCTGTAATGCTTTATAAAAAGCACACCAAAACATACTGTATTCATAGACTGTGCCATTTATTCTGTGAGCGACCCGTGCACTCCAGTAGTGTGTTTCCTTACTCATCTCTGACTCAGTCTGACTCTTATTTCCCTTTTAGACACTTATGAATACAGATCTGATCAGCACTCAACAAGTGCAGGACAGACCACGTCACCGTCGCTCAGCATATGAGTACGCACACACATGGCGCTGTCAGAAAAGTACGATTAGATGCTCTCCGTGGTGTGACTCACACATATCCTCAGGAACAAAAATGAAAAATTAAATCAGCATATATCTATTTTTATCAAGATATCTGAGATACGTAGTCACTGTGATTGTGGGTATCATGGCAGCAATGTGTTGGTGAGGTCTGCTGAGTCTTAAAGGTAGGGATGCACCGATACCACTTTTTCCAGTACTCGCCCGATACTGATACTTTTATTTTTGGTATTTGCCGATTCCGAGTACCGATACCGATATTTTTTGATTTAACCAGTAAATTTGTAAAATATTGGGTACAGAAACTAAAATAACATGTGTAATGTTAGTTGGTTAACTTCATTTATTAAATAGATACAGTCAAACCAAAATTTATTCAGATACTTTTTCTCACATTATCAGACAACATTTTTCACATTATCATATTATCATAAACTGTGTCCTGCACCCACTAGTAAAAAAAAAATTAGGTGGTGTATATCTGGTGTCTGAATAATTTTTGGTTTGACTATATATCCCTTAGTTATTTTTATTTTTACACTTAATTATGCCCATTAAAATGTGTTTTGTTACTTCCACTGTTCAATTATTATTTTTTTATTTATTTTTTTATTTTATTTTATTTTTTTGCTCTATGGTACATCTTTAATTTAATAGCATTAAACTGCTCCGCTGCAGTGGCTCAGTACTGTAATCATGTGTTTTGTTGTAATAATGCAGGCAACCACTCGTCATGAATCTCATAACTCTGATGTTTTCAGAAATATAAGTAGCGTTTTTTTCATCTGAAACATGCTGCTATTTGGGCTATAATCTAAAAGAGACTCAAATGCAGAAACACTCATGAAGCAAGCAAAACATGCGCAACGTGCTCAAGTACAGTACAGTGTAGCGCATTTCACACAGACTGCTATAGTTTCACTTTCGCCGTACAGTCGTGTTTACAGTCGTACATGCTTAAGGTTTAACATAATCTTTTTTAGTGAATACCCCTATACATTTTGTTTTATATTTACGAATTTGTTTTAATCCAAATGGTGCGTGTGCTAAGTGAGCAAACATCAATAAAGATCACGCAACAAAAATGCGCCCTCTCTGTCTTTATCTTCGCTCTCTCTCTCTCTCTCTCTCTCTCTCTCTCTCTCTCTCTCTCCCGTTAAATAACTTGTGCATTGCTTTACTTGTTTTTGACATATCCAACCGAACTACAAACTTTCCAGTGATGTCAAGGCGGGATCTTATCTTGACAAGCCCGCACATCTTTGCCTCCGCGCACTCAATCTACTCTGCGTGCATCAGCTCGCGCGCACCAGCTAAACATGCGTTAATACTGAATGTTTAACATTATATTACTTGCGTACATATACTTCGTAGACATTCTTAATCTCTAATGACTCCGTTCTGCTGTCTGTTGTTCTGTTGTCAGTGTTTCTTTGCCTGAATAGGCACTTGTCACATGCTGTGTGGTATCAGCGTTTGGTATCGGGGCATTTTAACGAGTACGAGTACAGGAGCTCAGTATCAGGCCCGATACCGATACCAGTATCGGTATCAGTGCATCCCTACTTAAAGGAGAAGTCCACTTCCAGAACATCAATTTACAGATAATGTACTCACCCCGTTGTCGTCCAAGATGTTCATGCCTTTCTTTCTTCAGTCGTAAAGACATGTTTTTTGAGGAAAACATTTCAGGATTTTTCTCCATATAATGGACTTCAATGGTACCCCGAGTTTTAACTTCCAAAATGCAGTTTAAATGCGGCTTCAAATGATCCCAAATGTGGTTGTAAACGATCCCAGCTGAGGAAGAAGGGTGAGGAAGAAGGGGCCAATTTATATACTTTTTAATGTCACACGCTCGTCTTGCCTTGCTCTTCCCGACCTCACTTTGCAAAGACTGGGTCGGTACTTCAGCAGTGATGTAGGATGATTGAGCCAGAATACACAGAGTTCAGGGAGAGGAAGACAAGACGAGTGTTTGAGATTTAAAAAGTATTTAAATTGTTGTTTTTTTTCTTTGTGCCATAGTGCAAAGTTTAAACTTAAAGTTGACCCTATTGACACTTTTTCACACATTGTTCGTCTTATTGTGCTTGTTTCAAAAGTCATATTCATGAGGGGTGAATAATGACAGATTTTTAACTATTTAGTTAATAATTTACATTTTCAGCTGCACTATTCCTTTAAAAGTACTTTCATTACATAACGGGTGGAATATGAATTAGTTATTTTTATTGTGGCATAAAAAATGCATTGAATTACTACACTAAATCCTGCTGGAAAAATTTGCGATGTCCCCCATAGACCCCTACAATCATTCCCACCGCTCACCCCATTAGCGACGGCCTTGCAAAGGCGTGCACGTGTGTGTTTGTCCTCGGAGGAGAGCGCAGGTGTGCCTGATTTCACGGGGTGAATGAATGTTTTGCTCTTTTCTCCTCCTGTTTGTTCTGTTTGAGCCCTTTGTTCACTCGTGTCTTACTGCAGACGTTTGTCAATAAGGCCTGCTCATTGATTAGGCATTGTTTGCTGTGATTTGTGCTTGATGAACGAGAGAAAATTAATGCCTGCCTGCGTGCCAAGCTTTTGGCCATGCGTGTGTGTGTGTGTGAGAGAGAAACACACACTCATGCACCTGCTTTGGGCTCAAGAGATGCGACACAACACACACATTCTCTTCTGAGAAACTCTCTATGATGAAGCAGCAGCTCAGCAGTGGGAAGTCTCTGATCGTAAACGTTCTGAGATCTGCACGAGATGAAACCTCATGCCTTTACACAAGAGGAAATGTACACATGCCTGGCCTGCACTAATCATTTTGGCTGGGAATAATGAATACAGCTCTGCCATTTTCCACATTTTCTGTTCGTCGTATGTTTCCGCTAGTTAACACACGTCTCAGCCTCACGGGCTGCTCATAGTCCCTTTGCTGACCGTTTGATGCATACAGCACTTAAACTCTACTTTCATTTGACTGACTTCCAGGAGCAAAGTTGTGTTAACAAGGTTTAGGGTTGACGCAATGAGTGCTTTTGAGGAAGAGCTGGTCACTGGATGTCATTTGCCATGTTTGTCAGGTTAGTCACATCAAATCTTTGAGTTTTGATTAATTTCCTGATAATTTACTCACCCCCATGTCATCCAAGATGATTATGTCTTTCTTTCTTCAGTCCAAAAGAAATTAAGGTTTTTGAGGAAAACATTCCAGGATTTTTTTCTCTATATAATGGACTTCAATGGTGGTCAATGCCTTGAAGGTTTAAATTGCAGTTTCAATGCAGCTTCAAAGGGCTCTACACGATCCCAGCTGAGGAATAAAGGTCTTGTATTTTTGTACTGTATTTTTCTTACAAAATGAAATCTTTTCACTAGATAGGAGCCTAATTCCTTGGCTGGGATCGTGTAGAGCCCTTTGAAGCTGCACTGAAACTGCAATTTGGACCTTCAACCCATTGGCACCCATTGGCTCCCATTGAAGTCCACTATGGAGAAAAATCCTGTAATGTTTTCCTCAAAAACCTTAATTTTTTTTCAACTGAAGAAAGAAAGGCATGAACATCTTGGATGACATGGGGGTGAGTAAATGATTTAATATTTACATGTACTGTACACTCTCAGAAAAAAGGTACAAAATCTGTCACTAGAGCGGAAACCTGTAAAAAGGTGCACCTTTGTACCATGTTTTCCCCCAGTGGGCACATTTTAGTACCTTAGTAAGTATACATTTTAGTACCTAAATGGTACATTTTAGTTGCTTTTGAAAGGATACTGTCCCAGTGACAGCTGTGTATAGTACTATTAAAAAAAGGTAGAGCATGTTAAAGAGAAAAAAGGGTATTTCTTGCGTCATAAAATGGTCTCCATTAAATGGATTGCAGTTTTCTGTCGTGAGCTGATGTCTGTCCTTTTGAAACAGTACGTTTGTCTAAGATGTCTTGATGGCCTTTTTGTTTCTTGCTGTTTTTTAGCCTGCAGGCCGTGAAACATTATTTCCTACTTGAGGGTCATTCTCATTTAACAGAGTGTTTGATTGGACAAAAATGGTTGTGGTGCAGAATAAGTCATTGGTATTTATATAAATATTCATGAAAGAAAAAGACTGTACATTTTAAAAGCATACGTTGTCTGAAAGTTTATTCTGTCATCTGTCTTTCATATAATGATGATAATGAATCTGTTAAACCTGTCAAAATTTTGATTTTTGATTAGTAATATGCATTGCTAAGAACTTCATTTGGACAACTTTAAAGGTGATTTTCTCAGTATTTTGATTTTTTTGCACCATCAGATTCCAGATTTTTAAATAGTTGTATCTCGGCCAAATATTGTCCTGTCCTGACAAACCATACATCATTGAAAAGCTTATTTATTCAGTTTGCTCAGATGTATAAATCTCAATTTCAAAAAACTGACCCTTATGAATGATTTTGTGGTCCATGGTCACATTTTTGTACCAATAGGATTTTAAATGACAGTTAAAGAAGTATTCCAGGTTCAATAAAAGTTAACCTCAGTCAGTATCATTTGTGGTATAATTTTCAAGTGAGTAAGTAAAT
Organism: Cirrhinus mrigala; assembly: GCA_036247105.1. Taxonomy (NCBI): domain Eukaryota; kingdom Metazoa; phylum Chordata; class Actinopteri; order Cypriniformes; family Cyprinidae; genus Cirrhinus; species Cirrhinus mrigala. Next base: position 31,861,748 of record CM070019.1, on the reverse strand, counting down.
AAATAAATAAATAAATAAATAAATAAATAAAAGCAAAAGTTAAGGTTACAAGGAATACAAGGTTATGATGAAAGTTTAGGAGAATTTTAAAGCAGAATTTTGAAACTTTTATTTAATAAATATTAATTGGATTAATTCATTGGTTAAAACTTGTGGATTTTGTGAACTGTAAATCTTTTTAAATAATTATTTTTTACAGTTGTTCATAGCGTTCCTTTGTCATGGCAACAAAGTTGTAAGATGTTAAAAGATGTTAAAAGTGAACTGCTGGTGCTTGAAGTTGAAGGTCAAGTTGAGCACACTGCATTACACACATACTGTAATTTGCAGAAATAGTAAAAGTAGCATGCTATTCTAACACACTGAAGATAGCTTGTCTTTCTAAAGAATGACACGCTCATTCTCCCCCGCTCTCCTTTTCTTTTCACTTGACTCCTTAATTAGTCTTCTGTCTTGCACTACCTATTTTTTTGGAAGTGAGGGAGGAGGATGGAGGTATATTTGGAGTGGTTTGACTTTTATCAGGTCAGTTAGATTGCTGCGCCAACAAAGGAGGCCTTTCAGGTCAAAAAAAGTCAAACAAGAGTACAGAAGCACTCAGAGCAGTCAAAGCCTTGTTAGTATGCAGTAGGGCTGAAAGTAATATACAATATTTATGACGCATTTGCAATCATTTAGGACTAATGTGATCAGAATCGCCTGTCAGAAGATTTTGGAAAACATATAACCGGTTGTGGTAATTGGTCAGTCGGGCACAGTTACTGTCTGATAATCTGAAAATGGCCAGATTAGTCGCACACGCACGCGACAACCTCTCTGTATGTGTGAACACAAACAACAACAGTACATTCATATCCACACGCACACAATCTGCCAACAATAAATTCCCACTAACTGCTGCCTGAACGAGACAATATGCTTCTCATCTATCTCTCTCATTTTCTCCAGAAGATACCAGCCCATCCGCACACACAGCGAGCGCTCTCAGCATCACTTCTCATAACGCTGCCTCTAAACCCTTATGAGGCACCCAATTGCATTTAAGCCTAATCTTTAGTTTAAGTGAGGCTGCGCTAAAAAGGCTTGAAAACGCATTCTGACTGCAGGGCATCGGCACGCAGGTTTGCACATGAGAGCACTGCTTAAATCCCCTCTTTAGAGAGAATTAGCTGAAAACTCCTGCAAGATTGTAAGACATACGCTGTATTTTCTGCTCAACGCATTTTCTTACTTGTATAGATAGGGTGACTTTGACGGATTAGCAGCACAAAATAAACCTTGGTCACCTTTCCGTTATGAATGTGTGTATGTGTGTGCTCGGAGTAATGGCTCGAATGTATCTGTATCCTGAGTATCCTGATGTTTATCTTATCGTTTACAAATGTGTGCATGTTTTTTACTCTCTTGAAATGGCTGTGAATATGTATGTTGTTTTTAAGAGTGGTCACTCTATATGTGACCCTGGACCACAAAACCAGTCTTAAAGGATTAGTTCACTTCCAGAACAAAACATTTACAAATAATTTACCCTTTTGTCATACAAGATGTTCATGTCTTTTTTTCTTCAGTCGATAAGAAATTGTTTCTTAAGGAAAGCATTTCAGGAATGTTCTACATATAGTGGACTTCAATGGTGTCCCCAAGTTTGAACTTTGAAATGGCTCTAAACCAGAGATCCCCAACCACCGGGTCGCGACCCACTACTGGGCCGTGGAAGAATTTCTACCGGGGCACGAGAACGTTCTGGGGAAAATTTGTATAGTTACACTCTTAAAAATAAAGGTGCTTCAAATGGTTCTTTAAGCGATGTCATAGAGGAACCATTTTTGGTTCCACATAGAACCATTCAGTCAAAGGTTCTTTAAAGAACATTTTCTTGCTTACCTTTTTAGAATCTGAAGAACCTTATTTGCCACAAAGAACCTTTTGTGAAACAGAAAAGTTCTTCAGATGTTAAAGGTTTTTTATGGAACCATTTAGACAAAAAGATTCTTCTATGGCATTGTGAAGCACCTTTATTTTTAAGAGTGTATGATGCTCTGTTATTTATTGTGCGTAAATGATTCTGTACTTTCGTCGTATGCGATTGATGTTGTGATGGAAATTTTTATTTAATGACCTTAGAATACTTCAAAAGGGTATGTTCAATATAGATTTGTTCAGAAAAGTGCAGTCTAATTGATGCTCAGATCAAAGACCATGTCTCCAAAAAGTGCTTAAAACAGTAGAACTAAGTCATGTGACAAACCAGTGACCAGATCAGTACAGCCAGTTACAGTGAAGAAGACTTGAGTGATATTGATTTTTACTCAGCTACAAGGTATAAATGTACATGTATCTTTCTGTTCAGGGAGTCTCTCTTGGTTGTTGTGACCAGTGGGCTCCCGGCCATGAATAAAACTTTCATTCCTGCAAAAAGCAACTTGGGAGTGGTGTCTGGTATATGCTGCGCAGCTGAGGAATAGGAGTACTAAAGACTCTACGCTCAGAAGACCACCGCAAAGACAGTGTACACGTGAGAAGGGTGGTGAGAGTGTATAGATGCTAAAGACCTGTGTGCTCATGTGTGATTGAGGTAGTGATAGTAGCTTCTTGGCGGGATGCCGTCACCATACTTCAGGGAAGTATTGGATTATATTGTATTCGAGGAATTCAGGGAATTAGCTCGAGATACTGTGGTTCTTTGGATTGTATTGCAAGTATTCGGGGAAATTAGGGAATTAGCCCGAGATACTATAGTTGTTATATTAACCACAGTAGTTGTTTGAGTTGTCTTTGGTGAAGTCAGATTAGCAGTAGATGTGTTAGGGAAGTAACACATAACATTTTAATTATATTTTGCTAAAATGAACGAAATGACTCAAAAAGATTTGTTCATTTTGCTGAGCAAGAATCAAAGGTCCGAGTCGGTAAAATGATTCGAACTTCCCATCACTAGTATGAATTACGTCTAAGTTCATCATCTGTGTACTCTGGCTCAAAAAGGTAGAGTATGGCGAAAAACTCCATCTTATTTTCTCCTACAACAATCGTCCGACATCGTTGTGCCTTTTTGCTTGTAAACAGCGTTTGGCTTACTTGCACTTCCTTAGTCTTTGTGGGTTCGCTGTGTAAACACTGGGTCTGTAGTTCTGCCTACGTTCCACGTGACCTTTTTGGCGTGATTCAATAGTACATTCAATAGTGTCGTGAACGTGCATCCCAGAGCCTGTGCTACATGAGCTTTTGTGCTTAAAAAGTATGCAAAGTTTAGAGCCCTTTGAAGCTGCGTTTAAACTACATTTTGGAAGTTCAAATTTGGGGCACCAATGAAGTCCATTATATGGAAAAAAATCCTGAAATGCTTTCCTTAAAAACCATAATTTCTTCATGACTGAAGACAGAAAGACATGAACATCTTGGATGACAAAGGGGATAAGTAAATTCTTTGTGAATTGTTGTTCTGGAAGTGGAGTTCTCCTTTAACTTCAGTCAATTCACTATACAGAAAGCGAAAGTAAAAAAACCCTGAAAGTTTTAATGCTGCATTAACAGCGCATATTCTCTCAGAGACGACAAGAGACAAATCTACTTTAACATATGCCGATGACAGTGTATCCCCAGTCCGCGAGAATATTTTCAAACCATAACCAGTCCGTGGAGAAAAAAAGGTTGGAGACCCCTGCTCTAAACGATCCCAATCGAGGAAGAAGGGCCTTATCTAGCGAAACGATCAATCATTTTCAAAACAAATTGACAATTTATACACTTTTTAACCTCAAATGCTCGTCTTGTCTCGTCTCTGTCACTCTTGTTTTTTTAACAGGGTCAATATAGTTAGGGCAGGGGTGCTCAACCCTGTTCCTGGAGATCTACCTTCCTGCAGAGTTCAGCTCAAACCCTGATCAAACACATCTGAACCAACTAATTAGGATCTGAAGGAGCACTTGATAATTACAGACAGGTGTGTTTGATCAGGGTTGGAACTAAAATTACAGAAAGGTAGGTGTCCAGGAACAGGGTTGGGTACCCCTGAGTTAGGGTATGTCGAAAAACTCTCATCTTGTTTTCTTCTTCAACTTCAAAATTGTCTTACATCGTTGTTTTACCCTTTTTTGTAAAGGGCTTTGGTTCACTTTGTAAACACTGGGTCGGTAGTTCTGCAGCAATGCAGGACGATTTTGAAGTTGGGGAAGAAAACAAGTTTTCGACATACCGTTACTGTCTTGAACTGGAAAAAACAGACATAGACAAGACAAGCGTTTGAGGTTAAAAAGTATATAAATTGTCAGTTTGTTTCGAACATGAGCGATCATTTTGCTAGATAAGACTCTTCTTCCTTGGCTTGGAGGCCCTTGAAGCTGCATTTGAACTGCATTTTGGAAGTTCAAACTTGGGGACACTACTGAAGTCCACTATATGGAGAACATTCCTGAAATGTTTTCCTCAAGAAACATAATTTCATATTGACTGAACAAAAAAAGACATGAACATCTTGGATGACAAGGGGTGAGTAAATTATCTGTAAATTTTTGTTCTGGAATTGAGCTACTCCTTTAAGTAGCATGGGTATATTTGTAGCAGTAGCCAAAAATACATTGTATGGGTCAAAATTATAGATTTTTATTTTATGCCAAAAATCATTAGGATATTAATTAAAGGTCATGTTCCATGAAGAGACTTTGTACATTTCCTGCCGTAAATATATAAATACTTAATTTTAGATTAGGTAAGATTAGCTAAGAATTTCATTTGGACAACAACTTTAAAGGCGATTTTCATAATATTTAGATTTTTTTTTTGTGCACCTTCAGATTCCAGATTTTCAAATTGTTGTATCTCGGCCAAATATTGCCCTATCCTAACAAACCATACATCAGTGGAAAGCTCTTTTATTCAATTTCAAAAATGTACCTGTATGACTAGTTTTGTGGTCCTGAGTCACATGTGTGATAAAATGCAGTCTTTAAACGGATCATATTGTCCATGATCTTTTGAGTAGAGCAGTGATGCACTGAAAATTTGGCAACCAAAAATTAAATAAGTAAATAAAAATATCCAAAATTATGTTGATTCAGTGTAAATTTCTTCACTTTTTCATCTTCATTTTGTTGAACCTATTTCAATTCCTAATTTCTAAAATCATTCTTTTAGTTTGTTGTTTTCAGTTGATGCATGAATAAATGTCAAATAAATGTATTTGATTGATTATTAAAGTTTATTTTTTGTCTAAATGAAAGCTTAAACTTCAGTTTTGGAAATAAATTCCTTTCAGTGCATCCCTAGAGATAAGAGGTCATCACACTATGAGTAAATACTGTACTGAAACTTTCTGAACTCGAAACTTCCTGCAAAACAGTCCAAAGTAACCATTTATTTGAAACTAAAATGTGGGTCATTTTCTCTGCGTGATGATTTGAGGCACCAAAAAATGGGGAAAGATGGACATGCAGAGAAAGGGAGAAAAATGAAGGACAGTATGATGGGACAGTACAAAAAGAAATGAGGGATGATCGAAAAGAGTTTCATTGTTTCTCAGCAGTTACATCTTAAAAATGAGAGGCAGAGTAGCCAGGGAGAGATGGATTCAATCAGTAAAGGGGTTGAATGTCTTGTGCTTCAGTGGCAGAGGAATAGAATGGAGGAGAGTATGTCTTTTCTCTATATGAACGTGTATGTGTGAGATGAGCAGGAGTGTGTCTCATTACTGGCCCATGCGGAAACTGTCCTTGCAGAACTCCACAGGAAGCTTGCAGATTTGAGATTGTAGAGCTTGTCATTCGCAAAGATTTACTCATTTGCATGCTTCTTTAAGTGTTTTGGCTAATTAAAAGGAACTATAGCACTCTTCGCTTTGTTTTACACATTTTATCATGTTTAAATACATTTTGATGATGTCTGATGAATTTTCTTAGTCAAAACGCTGGAAATGTTGAAAAAATTCACAGATTTCATCTGGGCCTGGATCAGTTTATATGACCAGCTGGATGGGAGGTAATAGACTGATCTCAGTTCAGTGGTAGACTTCTTGCACTTTTAATACTTTATTTTAATTGAAAAATGTCCGACATACATGAACTGATCAAAAGTTTGAGATCAGTAAAAGTTGTTTTGAAAGAATTTAATACTTTTATTCAGCTTGCATGGATGAAATTGGACAAAATTGCTGCACAGCTGTTTTCAACATTGATAATAATAATAAATTCTTGGTTTCTTGAGAACCAATTTGGCACATGATGATGATTTCTGAAGGACTTGACTGAAGACTGGAATAATCATTGTTAAAAACTCCGCTTTGCATCACAGGAATAAATGACTTTTTAAAATGTATTTAAATGGAACCCAGTTATTTTAAATTTGAATAACTACAGTAATATTTGACAGTGTTCCTGTTTTATTTCTGATCAAATAAACAGCTTGGTGACTTCAAAAACATTAGTGTAAATACGCAATTTTTTAAATAATAAAATATTTTCCTTCACAGTGCCATATCCAGCACATCCAGTTTGGTAAGAATGACATTTAAAAATAACATTTTATATTATTAGACTTTATTAGGTGCAGAATTATTGGGTTTGGAGAAAATTACAGTTTTAATTTGTATAAAAATGAACACAAGTCTTTTTCAATTAAAATCAAAATGGTTTAGGACTATTTCAGTCTTTTAAGATTAAAAGCCTAGGTCTGGGAGAAGAGTAAAATGGTCTAAATCCAAGACAGCTGTAATGTGAGCTTCATATAATGAAAAGAAAACAACTGAAACCTGCTTGTTGTAGTTAAAATAAACCGACTGGGACATGAAAATGCATGTAAACGGAGAAACACCAGAGCAGATCTCAATAGTGCATTCAGGCCAGCCCAGCTACATGTTTGTGTCTGTCTGTGTTACATACATTTACATGTGATCGTTGAGATGCGTCTCTGTGTGTACGTGAGTATAATGTAATTTAAAAGCTCTCAGAGTAGGAAGCTGAATGTTATAGTTAGATTAGATGTGCGTAATGAGATTGCAGCTTACACACACACACATACACACAGAATCCAGAATGAAACTCTCTCTAATGAATAGCCAGATGATCTCTCTGTGCATTAAGTCTTATGAGCCGCTAAAAGCTGTTATTGCTTTCATCAGACTCTCTGTAGCTGTAAAATGAGAGAGGAGGTTATTGAATTTACTTATGAAAAGCTGATAGTCTTCTGTATTACCACATCTCACTTTATTGTACATGTGTGTGTGTGTGTGTGAGTGCTGGAGTGTAAGGCCTGAAGCGTACTATAAGTATGTGTCAGAATGCAATTCATAATGTGCACTGCATTCTCAGCATTGCCACAAGGAGTGCTATAGCAAACCTAATGTAAACAGTCTTCTTCCACTTCCAGCTACTGAAATGGCATTCACTACCCATTTTACTTTTCTAGTTTGATGGATTTTATTTTATAGATAATTCTGATAATAGCCTGACATTCAGTGAGGGAAAAAAAATGTAGGACAAGACTTGATTTTATTGGGAATCGATTGGATTGTGAAAAGTGCTCACTATATTGTGGCACTTTGAAGGATTACAAAGACAAATGTTCACCAATGGATCGTTCACAATAAAACCAAGAACTTGCTTTAAGAAAAGAAACGGGGCCAGTTTGGTTTCTTCCTGACTGTAATATTAGTAAAAGTGTTTGTTAGACATATTAGGATTTTTGGCATTGTTCTGAAAGACATTTCCTTCACAATGTCATTTCCAGCACATCTCAAACGTATAATGTTTGCTATTAAAAGCTAGCTTTTCATATATCCTAAATGCACAGAATTAAATTATAAGCTATTAAAAAACCAATAATTTTCACACAATACATATTGAAATACTTAATGATTATTTCATTTTTTTATGTAAGCCATTTCGACTTGGGAATAAAAAAAATAAAAAAAGGTCATTGCAACTTTTTATCCCACAATTCTAATATATCTCACAATTATTCTCAGAATTGTGAGAAACAAAATCTGAATTGTGAGATTTAAGCTCAGAGTTCTGATTTTTTTTTCTCAGTATTTGAAGTTTAAATTTCACAATTCTGACTTCTTTTCTCTGAACATCTCTTGACATCTTGCAGTTCTGTTTATTGTTTTATTTTATTGTATTGTATTTTATTGTATTGTATTTTCTTTTTATATTTAGTTTTACAACAGAATTAAAAAAGTCTAAAAACCTAAAATCTTGCACTTCTGTTTATTTTATTTTATTTTTTATTTTATTTACCACAGAATTAAAAAATAATTCTAAAAAATATTTTATTTTATTTTATTTTATATTTTGTTTTAATTTATTGCCATATTATTTTAAAAAAGCAGTTCTGTTTATTTTATTTTATTTTATTTGAATTACCACAGAAAATTAAAAAAAAAAATCTAGAAAAATTTAATCATGCAGTTCTGTTTATTTAATTTAATTTTATTTAATGATATTTTATATTTTATTTTACCACAGAATTAAAAAAAAAAAATAAAACATAACTGCAGTTTTTTTTTTTCTTGTGAGTTATATCTCACAGTTTCAACTTTTCTTCTCAGAATTGTTAGGAGAAAAGTCAGAATCGTGAGATATGAAGTTGCAGTTACCTTTTTAAATATTTTATTCTGTGATAGAAATGGGCTTCCAACGATTTTGAATGTAATAATTAATTTTTTTATGATGGATTTTCATATTTTAACATTAAAAGACTTGGCCTTGAATAAGAGTATAAAATCCAAAATTTTGTCGTCATGTGACTTTCATAAACCCAAAAGAAAAAATGCAATATATTACCAGTTGCAATATGTATACACTTATAAAAGTGTTATTGCTCAGATGTTGCTCTTTCACAGCTCCAAAGATTTTTGGAGGTCTCAGTTATGCTTTATTTAAACATATCTGAGATGTTTCACCTAAAGTACTTCAGGAGAAATAAACAGACAAAAATGAGACATGCAATAAGATCTTCAAAAATAATATGAATAGCAGCTCAGATCATTTGGCCTTGGAAGAGTTCGATATGAAATGTTTGAGTTCACATTAAGGTCTCTGACGTTTGATCACAGACTTTAGTATCTATGTGAATCTGAGCATGGGCATCTCTAAAACTCTAATAGAGACACATATGAGATTATCGAGGCTTTCTTATTCTTTCCTGTTTGCATGCAACTACTACCTGTTCTAGCTTGAGGACAGGACATGGAATATCACTTTGTGTGTGTTTGAAAGGGCACATTTTATGATTGATCATTTTATGATGATATATGCAGTGTCTGTCCCTCTGAAGTTTCCTCCCCCCTTCTTCTCTCCCTCTGTCTTTCTCTTTATTCTCTCTCTGGCATGTATGATATTGCTCCCGATGTAATACATATTTATGGCCTGCTTTCACTCTCCCCCGCTTTCTCTGAATTATAACCCTGTTTATTTGTGAATTAAGTCCTTTACCGTGTGTATACATCAGTTTCTCTGGGACTAGAGCCACACTCCGGTCTGATTAATTGTATTGTCCTTTTCCTGCGAACACACACACACTTGTGTGTGTACACAGGAGCAGCTCTGAGTTAATTTGCAAGTTATTCTCAGGATGTCAATGTTTTCTCATGTATTAATGGACCTACTCAGTGTGTCTGAGAGCTGCACTGATTTAGACTCTCATATGCGTCTGACTTGACAGAAATGACAAAATGATTCGTTTGAAAATAATATGACAATATAAGTAGTAATTTTGCAAAGAAGAAATGTGAATCAGTAATTTATGACTTCACCAGAGGTGGGTAGAGTACCCAAAATCTGTACTCAAGTAAAAGTAAAAGTACTTATGGAAATATTTACTCAAGTAAGAGTAAAAGTAACGATCCCAATAGTTACTTGAGTAAGAGTAAAAAAGTATCAGATGGAAAAACTACTCAAGTAGCTAGTTACTAGTTACTTCTGATCTGATTGATATGAAGCGAAAACCTTGAATTTCAAACTATTTGGAAAGCTTCCACACACCTCTCCTTGAAAGTCTCTTTGTTTTGTTTATATAAAACATAGGCTGAAGTAAAGTAGCCTATCTCAGTCCTGTGATAGGCACATTAGTGTACGAATTTGTGTATAACGTCACAGTATGCACTTCAGTTTATTTAGATTTTTGGAAAATGGATATGAAAACATGCAGACGTTTGGAATGAACGTTTTTTTTACGAACGTGTGTTGTTTGTAAGGTTCACAAGATATTTGTCATTGCTTGCACAAGCGCGCATATGAGGAAAAACATTGGACAGTGTGTGAAATATGGTACTATAGGGTCAAAGTGCCCATAGTTACCAAATTACCATTAATAGGGTTCAAATAGGCATCATCATATTAGCCGCTTTTCCACTATCGTGATAGAATGTGTGTGCTAAGCGAAAGCGCGCTGTATGATCAAACAGCCAAGTAAACAGCTGTTACGCTGCGTTCATAGCTCATGCATTTATACTGTCAATAAATGTGTTAGTTTTTAGAAAGGTTTTAGCTTCTGTGTCCATCTCCATTGGCATGCATATCCCCTCAGCATTTGTTGGTAACGTTATACCTGTCGTCGCCTTCTGTTTATTTTATTTTTTGCGTTGTTTATAGTTGTTTCCTTTTTTCTGTTATTTAACAAAGTCCCAAAAACAGAAATATCTGATCATATCTCTGTTTATATTACAATTGCGTTACCAAGGCAACGACTAACGCATTTGTATTTACATTCCAAAGAGTTCCGTTATCGGCACCACAGTGGAAAATGAAACCGTATCCGTGCTGACTGGCCCGGATCGGCACGGAACGGAACGGTTAAGCGAAAGAATGCATCGCATTATGAAACTGTTCTTTCTCACATCTTGAAGTGAAAAAATAGAGTTGATTTGAGGCCACGGGTGATCTGCCCCCGATAGCTCACACACATCATCCTCTGCTTCAGCCATCATCTTTCTAAACGCGCGCTGAACTTACGCGGAGATGCGTAGCAGACTCTCGCGAAGCAGCCTCTCCAACGTCTAATATTTATTACAATTTTGTCAGTAACGGAGGAACGCCATCAAATGTAGCGAAGTAAAAGTAAAGTTTTTTCACTAAAAATGTACTTGAGTAAAAGTAAAAGTACCTATCTTTAAATATACTCTAAAAGTACTAGTTACCCCAAAAAATTACTCAAGTAAATGTAACGAAGTAAATGTAATTCGTTACTACCCACCTCTGGACTTCACATGTCCACTTTTTTTTAATATATGTATTTGCATAGTCTTCCAAATTCAGACTTACTGTACTTAAAAACAGGAAGACACAGGTAAAGCAACCAACTATAGTTATATTTTGTTTAGATGTAGATTCAGATTTATGTGTATTTTATATTTATTCATACGGATATAAATGTAGTTTGGGGTCAATAAAATGATTGTTGAAAGAAGTATCCTCTGCTCACCAAGGCTACATTTAATTGAACAAAAATACAGTAAAAATAGTAATAATGTGAAATATTACTACTATTTAAAATAGTTGTCTTTTAAAGTAATATATTTTAAAATGTAATTTATTTCTGAGATGGAAGGCTGAATTTTCAGCTTAATATTTTTTGAGGAAAACATGATTTCAGGATTCCTTGATGTGCAGAAGGAACCAAAAATTAGATATTAGAAAACTTTCGTAAAATTATGAATGTCTTTACTGTCCCTTTTATCAATTTAATGTATCCTTGCTGTAAAAGTGTTATTATTGGGGTCAAAAAAAATTTTTTTTAAGAAATTAAAACTTTTATTCAGCAAGGATGCATGGTATTGATTAAAAGTGACAGTAAAGATTGCAAAAGATTTCTACACTTCACTTTCTTATATTGGTTTAGGCAACAGACAAACTTTTTTCACAAATTCAGGAATGAATCTAAATAACTGTCTGTGGTATTTCTACTACACTACCAGTCAAAAGTTTCTGAACAGTTCACATGGTTTGTGTACAAAGCCTGCATTTGTTTGATCCAAAATACAGCAAAAACACATTTTGACAATTTAAAATAACTGTTTTCTATTTGAATATATTTAAAAATGTAATTTATTCCTGTGATTTCAAAGCTGAATTTACTCCAGTCACACGATCCTTCAGAAATTGTTCTAATATGCTGCTCAAAAAATATTTATTATTATTATTATTATGTTGAAAACAGCCAAGTAGAATTTTTTTCAGGTTTCTTTGTTGAATAGAAAGTTCAGAAGAACAGCATTTATCTGAAGTACAAATCTTTTTTTAGCATTGTAAATGCTTTTATCATCACTTTTGATCAATTTAAAGCATCCATGCTAAATAAAAGTATTAATTTTTATAATTTCTTTCCCAAAAGAAAAAAAAATGATACTGACTCCAAGCTTTTGAATGGTATGATCTATAATGTTACAAAAGCTTTTTATTTAAGAGAAATGGTGATCTTTGGATCTTTCTATTCATCAAAGAATCCTGAAAAAAATGTACTCAACTGTTTTAAATATTGATAATAATAATAATCAGCATGTTAGAATGATTTCTGAAGGATCAATGGGTAGTGTGGAGTAATGATGCTGAAAATTTAGCTTTGATCACAGGAATATAATACACTTTAAAATATATTCGAATAGAAAGCAGTTATTTTAAATGGTAAAAATATTTCAAAATTTACTGTTTTTGCTGTATTTTGGATCAAATAAATGCAGGCTTGCTGAGCAGAAGAAATGTCTTGAAACAAAAAACATAAAAAAATCAAAAATCTGGCTGTTCATAAACTTTTGACTGGTAGTGTACATGCAACAGGTGCTGTTCATAGAACTTCACCTGCATTTAGCAAGATTCATGTAGAGACGGACTGCTACTACAGATGAATTTTCAGTACCACCTGTTATGAACGTTTCAGGACACATTCCTCTTACTGTCGGACATAAATTAACGCATCATACCTTAATATTTTATCAGCATCGCTCATTTGCAAATGCAACCTAACATGCCGCTGATATACCTCGCGATTTCTATAAACACATCTGTTCTGCAGTCGGTCTTTCCTGTGAGGGACGTCTGAAAGCGAGGCGGTTGCATTCCTGACGCTTTTCCAGTAAATCTGGTTTGTAGCCTGTCTATAGCGTTCCTCCTGAGTGTGTGTGTTCTGTTTTGACACAGCAATATCCCTCCTGACATTTTCCTAAATAAACTGTAATAGATATCATGAAAAGCTGGCTTTCTCCTCATTCCACAGCCACAAACCATTTAGGAAGCTGTCAGCGGTACCACGCTTTAGCACGCCGCTTTTGCAGAGGACACGCAAACCAAGTCTGAGCGCACATTAGCACAAAGTGCCGCGGGGTTTTGCTATAGCTTCAATAACGTGTTTCAGTGAGGGAGAACAACTTCCATAGAATACTAATGTCGTTTTTGTGTCCACGTCGGAAATTGCTGTATATGATTCATAGGCTTTTACAAGACGACATCTGTCTGATATTTCTGTATGTCGTTCTGTAAGTGCTTGTAAGAGGAAGTATTTCTGTGAAAGACTGAAATATGTAGTTATTTAGGCACTGTATTAATTACATCACATTACTGTACGCAATGGAAAGAACACGGTCAGAAGAGATGGAAATGGGAAGTTAAAGTTAGATGTTATTTACCTAGGGATTGACAGTTAGCTTATACATGTGTAGCTTCACATACAAAAGATATTAAAAAATCTTCCAAATTTTGTTTAATTCAGTGTTTATTGCTGTTTCTTTGTGACTGTTTGAGAAATTTACTAGCAATTTTCAAGAGTGAAAATGTTTCTACACCAGAAACTGTGCTATTATTGAAGTTTGATGTTTGGATATTTATAACCATGTTTTGAAATGCCTGCAATGTAACAAGTTTAATGTTTTAAGGTAACACAAACCAACTAATAACAAATTACGAAATTCACCAGATCCATTCCTAATACATAATATTGTTGATTTTTGTTTATTTATTTATTTATTTTGTCTAAATTATGTCACTTCATGAATTATGATGTGGTAAAGGAACTGGCTTTAGTCAGAATATTATTGGCAGATTTTGTCATATCACTGATTAAAATGATACATTTAAAATGATACTTAAATAATGTGTTCTTTTGCAAAAGTTGTGTTTGAAACATTTAAAAAAATATAATATTTTTTCTTTATAGTTAGATGACAAAAATGTCATTCTCTCAAATCAAAATAGTAGTAAAATTATATTTTTAACTTTTTAAATATTTGTTTTATTCTAAAATATATCATGAGGGCATGAACTGCATGGTAGGAAAGAACCTATGTTTAATTGCTGCAGCAAAAGGACAGATATAGAAATCATGGTGTTGCTTTCACACATTTTATGATTGACTGCCTCAGCAGTGGATAGATATGCAAGCACACCGAGTTCTTATAGAGACCTTTGCTGATTCATTGGTTAAACTCTGTGCTTATCGATCACATTATACACACATGCCCTGACTGGAGCTAAATTATTCAGAGCTGTTAAATAGGCATTCTTAATTATTCACAAGCTGCTCTGATGTAATTAATATTGTAGAGTTGTGTGACAGACCGAGTATTTTACTTTTTTTCTTTCTTTCTTTCTTTACTTGCAGGTTGTATAAAGAGGTGTGTACTCTGACATTGATATTTGGGTTTGGGTGCTGTTGTGGAAGAGTCTGTGAATATATAATATAATATAATATAATAATTTAAAATTCCAGAAGAAATGGGTTAACCTTTGACAGGTGAGAATGTGTTGGTCTGTGGTTTTATGTGTATTAACTCAATGTTACAGGTTTTAAAACTATCCTTTTAAAGGAGAAGTCCACTTCCAAAACAAAGATTCACATATAATGTACTCACCCCCTTGTCATCCAAGATGTTCATGTCTTTCTTCAGTCGTAAAGAAATTGTTGTTTGAGGAAAACATTTCAGCATTTTTCTCCATACAATGGACTGCTATGGTGCCCCAATTTTGAACTTCCATAATGCAGTTTAAATGCGGCTTCAAACGATCCCAAATGCGGTTGTAAACGATCCCAGCCAAGAAAGAAGGGTCTTATCTAGCGTATGATCGGTTATTTTCATAAAAATAATACAATTTATATACTTTTTAATGTCAAACGCTCATCTTGTCTTGCTCTGCCTGGACTGTTTTTTTTTCCAATTCATGACAGTTAGAGTATGTCGAAAAACTCCCATCTCATGTTCTCCCTCAACTGCAAAATCATCTTATATCGCTGTTTTACCTTTTTTGTTAAGGGTGTTTGATCTTCTTTGCATGTTCACTTTGCAAAGACTGGGTCGGTACTTCTGCAGCGATGTAGGATGATTTTGAAATGATTTTTAAAGTTGAGGGAGAAAATACGATTGGAGTCAGCTCCAATCGGACAGTCAGCTCTTAAGTGTTCATGGACTGGTATTAATTGCTCCAATCTGGCTTAAATATAGTGGCCTATAGAAGCAGCTAATGAGTCATCTATGTATATATTTTTTATGCTCTTTCTGACTGTTTGTTAGCAAGAGGTGACACATTTTGGAGACTGACACCTCTGTCCACTTGGTGAGAAGTCAAGTCTCTTTTCATGAAGTGTTCAACATTCAATTACCAAGCCTCACTGAATGAGTCAAGGGCTTCACATCAAAAAGAAATGAAAGAGGAAAAAAAAACAAGCCTTGAAAAATGACTGAACACTTCAAACACAGGACCAGTTGTTCTTTTCAGAGTGTTACTAGATAAGACAGGAGATGACACAGTGGAGAGCTAAGTATGTACAGACAGAGCATATGGACATCCTTGATGTTTCAACAATGTGTCTGGTCTGGCAGGAAGGCGGTGGCAGTGTTCAGAGCAGCGTAATGTCATGCTACAACATTCATGTAGCTTAATAGTAGAACATATTGTGGGAAACGCTACGGTCATGGGTTTGATACCTAGGGAATGCATGAAATGATGAAATCTATGGCTTGAATGCTTTATAAGGTACTATATTTCTGCAGGACACAGTATGTGTCATGGTTGCGAGGTATTATAATTGCAGTTTATTGATTTAGAATGAATAAGAGAACGCGCTTTTGCCATTCCACTGTGCTACCTTTCCATTGTTTATCTATGTGAACATGCTAGATGGATGCGTTTGACTGTTGCATTCTTGTCTCACGTCTTTTGCAGCATCCTGTGCATAACACAGCATTCAAAAAACACTGCACAAGTTCAAATAAGTTTAACTTAAAAAAACCAAACATATCTAGAGACCTTGTGTTCACTCATTTCTCTGCCCACATCTCACATAAAAGCAAAAATGTGTTCTGCGTGAATGGCTCCTAACAAGGTACCAAAGCTATCATACCAAAATTGTTATTGAGCTTACACTAGTAAGCATACTGTACACACTATGCAAATTTTTCATATGCATGAATGATCTGTAAAATAATGCAGTGACATTACAATTTTAAATGCAACAAATGAACTGAAAGTAATATAACCCATGAGTTTTTTTTTTTTTTTTAAAAACATCTTTCTTGAATTTTTATTTCATTTAACTGTCAGATGTTAAATGTTTAGACAATGTTTGGAGATGATGCAAAATGCACATGCTGCGTTGAAATGCATGTGACAACAATGTGGCATAATACAGTTTGAAATGTGTAGCTTTTCATGTTGTATACAGTTTTATGTACAATTTGAAAAAGTAACTATACATTCAGGACTCTACAGACCCGATCAGCATATTTGTGTTTACGCTAAGGGGAGCTTCATAAGTTTCTACGTGTTTTTGCAAAATTGAGTAATGTATCACAGACATATCTGACGAATCCTTTCATAAACAAAGTGTAGAGCGAGTGTAAATAAGAGATTTATTGTGCAGTGTAGAAATCTTCGTTGATTATAATGGAACTTTGTGAGATCGCCATGAACTTGGGGATGAGTGACTGCTTTTAATGATTTTTAAGGTTTTTTTTTTTTTTTTTTTAGAAATGAGATATTGATTTAATACAACAGTTAAATAAGCAAGAAGTTAATATTAAGTGACTTACATTGTCTGACTATAACACTGTTGCCTGATTTTGCTTTTTTTCGTCGTCAAAAATAGTTTGAAACAAAGTCACAACTGCGCTGCTGCGCATCTCCATTCAAACACAGCGGTGTTTCGTTTATGAATGAACGTGCGTTTTTAAAATGAATCTAGTCAATGATTGAATTACCCATTCCTAAAGACTTGCTTTATTCCTGAATCGAATCAAATGAATAAATGATTCAGTAATTATATCAGTGACTTGCTGCCACCTACTGGCGGTTTTAGTGTCATTTTTAAAGTATCTTTTCAGTTTCATTTAATATTTCTACATTCAAAAATGTATATTTAAAACATTAATCTCAACATGAATTTATGAATTTGATTGCACGCATACCACCTCTGAGCCTCATTAAACCTACTTTTGTGTTCTTCTGTGCCATCTCCGTAGTCAAATTAATTTGACTACATTGTTAATTTGATTGTTAATATTGATTTCATTTGATTGATATTGTTCTTCTATTTCTACTTGTTCTTATTCTATTGTTTTAATTAGAAACTTTAAAAAGCTTATCAAATTTAATTTTTTTTAAATTTTGACATAAAAGATGACATACTTTTAATAAAGTTAGAAAATGCCATTACAAAAGTAAAAACAAAGTTTTCCTTTAATTCAGTTTAAGAAGACAAATATCTGCTTGTAATGGGAAGGCTAATTTTCGATCACATTTTTTGATTATTGATTAGAAAGTGCTCCTAAAATTTTGACTGTGCTCTTAAATTTTTTAAGTTAGGAGCACAAGTGCATGGTAGTATTTTATTCATGAAACACATAGAGTTATTTCTAAAGGCCCATTCACATAAGGAATGATAACTTTAAACAGAACTATAATGATAACTTACTGCAGTTTTGTCATCTGCCACATTATTATGTATCGTCTGCCACGACGATATTAAAACTTGATAGTATATCATTGGTTATATACTCTTAAAAACATAGGTGCTTTAAAAGGTTCTTCACAGCGATGCCATAGAAGAACCATTTTCGGTTCCACAAAAACCATTTAGTCAAAGGTTCTTTAAAGAACCATCTCTTTCTTACCTTTTTATAATCTGAAGAAACTTTTCAGAAAGATTCTTCAGAGGTTAAAGGTTCTTTATGGAACCATTTAGACAAAAAAGGGGTGTCCAAAGTCCGGCCCGCAGGCCAAATACGGCCCGTGGATGAATTTCAAATGGCCCACAACTTGTGACAGCACTAGATTTCTGACCAGATTTAGCAAAAAAACACAGCAATAACAATTTGCGTTGCCATTTCTTTACCGCACAAGAATTCCTAAATGCACCAAAAGTGGGAGAGCGCAACTTGTGAACCGCGCCGGCGCTGCATGGGCCATTATTAGCTCTGCCTAAAGACAGCACAGCGTGAGCTCAGAACAAATGCGTTTACTCTTTGACTGATCTCGATCACGCGACCACTAAACAGCGCTGTGAGATTCCGTGAGTAGCGTTCAAGTACAAAGGATTTCACTTCTGCTCACCAAACCTGCATTTATTTGATCCAAAATACAACAAAAGCAGTAACAATGTGAAATATTTTTACTATTTAAAATGTAATTTATTCCTGTGATCAAAGCTGAATTTTCAGCATCTTTACTCATCTTTATTGTCACATGATTCTTCAGAAATCACTCTAACCGCTGATTTTCTGCTCAGAAACGTGATTATTATTATTATTATTATTATGAATATTTAAAACAGTTGAGTACTTTTTTTTTAATGTTACAAAAGATTTCTATTTCAGATAAATGTTTCTATTCATCAGAGAAACCTGAAAGAAATTCTACTCGGCTGTTTTCACCATATATATATATATATATATATATATATATAGCCTCCCGGTGTGTCCAGGTCATCAAATCTGGCCCCCTATAAAAAATGTTTGGACACCCCTGTTCTATGGCATCGTGAAGCACCTTTATTTTTAAGAGTGTAGCTATCATTCTTGGTGTGAACAGGCCAGTTCAGTTGTAAAACCATTTCAGTTAATGCAGCATTACACAAAGGAATGAATGTTAGTTGGTGATTTTATTGATTAATATTATTTGCCCCACCCACACTGTCATGATAATAGGACGAAAGGTGAAAAAAGTCATTGGATTTTAATGAAAACAAACATTTGTTCCTGTCCATGTGCACTATTGCAGAATATGGTTGAATTAGCTATATGAGTGTTTTTATCTTGAAGATATGTATTATTGAGGTTATATCGCTATATGTTGGATGTAATCTCATTACGTTCTCCTGCAGAAATGCCTTCTGGGAAACTCAACACAGCTTAGAGTTTGAACTTCATAAGTAGAGGGCAGTTTCATTTTGGTGTCTCGTACAGACACACTTGGGAGTGTGTGTGATGTGTCGTCGCAAACTCTCTCTCTCTCTGTGGCATTGATGACACGAATGTTGTGTTTACAGTGCATGTGTGTGTCTGTGCGCTGAAAGGGACCGGAAGCTTCTGAGACAAGGTCAGTGAGAAGAAATGAGTGCACCTTTTTTTCCCCATGTCCTCTTTTTAGCACTGCAAAGGCCAGAAAATCTTCTCTCTTCTCCATCCAGGTGTTTTTTTTCCTCCACTAGATCGATCTAGGGCATGATAGAGCCGTCATTTATCAAAGCTGATCTTACTGGATCTTTCAAGCATAGAGCCCGTTCTCACAGCAGACGCTTTTCACCGGCTGTATGACAATCTTCGCGCACACGCACACCTTCAGTTGTAGGCATTCCAGGAATAATGAGCCGCTGTCACACCGCATCTAATTACGCTGAGCATTCACGCTGCGTTAGGCAGTGAAAGCTGGGGTCAGGAGGCCGTTGCTGTGGGCCACACCGGCTCGATGCACCTTGCTTGCACTCGGAAACATGCGGTTCATTCAGCGCTGTTTAATCAGCTGGCTCTCAGAGAGTGTATGAGAGTTTCGGAGAGTGATGGACTGTGACTGAGATTGATGGTGTTGCAGAATAAGAGTGAATATGTTCAGCTCAAGACATCATCTTTGACCATGATATTAAGCATTCAAATGAGGCTAAAGCATGAATCTCACAAAAACATGGTGATTTTCACCTACAAACTCTCATTAGCATAATGCATGCAAACGTGTGTATTTTCTGTTATTCTCAAATTATGTTTTAATGAGATTCTAATGACTGAAACAGTCATTTTGTACTGTACTACAGTAAACCATTGGTTCCCAAATGTGTTTGTTACGTTCCCTTTTTAAAATTCAAAAGGCAAATCCATTTGACTAATTTGCCAAGTTTAAATCTTTTGAAGTCATGCAATAGCTTTGTCTGAACAAAGTCCTTATTCACAGATTTTTTATCAAAAAAAAATAAAAAATCTGGTGGCTTGATAGTATTATACATAAGAATGTCTTTATGTTAATATACTGTAGTAACACACCATAATAAGATTTTTCTTTCCATTATTTTTAGGTTTTTTCTTTTGCATCAACAGCATTGCAAAAATAATAGATTGCTGCAGGGATGATGTCAGTCTGTAGGCCCAATATCCTGCATCCCTTGACAAAAAGCCAATAGGGTCTCAGAACATAAGCTCTGTGACCAACAAAAGTTATGCATTTTGAGAATTCTGAAGCCTAAATACAAATTTTAAATTCGAAAGTTGAAAGTTTGAAGAAAGAATATTTTGCTAAAGAATGATTGTAATCACAACAAGGTTATGAAAGTGGACTGGAGCAGATGAGTTTTCTTGTTCGGCATAATGATGTTTAATGTCCCTGTCAACCTCTGTAGTCTCCCTGTCTATTTCTGATGCATTTTGTTGCATGATAAAAACTAAAACATGGAAAAATCTTGTTTTAACCACAAACTTCATTTCAGACATTTAACCAAAAACCCATTTATAAACATTGTTTCTAGGACAGTGGAACCAGAAGTTTGCGACTGATTTCAAGCAGATCAGTTCAAACACTGCCCCAGTCTGCTATTGGTCAAATGAACAGATAGTCCCGCCCCCAAAGTCATGTCATTGGTTAAGTCAGTGTTGCAACTTTGGACTGGTTGGGATTGAACTGATCAAACTAAGAAAGCAACTTTTGGGGGAAATCAACCTACAAGCAAGTTACTTAATGTAGTAGTTTAATTGCATTGGTGTCTCTGAAGAACAATTGAGATATCAAAGAGATATTTGTAATATTTATTTTCTGTGAGCATAAAATGCTTCCAAGAGAAAGAAGAAAAATGGAAATTGTTTCTGAAAGATCAGAATGACTTATATCATGAGGTGTTTGGATTTCATGAGTCACTTTTTGGAGTTTGAATCAGTGAGAAACTGTGAAATGACTATATAGATGTGTGCATGCCTGTCTGTATTTGTGCCTGTGAGTATGCGATCAGCTCCAGTTGCATTGTGGGATGGTGGCATTAGGACTCGGAGCCGAAGTGAAGGTCACACATTTTACATTAACAGTCATCACCAAACGCTACTGATGCAAGAATGTGTGTGTGTGTGTGTGTGTGTGTCTTTTGTGTGGGTGAGTGAAAACGTCCAACTGAGTGGTGTGTGTGGGAGTGAAGATGAGAGAAGGTAAAGTGAGAGAGAGATAGAGAGAGAGGGTCATTGTACAACATTTACTCGCTTTACCCAGCTGCCTCTTAAAAGCACACAGCTTTATGAGGAGGCAGTCTTGCTCGGCTCATATTGTTGAGTTATTCTGGACTTGTGTCCGCAGCATACTCCATGCAGGTACTTGAACCCAGGGCCAATCAAGTATTATACCTACACTTTCAGAAAGTGAAAATTGGTCCTTCACTTTTTGGGGAGATAATCAATCTAAAAAAAGGTTTAGTGGCAACCAGGGATTTAAAATCAAGTCATAGTTGTGAAAAGAGACAGATGAGATTTAAAATCTCATCACACTTTCTTATTGCATGTTTCAAACTTGCAACCTTGTTGTAAACACAATTTTATGTGGTGTTCTTCCAAAAAGTGCGTTGCATTCTCAGCATTACCACAAGAGGTGCTGTAGCAAGCAGTTTTGTTGTCTTCTGTGGTAATTTTTCAGGTAAAGCATTGTCATGACCAAGCAAAAGTTTAAGTAGAAACTTGCTGAGCAAGTCAGATGAACTGTTGACATATTTATAGTTAACTATCTGAATTATACCTAATGATTTAAGATTTAATGCCGCAGGGATTTTAAAGAAACTCCATCGCCTCCTTGAGTATTGAGGTTTGTTACCATCACAGAAATGCAACAATTTGTGTCATTGAACATGTGAACTCCTTTGTGCAGACAGTCATTGAAGTGAATGAAAACAACAGCTTAAAAATGACATTATCTCAGGGCTCTACGCTTTTCTTTTTAGGAGCACCTTCTAATCATTAATCAAAAAATCTGATCAAAAATTAGCCTTCCCTTTATGAGGTGATATTTGACTCCTTAAAGTGATTTACAGGGGATTTTTGGTTTTACCTTTGTAATGGCGTTTTTCTAACTTTATTGAAAGTATGTCATCTTTTATGTCGAATTTAAAAAAAAATTATATTAAAGAGCTTTTTAAAATTTCTAATTAAAACAACACAATAAGAAAAAGTAGAATAAGAATAAGTTACCAATCAAATAAAATCAGCATTAACAAAATGAATTTGTACTACAGAGGTGGCACAGAAGAACACAACAGTGGCTTGTAGGTGTATTTTCGTGTTTAATGAGGCTCAGAGGTGGCATGAGTGCAATCAAATTCATAAATTCATGTTGAGGTTAATGTTTTAAATGTAAAATTTTGAATATAGAAATATTAAATTATTTAAATAACTGAAAAGATGAAACAAAAACTGCCAGTCGGCAATTCACTTGATTTTATCACTGAATCATTCATTTATTTGACTCGTTCGAATGGATGATTAATTCAGGAATAAAGCAAGTGACTGTCTTTATGAATGGGAAATTGAATCATTGATTCACTAGATTAGTTTAAAAATGCACGTTCATTCATAAACGAAACACTGCTGTGTTTGAATGGCGATGCGCAGCGGCTCAGTTGTGACTTGTTTCAAACTATTTCTGATGACGAAATAGAGTAAAATCAGGCAATAGTGTTATAGTCAGACAATGTAAGTCACTTAATATTAACTTCTTGTTTATTTAACTGTTGTATTAAATCAATATGTCACTTACAAACTCCCTTAAAATCATTAAAAGCTGAACGAAGCTCTTTACACTGCACAATGAATCTCTTATTTACACTCTCTCTGCACTTTGTTTATGAAAGGATTCGTCAGATATGTCTGTGATACATTACTCAACATTGCAAAAACATGTAAAAACCTTTGAAGTTCCCCTCAGCGCAAACACAAACATGCTGATTGGGTTAGTCGCACTGGTGCTCCTAAATATTTTTTCATAGTCACATTCATTAGTTTTTAGTTACAAATGCGACTGAAATGGTCGCACTGTAGAGCCCTATATCTTCTATAGAGCTGCTTTGGGTTTGTTTCATAACTGATTCATCATTACAGCATTAATTTTTATTTTCCTGTTACAATCTATATTGTATAAAGCTCTGTATAGCGGTGATGTGACTTGCATTAATCAGATTTAATGACTTATCCTGCATATACTATATAATTTGTAAATGAATGCATTAAATTAGAAAAGGATTCTCACTATAAGCTTTTGGACCCACTGCATGTACAGTGGGATGGCACACTTGTAATGCTGTGTCCAAGCATTGGCATCAGCGTTTGCATGCTTGTGTTAGAGTGCTGTATGTTTCTGGTGTAACCTGTGACTGTCTCTGTCATCTCTACTAGAGGAAGCAGCATGCTGTTGGTATCTGAGTCATGAACACAGACGGCTGGTGGCAAAAACAGCAGAAAGCTCTTGCAAATATTGCTGTAATGCATAATAATTGTATAATAGAGTCATCAGTAGTGATTCTTCATTCTTTAAATGAAGACTGACAGTGCTACTGTGTAATGACACACACACATCGCAGTCAAGTGTGCATTTGGGGTTGACATTGAGTATAACATATTCTCATAGAAATGATTGAATATGTGAACTGTGTTTGTAGCTTGAGAACTAAATCTAAAATAAACTGATAAATCTGTCATATCACATATGACAGATTTTTTGTTTCCTTAAAAACAATAATTATTTTATTTTAATGGTTTATGACTGTTCAAAAATTTGTAGATATTTAAATATTTTTAAAGTTGACTTTTAAATAAGTTTTAAATGTGTAACTTTATATTTTCTTTAATTGTCAAATTTATCTTGAGGACTGTTATTTTTTTTCCCTGTAGTTTTTAATCACTTTTTTAATAAAAAAAAAAAAAAAAAGACATCCGTCTGCTGTTGTATGAACAAAACAGTTCAATACTAACCTGTTAGTAAATACAATAGTAAATCTCAAACACTGACTGAGTGAACGATGATTGCAGCTGAAATAGCCAAACCGATTACTAGCGAGTAATGTTTGCTACCCGATAGGTTGCTGTTATTCTTTGACCTTTGACCTTACTCATTTCCACTTTGACCTTGTGCGTTGACGCTTTACCTCACTTCACCCCTGCTCATTTTCTCTGCACTGTGATCTGTCTGCCTGACAGATGGGCTGATGACCCAGCAGTCTTTCTTCTCATCTACTTCTCCATCCCTTGTTTCTTCACCTCTTTGTGCCCATTAGACTCCAGTGGAGAGAGAGATTGGCCTAAGCATATGCTGCTCTCTCTGACACACACACACACACACTTACATATAGTACACACACAAACACGTGTAGACAGAAAGGTGCTAATTTTAACCTGCACCAGCTGCTCACCTCCTCAACTCCATTGTAATGCAGCTGAGACAGATGTGTGTGTGTGTAGAAGAATGGGAGAGGGTGTTGTGATATACAAGTATGAGAAAGTCACAGAAAGGCCATAACTGTCTAAACTGTGTAATTTAAAAATATGTACATCCAAAATCTTTTTTATATTAGTTTCAGTGTGTAGTCTTACATTTCGGTTTGCATCCATCAGGTTCAGAATATGTATAGAATAATTGACGACAGGCCGTTCTTTCTTAGAAAATAATGCACACCCGAGGTGGTGATGCGGCTACAATGCTTATACTATGGTTACCACACCTCAAGACACTGATCAGATGATATATTTTAAGGTTTTTGTCCTTAAAACGCTATTGTGAGTAGGATTAATTTCTGACAGTGTGAACATGGCCAGAGAGAGATTAAAGGAGAAGTCCACTTCCAGAACAACAATTTACAAATAATTTACTCACCCCCTTGTCATCCAAGATGTTCATGTCTTTCTGTCTTCAGTCGTAAAGAAATTATGGTTTTTGAGGAAAGCATTTCAGGATTTTTCTCCATATGATGGACTTCATTGGTGCCCTGATTTTGAACTTCCAAAATGTAGTTTAAATGCAGCTTCAAAGGGCTCTAAACGATCCCAGCCGAGGAAGAAGGGTCTTATCTAGTGAAACGATCTGTCATTTCTTTTGAAAAATGAAAAGTTGTATATTTTTTAAGCACAAAAGGTTGTGTAGCACAGGCTCTGGGATGCGTGTCCACACGTCCGGATCGTTCTTGAACGATTCGTTCATTTTGAAAGAATCTTTAATGTGACTCTTTAATGTGACAAGTTGTCTTGGGGAGTGATTCGTTCAGTTGCACATGTGCAACATCCTATTAGGTTCTATACTGGATACTGGAATTACTGGAATTAGTTCAACTGTTTTGAGTCTTCGGGTTTTTCGTTCGAGTCGTTCGTTCATCTTATGGGGCTGTCACATGATGCAGATTTTGCTAAAATGAACGAAATGAATGAAATGACTCGAAAAAAGATTCGTTAATTTTGCTGAACGAGACTCAAAGGTCCGAGTCGGTAAAATGATCCGAACTTCAAAATTTTATTTTCTGAAAAAAATGGCAGATCGTTTCGCTAGATAAGACCCTTCTTCC
The DNA here is from genome assembly GCA_036247105.1 of Cirrhinus mrigala. Taxonomy (NCBI): domain Eukaryota; kingdom Metazoa; phylum Chordata; class Actinopteri; order Cypriniformes; family Cyprinidae; genus Cirrhinus; species Cirrhinus mrigala. The sequence continues at coordinate 31,835,774 of CM070019.1, read as the reverse complement.
TCGGCTGGGATCATTTAGAGCCCTTTGAAGCTGCATTTAAACTACATTTTGGAAGTTCAAAATCGGTGCACCAATAAAGTCCATTATATGGAGAAAAATCCTGAAATGCTTTCCTCAAAAACCATAATTTCTTCACGATTGAAGACAGAAAGACATGAACATCTTTGATGACGAGGAAGTGAGTAAATTATTTGTGAATTATTGTTCTGGAAGTGGAGCTCTCCTTTAAGCTTGTGAATTACCTCTCTGAGCCTGTGCGTGTCTCAAAAGTGATTGGCAACAGTCTCTTCTAATAGTGAAACTTTAAGTTCATTTTCTTCATGAACAGCGCCGTTGTTCCCTCACTTGTGAGAAATGTCATGTAGTTTTTAAGTTGTTAATGGTCAGAGCAGCGCTAACAACATTAGCGTGTATGCTAACGTGTGTACAAACCGTATGTGTGTGTGTCTGTAAGGGAGAGACAGTAGGAGAAATAGAGTATGTGCTTTCCGTACATAATAAAACGTAATTTTGTGGCAAAAACATGGAAATAATCTGTCGTTTTTATCCTATTGTTTTCTGTATTTATTTATTTGGCCACTGGTGTTGTGGGTTGTTAAGGACCTTTGAACTAACTGAAATCATGTGGCGAAGTGATACAGACATGTAATGCAGTCAAGAGCCACCTGGAACTATGTTCACCATGCGTTTCCCTGAAAATAATGTACACCTTCAGAATGTTTGTCAGCCAATCAGATTCAAGCATTCAACGTCCCTGTAGCATATATGTATTTTTTTTATCATATGTATAAATTAATTATTTCATGTGTATATGTGTGTGTGTGTGTGTGTATATATATATATGATATATATATATATATATATATATATATATATATATATATATATATATATATATATATATATATATGATATATATATATGTGTGTATGTGTGTGTGTGTGTGTGTGTGTGTATGTGTGGACTTGTTTTTATATCCTTGTGGGGACCTAAACCTGAATACACACAGACTCATGGGGACTAGTGTCACCGTGGGGACCTAAATTGAGGTCCCCATGGGTATAAAAGCTTATAAATCATACAGAATGAGTTTTTTTGAGAAAGTAAAAATGCAGAAAGTTTTCTGTAAGGGTTAGGTTTAGGGGTAGGGTTAGGGTAAGGGGATAGAAAATACAGTGTGGAGAGTATAAAAACCATTGCACCTATGGAGAGTCCCCACAAGGATAATAAACCAGACATGTGTGTGTGTGTGTGTGTGTGTGTATATATACAGTACTGTGCAAAAGTCTTAGGCCACTAGTATTTTCACCAACAAAAAAATGATTTTAAGTCAGTTATTTCTATCTTTTGCTGTAGTGTGTCAGTAGGAAATATTAGTTTACATTTCTAAACATTCATTTTGCCATTAATTGTAATAATCCAGTGAGATTTTTGTTTGCACAAGGAGTCTGACAACAGCCAGTGCTTCACACAGAGATCTGATCTGACCATCATCCAGTCTGTCTGGAATGACATGAAGAAACAGAACAAACTGAGACAGACTAAATCCTGAAGAACAGTGGCAATCTCCAAGATGCTTCAAGAAACCTGCAAAGTACTGTTAAAAGTTTTAGGCACTTGTGTAAAAATGCTGTAAAATGAGGATGCTGTCAAAAATAATGCCATAAATAGATTTTGTTTATCAATTAACTTCTATTAACTAAATTAAATCAACATTTGGTAAACCATATTTGCATTTAAAGCAGCCTTTGCCCTAGGTACATTTGTGCATGAGTTTTCAGGTAGCTTTGCATGTAGGTTTCTTGAAGCATCTTGTTGCTACAGTTCTTCTGGAATTTTTCAGTTTTTTTTTCATTCTAATTATATTATAAAATACATCTCTTATGTTCAACAAAGCTGCATTATTTGATCAACAATACAGTAATAGTGTTACTACAATTTAAAAAAAAAAAAGTTTTCTATTTTAATATATATTAAAATGTAATTTATTCCTTTAAAGTAAAGCTAAATTTTCAGCATCATTGCTTCAGGAAAGAAAGAAAAAAAAAGCTGAATGTCTGATAAATGTTCTCTTTTTAGTATTTAAACTAAGGTTATTTCACAGGTTTTATCATCACTCTGTTGCTCTCTTGTGTTAAAACCTCTTTCTGACCTTTGCCTGAGAGAATCTCTGACACTTCAAATAGATCCTTGGCAAGATCCATCAGACATAAAAGGAGGTGACCTGAACTGAACATTTCTGGTGATGTCGAAGCTCTTATTGCAGGTTAGAAATGAAGTGTGTAATCACACAGATTTTCTCGAGCAGGGCTGTTGTCAGTGTGCCGGGGTTTGATGGGATGCAGACGTGCTCTATTCACAAAGAGAATGCCAGTCAGGTGCCCTGATGTAGCCCATCTTTGTTTCTTCCTCTTCCTCTCGCTCTCTCTCTCTATCCCTCACCCCGTGTCTCGGCCCTGTCAGTCTGCACAGGAGATCTGAGGTGCCAGTTTCGTCTTTCTGTTTTACTATTCTGTTCATTGCCCCCTCGCTCTCCTTCACGACGTGTGCTTCTGTACCTCCTGTTCTGTCTCTTTGTCTCTGTTTTTCTCTCTCATGCCATCTCTGTCCTTAGAGACATCCAGACCACAGACTAGCTTCCCAGTTTTTGATTGACAGGCTTGTATTTTGCAGTAAGAGACACACTTGGCGGTTCTGTCGCCCGAGTGACACATTATGGCTGAATTTTGTCTGAGGTACCTTACGGTTGTCATCGGTTATAGTCGACATGGAATGACTTTCACAAACCATTTTACTTTCACAATGTGATGAAATTCCGAGTGAAACAAGACATTCGGCAAGAATGAAATGTGAACTAAAAAATGTTGACTTCATTTTTATCCCAGATTCTTGAAGTATGGAGTTTAATTAAGTGTAAAATACTTTATTCTAACCTTTTTTTTTTAATATTCAGAACCAACTATGATATGCTATTCATGATTTGAATTATTATAAAAATGAGGTGCAACCAATAGTGTGAGTTTGGCACATAGATTCTACAAATCATTATTTTTGCAATATATTGCATTAGTGCCCGCCCACATTGGTTGCAGAAGTATTTTTTCTGTTCATTTTTCTCATAGGGTTTTTAAAGTTGAATGCGTTACTGCATTCAAACCGTGAACCAAGCTAAGTTGAGTGAATCAAAATTACAAAAATATGTATGTGTGTATATATATTAGGGCTGTCAAACGATTAATCGTGATTAATCACATACAAAATAAAAGTTTGAGTTTGCCTAATAAATGTGTGTGTGCTGTGTGTAATTATTACTTATATATAAATACAAACACATTCATGTATATATTTAAGAAATATTTACAAGTATATGTATTTATTATAATTTGTATATAATTTATATTATTTATAAATACAAATATTATTAATATTCAAATTAGTACATAAATAACATAAGTGTCTTAAATATATACATTTATTTGTTTGTATTTATATATACATAATAATTGCACACAGTACACACACATTTATCAGGCAAACTCAAACTTTTATTTTGTTTGCATTTGTTTGCGATTAATCGTTTGACAGTCCTAATATATATATATATATATATATATATATATATATATATATATATATATATATATATATATATATATATATATATATATACATCCTTGCTGAATAAAAGTATTAATTTCTTTCAAAGAAGAAAGGGAGAAAGTAAAATTGACCCCAAACAGTATTGTGTATTGTTACAAAAGATTTCTATTTTAAATAAATGCTGATATTTTTAACTTTTTATTCATCAAAGAATCCTGAAAAAAAAAGTATCACAGGTTCCAAAAAAAAAAAAAAAAAAAATCAGGCAACACAACTATTTCCAACATTAATAATAAATCAGCATATTAAAATGATTTCTGAAGGATCATGTGACACTGAAGACTGGAGTAATGATGCTGAAAATTCAACATTGCATCATAGAAATACATTTTATTTTAAGGTGTCTAAAAATATAAAATCTCTATTTTAGATTGCAATAATATTTCACAATATTACTGTTTTTTCTGTATTTTTAATCAAATAAACACAACCTTGATGAGCAGAAAAAAACACTTTAAAAAACATAAAAAAATCTTACTGATCCCAAACTTTTATACGGCAGTGTATGTAAGTATATTTAAGTATTTGGGGAATATATTTAAATATTTAAGCATTTGGAGAGTGTATTGAGATTCAATTTTGTGCTTCATTGGAGTAGACATTTGTTGCAAACTCATTTGATGCAATTTGTTGACCACCACTCTTTGATTGGTGGGATTTTCTGCACAGCCTCATGGGTAATGTAGTTTTTCACCACAAATTCTACTGTTAAACAAGATCAAAAAAAAAAAAAAAAAGAATGAATGCTAAAAGTTGGCTTCAGAACGCATGCACCATTGATTAACAACCTTGGCACTCACAACAGGTCTGTCTTTAAAAGTTATCATTAAAAATCAGTTCACCTATGGAGGAAATGAATGAAGTTTTTACTTCTAGAACCACACTCTATAATGTAGAGATGCAGTGATGGACAGTAACAAAGTAGTTGTGCTTCGTTACTGTACTTAAGTACATTTTTCAAGTATCTGTACTTTACTGGAGTAGTTTTATTTTGAGTAACTTTCACTTTTACTTCACTACATTCCAAAGCGTAAGAGCATACTTTTTACTTCACTACATTTCATAAAACATATCGTTACTTCCTTATAATATATCACATGCTCCGAGACGCAGAAGCGGTGTCTGATTCATGAACAAACTGATTCTTTTCAATTAACCTGTTAAATCGATTTGCGAATCGCACCAAACGATTCATTCACGAATTGGAATGATCCGATTGCAGCTGTTTTCGAGTCGACAACTCATTGATTCAAATGACCCATTTAGAGCGAGTCTCCAGTGAACTGAATTTACAAGTAAGAATCACGGGAGACTTGTGGACGCGCGCGACTGATGCTGTGAAAAGTAAGTTACTAATATCTAATTTTAGAGATGTGGCCAAAGCCAAACACTATGTTCAGAAAGGAAATGACACATTCTAGGGAGCCCCTAAAGGGACATGACGATGGAAAAAATACAAGATGGGAGGAAAAATGTATATATTTCAATGACTTCATGTTCCTTGCAATTTCATAGTTGGGTAATTGTATTGTGTATAATTTTTGGGCATTAGGGGGTCACATATTCAAATCGATTTTAAAGGGATAGTTCACCCAAAAATGATTTTTAACTTAAACCGTTGCAGTCTGTCAGTCATATAATGGCAGTCAATGGGATCCACGGCTTTGAGAGTCACAAAAACATAGTTTGTGTTCCACTGAAGAAACAAAGTCACCTACATCTTGGATGCCCTGGGGGTAAGCAGATAAACATCAAGTTTTCATTTTTGGGTGAACTATCCCTTTAAATGAGCACTCGCATTTCACAGTTATGCGTACTCTGTGTATTGTGAGCAGCACAACTGATTTTACAAGATAAGATATTTTTGAATGACGCTCAGCCAAATTCTTTGACATTGTCTTCTCTGTCATCTCTGCTTACTATCTTAAGCTCTCAAAAAAGTAAAGGTTCTAAAAGGGTGTTGTTGCATTGATGCCATAGAAAAACCATTTTTGGTTCTTCCCAAAGAACCTTTCAGTGAACAGTTCTTAAAAGAACCATTTTAAAAATCTAAAGAACCTCTTTTGACTCTAAAAATCTTTTTTTGTGTTTGAAAGGTTCCATGGATGTTCAGGGTTCTTCGTTGAACCATCAATGCCAATAAAGAACCTTTACTTTTTTAAGAGTGTAATGTGAAAAGTGAAATCTAATGTACTGTAATATGACCGACTACTGCAGCAATCTTAACCATGTTCCTTTAGGAGCTCCGCAAAATGTGTTACTCATTTTCCGTGCATTTCTGAATTTGGATTTAGACTTGTGCGAAAACAGGAAATGATTGTAAAGTCAGCTGTTTGGTGCGAATAGGCCTTCAAACTGCCTTTCTCTTCATATTCTCTTTGTGTCTGTTTTCGTCCGTCCTCTTTTGGCTGCACTCAACATGTTGTTTGATCAGGCTTGTTCTGATCCACTCACCCTTAGACTGACTCAACACAGGCTGTTTGAAATCTGCCAATATGGGCCGCCCTGATTACATGTGTTTGTGCGTCTGGCTGTGGGAGATTTGGATGTGTTTGTGTGAAACGCTGTTTGTAGTCATTGTTGCCATAATGTTTGTGTACCTGCAGGTGTTGGTGTTTGTGTGTATGCCAGTTAAAAGAAATTCACTTTTGGCAATGTGACCAGGCGTCTCGCAGTTGTGAGATATCACAAAAATACACCCAGGTCACATTTCACCCTGAAATCAGAAGAAGAAAAAATGAAAGCTTATTTAAAGAGGTTGAATATATTTATACAATAGAATTGTTATAGATTGTAATAAATACAGTATAATATACAATTTAAATTAAATATCTTTAATGTGGAATTAAATTATGTATTTAATGTATTTATTTAATGCTAAATACATTTTTAAAATCAGCATAAATGCAACGTAGTGCAGATATTATTTAAATTTGTAAACACACACACACACACATACACACACACACACACATATATATATATATATATATAAATGCATATTTTTAATAATTGTCTTTTAATAATAATAATAATAATTAATAATATATTGATGAAATCATTTAGTAAATAAGTTATTATATTTTAGAAATTCTTTTCAGTTTCTTTTCAATTTATTATTTATAATTTAATGTTTATTTATTTATTTTTATTTTTTAATCAGCATAAAAAGCAATACAACAGTTATAATTTTATTTATGTATAAATGCAATTTAAATCAAATATAAAATTAAAATGCAGTTATTATAATACAAAGTATTTTATATTGTTGGGGTGAATTATTACCTGCTACTTCTTAACCGGTTTCATGAATTTATTGCGTTTCTGAAGTGATTGGGTGGATGTGATTTACATGCAATGGTTTTTATAACAGCATATATCATTCTATAAGCCTTTCACTGTTATCTGGGTGGTGATGGAAGGATGAAAGAAGGATGGGAACGCCATTAATTCCAGGGTTACATTCGCGCTTTCTCTCTCTTCCTCTCCACAGTGGTCCTTTAATCAGTTTCTGTCACTGCCACTAAAACCGTCACTGTTGTGATCCTGCAAATTTACTTTAGCTCACATCCTCCCCGTCGTTTTTCTCGCGCCTCTCAGAGGCCCTCAGTCGCTCAGACAGGGGCCGAAAGAGTCCTCACAGCACCGCTTGTGCCTGTTTACTCTCATACGGCGCTAATGGATGAAAGAGCCCTCTCACAACAGAGACAAATGGCTTTAATACACACACACGAGGCCTGACGTCTCATTAAAGTCCACATGAATCAAAATCAACTCTATTTGCTTTCTTAATACACATTCCCGGTCTTATATGAGTGATTCATCAGTGCACGTTATTCTAAATAAAAAAACGTTTGTCTTTATAATCTTTTATCAAATTGTAATAACTTGCTCCACCACTAAAGCGACTTTTCCTCTTCAGCTGATGTCACAAAATCCCTCTTACTTCAGCTTTGTTCTGGTATATGTTTATGTGGTAAGGATTAAATAAAATTAAAATTGTAACAATTTTAATGAGATTAATTATTAATATGCTGGTAATTCATCAAATTAGTTACAATTCATTGCATATATCAATAGAATTTCGTTAGTAGTCCATTATAAATATCTATTTCATTTATAGATTTTTTTTTAATAATGATAACTTCAATAATGATAATAATAATTAAAAATTGTTAAAAAGTTTAATTTAACTAACATTTAATTAATCTTCAAAGTTTTACTTTAATGTAAAATTATTTCCATATATTATTTTTAAAATCAGCATTATGTATAAATGCAGTTTAATAAATGATATAATAGTACATTAAAATTGATATATATATATTTTTTATTATATTGCATATCAATGTATTTATTTTATTTAACCTATGGCCTTTTATTTGAAATAGATTTTAATCTAATTAATTATAATATTCTGGCTAATTAGACTCAAATAATTGCATTTATTAATGGATGTCAGTATAATATTTGTTTTATTTTCATATAATAGTAGTGTAATTTTGGTTTACTTACTTGCCTCACATTTCACCGTTACTTTTTCACTCTGGCAGTATACTTTTACACTTTGTCTCTTTTAAGGTTCTTTAGGTTCACTTTTTTCTGTGTTTCAAGTGTCGCTCAGACAGCTGAGAAACAGCTAGTCCAGTTATGAGGACTGAAATATGCCTGAGGTAAGAAAAAGTTCTTCTGAAGTCTTTGAAGAAAAATTACAGTTGTCAGCATATGTTATGCTGGTCAATAAATTGAGCCTGGTCTTCTGTTGACTAAGTAAGTGAGGGAAATTAAAGCACTGCAGCAAACATGATTGGAAATTAATCGTTAGATGAAAAGCATGCAGTGATGACACAAGACGCTGTCCCTTTCTAACCCTATCCTGTCTTCGACCATTGCATCTCCTGACTATTTTGATGCCAAGATCACTTGGTGCCTGTTATTTTATTGTCCTCTTTAACAAAAAAAAAAAAAGAAAAGAAAAGATTTTTCCATAGTTGTAACATAAGATACTGTTGAAATTTTATGAAATTAAAATAGCATTATTATAATTTTATAATATTATAATTTAATTTTTTTAAAGTGTGTTTATAAGTATGATATGTGTAACTAAATAAATGCAACCTTAGTGATCATAAGAGACTACATTCAAATAAATTATTTTTTACAAGAAAATGCAGTTTCTGGGTGAAAATTAGAATGATTACTGGAAGATCGTGTAACACTGAAGACTGGAGTAAAGATGCTGAAAAATCAGCTTTTCATCACAGGAATAAATTAGATTTTAAAAAGGTATTTAAATAGAAAACAGTTTTTTAATGCAATAATATTTCAAAATATTACTGATATTTTTTATTAAATAAATCCAGCCTTAGTGAGCATAAGAGACTGCTTTCAAAAACATTCTTTTCTTTTTTCTTTTTTTTTAAACAATAAAACAAAGATTATTGGTAGAGATGCACAATACTGGATTTTTGCTGATATGCCAATATTTTTCAACTCACGATGCCGATACCGATATATTTCCTTTCGTTTGGAAACAACTCCTATTTTTCATTTTGGCTAGTTTTTAACAAGAACTTATTTGTTAGAATTAAATAAACACTAATGAAGTTCTTTTATAATGACAGTACATTGAGGCTTTGAAAATAATTATAAATAAACTATATATCAATTGCTGCCTTTTTTTTTTTTTATTTATTTATTTTTTTTTTTAGAAAAAGGCAGTGGTAACCTTAACATTTTATTTTAACATTTGGTTTAACATTTGTAGATGGTATAAAGCAAAAGAGTTGTAAAAATTCTGAAAATCCTTTAGAGCTCATAATGTGAGCTCTAAAGTGTATCCACACATGTAGATATTAATGAATAAATCATTATACATTATTTATTTATATATAAATGATTTATTTTACAAACGCCATGTTTGTGATTTTTATTTATTTTTTATTCTTTTCAAGTAAGCTATATCTTCTGACCTTTAAATCAAATCATACTCATGATTTTATGGCATCAATTAATGCTTTATTTAATCAGAAATACAGTCTAAATGTTATTTGTGTGTTTTTCTTTAATTTTATTAACAGCGCCCCCTATGGAATTAAAGCACACACAAAAAAAAGTTTCAAATAATATTTCATACAATTTAGTCCATATAGTGAAAGTCAGTTAACCTTTCACAGGGAGTTTGATTGACAGGTGAACTTGACCAATCATAACACTGAATCTGCCATTTTTATCCAACAAACAGACCAGACAAGAGAGTAGATTAACGCTGGTGGACTTGAACTTGAAAAATGGTGTGTATTGTCATCTTTCCACAGTTGAAACAAGATACCTTTTGATGTTCATTTATGCTTATTTCATGCTATTACTACAGAGCCACAAATTGGCATTTATTGTTTGAATTTCTTAAAAAATAACATTTTAAAACTTTGAGTTTTTCATACCTAAAGTAACCTGCTCTGTCTTGTCTGTCGGTTCATTGTCAGTTTCCTCTTTGCTCCGCAATGTATTTTTCACTGATTTGTTGTGTGAGAGCTCCATGGGTTGTTGGATATAGACCTTTTTCATTCATTCATCTCATTCTATTCTATTCTATTCTATTCTATTCTATTCTATTCTATTCTATTTTATTCTATTCTATTCTTTTTCTATCATCTGTAGCAAAACTGTATATACAATTTATTTATTTTCTTAAATCTTATATTGCAATTTTTGTCTATTTATATTTACATATGTGTATTTTTTTTTATTCTCATTTTATTTTCTGTGTGTTGTTGTTGTCGTCTCTGTGCACTGGAAGCCTGTGACGCTAAAACAAATTCCTTGGCAATAAAGCTGTTTCTGATTCTGATCCTGATTTTCCTGAGTAAACGATGAGCGCCGCCATTAGGAATTCTTATTTCCGATTGGATGCTCTTCTGTTCCGGTGTCCATAGGAACCCATTCAAATAGCACCCATCTGCTTGTAATGTAGATAACGTCGGCAGCTTCTTGTCATCTACACACTCATTAAACTTTGAGGAGCGAGGCACTGACAAATGACGGTCATTGCGACATCGCAAAGTGATGGTGCTATGGAGCCATGTTCTTTTTAAAAACATTTTAATAGGTTTAACATTAGATTATCAACTCAGAATATACACTGATTTGACTAGAAACATTGGACACCGGAAATGCAAAGCATTCTTCAGGTTAATAGTCAGACTTACAAAGGGTCAATTGGACCCAGAAGAGCATCGGACCTAAATAGCTTTCATTTTACAAAATGTCTTTCAGAATAAAGTTATACAGGTTTTGGACAACATAAGGTCGAGTAAATGTTGACAGAATATTCATTTTGGGTGAACTATTCCTTTAATTACATGTTAGAAATAGTTCTTTTAAAAGTTGCATTCAAAATGATCTTGCTACTCTGATTTGAGGTAAGTTTGTAAGTTTGAATGGGCATGATGCTTCTGTGTGGATACATGCAGTACAGACACTTGGAAGTCCTGGCATGTGCACCTCCAGGCAGCGTTCAGCCCTGCTCCTCTCGCTGCCAGAGACGCTTGTCTGATGAGATGCCGTCTGCCCTAGTGCTCGTTTTTGCCAATAGTTGTGTTTGTCAGAGGGCTGATCCGTATTGAGCCACAGTGAAAGCTATCAGCTCCTCACACAACAAGTAAACACTCAATAAAACACCTTGACACAACTAACGCTGTCAGATTAGTCCTCGCCAGCCCCTGCTGGTCAGTCTCTCTCTTTCTCTCCCTCCCTCTCTCTCTCAAGGATCTTATTTATTCTCACGAAATGTGCTCGTAGACGTGCCATTCAGCTTCTGCAGGATGAATAATTCCCTCCCTTTCTTTTTCTCTCGGGACAGTGGGAGATGCAGGACAGATGAGTAAGTGTGTGACTCCAGGACGTGAGTGAAACAGTAGATCTGCTGAAGCTCCTCAGCAGGAGCATTTCAGCTATGATTTATGTGTGGAGCGTGTGCATGAAGAATAGCGAGGCAGAGGAGGAGATGCTCTAGAAAACTTTCAACAACAGTTGAAGCCGGTCAGAAGGGGTGCAGGAATGTTCCCAGTGGACTGTGGGTGCAGGTGGAGCAAACAGCAGCTCAGGTCATCAATTACACCTGCGGTTTTTACACCTGCCCTAATTTGCTCGGTGTAATCTCCTTCGAGCGCTGCGTTTGTCATCCTGTTGTTTGGGGTCGTTATAAGCACAGGTTATCCTAAAATTACACAATATTAATATCTTACTCTTTAATTTACTGAAAAAAAAAGCTAGGAAAAAGATACCTATATATAATTGTATAGTTTTTAGAAATATTACATTTTCATATAGCTGAAAAATATTGGGATGTAATGTTTATATGCACATAACATAATGTTAGAATGCAAACATTACATCTTTTTTTTTATTTTGTTTTTGAAAAAAAAATCATACTTTTATTCAGCAAGGATGCATTAAATTTATCAAAAGTGGCAGTAAGGATGATTTCTAAACTATCATGTCACACTAAAGACTGGAAATGCTGGAAATCTAGCTTTGCATCACAGGAATAATTAACATTTTAAAATGTATTACAGTTGAAAACAGTTATTTTACGTTATAATAATATTTCAGCCTAAGTAAGCTTAAGACACTTCTTTCAGATATATATAGCTAAAAAGTGAATTATTAAATATTAATGCTCATATTGACATATTGCAAGACACTATCTTTATTTATATTTTATTTAGCCAGGAAGATCCCATTAAGATATCTTAATCTATTCTAAATATTTTAAAAATTCATTAAAATAATTGATCATGCAAAATCATAAATATTGGTTAAATTGCCCAATAACAGTATTACAAATGGCTCAACATTTCATAAGCTGCTTCTCAGAAGTTATCTCCACATTTCCCTTTAAGGCCACGTCCAGTTGTATTTGCTAAAACCATGCCGTTTCATTTTCACGTCTGCTATAGTTTTTTTTTGTGTTTGTATTCACACTCCTGCTCTTGCTTATATCACCCTTTCTCTGTGTTGTGACTGTGAGTGTGTGTGTGTGCGGGTTTGGATGGCTGTGTTCATTTATTTGTGTGTGTGTGTGTGTGTGTGTGTGTGTGTGTGTCTCTCATATTGATTTGTTTTTATATTCCATCTCTCTATGCCGCTCTCCATTTGTTTTGTTTCTTTCCACCCCCCCTCCGGCGTGTTCCCCTCTGCTGGCTTGAGACTAGTTTGATAACTCACAGAGAGAACCTTGTTTGCTTCAGATTTAGATGGATGGTTGTATGGGTGAATGGATGGATGGATGGACAGGGCTGGGAGGAGAAAAGGCAGAAAGAAGGAGATGTTTGAGAAGTTACTTGTTGGGTGACAGCAGGCCCACACAAGAGCAGCAAAGAGAATTCAGCAGCCCAGCATTCACTCAGGTTAACATGTTTACCTGATAGGGCTGCAACAGCTCACATACAGCTCACCACACATAGTTTGAATTCAGTCGCTGATAATAGATTTATTGGTATAAATGTGTCATCTATTGGTAACATCTGTTTTTCTAAGTAAAATCTATCTATCTATCCATCTATCTATCTATCTGTCTATCTATCGTTCTGTCATTCGTTCTATCTATCGTTCGTTCTATCGTTCTATCATTCTGTCTGTCCATATATTCATCCATCCATCCATCCTTGTTCTACTGTTCTGTCGTTCATCTGTTGCTCATTCTATCTGTCTGTCTGTCTATCTATCTATCTGTCTATTTATTTATCTGTCTGTCTGTACATCTATTCATCCATCTATCTATCATTCTATCGTTCTATCGTATCTATCATTCTGTCTATCTATTCATCCATCCATCCTTGTTCTGCCGTTCTATTGTTCATCTATTGCGCGTTTTATCTGTCTATCTAACTATCTATCTATCTATTGTTCTTTCGTTCTTTTGTTCTGTCGTTCAATTTATCATTCTGTCTCGTTCTATCTATCATTCTTTCGTTCTATCTATCATTCTATCTGTCGTTCTGTCTATTGTTCTATTTATCATTCTATCTCGTTCTATCTATCTATCTATCTGTCGTTCTTTCGTTCTATCATTCTCTTTCTATCGTTCTATCATTCTATCGTTCTATTTATCCATCTATCCATCCATCCATCCATCCATCCAGTGTTCTACCATTCTATCATTCATCTGTTGTTCATTTTGTCTGTCATTCTGTCTATCTATCTTCTATTATTCTATCATTCTGTCTGTCATTCTATTGTATCGTTCTATCGTTCTGTCTATCTGCTGTATTATTCTATCTATTGTTTTGTCTTTCTATCTGTTATTCTGTCTGTAGTAAATACTGTAAATACACTTGATAGTGTTTTTGGTCAGACTAGAACTCATCCAGACTAGTCTGAGGTTGCTCCGGTTTCCCATGATATTTATTTCCTCAGTATCTGACCCAGAGCGAATCCTGTTGCTGAGCGACCGCCGCCGAATACTGATGTGAAGATGTGGATTGTCTTCATCCCATGATGCACTGGGTCAGTGTGACAGTGATAGATGTTGACCCGGCTGCAGAGTTAAAGAGAGCTCATCCCTGACGCTGGGCGTTCTCTCCCGCTGCGGAGGAGAGTGGCCAACAGTCTGAGGTTTAGACACACATACTTCCACACGCACACCTGCTGAGAGGGCAAGTGCTTTGTGAGGTCCAGTCATCCACACATTATGTGGTGCACCCGCAGCTGTTAACGCAAAGACCTCACGCACACAAACACACCTCACACTTAACCGATCAATAATAATCACATCATGGAGAAATTCATTGGCTCTGTCTTTGAGGAGACCTCTTTATTGACCACACTGTTATTTTCTCTTACACACAGCCGTGCAGACACACACAGGTTCCCACTGTTTTGAAACAGGGTAAGGGTGGGTTATTTTTTGTTTAAGATGATATGTGACCCTGGATCACAAAACCAGTCATAATTTTAAATGTGATTTTTTTTTATTTTATTTTTTTTTAATTGAGATTTATACATATCTGAAAACTGAATAAATAAGCTTTTCATTGATGTATGGTTTGCTAGGATAGGACAATATTTGGCTGAGATACAACTATGGGAAAATCTGGAATCTGAGGGAGCAAAAAAAAATAAAAATTTTTTTCATTGATATAGGTTGTAAGCAAGTTTTACTCTACACAAAAGAAATATTCCAGTCATCATAATCTATTTATTTTGACCGATGAAGGTCCTTTAGATGATAATAATAATAATTAAAAAAAAATAATAGTAGTAATAATAATAATAATAATAATAATAATTCTTCTTCTTATTATTTGTTGCATAATTAAAAGGCAGCATCACAAATTTCATCTCTATGCATTATTTTATTTAAAACTATATAATTTTATTGGTTATTTATGTATTATTGTAGTATAAGTTTAATATTTGGAACTAGCTCTTCTGTAAAATTTAAAGTTATAATTTTGTAATTTGTAATTATTTTAAATTTGTACTTTTTTTATTTTTTTTATTTTTTAATTTCTATTAAGCTTTAATTTATTTATTTCAGTATTTAGTAATATTAGTAAAACTTATTTCAGTTGATTACCAAGGAAAAATGTCTAATTTTCAGATAAGTTTTTAACTAATATTTATGTCTAATTTTATTTCGGCTATATTTAAGGTTTTAAAATAATTTTAGTTAATAATAGCAACACTGGTTCATCATTCAGACCAATTTTTGAACTCTTTTGAATGATAATTAAAAGAATGATTTGCTCACAAATTGTTCATTACTATGGGTTGTAAACATGTTTTATTCTACAAAAAACAGGAATATTTAGCCAATGAAATTTATTGTAGCAGAGCATAAAGATGAGGATTCATTACATAAATTTCCATGCCTTTTCTAGACCTACAAAATAATTTTTTCCTTGATATTTATATGTTGTCTGTGAGTGTGGAAACCCACAACAGGAGTTATCTTTAAGAAATGTCACACACAGAATTGCTGAGTAAAGAGGTTTTTTTTTTTTTTTTTTAAGTGTTTGAGATCCATTCTCGTCCACTGGTTGTTGGCGGCGTTAGCACAAGCGCAGGCCTCATTGTACCGCTAATGAGCATCATTAATTTCCGGGTGTTGACTGACCTCTGATGCCTGCTCAGCCTCGACCACACCATTACGCTCACAAATAAAAGGTTTGGCAGTTTCCACACATTTCTAAATACATCCTGCATTGCCTCGCAGCTCTTCCTGTCTGAGACTCCCTTTCAAATGCTAATAAGCGACGCAGACTCATCGTTTACAGTGTGTAGGCTGTCGCGGTACATGCCTTCCTCTTCATAATCAAAGCGCTCACCGGGCAGTGACCGCCAGGCTCGGCTACTCTCGATGCTGGCTTGTATTCCCGAGGCTCTTGAGTTTGAATTCTGCTCAGAGCTTGACGTGAAGCCCACCGCATCCAGCTAGCAAACTCTGTTAGCAAAGATGGCGCAGGTTCTTGAGTGCACATCTGACTCATGGAACATGAGAATGGAGGCTGTCATCCTAAATTTTCGTCTCACATTTTGTTCTGTTCATTTTGGCATACTTAGGCAGTGCTTTTCTATAAATGCTTTACCCAGTTTTACCCAGAAGTCCACTTATAGCATGTATTGACATCAGAACTACTACAGTTAGATTGGTCATTTCATTGTTGAACATTATAGTATGTATACTTAGTACTTTGTACTTCTATTTTGTTTATGAACTCATTTTATAGTGGGTTTAAATAAAAAAACAGTGGCAGTGCAGTTGTTCTTTCATTCATTCATTTGTTCCTGGGCCACATTTTGGGGCCTCCGTTTGCCTGAGAGTACAAATTTTGACTTTGCCACTGAAGTTGTAGCTAGAGGTCAACCGATGTATCGGTTTTGCCGATTAATCGGCACCAATAGTTGATTGGCGGAACTATCTGTTATCGGCAAAAATCCATGCCGATCCATAGCGGAAATCACTGACAACACGTGCTGTTTGTTTAGACATGTGACAGTTAAAGCTAGAAGGGATACAGCTCTAGCTACTGGGCATGCGCACATCAATCTAACGTTATTTTTGTCACACTGTACAACAATAATACTGTTTTTTTTTATTATAGTAAGGGCTAAGTTTAGGGTTGTGGTAGGTGTAGACATTAAAAAAAAAAACAATCTAATAGGTAGAGCAATTCATTTCATTGTTAGTTTCCAGTCGGAGCTGTATCCCTGCGCAGTGCGGGGCACTTCAAAGGTGGATTTAAAACATTGACAATGAAACTGTGTGTACAGTATACTGTAGTGCATGTTTTCAGGTCATTACTAAGTGATGAATTTGTTGACTAGATGCTGCATTAGTGGAGGAAGGACAGCACTATACTTTTGCCCATTTGGTGATCAAATAAAGTCTTGTAGACCGCCGCTTGAATTGAACATGACGCGTCCAGTGTGTGTGATACCGGATAGCTGCGAGTTTATCGAGACGCGTCGCTGCACTTTTGCCCGTTGTGTGACTAACATATTTTTATATTTTGATTAGATAACAACAAATGTTCTAGAATAGAAGCAGTTAAATTGTAAAAGTACACATATCCATATATATGTACTTTCAAAAATACTGTGGCCTTTGTGTAGATATTTAAAGATGGCCATCTTTAGCTTGATTGTTGATGTAATGGAAACACTTTACAACATGAGTCCATTTGTAACATTAAGATTGATAAAAGCTGTAGAATAGAATTGTTCCTTGTTAGAGTGTGTTAATTTCAGCATTTATTGATATATTTAATAATTTTTAGTTGCTTTTGTTAACATTAATGAACAATGAACTAACTGTAATGATCATTATAGAATTAATATTTAGTATTTTTATTCATTTACAAAGTATGGTTCAGTAGGCTATTTTATTTTTTTCAATAGTAGAGCATTATTTATTTTCCATTCAGTATCCATTTTAAAAACTATCGGTCGATTAATCGGCATCGCTCAGTGTGGTCCAACCTAGTTATCAGAATTTGTAAAATCCAATATCGGTCGACCTCTAGTTGTAGTGTAGCTAGTTTTAGTTAGTTAGTTGGTTTCCTGTGCAGTATATATTAGCAAAACTGCAAAGAGAAGTGAAAATGTGATGTAATAATCTCTTTTTCTTTCTGCCCTTCAGCTCCTGCGAACGCTCAGATCGTGCATTCTGGGCAGACGTGTGTGGTGAAGGAGGACAACATCAGTGAAAGGATCTACACCATCAGAGAGGGAGACACGTTAGTTCTACAGTGTCTGGTCAAAGGACACCCGCGACCTCAGGTAAACACAAACACACTTTTTACTAGTGCAGAGGTCCCCGACCCCGGGTCGCAAACCAGTGCCGGGCCATGGAAGAGTTGTTACCGGGCTGCAAGAACGCAAAATGACTCTAGGCTATATGTGATCCCACTGTATCATTTATTGTGTGATTCCCCTTTCAGAGCCAATATCCAAATTTGCATAGGGCACATTTTAGAAAACTTATTACATTTTGTAAAAAAAAAAAAAAAAAAAAAAAATTTAATTAAATAAGATTTTTTTTTTTGTATGGGGTCCAAATTGAGCTTTGATTGGCGAGTCAGTTTACTAGACAGAAATATGTTTAAAAGCTATGAAACTTTTGCCATCTTGCAATCTTTGCAATCTTTAGCCCATTGTGACAAACAGTGCAAGTCAATATGTCACTTAGTATCTTATACTAAGATGTGCATGAGATGTACATCTCTCCCAGAGTACATCTCTCTAAAAATGCACCTGTCACAAAAATAAATAAATAAAAAAAAAACATAATAAAAAGAGAACGCAAAGACACAGCATGATTTTGTTCTTCATATTTTTGTTTTGGTAGCTTAATGTGAGGAACATTTGTCAATTTTTTTGACACATGGAGTTTTGGCATTGTAGATTAGAATGGTAAATCTTTCACGTGGGGTAAAAGTTAGAAACAAGCAACATGTTTGCTTTTGCTTCAGCAGACAATTTAAATTAGATTACAATTAAATTAAATTATCATATATATATATATATATATATATATATATATATATATATATATATATATAATATTTATTTATTTTCTTTTGTCAAATGACATAAATTGTTAGAAAAATACAATTCATATTTATTTACGTCTATATCTATATCTTTAACTATATATATACACGCATATAAAATTATAAAATATATTTTGTTTTATGTACAATTCAGTGTATTCTTTTTATCAAATTACAAGTAAAAGAAAGCATACAATTCAATTACATATAGTAAAATATATATCAAAATATATATCAAAACATATATCAAAATAATGCAATTAAAATAAATGAATAAATAAATTCTATATATGTAGTGTATTCCACATAATTACACATCATTTATATAGTAAAAAATCTATTATGATAAATTATATAAATGTTTTACAGACACAGCAACACACAATATGTTAAAGGGTTATTTTACCCCAAAAATGAAAATTCTGTCATAAACCCATAAAACCTTCGTTCAAACACAAATTAACACATATTTTTGATGAAATCCGGGAGCTTTCTGACCCTGCATAGATCGCAACACAACCAGCACATTCAAGGCCTAGAAAGGTAGTAAGGATATTATTAAAATAGTCCATGTGACATCAGTGGTTCAACCATAATTTTATGAAGCTACAACAACACTTTTTGTGCACAAAGAAAACAAGCAGAGGGGTTTACAAGCAGAGGATTGCACACACATGAATAAATTGTTGAATAAAGTCATTTTTGTTTTCTTTGTGCGCAAGAAGTATTCTCATAGCTTCATAAAATTACGGTTGAACCACTGATGTCACATGGACTATTTAAACGATGTCCTTACTGCCTTTCTGGGCCTTAAATGTGTAAGTTGCGCTGATGTCTATGCAGGGTCAGAAAGCTCTCGGATTTCTTAAAAAATTATCTTAATTTGTGTTTCGATGATGAATGAAGGTCTTACAGTTTTGGAACGATGTGTGTAAGTAATTAATGACAGAATTTTTATTTTTGGGTCAACTATCCCTTTGTTGACAGGTTTTTGAGAGGTCAACACTGATACACACAGCCCTCAGGAGCCACTCTACCTCTGTACGAACTGTACAGTTTTAGTTCGTATGCGTGTTATGTATCTGATAACAGATGAACGTATCTGCAGACAGTGAAGGAGAGAGGGTCTGTCAGTGGACTTCAGTTTTTTATTTTTTTTGTGAGGCTTGTGTTGGTGTGTGAGTGTGTGTTATATAAGGTAAGGGTGAGCTGATAACAGTAGGAGGTGTGAAGAGCATGGCTCCCACAGGCGCTCTGTCCACTGCCATCAGATCACTTATTAAAGACCCTCATACACACACGCGCATCCTCCCGACGACCTGTCTACATACATTAGTGCTCCAGGTTGCATCAGCAGAACACCCGATCTGATCTAAATTCCATCAGTTTTCCCTCCCGCGGTCCTGCCAACGAGTGCACGGAATAAAAAAGTTGCTTTTCCATAACATGATCCACGATTTCCATTAAAAATGTCAGGACATTACGATGACAACAGGCTGAATATAGGAGCGTAATATAGAGTGTGAATATAGTCACAGTGTCTGAATATAAACTAATGAGGATATTACTGCATGTACTGTCAGACGTTATTGCCTGCGGTGCCGGGCCTTCACGGGTCACTAGATAGTGTGCTTGTGTGTGTGTGCACCTGAATTTTGTTTGTCTTGAGGGCTCACGCATTGAATGTGTATTGGTGTATTTTGCCCTTCACTAAAGTGTAGATGTTTTTATTGAGGTCGATGTGTTTGCAATCTGAATATACTTTATGTATAAAAGTGCTGTTTGTAGAAAGGCAGATGATTGATTGTCAGTTTGGCGTGTTTGTGTAACTGTCAGTGGAGTATAAACTCATTTCAGTATTGACAGAATCTACGCCTATGATCGATTTGAATTTATTCTAAACACAGGAACTGAATAAAAACAAGTATAATGGTATAAAAACAGCATGTTTTGCCAATCTTGAAAAGTGAAAAGAAGTAGCATCATGTTTGGTAAACAAAACATTTTAGTTCTGTTTATCTTAGAGAAGTTTGGTTTTTACTGTATGTAGGTACCAAAAGTTTAAGGTCCGTAAGATTATTTTTGAATGAAATTATTATTTTTTTATTCAGCAAGGATGCATTGAATATTTCAAATAAGTGCTTTTCTTTTGGTTTCCACCAAAAATATTAAGCAGGACAACTATTTTCAAAATTGATAATAGTCAGAAATGTTTCTTGAGCAGCAAATCAGCATATTAGAATGATTTCTGAAGGATCATGTGATGCTGAAGACTGGAGTAATGATGCTGAAAATTCAGTTTTGCATCACCAGAATAAATTACATTTGAAAATATATTATTTTAAATTGTAATAATATTTCACAATATTTGTTTCTACTATATTTTTGTTTAAATAAATGCTGCCTTGGTGAGTAGAAGAGACAAAATACAGTGGTGGCCAAAATTATTAGAACACTAGTATTTTCACCAGCTAAAAAATCTTTTGCTGTAGTGTGTCAGTAGGAAATGTCAGTTTACATTTCCAAGCCTTCATTTTGCTTTTAATTGTAATAGTCCAGTGAGATTTTTGTTTGTACAAGGAGTCTGACAACAGCCAGTGCTTCACACAGAGATCTGATCGCATCATCATCCAGTCTGTCTGGAATGACATGAAGAAACAGAACAAACTGAGACAGACTAAATCCTGAAGAACTGTGGTAACGTCTCCAAGACGCTTCAAGAGACCTACCTGAAAAACTATGCGCAAGTGCACCTAGGGCAAAAGCTGCTTTAAAAGCAAAGGATGGTCACACCAAATATTTATTTAATTTAGTTAATAGATGTTAATTGATAAAGAAAATCTCTTTATGGCATTATTTTTGACAGCATCCTCATTTTTACGCACCTAAAACTTTTAACAGTACTTTAGCTTTGCAGGTAGGTTTCTTGAAGCATCTTGGAGACGTTGCCACAGTTCTTCTCCTTGTACAAACAAAAATCTCACTGAATTATTACAATTAATGGCAAAATGAATGTTTGGAAATGTAAACTACTTCCTACTGACACACTACAGCAAAAAATAGAAACAACTGACTTAAAACCAATACTAGTGTTCTAATAATTTTGGCCACCACTGTAAAAACTAACCTTTAAAAACATAAAATTTCAGTAGTGCTTGAAATGTGTAAATGTTAAAATTTCCTTGTTACATAATACATTGAGTAATCAAATGGCTCTATCGTAATATTTAGTCTGATACTTATATACAATATGGTGCAGATATATAAATGACTACGTTATTTTTATTAATATTTTCATTTGTTAATTTCAGAAATCATCTATTTGTCCAGTTTAAATCTTTAGGTGTCCACTGGATCTGTGATTGACGGTAGATGATGACAGTAATGCTGGGAAAGCGATCTGGGCTGATGGGGACATTGGGTTGTGGTGTGTGTGCTGCATCCCAAAGGGAGTGTTGAGTTGCTCTCTGCATTGGCGTTCTGCAGCGGTGTCCAAAAACATGATACTGCTTTGCCCCCTCCCACCCCTGCCTTTTTCTACCACATCATGTTTTTTTTTTTTTTTTTTTCCTCTGTGTGATTAACAGAGAGGCAGTAAAGGTCAGCCGCTTTCAAAATGATGGTGTGTTTGGCTGTCAGAGCACAGCTGCATGTCCATTGCTCTATGAACCCATTTGTTGTCGATTTTAATCCACTTATAGGCTAAGAAATGTGGCAGAAATCTTGTTTAGCATGACACAACTTATATATTGTAAAGATCGAGATTGAACTATAGACCATTTCGCTAGATGTAAGCAACACTGGTCCAGAAGCACTTCCTGTTTTTTTGTTTTATATTTTTATTTCACATATACAAGTACATCTTAAAGGTGCTAATGTAACATTTTCATCCAGTCAAATGTTATGTTGGTTGTATTTTTTTGTGATGTTTGTGTAAAGTTAAAAAAAAAAAAAAAAAGAAACAGGAAGTGCATCGGGACCAGTATGTTTACATCTGACGAAATGGTCCATAGGCATATGCAGATGAGTGTATATGGGTTTTTCTACAGTTAGTAGTACTTTTGGGGACATTTGTACTAGGATATGCATATGGGATGTAACAATATTATCAATATCGTGATATCGTGATAGCAAAACTGTCTCGATATTATCGTGGTCACATGATGATATGAAACGATAGGTTTTCTGGGGAAAAATTATAGTTTTAAAATATATTTAAACTTCTTATTCTAACATAAAAGGTCTTTAAAGCTGTGTTTTGGGCCATTATGCTTTGGCACAGTATCTGTCAAATTAACTAAAACAGAAAGCACAATATGGCTTAATCCCTTCATCAAGACTATACATTTCAAAAGCGTAGCAAGCACTTCGTTTAGGCGATCAGCTCGAGATCCGGTGTTTTCTGCGTCTCGGAACGGCTCTGTTCACAGTTTAGGAATGCAGCAGTCACCGGTTAGGCTTTATTTTTGCAATAGATGATCACAGCATTTCACTAGATTTGTTGTGAGACGTGTTTTTGTAAGCATGTTTTCACTGAAGCTGGAGTTCTCTGTCAAAATAAATGCTCTACTGCCATTTCCGTCAAAATAGAAGCAAACTGCAGTATGAATTGCTGACAGTTAGTGATTTAAATGCGTAACGTTTCTGCAGTCCAAATTCAAAATATCTTTCAAGTGTAGAAATTAGGAAGAAGTATTGTAATTTCCCTACTGTTGTGTAAAGCAAAAATATACCTATGAAATATTCATTTTCATTTATTTTACAGTGCAATTGTTTAAGTCCCCTTTAAAGTTCAGGTACAAGTCAAGTTTTTTCTATCTAAAGTTTTCTTAGTTAAGAAAATAGGTTGGAGCTCTTAATTTTGCACTCTCAAAGTGGAAAATAATTTTAAATATAAAGTAATTAAACTTTAAAATGTACAAAATGTACATTTTCTTCAATTCTTCGTTTTACTTTTTTTTTAAAAAAGTATAAATATAGCATTGTGGACTTCATCGCGATATTATTGGATTGGATTTTTAAAGAAACAAATACTTGAATTCAAAGGAAAAATGTATTAAATTGATCAGAAGGGACAGTAAAGACATATATAATGTGTCATGGTTTCTACAAAAATACCAAGCAGCACAACTTTTTTCAACATTGATAATAATAATGTTTCTTGAACAGCAAATCAGCATATTAGAATGATTTCTGAAGGATCATTCCAGATCGGAAGACTGGAATAATTATGCTGAAAATTCAGCTTTGCATCACAGGAATAAATTAGATTTTAAAATAATTTGAAGAGAAAACAGTCATTTTAAATTGTAATATTTCCCATTATTACTGTTTTTACTGTATTTCTGGTCAAATAAATGCAGCCGTGGTAAGCATAAGAGACTAATTCTTACAAACCTTGTTTTTTCTGAAAAATATGGTATAAGCCTTGCTAATGCAAGGTTAGCTGTCAATGTACTTTAAATTTATAAAATAAAAATAAATGGATTGTTAAAATTCTAAGCAACTAACCATTCTGGTATGATTCTAATGACAGATAAATCTTATAATGACAGATCTCATTGTTCTCTAGAAGAAACAGTTAAGGTTTCTTTTGTGACTTTTCTCTCATATACTATGTATCACAATGTCCAAATCAGGCCCGATTTACTATGTTTCAGACACAGACGGCTCAGTACACTTGCAACAGAAGAGAAAGTAAGTAAGTGAGATCATTGTGTACTGTTGAGTGAGCAGTGATTGTGTTTAAGGTCATTGGGAAGGTCTAGTGGTGTTGTAGATGTAGCTGTTTCACAGGACTCGCAGTTCGCATCCTATAGCATTTCTGTCACATGGACATCGGCGGCTAAATGCACAGCCTTTAGTAACACAATAGCAGTCTAAATGGCTTTTCTGAAAGAGATCCCGCTCCGCACATTATTTATTCATACTGCTGGTCACTGCAACCTTGGGCCCCGATCAGAGAGAGAGAGTGAGAGAGAAGAACAAAGAAAAAAGGCGGATTGGTATAGAAGTTTGAGATGAGGGGAGTGGAAGGAGGGGTCGTCTGAGTTTTGGTTTCTGTCCTTGAGAGTGCAGCGCAAGAAGGATCAATACAGTTCTGAAAACAGAAAGATCAGATGGCAAAAAATCACTCCACACCACATACTGATCAAGACACAAGGTCATACGACAACAGAGAGACAGAGAGCAGAAAACACGGGCTGCGGATCAGGGCCGAAGCAACTCGTTCAGAGTTTGGGGAAGTTTATCGTTGTGGCTGAAAGTTTGGGCGAGACGTATCAAAGAAATTGTCTTCTTTTTTTTTTTTTTTTTTTTTTTTTTTTTTAATTATCCAGCAAACTTTAATTTATGTCACATCAATGAGCCATGGTTATTGATATCGCCAGTTGCAGGCATCTATCTATCTATCTATCTATTGTTCTTTCATTCTCTTTCTATCGTTCTGTTGTTTTGTCTGTCATTCTTTCATTTATTTCGTTCTATCTATCTATCTATCTGTCTGTCTATCTATCTATCTATTGTTCGATCTATCGTTCCTTCGTTCTATCTATCGTTCTATTGTTCTGTCTAGCATTCTTTTATTCTATCTATCTATTGTTCTTTCATTCTCTTTCTGTCGTTCTGTTGTTTTGTCTGTCATTCTTTCATTATTTCGTTTTATCTGTCTGTCTATCTATCTATCTATCTATCTATCTATCTATCTATCTATCTATCCATCTATCTATCGTTGCATCATTCTATCTATCATTCTAGCGTTCTTTCATTCTGTCTGTCTGCCTGTCTGTCTGTCTATCTATCTATCTTTCTTTCTTTCTATCTATCTATCTAGTTCTTATTAGTTCTGTAGCCATTTTTTTAAAAGAAACATTTATTAAAAGAAACATGTTTTGTCTTGACCTTTTTTCTTTTTAAAGTCTTTTTTCCCCTTTTCCTGACATTCAAAATTGAATTTGGTTCTGTGTCTTTTTACTACTGCAGTTCAAATTCTGGATTTTTTTTTTTTTTTTTTTTTTTTTCAGTTGAAGGCAGCATACATATGAAAAAAAGTGGAATTTCTTTCTTTTTTCTTTCTTTTCATTCTTTCTTTCTTTCTTTCTTTCTTTCTTACTTTCTTTCTTTTCTTTCTATTTTTTGTATACAACCGCCTATATTTCAGATCATTCATATGCCCCCGTCTGGAGACTGACAGGAAACAGCATTGAGGAAGATGAGGATAAAGGTTGTGATGGCAAGACACATATAGAGCAGAAGGAATATTAAAGCAGTGTGCTGGTTCTGTGAGTTGTGTAAAGCCCCCAGTGGTGGAGTGTTCTAGAAAGCGCGGTTCTCGTTGGCACCTCAGTGTGCGCAGCATCTAAATGCATTACACCAGACGGCTTCGCACAGAAATGCTGTTTAACAGCCTCTGATTGGCCACGAGAGAGAACGAGTTATAGGAGGAGGGTTAGACACAAATGTTTTAACTTGTACCAGATGTCTTGTTGTACCATTGGTAATAGCGGGAGGGAGAGACTCGGTCATCAGAAATGTTTGATGTTTGAAGAGCTGATGTTATTGGATGAGTAAATACTGTTTTAAAGAGGTCACATTGTAGAAAACATGTTTTTTGAATTGAAACTGTGCAGACATTCGCAATTCAGACTAGGCTAGGCTGCAAAATTTATTAATTGTAAAATTTATAAATTAATTCATTGTAATTTGGAAGCAAGTGTGATTGTGGTTCATAGGATAGTGAATTAGTGTCATTTACATATATAATCTTGAAGGTACAGTAACATAAAGAGCCTGTTTAATGTGTTATTTTGGAGAGAGGGAGGAAAATGCTTATTTACCTTTCCGTTCTTATAAGTGTGAAGAACATTTTAAAGTCCTATAAAGAACCTTTTGTGCAATGGAAAGATTACATGGGTGATAAAGGTTCTTCATGGAGCCATCGATGCCAATCAAGAGTCTTTATTTTTTGTATTTGATCACAGAGAAACAACTGAGATTTTAAAGACTTCTCAGTTGTCATTTTCCCAGTACTGCAATCTTTCTCCATCTATCACGTCTCAATTTCAGCATTCTCTCGATCGAACTGTTCACATTACATTCTGTCAGCGCTCTGCCGCATGCTTCGGTCAGCACTGACATCATCACAGTCATCATAACTGTGTCCCTTTAGCTCATCTGCTAAAGCATGTCACTTACGTTGCCAAGGTTGTGTTTTCAATTCCCAGGGAGCACACATGATGGTAAATGAAAGCCTGTTTGTGGAAAAGCCGAATGAATCAATGCTAGAAATGCAGTAATCATCATCATCATTGCGATTCGGTTTCCTGTTCCAGACATTGCTCTCTCAAACTGATCGATCTCAGATTGTTGTTGATTGCCATCCAAGAGGAACTGGATCTCTCCTCTGATCATGTGGCATATTTAACTTAGCGCTCAGTGATTATAGAACATCACAGATGGATCGGACAGGTCGCTGATGAGCTACGTGTCAGTGAAATCCTGTAAAGTCAGGCCTAGCCAGGCTTTTGACTATGGCCTTGAATACTGACCCTCAGTTTTTGTGACCAAGAACCGCCCACTTAAACAGGAAATCTTTAAATGTTATGTCTTTGTATGTTCAGATGAAAGACACAGGAAGTTATAAAAAGTTAAGCTTTTTTGGGACATTTTCAGAAAAGAAATTCAGTTTTTAATTTTTGCAATTTAATGTGCTCTTGCTTGCTGTTGTCAAGGGCATGAATGAGAATTAATCAAATCAAATTGCTGTGCAAAATTACTTAAAATTAATTCAAATGAATGGCAAGAGTATTTCCAGTTTCCAGTAGAACAGAAAAAGCTCCATGTGCAGTATACAAGTATAGTTTTTATTCATATTTTGAATAAAATTTTAGAATTTTGAATAAAAGGTATGTATGTAGGGTTTAGGTATGTAAAAGGTTTAGGTTTTGTAGTAATTATGTTATGTGCTTTTATCATTCATTAATTTATTTGTGTTTTAGTTTTAGTAATTTCAGTACATAAACTGATTTCAGATAGTTACCAAACATTTCTCATTTTTTTGGTATTTATTTTTTATCTAATATTAAAATTTTATTTTATTCCAGCTTTCAATTGTAAATAAATTAGTAAATAATGCTTTGTATTAGTTTTCGTTAAATGTAAAAATTATTTATATTATTAACTTTTATTTTCATATTTATGTTTCCTTTTTTCAGTTAATTTAGTTTAGGCTTTTGTATGTAAAAGTTTAGGTTTTGTAGTAATTTTGTTATGTGCTTTTATCATTCATTCATTCATTCATTTAGCATTATTTGTATTTCAGATTTAGTACGTATTTCAGTACATAAACTGATGTACTTAATAATACTTCGTATTAGTTTTAGTTAATTGTAAAAAAAAAAAATTCATATTATTCATATTTTAAAATAAATGTTTTTAATAAAATGATACATATTTTCAAATGACGGCATAACCACAATATGAATTAAAATATGTGTGCTTTAAATGTGCTGCAAGTCCTTTAAATGGCATCAAGTTTAATGCCATTGGTTCTCACGTGTCATGTGACCCAGATTTGAGTGGTACTGTAGAGGGGAGTATCATAACAGAATATGCTCTCGTATGAAGGCTTGAAATATAGCTCAGTCGCATATCGCATGGACTACTTTTATGATGCTTTTTGGTGTCCTTTCCATTTCTGAGATTTGACATTTTGCCTAACATCATTTGTGTCTCACAGAAGACTGAAAATAATATGTTAATCAAACAACACTAGGGAGAGTAAATGATAACAACATTTCAATTTTGGCATGAACAGCTTCTCTTTGTGATATGTGCATGTAAACATGGCGGTTGCTTTCTGTAGGCTTGTTTGTAGGACAGAAGTGTGATCTTGAAGGTGTGCGGCATCAGGCCGCAGAAGGACTAACGCTGTGTACATCCCACGTGCAGCAGATGTATTTCTGCCCTCATTGTGTCCGCGAGCAGAAAAAGCCACCTCACACTTACACTCTCATTTATTACGCTCGGCGTGGGAAGTTTAATAGAGCTGCTGTTTGTGTAACATATGGAGAGGTTTAAATACTCCGCAGCGCTGCGTGTTATTTGATTAGGATTGATTTCAGTGAACAGAGGTGCAGATGAGAACGGGAGATGAGCTGGCAAAATCTGACACTGCTTGGGTTCTTTCTTTCCTGCTGTTTTATGGTTTATACGGAATTAGTTTTCTAAATATTAGCACAGGACATCTGTGAATTCATGTACGGACACTTTATAATTGTTACTAAGATGGGAGTGGATCTGTTGATGTTACGGAAAGTCGTTTGTTTAGGATGCTTGCATTACAAAACCTATTGAAATAAACAGACTTAGTTATAGTTTAACAAATAATTATAATTATTTGAAGAGTTCAGATGCAAAACCAGCTAAAAGCCATCTCGGTCAAAAATGAGATAATGATACTGAGTGAATGCTCTTGACACATATTATACATCCATCAAATACTTTTTCTTCAAACTCGCTAAAATACCAGCCTCAGCCCAATCAGAAGTACTGCTACTTACATAGAAACCTATATATCTGAGCCTGATAAAAATGCATTTTTTAAAGAAAGACCTCAGATGGATTTAGCTGGTTTTGCATCTGAACTCTTCATTTATATTTAATTGTAATTGCATATATATTTATAGCACTTATGCGCTACCATTCATTTGTTTGGTGAACGTAAGATATTTTTTGAAAAAAAAAAAAAAAGTCTCTTAACCAAGGCTCCATTTATTTGACAAAACACAATAATATTATGAAATATTATTAGAATTTAAAATAACTGTTTTCTATTTGAATATATTTTAAAATGCAATTTATTCCTATGATGCAAAGCTACGTTTCCAGCATCATTACTCCAGTCTTCAGTGTCATATGATCCTTCAGAAATCATTCTAATATGCTGATTTGCTGCTCAACAAATGTTTCTTATTATTATCTGTTAAAAACAGTTGTGCTGCTGAATATTTTAATATTTTAAATGCTTTTAAGACTCTCTTTAGGACTTTGATGAACAGAAAGCTCAAAAGAACAGTATTTATTTTAGACAGATTTTTTTCTAACGTTAAAAATGTGTTTTCTGTCACTTTTGATCAATGTAACGCATTTTTGCTCTGAAAAATTGATTTCTTTAAAAAAGTCTTTTGAACGTTTTTTTATGTTTAAAATATAAAAAAGGCTCTTCTGGTCACCAAGCCTGGATTTATTTAATCCAAAATACAGCCAAAAATGTGCAATTTTGAAATTTTTTTTACCAATTCAAATAACGGTTTACTATTTGAATAATATATAAAATGTAATTTATTCCTGTGATCAAAGCAAAATTTTCAGCATTATTACCCCAGTCTTCAGTGTCACATGATCCTTAAGAAATCATTCTAATATGTTGATTTGCTGCTCAAGAAATATTTATTTTTATTATCAATGTTAAAAACAGTTGTGCTGTGGAATATTTTAATATTTAAAATGCTTTTAGGACTCTCTTTAGGACTTTGATGAACAGAAAGCTCAAAAGAACAGTATTTATTTTAGACAATTTTTTTTCTAACATTAAAAATGTCTTTTCTGTCACTTTTGATCAATGTAATGCATTTTTGTTCTGAAAAACTGACTTCTTTAAAAAGTCTTTTGAACGTTTTTTTATGTTTAAAAAAAAGTCTCTTTTGGTCACCAAGCCTGCATTTATTTAATCCAAAGTACAGCAAAAACAGTAAAATTTTGAAACATTTTTATTATTTAAAATAACAGTTTACATTTTAAAATATATTCAAATAGTAATTTATTCCTGTGATCAAAGCTAAATTTTCTGTTTCAGATAAATGCTGTTCTTCCGAGCTTTTCATCATATAAACCTGAGAAAATTCTACTCAGCTGTTTTCAACATAATAGTGATAATAATAATAATAATAAATGTTTTATTGAGCAGCAGTTCAGAATATTAAATTCGACTTTGAAATCACAGAAATAAATTAGATTTTAAAATATATTCATATAGAAAACAGTTATTTTAAAAAGTAAAAATATTTCTAAATTTTACTGTTTGTGCTGTACTTTGTTTGTACTCCTCACTGTTCAAAAACGTTTGACTGGTAGTGTGTATTTGTATGATAAATATAATTTATATATGTGTATAAGTATCTGTAATATATATAAAATATAACAGATAAATGTTGCATTTTTTGATAGAATATTGAACTGAAATGTCACCATTAAAACTGATCTAACTCTTTTTGCTTAGTGAAGACCTTCATGATGATAATAGACTCTTCCGCTTCACATTGGGATCCTGCTCACCAGGTCTGTGTTTATTTGGCGATAATGACCCGTAATTATCCTGAGTATTGCACGGCTACTTACCGAATAAATAGCGTACACCTTTTAGGCTAATTGTACATTTTACCTTATTTATTTTACTGGTTTTGCAGCACTTTAGCAATACAAACGGACAGTTTCTGTCATGCCAATAAAGCTCAAAATTGAATTGAGAGAGCGAGAGCGAGAGCGAGAGCTAGAGCGAATGAGAGAGGGAAAGAAAGGGATACGAGATTTTAGAGTAATACACAGTGTAAAGCTAAGCTGCAAACGTTGAGCTTTTGTGTGTAGTAATCACTCTTCACCGATTTAACATGCTCGCACATAAAAAGCCCAGCAATGAGCATTAAATGCGCTTACAGTAGCAATAACCCAGTGCTAGCGCTGAAGAGGACCACAGCCGCCCAGATTTAAGCAGGCTTGACAGGCATTAAGCAATAAACGTCTCTTTGCGGATGCTTGACTTGAATTGGTGTCACTCGCAGAGAACTTAATTTATAGAGGCAGTTATAGGATAGGCGGAAAGAGAAAACCTCAAGCGGAGAGAGAGAGAGGGTTTGGAAAAATGGGAGTGGGATGATAAAAGCTCTCTTCGGACGCGAGAAGCTTTCCCTGAGGACGTCAGGTAAATGTACTTTATGATTTCAGTTCAGCACGAAAACTATTTTTCCTCACACAACCTGGCTAAAAATCACAGAGCGTATTACCTCAATCTTAAAGGGTTAGTTCACCCAAAAATGAAAATTCACCCTCTTGTCGTTCCAAACTCGTAAGACCTTGTTCGTCTGTTATATGAACTATTTTATCAATGTCCTTATTACCTTTCTGGGCCGTTTGAACGTTTCAGTTAGGTTGCTGTTTATGCGGGGTCAGAGAGCTCTTGGATTTCATCAAAAATATCTTAATTTTGTTCTGAAGATATACAAAGATTATAGAGAGAGAGTACTTAATGACATAATTTTCATTTTTGGGCGAACTATCCCTTTAAAAAAGTTCTTTGTTGGCATTTATCCATGAAACTTTTTACAGGTTCTTTATAGTGGAAAAAGGTTCTTTAGATGATTAAAATGTTCTTCACACTAATACAAAAATGGTTTGTTTTCACTGAAAGATGCTTTAGGGAACTTTTTAAGCAGACAATGAGAAATCTAATCCTAATTGCTCTATATTATGTTTTCTTTTCATTTATTTTGACCTTTGTCAAATGCCGTAACTAAAGCTAAAAAAGTAATATTCCTCATTTGCTGTCTGTTTCAGCTTCATTATGGACTTTTTGTCAGCTTTGAGTAAAATAACATTCTGTGGTTTTCTGTGGTTGTTGTTAAATATCTACTATAATGGAAAATATATATATATATATATATATATATATATATATATATATATATATAAACTTAAACTACACTACAAAAGTTTTTGAACGGTAAGATTTTTACTTTTTTTTCTAAGGAGTCTCTTCTGCTCACCAAGCTTCCTTTTATTTGATTCAAAATACAGCAAAAGCCGTAATAAATAATAATGAATAAGTAATAATGAAATATTTTTTAATATTTGAAATAACTGATTTCTGTTTGAATATATTTTAAAATGTAATTTATTTCTTTGATTAAAGCTACATTTTCAGCATCATTACTCCAGTCTTCAGTGTCAAATGATCCTTCAGAAATCACTCTAATATGCTGATTTGCTGCTCAAGGAACATTTTTTTATTGTCATTATTATTATCAGTATTTAAAGCAGTTAAGTACATTTTTTTCAGCATTCTATTCTGATGAATAGAAGGATCCAAAGATCAGCATTTATCTGAAACAAACAGCTTTTGTAACATTATGCACTATACCATTCAAGCTTGGAGTCAGTATAATTATTATTTATTTATTTTTTTTTTTTGGAGGGGGGGGGGGGGGATTGTAGAAATTAATACTTTTATTTAGCAAGGATGCTTTAAATTGATTCAAAATGATGATAAAGACATTTATAATGTTACAAAAGATTTCTATTTTAGATAAATGCTGTTCTTAATAATAATAATAATAATAATAATAATAATAATAATAATAATATATGTTTTTAAAATCAGAATATTAGAATGATTTCTGAAGGATCACTGGAGTGATGATGCTAAAAATTCAGCTTTAAAATTACAGGAATAAAATAAATTTTAAAATATATTAAAATAGAAAACAGTTATTTTAAACAGTAAAAATAGTTCAAAATTTTTTTACTGTACTTTGGATCAAATAACTGTAGACTTGGTGAGCAGAAGAGACTTCTTTAAAAACATTAAAAAGTTTTTAACTGCTACTGTATAAGAAAATGAGAAATAAAATAAGATAAATGAAGTAAAGTTTTTTAAATATTTAGTTTTAGTTAACATTAATTGTATTTAATTTTATTTA
This sequence comes from Cirrhinus mrigala, assembly GCA_036247105.1. NCBI lineage: Eukaryota > Metazoa > Chordata > Actinopteri > Cypriniformes > Cyprinidae > Cirrhinus > Cirrhinus mrigala. Next base: position 31,802,305 of record CM070019.1, on the reverse strand, counting down.
TTTATTTATTGTTTGTTTGTTTTACTTTTAGTTTTAATTCATGATGATAACCCTGCCCTTGGTCTGAACAAACAGAATGGCAGGATAGGATTTAGAAAGCATATCAGAATATTGTACAGCATATTGTGAACCTGATTTTGGAGTAGAGAGAGATGAAGAACGCTAGGGTACAGCTAACAGAGACTCATGGGATTTCTTTCCCAAGAGCAGCCAGAAAAGCCTGTGTGAAGAAAGAGGGAGACAGACAGACAGGGTTTGCGCAGTCAGTTGGGATCTCTGGAGCAGTAAAACACGGTGATGTGTGGCAGCTGTTGATGTTGAGAAGGGCAGCGTTGTCTCTATCTCTGGTTCATCTGTTTCATGACCAATTTTTCGTCCTCTGTTGCACTTCCTGTAGCTGCAGCCTTTCGGTGTCTGTTGCCATCAGCTGTCCTCTCCTTTCTGTGTCTGACGCACTTCTCTTCGTATCACTGAGGCTTTGAAAGTTGCTGTGCCACAGTGACTTTGCGCTGCTGTAAGTGAGCCGTCTGAGGCCGCTGTAATGATAGCCTATCCAGCGCCATCTGTCTTACATCTGCCTGCGCTGGCCCTTTGAGAGCCACGATGAATCAACACGATGATGGCAGAGTTTTGGGCTGCTGAGAAAACAAACAGGACATTTTTTTTTTTTTTTTGAAAATTCACAACCAGTGGTGGATCCTGATATAGGCGTCAACACTCTCAGGGATGACACAGATCAGAGCTTCAGAGTTGCGATTCAGAGGTTCAGAGCTGTGACTTACAGTAGCAACTTTTCTCATTATAGAACATTTAATAAAATACTGTATGTAAATGTATATGCAAATCAGCATTTTGCCTTCATTAATTTATTAGTCCATGGACTTTATAGATAGATGGATGTGTTCACTTGTTATATTAAATATTATATATGCTAACTGAAATGATCATTACTGTAAAATGTTAGCATATTTTCTTTATATTGTTGTAATATTATATATTATATTATATCATTCAATATATAACATATATTAAAAATAATTCACTGATTGAAATGTATTTAAATTAAATATATTAACATCAGATTTGGTGTTGAAAAATTAAAGATTAAAAAAACTAAAATATTATTTTTTTGTAAAACTAACTATATGTAAAAACTATATAAAAATTTGGTGTTGGGAAGTTGCTAGGAATTTAGAAATTGCTACTACATTTGACAATTAACAGCAAGTAGTGTGCTGAATTAAACATTCAATTTTGCTGTAGAAAACTGTATTTTCTTGTAAAACAAACAAACAAAAAAAATCTTTGTTTTATTTTCAACTTAAAAATTCAGGTCTAAAAAAAAATAAATAAAAAATAGGTGTATTGAACTGACACTAAACATTTTTACAGGATTTATGAATAAAAATTAATGTTAACAAATTAAATTTGTTAAAAAAATCTTTGTTTTATTTTCAACTTTAAAAAAAAATCAGGTCAAATACAAAGAAAAATTGTATTGAACTAAGACTGAACATTTTTTACAGCATTTGTTAATATAAATTGATGTTAACAAATGTAATAATTTGTTATTATATTGTTGCCAAATTTATATCTATGTAGCTATCTATCTGTTATATATATATATATGTGTGTGTGTGTGTATATATATATATATTTATATATATATATATATATATTTTTTTTTTTTTTGCCAAAAGTATTCGCTCACCCATCCAAATAATCGGAATCAGGTGTTCCAATCACTTCCATGTCCACAGGTGTATAAAATCAAGCACCTAGGCATGCAGACTGTTTTTACAAACATTTGTGAAAGAATGAGTCGCTCTTAGGAGCTCAGTGAATTCCAGCGTGGAACTGTGATAGGATGCCACCTGTGCAACAAGTCCAGTCGTGAAATTTCCTCGCTCCTAAATATTCTACAGTCAACTGTCAGCTGTATTATAAGAACGTGGAAGCGTTTGGGAACGACAGCAACTCAGCCACGAAGTGGTAGGCCACGTAAACTGACGGAGCGGGGTCAGCGGATGCTGAGGCGCATAGTGCGAAGAGGTCGCCAACTTTCTGCAGAGTCAATCGCTACAGACCTCCAAACTTAATGTGGCCTTCAGATTAGCTCAAGAACAGTGCGCAGAGAGCTTCATGGAATGGGTTTCCATGGCCGAGCAGCTGCATCCAAGCCATACATCATCAAGTGCAATGAAAAGCGTCGGATGCAGTGGTGTAAAGCACGCCGCCACCGGACTCTAGAGCAGGGGAGACGCGTTCTCTGGAGTGACGAATCGCGCTTCTCCATCTGGCAATCTGATGGACGAGTTTGGGTTTGGCGGTTGCCAGGAGAACGGTACTTGTCTGACTTTATTGTGCCAAGTGTAAAGTTTGGTGGAGGGGGGATTATGGTGTGGGGTTGTTTTTCAGGAGCTGGGCTTGGCCCCTTAGTTCCAGTGAAAGGAACTCTGAATGCTTCAGCATACCAAGACATTTTGGACAATTGCATGCTCCCAACTTTGTGGGAACAGTTTGGAGCTGGCCCCTTCCTCTTCCAACATGACTGTGCACCAGTGCACAAAGCAAGGTCCATAAAGACATGGATGACAGAGTCTGGTGTGGATAAACTTGACTGGCCTGCACAGAGTCCTGACCTCAACCCGATAGAACACCTTTGGGATGAATTAGAGTGGAGACTGAGAGCCAGGCCTTCTCGTCCAACATCAGTGTGTGACCTCACAAATGCGCTTCTGGAAGAATGGTCAAAAATTCCCATAAACACACTCCTAAACCTTGTGGACAGCCTTCCCAGAAGAGTTGAAGCTGTTATAGCTGCAAAGGGTGGACCGACGTCATATTGAACCCTATGGATTAGGAACGGGATGTCACTTAAGTTCATATGCGAGTCAAGGCAGGTGAGCGAATACTTTTGGCAATATAGTGTGTGTATATATATATGTGTATATGTGTATATATATATATATATATATATATATGATATTCTATCAGAACAAATTTTTAAATGTATTTTTTGTTTATTAAAATATATAAAAGTATAAAATGTATTAAAGGTTATACTATTACTATATATAAAATAATATTTCAATATTGTTAAGTGCTCAAGTGATGTGAGTTAATGCTTAATTGTAAATAAATATAATATTATAAATATTATAAATAAACTGTAAAATTTATAAATTATTTTGTCGTTTTTGTATCTGATTCAGGTATTTTTCCAAAACAGATAATGACACAACACAAATGGTTAGTGCAATTCCTTACTTTGTGGGCCTGTTCTGAGTTGTTGGTTGAATAGGACTGCTATACTACAACTTTTTTAATGATTTTGCCCCATCAAACGTCTTTCGACCAGCTTTTCTGTCCTTTGCCACCAAAAGGATAGGTTAGTCCCAGCAGGAGCTCTCTCTCCCTTCCTCTGTGTTAATTTCTCACCCAGTACACCTGATAAATGAACAGCAGCTGTGTCCCAAATCCACAGGCAAATAAACCTGAATAAACACAAAGCTCGTCGTTTACACAGGTCGGTGTAATCCCATAATCCTTTGCACGTACGTCCTAACCTTCCCGCCGCCCCCAGCACTGCCAACTACAATCGGCCGCTCACCCGTGTGGGGCCCTGTTCAGAGGTGACCCCGGCTGTAATGGAAGCAGCTTACTGATGTCCAGAGGTGGAGAGGTGTAGGAGATTACACAGGCTTTACTTTGTGATTTTCACTTGACCTTACACACTCAATGCAAAGATTGTTTGAAGGAGTCAAAAGAATGATCGAGATGGATGAGCCTGTGATTACAGACAGTCTGACCGCTATACTTACGTAAGGGTCAAACTTATTGACTACAACTGAACACCCTGATCATCTTTGTGACCGGTCTTTTTATGCTTATAAGTACACTTTTTTTTTTTAGCAGTTTTAACTCTAGGTTCACTTTGTAGGAGAAAAGAAGTCTTGTACATGGTTTACATGGTTATTACTTATATACAGTAAAGTCCGAAACCACTTTCCTACTTTTTTCTCATATATATTTATATTTTATCATTTTAACATATATTTGAATTAACATTTTAAAATAAAAAATCAATTATATTTGTTAATATGACTAATTGTTTTAATCATTTTTATGATGTTGTACTGTTTTTATTTTGATCTTAATTTTTATTTTGTATTATTTTTATTGATGTTTTTATTTTATTTTATTTAGTTTTATAATTTTAAATTAGAAAATAAGTTTTATATTGTAAGTTAAATAGTTATAAGTTAAATATTGTAATGTCAAAAAATGCATGAAAAAAATGCATAAAAAGAGAAAGCGATACAATTTAAAATGGAAAAAACAAAAACAAAAATATGGTAACACTTTAGTATAGGGACCAATTCTCACAATTAACTAGTTGCTTATTAGCATGCCTATTATTAACATTTTAATATATCTTTTGAACCTCACTGCCGTTTGGGATCAGTAAGATTTTTAATGTTTTTAAAGAAGTCTTTTCTGCTTATCAAGGCTGTGTTTATTTGATTAAAAATACAGAAAACAGTAATATTGTGAAATATTATTGCAATTTACAATAGTGGTTTTATATTTTAATATACTTTAAAATAGAATTTATTCCTGTGATGCAGTGCTGAATTTTCAGCATCATTACTTCAATAATTTATTTTTTTGGGGGGAACCTGTGATCATTTTTTCAGGATTCTTTGATGCATCAAACATTAAAAAGAGCAGCAGTTATTTAAAATAGAAATATTTTGTAACAATATACATTACCTTTCAAAGTTTGGGGTCAGTCAGTGTTTTTCTTTCTTTCTTTGTTTGAAAGAAATGTGTTCAACTGATAAAAAGTGATAGTAAAGACTTGGCTGATGGCTGATGAAAATTCAGCTTTGCATCACAGAAATAAATTATATTTTAAAGTATATTAAAAAAGAAAACTTTTATTTTAAATTGCAATAATATTATTCTTTTTCTTTCTGTATTTTTAATCAAATAAATGGAACTTTGATGAGCATTTGAGACTTCTTTAAAAACATAAAAAATCTTACTGATCCCAAACTTTTGAATGGCATTGTTCCTTACTATTAATAAGCAGCAATTTAAGAGTTTATTGAGGCAAATGTTTAGTTAATGCTTTGTTAATAGCAAGAATTGGACCTTAAAATAAAGTAGCATGCGCTTAATTGAAATTGTTTTCCTGTTTATTATTAGCTCATGAGTCTCTGAATGTCGTCCCCTGCAGGTGCGGTGGACCAAGACAGCGGGCAGCGCTTCCGACAAGTTCCAGGAGACGTCTATCTTCAATGAGACTCTACGGATCCCCAACATCCAGAGAGTGCAGGGCGGCCGTTACTACTGCAAAGCTGAGAACGGGGTGGGGGTGGCTGCCATCAAGTCCATTCGCGTAGATGTGCAGTGTAAGTGATAGGGCCACGATCCCTCCTCTTCCCGACCTGATCCCTCCCGGATTTCCTGCTGGAGGTGAATCAGTGTGAACTCTCCAGAGCTCCATCTCTGTCCTAGTGCTGGAAATCGGTGTGGGAGGTTATGGTAAACAGGAAGGGAAGCGATGCTCAGGTGCGCTGCCAAGACAAATGAGGAAACACATTATAGCGCCAACCAGCATTTGGGGAGATTTAAAAAGCCGTGATTGATGGACGTATGGGCTGCACTTGATAGATGCGCCTGGAGAGTTCGGGTGAATGAATTGGAAGGATCTCGAGTGAGAGTTGAAGTCATAGTTCAGGCAGGGTCACACTCTTTATGTGTGTAAGGGATTCCCTGCAGTGCTGCCCAGCACCACTGACCCACTGTCCCATTGAGCCAAGGGTCAGGTCAGCGGCTACAGCCAGACCCCACAAAAACCACCTGCAGAAGACTCCTCACTCTCTCAGACTAACCTCCAGTTCAACACAAACAACCTTAACGGCTTTTCATTCAGAACTAGTTTTAAGTTTAATTTTTTACACACTTAATCATTTTATACATATCAATTTTACATTGTATTCATTTGGCAGACGGTTTTATCCAAAGCAACTTACAGCTGAGGAAATCAACAAGCGCTTCATCATAAGATGGCAATAAACACAAGAAGATTTCAGTCATCGTTGAAAACAATAAAAGCTAGGACAGAAAGATATGAAGGGAAAGTGAGAGTATAGAAAAAGTGAAAGTAATAGGTTTGTGATCATTTTTATTGCTTTTTAAATATCTTAAATATTATTTATATATACAGTATATATCTAAAAATAAAATATTTTTTAGATTATTTATTATATAATTGTTTACAGTTATTTAATAATAATAATAATAATAATAATAATAATAATAATAATTATTATTATTATTATTATTATTATTGTTATTATTATTATTATATTTTAGATTTGCAAAACTGAAATTAACGTTTTATTTATTCTTTTTTTTCTATTAAAAAACTAATAATGGTGATTTTTTTTTTTTTTTTTTTTTGATTTTTACATGTCTTAAGTATTATTTATATATACACAGTATATATCCAAAAGCATAATTATTCTATATATAATTCTTAGATTTATGTTGTTATGTTACTATATATTTATAGTTATTCATATAAGTAATTATAGTTATTAAATAATAATAATAATAATAATAATAATAATAATAATAATAATAATAATAATAATAAATATTTTTTAAATATTTTTAAATTAACTTTTTTTGTTATTTCTTTTTTTAATAAAAAAAGTGATAATTAAAAAAGTGATAAAAAAAAAGCATAATTATTGTATTTAATTCTTAGATTATTTATTATGTAGTTATTCACAGTTATTCATATACTTATTTGTAGTTTTTCTAATAATAATGATAACAATAATAATAATAATTATTATTATTATATTTTACACTTGCAAAACTGTTACACTTTTTTTTTTTTAATTTGATATTAACATTTTATTTAAATATTATTTTTTTAATTGAAAAAATAATTTGTATTTAAAAATTATTTGTATATGCAGTATATATACAAAACATAATTCATTCTTATTATATAATTCTTTATAGTTATTCATATTTAGAATTACATTTTTTGACATTCTCTCTCTCTTGCTCTAATTTGCATTCACAATTTTTTAATTAAAAATCTAAAAAAAAAAATGACAAAAATAAATGCTTAAAAAATTAAACAAACATTATATATCAGAAGTAAACAAAAAAAATATTACAAGGATTACATTTATGAGGTTTGCTCTGTTTAGTTCATGGTAGCATAGAAAAACAATTAAACAAGGTGTGGTGGAATGCAAAACCACCGGCCCTTATTTTTTCACCCTCACGGCTTCAAGCACGTCTCTGTTGCAACATATCGCAACCCTTCACAGACTTTAGTATGCTTAATTTACTTCCAGCCGCTAAGACACAACAGGATTCAGTCAGCGATCTCCCCGTGCGATATTCGGCCGTCACGCTTCCCCCGTGGCCCCTCCTCGTCTCCCAGAGGATAGATGTGTTGTTCCATAGGGTTCCCTGGGGGCGGATGATAATTGTGTAGCAGGTAAACAGGGCAGGCTGACAGCTGCTCTGAGTGGAAGCACTCCTGACGGGTGATGCTTGTTCAATTTTCCCCCACCGGCTCCGTGCGGCTCTCTGGATGACTTTAGCACCACAACACCGGCAATTAGACTCAGCCTGACCAGAGCGGCGAGACACAGCGCCGACCACCCACCACAAACACACACACACACACACACACACAAAACATCCCCCTCAATCTTCTACAGCACCAAACCCCATTACTGAGAGAAAAGAGAGGCAAGAGAGCAAGTGTGAGCTGTGAGATGGAAAGGTGAGAGGTACAGAAGGTGTGAGAGATAAAGATAGAAGAATTACGGAAGCGGGATCGAGAGGATGTTGGGAAAAGCATGACAATGAGAGCCTCAGAATGGCCTGATTCTTTTGTTGGGCTGAATAAAAGATCCGTGCCGCTTTTATAGCGCGACGCCACGGCCGGCTCGACGCGAGCAGAGTTTTAAGAGTTATTAAGTTGGAAAAGTGATGACAAATCTCTCTCTCTTTTTCCGTTCCCTCCTGTTCCTCTGAGGTCTCTGTTGGTCCGTCCAGGGGCGTTTTGATGTGTTCTGTTAAAGGGACTTTGATATAACCAGTCACTGTTCCGTGTGCCGTGCTAAAGCTGTTTGCCTGATTTTATGTCAGCATATTTCATCTATTTAACCTCATGCACATGCTACAGAGGCAGACAGCCTTAGTTAACATCAAAGAGAGAGAGAGAGAGAGATGCAGGAGGAAGTGAGAGGTACAGAGCAGTGATGCACAAAGCTACAGAATTTTCAAAATGAACTAGTCTGAGGTTTGTCAGAATTATTATTCAACTAATAAGGTGTAATTAGGCGGCTTTAGGGTTTTGCAATCAAAAACAACTGGAAGAAAGGGGTTTGAGGCATGTTTAAATATCCGTGATATGTAAACCACAATTCTTATCACATATGTTCTTAATTTGTATTTTTGTCTTGTTTTACAGTGCTTAATATATTATGCAAAATTGCATCATGTATTAAGAAATATTTTTCCTTCTTCCTCAGTAGATTTTGAGCTTTCAGCAAGAATATAAAAAATAAAAATGTATAATGTATTTTATAATGTATAATGTATTTTATTTTGAATAAAATTTACTTTAAGTTATCAATATTTATGTTTATAAAATTATTATTATTACATTTTAGATTTGCTAAACTTTTACACAATTTTAAAATATTTAAAAGCAAACCTTTTTATTTTATTTTATAATTTTTTTTAGGTATTTTTAATATTCATTGTTATAAGAAGGAGATCTGGTGAAGAAGAAAAAAAAGTATTTAATAATTTTTAATACATTATGCAAAATTGCATCATGTATTAAGAAATATTTTCCCTTCTTCCTCAGTAGATTTTAAGCTTGCAACAAGAATATAAAAAAATAAAACTGTATAAAAAGTTTTATTTTAAATCTAATTTACTTGAAGTTATCAATATTTATGTTTATAAAATTATTATTATTACATTTTAGATTTGCAAAACTTTTACACAATTTTTAAATATTTTAAAGTAAAACTTATTTTATTTTTTTAGGTATTTTTAATATTTATTTTTATAATAATGAGATCTAGTGAAGAAGAAAAAAATGTCATAATTTTTAATATATTATCCAAAATAGCATCATGTATAAAGAAATGTGTTTTTCCTTCTTCCTCAGTAAATTTTAAGCTTGCAGCAAGAATATAAAAAATTAAAATGTATGAAAAATTTGTTTTATTTAAAAAAAAAAAAAGTACTTAAATTGAAGTTATTAATATTCTATTCTATTCTATAATTACTATTACATTTTAGATTTGCAAAACATTTACACAATGTTTATGCATTTTAAAATAAACCTTTTTATTTTGTTGAAGTATTTTTAATGTTTATTGTTATAAGAATGGGATCTAATGAAGAAAAAAAATAATTTAAGTTTTTAATATATTATGCAAATTAGCATCATGTATAAAGAAATGTATTTTTCCTTCTTCCTCAGTAAATTTTAAGCTTGCAACTAGAATATAAAAATAAAAATGTATAAAAGTTTCATTTTAACTAAAATTTACTTGGTTATAAATATTTGTTTATAAAATGATTACATTTTAGATTTGCTAAACTTTTACACAATCTTTAAATATTTTAAAATAAAACGTTTTATTTTATTTTTAATATTTATTGTTGAATGAGATGTAGTGAAGAAGAATTATATTTTTTGTAATATATTATGCAAAATTGCATCATGTATTTTTGCATCAAAATTGCATCATGCATCATTTATCCTTCTTCCTTATTATTAATTATTATTATTATGTTATATTTGCAAAACCTTTAGACAATTTTAAATATTTTGAATTAACATTCTAATTTTATTTTTTTTTTGAATATTTATTGTAATAAGAATGAGATCCAGTGAAAAAGAAGAAAAAAACCCTTTTTAATATATTTTGCAATTTTGTGTAAAATATTGTTCAACTATGTGTACATTTTTTTACTGGAAAACAAGACCAAAATACTAATTAAAATGTTAAAAGCATTACATTGTATTGCATGTTGAGTTAAAATACATTATAAAAAAGATATTTCACATACTTTTGAAAATCCAGCCTTTAGTTGACCCTGATAAGCGCTCATCGTCACAGTTGTAAACACGACAGCTTTATTCTGTCATGAGGGGGTTTGGCATCACGGCCTCTTTGTTTCCAGGCGCAAGTTTAAAGAACGCGACACACAGATCTCCCGGAAATCCTGTATAATTCAACCAGTCCGATGATGACTTTGAAACTCCTGAAGTGTTTCCAATTTTGTGTGCCGTATGCATCAGACGTTCAGCCAACGGTCCGCGGGCCTGAGGCTGAGACTAGTCTGACTAGTTGATAATCCTGACCAATCCTATGCAGATTTTGAGAGGAACTGAGAGATTTGATTGGAAGCCATCAGACACACATGCACATATATACACACACGCACACACACTCAGAAGGTGGTTTTTTGTGCGGGCAGGTCAGTCTTTGACCGTGGCACTTTGGCCAGTGAGACAGTGGGTAACTGTTCTGGAGTCAGCGTGCCTCTACTCTAAGGATGGACTTGGTTCAGAAACCCAGTTCTCACCCTTTCATTCATTCGGTACAAATCACACAATTCAGCACCAGGTAAGAAAGACAAAATGTTGTGTGGAGCGGCTGGGTTGGTGCACAGTGCACCAGACATATTTATTCACTGCATAATGTTTTCCTCAACATTTCTTGTATACATTTTCAGTATTTACATTTCATTCCGTCTAGATGGATTCAGTCAGGTATGTCGGCATAAATCACTGAATCCTGCGCGTGTTTAAAGAGGATCATTTAAACGATGCGATACTGCTGTGATGTTTCACACTGTTAAAATGCAGCAAGAGTGATATGTAATATATAGATTATATGTAGTAAGATAAATCATTATTGCATTTTCATGACATTTCAGGCTAAACAATGCAGTCTTGAATGGTCACCACTGGAGCAAGCATGCTCAGTATATAGAATCACATGATCATTTTTTCTTCCTATTCAGTTCTCCAGTTCTCATGAGTAAAGACATAAAATGTTTATACTTGCATTTGTATCTTCCCAGAGGAGACTTTGATTGCTCAGTGGTTGTTCTTTCATACAGTACCTCGGGTGATGGTATTTTCAGGTTTCATTTAAATACCTAATTTCTCTTAGATGTTTCTCTTAAAACTCCTTATAAAATAAATGTGGAGAATTTTTTTTGAGGTTATATTAAAATCACTGATTTTTGACTACAGATAGTTGTATCTTGTCAAATCTGAGCACAGTTGTTGCAATTTGTTTTTTAAATCTTTGCATTCTCATTCAAAAGTTTGAGGTCAGTAAGAATTTTTGTTTTAGAATAAATCAATAAAATGCATTAAATTGATCAAAAGTGGCAGTAAAGCAGTGGCATGCTTACAATGTTACAAAAGATATATATTTCAGATTAATGATTTTCTTTTGAACTTTCTATTCATTAAAAATCAGGGTTTCCACAAAAAATAGTAAGCAGCACAACTGTTTTCAACATTAAAAATGATAAGAAAGTCCATCTAGAAAACGTTGGATTAACAAACTCATTTCATATTGAACCCCTGAGAAAATCTTTTGAAAAAATTTGGGGCTCTTTTTTTGGAGCATTTACCTTCTATTGCAAAATAATTGCAAGAAGCTACATTATTTTTAGATTTTTTGGATTTGATTTGATTTTTTTATTAATACTTAAGAGTTAAGAGTTTTTTCTTCTGTTTCTTTCTCTCTTTCTCTTGTTTTGCTTTTGTTAAAGAAAGATGTTTGTAATGTTTATACAATATATGTTTTGTTTCACATTATATCTGAAAATAAAACTATATAAAAAATGATAAGAAATGTCTCTTGAACAGAAAACCAGCATATTAGAATGATTTCTGAAGGATCAAGTGACACTGACGACTGCAGAAAATTCAGCTTTGCATCACAGGAATAAATTACATTTTAAAATATATTCAGATAGAGAACAGCTGTTTTAATTGATAATAATATTTCACAATATTACTGTTTTTGCTATATTTTTGATCAGGTAAATGCAGCCTTGGTGAGCAGAAGAGACTCATTAAAAAGAACATGTTTAAAAAAACAGTACCAACCCCAAACTTTTGAACTGTAGTGTACATGAGACTATTTTTTTCTCCCAGGAGAAAACTCTGAGAAGCAAGAGACTCCATTTACTCTGCATTTAATCTCATTGCTACCTAGGAAAGATATGAAAGGAATCTAATTTATGATTTTTCTTTCCATGTGGATCAGTGTGTATTTGTGATGTGGTTTTGCTCGACCGTGTGCTGAGCTGGAGTGTGTTTGGTTGTGCTGGTTGAGTGTGTTTGGGTAGACTCGTCTCCGCTCTGATTCTTCTGGAGAGAGTGTGTGTGTGTGTGTGTGTGAGTGTGAGTGTGTGAGCTGGCCTTCAGCCCCGGCCTGTCTGTGCGTGCCAGAGTCTGGCGTCACAATACAGTCCACAAAAAGCCCCTTGTGCTGAAGACACCAGAAGAGCACTGGAGGAGAATAAAAATGAACCAGTGACTCACACACACATTTAAAACAGGCCTGACACTATATACTAAATCTTAGTGCACTAATTGGAAAAACAAAGTATAAGAATTCTGCCTGTCGTAGGAGTTTAAGAGCTTTCTATCTCACACACACACACAGACACTTCTGAGGTTATAGAGAAGGTACATTGTATTTGACCTTTGGGTTGTGATTGTGATGGGTAGTTGGCTAAAGGTGAGTCATTGTGCTTTCTTTTGGTCCAGACTGAACTGTGTGTGTGTGAGTGCCCACATGTGTTTTTTTTCTAAATGCCATTTTGGAGTGAAACCAAAACCAGTCAGTTCATCATATCTAGTCTGTGTGTATCATTGGAAAGTCTTTCAAAGGACTCAATGTAAAGGAGAGAACAGAATGAGAGGAAAGAGCAATGACAGAATGAAAGGAGGATAAAGAAAAGAAGAGAGGTACAAGAAAACAGGAAAAATGAAAGTGTCAAAGTGGAATGAAAAGCTTGAGAACAAAGACATGGTCATAATATTTGGCTTGTGATGAAAATGGCCTTTAAGTTTAGTTTGTTTCATTTTGTCATAATTCTAGTCAGTTTTACTCTGATTAAATTACATTTGATTTTAGTATACTAACTTTTTTCAAGTTGTGCATTTGCTTCATTTTGTTTTTAATGTTTCTGAAAGATGTCTTCAGTGTCACATGATCATACAGGAATCATTTTAATATGCTGATTTTCTGATTTTCTATTTTCAATAGCATTTCTTATGATTATCAACATTGAAAACAGTTGTGCTGCTTAATATTTTTAAGGATCTTTGATGAATAGAAAGCTCAAGAGGACAGCATTTACAGTTGAAGTCAAAGGTTTACATACAACGTACAGAATCTGCAAAATGTTCATTATTTTACCAAAATAAGAGGGATCATACAAAATGAATGTTATTTCTTTTTTTAGTATAGAATCTGACCTGAATAAGATATTTTACATAAGACGTTTACATATTGTCCACAAGAGAAAATAATAGTTGAATTTATATATATAAAAAAAAAAAAAACCTGATTAAAAGTTTACACACACTTGATTCTTAATGCTGTGCTGTTACCTGAATGATCCACAGCTGTTTTTTTTTTTTTTTTTTTTTAGTGATAGTTGTTAATAAGTCCCTTGTTTGTCCTGAACAGTTAAACTGCCTGCTGTTCTTCAGAAAAATCCTTCAGGTCCCACAGATTCCTTGGTTTTTCTGCATTTTTGTGTATTTGAACCCTTTTCAACAATGACTGTATGATTCTGAGATCCATCTTTTCACACTGAGGACAACTGAGGGACTCGGTGCAGCTATATGCAACTATTACAGAAGGTTCAAATGCTCACTGATGCTTCAGAAGGAAAAACTATACATTAAGAGCCAGGGGTGTAAACTTTTGAACTGAATGAGGATGTGTAAATTTGTCATATTTTGCCTAAATATCATATTTTTTTCATTTAGTACTGTCCTTCAGAGGCTACAGAAGATACATGTTTCACAATAGACAAAATAAATTTACCCTGATCTTCAAATTCAAAAGGTTTTCAGCCCCCGGCTCTTAATGCATCGTTTTTCCTTCTGAAGCATCAGTGAGTGTTTGAACCTTCTGTAATAGCTGAATATGAGTCCCTCAGTTGTCCTCAGTGTGAAAAGATGGATCTTGTAATCATACAGTCATTGTTGGAAAGGGTTCAAATACACAAAAATGCTGAAAAACCAAAGAATTTGTGGGACCTGGAGGACTTTTCTGAAGAACAGCAGGCAGTTTAACTGTTAAGAACAAACAAGGGACTCATGAGCAACTATCACTAAACAAAAAAACAGCTGTGGATCATTCAGGTAACAACACAGAATTAAGAATCAAGTGTATGTAAACTTTTGAACAGGGTAATTTTTATAAATGTAACAGTTATTTTTTCTTGTGGAATATGTAAACGTCTTTTATTTAAAATATCTTATTCCGGTCAGTGCTAAATAAAAAATAACATACATTTTGTACGATCCCTCTTATTTTGGTTAAATTATTCACATTTTGCACATTCTGCAAGATGTATGTAAACTTCTGACTTCAACTGTATGTTGTAACATTATAAATGTCTTTACGGTCACTTTTGATCAGTTTAATGCAGTTTACCAGTGTTCATTCACTGATTCGCTCAAGGTAATTTAATTATTTCAAACAATAATATTCTTTACTTTTTTCTCTTTTAGAAAACATTACTAGTGTGTAAACATTGTTAATATCTTGCAGTGTTGTTTTTTCTTGTAATATTTTAGTCGGCAGCATTCAGCATGTTTAATTACTGTCACAATGCATATATTTAGTCTTTTTTATAGAATCAAAACAGCCTTCGTTTGCAAACATTTTTGTCTGTAATTCTGTTGATCTGATTAAGACTGGATGAAAGGACAGGAGAGGCAGAGGTAAAGAATGAGAGGAGAGAAGGAAATGATGACGAGGGTCCAGTTGAAGACGGTACAGACCTACACACTGCTGGCAGGATGTCTTTTTGAGCTTTGGGAGGTAGAGCAAATTAGACAGTGATAGCAGGAGGTGAGAGACGAATGGAAAGGAACACGTTTATTCTTCTCTTTTTGAGTTTAGCAGAGATCATGTCGCACTCTGACCTAAGATCAGCTTCTTACGATAAAGCTCCTTATCCGTGGCTTGACTCACATCCTGTTCAAAAATGATTCTTTAATGTTGTTGAAGTGTCTTATGCTCACCAAGGCTGCATTTGTTTGATCAAAAATACAGTAAAATCTGTAAAAATGTGAAATATTATTACAATTCGAAATATGTGTTTTATTTGAATGCATTTTAAAAAATAATTTATTCCTGTGATGCAAAGCTGAATTTTCAGCATCATTACTTCAGTCTTCAACATCACATGATTCTTCAGAAATCATTCTAATATGCCGATTTGATGCATTTCTTACCATTATCAATGTTGAAAACAGTTGTGCTGCTTAATATTTTTGTGGAAACTGCGATACGTTTTATTTTTTTCAGGATTCTTTGAATTGAAAGTTAAAAAAAAAACATTCCAAATGTCTTTGCTGTCTCTTTAGATACATTTAATACATCCTATTAAGTTCTTTAAAAAAAAAAAAAAAAAAAAATTGTACTGACCCCAAACTTTGAACGGTAGCGTGTCCTACTGGTGATTAGTTCACTTTAGGTCTTTGTTCTCCTGCTCGACTTATTCCAAAAGCCTCTCATCTCTCATCAGCTGTTGTGCTAAGCAAAGTCTTGTTCTAATTGGCTGATTTGGGTTGATGATGTTCCCGCCCCCTCACCCATGTCTTTGATGATGTCACCTGAAGGCATGGCCCCCCGCTCTTAAACGCTGCCTCCCTCCCGTGCGGAGCTGCCACGCCGCGCCTCGGCTTCCGCCTCACGCTTGACAGCAGGCTGCTGGATGAAAGAGAATGCTTCACACCGCATGAAAATTTCATACAGCTCTAATAAATATCTGCAGGCGGTCTAACAGCCACGCGCTCTTGTTGAAATGTGTGCTGGCGTGCGCGCGGATTTCCCCGAACCCGGTGTGAAGCGTTGGAAGAGCGGGCTTTGGTTTATCATTAAGATCATTTGGTGTCGAGGGAATGTAGGGAGACTTTTTAAGTGTCTGAACTGCCCATTTGTGCCTTTTTAAGTGAAACCGATTTGGTGGAAGTCACCCGAAGGGCAGGGGAGATTTTAGGAGTGGAAATGCAAGTTAAAGTGATGGTGCTTCATCTGTAGTGGGTTTCGTTCAACTTTGTATTGAATAAACATTAGCAAGAGCTTCACATGAGGGTTATACACTGAGACACCATTTAGCTTGTTCATTTGCAAGTTTAGGGCTGAAATTAGCTTGTCAGGGAGAAGAGGGATTGCCAAAATGCTATTATTTAAAAACTGAGTAAGAGAAAAACAACAAGAAAAGAAAATTATACTTTTAGTCCCCCTAGATCTAGATAACCTTTTTCCAAACTCTTAGCAAATTCCTAGTAAAAGTGCTTGATTTTTTTAGTAACAGGCTATATCCAGGTGAAATTATTTTATTTTATTTTATTATTTATTTTATTTTATAGAGATGCGATCATTTGCCATGCATTTTGTTGATCTGTGATCAATTTTTTGTTCCATTTCTAACCTTAGGAAAAGTTTTAAGATTTTTAGCCAATTCCTATTATACTGTAAAAAATGCTAGGTTTTATTTTATTTTATTTTACTTGCATTATTTTATTTTATTTTATATGAGAAATATAGAGATGCGATCATTTGCCATGCATTTTTTGATCTGTGATCAAATTTTTTGAGTTTTAGGATTTTCAGCCCTAAAAATCAGTAAATCCATTATCAAACACCTCTTCTCTTTTTATTTTTGCCTTTATATGTTAATATGTAGTAGGAGAGGGGCTCTTTTGCCTTACCTTTGAAAAATACTTTGTAAGTGCTCTGGTTTCATTAAAAAGAAAAAAAAAGGAAAGAAAAGAAAAAAAAAATATTTCTATTAGATGACTATTTCAAGACATTGTCTTCTCTCAATATGCTTTGAGATCTTTTTGAGATCTTAAGGCAAAAGTTTTTAAAGTATTATTAGCTTTAAAAAAAAAAATCCAAAAAATAACCACATTAAATTTCATTTAAATTTTCTTTTCTATTTTTTTTAATAATATAATTGTGTACTTCTTACTTTTTATACTTTTTTAAAAAATATTTTATACCTTTTTTTAATTTAATTTATTATTTCTTATCCTATAATTTCATTTTACTTATTTTGTTGTGTTTTATTTCATACTTTTTTTTTTTTTTACTTATTTTATTTTATTGTATTTTATTTTAAGGATGTCACTGTGATAGGATAATTTGGCATTTATTTATGTGATTATCCAGGTAATTTTATTTTATTTTATTTTATTTTATAAGAAATATAGACATACAATAATTTTCCATTTGTTTTGTTTTTCTGTGATAATTTTTCTTTGCTCCATTTCTGCACTTGGAAAAATGTGTAGGATTTTCAGCCCTGAAAAGCAGTAAATGCATTATCAAACACTTTCTCTTTTTATTTTTGCCATTATATGTTAATTTGTAATAGGAGAGACACTCTTTTGCCTTACTTTTAAAAAAAAAGATCGTTTTAAGTGCACTGGCTTCATTTAAAAAAAATTAAGCCAAAAAATCTCTTACTGTTAGATAAATATTCCAAGGCTCTGTCTTCTCTCAGTAGGCTTTGAGATAGGTTTCAGTATTTTTAGCTTTGAAAAAATAAAACAAAATAAATTAAAATAAAAAATAATAAAAAAACTTTTTAAAAATAGGTATTTTATTTTATTTTATTTTATTTTATTTTATTTTATTTTATTATCTTATTTTATTTTATCTTATTTTATTTTATTTTAAGGAAGAGGACAGTGTGATAGGATAATTTGCCATTTATTTTTGTGATCTGCATTTGAAAACTTTGGCCATTCACGTGGTGACCGAGCTTTTAAAAGTCATTCTCGTGCATCTCTCTGTCTTTTCCTCTAACTTGTTTCTCTCTTAAACTCCCTCTATCTCTCCGTGCTGTTTAAACCTTGTTATTCAGACTTGGATTGTGTCTACAAAGCCCCAAAGCCGCAGGAAACGAATGTGACAAGGCCTCTGCGTCTCTGCTCTTCTTCTATTCCAGCTCACTCCCATTCTCAATAAATCCTCCGACCTTGTGCTCTTTTGCCATTTAAAGTAACACAGCAGCAGAACCAGGGCAGATCTCCTCGTGCTGTTGTTCAGAAAGATATTTAATATATAGAGATGTGAGTTTAATAAAGTCTAAAATCTGATCAGTTATGAAAAAGATATTAGACTTTGAAAAATATGAAATAAATATTACATTTTCAGATAGATAATCATTTTGGAAGAGCTGATATTGTACAAAGTTTAAAATGCCAACCCAGCCGTTATGTTTAAAGGAATAGTTCACCTCCATAATTCAGTTAGACACAGAATGAGATTTTGGCTAAATGTTTCTAATTTGCATTTGTAATTTATACTTTCAAGCACCAAAAGAGCACTATTTTTAAACTGTGCACAAGCACAAATTACGTTTGTTAGATTTTAAGTAAATAATGACTTTAATTGTGGTCTGTCCTATAGGTTTGGATCAACCTGAGAAAAGTTTTATTTTTTGGGTGAACTATTCCTTTAACTGCAAAAGCTTCACATCATCTCACTTGCTAGGAATGAGAATACCTGTGGAACCCAGGGAATTCTCAGCATTTTCCCTTTCGCAAGCTGAAACATTATTACTTCTCACAGAAGGAGATATGCTATCGGTGTGGGATATCAGTCCTTGCATCAACTCATTTAGTCTCTTATTCTTATTCAGATGAACTCTCAGATCCACATCAACATCTCGCGGACCACATACGCTCACTGTGCGCTTTGTAAAGACGGTTAATAACTTTCTATCAGCTTTCATATATTTTTGCAGACGCATGTCTTATTGAAATGTGAAATAGGGAGCTGTAATAGGAGAGACACTCTTGAATAGAACAGACCACCTTCTGCCTTAGCTTTAAAAAGATGCTTTTGAATGCTCTGGCTTCATTCAGCCTAAAAAGGTACAAAATAAAATAAATAAAAATCACTTTCTTTTTCTACTAGATGAATATTCAAAGGGTTCTCTCAATAGGATTTCAGACACTTTTAATGGGAAAAGTTTCAGGATTTTTAGCTTTGAAAAAGCTTTGAAACCATTTTTATAAATTTGTGTCTTCTTTATTTAATTTATTTATGATTATTATTATTTAGTATTTTATTTTGTTGTACTATTATTAAATTGTTTTATGTTGTTTTATTATTTTATTTTTTCATATTTTTGCAAATTTATTTAGTATTTTATTTTGTTATTTTGTACTTGTATTTTTTGTTACTATCTTTGATTGGGTTATGTTTTAATTTACTATTTCATGTTGTTTTTATTATTTTATTTTTTTAAATTTTTGTGTATTTATTTACTTTTGTTTTATTTTATTATCATCATTATTATTATTATTTGGTTAAAATGTAATTGAAAATGATTTATCTTGTTATTTTCTTTTTTATTTAGTATTTAATTTTGTTATTTTGTACTTGTTTTATTTTGTTACTATCTTTGATTGGGTTTTATTTTATTTTATTTTGGTTTTTATTTTATTTTTTATGTTTAGAAAAATGTTTTCAAACTAAATGTTTTCTCTTTATTTTATTTTATTTTATTTTATTTTATCGCAATGCCAAAGAAGTCACATTTATTTTCCATCGTTTGAAAGGTTTGGCTAGTTAGCACAGACATTTTCATTTTTTTTCTCATAGACATTTTTTCATGGATTTTTTTATTTTTTTTTTAACTTTATGCATTTTTCCAGGAAGTGCAGCTTTGTCTGAATTCTGTGTTGTTTATATCGCAGATGTAGCCTTTATCTTGTGGCAGCTTTCTGTGCTTCTGTCTCTGCTAGCGTGTTTCTGTTAGTTAGGTCGTGCAAACCGAGTCTCTACTTGTCAGTGTGCTTCTGGCTTTTCTATCGGTCACATGTAGCTTGACATGCTCATATAAAAACATGCTCTGAAGCTGCACTCCTGCTTCAGATGTGGAGACGGTTTCCTCTTGGTGTAAATGTCAAACATTTCCCGGTCTGAATGTGTGTGGAACATGATAAAGCCAGGGCTTCCACAGATGACAATCGCCAGGTGACACACAATGGTGTAAATCCTCTGCTGCAAATCCTTGTGAGCCATGCTGGCTGCTGCCTACATAGGTGTCTTAATGGAATCTTAATATTAATGGAAATGGAATCTTATAAATGTTTTAGAACATTTTACATAGCTAAAATAGATACTAACTTAATACAGATAGTGTTGCAAGTACATGGAGTACTTGACTTTTTAATACAGAATGACATGTTGCAAAGCTATTAATGTGTTATTCTTATAAGCACCAAAATGCTCAGCACATGCAAATACTGGCTTAAATCATGCCATTTCAAATAGACTGAAATGCTTTTTTCAATAGTAAATGAATTATATTTAAGCAATTATGAAGAAGGCACGTTATAAGCATACATAGGCAGCTTACTAGGTTTTGGAACAAGGCCAAAATGTCATTTTTTTCATTGTACTGTAATGTATGAGCTAACACAGCTGTAAATTCACAGGCAGCCATTAGCAATTCACGAGATGCATTTTGTGGCAGTTTGTAAGGTGACAGAGGTGATAAAATAGCATTTATAAATGATAAATGGACATTTGGTGTCAGTGCTCGCCTCAGTAATGATGTACACACACTCTCGTTTCCCCTCATTTTTACATACACATTCAGCAATATTCATTTATTCTGCCTGGTGTACATTCTTTCAAGCTTTTTTAGTTATTACTAACAAAAGATTGAGAAAATTTAGAGTCATAATTAGCAGGTTCTGTAAATGCATGCTAACTGTCTTTAATTACTCAGTAATAGTCAATGTCCAAAAAGAGGAAAATTGGAAACTATTCGATTTGGCATGCCGTTCCGAATCTAACAAGACCAATCGTATGATTTTTGGCCAAATGTGTCGAAAGTTCCAAAAAGAAATGTCAATATTTTATATCTTTTGACCAGTAGGTGGTGCCGTGCCGAAACTACTTATGTGCCCTCAGGTCATGCTTGTTATAACACATACCAAGCTTGGTCAGAATTCGCTAAAGTATTGCGAGATACAGCCTCATGTCTTTTTTTGCACAAACTTTGTCAAATTCGTTAGCATGCTTTACGAAAATGGTTTGGTATATCAAAAAGCTTTTGATCTGAGCCAATTTTGGTGAAAATGGGACAAACCATTTAGGATGAGTTCAAAAAAGGTAGATCGGAAAATTCCAAATTGCGAAAAAATCTTGACCACAGAAATTCAGATGGACATATTTTGTCTACATATTGGCTCTATGAGCCAAGGATTTAACTTTTAGACCTTGCGGTTCAAAAGTTAATAGCAGAAATGAGTGCAAATTTGGCCTGTTGGTGGCGCTAGAGAGTTTGAGTTAGAGACTCCAAATTTGCTGTGGTTAATAATGAGACTGTCCTCTATCCGTGTGCCAAATTTGATAACTTTCTCGCAAGCAATTTTATAAGATTTATAAGATGCATAGCAATATGTTAAAGCATTTGCAAAATACAGCATTTTACTACAAAATTCAAAATGGTCTGCACTCAAAATGCATGACATGGGAAAATTTGGTATTGTTAAAATTGGTATGGTACTCATAATCTAACAAGATCAGTCTTATGATTTTTGGTCGAACTGTTCAGAAGATATAAACAAAAATGTACATTTTTAATATCTTTTGTCCAGTAGGTGGTGCCGAACTACTGAATCCACTAAAGCACTGCAAAGGTATAGCCTCATGTAAATTTTTGCCGTCAAATTTGTTTATGTGCTTTACGAAAACGGTTAGGTATATCAAAAAGTTTTTGATAACTTTTTGCCAGCATTGTCTGAAGATGATCTATGCCAGTTTTGGTGAAAATCAGACAAACCATCTTGGATGAGTTTGAAAAAAGTAGATTTTTTTGCAAAATTTAAAATTGTGAAAATCTTGACCGTAGAAATGTAAATTTTCTAGGAATCAAAGAAAAAAGAATTTTGCTTCTAGACCTCACGGTTCAAAAGTTATTAGCAGAAAATTGAATGCAAATCAGACCTGTTGGTGGCGCTAAAGAGGTTGAGTTAGAGACTCCAAATTTGCTGTGGTTATTAATGAGACTGCCCTCTATCTGTGTGCCAAATTTCATAACTTTCTCAGGTTGCCTAAGCACCTTCGGAAGTGAATCAGCATATTAGAATGATTCTGAGGGACACTAAAGACTGGAATAATGATGCTGAAAATTCAGCTTTGCATCACAGGAATAAATGACATTTTAAAATAGAAAACAGTTGTTTTAATGCAATACTGTTTCAGTGCTACTGGAGTCAGCTAGTTGAACAAAGAATCAGATTCATGAATGAATCATTCAGATCAGGTTTGTGTGCTGAATCAAACGATTTGTTTATGAATCAGACATGGAGACTTGAACAGGCTAAACAGTCTTTATTCTCACATATGGCTGCCGTATGACTTCAGTAGGCTTTTAATATAGCGTGTGACTTATGTGAATCACTTTGCATATGAATCATTTTTCAGTTTGACTGGCCCAGTTCTCAGTCAGGTTCATAATGAAGAATGTATCCATTATGTTCTTTCACACTTTCTCATGTGTTTTTTGAGTGAACTCTTCCATTAACTTAGCAGAAGAGTGATGCATAAAGTTTGACTTGCTGTGCATGTATGTGCATATATGTGCTGGAGCTCCTGTCTGTTTTTGAATGCAGGGTAATGTGTGAGCGGCCGCCGGTGCGTGTCTCTGCATGTATCTGTTTGTGATGTATTTCCGTCGATGTGTGTTTCTCCAGCCTGCTTCCTTTAATCCCCAGACTAAATAGGGCTCAGATTTATAACGGTGGGCTGTAATGAGACATTGATTGCATTGAGAATAGGCCATTTAGTGTCCACACTGCAGTATATGAGCCTCTCGCTGACGGACCCTAGAGTCCTGTGTGGGGGTGGAGGTGCGGGACACGGACACAGTCCGCTTTGTCTGCTATCAATAGGACTTGTGTACTGTCCTGGGGGGGTGGGGGGTGACACGCCGATTAATGTTTTTTGCAAATAACTACAGTTGTAAGTGACAGCTGATCGAAATTGATAGGTTATGACAAGTTAGATTGTGTGTTCTTCTTTTAGATCTAGAGAAATATTGTCTGTCTGTATACTGCCTAAAAATATGAAGAGAGAAACAATAGAAACGATTTTGATGTAGAAATTGCTAGTAAATTTCATAAATATTTACAAAGAAATGTTGAGTAACACATTGAGTTAAGCTTGACATTTTATTTAAGTAGAGAGGCTGAAATAGTATTTTCTTATAAGTCATACTCCAGTAATCTTTGTCCTATTTACAACTTTGAAAAATCATTATTTACAGTATAGCTTGATGTTTTATTTTAATAATTTTATTTCACTTTTTTTTTTACTTGTTTTATTTTGTATTTGTTTTTTGTTTTGTTATATCTTGAGAAACCTTGTCCTCCTGTATGCTGACATTTATAGTTACTCTTTTATTACATTTTTTTTGTGTGATACTGTGTTCTTTTTCTAGAGAAATCTTTTTTTTTGGTAAAACTTTTTATTTTATGTTATTTATTATATTTTATTATATGTAATAAATTATTATTATTTATTATTTATTATATTATGCTTATTTTGTTTTTTTAGTTTAGACATATTTTCCATTTGTGTATTTTTGTGTGTGTTGTGTTTATTTTACTGATTTCATTTTTTTTTTTTTTTAATTTTGTATTCTTTTGTAGAAAAATCTTGTCCAACTGTATGCTTATTTTATTTTATTTTATTTTATTTTATTTAGATTTTAGTTTAGTTTAGTTTAGATTTTAGTTTAGTTTAGTTTAGTTTGGAAATATTGCTCATCTGTGTCTTGTTTTTTTTTGGTGTTGTTTTGTGTTTTGTTTTTTGTTTTTTTTACTGATAATTTATGAACTCCTTTATTTCATTTTCTTTTTACTTTGTATTCTTTTCTAGAAAAATCTTGTCCAACTGTATGTTTATTTTATTTTATTTTATTTTATTTTATTTTATTTTATTTTATTTTATTTTATTTTATTTAAATTTAGTTTAGTTAGTTTTTTTGTACTGATATTTTATTAGCTCTTTTATTTAATTTATTTATTTAATTTTAAAACTTTGTATTCTTGTTTAGAGAAACATGTGCAACTGTTTTTTATTTTATTTTATTTTATTTTATTTGGTTTGGTTTGGTTTTATTTGGTTTTATTTGGAAATATTGCCCATCTGTGTCTTGGTGTTTTTATTATTTATTTATTTATTTATTTTTAATCTTTGTGTTTTTCTCTTGGACCTAGAAAATTCTCATCTGTCTATGTCTTGATATCTGAAATACGAAATATGTTAAGTAGAGACAGTACTTCACATATTAATATTTGGTAATTTTAACTTCATAGTTGATTCTCTTCCATCTGTACTCTGATATCTCAAATATTGTAAAAACATCTCCCATCAGTTGTTTTTTTATTAATTGGAGTTTTAAGTTAATTTTAATAGTTATAGCTTGGCTACCTCTAGTTCTAGTTCACATTCATATTCTTCTATCAGATATGTTGACATCTATAAACAGAGGAGACTTTTACACAAAATTCCCATTATACTGAAATTAATATATTTTCTTGAAATGTTATACTGAGAATTTATCCCGTCATTAAATTCAAGAGTCTAGTTGTGGTATTACAGTACAGTGCAATGCGTAGTTTTACCAATACTGGTTCAGAGTTATGTTCGTTTAGGTTCACATGTTAGGTTAGGTTCGTTTACCTTGATGTGATCAGGATTTGACCCAGCAGCTCTGTGGATCATGAAGACCTTGATCACTAAAACCATCATCCTCTCAACTGAGGCATGACAGCAGGAGAATAATAGAGTTTGGAGACTCTCTTCAGTCATCAGACTAATCTGAGATAGACCTATTGTATCACATTTGGGCTAATTAGCGCTGTGTTTATTCCAAACCCCTAGATACCAAGAAAGTCGACCTTGGAATTATTTCTAGATATTGCACAGAAGAGGCTTGGCTGCCTTGGGCCTCCCTCCCTCTCTCTTTCTCTCTGGTTTTCTCATGATTTTGCATGCTTTGGATGCGTTATTTTAGCCCTCAAGCCCTGGAAGGAATAGACCCTTTCCTACGGCATGAGCCCGGGCTGCTGAATGAAGTGTGCGTGTTAAAATACGGTAAAAGCAACATGTTGCAGCTAGAAGAGTCTTCATTAGAGTGTGGATAGCAGAAAACATATGTCACATGCTTAACATGTCAAACATTTAACGGCAAGTGTCAATTTTAAAATGTCCTAGCTACAGAAAACATAGTCTATGCTGGATGGAACATGAAAAGAGCATTTGCATAGGAAAATGACATGGATACAACAGGTCTTGTATAAAAATGCTAATCGCATTTAATTATAGAAAAGGTGTGAAATCTTCCCATAATCTACACCTTGATAAACACTTCTAATTGCATTGTGTTAGTTGTATTTTTTTTTATTTTATTTTATGGGTCTGTTTTAATATTACACACCTCATGAGTATCATGGATTTAGTTTTGTATTTTTAATTGAATTGAATTTAATTATTTGTTATAATTTCTTATTTTATTATTTAATAATTAACCTAATTAACCTAATAATTAACTTTTATTTTATTGTATTTTATTTTATTTTAGCAGTGTGTGTTAGGCTGGTGTACAATCTTGTAAACAGTTCCTAAATTTGAATTTATCTGGCAAACATGAAATGGAATTTTAATTGAAATTTGAATTTAAGGAATAAGATTTGAAATGGTGTGAGTTTCGGTAGCAGGTGAAAGTGTTTAAGTAAACCTCGAGTTCACATTTAACACATTCGTCTTCTATACGGAACTCCATAGTTTCATCATTACCTGTTTGTCTTTTACTCCACAGGCCTGGAGATATTTAACAGTGAGCCGAGAGAATGAAACATTTAATACTTACACACAGACAAACTGCTGACAGCGTTGGCTCTAGCGTTTCTCTTTGCAGCTGTTATGTGATTCCCGAATTCTTCTTTCATGCTGTAGCGGCATTAATATTGAAGCGCTGATCTATAGTTCACCTCTCAGGCCTCCATTAGCGGATCACCCACGCTGCTGCGTTGCCCGCTCGTGTCAAGACTAGAGGATGGGCCTAAATTTAGCCTGGCAGATTGGCACATTTGTTTCTATTCTGCTTCGTCTTCTCTTTTTTTGTGGATGTGGAGGCAGAGAAGAAGCGTTCAGAGATCGAGCTCAAAACAGTTAATGGTCAGATAGTGTTGAGGCCAGTGATACAGGGAAAAGCACTTTCTGCAGCTCCTGTACCATTTGCAAAGGAGAGATCACCTCAGTATAACACACATTTGGTTTAAATTGCACATTTGATAAACATTATGAGTGGTGTATTGGTGCATGCCAATAACATAGCTCATTCTTTTAGATATTTGCAAACACTGATGAAAAAAAAACACCACGTCAGTGCAACTTCAATGAATATTTTAGGTTAAATACAAGTTAAGCTCTATCGATTTTCACAGGTTTAACCTTTACTCTGTACAAACCAAATGAAAATTGCATGTATAATAAGGGACAGATGTAATTCTTGTGGATAGATACCTTTGCTTTACAAAATCATAACTGGAGTTTTGATCCAAAGGAGTGGCTTCAGGTGTGGAGTCAGTAAGACATTGTAATGTTTAAAAAAGTCTTTCTATCTATCGTTCTGTCGTTCTATCTGTCGTTCTATCATTTTATCTATCATTCTGTTGTTCTGTCTATCTATTGTTCCATCATTCTATTGTTCTCTCATTCTATCTATTGTCCTATATTGTTCTATCGTTCTGTCTTTCGTTCTGTCATTCTATTGCTATATCTATCGTTCTGTCGTTCTATTCTATCATTCTATCTGTTGTTCTGTCAGTTCTGTTCTTCTATCTGTAGTTCTGTTGTTCTATCTATCGTTCTGTCTTTCTGTTGTTCAGTCAATCGTTCTGTTGTTCTGTTCTTCTATCGTTCTGTCATTCTATTCTTCTGTCTGTCGCTCTGTCATTCTATTTTTCTATCGTTCTAGCTATCATTCTATCATTCTATCTGTCATTCTATCTATCGTTCTGTTGTTCTATTCTTCTATTGTTCTGTCTTTCTATTGTTCCATCGTTCAATTGTTTTATCATTCTGTCTATCATTCTATCGTTCTATCATTCTATCTTTCTGTCATTCTGTCGGTCTTTCTGTCGTTTTATCTATCGTTCTGACTTTCTGTTGTTCAATCTATCGTTCTGTCTGTTTTTCTATCTATTGCTCTGCCATTCTATTGTTTTATGATTCTAGCTATCATTCTATCTATTGTTCTATCTTTCTGTCATTCTATCGGTCTGTCTTTCTGTCGTTCTGTCATTCTATCTGTCGTTCTGTCGTTTTATCTATCGTTCTGACTTTCTGTTGTTCAGTCTATCGTTCTGTTCTATTGTTCTATCATTCTGTTATTCTGTTGTTTCTTATATCATTCTGTCGTTCTGTTGCTCTTTCGCTCTCATTCTGTCGTTCTATCTATCTTGTCATTCTATCTATCTATTGTTCTATCTTTCGTTCTATCATTCTATCGTTCTGTATTTTTCTGTCGTTCTATTGTTCTATCTGTCATTCTGTCATTTGATCTATTGTTCTGTTGTTCTGTTCTATTTATCGTTCTATCATTCAATCGTTCTATTGTTTGATCTGTTGTTCTATTTGTCTATATATCATTCTGTCTGTTGTTCTATTCTATCTATCGTTCTTTCGTTCTGTCGTTTGATTGTTCTATCTGTCGTTCTGTTGCTCTATCTTTCTGTCATTCTATCTATCGCTCTTTTGTTCTGTCTATTGTTCTATCATTCTGTTGTTCTTTCTTTCGTTCTGTTGTACAATCAGTCATTTTATCATTCTCTCTATCATTCTATCATTCTGTTCATAGTTCTGTTGTTCTATCTATCATTCTGTCATTTTGTCTATTGTTCTGTTGTTCTATCTTTCTATTGTTCTATCTATCACTCTGTTAATCTATTGTTTTATCATTCTGTCTATTGTACTTTCTATCATTCTAACTATCATTCTGTCATTCAATCATTCTTTCATTGTGTTTTATCTATCATTCTGTCACTCTGTTGTTCTATCTATTGTTCTATTGTTCTATTATTTTATTGTTCTGTATCTATCTTTCTGTCATTCTATTTATCATTCTATATATCTATCTATTGTTCTGTCTGTAATGACTGGAGTCTTGATCCAAAGAGAGGTTTGAAGTCATTAAGCCATTTTAATGTTTTAAAAAAGTTTTTTATGCTCACCAAGGCTGCATTTATGTGTTCAAAAATACAGTAAAAATAGCATTATTGTAAAATATTATTACAATTTTAAATAACTCATTTCTATTTGAATATATTTTAAAATGTAATTTATTCCTTTAATGCAAAGCTGAAATTTCATCATTTTCAGTATCATATGATCCTTCAGAAATCAATCAAATAAATAACTTTATGTCCTAGTATGTTTGAATGGTAATGTAGCTGTACCACAGAAAATCTGTATTTTTAATGTTGTTTTTAATGTTTATTCAGGTCCATATTTTTAGTTATACTCAACGAGTGTTAACTATAGAGCTTCACTTGTCAAATAGGTCGCCCAGTTATGGCTATTTTTCCCAGACTGATTGGAAGTAATGGCCACTTTGGCTATGCTGGTGGTGACAGGTTGAGTTAGTTGCTTGTTAGACCAGCTACCAACAGGGAAGCAACAAAAGGATCGTGAGAACATCATATTACCTGAAGTACCCATGCAATGGAGTCTCTGCTTCTAGGTAGTGAAGCAAACTCACAATTGTTTTTCGAGACTCAGCAGTTTGGACAGTTGTGACACAGCAGTAGAGCAGATGACAGCAGTATCTGGCCACGCCGTTTCAAGATGCCATCTTCAATCAAGAGCCGAATCACTCTCAGAGAGAAAAAAACTCAACAACATAACATTGACATTTCACACAAGCAGTTATTTACTGCTGACAATTTTATAGTGATTCATGCGTCCCCTGCAATCACAGAGGCAGTAGAGTCATGTGAAATGTATTCTGAACGCGTGGCGCGCGGATCACTTATATGTCAGAGAAACGCTGCTGTGTTTGAGAGAGATCACTCCCTAAGGACTGACCTTATAGACTCCCGGATACTTGCTGTTCTCTGCGAGCTCACCTCAGGACACGGAAAACCATCGATTACCTCCATCAGGGTAAATGAGAGGAGTTCATACCCTCCAAACTGTAAATAGATGAAAACACAGGCGGCTGAGTGTCATTGTTGACTGGTTGAGTGCATTTTAATCTGCTTTAATGGGACAGTAAGTAATATGGCTATTCAGGGTTGTTGTGTGTAATGATTCTTGATGGTTTTGCTCACTTCAGTGGAACAGAATTCAGAAACAGGCCAAAAAAGATTTGGATTTGTTGTACGATTGTGAGACTCAGGCACAAGTGAGCTGGTAAAATTGCTTGCTATTTCTGTCGCATGTTGCTTACTAGCTACGTACTTTTTGATGTACGTCTATTACACTCTTCATACACACATGGAAGAGGTGGTGCTTGTCAGAGCTAATTGGATGTAGTCTGCATTAAATGATAGAGAGCGTAAGAATAATTAATCATTATTCATATTGATTTACTGTAGTGTAGAGTCCTGTAGCTAATGCGGGTGCAAAAATAGAATCCATAATGGAGTAACATAATTGAAACAAGTACATGAAAGAAAGACTGTAAAAATCATTCCAGTTAAGTGGTACATATCATTTATCTATCTATCGTTCTATCCATTCTTCTGTCGTTCTATCTAGCATCGTTCTGTCGTTCTATCGTTCTATCATTCTATCTGTCGTTCTGTCTATCCTTCTATCATTCCTCTCATTCTATCATTCTGTGATTCTATCTATTGTTTTGTCTGTCGTTCTGTTGTTTTATCGTTCTATCTATCCTTCTATCATTCTATCTGTCGTTCTGTCTTTTTATTGTTCTACCTATCATTCTGTCTATTGTTCTGTTTATCGTTCTATCATTCTATCTATCATTCTGTCATTCTATCTGTCTATTGTTCTATGTATCGTTCTGTCATTCGACCTATCATTCTATCGTTCTTCCATTCTGTTGTTCTGTCGTTCTGTCTATCCTTCTGTCAGTCCATTGTTCTATCGTTCTGTCTATCGTTCTGTCGTCCTGTCTGACGTTCTGTCTATCGTTCCATCATTCTGTCCACTGTTCTATCATTCCATCTTTCATTTCTATCATTCATTCTGTACTGTCTATGCATTCTTTCATTCTATCTATTGTTCTATTATTCTGTCATTCTGTTGTTCTATCGTTCTATCATTCTATCTGTTCTATCTGTTGTTCTATCTATCGTTCTGTCATTCTATGTGTCTATTGTTCTGTCTGTTATTCTATTGTTCTGTCTATCGTTCTGGCATCCTGTCTGCCGTTCTGTTGTTTGTTCTGTTGTTCTATTTATTGTTCTGTCTATTGCTCTGTCATTCTATTCTATCGTTCTATCTATCGATATATCTATCGTTCTATTTTTCTATCTATCATTCTGGCATTCTATCTGTTGTTCTGTCTATCATTCTGTTGTTCTATCTACCTTTTGTTCTATCTATTGTTCTGTCGTTCTATTGTTCTGTCATTCTACCTATCTTTCTGTCATTCTGTCTTTCCATAATTCTGTCTATCGTTCTATCATTCTATCCATTGTTCTGTCATTCTGTTGTTCTATCGTTCTATTTTGTCTGTTTATCATTCTGTCTGTGCATTCTGTCGTTCTATTTTTCTGTCTATCGTTCCGTCGTTCTGTTGTTCTATCAATTTATCTATCGTTCTTTTTATCGTTCTATCATTCTGTCTAATGTTCTGTTGTTCTTTTGTTCTATCTATCATTCTGCCGTTCTATCTATTGTTCTGTCTATCGTTCTGTCATTCTATTTGTCGTTCTATGTCATTCTGTGTATTGTTCTGTCATTCTAACGATTCTATTCTATCGTTCTGTTGTTCTGTCGTTCTGTCGTTCTATCTATTGTTCTGTCATTCAGTTGTGCTGTCATTCTACCTATCATTCTGTCTATCGTTCTGTCATTCTATTGTTCTGTCTATCATTCTTTTGTTCTGTCTATCAATCTCTGTCTAACATTCTATCATTCTATCAATGTATACATCATTCAATCAATCTATTGTTTTATCTATCGTTGTATGTCTATTGTCTGTCTATCATTCTGTCAATCTATTGTTCTATCATTCTGTCTTTCGTTCTGTTGTTCCATCTATCATTCTATCGTTCCGACGTTCTCTTGTTCTATCATTCTATAATTCTATAATTCTGTTGTTCTATTTATTTAGCATTCTGTTTGTCTCTCATTCTGTTGTTATGTATGTCTGTCTTTATCTGTCTCTCTATCCATCCATCCATCCATCCATTATTCTATTTATTGTTCCATTTGTCTATATTTTGTTGAGGGGACACAGTTTGGTTGACTAGATTAAAAATGGCAATTAGTATTTTTTTATCAGTTGTTTTTATATATATTTTATAATTTTATGTAAGTATTAAATGATATAGCGTAATATAGTATGTATGTACAGTATATAAATGTTTATTATATTTATGCATGAATGTGTTAATAATAATAATATTTATTTATGTATTTATTTATGTATTTACTTACTATCAAACAATCCATCCAATTCACTGACGATTTTGATCAAACCATTTTCCCCTGAGAATGATCATGCAACCTTACTTTCAAAGAAATAACTGTAAATGAAGGTTGCATTTAAAATCCACTTGGCTCAGAAATGGCTTCTGTTGTCTGTTCATAATGAAATGCTTTACTACTGACTGAATACTGTGCAGTACATACTGTACTATGTATTAGAGTTAGAGTCCTTGGTGTCTCATACTATATACGTGTACTTGGTCCTGTCATGTTGCCTTCTTTTGTCTTATGTCAACCTTACTGAACACAGACAGAGATATTAAACTTCCGGGACATCAGGAAGCCTGAACAGTTCCTTAAAATGATGATGATATTTTATGATAATATCAGTCTGATAATATTAGTGTGGATGGCTAGTCTAAAAGCCTTGGAGAATGGCAGCTCTCCTCTAGAGTGGATTAGCGGTCACTTGCTGTGCATTGTGGGAGTTTTGCACCCTGCGTGCAGCTTTTCTCTGCTCCCTGTGACTGAGGGATTTACCTTCCGAACTGTGAGGTTTATCTTATAATATGTCATGTAATATTATGGTAACCAAATTAAACACTAAACTTACTGTTGGTTTCAGTTCACAATGCCAGCACTGACCAATCTACGTTTGAGCAACATGATGGATACCAGGCAACACATTTGTTATTCTAATCTGTTTCCTAGAGCGTTTAATAGCATACTGCTCTTAATCATATCTAAAGTGCTTTCAAGTGCTGTAAAGCCGCTCTATTGGCCATCAAGTGCAGGTAAAAACAGCCCAGCAGGTGTGCAGCACCTGTCAGCATTAATGAGCGCTAGTTCTTTATGCAGCAGGATTTCAGGTTTTGATCCTCCTGTAATTATAGCGAAGTGCTCTGTACTTTTGAATTTACTGTAAATTCTGGAATATATTTGATGCTGGTTGTACGAGCTTAAAACCCGTTCACACTTCAAACGCTGCGCTTAACCATTCACGTAGGCAAAGGATTGCAAGGTTACACGTGCCGATGAAGGAAACTGCATGTGAACGTCCAACCTAGCCAGATTAAGCGGAGCGCTTCATTCAGAAGTGATCATAGATATGAAGCATTCCCTGTGAACACTTCACCCTCCGCAGTCAGAGATGAACATGAAACGGCATTCGCAACTCATTTTACTTTTGTAATGTGACACATTTCCTAGTGAAAATATGTGGGACGTGACTTTATTTTATATTTCATTCGTCAGGAATTGAGTGAATCATGAAAAGTGGGTGTTGTATGCCAGAAAGTCAGGTAATTTGAGGTGTAATAGGAAATAACGAAACAGTTTTTTTTTTCAAAGCAAGTAAAAGTACATTTTGATCAAAGACAAACATTATTTTGAATAACATGCACTGAGTGGTGTTAATTTAATTTAATATAGTTTAATTATGTTTTTTAAATTATTTTTTTTTATGTTAATTTATGTACTGTTCACTGAATACTAGGAAAATTAAATCATGAATAATGGTACAGATAGTAGAATTACCGATGGTTATACATTTTGATGAAGATTACAAAATGAAGGGCATATTTGTTTGTTTGTTTATGTTTTTTTTTTAATTAGTATTTAGGTTATATATCACTCACATATGTAAGATCACATTGTTTTAATTACATGCACAAATGGAAAGTGTGATTTTTATTATATTCACTAAATGCTGGGGAAAAGAAATCGATTATTGGTACATATAGTAGAATTACAGATTTTGATAAAAGATTACAAAGGCATATATTTATTTTAGCATGTATAAATCAAGGGTGCACATTTATTTTATTTTATTTTATTTTATTTTATTTTATTCTATTTTATTTTATTTTATTTTATTTTATTTTATTAATAACTGAATTCCTGGGACATTATTATTATTGGTATTTTCATAAATTGTCAGACTCTTATCATTAATCAGTTTGAATCTGTCTAGCGTTTCCATCATACAGTAAGTCATTGTGAACATTCTCACATTTTATTTTATTTTATTTTTTATAATATTATTTACTAAATTTCTTGGGACATTATTTCTGTATTATTGGTACAGATAGTACACAATTGTATTTATTTTTTAGTAAATTCCCACGGGGGCATTATTTTTATTGATAAAGATAGTAGACAATATTTATTTATGTCAGACCTTTTCATGAATTGTTCGTGAATCAGTTTGAATCTGTCTAGCGTTTCCTTCGTTCAGTAAGTCATTGTGGACATTCTCACTTTGTTTTATTTTATTTTATTTTATTATTTACTAAACTATGAGGACATTTTTTTGTTGTTATTATTATTATTATTATTATTATTATTATTATTATCATTATTATTAATATTATTATTATTATTATTGGTACAGATAGTACACAGTATTTTTTATTTAAGTTATTTATTTATTTTTTATTCTTTTTTTTTTTTTTTTACAATCTTTTTCATGAATTGTAAGACTCTCTTCATTAATCAGTTTGAATCTGTTTATTGTTTCCATCGTTCAGTAAATCATTCTGGACATTCTCACTAACTAGTTGTGTAGTTAAAGATACCCAAACCGGAACAGTGTTTTGTTGTAATATACAGTCCTATAACTATACAATCAGTTTTTCACTACTGGGGTCAAACAG
Organism: Cirrhinus mrigala; assembly: GCA_036247105.1. Taxonomy (NCBI): domain Eukaryota; kingdom Metazoa; phylum Chordata; class Actinopteri; order Cypriniformes; family Cyprinidae; genus Cirrhinus; species Cirrhinus mrigala. The sequence goes on along the minus strand of CM070019.1, from coordinate 31,767,630 downwards.
GTCCATGTTCTGCTAAATCAAGTATGTGTGTGTATTTGTGTGTGTGTGTGCGTGTGTGTGTGTGCACCTGGTATTTATCACGTTATGGGGACCAAATGTCCCCACAAGGATAGTAATACCAGTAAATTTTGACCTTGTGGGGACATTTGTGAGGTCCCCATGAGGAAACAGGCTTATAAATCATGCAGAATGAGTTTTTCTGAGAAAGTAAAAGTGTGCACAGTCTCCTGTGAGGGCTAGGTTTAGGTGTAGGGTAGGTGTAGGGCGATAGAAAATAGGGTTTGTACAGTATAAAAACCATTACGCCTATGGAATGTCCCCATAAAACATGGAAACACAATGTATGTGTGTGTGTGTGTGTGTGTGTCCTACCATGTTTCCCCTGGTCATACATCTTCTCTTACTTTAAAATCTTTTCCTGCTTCAGCTTGGCATGTTTGAAAGTTTAGCTGACCTCAGATCCGGACAAGGATTTCATTACCAATAATAATCATGAAGATGTAGTTACACTGCTAAATACCAATTCAATATGAGGGGGAGTCATCAATGCTCTTTGAACAGTCACAGAACATTATTCATAGATAAAATATTACAAATCATGTCAAAACAGTGTGATACGTGGTTTATGGGTCTGGTTAATTTCATGTATTATGTTTGATTTTGTATAAAATGAATATCTTATGTGTGTGATTGGAGGGTGTTTACATAAAACTAAAGCAATGTAGAAGCAGGAGAACCGAACGAGCCATATTTCCATATTTTATATGAAATGAAGGAAGTGTAATGATCAAGGATGGGAGAAGGATATGTTTTCCACATGTCTGAAATAGCCCAAGGCCGTTTTAGGCTATGGCTCGGCTGGCTGAGCTGATATCGAGCTTTGAACGTGTTCAATAAAGGCTGTGATCTGCTTCACCACATGGAGTCAAAAGTTTCACAGCTTTAGTTGAGAACTGGTTGTCATAGGATTACCAAGATCGTTACTAACTGAACACACAATTTGGTTGCGAACCTGACTAGTGCTCTGGAGGGGTGGGTGTGCACTCGTTAAAGGCTGCTCATGAGAAGATTAAATGTCTACAAGGAGCAGGACATGAGTCATGCTCAAGACCAGGAGACAGTCTGTCAAATACAGATATTGTTAAATATAGACTAGAACATCCAGAACTCTGAGGTGGGACAGGCCAAAATCATGATTTTAGTTTACAGAATAAAAATTCTCTAATACTTTACTCATCTCCATGTCATCCAAGATGTTCATGTCTTTCTTTCTTCAGTCAATAAGAAATTAGGAGGTTTTTGAGGAAAACATTCCAAGATTTTCAGTGGTGGCCAATGGGTTGAAGGTCCAAATTGCAGTTTCTATGCAGCTTCAAAGGGTTTTTAGAAAATGACTGATCGTTTCGCTAGATTAGACCGTTATTCCTCGGCTGGGATCATGTAGAGTCCTTTGAAACTGCAATTTGGACCTTGAAACTGTTCGCTCCCATTGAAGTCCACTCTATGGAGAAAAATCATGGAATGTTTTCCTCAGAAACCTTCATTTCTTTTTGACTGAAGAAAGAAAGGCATGAACATCTTGGATGACAGGAGGGTAAGTACATTATCAGGAAATTTTTATTCCGGAAGTGAACTAATCATTTAATGTGGGGGTAAGGAAAGCATGACAGATTGCACAAAACTATTAAGCAGCACAATTGTTTTTATCATAAGAAAATAATAAGAAATGTTGCCTGAGTAGCATAACAGCATATTAAAATTATTTCTGAAGGACCATGTGACACTAAAGACTGTAGTAAAGATGCTGAAAATTCAGCTGTGATCACATGAATAAATGAAAACGTTTATATTTTAGAAAAAAAAAAAAAGTTTCAAAATTTGTTTGAAAAAAAGGTTGTGTACTAGTGTTATTTAAAATACTATTATAGTTTTTATTAATATTTTAACAGTTTTTTTTATATTTTCTGTTTTTAATTTTAATTGAAGTTAATGTTTTAGTAAATTTGTTCCATTTTTGTCTTTTTTTTTTTTTTTTTTTTTTTTTAAATGTCTTAAAAAAAAAAAAAAACAGGTTTTAGTTATTTGATCTAGGTAAACAGAATTGAAATGAGAAACTTTGCCCTGGTAACTGTCTGAAATATATATATATGTATATATATATATATATATATATATATACAGGACCTAAAATTAACACTCGCCAACTGCCAGATGTATATGTAACAGTGTCAGTTGCCAGTTGGCAGGTAAAACTTTTACGAAATATAACAATGCAATGTAGTGAAAACGCTAGCCAGTTTTTAAAGAGATTCGCTGTTTCTGATGTAAGTGAATAAAACAATATCTTCTGAACACAAGATCATCGTGATTAGCTGTTCTGTCATAAGCGACAAGAGCGAATCAAATAATGAAATACAAACGGCTGATAAGGTCAGAGCAGTGTGATGGCCAGCTTGTCCCTAGATACAGTTCTAATAACTTTGACCTGAGAAGATATTGCTGGTTCATTTCAGAAGAATATAACTTTCCCTTCTTCATAACACGAGAATGTAGCGACACATACCTGGGGTTATGCCGCCTAAACGGTGCAGTCAAGTATAGTTTGAAAGGCTGCGCGTTCGGCTGTACACATACGCTGAGCTGCTTCAGACAGCGCACCAGTAGCGCTACAAAGGACGAAAACACATACAATTATGTAAAAAAAAAAAAAAAAAAAGCGGTTTTGGCGAGTTACCTCGTAATCATCAGTGGTGCATCAGGTTTTAAAGAGACTGCGCTGCTTTTAAAGTGAAACCTGCTGAAGTCTGTCACTGATGTAAATCAAAGAACAAAAGTAAAAGAGAAATCACTCAACTGTTCTAGTCGCTGATTATCTTTTGTAGCTTGAATAAAGATTAATCTGTATAGTCTATGCATAAACTATAGTTTATGTGAAGATTGTTTTAAAATCACTTAAATTAAAAGTTGTTATATATTTCCTAAAAGCCTAAAAATAAGAAATAATAGCTTTCAATTAAACTGTAATGTTATAATTAATAGGTAAAATTGAGGGAAAATGTATTTAATAAAGACACCAGTAGCAGGACAAATTAAAAACCTTGTAAATATGTTTTGCCATTGTAGTAGTAATTACTGCCTGGTTTTGCAAAAAGCGTTTATTGGCCAGTAAATTATATCACATCACTGGCCACTCTGGCAGGTGTGGCAAAAAGTTAGTTTTAGGCCCTGTATATTATATATATATATATATATATATATATATATATATTATATATATATATATATATATTATATGCCCCTGTATGTGTTTTGTCTCATATTTATATATACGTGATTTCACACAGGCAGCAAGAGCAATATGACACGGGTGCTGATTTTGTCCCGATCTATGACGAGCTTAAATGTGATTTTATACAACAATTCAGTAAAAAAAGAAGCTGATATTGTGTTATATTTTAAACACAACATTGTGTTTTTGCTCAGTTTTGCAGAGAACATAACCATGCACCACAAAACCAGATTTTTACTTAATATCCTAATGATATTTGGCATAAAAGAAAAATCAATAAATTTGACCCATCCGATGTATTTTTGGCTATTGCTACAAATATACCAGTGCAACCACAAGACTGGTTTTGTGGTCAAGGGTCACATATTACCTTTGAAGCCATAGCAAAATTGTTGCGTGTCTCTGAGCAACACAGTGGTGTTTAGTTTCTGAATGAATCCACGTTTTGAACGAATCGTGTGAATCAATGATTCATTCAGAAAGAGAGCCATTTACTTCATTCCTGAATGAATCTGCAGTTTGAACTAATCAAATCGAATAAATTAATGACTCATAAAGACATTTATCGCCACCTGCTGGCAGATTTAGTTCATTTAAAGTATCATTTCATTAAAAATAAGAAGAAGAAGAAGAAAAATAAAAACATTAAAGGGATAGTTCACCAAAAAAAAAAATTAAAATTAAAAAAAAAAAATTAATTCTGTCATCATTTACTCACCCTCATTTTGTTTCAAACCTTTATTTTATGGAACATGACAGAAGGTGTTTTGAAGACTTGTTGGTAACAAAACTGTTTTGGTTACCAGTGACTTTCATTGTATGAACAAAAGAAATACATGTTTCTCAAATTATCTTCTTTTATGTTCCATAGTTTACATTAATGCTTAAATGTTTATGTGTAATAAATTCTAAGTTGAATCAAATAAAATATTTCTTTCTAAAGATACAATTTATAATGTCTACTTGATACTTTCCAATTTAACACAAAAACTGCTTTAAATAATCTTTTGTGGGCATTTTCACAGTCAAATTTATTTGTGATTAATTAGATTAATTAATTGAAACACTATGTAATTAATTAGATTAAAATTTAAATCGACAGCCCTAATATATATATATATATATATATATATATATATATATATATATATATATATATATATATATATATATATATATATATATATATCACCTGCCATCCCAGATGTGTTTCTTTTTAATCTTACGAAAAGATATTTGACCTTTTGGAACAACCTTCATGTCTATAATGTCTTTTTATGCATGTATTTCTTGATTAAAAAACGTTTGATAAAAAAACCCATGTATTTAAAAGTGAGTAAGTGCTGTCTGGTCTACATGAATCAATGTAATCTGTCTGGTTTAGACTTTAGATTGAAATGAATATCGACATTTATGAAGTTCTTCATATGATATTGTGAGCGCCTCTAGTGCTGTAGAAAGAGCTCTCCCCACACTCTCAGTCACTGTGACTCCAGGGAGTAAAAATACAGCAGAATAAAAGTGTCTCTGGGTGAGCCGCCGATAACATCTGTCTGAATGTCCACATGCTCTATTTTTTATCTGAGATGTGTTTTTATCACTGAGTCCTATAGGCTTTTTCCATTCTCTGTGAAGGTTATTTTTGTACAATAGACCACCAAGTCAAGACCAGCTTGACCTTTTCTCTGGCTTTTGTTAACTAAGGGGGGGAAAAATAAAGAAATTCAGGGCGAATGAATCGGCACATAGACCACCAGCAGGGTGTAGTCTGGCCCGCTCACTCTATCAATCACCTCGGCCTCCATCGCCTGTTTGTTATTTCAATATCCGTGTCCAAATACCTGGAAACTGAAAGGTTGAGGCTTGTCAGAGCTATCCGGAGCTCTGTTTCAATCGTTCCCTGCGCAGACACGCTGGATTGACTTGTTAGAGGTCTAGACTGCGTCGCCCCCTTGTCCTCTGTGTCGTGGCTGGGAATCTATTTCAGGGAATCTATATGAGGTTCAACAGTATTACATACTGAGACTTCTTTTTTACCTGAGATTGTATTGAATGAAACCTTGCTCAGTTCTGACGTTTCCTTTTTGAAAGATTGCTGGGCAGTGATGTCAGATGAGATGGACAAATCAGTTGTATCAATCTTTAGTTATGTTTGGGAATCCACAACTTGGGTTTGACTTGTTTTTAGGCTGTTTTTTTGTCTTAAATGTGTTTTTGACATCCACATCGTGGTGTGTTGTGTCATCAGCATGAATAATATCTATTTTTTACTTATGCTAGTTGATGACTCACTATACGACGCAAATTTTCAAGTATTATTGATAACGCTTCAAAATGCAGTCTCATTTGTTAATATTACTTAATATGAAGAAACAGTGAGCAATATAGTTCTTACAGCATTTATTATCCTTTGCAAATGTTACAGCAGATCATTAAAAATACATTTGCTAGTTGTTCATTCAAGTTAGTTCAAAGTACTTTTATTTTAACAGATGCAGCTTTCGAGTTTTAAATATGTTGGTAAGTGTTTCAATAAATATTAACTTACTGCAACAGAATGCATTAAGTATAATAGGATTCAAGTGAAAAATCTTAATGCATTTCATAAGCTAACAATAAATGTTACCATAGGTTAATGTTGATATAGAAAATATACAGTTGCTATTTGCTATTTCATGTTATTACATTAACTTTTTAACCTTATTGCAAAGTTTTACCAAAGGATTGAAGGAAATATTTTATCAAAATGCACACAAATCACACACTTTTCAGCTACTCTACCAGTGAAAAGTTTTTGAACAGTAAGATTTGTAATATTTTTTTTTAAAGAAGTCTCTTCTGCTCACCAAGCCTTCATTTATTTGATCTAAAATACAGCAAAACCAGTTACATTTTGAACTATTTTTACTACTAATATTTTTAAAATAAATTTAAATATATTTTAAAATATAATTTATTCCTGTCATCAAAGCTAAATTTTCAGCATCATTACTCCAGTCTTCAGTGTCACATGATCCTTCACAAATCATTCTAAAATGCTGATTTGCTGTTTTTTTTATTAGTATTATTTTCAATATTTTTTCAAAACAGTTGAGTACATTTTTTTTTAAGGATTCTTTGAATAGAAAGCATTTATACACTGTGCCATTCAAAAGCTTGGAGTCCGTGTGTGTGTGTATATATACAGGGTGGGTCATTTATATGGATACATCACACATCAAACTTATTGGGAATTTCACAAGAAAAACAATGGTGTGCTTGGTTTTAACGTAACTTTATTCTTTCATGAGTTATTTACAAGTTTCTGACCATTTATAATGTGCCACAAACAGGACGTTAATATCACCAACCATTCCCATTTTATTAAGGTGTATCCATATAAATGGCCCACCCTGTATATATATATATATATATATATATATATATATATATATATATATATATATATATATATATATATATATATATAAAATATAATATAATAATATATTTGAAAATAAATTATTGGAATTAATATTTTTATTTAGCAAAGAGGCTTTAAATTGATCGAAAGTGGTGATATAGGCATTTATAATGTCACAAAAGATTTCTATTTCAGATAAATGCTGTTCTTCTGAACTTTCTCTTCATCAAAGAAACCTGAAAAAATTATAATCAGCTGTTTTCAACCTAATGTTAATAATAAAAAATGTTTTTTTTGTTTTTTTTGAGCAGCAACTCAGAATATTAGAATGATTTCTGAAGGATTATGTGACTGGAGGAATGATGCTAAGAATTCAGGTTTAAAATCACAGATATATATTACATTTTAAAATATTTTTAAATAGAAAACAGTTATTTTAAATAGTAAATATATTTGAATATTATTTTGCTGTTTTTGCTGTGATCAAATAAATGCAGGGTTGGTGAGCAGAAGAGACTTCTTTGAAAAACATTTAAAATCTTACTGTTCAAAAATTTTGACTGGTAGTGTAAAAAATTAATATGAAGTGATAGACATTTTTTAAGATGAGGTGTGTAATTTCTGTGCCATTGCAAATATAAAAATAATGATTCCTGAGCAGTCTCCTATTGGTCTAACAAAAAGGTAGTCCCGCCCCAAACTAACACCATTGGTTAAAAGCGATGTTTTGATAACCCCACAGAGAAAAAATTTCAGATGTCTTATACTTGACTGTCATATTTGTGCTAGGAAAGAGTATTTTAACATTAAACGGCATGCTTTGCCTTTAAGAATGTCCTTTTCCTTTGTTTTATACCTTCCTAAAGAGTTTTCAAGGTGATATACGTGAGAAAAACAGGGAGAGTTGAGTGTTCTGCAGATGCCTTCAGATATAATGGATATGAAGTGTCTCATTCTCAAGGATTTGCCACTAAATAACTGTGCCCGGAGATGGAAAGCCAAGGAAAAGCCATACAGAAAGAGTGAAAGCAGCCAAGAACAGGAGCATATTCCCTGCCTGACGCCTCCTCTACCTTTGGAGCAGAGCCAGTAATTGTAAAAGAAAAGCTGCCTCCAGGAAAACTAGTAAATAAAGTGGAAGGTGCGGAAAAGAAGATATAAAGCGCTCTTAAAATGAAAGAGGGGCTTTATATCAAGATAATCCACAAATGCTTACATTGCATGTCCTGCCCGGGTGTGTGTTGTGTGTGTGTGAGTGCAATGAAATGGCTATTTTATGAAAGGTTAAACAAACAGTCGAGCGTTTCTCCTCTGTGCCCTGCGCCGCGGCCCTGCGCTCCAGGAGGCCAGGGAGCACGGGGCCCTCGTGCTGGGCACGCGCTGCTCTGTCGGGCCCCCCGGGGCCCTATTGATCTCTAGATGTTAAGATCCCGCCTCCCACGCACTCACGGATATTTGCGTCTCAGTCTGTGCTGAAGAGATGTATTGGAGTCATGAGATTTCTAAAGCAGCTTGTTTGAATGTTCAGTCTGATAGACAGTCAGTTCCTGCAGGGCTTCACGCTGTGACCGTTCAGCACACTAAACACTCGCTCAGTTAAACTCAGCTTCAAATTCAGATTGACAGTTTTCACTTTTCTAATGCTTGTTCCTGGCACTGTTATTTTAGTTTAATTGGGATGCTGTTATAGTTATTTCTTAACCTATTTTCTGATAATATTAAAACATTAATTGTACTGAATTTTGAACATAATAAATTGTTTAAAAAATTATAAAATAATTAGGATTATTTTTACTAAAATATAACTAACTAAATAATCTTCTTTGAAAAAAAAAAACATAAAAACGATTTTTTTTTTTTTTTTAATTATACAGTATCAGTCTATATCGTTTTTACTATTTTTATTTCAGTTTTAGTTATTTTAATATATCAAGGTAAAATAGTAACACTTTACAATAAGGTGTCATGAGATAACATTAGTTAACTACTTTAGTTGACATAAACTTTACAGCATTTATTCATCTTAGTTAATATTAATTTCAACATTTACTAATGCATTATTAAAATCACACATTGTGATTTAGGTAATGCACTGTGAACACTAACAATAAACAACTGTATTTTTATTACCTAACATTAACAAAGATTAAGGAATACTGGAATAAATGTATTATTCATTGATCGTTCATGTTTGTTAAAACGTTATATAAAAATAAATAAAATAAATAAAATATAAAATAAATATATAAATAAATATATAATTAAATATAGTATTTTTATATATATATATATATATTTTATTTTATTGTTTCTGCTAGAAATGTATTTCAAGTAACATTTATGTAATGGTTTTAGTTTTAGTTAACTATAATAACACTGGTTCCTGGTAGTGTAAAATACAGAATTGTAGAGTTGACTCACTTTTAATCAATTTTTGTGAACTTGAATTGAATTTGCCACACTCCACAGGAATTTAAATTAGAATGACATGAAGTAGAATTTATTAAATTGCATTTTAAAGAAAAGATCAGCAAAGGTAATGCTTTCTGGAAAAACTTAGTTCATATTAACAGCCTTTCATTTATTTTTTTTCTATTATTTATATTTTTTAATGTATAACATTTATATGATTTTTTTTTTAATTTGAAATATCCATATTCAAATTGCAATTCCACATCTGGTTTTCAACCATTATTAAATTTTAGGAAATGAATTGGAATTTAAAAAGTTTGTATTTGTATTCTTTTGTTAAAATGTAACAATAAAATACCAAACATAATTTGCTCTAGTTCAGAAATAAGTTTAGTTTTCAACTGACATCAGAAATCTTTTTTTTTTTTTTTATTAAAGTCAAGTCCTGTTCTATTGTATCTTGAAAAATGTCACATTATGGAAGTATTATGTGTTGCAAACAGCATTTATGTTGGCGTTGTATTGACATGTTGTTGTTTTGTTTTTCACTCTTGACACTTGGCTTAGTGTTCACACTATACTTCATGAATACTGTGAGCTCTGACTGTCTTCAACAGACAATCATCTTACAGAATCTGAATGACTCACTTGAAGCCTAAACAATATCAAGTGCTGTTTTGCAGTGTGTGTAAACCACTGACACCCTGAACTCAGTTGAGGTGATTCATTCTGCTGTGATATACAGAATACTATCATGAATGCTTGAAAACAACCTGAAATGCCACTGACTTTTGTCATATTAAAGATAATACTTTTTCTTTTAGCAGTTGAATGTGCCATTCATAGGTTAACTTTCCTGAAGAATTTGTTTGTTGAATGGCACAATATAGTACATTGGCTCAACCAATGGCGTACTGAGTTTGAGTCGGGACAAAAGTATTTGTTTGTGAGCAGATGAATGGTTTGATGGGGTAGTGCAGAAACTTCACCATCATTTACAGTAAAATCAATTAAAAATGAAAACCCCTGATATTTATGGAGATTTTATAATCATATGCAGTTTTCATTTTTGAGTGAGCCGTTCCTTTAAACACTACGATTTCTCTTCTTTTTTTTTCAGCCAGTTTCAAATCGATCAGAGACACGTTGTACAAACTCTCTTTGTAATGGAAAATTCTCACTCCTTAACCTAACAAATACGTTTCTATTGTTTGCCAACTCGCAGTAATGAGTGCTGATGTGGCTTTTACAATTACCAGTATTACACAGTCTAAAGGAATGTTGATTCAGTATACAATTAAATTAGTCACAAACAACCGTCAAATTAAAGATCGCAGGATGTTCCTTTAATGACTTTGTGGTGTTTTAAATGTATAGGATTTCTTGTCAGCAACACCTAATCATTACCTGTCAATAATCAGTAAGATTAGAGAGGTCGTTTTGAACGATTAGAGGTGTTGAATTGCCTCGGGTTACTCTGGTCGTTCACTCATTATCTGATTTGAATTGATTATCTGATTTGAATTACTAACTAGGTTACCCTACGCGTTAAGTCCATCTCCAGATCATCGTAAAGAGTTTATGGTGTACATGACATTTCTACAGTAAGGAAAGAGAGAGATGCAGGGCTCAAAATTGAAAGAGTGACTGTGTAACTGTAAAAAGAAGGAGATTATAGAGTCGAGTGTGTCCAAACAGCGCCGTGCTGAGATAAACAGGTGGGCACAGGCGGGCAGACGGGTATTAGCGGCCACATGCGTATACAAAGTCCAAAATTAACACTCTCAAACTGCCAGGTGCCAAATGTGTGGAAATCGTCTTTGGCAAATAAAACTTTACTGTAATAGCAACTTGATTGAATCGCAAGAATGTTTGCATCCACTGTAAAAAATATTTTGTAGTTTTTACAAAATAATTTAGGCTGCTGTGGTTGACAGAGTAATGTAGTAAAAAAAAAAAAAAAAAAAAAAAAAGACATTTACTGAACAAACTGTACATTTTACAGTATAAGTCTGTAATTTACAATCAAGAAAATTTTAATGTTAAACAGTAAATTCAAGAACACACACTGCTACTAAAATCTATTTTGTATCTTTAACATATACTGACAGCCACCATAATAATATATATCAGTTTACAGTTTTTGACTGGAAATTCCACATTGATTGTTTTTATTTTTTTTATTTTTTTTTACTTCTAAAAACTGTACAATTAACAGCATTTTTCTTTAAATTTACATGAAATATCAGGTTGTATCTTTTACAATTGTTGTATCTTTTTTTCCCTGTATATAGTATGGGAACTTTTGTCCCCCTGCAGCATCTTAGCAATTTTTTATAATTAAAATTAGATTTTTTTTTTTTTTTTTACAGTGCAGTACAAAAAAGTGCCAACAAAAAAGTGTAGGACTTACTTTGAAATAATTTTTACTCAGAAATTGCTAGTAATAATTTGAAGAATAATAATTTTAATAATTTGAAGAGTTTTTATTTATTTATAGTACTGGGTAATGATTAATCGCAATTCATCACAATTAATCGTATCCAAAATAAAAGTTTTTGTTTATATATGTGTGTGTACTGTGTATATTATATATATATATATATATATATATATATATATATATATATATACAAAGACACACACATACAGTATATAATTTGAAATTATTTACATGTATATATTTATATTCATATAATTTATATTATATATAAATGTATTTAATATATAAACAACACATTTTTCTTAAATATGTACATGCATGTGTGTGTTTTTATATACATAATAAATGTACACTGCACACACACATTATGTACACACAAAACTTTTTTTTGATGCGATTAATTGTGATTAATCGTTGCCCAGCATTATTTTTTTTTTATAAAATGTACCCCCAACTTTTTAAAAAAATATTTTTGTTTTTTTCTAATTAATAAAATAATAGAAAAAAAAAGGTGCAAAGAGTCATTCACACAAACACAAAACACCATTGTGATAACTTACAACACCTAAATAATGCAACAAACATTTATTAAGCAACAGAAGATGTAACATAAAACCCTTATGTACGTAACTGATAAGAAAAACTATTAAAAAACATGATATTAAAAAAAAAGTTTTCAAATGTCACACAGGGAATTCTGAGAGAAAAAAAAAAAACAATTTACAGTTTTTGACTGTAAGTTACACATTGTTTTTTTACTTCTAAAAACTGTACAATTAACAGCATTTTACTGTAAAATTACATGAAGCATCGGGTTATATCTTTTATACAACGTTTTTAAAGTTAAAATTACTTTTTTTTTTTTTTTTTTTTTTTTTACAGTGCAGTACAAGTGCAAAAAAAGTGTATGATTTACTTAGAAATTATTTGTACTCAGAAATTGCAAGTAATAATTTGAAGAATAATAATTTGAATAATTTGAAGAGTTTTTTATTTATTTATAGTGCTGGGCAACGATTAATCGCAATTAATCACGATTAATCACATCCAAAATAAAAGTTTTGTTTATGTTTGTGTGTGTACTGTGTATATTTTTATGAATATATAAAGTCACAAACATACTGTATATATTTATATGCATATAATTTATATTGTATATAAATATATTTAATATATAAACATTACATATTTTTCTTAAATATGTACATGCTTGTGTTTGTTTTTATATATACATAATAAATTTACACCGTACGCAAAAACTTTTTTTGATGCGATTAATCACGAATAATCATTGCCCAGCACTATTATTTTTTTTGTAAAATGTACCCCCAAATTAAAAAAAAAAATATTTTTATAATTTTTTCTAATTAATGAAATAAAAAGAAAATAAAATTTTAGAAAATAAAATAATATGTTTCTGCTTTTCCTTTCTTTTTTTGTTCAGGAACCTGTTAAGCCACCAATAGTATAGACTGAGAAACATCAGGTCTGAAATTTGTAGGGGTTATTTTGCAATTTAAAGGGCCAGTGATAGATAATGGCAGACATAACCCTGTGTGTGTTTGTGCATATGAAGTATGACAATTTTTTTTTAGTAATTTTGCTTCGGAATTGGCACTAAACTTTGTTTCAGGCCACATCTAAACTAATCTCGTGGTTGTAAATATATTTATGTGTCTAATCAGAATCCCAGAGGTCCCTTTTTATTTTTTAGGAATATGCAATTTGTCTAATTCAAGCAGTGTGCTTTATATATATATATATATATATATATATATATATATATATATATATATCAGATTTCATAAATTTATTGGCATATTGGCCAGAATTGCACTTTCAATGCATTTCTAGATTTGTTGTCTGAGGAGTTAGTTATGTGCCAAAAATGTAATACTTTGGGTTATGGATTTGTTCAAAACTCTAACTCTAAGAGCAAAAGTATTATTGATTGTTACCTTAGCAAACTTTATGGCAGATCATTCTTAGTTTTCCCAAACCACAAGTGAAATGTTCAGTCCTGCTATCAGACGTCTTATATATCTGATATTTTATACTGCTGCTGTTCTGGATGTTTCAGACTGTAATAGACGGTAGTTTGCATGCTTTATGAACAGTGCCATCCTGTGTCGTTGGGCTGCTGAATAAAGAGCTGGATTTGTGGATATTTTGTGCGTTATGTTATTAGGTGCCTAAATATTCCCAGACAGGTCGATAGCTCATCTGTTAAGACAAATGGCGTGGTTACCAAAATCTAGCTAGAGCGAAAAAAAAGAGAAAAAACTCCTTCTAACAGCAGTCATTACTCTGGGAGGCCAATTAAAAAACAGCATCACTGTACAACACCATCTGTAGCCAACAGCTACGAGTGTGTACGTGTGCATGTGTAGTTTGTATTTATGTGTGTCATCGTCCCAAGAAAATCTAGGGCAATTAACAGAACAGTCAGAGCATAAGCAATTATAGAAAGCCTCTTTTTGTATATCCAGAGAGAGCGCCGTCCCTCGGTGTCTCTCCTCTGGAATTCTGATCCCGTTAGGAGGTGGCGACCCGGGAAGTGTTCGGATGGTTAGTGACCCCCTCGCCCAGCAGAGTTCAGCTCTCAGAGCTTCGCCTGGGGTTTTTAATTAAAACTGCACCCTAGTTCAAAGCGCTCCGAAGGTTCTTGGTGCCGAGCCAGTGGGGTTGACTAAATATCTCATTTCCTGCTGCGGGGCAGAGCCGAGGAAGGGCCGAGTGTAATTAGCCGATATGAGGTAGAGGAGGCTGCAGGTGTGTTGAGAGTCTGGAGGTTTGGGATCAGTATTGAGAGCCCGTCCCTGATCTGCTTTCTCATTCGGATGGTGTTTATTAAAATCGCCCGCAACCGCTGATCTCTGGACAATTTAATTGGAGCTTTTTGTAGCTGTTGAATAAAAAATTACAAATGAGATCTCTTTAATATCTCGTTGTTTCTCCTAAAAGCCAAGGAGATTAATTGGAGAGCAAACAGAGTCCAGTCCAATTTTGTGATTTCTTACTTGCAAGATCTTTGCAAGTCAGATGTTTCAATATTAAAGTTGGCATTAAGTAAAAAGTCACCCTATTTTTTAAATGCATGTCATTGATCTTATTGTGAACAGGTCCCTTGTTTCTTATTTCTTTTTTTAACCTTGCAATTCTTGATTCTTAATCGCAATGGCATACCGGTACAATTACAGGCTTTAAATTTTTTGCTAATGCATTCAATTAAAGGTAAAAAGTCACCCTATTTTTTAAATTGATTGATCTTATTGTGAACAGATTCTTTCTGTTTTAAGAATTAAGAATTGCAAAGTTAAAGAAAGAAAGAAAGAAAGAAAGAAAGAAAAATAAATCTTTCTTTCTTTCTTTCTTTCTTTCTTTAACCTTGCAATTCTTAATTCTTAATCACAATGGCATACCGGTACAATTACAGGCTTTAAATTTTTTGCTAATGCATTCAATTAAAGGTAAAAAGTCACCCTATTTTTTTAAATTGATTGATCTTATTGTGAACAGATTCTTTCTGTTTTAAGAATTAAGAATTGCAAGGTTAAAGAAAGAAAGAAAGAAAGAAAGAAAAATAAATCTTTCTTTCTTTCTTTCTTTCTTTCTTTCTTTCTTTCTTTCTTTCTTTCTCTCTTTAACCTTGCGATTCTTAATTCTTAATCACAATGGCATAGCGGTACAATTACAGGCTTTTAATTTTTTGATAATGCATTCAGTTAAAAGTAAAAAGTCACCTTATTTTTAAAATGCATGTCATTGATCTTATTGTGAATAGATTCTTTCTTTCTTTCTTTCTTTCTTTTTCTTTAACCTTGCAATTCTTAATTCTTAATCACTATGTCATACTGGTACAATTACAGGCTTTTAATTTTTTGATAATGCTTGAATGCTTGATCACTTCCATGATAATTTACTCAGCTCCATGTCTTCCAAGATGTTCATGTCTGTCTTTCTTCAGTCAAAAAAGTTAAGGTTTTTGAGGAAAATGTTCCAGGATTTTTCTCCACATAGTGGACTTCAGTGGGAGCCAGCGGGTTGAAGGTCCAAATTGCTGTTTCGATGTAGCTTCAAAGGGCAAAAAAAATAAAAAAAAAAAAAAAATTTTTTTGTTGCTGCAGGTGTGTTGAGAGTTTGGGATCAGTATTGAGAGCCCGTCCCTGATCTGCTTTCTCATTCAGATGGTGTTTATTAAAATCGCCCACAACCGCTGATCTCTGGACAATTTAATTGGAGCTTCTTGTAGCTGTTGAAGAAAAATCACAAATGAGATCTTTTTAATATCTCGTTGTTTCTTCTAAAAGCCAAGGAGATTAACTGGACAGCAAACACGTTTTGTGATTTCTCACTCACAAGATCTTGCAAGTCAAGATGTTTTAATATATTTGAGTTGGAATGAAGTACAAAATCACCCTATTTTTTAAATTGATTGACACTATTGTGAACAGATTTTCTTCTTTTCTTTCTTCTTTCTTTTTTTAACTTTGTAACCTTTTATACCTTGTTTAACCTTGTAATTCTTAAAATTCATAATCACAATGTCATAACTCAATGTAACGGTGCAATTCATCAATACATCTTGAAAGGATTAGTTCACTTCCAGAATAAAAATTTCCTGATAATTTACTCACCCCCATGTCATCCAAGATGTTCATGTCTTTCTGTCTTCAGTCGTAAAGAAATTATGGTTTTTGAGGAAAGCATTTCAGGATTTTTCTCCTTCATTAGTGTCCCGATTTTGAACTTCCGAAATGCAGTTTAAATGCAGCTTCAAAGGGCTCTAAACGATCCCAGCTGAGGAAGAAGGGTCTTATCTAGCGAAACGATCGGTCATTTTATTCGAAAAATAAAAATGTGTATACTTTTTAAGCACAAAAGCTCCTGTAGCACTAGCTCTGGGATGTGCGTTCACAACACTACGAATCACGTTTAAGTTCATCATCTGTGTACTCTGGCTCAAAAAGGTAGAGAATGGCGAAAAACTCCATCTCATTTTCTCCTCCAACTTCAAAATCGTCTGACATCATTGCACCTTTTTGTTTGTAAACAGCGTTTGACTTACTTATACGATCCTGTCTTTTATCTTTTAAATGGTCCAAATTGGAACTATCCTTGAAACCTGCTGGAGTTGATTCGTTTTAACTGTGCAGAGTTGGTTATTATGTTCTAAAATATGTATATTGTTGCATGAATATTGTTGTTGTTAATTTTTTATTGTCGGATTATCGTGCAGTATGTATCAATGAATGAGTTTTGACTGTTTTTGGATTGGAAATCATTCATCCAATCTGGCAACACTGCTCCCGCAACTCCCACCTTTATTTTATAGCTTTTAAAATCGTACTTTTTGTGAACAACTTCTGCTTTTATATAATTTTCATGTAAAATCTGTCTTTAAAATGTTAGTTAAGCATTAAGCATAATTTGCCCCTCATTACCTTGGAAAAAAAACTCATTACTGTCAATAAGTGTTATAATTTTTTATTATATACAAGTATTTTTAAACATTTTTTATCATTAGGCTTTTATCCTTTTTGTACTGCGTTTTATGCTTTCTTTTTTTTTTTTTTTTAACCTTAATTTTGCAAATGACTCTGTTACAATGATGAGGATCTAATGAGAAGCACCACAGAGAATAATGAGAATTACAAAGAAACTCTAAAGTAAAACATTCCAGAGGCATTACAGTAATGAGAATTTTAGGCTAAATTGTGCTTAATTGTCATGGAAATAATGTCACAGTATTAATGCTCCTAAATCAGGCTTCATTTTCTTTACGCAAAATGGAATATCTTATTTCTTTCTTGTTTGGAGGGGTGAAATATGACCTGTTCTTGACAGATTTCACCCATTAAATTAAGATGTTAAGTGCAGAGAATATTGACTTACTCATATGAACACTGACCTTTGACCCTCACGTTTGTGACCTCTAAAGTAACCCCTGTGGATGTCAGCTGTTAGATACTGTGGATCATCTTATATTGACAGAGGATATCAGATGTCTGTTGCCTCAGGCTTTGCTATGTTATTCACCTCATTTTGGCTTAATGTGGCCTTTCCAGTTAATGTGATATTCAAGTAATTAGAATGTCTTTTATTCACTAAGACCTTTAGGTAGCTAAAATTTACCTGTTCACATTTTCTTTTATGCCAAAAATCATTAGGGTATTAAGTAAAGATCATGTTCCATGTACATATTTTGTACATTTCCTACCGTAAATACATCAAAACTTAATTTTTGATTAGTAATATGCATTAAGAACTTCATTTGGACAACTTCAAAGGTGATTTTCTCGATATTTTGATATTTTTTGCACCCTCAGATTCCATATTTTTAAATGTTGTATCTCTGCCTATCCTAACAAACCATATATTCATAAAAATTGACCTTTATGACTGATTTTGTGGTCCAGGGTCAGAAATGATGTAATCCTTGAGATTAGTGCTTTTTTTAATATTCTGTGCAGTTAATGCACATGTAAAAGTCTTTGACACAAAGTCACTCGCTCATATCTGTCCTTTCACGCATATTCATCGAGAGTGAGCTGAATTATGAAAGAGATGTTCCTGTGGGTAGAGAACAGGTGCATTGTGGGTCCATGCCCTCAGACCAACCAGGTGGAGAGAAAGCTCATGTTTATAAGATCACAGGTTTTACGCTGTACTCTTGCACATTATGCAAATAATCCTGCAGTCCTAGCAGTAATGACACGATGGAAAAGCATGCATTACAGAATAAAGGACACACTCGCTCACACACTGTTCCTCGCTGACTCTGTCCATGTAGACACTAGGGATGTTTGTGAGAACAGCTACAAGGCAAATGTTGACACTGATTTATAAGTGATCTAAACAGAAAAATAAGTGGAAGAAACTGAAGAAAGATCTTCACAGGCTCGTAGTGCATTTGGGCTGTTCGTATGTGCTCATTATATCCAAATGTGCTGCTCACACTCATGTGATGCTCCATTTCAGGCAATATGAAAAGTGCTAAATAATTCACGAGATGCTGGGATCAAACGTCTGCCTCTGTTTGCGCTCTTCTGAATGCAGAAGGGTGTGTGTTGGTGTTGTTGGGTTGGAGTTTGGGGTATACCGGGATATCAGTCTTTTGCCGAAGTTCAGTATGAATCTTGATGTATTTGGTCTAAAATGTGTGTGTGTTTTTGTTTTTCAGAGGAACCATTGTTTTGACCAAACATCCATTATAACCATTTAGATAAAAAAAAAAAAAAAAAAAAAAAAAAAAATATATATATATATATATATATATATATGATATTGGGCCTCCTTTTGCAGCTAATACAACATCATTTCATCGTGGGAGTGACAAATACAAGTCCTGCAAAGCAGCCAGAGGGATTTTGAGCCATTTTCCTCTTGCAGAACAGTGGCCAGGTCACTATGTGATGCTGATGTGGGAAAACGTTTCCTGACTCGCTCCTCCAAAACACCCCAAAGTGGCTCAATAATATTCAGATCTGGTGACTATGCAGGCCATGGGAGATGTTCAACTTAATTTTCATGTTCATTAAACCAGTCTGTCACCAGTCTTGCTGTGTGTATTGGTGCATTATTATCCTGATACAGAGCACTACCTTCAAGGTACAATGTTTGAACCATTGGGTGCACATAATGAAACTTTACACTCTGCTCTAACTGGTGTAATGTACAATAAGTGAAGATTGGGCACCAGACAGCGCAAATATAGCCATGAAACCTCCAATACTATATTGGCGAGTGTTTCAGTTTCATTGTCCAACCCCTGTATATATATATATATATATATATATATATATATATATATATATATATATATATATATATATATATATGTCAGTTTTTCTTTTTTGGACGGAGTAATGATAATGCAGATTAATTTTGAATCAGATTGGTTTTGGATCAAAATGAATTCAAACAGCTTTGGAAAGATATAAGGGGCAAGTAAATGACAACAGCATTTACCTTAATGATTTCATATGTGTGTTTGTCATAAGAAAAGGAAATGTTCTCAATCTACTGACATTCACTTTAGGAAGCTTAATGGGCACATTAACCACATTACAATTATTGCAGTATTCAGAACACAGTCACATATTCATATCAAATCTCTTACATGTATGATCCCTAGTGCCTAGTATTTTAAATAATGTTTTTTAAACATCAACATCATTAAACATCATTAATATGTTTTGTTTTATAGTGGATACTTAGATTTTAGGGGTCCCCATACTTTTTAAAAGTGCTTTCAGTGATTTTGATCTTATATGTTATCTCTTCCATAGAGTGTACTTCAGACAAGTCTAACCAATCATAGTTTTTCATACTAGATGTGGAGTTTTGGACACATGCACAATCTGTTTCCATAGACCTTTGTAAAACACACACATACACACACACACAGTCACACCACTGCAAAAAAAAATCAATGGTTCCGCTCATTGGTATATTGGGTTGGGTTAGTGTGTCATTCATGATTTTCTCCTCTGGCCTGTGGTCATCAGATTAGCTCCAGACCGTCTAATAAAATTGAGTGATAATTTGACACGGTCATTGTGATGTGGGTTAGTGCGCTCACCGGATTAATCTCTGTGGAATTGGCAGGGAATTCCCTACGGATCAGCACATTTCCCAGCCAATCTCTCTGAAGGATCTGATTGTTGTTGAATTTACGCAGGCGTTATGCTTAGATTTCCTTCAGAAGCTAAAATAAAGCCATTCATGTGTGCTCACTCTACACACACACAGGACTGTGTGCAAGAGAGTCTATTAAACAGATTCCTGTTTATTCAGTGTGAATCACTGGGCAGTGAGAGGTCAGAGGTCAGACTGGGTTACACAGTCACATAGATTTAACCTTCACCTTTCTTTCCTCCATATGTGATACTGTTCTCTGCGTAAGCTGTGTGTTTATATGTGTGCGCGTCTGGTGTCAGTTTGTGTGTTGAAATGAACATTTTACTATCATTTATACATTCTCATGGCATTCTAACCTGTATTATTTCCATTCTTCTGTGAAACACATAAGGAGATGCCAGATTTTCAGAGTTGTTCCTGTTCATAAGTCCAAGGACTTATAAAAAAGCACTAAAGGTAGTTTAAATAACATAATTGGAAGCCATGACCTGTCAGTCCAAAACCATTTTAATGAAGTGCATTAGAGAATATTTATTGCGTTGTTCTTTCAAACAATGAGACTCTTTGTGAAATGACTAACCAGACGTTTAGATCCATTGAAACTCTAGTGAAATCTGTGTAATGGTGAAGATAGCGTGCTGACCTGTGGTTGAGGTAATTGCCACCTTCGGTACAGTGAAAACAGTGGTCATGCCTGAGACCATGAGATCAAGACTCTGATAATTATTGGTTCAGAGAGCATTTACCTCTCAGATTACTCTATTACAGAGATTACGTTTTCCCAATCTAAGTGAATTCTCTTTCTGTCTGTTTTTCAGATCTGGATAAGCCTGTGCTCACGGTGCACCAGACGGTGGGTGATGTACGAGGGAACTACTATCAAGAGAAAACAGTGTTTTTGCGCTGTACGGTAAACTCCAACCCCCCTGCTCGCTTTATCTGGAAACGAGGAAATAAACCAATCGAACAGAGCAAAGACAATGGAGTGGACATCTATGAGCCTCTATACACACAGGTAAAACACTATCACGATTGTTTTTTTAGTAAGGTAATGATATTTCATAGACCTTAACCTTACACCTAACCCTTACAGATGGGTAATTTATTTTATTTTATTTTATTTTATTTTTAATTTGGGGACATCTCTTGGTGTCCAAAGGGAGTTTAAATACTAAGTTTATGTTAAGTTTTAGCTAACTTTAGGAAACAATGTAGTCTACAAACTAAGTAAATTCCAAACCACTCTTACACACAGCTGGACGATATGCAAGATTTCTCTATAGGCCTTATTTCCCCTAAAACAGAAAATAGTTTAATTAGAGTTAATAATCATTTGAATAGCAGATAACCACAGGAGACCCGCTCAATCACAGAATAATGTACTCAATAAGTCAGCGATCCATCAGTGATGAATTCATAATCTGAGCACTTATTATTAAAGAGCCATTTGAATAAGGTGGGATGGATGGAGATTGATGGCTTTGCTATTAATAATGAGTATTATTCATTCTCCTGATGGACTCAGTCAAAAGAATTAGAGGAATTTAAAATTCCTGAATTCATTCTCTCTTTATCATGCACACAAAGCCTCTGACATTGCATAAAAATACAAGGGTCATTCTCAGGAAACGATACGGTGCCATTTGTGCCCCATTTGTGCCCAAATGAATTACTGCTGACATATTTAACGGGATAAAACGCGTAGTTTCATTATTTGATAGATTGAACCTTGTTTAGTGTGTAATGCGCAGGAAATTCTGGAACGTTTGATTTTTAGAATATTAGCCAAATTGAACATTCCAATTCAATCCAATTATATTTCAGTTGGTAATAGAATATAATTGAACTGTATTTACATTTTGCTTTGTCTTGAAATTGGAATATCATTACAGTGTATTAGTTTTAAAATATTTTATGCATATTAATCCTGTGATATTTCCTGTTTCTGACATCATATTTGGAGAAATTACCAAGGGTGTAGGTTTGATTTTGGGCATTGGTAAAGACATAATGGCAGACAACAGACTTTTAATTGTTTAAACAAAATTATTGCCAGGGACGGTTTATTAGTTACCAAAAATACCATGGTTAAACTATTAGTGTAGCAAAACCACAGTTTGCCCAACAAGTGAATTACATCTTCATCAGCTTATTATTCTTGTGAAATTTGGAGTAACTCATTAATCTGTTGTTTGACCTCTTTGTATTTAAGGAGATAACTGTGGTTATACAAAAAAAAAAAAAAAAAAAAAAACACACACAGACACACACACACACACACACACACACACACACACACACACACACACGGGTATTACACGTTTACTATAATAAAACCATGGTTAATTTTCTTTAGGGATTTTTATTTATATATTCTTCTTTCTTTCTTTCTTTCTTTCTTTTGTTTTTACTGTACTACCTTGATGGTTTAATGTTTTGTTCTGTTTAATAAAAAATAAAAAATAAAAAACATCAGAAATCAGGAAAAAAGATTCGCGATTCAAAATCCCGATCTGAATTAAATGATTTGCGAGCCCTTACCGAAGATCTGAATCAAATGATTCGCGAACCCGCTGCTTAATCCCGATTTGAATCAAAAGATACGAACCCGCTCCTAAGTTCCGATCCAAATGATTCGCGATTCGCGTCCCGATCAAAATAATGATTCGCGAGCCATTTCATATCGGGACTTAGCGCGGTTCGCGAATCATTCAAGTTGCGAAATAATTCACGAACTAACTCCGGACTTCTGATCTAAATGATTCGCGAACCTGCACTGAACTACCGATCTGAATCGAATGATTCGGGAAATGCGCTTTGAAGTCCCGCTTCGAAACAGTGAATCATTTTGCGACGCAGTGGTTTAATCTCAGTTTCACCCATCACTATACGTGCTTTTTAAAATGATTACAAGCGATGTTAAAATTCGAAAATGAATGGCTCTTTTCACCTTTTTTTTGCTAGTGAATCTCTTGAACTAAATGATCGAAGTCACGAGTTTGAATGAATCGGCTCGTCTGTTCCTCCGTTTTTCGCGTCTTCAGGCTTGTTTACATGACTGTGTCAGTACTTTTACGGGCTTAGCTCGCTAGTTTTATGACATTACCTGAAATAAGCGAAAATAGTGTGATGTTTTTAAATAATATATCCATATTTCCATTCCAAAGATAACACTAAACACGGACATATTCAGGTGAGCTAACCGGTTTACTGCTAACTAGTGAAAACACTCCATTAAAATGACGAGCTGCACATCAAAATGCATGTTAGATGGAAACATTGTGCATTATGGTCAAGTTTGTAGCTTAATTCACTATTTTTTAAAGAGTTTGACCACTGCAGTTCAGTTGGTGACTTAGTTCAGTGGAACTTAGTTGAAAACATCCAGTCATCTCATACCATTGAAGTGAATGTTATTTATCAGTATATATTGTAACAAATAACGTTATTTGAGAAATTGTTGTATCTGAATAGATTAGTTTGTACAGTGATAGTCAATGTAAAAAGAGCAAATGGGAGAAGCAGATGAACACAAAACAGCATAACATAAAGTTAAAGAGGGTAAACTATCATTCAGCTGAACTGTGCAGGTATGTTTTAAACACTTAAACAACCTTATATGTTTTACTCCACCCATTTATTAAATGTGCCTCTCTGAAAGCACACAATTTTCTAGCGTATTTACTTTAACTTCTCAAGTAATATCTGTTTCAGATGCAGCCGACATTACAACAACAATCGTTACTTACTTGTTAAATGTTTGATTGTATTTTGTAGTTTACACTTGTGTTGGCCTTGTCTCTGTCCAACTCTGTGATACCCCAGGTGGGAAAATGTGATTTCATATTTTAAATATGAATTAGTCAAAAGTAGTCAAGGATGACAGACAGACATCATTTTGTTGTCATTATGTGCAAATGCATGTTTTGACTAACAGAAAAAAGTGTTTCTGTGTGCTGTATTTTTACCATGTAAATGTATGTGTGTTTGCAGGGTGAGACAAAGGTGCTGAAACTGAAAAACCTCCGTCCACAGGACTTCGCTAATTACACCTGTCAGGTGTCCGTCCGGAACGTGTGTGATATTCCAGACAGCTCAGTCACCTTTCGCCTTACCAACACCACCAGTGAGTTCTCATCCTTGCTCAAATTCGCTCTCATTCCCTCTTTATACAGCAGCTGTAGTGAGTTTTGCATATGAATTTTGTGAACCTTTTGTGAAAGTTCTGCTTTAATTTTATTTTGCTCATTTTAATGCAGGAATAGAATTTCTTGTTGCCTTTAGCATTAAAGAAACTTTAGGAGAAAATGTCTTTTCACCTTCACATCTTTCTATTATTTTTTCTTCTCAAACGTTCCTTTTTCCCTGGTTATATGTTGACCTGTCAGGTTTAATTCACCTTTCTTTGATTACATCTTCACTTTTAATCTTGCGTTCTTTCTATTTTCCGTTCTCTCGTTCACTGTCTGTCAGCACTGTGGAGACGTTCAGCCCAGAATAACACAGGAACAGTCATGTGTGTCTTTGATCATGTTGGTCTCTGCACTGGTTTGTGTCTCAGGTCTGTCTCTGTTCTGAAGGCAGACATCACTGTCATTGTGCTGTCCTGTGCTTGCCTGAAATCAGAAAACTGACAGGATGTGTGATTTCCCTTGTTGGAATAGATTTGTTAGAGCTGTGGCCTAGTGGTGCTCGTATGGGGGAACGCGAGTTCACATCTTATCCTGATCTCATTCCCCTTTCTTCTCCCTATCATTTTTCTGCCTTCTATTACACTTTGAATTAAAATTGGAAGAAGTGTTTGTTATTTTTACAATTTACAATGACTGATTTCTATTTGAATTACAATTTAATTTATTCCTGTGATGCAAAGCTGAATTTTCAGCTTCATTACTCTAGTCTTCAGTGTCACATGATACTTCAGAATTCATTCTAATAAGCTGATTTGCTGCTCGAGAAACATTTCTTATCATCACCAATGTTAAAAACAGTTGTGCTTTTTTATATTTTTGTGTGAAACTAATACATTTTGTTCAGGATTTTTTGAATTAGAATTTAGAAGACTTTAATAATTTGATTGATTTAGAAAAATTTTCAGAATTTTTATATAGAACTTACATAATATAAAAAATAACATCACAAATGTTTTGGCAACACTTTGCAATATCAGTGCATTAATACCAGTGCCGGCCTGTAGGTTTGTGGGGCCCTAGGGAAGATAAAGAAAATGGGCCCCACTAGTGTAAAAAACTGTCTTAGAAATTTGATGAGTGAAGAGAAAGCACATAACATGACTGTTTCAATATTTAAGTGTGTATGTGTATCAATTGTAACACATTCAACAAACGTGTAAAAATATTTATACAAAAAAAAGGAGTGCAAGTGAGTTTGAGTAAACAGATACACATGCATCACAGATAAATAAAATATAAAGAAAGTATACACAAAAACTAAATAAAATAAACAGAGCATAAACAAAACGAACATAGGCCTGCTGATATTCATAAATGACAAGAAATGCAGGCTATTTTGATTGTTTTTTTTTATTGCGTTAGACACTGAATCTGGGTCTGATCATGGGCATCACTGCATGTGTAAAACAAGTACTACAGCAATAAATATTAAGTATGTAGCAGTCAAAACCTCTCTTTTTCCAGCTCCGGAAAGATATCGTTTGGATTCCATTCCATTTCCACAACTTCACTTTAATCTCCCTATCATACTTTCATTTCAGATAATTTAAAAATAGCATTAATGTGTAACAAGACTTCATTTGGAGAGATTATTCTGAGAGGCAATATTAAGTGAATTCAAAAATCTGAACCGTAACAACAAATTCTGAAGAAAGGTTTTCAAAAATGATAAAGAACACTCAGATTGTTGTGCCTGATTGTAGGGCTGCACAATTAGGCCAAAATGTTTTTATAAATATAACTAATTCTGGTTATTGTTATTACTAAATAAAAACATTAAACAAAACAATAATTACTGCTAATGATTATCAATATATTTTGCAACTGCAGCATGACCTGTTAGCATGCAGGAGGACTAACTATAAATGTTTAGAAAAGTATAATGATGTATTATGATATTATGATTAAAAATCTTTGACAAAAAAAAAAAAAGAAAGAAATTTGCCTTATTCTGAATTGTGAAACCACGTCAGATCACAAAAGGAAGTTATTTCAAACACTCGACTGATGTTATTAAATGAATTTGGAGCTAAAAAAAAAAAAATAGAATGTTCTCAATACACAACAGGTTTGTAAACAGACTCAAACCCATGCAAAATCCGTGCACTCGTTCTACTGAGGTAAATTTGAACGCACAGACTGATTTTTACATTTTTTTTCATACGTTCGACACATTTGCCGCACTGTACAGCCCTGGTGCTTCACCCTAGCAATGTAGCCTGTATCGCCTGTTGGACGGGCCGGCACTGATTAATACTATTCAAGAACAAACCTTCACTACGACGTGAGTCATATGAATTCATGTGTGAATAATGATCATCTTGACTACATGTCTGTTAGTTAATGATATTAATTAACACAAGTTTTCATATATGAATTTACATTACATGTCATAGTGAAGGTCAGTTCTTGATTAGTACATGCCTTAACTCATCATCAGTTCATATTGAAGTAGTACTTCAGTTATGTATTAGAACATGATTATTTATGAACTGTTATTGCAAATTGTTAGTAGTTTAGTAGTTTCTTTCTGTCACTTTTGATCAATGTAATGCATCCTTGCTGAATAAGAATATATATATACATATATATCTTTGTGACAACTAGCCCTGGTTTATATTTTTTCACATGCTGTCAAAAGGTTTCTTAGAGCGAAGGCTAATGAAAGATCCTTCTGTGTTAACTAACGTTTTCTTCATTATCAAAATAAATAGTTTGTGTAATCCATAATGAATCGAATTCACCGCAAAAGCAAAAATATGCCTGTGACTGGCAAATGAAAGAAAAATCTTTGCTAGAACAACAAAAAATGCGACTACAATACCCAGAGAAACCCTTTATGAATTAGTCATGTAAAAAACATGTTTGTTCGTGTTCAAATTAGCAGCATTAAGAATTCATGCTCGAGAAACGAGTTCAAAGCTTTCCGAGAAAATCTAAAAGTAGCCCAAAATCCCCCCCCATGTGTGTCTTTATTTCCCTCGATTATCGTTCTCTCTCTCTTGTGATGAGTTTGAAAGGCTGTTGATTCTACTCTTTCTGCTCTCTCCACTAGAAAGGCAGCTGTGAAATAGTCAATAGAGATGAGTGAGTCTAGAGTGACAATATCAGAAGTCTGTACCTCACGCACAAATACACACACACGCACGCTCCGCGGCGCCCCATCGGTGTCCTGCCCTGTGGAGAAACAACACACTGCTGCAAATTGGAATTTGTTTTCCGCGTGGCAGGAGCGCGTGGCTCGCGTACACGCAGCTCGTCGCCGAAAGAACAAAACACTGATTTGTTTTTCTGTTGATTTTCATTTTCTTTCCTCTGAACTGACGAGCAGGAAGGGGGCGAGATGAAACTGGAGGGAGCAGGAGAAACACGTGACGGATGCTGGGCTGAAGTTTGAGAAGTTGGTCTCTTTAGAGGGTAGAGTGAAGGAGACTGCGTCTGTGCACAGGATTCGATGCGTTGTTTTAAATTACGGGTCGATCGTGACACGTAACTCCAAACCTAGCTGGTCAGCGTACGCTTGTGTGAAGGTCAGAGCTCAGATCAGAGAGAAAGACCTGCTTTAACACGGGTTTTTAAAAGCAATTCCATCTTTTTTCATAAATCTGGTTTTCCTCTTATACACTACCATTCAAAAGTTTGTAAGAAATTAATACTTTCATCTAATAGACCAATAATAGTTTTGTAAACATTCGGGATGTGCGCGCATCATAATTGCAGAAAACCCCGGATAGATAGCTTTTACAGCTAGAGAATTACACGGATACGGTACAAAATAGTTTTAATTTAAAAGGATTATAGATTATATTGATTAGATGTCATTTTCAAAATGTTCTCTGCACATTACAAGCCTGTCTGGTGCCGGAAAATGACGGTTTTCAAGTGGCAGTCTATGGAGCCATGGAATAAAAGAATAAAAAAAGTTTAATTTTATTTTAGATTTCAAAATTCTGACTTTATTCTTGCAATTCCGAGATTATATCTCACAATTCTAACAAGGAAAAACAGCTTGCCATTCTCTCTTTTCACCTTGGCTCAGAATAGGAGTTTATATCCCACACTTCTGGCTTTTTTTTTCCCTCAGAATTGACAAACTCACTTTATTTTTGAGTTACAAAATTTAAATTAGGAGGTTTGCTCTAAACATTTGCGAGAAAAAAAGTCAAAATTGTGAGATAATTTAAAAAAATGTTATGTAAAAATGTTAATAGTAATGGGTTTAAATCATATTTAATGCTGTAATTGTAAGGTTAATACAATACATCCCCTATGAACAGCATGTGAATGTTATGTAGATCTATGGTTTAAATCAAATTTATGCCTTAAAAGTAGAGTAATCATAGCAGTTTTCATTCATAGTATGTAGTTCAAATGGCGTCTTTGACTACAGTATTCTGTAAAAGTTATTTGCATTCTGATTTTGACATTAAAAAAAAAAATTATTCCATGTATTTTACCTGTTTACCTCCACTTGTTACCTTTTTTTTCGGCAAACACTAAGTGCGCGCAGCTGAAAGTGACGTAACTGACGTCTACTCCAAATTGGTCTATAAGGACACATTGAATTGATCAAAAGTGACAGTAAAGACATTTTAATGCTACAAATAAATGCTGTTCTTTCTAAAAATCTAGGTTTCCACAAAATATATTAAGCAGCACAGCTGTTTTCAACACTGATAATAATAAGTTGCTTGAGCAGCAAATGAGCTTATGAGAATGATTTTTAAAGGATCATGTGATGGCGAAGACAGGAGATAATGATGGTGAAAATAAAACTGCGTCACGGGGGAATAAAGCATATTAAAACATATTATAATAGAAAATAGCTATTTCAGATTGCAGTAATATTTCACAATATTACTGTTTTTACTGTGTTGTTATTTTCAAATAAATGCAGCCTCAGTGAGCATAAGAGACTTCTTAAGAAACATCTTCAGAAACATAAAAAAAATAAAATCTCAAATCAAGATGTAGTGTTCTATGCGCTTTTCTGTATACTTCACATGTTAGCAAACTTAGCAGGCGATCAATATTCCATATACACAGTAAGTTTGCAAACTCTACAAAGTTTGCATACTATATAGTTTGGCAATAGTGGAAGGGCTAGTTTGGGATTCCATGTTATGATTAATTAATATTTCGCCTCACCTCAGCTGTGGTAAAATCACTGCAACACAGTTTCAACTGGGTTGTTGCTTTAATAGAAATCCTAGGAGACTCAAAAGGAGTCTGTTTGCACTTGGTTCACTAACATAAAAAAATGTATCATATGCCATATTCATTTCAATCAAAGGCAATTTAATGACCTTAAAAACCTTTTGAATTTTAGCCCTATGCATGTATATCTGAACAGCCTGGAAAACATCAAAAAATGTGCACACAATTATATGTTTGTTTTTTACTGTTCATATAGACATACAGGCACCATACAGTTCATTGAAGAGGAAACAACTAATGTAACTCAATTCCATCACATCATGCTCAAATGAAGCTGTAATTGGATAATTGTATGGCTGGGATTGAGAGAGCTGTAGAATATCAGGAAGAGAGAGCGATTGTCATTATTCAGAGAGAAGAGTGAGCCATTTTTCTTTCTCAAATGTTTTTTTTTTTTTCACTCTTTTAATGTTTTCATATTTTCCTCTTGGCCAAATCCCACTACAGTAGCATATGATGACCTGTCAGTTTAAACGCTCAAGGAGCATCAAAAAAAATGAACAGAAGGAATTTGGAGAGGGTCTGCTTAGGCAGCGTTTCAGGCCTCATGCTGAAACCCTGCTCACACTGGTCGGTAGTAGCCGGTAAATAAGATGTCTTTCTGTTTTTGACAAAGAATTCATTTTCTTGGTACCTAAAATACATTTTCGGGAGGGGAAAGTATTATTTGAATATATCCTAGCATGTGGGAATAGACAAATAGAAGAGCAAAATCAGTCACAGTAATACTAACTTCATCTTGCTCATATTTGGCTATATTATCTTATAGGATTGCATAGTTTCGTATTGACCCTGTTAATAGAAACCGCCTTCCACTTTGGCTCATGTCACCTGACAAAATGTCATTTTGACATTATTTTTTACAATGATTAAGCAGATTTCCATTGGATTCTCAACCTTAATGCAGAACAGAAAAGAACCATTTTTTAATTTAATTAGTTTATACACACACACACACACACACACACACACACACGCACACATGTGTGTGTGTATATATAGAAAATAATATAACTAATATAACAGTCATGAGGGTCAGCTTTTAATTTGAGACATCTTTATACATCTGAATGATGAATAAATAAGCTTTCCATTGATGTATGGTTTGTTAGGATAGGACAATATTTGGCCGAGATGCAGATATTTAAAAATCTGGGTGCAAAAAAGTCTAAATACTGAGAAAATCACCTTTAGAGTTGTCCAAATTAAGTCCTTAACAATGCATATTACTAATCAAAAATTAAGCTTTGATATATTTATGGTAGAAAATTTACAAAATATCTTCATGGAACATGATCTTTACTTGATATCCTAATGATTTTTGGCATAAAAGAAAAATGGATAATTTCGACCCATACTACAATGTATTGTTAGCTATTGTTACAAATATACCCGTGCGACTTAAGACTGGGGCCAGTTGCATAAAAGGTTAAGACTAGTCTTAAAAGTTAGTCAGCTATTTTTTTCCTTTAAAGGAGAAGTCCACTTCCAAAACAAAGATGTCACATATGTCTTTCTTTCTTCAGTTGTAAAGAAATTATGTTTTTTGAGGAAAACATTTCTGCATTTTTCTCCATATAATGGACTGATATGGTGCCCCAATTTTGAACTTCCAAAAGGCAGTTTAAAGCGGCTTCAAATGATCCCAAATGTGGTTGTAAATGATCCCAGCTGAGGAAGAAGGGTCTTATCTAGCGAAACGATCGGTTATTTTCATTAAAAAAATACAATTTAAATACTTTTTAATCTCAAACTCTCGTCTCTGTGTATTCTGACTCAAGACAGTTGTATGTTGAAAAACTCCAATCATATTTTCTCCCTCAACTTCAAAAATAATTTCAAAATCATCCTACATCGCTGCAGAAGTACCAACCCAGTCTTTGCAAAGTGAACATGCAAAAATCAAACACCCTTAACAAAAAAGGTAAAACAGCGATATAGAACGATTTTGAAGTTGAGGGAGAACATTCAACACACCCGAACTGTCATGAACCAGAAAAAAACATTCCAGGCAGAGTAAGACAAGACGAGCATTTGGCATTAAAAAGTATATAAATTGTATTATTATTATTAAAATAACCGATCGTTACACTAGATAAGACCCTTCTTTTCTCGGCTGGGATCGTTTACAACCGCGTTTGGGATCGTTTGAAGCCGCATTTAAACTGCATTTTGGATTTTCAAAATCGAGGCACCATATCAGTCCATTATATGGAGAAAAATGCTGAAATGTTTTCCTGAAAAAACAAATTTTCTGCGACTGAAGAAAGAAAGACATGAACATCTTGGATGACAAGGGGGTGAGTACATTAAATGTGAATCTTTGTTTTGAAAGTGGACTTCTCCTTTAAGATGGGTCATATATATATTTTTTTTTAAATTCAGTTACATAAAAATGTAGATTTGTTTAAGTTGATTCCAAAAATAAGACTGATTAGCCCTTGGCTAACTGCTAGTTGGCCAGACTAGTTCTTTAGACGCTGTCATAACATAGAGGCTAAGTTAATGCAACTGGCCCCTGGTTTTGTGGTCTGGGGGCACACATATCAAATTTTTCTATTTATGCAAATGTTTTTTTGTTAGCGTTTGTAATAATTTGCTTATGAAGCCATACATCCATTCAAAAATAAATAAATAAATAAATAAATAAAATTTCATTAATTCACTGGATTATACCCCCAAAAATGTTATATGAGCTGGTGTTTCACTCAAACACACATAGGAGACTTATAAAATTGCTTTTTATGTAGCTTCTTTAGTCAGATAGGATGTGCTTGAAATATTTGCCTGTAATTGGTAGAGGGCTGGAGAGATTATTTTTTCTGCTATCTTTATGCCGTGGATGCCCTGGATTAGATTTTCTCTCACACACATGCACACAAAGAGCAGGTGGCGTCCGGTAGATTGATTTTTTATTTATTTATTTTTTTTTTGTGGGTATCGTAATCCTGATGCTGTATTGGAGTTCATTCGACCTGTTAAAGGCGCTACACTAAATCTCTTTCTCACCAGTCATGCTCTGAGTTCTGCTGTATGAAACACACTGAGTGTCTCGTGTGTGCTTGTGTATTGAGCGCTGCTCACGACTATATTGACACTAGGTGCATTTGACGAGATGTGTAACAGATGGTTGATGCTAAGGAAAATCTTTATTGGTTCTCTGAACGTCAGCCATAAATCTCAGCTTTATATCAAATCAAGTGTATCACTGTATAGTTATTCATAACGAAAGTTCAATGAAAAGATCATTTTATATGCCAAATAACGGTGTGGTAATGTTTTTTTAATAATTTTTTGGGGGAATTAAATAGTTAAATGAAATATGATGTACTTCATCTCATTTGATTGTTTTCATTTTTTATTTGGAATGGATGGATGGCTCATAAGCAAATGATCAGACTATTCATACTAATTTAATAAGTCTGACTTCACATTATTTAACACTTGATTTACAGAAATGCTGATTAGTTTAACTATGTTTGAAGCCAATGAGGAAAAAATGGCTAAACTCTTTTCTTTCTTTCTTTCTTTCTTTCTTTTAAAGATTGAAAGTTATTCCTGGGTTCTTAGATAATATTTCTCTACACATATATATTTTTCTATGACTGTTTGTATGAAACTCCACACATAGATAAATAATTAAATAATTGAATGCATTTTTAAACAAACAGACAGCAAATAAAACATTTAAATGAAATTGGATCAAAAGTTTTAGTTGCGTCAATAGTCTTAAAATATTATTATTATTATTGTTTTGCTATAATATTAAAATATAGTATGTCAATCAGTATGTATGTCTTTATACAAACTACCTAATGAAATCTTTTACATTTTTTTTTTTCCGAATTCCATTTTTCCCATTTTAATTTTCAGGATTCTGTTCTTTTCTTTTGGACTCTGTTTTAATGGTTAAATTAAATTTTAGTAATCAAAAAGCATGTCTAATTAATTGAAATCATGACATTTATACAATTTAATAACAATTTATTAAATATTTTAACAAAAAAAAAAAAATAACATTTAGGATCATGATTGATCAGGATTGATTGATATACTGATTTTTTTTTTTTTTTTTTTTTTTTTTCTGGTAATCAAATGAAGGCATAAAACATTAATTTATAATCAAATGAAATTAAATCATTTATTTTGGCAAACAAAGTACTGCACAACAGAGTGTTACTGTTAAAATTAATATGTTATAAAAATGTTATGAAATTATAATAATTTTTCAAGTTGTATTGTCATTGAGACGTACATTCTACTGTACACAAATATATTTCTGTCACAATTTCTTCAACTTAAACTGAACTTTTATTTTGATGGGGTGCCGTAATTTACCTTAGTTTTTGTGTTGATGATGGCTCATGAAGAAATTCTCAGAGCAGCTGGCGATACAAGATTCATATTTAAACAGTCACAGCCACTAGTTCACAGCCACTAGTCCATATCACGATTCAACTTAAATAGAATGACTTCCTTTTGATTTATTCATCCAAAATATGACAAATTCCAAATTTTGTTATTTTACAGCAAATTCAGGGCTCGACAATAAGGAGTGCCCGATGGCCCGGGGCCAGCGTGAAAGACGCTCGGGACAGTTGACGAATCTGTCACTGGCCCGATCGGGCCACTCCTGTGTTGTCACGAAAGTTTATCATTAGCTTTAAGAAATTATTAGAAATTTAAAGCGATCACAGAGAGGCGCATCTCTGACGGACAGATAGCCTACAAAAGTATGTCAAAATACCCGTCTTGACGAGAAACTTTGTAGCTTTAACAATGGTTAAATCTATATGTAATTTATACAGTGGAGTAAAGATGCACCGATCAACCAGACAACCAGAAAAAAATCCTGTAACAAGATCACAGTTCACAATGTGCGAAATATTGCAAATAATATCGTAAATATTGAAACAGGGTTTATATGAATGCATCTCTGAGGGAAACAGACTGTTTTAAGAAAGGTTTACATGGCGTTTTCTTTTCATTTACCTCTGTATAATGCATTTAAAGTTGCGTTCATAATCACTGCACTGCTTTGTTTACAGTGGTAACGAGGGAAACGCTGTGTCATTATTCCATAAGCGCCACCTGCTGGCAGAGACTGAATTTGCGTTCATTCAGTCCGTCTGCTGTTTTTCCCTAAGCATCGTTTCATTTGTAATAAAATAATCATAATAAAATAATTTTTGAACAAACAAGTAATGTTTGATCTTTATATTTATTAGGCTACTAGGTTTTGCTGTGATATCGAAATTGGAATCGAGAATTGTACAGTTTAATTGGTATGTAATATTTTCATGTCATATAAGCTTATTTATTAAAAATAAAAGATAACATGGGTCAAAACAGTGATAACAGCAACTATTGTATTTTTTTTTGTTGTTTTATTTTTTTTTTTGTGGCAGGGCCAGTGAAAATTTTGACTGGGCAAGTAAAAATTTGAACCACTGGCCCGACTGGGCCAGTAGAAAAAATCCTTAGCTTTGAGCCCTGAAATTCCATTTTAATGTTTTTTTTTTTCCTTATTGTGGAAATCAAGGGCCCTACTAATGCTTTAATTTAATGTACCAAAATTTGGTCATATATTTTGTTGCAAGAGTGCTCAAAAACAACCCAGTTTAAATAAATCCTCGTTATTTTTGACAGTTAATTCAAACTGCTTCCTCCCAGTTAATTATAGTTTGTACACACACAGTTTTCTGACTGGCACTTTTGTAAGTTTATTTTACAGTGTGTTTTCTCTGAAGTGCTTTTGTAATCTCCGTAGGCTCTCTTTGTTCTTATCTAGAGGGTTTGAACGCAAATGGTTTGTTTGTAGCTCAGATTACGGGGGTGAATTTCTGGCGCTGGATACATGTTAATTAATGCAATGTGGGTTAATGTGCACCGCTTAACATGTGCTAGCGCTTTAGGGGTCATTGTCTCCCTGTTAGGATGAGTCTAATAAAGGGTTGGTTAAGAGTTGGTTAGCTGTGTTAATGTATCTCTGTCTCAGCCTCTTTGAGCCATTAGCTGGCAGTAATTGGCTGGGCTTAATTGCACAAGCTTGGTCCCCACGGCAATAGAGACGGTGGATGTCCGGTCTCTCTATACTTGTTGCTCTGGTGATTCGCACTCCTTCACACACACATACACATACACACACTGAATGCTTCACTGGTCACACATATTTTCTCTTTCAGTCCATTTTTGTGTGGGAGAAAGAGAGAGGCTTGTAAAAAAAAAAAAAACAAAAAAAAACATACTACTTGCACTATCACTATAGTGTATATTTACAGTCTAAAGATATCAGTGCTTTTGCCATGTTAGAGCTGTGGTGCTCATGTGGGTAATGTGGGTTTGAGTCCTGTCATGTTCTCATCTCATTTCCTTCCTCTGCTCAATCACTTTCTCTTCCCTCTAAAATAAGTATAAACAGCAGCTCTGATCCTGTGAGAAACAATGACCCCTGCCTTTTTTACAACATTGATCTCTTCCATATGCATATGCAAGAACACAGGTGTGACTTTTCTATAGCAAAGCAGATTTAAACGCGTGCTGTATGCGTAGCAGAGAGCAACTGAGGGGAGATGTGTCTGATATTGATCAGTCTGTGTCTCGCTACGCACACCTGCCGTCCCTTACCATCAATACACAGCGCTAATACACCATCAGGTGTAATGAGGATGAATGGGCTGCGTGTGTGTGATGTACACACTCATTTCCCCTTGGGAGAGGGCATTTGCCTGTTAAAGGGACAGTTCGCCCAAAGATAAATGTTTATCATTTTCTTACCTTCATGTCATTCCAGATTCTTTGCATGGATGTTTTTTTTCTCTCTGGATTTTCCATAGAGAGACAGTCCCAAGTGACCACGGCTGCAAAATGCTTTTTTTTTCTGTAGAAAATTGCTTAGTTTTAAATTGCTAATCATTGAAAATATTCCCTTCTCTTTTTTAATTCAGCATATTTAAACTGATGAGCCATGTTTGATATTTGGTGTTGAGGAAGTTTTTTCCTCAATTTTATTGTGTTTTATTTCATTTTATATATATGATAATATATATAAAAAAAAAAAAAAAAAAAAAAAATATATATATATATATATATATATATATATATATATTTTATTGTATTATTCATATTTCATTTAATTGTATTTATTTATTTTATTACTTTTTATATTTTTTATTTTTTTATTTTATTTTATTAATTCATTTAATTGATTAATTTGTATTATTTTTGTTTTATTTATTGATTTATTGATTTATTTACTTATTTTTTAAGTATTCAGTAATAAATTAATACAAAGGAGAAAATTGACAAATCCAGATGCATATTTACACAAAATCATAAAATATTCTGACTTTGATAAGAGGGCAGACTAAACGCACACACACACACACACACACACACACACACACACAAATCTATCAGACCAAAAAAAAACAAAAACAAACAAAAAGAGATATCGGTAGGCTCACTTCGGTTTCAGCTACTAATATATTCCCTTCTCTTCCTTTTTAATTCAACATATTTAAACTGATGAGCCATATTTGTTTTTGTTTGTTAATTCATTTTAAATATAATTTTTTTTTTACTATTTTTATTTTATTTCATTTTATTATTAATTTGATTTAATTTAATTTTATATTTAATTTTATTATATTTATTTTTATTTTATAACTTTTTATATTAGTTTCTTTTGTTTCTTTTATTTATTTTATTTTATTATTTTTTATTTTATTTTATTGTATATTTAATTTGATTTGATATTATTATTTTTTTTATTTATCACATTTTATATTATTTTATTTTATTTTATATTTAATTTTATTTTATTGTATATTTTATTTAATTATATTTTATATTTTATTTTAATTTATTTTTATTACTTTAACTTAATTTTACATTTTATTTTATTTTAAATTATTGCTTTTTATTTTTTTGAAGTCTTCAGTGGTAAATTAAATCCAGATGCATATTTACACAAACAAAATCATGACATTTTCTGACTTTGATAAAAGGGCAAACTAACACACACACACACACAAATCTATCAGACAAAAAAAAAAAAAAAGATATCGGTAGGCTCATTGCCATGCAGTTACGATTTATTTAACAGCATTAATTGAGACAGGCATCATT
Organism: Cirrhinus mrigala; assembly: GCA_036247105.1. Taxonomy (NCBI): domain Eukaryota; kingdom Metazoa; phylum Chordata; class Actinopteri; order Cypriniformes; family Cyprinidae; genus Cirrhinus; species Cirrhinus mrigala. The sequence continues at coordinate 31,729,900 of CM070019.1, read as the reverse complement.
AAATCAGACAGGATAAATTGCTTTAATTATGTTATTGTCGTGTCTAACATTGCTGAGTACTAATTACTTTTCATGTGTTGTCACGGCAGCACGGCTCCGATAGCCTCGTTAATCTGCCGTGCTTTTGCGTTACTTCTTTTTTTTGTTGTGCCGAAGCCATCAGTGATTGACGCATGTGATTGGTGCGTGTGACACTGAAGTGGATGAACAGTCCTGAAAGTGACATCCTTCACAGGAGACAGAGAACGCTTTCCAAGAAAAGAAGGTTTTGCTGTGTTTGTCACACCTAAAACCTTTAATAGAATCTTTCTAGGCTAAAAACAGTGACTGATATAAGAAAACCACAGGAGCTGATGCATGGGTTCACGTCTGCTTTGTTTTCCGAGTTATGCATTTGAAATAGTCATTACTTATTACTTTTGGATGGAAAATCAAATAAAGAGCACATAGTTATTTTTTTCAATCTGTCTGGAAGAAAGTTGTGTTTACCGAATTAATACAGTAAGTTGAAGGAAAGTTTGGCAGGTTAGCAGCATCAAAGCAAAAGACACAGTACTCTTGAGTTTTTCTTGAAGCGCTAAATAGACGTTAACTATATTCCTGAGTACAGCAGTTATATCTGTGAGGTAATCAGTACTTATTACTTTTGGACAGATATAGATTTTAATCAAAACATTTTACACATTTTCTGTGCTTTCAGCCATCCGCTGAGACTGCTGTGCCATTACTTCAATTAATTTTTTACATGCCGCTCTATTATTGTAATTTAAGGCTAGAAACCCACTGCTTCTTTTTTAACACCAATAATCAAAAGCAGTTGGAGGATGATGTGTGGAATTTAATTATTTATCTGATTCCATTGTAATTAATCGGACTCAGTTAATTAATCAGTTAAATGGTTAAGATGTAAAATCTTGTTCTTTGAAGGAAAAACTTTCTCAGCAGCTAACAGGAAAACAGAATTTAATATGAAAGTTCAGTAAAATAGCTCTGACTTACCAGACACATCTCTACTATTTTTATTGTGTTTTTGAGATTCAGTTCTGTTGAATGGTTTGTGAGTTCTGGGGTCAAAAGTTTATATTCTATCCAGATGTGAGGTGGGACTGCAGGTTTTATGGTTTTATGATCATATATATATATATATATATATATATATATATATATATATATATATATATATTATTTTTTTTTTTTTTTTTTTTTTTTTTTTTTTTGTGTGTGTGTGTGTGTGTGTGTTTTAGCATTGGTGTCTGTGATGAAAGTTTTAGCAGTACAGCTCTTTCATGGATGTTGGCTTTGTGAAGTGCTCTGTGGTTGGTTTTTGTGGAAACATGCTCTTCAAGGTGAATATTGAAGTTTGCTGTCAATTTGCAGCAGTAGTTCTGTGTTTGGACACAATCCTCCATAGTGTTTGGCCATCCTTATTATTCACTCTCTGTTTTCACACACTTTTCTTCTTTGCTGATGAAGTCAGATTTTATTCTGTTTTTTGTTTTATTTTATTTTGACAATTGGCCTAATGGTTTTAAAAACATAATTGCAAAAGCAGTATTTCATTTAAAAAAAAAAAAAAAACAGCATTCAGTTTTGGAATGACAAGATAAGTATCATTCACTTTCAGTTTTCACACACTTTTATTTTTCACTGATGAAGTCACATTTTATTTTATTTTATTTTACTCTATTTTATTTTGACAGTTGCTTGATAGTTTTAGTTACTTTAAACTTTAAAAACATAATTGCAAAATCAGTATTCCATTTAAATAAAAAAACAAAACAAAAACAAAATACCAGCCTTCAGTTTTGGAGTGACAAGAGGATAAGTATCATTCACTTTCAGTTTTAACACACTTTTCTTCACTGATCAAGTCATTATTTTATTTTATTTTATTATTTAATTAAATTTTTCTAAATTTAATAATTTTATTTTATTTTACAGAGGCTGGACAGTTTTATTTACTTCAGACTTTAAAAACAATTGCTAAAACATTCTGTATTCAATAAAAAAAAATAGCATTCAGTTTTGTAATGACAAGATGATCAGTATCATTCACTTTCAATTTTCACACACATTTTTTTTCGTCATATTTTATTTTTATTTTTTATATTATTTTATTTTAATTTATTAATTTATTTTTTTATTATTGTTTTATTTTGTGTTATGTTTTATTTTATTTTAATTTTATTTTACTTCATTTAATTTAATTATTTTATTTTGAGAGTTGGCTTGTATCATTCACTTTCAGTTTCAGGTGAAGTCATATTTTATTTATATTTTTATTTTATTTTTTAGATTTTAATTTTATTTTTACCTATTTTATTTAATTTAATCTAATTTAATTTTAGAATTTTGTTTTATGTTGACAGTTGGCTTGACAGTTTTCGTTACTTTAAACTTTAAAAACATAATTGCCAAAACATTCTGTATTCCATTAAAAAAAAAATAGCATTCAGTTTTGGAATGACAAGAGGATAAGTATCATTCTCTTTCAGTTTCCACACACTTTTTTTCTTTGCTGATGAAGTCATAGTTTTTATTTTATTTAATTTTATTTTACTTTATATTATTTTATTTTTACTTAATTTAATTTAATAATTTACTTTATTTTGAAAGTTGGCTTGACAGTTTTTTTTTTTACTTTAAACGTTAAAAACATAATTGCCAAAACATTCTGTCTTCCATTAAAAAAAAGAAATAGCATTCAGTTTTGGAATGACGCGAGGATGAGTATCATTTGCTTTCAGTTTTCGTGCGCTTTTCTTCTTCGCTGATGTCTTACTATGACTCCGCTGAAGTTTTACCATGCTTTGTTCATTTGGGCTGTTAAAGGGACAGTTCACTCAAAAATTAAAATTTACAGTTGGCAAAGAAAGTTCATAACCATGCTATTGATGGCAGGCATTGACTGCCTTAGTATTTTTTTTTTTTATACTAAGTCAGTGGCTACCATCAACTCTGTGGTCACTAGCATCCTGTTAAATATCTTCTGACATTATGGAAGTCTGACAAGTCACCACTTCACAGAGCGCTTGTACTAAACAGTGCTGAACACAACGTGCATTGCACTGAAATACAAACTAAAGAATATAAACAATAAATAGATAATTAAAAAACAATCACAGTGTTTGTTTTTGCACTGAAACCTTGTGAACACCTACACAAATAATATAAACTCCTATAATAATGGGTGTTAACATTATGTTGTCCAACCCCTGTACTGTATATTAACAATGCTTTTCATTATTGAGGCAAATAAATGTTTATTTCTAATCAACATATCAGCTATGTCCACCATCTTGGATCTTCACCACAAAACTGTCATGCGATGCTGTTTGGAAAATTAGAAGACCTAAGAAGGCAACATATTTCACTTTCTATCTTATCCTAAGTTAATTTCTGACCCTTCATTTCTTTTAACTGAAATTTCCTATATCCATTTCTCTTTGTGATGGGCTCGTGGAGCACAGAAGTGCAGCGGTTTGTAAAAGCAGTGTAAACTCTGTAAAACACATCAGTCCCATTATCGAGAGACAACAGTGGACTGATGCTGCACCGTCCCCCTTGTACCGTTCTGGGAAATTGAAGCGATAAATTCTTTCCTCCTCAGACTCTCTCTTTCTCATCTATGTTTCAGTCCCTGTGATCTCTCTGTTATTTGTAGAACAAATAAGATTGTTGTGTGTGGCTGAGAGCTTGTAGAGTTGTTGGCAGTACAGAAGCCCAGATCCGCTCCAGTCTGGTGCTGGAGTCCATCAGGATCAACTGAGATTTCAGCAGATGTAATGCACATGAGCTTAGTGAAGAGATCAGAGCAGTTTTGGGTCGGGTCGTGCTTTCTATCTTTTTTGTATAAATTGTTTTTATTATTTAAACTGTAATACCAGTTGAATTTATTTTTAATACATTTTTGATTTTGGGGTGAAATATGGCCCAGAAATGTTCTCGACAGGTTCACCCTGTGAGAACTATCTCCTATTTTTGGGATTATCCTGGATTGTAGTGCTTGTGGGACATAAAATTTAAACCACCTTTGGAAGATTGGATGTAGGTCTAAGTCATATTATATTAGCATCTATTCCTCTCTGAAGGGTTAGTATATTTTAATCTCTGGTTGTATGAAAGAATAGTTGAGGAGATATAAGTCAAAACTCTTTTAGATGACCCAGACTGCAATGTGAGAAGTCATTTTCTTGCTCTGTATTTCTTTAACTCATGATTTCAAGTAACAAATATCTAAGTATCTTTAAAACATGGTCAGTTTACTTGAGAAGCATAACAGTGATATTAACTGTATTGGATTTTTTTTTCTATGAAAGCAAAAAATGTACACAGTTTGGCTTCTAAATCTCGTTTTAAGGATCTTTAGATATTTTTACTTGACAACAAGCCAAAAATATTGATTATTATGACTTTAATTAAGATTTTAGTCATTTCATAAAAATGTAAAGTTATTTTTGATCACTTCTGATGCTCTTTTATAAAATATTAATAAACTTTTTGGATCAGTTTTAATTGGGTTCACATACACTAAATAAGAATTTTTTGGCAATAAATGTGGAATGTTTTACAAGTCTATTTAGATCTCAAATATTGCCAGTGACAATTAATTTGTAGGTAGATGAAAAGCACATTGGCAGGTTTTCTGCTTGCTAATTTCAGTCATTTATTTTTAACTAATGAGTTTATGATGCTTAGCAGCAGTCTGGTCTTGTTCAGGTACAGTATGACAGATCTAGACTGAGATAATGAACACAGATGGGAGCTATGCCATTCAGAGAAACTGTGTTGTGCTATGTGACACGAAAGAGGGGTTGGTATAGGGCAGGGGTGCCCAACCCTGTTCCTGGAGAACTATCTTCCTGCAGAGTTTAGTTCCAACCCTGATCAAACACACCTGTCTGTAATTATCAAGTGCTCCTTCAGATCCTAATTAGTTGGTTCAAGTGTGTTTGACCAGGGTTGGAGCTGAACTCTGCAGGAAGGTAGATCTCCAGGAACAGGGTTGAGCACCCCTGGTATAGGGTATGCAGGTTCGAATCTGGGTCATTTGACCTGCGTCATGTCCTCATGTCTTTTCCGTGTTTCTCCCTTACATAACAACATTAAAAGAGATTCAAATCACATGAGGACTGATTTGTTTTTGTGTCACACTTTGCAGTCATCTGTATATTGTACAGTATAGTATATTTAGGGATTCAAGCGTGTAATGCTGAAACCCTATTGTAATTATTAGAATGGCCAAGGATCAGCAATCTCCATGTAAAACTGATCGTGCAGACCAAACCATAAGTCGTAGAAACTTGAAATTTGGAGGAATGGTAGTACTCACACTGCCAACAATGTAGCCAAAGCTCACCCCATTCGGCCTGACGGGGGCGCTACAACGATCAAAAGTATGAAATCGCTTATAACTCCTAAACCGTCAGTTGCAGGCTCAAGTGTCTTATGTCATTGGAATCCTTGGCTCACAACTTGTCTCAGATTGGATTGTGAGCCTGGCAAAAATTTTGGGTATTTTGAATTTTTTGAAAACTAGTCGAATTTTTTGCAACCTAGTCCTAGGTTTTTCGCCCGATTGGAACCAAACCAGTGCAGAAAGATCCTCTAGAGAGTGAATATCAATAATTATCAAAAAAAAAAAAAAAAACTCTCAACTTCTGAACAGAATGAGATATTTTCGCCAAACTCAGAACACTTGTGTAAGAGATCACAGGACAAAAATTGTGGAGCTTGGCCACTTGGTGGTGCTATAAGAGGGGAAAAGACGCAAAAATGGCTATACCTACATAACCATTTGTTCTATCAACATGAAGATTGCTGTGCACGGTCTTGGTCCAAACTGCCACATGTGTCTAGGGACATTTGTCATAAGGACATTTGCGAATATGGAAACAACATGGCGGGTGAAGTTTGAGCACCTGTTAGACAAGATTAACGGAGGTTGGTCAGAACGAAACTCGGTGGGCCCGTTTGACTCGCGGCCCCCAAAGGTCTGAAAGAAATTGAAAATAGGGGGCTGTCTTATTTTTTAAGGGCGTATGATTGTACATTGTGTGGTTTTACATACACGTGATATTCGTATCATACGATAGAACTGGACAACTTTGCCTCTAGAACCACTGCTGTCATCGTTTGTTAAATGATTTTGAAGATGCAAAAAACTACTTTTGCAAACTAGTCCATGGTTTTTCGCTCAATCTGGAAAAAAAAAAAAAAAAAAACAGCAGTACAGTTCTCTGGCCTCTCTAGGTCAATAATTATAAAGTTATAACAGGGTCATTTATAAAAGGGGCCTGTCCAAATTTGCCCAAACTATAAATCTTAAAGGAAAACTCAAAACTTCACGAAACCTGGTGAGCACATGTGACAGGTGATTCTAAACTAGCATGCCAAGTTTTAAAGAGATCAGACCACAGCTGGTGTTACAACAGTCATAAATGTTAAAAAAGTACATTTCTATGGTAAACAGGGTTGCCAGGTTTTCACAACAAAACCCTCCCAATTGCTACTCAGAACTAGCCCAATCACGTTTCAAGGGGGGTCCCCCATTAAAAATCGCTTTCACAGGGATAAAATGCACTTTTTTTTTTTTTTTTTTGGTCAGGATTCCCCTGGTAAATTCATATTTCAGGGGCTAAATATGACGTTATTGGGGTCGATTCAACCCGTGGACATCAAAAACAACCTGCGGCAACAGTGTTAAAGTAGCCCAATTCAGCGGGAAAGCTGTGGACTTGGCAACACTGATGGTTAATTACCTGAATTTTCCAAAAATGCTTTTTTAAATCATTGATTTAGGTGGTTAAGGCCTTGCTAAATAATGTCTTTTTTCATATGTGCTTAAATAGCTTAAAGCGCTTGAACCCCAGTAATCGCTGCTTGCAGTTCTATTACATTTTGTTTCTTTGCAAAGGCCATACAATGTGAAACTCAAAAATAATTTACTGTATTTACTGACAGTCACCCTGAAGTGTGGATTTCATTGAGTTTAATTTATTTACTTATTTTCTTTAACAATATATAAACGTACACAAAAAAGAAATTGAGTAGATTGTTTTTGACAGTTTTATTAGATGAACAATGTGTGCACTGTAATATTAGACTGAAGGATAAAATGTCATTGTTAATGTGTGATGCTGAATGATCATGTGTTCAATGTTGTAAAGAGATTATATAGTATAGCATATCCTCTTATTGAGAGCCTGTGTGGGTTCCTTTAATTACAGTATGATATATATTGTTATTTTAAGTTTCATACATTATTACACAAAGTAACTTAAGTTAACGAAGAAAAAAATCTGAGGTTAAATGATCAGCAGTTGCTGAGGCCAAATCAGCTGACAGGACACTTTGGCTTTAAAAGAGGGAATAAGTGAAGGAGGTACTGTAAAGAGCCTGCCATGGGACTTGAGTTATGTGTCATGCTAAAAATAGCTGTTAGTTCTTTCCCCAGAAGCAGTGAAGAGGTGATTTCTCATGAAATGTTATTATTGATCGATGATAGTATTGACCGTCTTGTCAAAACACTTTTAGCTTTAAAGTGTTCACATGTTGAAGCAGGACCACCTGCACTTCTCTTGTTCTGCTCTATTCTGTAAATGCAAGACTCATCAAGACATCAACAGAAAACACACTAGCTTTAAATGATTCACGCTTTTGTTCGCAGCACCCCCTGCTCTAAAGCTGTCTGTGAACGAGACGTACGTGGTGGACCCAGGCCAAGACGTCACGCTTTCATGTGAGGTAACGGCAGGCTTCCCCACACCGACAGTCACCTGGTCCCGGTACCCTGGGTTCCTCCCTCAGCGCTCCATGATCCGAGGCGGGTCCCTCACTATCCGGTCAGTCACTCCCGCTGATGCCGGCGTCTACAACTGCACAGCCGTCAACAATGTGGGAAATCCTGCGAGAAGGACAGTCAACTTCATTGTGAGAAGTAAGTGTGCTTTTACTGACATTTGAATTTGAATGTAAGCAATTAGAATGTGAGAAAATTCATCTCACTTTATCTCACTTTATTTGCTAGAATAGCAAAGTTTGTCAAGACAAGCTGTGAATGAGATAGATAGATGGATAGATACATGGATAGAGATATGGATGGATGGATGGACAGATAGACAGGTGGAAAGACATAAGGATGGACAGACTGACAGAGGGATGAATGGATGGATGAACGAACAGATAGCTAGATGGATAGACAAAAGATGGATGGATGAATAGCTGTGAGGATAGACAGATAGAAGGACAGACAGAGATGGATAGATACATGGATTGATGGATTGATGGATGGATGAACGTATAGGATAGATAGATAGATAGAGATGGATGGATGTAAGGTGGGACGGATGGACGGACGGACAGAAGGATGCTGGATAGATAGATGAACAGATAGATGGATAGAGATATGGATAGGGATGGATGGATAGATAGAAAGATGGATAGACATAAGGATGGACAGACTCATGGACAGATATATGGATGGATGGATGAACAGACAGAGATACGGATAGAGATGGATAAATGGATGGACAGATAGATAGATGGATGGATGGATGAACAGATGGATAGAGATGCGTATGAACATTGATGGATGGAAGAATAGATGGATAGACAAGAATAGACAGATGGAAGGATGGATAGATGGTTAGAGATACAGATAGATAAATAAGGTGGATGGATGGACGGAAGGAGGGACAGACGGATGGACAGACAGAAGGATGATGGATGGATGAACAGATGAATAGATAAACGGATAGAGATACAAATAGAGTTGGTTAAATGGATGGACAGAAAGATGGATAGAAATAAGGATAGACATGTATCGACAAATGGATGGATGGATCGAAGGATGGACGGACAGAGATAGACAGATGGATTGGATGGATGGATGGATGAACAGACAGATAGATGGATAGAGACATGTATAGACATGGATGGATGGACAGAAGGACAGATGGATGACATAAGGATGGATAGATAGACATAGATGGAAGGATGGGCCTTCCATCCATCCGTATGTCTGTCCTTCTATCTTTCTATCCTTACATCTGTCGATCCATCCATCTGTCTGTCCATCTTTTGTCTATCCATTTACCTATCTGTCCATTCATCCACCCATTTATCCATCTCTATCCGTATCTTTATCCATCTGTTCATCCATCCATCCATCTATCTGTCAGTCCATCCTTATGTCTGTCCATCTTTATATCTGTCCATCCATCTCTATCCATCTACCTGTCTGACATATGGATGGATGGATGGATGGATGGATGAAGAGACGGAATAGATGGATAGAGATATGTATAGACATGGATGGATGGACGGAAGGAAGGAAGGACAGATGGAAGACATAAGGATAGACAGATATACAGATAGATAGACAGAGATAGATGGATAGAGATATGTATAGACATTGATGGATGGAAGGATAGATAGATAGACAAGGACAGTCAGATGGAAGGATAGATATATGAATGGATGAACAGATGGATAGAGATATGTATAGACATGGATGGATGGAAGGAAGGACAGATAGAAGACATAAGGATAGATGGATGGATGGATGGATGGATGAACAGACGGATAGAGATACGGATAGATAAATAAGGTGGATAGATGGATGGATAGAACTTTGGATGGATGGATAGAACAACATGAAAGACAACTTCATTTCTAGAATGAACTAGCTTGGTTGAATTTTATTGAATTAGAATTCTTTGTTCTGTTCTGCTTATTCAAATTACAATTGCACCTCCCGTGGAGTGTGGCCAATTTACGCCTGTGAATTAAAAAGGAGCGATTTCTGTTCTAAATTTTTTTCACATCCCTAGTTTGAAATCAGTCTTTATTACTGCAGTTCTGTTGGGTGGCGCAGAAATCACTTCACCTTTAATGGCTAAAATATTAGTTACATCTCAAGCCATCAGATTCAATTTAAGTTTACATATTCCTCCAACCGCTTGATTGACACACATTTGAATGAGTCATGACTTTCTGTCTGTCCCGCGCTTAGCACAAAATTTGCAGAGCCAGATTTCTTCATATGTATGCGCGGGAGCATGTGTGTATGTGGCGTGAGCGTGAGTTAGCGGTTGAACTGTAATTAGCTCTCTTGGCAGTGTGTGATCGTGTTAAACTCCTCAAGCCGAGAGGGTGATTCAGGAACGGCTGCCATAACGCCTGCCGTTCATCAGGGCCTGGAGCTATTCTTAGCCTCTTTAATCATTTTTATTTACTCCAATTAATTTGAGAGGAATGGAGGTAATTAGCAGTAGAAGCGTCTTATTTCGGAATGTGCGGGGTGCGCGCTGGATCCGTCTCTGTTGACGGTAATGAGCTCGCTTTGTGTCAAACGCGCACGCAGGTGCCACGGACGCCTGAGCGCAGCCAATCATCCAGGTAAGGCAGCCGTCTGTTGAAATGCGGGGCGCTGAACATATGGCGCTAAACTTTCTGTCTCCACCTGCAGGGTCGTTTTTCATACTGTCAGAGCGTAAACACGCGCCTAAGCTGTTATAGTTATGAATTGTGCTTCGGCACTAACAAATTACAGCGGTAGGGCTGTGGGGGGGTTATGGATCCTCTAAGTGTCTTCAGCTGTGTTTGTGACACTGTATTTAAGCTCATTATTTTCATCTTAAAAAGCAGTTTACGACTGAGTCATTATTTTTATCATGTAAAGTGTGCTTTTTTTCCTCATGATTACATCCAGTGTTTGCAGTAAAGCAGACCTCTGAGATAGTTCCATGTAAATATGACAGAACTAGAAGGCAGAACTGTATTAATGTTTCTCAAAAATTGTTTGTTTTAAATCTAAATTTTAAACTTCTGAAATTAAATCAGTTCTGCTTCTGTGCAGATTCTACATTGTCTTTGTGTTGTTGATCATTTCAGTCTTAGATGTGATGTCTATTTGTGTTTTGTTTTTTCAGAAACCTAAGATTAAATAGGATTTCTGTTTCTAGTTCTGATCCCATTGCAATATTACATTGTAAGGCTATGTATTGATTTCTGTTTACGTGATGACATAATTTCATTTACACTGAAATGAAGCTTTAAACCCAAAACATAAAAGAAATGTAAAAAATATTTTTATACTACTTAAAATTTGATAGTGCTTACTACTATTGTTTTAATATTCATTTTAAGATTCAATATTTATTTTTAATGGTTGGTGGTTGATTTTTAATATATTTTTTCATTTATTATTTATTGTGTCCTGCCTTTTAAAATTATTATTATTATTAACTTTATTATTATTATATTACAGCTAATTTCTGTTTACATGATGACATCATTTAATTTACATTGAAATAAAGCTTTAAACCTAAAAAATAAAACAAACTTAATATAACTATACTACTCACAATTTTTATACTACTTACTATTATTTTTATATTAATATTATTATTTTTATATTATTTTTATAATATTATTTTAATATTAATTTTAATATTAAATATGTATTTTTTAATATATTTTTATTTATTATTATTATTATTATTAACTTGTTATATTACAGTTTAATTTTAGTAATTGTTTTTTTTATTATTATTATTTATATATATATATATATATATATATATATATATATATATATATATATATATTATATATATATATAGCTTCAGTGCATTTTTATTTCCATTTCAGTTTTAAACTTCAGTTGTAAACTTATTTTAAACATTTCTAATGTTCAATTAAGTTTTTTATTTATTTTTTTATTTTTTTTGTTCTGATATTTAAATTTATTTAATTTCAGCCATATTTCACTTCCTGATTTTGTAGTCTTCAACACTGGTGAATAAGGAGTTGTTCTAGGAATGGGTTTAGTCATAACCTAACTGCTTCTTTCACCGTCATCCTCTCCCACTCTCTCTCTCTCTCTCTCGGTTAGCCATGAAGAACTTAACATTCCAGATCACGCCAGACTCTAACAAAGACAGCGAGAGCATACAGATGGGTCGAGACCTCAAACTTTCCTGCCACGTTGACGCCCAGCCTCAGGACAAGGTGAACTACACCTGGTACAAGAACGGAGCTCTCATCTACCCCACCGACAGCCTTATTGTGCTGCGCAGCGACCCAGACATGCCGCCCGGTACCAGCAGCCTGGAAATCGTGGACATGAAGTTCAGAGATCAGGCCACCTACAGCTGCGTAGCCAACTTCCCCGGGAGCAGCGTTCCTGAACTGCGAGTGGACGTGAACATCACACAGAGCAGCGGTGAGACACAGATTGTAATACTAAAGATGCTGAGGATTTAAGGCCTCAGAGCTTTTAAAACTCACTTGTTGTACTCGTACTGTGAAATGGCCCTTTGATCTGACTCCTTTTACTCGTTGCTGATGATGTTGTTTGCTTGTTATAATGTGATTTTCTTTGCTCACAAACATGAAAGACCCTGTGAAATGGTTTGATGAGTGCTGTTTTCTGTCCACTGTTTCCTATTGTCCAAACAGACTTTGAGACAAGACTATCTCTCTATCGCTCTATCGCTCTATCTATCTATCTATCTATCAGGGTTGTAACGGTAAGTATATTCGAATACACATACCGTTACACCCCTACAAACAATCAATCAATCAATCAATCAATCAGTCTATCTATCTATCTATCTATCTATCTATCTATCTATCTATCGTTCATTCTATCTTTCTATCGTTCATTCTATCATTCTATCTATCGTTCTATCTGTTACTATATCATTCTATCATTCTGTCATTTTGTTGTTCTGTCCATCTATCTATCGTTCTATCGTTCTGTTGTTCTATCTATCTATCTATATATCTATCTATCTATCTATCTATCTATCATTCTTTCCATAGTTCTATATCTATCTCTATCTATCTTATATTGTTTATTCTATCTATCTATCTGTCTATCTATCTGTCGTTCTATCATTCTGTCATTCTATCTATCGTTCTGTTGTTCATTCTATCGTTCTATCTGTTGTTCTATCATTCTATATCATTCTATTGTTCTATTTGTTGTTTATCAATCTATCTATCTATCTATCTATCTATCTATCTATCTATCAGTCTTTCTATCGTTCTATATCTATCTCTATCTTATATTGTTTATTCTATCTATCTATCTGTCTGTCTATCTATCTGTCATTCTGTCGTTCTATCTATCATTCTATCCATCGTTCTATCATTCTGTCATTCTATCTATCGTTCTGTTGTTCATTTTATCGTTCTATCTGTTGTTCTATCATTCTGTCATTGTCATTCTATTGTTCTGTCTGTTGTTCTATCATTCTATATCATTCTATCGTTCTATTTGTTGTTTATCTATCTATCTATCTATCTATCTATCTATCTATCATTCTTTCTATCGTTCTATATCTATCTCTATCTTATATTGTTTATTCTATCTATCTATCTGTCTGTCTATCTATCTGTCGTTCTGTCGTTCTATCTATCATTCTATCTATCGTTCTATCATTCTGTCATTCTATCTGTCGTTCTATATCTATTCTCTCTCTTCTATCGTTCATTCTATCCATCATTCTATATCTGTCTATCTATCTATCTATCTATCTATCTATCTGTCTATCTGTCGTTCTATCGTTCTATCATTCTATAGTTCTGTCTATCGTTCTATCATTCTATCTATTGTTCTGTCTGTTGTTCTATCATTCTGTCAGTATCATTCTATTGTTCTGTCTGTTGTTCTATCATTCTATCTGTCATTCTATCGTTCTATTTGTTGTTTATCGTTCGATCATTCTGTCTATCTGTCTATCTATTGTTCTATCTATCTATCGTTCTATCTATCATTCTATCATTCATTCTTTCTATCATTCTATATCTATCTATCTATCCTATATTGTTTGTTCTATCTTTTTTTTCATTGAGCAACATCAGAAAGAAACCACTATTTAGCACAAATGTTTGCTTACATACCACTGTACTTTCTGTACAACATGGTGTTTATTGAGTGTTTTTCAGCTATCAGAGAGGTTAAAATTATGCCTCGTGGGTAAACAGTAAAAATGTGGGATTGGCCATTCTTCTGGGTTAATGGTAGTAAACTGTTGAATTCTGGGAAATGCAGACGCCCTCATGCATTTGAGTCCCCTCTGATCTGCTCTCTCTCATCTCAGCAGGAGGCTGTTTTTTTCAGAGTTTTTTCTCTTTTTTATACTTGAAGTTTCGACCTTCTCTGGGGTTACTCTCTGTCTCTGACTGCAGTACCTAACATGATCAATCGCATCATCTGACAGTCTCTTTATCTCTCGCTTTATGATCTTTCTGTCCTACTGTTTCAAGTCTGTCCATCCTGCATGGTCATTGTTTTATCTGTTTTTTCCTTTATGTGTTTTGGTGTTGTTCAAGTAGATTTAACTGTAGAGTCCTATGAAAGCAGTTGATTATATTATTTTATATTGCATCAAAGTTAATTGTCTCTTTCATGTGTCATTAACCTGCCACCTGGCCTTATTTAGGCAAGATAAAAAGAACTGCGGAATTAACGTTGCCAAACTGATCAAGTAGTAGCATTCTTTTCTTTTCTGCATGTTTTGTACGTTTATAAGAGAAATAATCTTAGTTACTTTATTAATTAATTGAAGAAAATACTATTCCAAATGCATTTTTATAAAAGGTCACTAAAGCTAAATATAGAGAGAGAAGTTGCAGTTCAAAATGTTGGTCATTAACTTTTTTGAATGAGTTTGTAGTATCCCATAAATCCTCCATTGTTGGATGTTATTTCTTCCATTTTCTTTAAATTTTTCTTGTACATATTAGCTATTATTTATTATAATTAATATTTTTTAAATGATCAGACTTCCTAAAACAATACACCTCCACTTACGACTATGTTTTTCCTCTTTTCCAGTCGTTCCCCCTGTTCTGAGTGTGCCAGTCGGAGGGGCTGTGGTCAATGTCAGTGAGGGTGGGACAGCAGAGCTTGTGTGTTCGGTCGATGGTAAGCCCCGCCCACCCGTTCTGTGGTCTCGTGCCAACAAGGACCTGCCTATGCCATCGGGGGATTGGGTGGTGGAAACACGCGATGGACGTTTGCGCCTGACCAATGTGACACGGGACATGATGGGAGCGTACCGCTGCCAAACCGCTCCTTACAACGGCCTAAACATCAAGCGGCGACAGGCTCAGGTGCAGCTCAACGTGGAGTGTAAGTGTTTTAGTCATCAAACAACTAAAAGTACAAATTGGGGAACTATTTTAAATGTCAGTTTGTCCAACTGGTAAAGCTATAAGCAGTATATTTCATACATGGAAATTATTAAAAAGTGAGCAGTGAGTAAATAACATTTTCCCCCATGATCTGCATAAATTATCACATTCTCAGCCTCCTGTTTTTTTTTTGTTTTGTTTTTTTTTCTCGCAGGGTTGCCCTGTGAATATCAAAAATGATTGACAGGATTGGTAGTCTTCTGATTGACCTGTGGTCACATTTTCTTTGCAGTTTACAGAGTCAAGGTCTGTCACAGAGACAAGGGTGATATTTCGAGATTCCTATTTCAGTGATATCTGCCAGGTAACAGGGATATTTATGGAAGAATTTCTGCCACACACAAAAAAAAAAGAAAAAGATCATGTGTTAAAAAGTAGAAATTCTGACTTAAAAAGTCAACATTTTTACATATCAAGTCTAAATTATGACATGCTTAAGTCGTAATTACGAGATAAAAAGTTGAAATTGACTTTGCAAGTTGAAATTATGACTTAATGACTTTATTATGCTTTAGTATGCTTTATTAATAAGGTGTGTAATGAACTTGGTCCTCCAAGCTGTTTTTTTTTTTGTTTTTTTTTAAGCCAAGTTAATTAATTTTAAAATGTCCTGTTTATCATAGACAACTATCCTGTGTCAGACCAGTGTGTTTATAAAGTCATTAAGTCATAATTTTGACTTAAAGTCATAATTACACTTTTTATCTCGTAATTATTACTTAAGAATGTCATAATCTAGACATTTTGTCATATTTTTGACTTTCCAAGTCATAATTTCAGTTTAGTATGTCATAATTTCGACTTTATAAATCTTAATTTTGCCTTTTTATCTCGTAATTATTCCTTATGTCATAATTTCGTTTTTTTTGGTCTTATTTGTGACTAAAGTCATAATTTCAATTTAGTATGTCATGAACTTTTAAAGTCATAATTTCGACATATGTCGTAATTATGACTCAAGTATATCATAATTTCGACTTTTTAAGGTGTATTTTTTTTTTTCTTATGTGGCGGAAATGTGGCTTTCATAGATATTTCTGAGTGCCAATCAATAAAAAAGTCATAATTTCGACTTGCGAAGTCATAATTTAGACTTTTTTTTAATCTTGTAATTGTTACTTATGTTATATGTTCAACTTTGTCATATTTTCGACTTTTTAAGTCATAATTTCGACTTTTATCTCATAATTAGGACTTTTAAAGTCATAATTTCAACTTATGTCATAACTTTGACTTTTATCTCATAATTAGGACTTTTAAAGTCATAATTTCAACTTATGTCATAATTATGACACAAGTATGTCATAATTTCGACTTTTTAAGGCATTTTTTTTCTTATGTGGCGGAAATGGACTTCCTTAGCTATTTCTGAGTGCCAAGC
This sequence comes from Cirrhinus mrigala, assembly GCA_036247105.1. NCBI lineage: Eukaryota > Metazoa > Chordata > Actinopteri > Cypriniformes > Cyprinidae > Cirrhinus > Cirrhinus mrigala. The sequence goes on along the minus strand of CM070019.1, from coordinate 31,713,309 downwards.
AATAAAAAGTCATAATTAAGACTTTTTATCTCGTAATTATTACTTAATTATGTCAGAATTTTGACTTTTTGTCATATTTTTGACTTTTTAAGTCGTAATTTAGACTTTATAATTCATAATTTAGACTTTTACCTCATAATTAGGACTTTTAAAGTCATAATTTCGACTTGTGTTGTAATTATGACTTAAGTTTGTCATAATTTTGACTTTTTGGGGCATAATTTTTTTCTTATGTGGCAGAAATGGGCTTCCATCGATATTTCTGAGTGCCAATCGATAAAAAAAAAAGAAGCCTTATGGCGCTTTCAAGGGAGCAACATGTAACCTAAAATGTAGTTAAAGTCAGAAATTAAAGTTGACACTATTTATTTTTTATTATGTTGTATTGTATCTTTGTTATTTTTTTATCAAAATATGATTTTGATTTTTTGGCCCTTTTTATTTCCTCCAACTTCAATACTGATGTACACTATCATTAAAAAGTATGCATTATCACTATAATACATCCTTGCTTTATGAATATAAGTATTGATTTCTTTCAAAAGTTTGACTCCAAAGTTTAAAATGGTAGTGTATAATCCTTACAGAGTCAATTCCATGTGGATAAAATCCAGTCTTGCATATATAGAGTTTATGGGAAGTCCTGCTCTGGCCTTTCTGGACCATCATAGAAGGATGTTATTTGTCACTTGACACAGTTTGGACACATCCCAGAGCGTCTCAGACAACGGCACTCCTGTGGCTGCCAGAGAAAGGACAGCGGTAATGAAGTCTATCGTGAAATTGTCTCAATCGATGGCGTGATTAGATTTGATTTGGTGCCGCACATTCTAATGTGATTTTAATCTTGATTGTAATGCGATCCACTGACGGAGGATAGATTGAGTCTCCGAACGCATGACCAAACGAGCCAAAGTGACACGCGTTTTCCATTAAGACCCAATGGGCCATTATCAATGATTTTGATCCTGCTATTTTTAGACGCAGCATTCGGGGACCGGCGGGAGTGTTAATGCGCTCGGAGTTTTCATAATGCATTATGATGCCCGCGTGGAGCACGTTTTGTAAGTGCCAAACTAAAAAGCCTTGAATTCATTAGCGCTCTAGCTGCGCACAACCGCACAAAAGATAGACGGGCTAAACCCTGAACCACTCAATGCGCATCAGCCCTTTTCACACGAGCCATTAGCGGAGCAAAGCACTCTATGCTCTCATAATGGATCCTGTGTTTATTGTGTTGCTTCAAAATGCACCATGTGATTACAGGCCGATGCAGGATTTGAGTGTGAGTCGTTCCATTCACTGCACAGGAGGAGTATCTGACCGTGAGCATCACATAAACCAAAGAGCTTTTTGGAGCTGTGACATTGTGGCCGGGAAAACCGGATGGTTGGTGGTTGAGCCCCACAAGGTGCAGGCCATGAACCAGTAACATTGTGCACAAGGCATTGAACCTAATGTTTATTCCAGGAGAACTGAGCATGCATTTTTTTCTGGGGTATAAAAGTTTCTTGCTGTGCTATATAATTACCAGATATTGGCTTCAACTTGTTATTTTTTTTTCAGTTAGCACCGGTTTTGTATTTATTTTTGGAACTGATTGATCGTAGACCTCTTTCGTCGGAGCTTATGCATCTCAGTTTTTGTGTGAACATTGCCAAAATGATCCACTAATAATGCATTTTTCACTCAAAAACTGTACCGTAAGCACAGGCCAGTGAGACCTATGAATAATCATTCCAAAATGAAACCCATGCTAATTGAAAGAAAACAAGCTGACAAAAGGATTAAATCCAAGATTTGGTGAGAATATGTGACCTTGGACCACAAAGCTAGTAATAAGGGTCAGTTTTTTGAAATTGAGATTTATGCATCATCTGAAAGCTGAATAAATAAGCTTCCTATTGATGTATGGATGTTAGGATAGGACAGTACTTGGTCCAGATACAACTATTTGAAAATCTGAAATCTGAGGGTGCAAAAATATCCAAATATTGAGAAAATTGCCTTTAAAGTTGTCCAAATGAAGTTCTTAGCAATGCATATTACTTCTCAAAAGTTTTAATATATTTACGGTAGGAAATTTACAAAATAGCTTCATGTAACATAATCTTTACTTAATACCCTAATGATTTTTGGCATAAAAGAAAAATGGATAATTATACAAATATACCCGTGCTACTTATGACTGGTTTTGTGGTCCAGGGTCACATGTAGCATAATGGGCGGTTACTTTTCAGCACAGCACAAGGGTTAAAGGAGAAGTCCACTTCCAAAACAAAGATTCATATATAATGTACTGTACTCATATATAATCTCTTTCTTTCTTCAGTCGTAAGGAAATTGTTTTTTGAGGAAAACATTTCTGCATTTTTCTCCATATAATTGACTGATATGTTGGCCCGATTTGAACTTCCAAAATGCAGTTTAAATGCAGCTTCAAACGATCTCAAATGCGGCTGTAAATGAGGAGGAAGAATGGTCTTATCTAGCAAAACGATCGGTTATTTTCATTAAAAAAATACAATTTAAATACTTCTTATTCTCAAATGCTCGTCTTGCCTTGCTCTGCTTGAACTCTGTGCATTCTGGCTCAAGACAGTTAGGGTATGTCAAAAAACTCCAATCATATTTTCTCCCTCAACTTCAAAAATCATTTCAAAATCATCCTACATCGCTGCAGAAGTACTGACCCAGCCTTTGCAAAGTGAACATGCAAAGAAGATCAAACACCCTTAACAAAAAAGGTAAAACAGCGATATAGGACGATTTTGAAGTTGAGGGAGAACATGAGATGGGAGTTTTTCGACATATCCTAACTGTCATGAACCGGAAAAAAACAGTCCAGGCAGAGTAAGACAAGACGAGCATTCGACATTAAAAAGCATATAAATTGTATTATTTTTATGAAAATAACCGATCATTACGCTAGATAAGACCCTTCTTTCTTGGCTGGGATCGTTTGAAGCTGCATTTAAACTGCATTTTGGAATTTCAAAATCGGGGCACCATATCAGTCCATTATATGGAGAAAAATGCTGAAATGTTTTCCTCAAAAAGCATAATTTCTTTACGACTGAAGAAAGAAAGACATGAACATCTTGGATGACAAGGGGGTGAGTACATTACATGTGAATCTTTTTTTTGAAAGTGGACTTCTTTAAAAATTACAATTTGAAGTGGAAAGACTGAAATTGTATTTTCTTGTAAAATGTAATCAACTAGTCAGTTTTATTTACAATTTTACAGCGTGTAAAAGACTTGGATAAATGTGTCTGCTATGCTGGTTTCACTATGGCTTTAGATTATTTTTATTGATCAAATGCTGTTTTGTTATCATATTCTGTGTGACATGGGTTGTTTCAGTATGTCTCTTTCCATCTGGCAGACAGCGTTTAGGTAAACGAGTTTGTCTCAGGTGAGCGGAGCATGTCATTGCTCGGCCTGTGATCAATTATGATAAACGATGACAACAGCTACGTGATTTATACTGTTATTAAACAGCACACTCAATGAATCTGCACTGCCCGTGCATTCAGAGACGACGTATAAATGCTGCACGTTTGACTTAAACACAATATATCCCAACGCATGTAACGCGGAGCATGCTGTGAGCAAATTGAAGTTCTTGGGAAGGATTTATGGCCTGAGAAATCCCAGAATGCTGTGTTGCAGCTAAATGAGTGATAGCTTCATTAAGAGCTCGTATGAATCACTCTCTCCCCCACGCATCTAGTCTATCCTCGCATCCTCAGTCCCTTTGTTTCTATCTTCCGTCAATATCGCTGCCGTAACGGGCCCGGCTAATGCGGAGTATTGCAGGATAGAGGCAGTTTAGAGCCCACCGCTGTGCTTCATCCCACGGCAGGTCTGATTTATGAGCCAGGTGGCTCTGCCTGTCTCTCTGGAGCTCAAGACAGGGGGATGCTGTCTAACGTCCAGTCCCGTCTCTCTGTGTCAGGAGAGAAAGACAGCATCTGCCTGAAACTGAAACACATTTCACTGGGAGGCATTCGGAGGCTAGCAGGGTAAATCTTACAAAACCTATCAAGAACAATCTCATTGTCAAAAAACAGTAATTCTTTATTTAAATTATAAAGCATTTGTAGTCTTTGCTGCATGTACTGTATGTACTGGAACAATTCCTCGATTCTATCTGAGTATTCGGTTTTAAAAAATCCTCGATTTTGCATTTTGTCCGTGTTGAGTAACCTGCAAAATACAGAAAGTGGCACATTCCTCGTATTAAACCCATTTAAAAATCATATTTAAGCATAATGCTATTAATTAAATGAATAAATGCGATGCTGGTTTAATATATGCACTTAAATTATTCACATGCGTGTAGGTTACGTTCGTGCTTCTCAGAGTGGCTCCGTTCACAGTATTGCTCCACAACTGTTTTTGTCATTTACATGTGTGGATTGTCTCAAACTCCATCTCTGCATGTTGTTATGAGTTTGGATTTATTATAACATTCATCTGAGAACGCAACATGCGCTATTTCATCAGATTTGTAAGGTAAATTGTTTATAAACCTACGCAAACACAGGAAAATGCACCATTAGCTTTCTAAAAAAAACTGTTCAATGCGATTTCAAAATAAAAGTTTACATGTTTTGATGTCCACATATTCAAGAAATTACAGTGGCTGCAGCGTTTCTATTATAAAGAAATGGCCCAATATTAAAGATTAAGTGGACATTTTAATTAAATGTTGTTGAGTCAATATTAAACAGAATAGATTGTGCAGTATAGTGTAAAAACAATTGTCAGGCCGTTGCCACCCTCTGCAGGCATTTGTTTTAATGCGTAATGCGCATAGCTCTGTTGTTTATAATACATTATCTATTTTAACAGTTTTGTTCAGTAAAACCATATGATTACTTGTTTTTGATACTTTATTTAAACAAATTATTTTTGCCTCATTACTATTATATGTATATATACATCCGATTATATATCCGATTATGCGATTAATCATCAGAATACTTAACAGATTACTCGATTACCAAAATAATCGTTAGTGATAGCCCTAGCATTGTATATTGATTTAAATAAAATATGAATACATTCATATATAACATATTAAATGGGTATATTTTTTATTTTAAATATTTTTTAAAAATACTCCATATTTTTAAATGGAATGTTGATATTTTAATTTTTAAATACATTTACAATTGTAAATATTTAATTATTTAAAAAATTGAAATAAAAAAAAAAATATATATACATTTTTATCTTTTTTTTTTTCAATGGCTTTGTGACAGTAAGGATAATGTAATGGTAATCATTATTAAAGGAGTAGTTCACCCAAAAATTTGTTAGTTTTTTAATCAGAATCAGATCATTTGGATAAATTTTGCACTTGTTCACCAGTGGATCCTCTACAGTGAATGGGTGCTGTCGAAATGAAAGTCTAAACAGCTGATAAAAACATGACAGTAATCCACGAATAATGTAAATTATCCACATGCTGCATGTTTGTAATAAACAAATCTGCCATTCATTTTGCCACATTTTTAACTTCAAATTGTTGCCTCCGACTAAAATCCTCCTCTGTTCTTAATATTGCTTTCTCTAGTGAAAAAGTGATTTCATCTCAATTGCACAGATGCACAGATCAAGCACGGTGGATTTTGATATGAGAGGACAGCAGAGGATGGACTTCTTCGTTGCAGGAAGTGTTAATATGGATTATGGAAGCATCTCAGTATTAATGATGGATTTGTTTCTTAAAACACACAGCTTTTTGTTTCACAAGATGTTAAATGATGGAGTGGTGTGGATTATTGTGATGATTTTATCTGCTGTTTGAAGACTCATTCTGACGGCACCCATTCACTGCAATGGATCAATTGGTGTGCAAGTGATGTCAATTTTTCAAATCTGTTTCAAAGAAACAAACTCATACACATATTGGATGAAGTAAAATTTTAGCAAATCCTCATTTCTGGGTGAACTATTCTTTTATGTATAACGGGGGGAAAAGTCTGGATTCACAAATCAAGAAATCCTAATAATCTTTAGTTTTCTTTCTTTTTTTACAAAAAAAAACTATGATTTGCAGTTGCTTTGACTGATTAATTGTGTTCACAAAACATTACTGATGTGTTCTCAATTTCCTCGGTTGATTTTACTTTAACTTTTAATGGCCAATAACAGAAAACTTTTTATACTTTAATATGTATACAGTATATGTTTTTTCTTGTGTCTTTATTTTCAGTGTGTTTTGTCTTCACGCTCATATTTATCAGTGCTGTTGAGCGGCTGAAGCTCATGATGTTTTGCTACAGACACGTGTCCTCTCACGTGAGACGGATGATTACAGTTTGTTTATGGGAACTGTTGTGTTGTGAAATTAAAATAGGCTGGTGTAAACTTCATTATGGGAATAGATGAGAGAAAATCACCTCTTCCTGTTGAGTTTAGATAAATGTTTGCTTCAAACTGCGTTGAAACGCAACACTGATGATCGCCCCGTCACATCAAGGGAATTTATAATGCTATAGACTCTACAATATCATTTTTTTTTATGCATTTCCCAACTTGACTTCTTTTTCTGTTCTGTCTGTGTTTGTTTTTCCTGCTTTCTTTACTCACCGTGTCTGTTTTAAATGCATTCTGCATTTTTTTTTTCTGTGTCAACAAATAATAAGTAAAAGGAGATGCATTTCAGAAAAGTCCCAACAAAATATCATATGGGCAGTTTTATTCATTTCATCATGCATGATGAATATGCATAATTTATAAGTTCATGCATTCCAAGGGATTTGAACCCATGACCCTGGCATTGCTAGCGCCCCTGCTTTATTGTATTTTCTATTCATTTTCTTTTAGCGCTTTTTCTTTTTGCAACATTTCGGATTTGGTACATTTTATTTCTAGAAATAAATGAAATACACATCAAAATAAATACATAAAAATGTATCAAATTAGTTTTAAAATATTGTGTGCTATAAAAAAGGATTATGTGCTATGTTTTGTTGTTGATGATGAAAATTATTAAATAATTAAAAAAATAGTTTTTTTTTTTTTTTTTACTACAAAGAACTGTGCCACTTATAGAGTGGTTTGGCTGGAGTACTAGTTCTCGCCCACGCTGTTTGTGTTCTTTGTCTCAAATCCAAAGCACAAACCAGAGGACCTTGTGGGAATTTTAAATAGGTTTGATTGTGTTAATTTTGGCAGTGTTGAATTAGTGTGAACATGAGTCAGTGAAATCAAATTTGACCCTGTCTGCCTCCCTAATGCACAGACCTGGTCTTGTTTTACCTTTATTTGCTGCATATGAAAAATGTTTGTTTTTCTTTAATCTAGTTTATTGTTTGATTTTTCTGACGCGACTTTCCTTTTTTGACTGACGTCACCTAGTCAATGTGTGATGCTGTTCACAAGCCAAATTATTTCTTTAATCTGATATATGTTTTAAGTGAAACAAAAGAAAAATAGATTTTTTTTTTTTTTTTTTTTTTTTTTTTCCATCAATTGTTTGGACCATGGAAAATGGGGATGATAATCATTTGGAATGTTAGATGTCTATTTCAAAGGGTTGTCTATTAAAGATAACATTCTGTACAACCACAGAGTTTGTAAAGCAGTCTGGAGCTAATAAGCTTTTTTAATTATATTGTCGTTGAAAGCATTGAATTTAAGTTCATAGAGTTAATTATACCCTGATGCTTTGTCACAGTCTCTGCACATTATTAGTTACAGTAATGTACTGTTGATGTATGCCTGAGGTGCTGTGATGCTAATTTGCAGTCACATCACTTCATACATGCGGAGTGTCTAACCAGACCCTGGTAGATTGTAATTAGTCACTAGCTCTAGCACACCATATAGATTGATTCCGTGCAATTAGCTGAGACAATGTGGACCCCATCTTATTGATTCAGGCAGTAGCTTGCAATCTGTCATCTGAACGTCGTCGGTATGTGCGATGGATTCATGCGATGTGTCCTAAGTGCTTTGGTGTGGTTTATGAGGGGCTTCGTTTCCAGTAAAAATCTCAAGAGTGGTCAGTTCAATTACTGTTCTTTTCCTTAAATTGATTTTGTCCTGTTAGTAAAAAAAAAAAAATGCTGTTTGAAAACCTTCCTCTGAAGAAAAAAAAGAGCATTTTACCAAAGCGAACTGTCATGGAAGTCAAAATGTCAGCAGAGAAGGCCAAAACAGATGAAAAATGAGTGTAAAATTATAATTGTACCCAAAATATTCACTGAGAAATGTCACAAGCAGATGGATACCAGTATAATAATCTTTCTTTCTCCACCAGACCCTCCTGTTGTGGATCCAGTCCTGCTGGATGTCCGTTCTCAAACGCTTTCGACAGTCAATCTCCGATGCTTGGTTCTCAAGTCCAATCCGAACCGAATAGCCAGCGCTCGCTGGTACCGTAACGGGATGCCCATCCGAACCCCACCAGTGGACCCTCAAAGTGTCCCTCAGCTTCGGTTCAAACTAGACACCACTAATAACGGCACTTACGAGTGCAGAGTGAGCAATGGAGTTGGGACCTCGATCTGCACCTTCATTGTGTCTGGTGAGTTGCAAAAAATCTACGTACGTTGGGTTCTGTGCCTTATGGAAAAACTTTAACCTAAAAATAGATGGGCAGGGCTCTACAGTGCGACCATTTCAGTCGCATTTAAGACTAAAAACTACTGTGTGCGACTGAAAAAAATATTTAGGAGCACCAGTGCGATCAGATTATTTGTGTTTGCGCTGAGGGGAGCTTCAAATGCGATGAACTAGATGAGTGACAGCTTTTAATGATAATTAAGGGAGTTTGTAAATGAGATATTGATTTAATACAACAGTTAAATAAACAATAAGTTAATATTAAGTTACTTACATTGTCTAACTATAAGACTATTGCCTGATTTTGCTCTATTTCGTTGTCAGAAATAGTTTGAAACAAGTCACAACTGAGCTGCTGCGCATCTCCGTTCAAACACAGCGTTTCGGTTATGAACGAATGTGCATTTTTAAACTGATCTAGTGAGTCAGTGATTCAATTACCTGTTCATAAAGACAGTCACTTGCTTTATTCTTGAATGAGTAAATAATTTTTTCAGTTATTTAAATCATTTAATATTTCTGTATTCAAAATTTAGTATTTAAAACATTAATCTCAACGTGAATTTATGAATTTGAGCCCTGATGTAGAGCCCTGATGGGCATTATGTGGGAGAATTGATTTTCATCCTTTCCTGTAGCCTTGGGTCTGCTAGTCTTGATATTGGAGACTTATGAAAGTTGCATAAACCGCTTACACTAGTTTTACAAGTTTTACAAGTCAGTTACGTAAAAAGGTCGATTGATCTAATCTAAATCCGAAAAGTAAGACCGATTACCCATTGAATAACTGCTTGTCAGACCAGTTCTTCATAGTCAACTAGTTTTACCCCAGCAGTCTGGCCAAGCTGGTCTATGAACCCTTAACCATTAACCAAAATGGTTTAGGTCAGACTGGACCCAAAACTCTGGCATAGATGAACTATTTAAAAATATGGAGTTTGATTCATTTCAGAGAATCAGATTTAATAAACCGTTTTAAAAATACTATTCATGCCTTCCTATACATCATAGTATCAAAGTTTTACTAAGAGCCTTTTTTTTTTTTTTTTTTTTTTTTTTTTAAGTATAAACCGTTATTGAAACATTTATGAAATGTTCTCAATTTAGTTTAGTTCAGTTGCTGATTCATAAAGGAATCATTAAGGCAGGTTTTGGGAAGTGGTTTATCTGATTCATTGACCCGTTTCGGAAGAACGATTCTTTCAGACGTCACTACAGCTACCTAAACCAGCTTAGGCAAACTAAACACCATAGATGACCAGCTTGGACCAGCTAAACCATATGAAACCACTGACATAAAGCTGGTTTTAACTGGATCAAACTGGATCTTCCATCTGGGGTTGCATAATCTCTTCTGCTTGCTTTCCTGTTAAATGAATAGTATTAAAATGAGAATTAGCATATTTTATGTGAAAAATGTCACTCATTCCTTACAGTTGAGTCGCCAGCTTTGTTAGCCGCAACGCTAGTTGATGTTGAAATCTGCCAAGAAAGGCCAGACGGTGATGTGGCACTATACAGTACATTTCCAAAAGGCCCAGGTGTTTCTGCTCTCTCTGTGGGGGGAAAGAAATTGGCTGACGTCTTTGCAGACTTGTAAGGTTTTTCCTTCTCAGTAGGGTCTTATCTTTAGCTTTGCCAACACATCATGACAGCTGAGTGGTGCTAATGCTATCAGCTAGTTCTATCGTCACACCCTAATATGACTGCTGTTATAAGCCTACCTGCTATGCAACTTGCAGATTTGATAATATTGTAAAATGAATTGTGTTGCAGCATTTAGTATGAAATTGGACATATTTTGATTATTGTAAAAAGAATTTCTGTAAACATGTACCTAAGCTAGTGTTTAAAAAAGTAAACAAATGTTCAACTAAAATGTTTCAGAAAAACGTTCCATGAATACTGTACAAGTCACGTTTTTGTGCTAACATTTTGAGAATGTCACGGCTGTAGAATTTAGTAGGTTTGCTAGGGACCTGTTTCTACCAATATCCAGCGATTACTAAATTGTTCCTAGCAATATTGATCAAACAGTTAAGTATATGTGTAACCATTGTTGTAATCTTGACCACATCAGAAATGGGTCATACCACTGTTAGTACATTACCTGAGAAGTTAAAGAAATACAGGTTACCTCACCTGAATAAATTTGTAGATTTGTGTTGGATGTTATTTTTGGAATGGAAATATATTTTACTAGTTGAACATAATACTTTTTTTATTTGTAAACATTGTACTGTAAACATAGCTGAAGATGCGAAAAGTGAAGGAACAAACAAACCGATTCAGTTTAGTGAGTCGTGAGCTGGAACTGCTCCGATTGATTCAAACTCGTGACTTTAATTATTCAGTTCAAGCGACTCACTATCAAAAAACAGATCAAAACATTTAATTTTCAAATTTTCAAATTTCAAACTCTAAATCATTTAAACCAGATGATTCACTGTTTCAAAGTGCCCCAGTCGAATCATGTATCGCGAATCATTTGATTCAGATCAGAACTTCGGAGCCAGTTCATGAATCATTTGGCAAAATTAAAGAAGTCCACTTCCAAAACAAAGATTCACATATAATGTACTCATCCCCTTGTCATCCAAGATGTTCATGTCTTTCTTTCTTCAGTCGTAAAAAAATTGTTTTTTGAGGAAAACATTTCAGTATTTTTCTCCATATAATGGACTGATATGGTGCCCCGATTTTGAACTTCCAAAATGCGGTTTAAATGCGGCTTCAAACGATCCCAGCCGAGGAAGAAGGGTCTTATCTAGCGTAACGATTGGTTATTTTCATAAAAATAATACAATTTATATACTTTTTAATGTCAAATGCTCGTCTTGTCTTACTCTGTCTGAATTGTTTTTTTTCCAGTTCATGACAGTTAGGGCTTTGGAGCATGGATTGCAAGTCATACGTTTCAGATGGGTACTTTGGTGCAGGTTCACAAATCATTTGATTCAGACTGGGACTTTGGAGCACATGTCACAAATAATTTGATTCAGATCAGGATTTTAGAGCGGGTTCATGAATCTGACTGTTACTCTCTTATACTGTTTGAAGGAGATCTAATATTTATTTATTATGGTACTGTATTTTGGTTAAATGATGGTGACCATGATAGATTTATGTAAGGGACATAATAACAGCCTAAAATAAACAAACAAAAAAGACTTTAACACTGCATAACTGCTTACAGGTGCATTTTTTTCTCACAAAAAGTACTGCAAATGTATAATTTATTCTTTATCTGTGGCACAAGACAAAATTTTGAAAATATTTATTTTAAATAAGTCTTAAACACTCCCCAGTATTCCAGTTCCATCTAGTGACACTAAATTACACAGTTCTCCTTTAATGAAATGCTCGTCCTTCACTGATGCTCTAGATAATTGCTTCTCACCCGGTAGGGTTGTGACCCAATAATGGCTTTTTCTGCAATAATAAAATACAATTAACTGAGCATAACTAGAATGGCGAACAAATTTACCACATTATATTCAACGTAACGGCAATGTCTAGAAGCAGAACTGCTGATGTTGCAATTGAGCATCCACCTTCCAGTTCTTTTAACTGTACAAAACAGCTCATTATGCTGATTGATATTGCAAAATGGTATTTCAGATCTTATTATTTTAGTCAAGTCAAGTCACCTTTATTTATGTACAGCTTTTAACAATGCAGAATTGTGACAACATTTTAATGCATTGTCATACTTACAGTGCCCTCCACTAACATTGGCACCCTTGGTAAATATGAGCAAAGGTGGCTGTGAAAATAAATCTGCATTGTTTATCCTTTTAATCTTTCATTCAAAAAATTCGCAAAATTCTAACCTATCATTGAAGTAAAATAAGGGAAAGCAAGGGGAAAATCTTATTATGAAATAAATGTTTTTCTCTACTTCATGTTGACCACAATTATTGGCACCCAATTACTGCAATGTCCTTTATTCAAGATAACATCTCTGAGTTTTCTCCTTTAATGCCTGAAGAGTTTAGAACACCTGACAAGAGATCAGAGACCATTCCTTCATACAGAAACTCTTCAGATCCTTCAGTTTCCCAGCTCCATGCTGGTGTTTCTTCTCTTCAGTTCACCTCACGCATTTTCTATAGGGTTCAGGTCAGGCAACTGGGACGGCCATGGCAGAAGTTTCATTTTATGCTCAGTGACACATTTTTGTGTTAATTTTGATGTTTGATTTGGATTATTATCCTGATGGAAGACCCAGCCACAGCTCCATATAGAACTTCTAACAGATGCAGTCAGATTTAGATATTTTATCTGTTGGTATTTGCTAGAATCCATGATGCCATGTATCTGAACAAGATGTTCAGGACCTCTGACAGAAAAATAAGCCCACAACATGAAAGATCCGGCAGTATATTTAACCGTGGACATGGGGTACTTTTGGTTTGTTGCCAGAAAGCTCTTTTTTTTGTTTCATCTGACCACAGAAGCCAGTCCCATTTGAAATTCAAGTCGTGTCTGACAACTGAATATGCTGAAGTTTGTTTTTGGATGAGCCAGGAGGATTTTTCTTAAAACCCTCCTGAACAACATGTGGTGATGTTGGGGCTGTTTGAATTTTTTTTTTAGTCTTTTGACCCCAAGACTTAAATAATCTCTGCAGTTCTCCTGCTGTGATACTTGGAGAGTCTTTGGATACTTAAACTGTCCTCCTCACCATCCAGGACGATATAGACACACATCCTTTTCCAGGCAGATTTGTAACAACTTTAGGTGATTGGAATTCTTAATTATTGTCCTAATGATGGAAACTGGGATTTTCAAAGCTTTAGCTCTTTTCTTACAGCCACTTTCTATTTTGTGAAGCTCAACAATCTTGTTCTGCACATCAGAACTGTATTATTTGGTTTTATTCCTTGTGATGGATGGTTAAGGGAATTTGGCCTTTGTGCTCCTCATATTTATAATCCTGTGAAACAGGAAGTCATGGCTGGACAATATCATACTCCTAGTCATTCTAGTGTGCTAAATAAATGCAAATATGAATGGCAATATACTTCAGAGATATTTTACTCATTATAATTTCTCAGGGTGTCAATAATTGTGGCCACCATGCATTGGAGAAAAACATTTATTTCATAATGTAAGTTGCTTAAGTGCATTTGAAAGCATTGCACATTGACAAGAAACAACTTCAGTGTTGCAGCAAAAGGCTATGTTCACACTTGGCGCCTTTTTTGAAACTGCTAGCATCTGTTTTACATTATAATCCTATGGAGTAAACAGTGTTTTCAAAAAAGTCCTGAGCGCTTTTTTTAAACGCCACCACCAGTGTCTTTTTCTGCAGCTCAGAGCGTCTTTCCAAGTTGAAAAAAGTTCATCTTTTCTGAAAGAAACACCCTAAGTCAAGTGCCTTTTTGGCAGCTGACCAATGATAAGCAAGTAGCCAGAACTGACGTTTCCAAAACAACAAGAACTACAAGAAAAAACGGAGAAGGTGCCAGTAGATAGACTTTTATTTTATTGTTGCGAACCGACATTCTCCTCCCCGTTAACTTCAAAAACCAACGCGTAGCTTCGATAGCCTTGTGGGCAGCGCGTCGACGTGAACACTGTTGCGCTTCGGGCGTCCCTCTATCGAGTCCCGGCTCGCATACCCTTCCTGATCCCATCCCCCCTCTCTCTCTCCCACTCCACTTCCTGTCTAAATACTGTCCTATCAAATAAAGGGCAAAAATGCCAAAAAATAAAAAAAATAAAACACCAGTGCAAGAGCGAGCTTCCTCTTTTCTCAACATTCATACTGTTGCAGCTGTTGTTATAGCAACAAAAGATGCCCTTGGCTGCAACGCTGTCAGAATTTATTTATTTATTTTATTTATTTATTTTATTTTTTTCTAAAAAAGCACCTTGTCAACTTTTTCTTGTCAAAACGACACCAAGTGTGAACATAGCCAAAGATGGCTAAGATGGTAGTAGTCTTTTTTTTTTTTTTTAAGTGTTTGACTAACTAGTCATGCTCTGTTTTGGTTTGTTTGTGTGTTTGTTTAGCTCAGCCGTATAATGCAGAGTTTTACTACGACACTCCAAACCCCATTCGCACCTTGAAGAACAATTATTCCTACATCTTACAGTGGACACAGAAAGAGCCTGGTGCTGTGGACAAAATCATTGGCTACTGGATCAATGTCCAACAGGTAAAGCAAACACCCACAGACACTGGAAGCTTAATATTTACAGCTTTTCTTCTTTCTTTCTTTCTTTCTTTCTTTCTTTCTTTCTTTCTTTCTTTCTTTCTTTCTTTCTCTCTTTCTTTCTTTCTTTCTTTCTCTCTCTGTGTTGGCTCGGTGGGAGGTGGATGAGTAGAATAAGTGTGTTTGTAATAGGAGTCAGGGGAATAGTGTGCTCTATGTAGGGAGCAGACAGCGGATCGATCACTGCTTGTACTGCATTAAAGAGACTCTCAGAACCCCACTGGCCCAACATAAGAACACAGAAGCAGCCTGATTGGCTCTGTATTTCATCCCTGCTGGAAAAAACAGGTCATACACCCTAAGGTGCTCTTTTAAGGAACATGGTCAATCAGGTCCACCAGCATGTAGTTTATGTGATAAACAACAAGCTTGGATTAAAATACAGTGTCACTAGAAGCCGTTCTTAGGTCATGTTTCTTCTCTAGTGTCATTGATGAAGTAAACTGGCCTTTAGTGCTGACCTTAGCAGGCCACTTTGGACAAAAATATTGGCGTTAGCGCAACTGAATGTGCATATTTATAGCATGCGCAAACTATTGTGTTTAGTAGCTTGAGTTCTCCACAGAGATGAATGTCCTCATTGTGTCCATCAGACTCAACTTTGCCAGATGGGATTGTATAGCTAACTTTATTTCACACCCATGCAGCAGTAATTCACATAGTTCCTGCCTTTTGACCTTCATCCCTGAGTCAGCAGTGTGATGGTTGCATGAATATCCGCTTTGCATTTCTGTACATGGTTTAGTGGAGCATTGTCCAAAGTACAGTGTGTGGATAATTTGCTAAAAATGTGAATATGTCGCAGTTTCCACTGTGAGGCTCACTGTCTTCAGTGCAGGTCTATGAGCACCGTAGGCATTGAGGGGAACAAGTCTCAATATTTGATATTGCATATTTACGCTGGTCAGCTTGTCAATGTTAACTGTTCCCAACCAATCATTAATTAAGAGAATTGCACAATGCTTCAATTTCAAATGGAGAAAGAGGCAAGATGTGATTTGACAGCTGTTTCATGATAGAAATATTGACAACCAACAGTTATAAGCAGTGATACAAACTACTCAATTTTTTGGTCAAATTCTGCTGTTTTGATTTGAAAATACAGACATGATTTACATGATTCATGTGCATGATTGAATGTGTTGAGACAAGAAGCATTTTTTGTGTGTGTGTTTTCAGCATAGGCAGACTGAATGGAGACTGAATGGATGCATATTTGAGAGAAAAAAAAAAAACAAAACAAAAAAAAAACAAATATATATATATATATATATATATATATACATATATACATACATACATACATACATACATTTAAATATATTTAAATACTTTAATTACTTTAAATAAAGAGACCATTACCAGTGGGGTCTTTTAAAAATAATTGTTCAAGACATGGTTTGCTTCAGAGCCCTTTTAGCTGCAGTTGAAAAGGTTCTTGTATTGTTTGCTGATTTATTTGTACTTTTATTTATACTAGATTTTGTTTTAGAAATGAGCTTGCATGTCTGGTGACTGCCTGCTGCTTTATCATACGAAAATATAACGCTTATGATAGGCACTAACTATTCTACAAAACATGAACTTTGTTCAAAAACTTATTGAACTGTTTATACTGCAAAAACTCCTAATCCTAATGAGATTTTTTGTGTAATTTTCTAGTTAAAATTCCCCTTCAACAAGATAAATTTACTTGAAAAGAGCAGCTTATTAAGACTTGTTTTCCTACACTGTATCTTAAATGTAGGGCTATTTTGTTTTACTGCACTGGCAGATTATTTGACTTGTTTTTAACTTGTTTTTTCCTAACACAAGAGAAAATATCTGCCAGTGGAGTAAAACAAAATACACACGTATTAAAGATCCATTCTCTGAAAACAAGAATTAATGTTGTGCTGTGTTATTTCCCAAGTAAACTGGTCTTAAGCATGTTAGATATTTTAACTGGAAAGCAAGTCAAAACAGTTATGCTGTTTTTAATATACAATACTTTCTTTTGGTCAAAAATAGTACAGTCAAATTGATTAATCGTGGTTAATTGCATCCAAAATAAACATTTTTGTTTACATAATATATGTGTGTGTTCTCTGTGTATGTATATATGTGTATATTTTTGTGTATATAATATATATATATATATATATATATATATGTATATGTGTGTGTGTGTGTGTGTGTGTTTTATATATATAAATATAGATATATATATTATAAATTTATTATTATAAATGTGTTTATATAAATTTACATACATATCTAAGACACACATAATATATTAGGGCTGTCCTTGACTTAAGATTTTTCTGGTTGACTAGTAGTCGTTCATTTTAAGCGTTAGTCGACTATTAGTCGCACCTTTATTAATAAATCACATAAATCGTAATAATGAGCCTTTAATTTCATACATGGCCTAATAAACGCTCAAGTGCATGCAAAAAAAAAAAAAAAACGTTCCAAAAAAAGCTTGTTTTAACAACTTATTGATAAACTAGCACTTTTGTTATCGGCTGAAGAGATGAAGCCAGTGACACTTGTCATCTCCGCAGTAGTGATATGCCTGCATGCATGTTTCATACAGATTGCATGATCTAAGAATATTTGTTTTCTATTTGAATTGGTTCATTTAAAAGTAGACATTCCACTCTCTATAGATATATTTTTCATGTCTGTAAGGCAAGTATACACAGAGTTTCAAAGTTTCGCTTTTAAGTTCAAAGAGACCGAGATGGCAGAAAGCGCA
This sequence comes from Cirrhinus mrigala, assembly GCA_036247105.1. Lineage (NCBI taxonomy): Eukaryota > Metazoa > Chordata > Actinopteri > Cypriniformes > Cyprinidae > Cirrhinus > Cirrhinus mrigala. The sequence goes on along the minus strand of CM070019.1, from coordinate 31,695,759 downwards.
TCCTGTTTGCTTTCATTATTTTACAAAAGCACAATGTTTAATTGTTAGTCTGATGTGTTACTCTTATCTGTATGACCAAAAATGACGAAGTATTTTAAGAGCAAGTAAGTAACCGGCTCCTCCATCTGTCATGCTGTAATAGCACTACTATTCAGCTTCCACACTCTGCACATACACTTCAATAGTTCACATTTTTCTAGGTTAACATTAGATTGATTGGCCATGTAAAGTTGCTATTACGTACATATTTCAGATGATAAGCCATATTTGAGGTAGATGAATTTTTTTTCTAAGCGACTAATAAGTCTTGGTTGGTTAGTCAACTATTAGGGGGCAGCCCTATAATATATATTTAGATTTATATAAATCATAATAAATATATAAATGTAATATATCTTAAACATAGACATGCATGTGTGTGTGTTTATGTATGTATACATATATACATATATTATGTAAACACAAATCTTTATTTTGCATGCGATTAATCGCGATTATTCGACTTGACAGCACTAGGTAAAAAGCATCTCAGGTATCCTTAAAGAAGTCCACTTCCAGAACAAAAACTTACAGATAATTTACTCACCCCCTTGTCATCCAAGATGTTCATATCTTTCTTTCTTCAGTCGATAAGAAATTATGTTTCTTGGGGAAAACATTTCAAGATTTTTCTTCATATAGTGGACTTCAATGGTGCCCCCAAGTTTAAACTTCCAAAATGCAGTTTAAATGCAGCTTCAAAGGGCTCTAAATGGTCCCAGCTGAGGAAGAAGGGTCTTATCTGAAAATACCTGAAATGTTTTCCTCAAGAAACATAATTTCTTATCGACTGAAGAAAGAAAGACATGAACATCTTGGATGACAACGGGGTGAATTATCTGTAAATTTTTGTAGTTGAACTAATCCTTGAAGAAATCTATTATTTAGTACTGAAATTAATTGAAAAAAGAAATAGCTTATTTAAATTAAATATGCTGTGCTATATAATATATGATATATGCTAAATATTATATATGCTGTGTGTGTTTTATGTATTTTTATGCTTATTAGAACATTGCACTGTAATGCTGTAAACCAAATTCTATTGAAATCAGTCACATCAAGTCAAGTTTAATCCAAATGAGGCAACGTTTCAGCTGAATAAACTACACTATCTTTCAAGCATTCACTGGGATTCCCTCCATCTCTTGTGTGTACCGTTTGAAATCTGGTCACTCTGTGCACAAACATACACCCCGGCGGCAGTCGGATGGGAGCATGCCATGGGCGCATCGACGCACTCTCGCCACAGAAACCGTGTGCGCTTTGTGACTCTTCATCAGATTTTTTGATTCTGACGTCCTAATCATCTATTCATAGAAACCTGGCCCAGAGGGGGGCGGCAGGAACGGAAGAGCGTCGATGAATTATGGAAGGAGGCAGGAATCAAAGCGAACGGGGAGGGGGAGATTAGCCACTTGTCTTTGTGTGCATGAATAGCTAATCTTCCCCTCTTTAAAACCTTACCTTAAGTAAGAGTCTACAGGGACCAATGAATTAACATCCTGACTGCAGCAAGCGTGCATTAACTTTTATGAGTGTGAGTGTGTGTGTGTGAGTGTGTGTGGGGTAGAGAGGGAGACAGATTATAGATGAGTTTCTCAGTAGACGCAGTTGAGTATATGTGCATATTTGATCATAGTAGAATAACAATGAATGTCTGTGTGTGAATAGTGAAATATAGTTCATTCCGTTTGTGTCTGTGTGTGTGTATTGTGGATTCTATACGGTCAAAACTCTGTATTTACGTGTATGAATTTGTCCAAGGTGTGAATGTCCTGCGCAGCTTTGCAGTGGTAATGTTGATAAATGTTTTATAGACGTTGCTCTGAGAAATGTAGACAAGAAAGGGAAAAGAGAGAGGAGGTAATGAGCTGAAGAAAGCAGTGCCATTGTTTCTCACAGAGACTGGAGCATTCAATACAAAGAGTTTTAGTTTCTAACTTTAGAAACGTCTCTTGTTACTCATCTAGTATTTGGACCATCACAAATATGCACAAGAATAGAAAGCAAATTAACAGTCTGACAAGCACATAGTCAATATAGAGATATATATGAGATCATCAAGTAGTTTAGTTTGACAGGTAGATGGGAGAGTCATGTTCAGGAACAAATGAAGAGCATTATAATGTAAATGAACTGTCAAACATTAATTACTTTTTTTCCGCTTCACATGCTATGAAACATATCTCACAACTTTTTATTAGTTGTTTTAAAGTCATTTTTATTTTTGACTTTCACCATTATTCATATAAAATAATTCGAGAAAATAATTATAATTTAAAGGTTTTAATAATCATAATAATAATAATTACTACAACCACAACAACAATAATAAATAATAGTAATAATAATAATTATTATTCTTGTTCTTATTATTTTTATTTTAGAAATGTTTTTTTTTTTTTTTTTTTACTTAAAACAAAAGCAGAAATATAATTACTTAAAATAATAATAATAATAATAATAATAAGAAGAAGAAGAATTAGATGAAAAAAATAAAAAAATGACAAAGAATTAAAAAATATAATTACTTTTATATAATTTTTATAATTTAACTGCTTTAATAAAGATAATAATAATAATAATAATATTAATAATAATAATAATTAATAATAATTAATTTTTATACATTTTTACTTTTTTGACTTAAGGCAAAAGCAGAAATATAATTATTAAAAAATAATTAAATAAAATAATAATTAAATTAATTTAAATAATGATGATGATAATAATAATTAGATATAAATAACAATAAATAATTATAAATAATTAGAACAATTATAATTACTTTTATTTAATAATTATATTTTAACTGTTTTAATAATAATAAGTTATTATTATTATTATTATTATTATTATTATTATTATTATTATTATTATTAATTAATTAATTAATTATTATTATTTTTATTTTTTTTTACTACTACTGCTACTACTACTGCTATTATTATTTCCACTTTGAAATCAATCAGTCTCTAGAAATTGAATGCAGTTTTATGTTTTGTTTTTTTTTTTAATTATATTTTAGGTTTTGTCTTCAGTCAAAAAATAAATAAATTATAATTACAAATAATTAGAATGAATAATTATGATTACTTTTATTTAATAATTCTAATTTAACTGTTTTAACAATAATAATATAATAATAATCATCATCATCATCATCATCATCATTATTATTATTGTTATTATTATTATTTTCAGTTTGAAATCAATCAGGGATAGCCTCTAGACATTTATTTTTTAAATAATTATATTTCGGCTTTTGTCTTTAGTCAAAATAAATAAATAAATAAAAATAAATCAATAAGAAAAATGTTTTTTTGTTAAAAAAAATATTATTATTATTATTATTATTTCTACTTTTAAATCAGTCAGTGATAGTCTCTAGAAATTTCATAACAGAATACAGTTTTTTTTTTTCAATAATTATATTTCTGCTTTTGCCTTCAGTCATAAAAAATAAAACACATTTATACAAATAATATTTTATCATTATTATTTTTTGTTGTTGTTGTTATTGTTACTAATACAATATTTTTAGTTTATTATTAGAAATATTATTAATACAGTGTATTAATATGCACTATACTATCAATTACTATTTTAAGTGTTTAATTTTTTGTAATATTTGTTTTTGTCCGATTTTTTTTTTTCTTCTTTTTTTTTTTTTTGCCTCTCTTGCCTCCTTGGAGAAAACACCTCTGCTAAATGTGCATTTGCGCACTCTTTCTTTCTTTTCCAAACCTTTTTCTTTTCCTTCCTCACACCTTCAAATAACAGGTGCGCAGAGCACGTTCATTTCCTCTGAACTTTTCAAAAGAGGCATAAGAACGTTCTCTCGTCTCTCCGAAATGAGTGCTGTGTTTTCAGAGACCGCAGGAAACACCAAGCCTCATTTGTAAAGCCGCGCTGCTTGTTTACCGGTGCGGAAAACTGAGTCCCTCTAGTATAAACATACGGTGACTAAGATGAGAAACTTTCATTACCGATTATTATTTTGGGCTCATTTTTTACAGTTCTTTTTTTTTTTTCTATCAAACTAATGCTAACACACTAAACTTGGTATTCAGACATAATTCTAAATTTGCTGATAAACGACAAACCCAGTTTCATCTTTTAAATACACTCTGTGCCATATGTTACTCAACCACCGGAGACTCAAACAGCTGTCCGCATCTGAACCCGAGCACCAATGACAGACCTCAGATCAGTGGGGTGAACCAACTCAGGAGAAGAGAGTGTTTGAATGCATTTACACATCTTTATTGAGCCGTACCTGCAGGGGAAATCCTGCGGCGAGAGAAGCGCGGTTCACAGGCCTCTGCTCACACCTCGCACACCTGTGATATTACGAGAGGGTGAGATCTTACAGCTGTGGCTGTGTCTCTCTGTGTGTGTGTGTGTGTGTGTGTGTGTTTAGTACATAAAGCCCTATGCGAGGTGATGTAACCCTTAAAGCTGCTACAGTCTGCTAGTTCTTCATCCTTTAATGATTCAGTATGTACCATATTCCTAAACACCAGAGATCAAGATCCAGACCTGGACCCGTCAGAGCCCAGCAGACCGAGACCTGTTGGTCCAACAGCCATTTTAATGAACATGCTGTATATATATATATATATATATATATATATATATATATATATATATATATATATATATATATATATATATATTAGGGATGCAGCAATACAGTTAGTCCATGGTTCAATACATACTTCGGTTTTTAACCACGGTTTTCGGTTCGGTTCGGTTTTTTGCAACAAATTAAAGGAGAAGTCCACTTCCAAAACAAATATTCACATTTAATGTACTTACCCCCCCTTGTCATCCAAGATGTTCATTCCTTTCTTTCTTCAGTCGTAAAGAAATTGTTTTTTGAGGAAAACATTTCAGCATTTTTCTCCATATAATGGACTGATATGGTGCCCCGATTTTGAAATTCCAAAATGCATTTTAAATGCAGCTTCAAACGATCCTAAATGTGGTTGTAAACAGTCCCAGCCGAGAAAGAAGGGTCTTATCTAGCGAAACGATCGGTTATTTTCATAAAAATAATACAATTTATGTACTTTTTAATGTCAAATGCTCGTCTTGTCTTACTCTGCCTGGACTGTTTTTTTCCAGTTCATGACAGTTAGTTTATGTCGAACAACTCTCATCTCATGTTCTTCCGCAACTTCAAAATTGTCCTATAAGGGTTTTGATTTTCTTTGCATGTTCACTTTGCAAAGACTGGGTCGGTACTTCTGCAGCGATGTAGGATGATTTTGAAATTATTTTTGAAGTTGAGGGAGAAAATACGATTGGAGGTTTTCGACATACCCTGTCTTGAGACAGAATACACAGAGTTCAGGGAGAGCAAGACAAGATGGGCATTTGAGATTTAAAAGTATTTAAATTGTATTTTTTTAATGAAAGCAACTGATTGTTTCACTAGATAAGACCCTTTTCCTCGGCTGGGATTATTTACCACCGCATTTGAGATCGTTTGAAGCTGCATTTCAACTGCATTTTGGAGGTTCAAAATCGGGGCACCATATCAGTCCATTATATAGAGAAAAATCCTGAAATGTTTTCCTCAAAAAACGATTTCTTTATGACTGAAGAAAGAAAAACATGAACATCTTGGATGACAAAGGGGTGAGTACATTATATGTGAATATTTGTTTTGGAAGTGGACTTCTCCTTGAACAAAATACTCCCGTAAACCTCTCTACACTGGAAAAAGCGTGGTTTAGTATACGTCTGCTAAATTTTTCTTTTGAGAGAGGTTTTTTTTTTTTACGCTAAATAGAATGGGTTTCATTCATACAGGACGCCAGATGGTGCCCTCGTGCAGAAAATCCACATATGTGTTAAAGAAGTATTACTGATGACAGTCTGTTCCAGCTTCTCAAATATGGATAAAGGCATCGCTATTGCTGTGACTGAATAAAAACAAGATATAACGTTAAACGTTTTGAATGATGAAATGTAAGGACAATAAACATTCATCTGCAATAATATATGGTTTATCCGTGTTCTTCAAGCCATCTCAGGTATTTTCATAAGCCATTGCTAATCCACATAATTTACATAGATTATGAGTATAGAATTTATTGTCTGCCTCATTCTGTGATAAGAATCCACATCAGATCACATAAGGAAGTTATTTCAAACACTCGACTGATGTGAATTAAAAACAAGTTATAATGTTTTTTATAACTTTTGTTTTTATAACTCTTTTGTTGGACAACAGGTTTAGAAAGGCTTGTCATTGCATGTCATTAGAATGGAAGATGCTCTGCGTGTGTTGCTTTTTCAAATATTTTTTCAAGCAGGGAAGCGTTTCCTTTTTTCAGCACATGAAATCGCAGGCACACATAAAGCAAATTCTGAGAGAAATAAAACATGGAGGTTATTTAAATGTAAAACCGAAAAGCCGAAATTCACAAGCACGTATTGAACCGTGGATGTCATACCGAACGCTTCGATATTATATTGAGAATTGTTACATCCCTATATATAGCTGACCTGGGCACAAATTTGTAAGATCACATTTTCACATGCGAACAAGTTTTATGGCAGAAAGTTTATAGCAAATTTGTGGCAAACCTTGAACAGTGCATTGCAATATTATAATGTTTAAGTGTTTTGTTATTGCAGTTACAGTTTTTGTTGCATATTCAGAATTGAGTGTGTGATATTTAATTAAATAATTCAGTGCATTTATTTAAACAGTTATTAACCTGATTTTATGAATATAGCCATAATAGTTCATATCAAGACTTGATAATTGATTCGAAGGATGTATTTGACCAATGAATGATGCACTCTTTTATGTGGTTGAAGAACTAGGTCCTTTCATAAGGCTTAAAAATCTATTCAAATGATATAATAATTTATTTCTGACATTGCCTTCACCACGCGCATCTCTTTGTCCACCTTTCAAATGCATTTCAAATATCAGTGTTTGCTCTCCAGACAGATTTATCTATTGCCCACGGCGTATTTAGAAACAGAGCTGATAGGGGACAATGAGAGACGAGTGGATGTGTTTATATTTACCCAGCATGCCCTGCTGCAGGTCAGCATGTGACAAACAAAATTATGTCTGACCTTTCACTCCATGACATGCGGTGAAACTACTGCTTGTTGTAACAATACAACAATGCTGTGGAAAAAAAAAAAAAAAAAAAAAAAAAGAAGAAAAAAAATGTTGATTTGTAGTAGTCCATGAGTTATGACAGAAAAAAAAGTTACTGTAGCCTCTGGTGTCTTTTAATGGATGTGTGACTGATGAAGAGGACAGGAAGTTTATGTAATGATGACTGATACATAACCAAGTGTGTGGAAACCAGCAGAAAAGAACAAATAACTGAAAGAAAACAAACATTTTGAAGTGATTGTGGGTGAAGTAATTTAATTTAAAGAGAGCTGAAATTCAGTCATGTTTTAGTGATTTTCAGTAAATATAGTTAGATATTTTAATAATTCGTTTTTGGTTTTTTGTTGTTTTTATTTTGGTGGACCAATGTGAACATCATTGGAGGGTTTTGTTAATACTAAAGGGATAATCCGCCAGTGACAGTTAGAGTTGGGTATTGTTTGAATTTTATTGATTCCAATTCCGATTCTGCAATTTCAATTCCAGTGAGATGATAAAAAAAATCCAATAAAAAAAAGTAAGACATTTAGATGTCAAACATATTTATTGTCTTTTTACAAAGTAAAAAAGCAACAGCCTACAGAACACTTTTTGGAAGGAAATTTTGCCTATGGTTTTAACAAAAACTACCACAGCAAAAACAACTAGACTAATATAAATTTTAGACAATGAATTGTTAAAGACAAGTAAATAAAGTAATAAAACTGGAACAAACAAATCAATTCACAATAGCATAAATACTGAACAAACTGAACAAATTTCAGGTACAAAAATTTCTGTCTTCAGTCGTAAAGAAATTGTTTTTTTTCTCCATATAATGGACTTCATTGGTGCCCCGATTTTAAACTTCAAAAATGCAGTTTAAATGCAGCTTCAAAGGGCTCTAAATGATCCCAGCCGAGGAAAAAGGGTCTTATCTAGTGAAACGATCGGTCATTTTTTAAAAAAAAATAAAAATTTGTATACTTTAAGCACAAAAGCTTGTGTAGTGCTAGCTCTGGGATGCGCGTCCACGACACTACGAATCACGTCTACGTTCATCGTCTGTGTACTCCGGCTCAAAAAGGTAGAGTATGGCGAAAAACTCCGTCTCATTTTCTCCTACAACTTCAGAATCGTCTCACATCGTTGTACCTTTTTGTTTGTAAACAGCGTTTGACTTACTTGCACTTCCATAGTCTTTGCGTGTTTGTTTTGTGAACACTGGGTCCGTAGTTCCGCGTCACCTTTCAACATGATTCAATAGTACGTAGCGTCATGGACACGCATCCCAGAGCTAGTGCTACACAAGCTTTTGTGCTTAAAAAGTATACAATTTTTTTTTTTTTTTTGAAAAAAAAAAAGACAGATCGTTTCGCTAGATAAGACCCTTCTTCCTTGGCTGGGATCATTTAAAGCCCTTTGAAGCTGCGTTTAAACTACATTTTGGAAGTTCAAAATCGGGGCACCAATGAAGTCCATTATATGGAGAAAAATCCTGAAATGTTTTCCTCAAAAACCATCATTTCTTTACGACTGAAGACAGAAAGACATGAACATCTTGGATGACAAGGCAGTGAGTAAATTATTTGTAAATTGTTGTTCTGGAAGTGGGCTTCTCCTTTAATGACAGGCAGAAGGTTTATTAGGCTGCTGTCTCTTTAACACTGAATCTACTGGCGTATTTGTGTGCATATTGGTCTGTAAATGTGAAAAAGAATTCAGATCTGAAAACTAGGTGTGTTCAGTCGCATTGTTGGCACGTTGCTATTTTGAAGCAATTGAAAACGAACTAAAACCTGGTCTAAAGTCAGTGCCGCAGTATTATTTATTCATTTATTTATTTAAATAGAGCATTAATAATATGCACGTATACGCGTGCACAATGCAAGTACACTATGCTTATTACACACACAGGGACGTGCAGCAGCACACAAACATGCCAAATATTAAAACAAAGGATTACGATGTAAAAGATTGTTATTGTTTATGCTTTAACCTTGCGCACAAGCAGATCCGTTTCCTGTGAAATGTGCACCTGCACCATGCTCTTCAGACCATGCTATTAGATATTGTTAAAATAGGGCCCTTTGTCTGTATTTTGCATTGTATATTTAGCATTATATAAGATTTGATATCCTATTTCAGAATTTTTGGCTTGCTTAATTACTATAAAATCAGTCATTCTCTCATATAATCTTTTTTCTTCATTAGGCACTGCCACCCTGTCCTCCTTAGAGAAAACACCCCTGGTGTGTGTGTGTGTGTATGTGTGTGTGTGTGTGTACGAAGTGAGTGGTGATTTAGATGAGGAGAGATACACAGAAAATTCCTGTTAACAGAGAAGAGCAGCCAAGCAGAGACAATTTATCTGTGACTTTTACAAGGCGCACGTTTGTGCGTGTGTGTGTGTGTGTGTGTTGGATACGGCTGTTAAGTCTTGGCATGCATTGTGTAGGCTCAAGTGGGTTTAGTGTTGGAGACGTGGCGGCACGCACTCCATGTTGCCGTGGAGAACGACTCAGTAACAGGGGTTTACGGTGGCACTTAATTAGACAGATAACAAATGTGTTTGACCTCACTTGCCAGGTTAACATCACGGCTTTGCTTTTACTTCCTGTGTGGAAAAGGGGGAACAAAGGATGAATAGGAAGCTTCACACATGCACTTGTTCATGTGTGACGTGTTTGGAGGGAATGCTGGTGGGTTTACCTGCTGCCCAGGTCTCCATGCAGAGCTGAAGATAATTTCTCATTCCATTGTGCACCATTTCCATGGGGCTGCTGCCATGTTTCCCATAATTCCACATGGAATAAGCCTGGACTGCCACAGTGCCACTGGCCCTGTGATTACCACACTTCCTCCGGGAGTGAGCACTGACCTGGAACAGCTCACTGCACATTCATTTCATCTAATAAGATACAAATAATAATGTGAGATATTATCGGTGAAGGTTTTTGCGGTACCAAATAGAACTGCAACATGTTTGTTTGTATGAGTGGGAGAATTCAAAAGCTAAATATGGTGAATATATCAGCAAGCTAAGTTAAGTCAATTTAAAAAAAAAACAAAAAACAAAAAAAAAATATATATATATATATATATATATATATATATTACTTGCGATTAATTGCATCCAAAATAAAAGTTTTTCTTTACATTATACATGAATGTGTGCTGTGTATATTCATTATGTATATATAAATACACACACAGTATATATTAAAAAAAAAAAATATATATATATATATTGTATAAGGAAGGTTGACATAATTTCATCATTACCTTTGTCCTATTAAACTGCATAATTATTCAGTTAGCTATGAACATGTTGCTTATGAACTAACTAATGCTTTATATACCATTCCTTGAGTCAACAATGGCAATGCAGTGCTTTATATAGGACAAAATCAAGCTTGCATTGATGCAAAGGTTTGCGTTGCATTAGCTGCATTATAGTGTTTTATAAAACTGAATTTTCTCCTGTAGTATGCAGCAGTAAATGCTCTCTTTTACAAGTAAAGAGACCCATTTAAAGGGAAAATCACAAAGCTCAGACAAAAAAAAGCAAACAAACATAAAATGCTAACGTTTCGCAAAAGCATCTTCAGAAACGTCTCTAAGCCAGCAGCCTTCAGAGGCATTGTGAGATGTCCCATGGGAAAGCAAAGTACCTCAGAGTGGAGAATGACAAGTTGATCTGTTTCACCAAGCGCTCTTAGTCAGCACGCTGCTCTTGCGCCTGAGGAAAGACTTCTGAACCTTCTTACAGCAGAGCAGCTGGATAGCAGCTGACCTTGCATTCAGCAAATCATTGCACTGAGGGCTTTCTGTGGTTTGGTGGAGGTTAGAGATGTATAACACTGTGTGTGACGCAACCAGTTTTCAACCTAAATTCTGTCCTCGCTGTGAAAGTGAAAATGCTTATGGTGAAAATCTTGCAGTCAGAAAAGGGAGTGTCTGTGTCCATAGAGTCTTCCTCTTCTTCCAGTTCAGCTTGTCTTAAGTAAATAGTTACCAATCCAAAATGATGTCAGAACTACTAATGAGAGACAAAACTATATGCATTTCATTATTGTAGGGGGATTCTTTAAAAAAAACAGCAGAGGAATGATAATAGCACTACATTTGGCAGTGTTGTATCATTATTTTTCCATAAATATTAGAGCTTAATGTTTATTTAAGTGACTATAAATGCAACTTTTTTTTTTAACAATGTATAAATTATTCATGTGTTGTACACAAATGGAAACACAAAAGACATAAACGTATAAAAATAATTTATTCAAAAAGCTGGAGGTATAAAATGTACTAATATACATATATAATGAATATACACTACCATTTTTGGCTCACTAAGATGTTTTTAAAAAACAATACTTTTGTTTGGCAAAGATGCATTAATTTCAACAGCAGATCATTGATTTACAACTTTCATTACATTTATTAAAGAATTTATATATATATATATATATATATAATTGCAATTTAATTTTCTATTTTTTATACTTTCTAATATAATTTATTTCTGTGATGCAAAGCTGAATTTTTTACTCAATATTGGATAGTTGTGCTGCTTAATATATTTTCAAACAATGTAAGTCTTTACCATCACTTTTTATCAATTTAACATATCCTTGCTGAATAAAAGTATTAATATCTTTCAAAGAAAGAAAGAAAAAATATACTCAACCCAAACTTTGAACTGTGAATGAAGGATCGTGTGACACTGAAGACTGAAGTGATGATGTTGAAAATTCAGCTTTGCATGAAAGGAATTCTATTTTAAAGTATATTAAAATTATTGTGTGTGTGTATACACACACACACACGCACAATAATTATTAATTTATTTAAATTGCAATAATATTTTTTAGTTGCAATAATATTACTATATTTAAATTGCAATGCCATTTCACTATATTACTGTTTTTACTGTATTTTTGATTAAAGAAATGCAGCCTTGGTCAGACTCTCAGAAACTTACAAATCTTACTGACCCCACCCTTTTGAACAGTAGTGCATATTAATTTCCTATGTTAAATTAAGGTGTTAAATTGTAATTAATTCAGACTTAATTTAACCTTGATCACAGCATGATTAAACCATTAAACCCTTTTCTCTCTGGTTTGTTTGCAGAACCGACAGACGGTTTTGTCCAAACAGATCACCACTAAAGAGCCAGTGAAAGGTGTCCTGATGTCCTATACGCTGACGGACTTGCGTATTCCCTTGTCATATGAGGTCAGCCTCACTCCCATAACCAGCTACGGCACCGGAAACATGGTCACACGCACCATCCAGTACTCAGAGCGTAAGTTATCTTAAGAATTACATCTTATAGTATGCAAGATCTCAGTTGTTAATTGGCTACTCGCATCTATTTATTTTAGTTGAAATGCATTGTTTTATGCTCTTTCAGGTAGGAAGTGTAACATTTTTGATGAATTAATTTTTTTTATTTTATATGGGCAAGTGTTAAGCATGGCTGGGCTGGTTGTGGAATGGGAATCAGAGCCAGAATTGTTAAAATCCTCATGATTCCCATCAACAGAGGTCATGCATTTCAAATGTGAGGTTTTGCTTTCGGGATTATATGTTAAATTGAGATGTCAAACGTGTGGCAGCCATCGTGCGTTGAGTTTGCTGATGGCTACAGAACAGCAGGAACAGGCCAGTGGTTTTAGCACCAGAGCTGAGTCTTGAGCTCAGAAAGTGCTGATAGAATCGAATCCCATTGGATAGTGTTTCAATCTTCAACTCCCAATCTCAGCATTTACTCTAACCAGACCAAAAAATGGCCAGCCTTGAGAATAAATGTGCTGCCGGAAAACATGAAACCCTTCTTCTGTGATGTCAAGGCAGTACACATTTTTTTGTTCCAGTCCTCTAATGTGACTGGCTGAGGAAACACTGTGTGTGTTTCTTATTAATTATATGAATATTATTAAATTAATATATTTTAATTTAATTTAATTAGTTTATTTTTTATTATATATATATGTTGTAACCTTTTTTAAAATACATATTTTATTACTTAAAAAAAAATTAATCTCATTTGGATTAATTCATTTTGGATTTCATTAATTTATTTTTTTTCATTCATTTATTTATTTATTTACAAATAATAAATTAATAATTTGTTAATTAATAATATAACAGTTGAAGATTGTGGAATTTAAAAATAAAGAAAAAAGAAAAAACTCTTGTATGCTGTATTAGAGGAAATACGTAAATACAATATATAAAAAAACAATCATTTTCTAGGTAGATATTTAAAATTTATATATATATAGTTATATAGTTTTTATTATATTAATGTGGTAAAATATATATAAATGTTGCTTACTGCTATTATTATTATTATTATTATTAGTATTGTTTTTTTGTTGAAATATCTGATATTTAGTAAAGTAAATGAAAGTATATGTAAATAAATGCTGTTTTTTATAAAATAAATATTTGCATTCATATTATTATTTTGTGTTCAAATATTTGTAAAGAATATTTTTATTTTTATATATATTTTAATATTGTATGAATATTATATTTATGATAAATATGTAGGTAAATATTGCTTTAATACAAAGCACGTCTTAACTGTTGTAACTTTTTTTATATAAATACATATTTATTACTTTTAAAAATTTTAATCTCATTTGGATTAATTTATTTTGGATTAATTAATTAATTTACAAATAATAAATTAATAATTTGTTAATTAATAAAATAACCGTTGAAATTGAGGAATTTAAAAATAGAGAGAAAAAAAAAAAAACTATTGTATGCTGTTTTAGAGGAAATGCATATACACACAATATATAAAAACAATAATTTTCTAGGTAAATATGTTTTCTCTGTAGACTTTTGTGCTTCTATCTCCCAGCCTCGTTTGATATGATTATATACAGTGATCTCATTTGTTGTGTTAACTGATCCATAAGAATGCCCTGTAGTCACAGTTTTTTTCTCATTTCTTTTCTCCTACAGCCTACACTTACCCAAGACCTTCAGGTGAGACTGTCTTGTACTTTTTCTTTCGGTGATGGGATTGTGCCTGTTGTCTTTCTCTCTCCTCTAAACCGTCCTCCCATCTCACGCTTGCCCTGCCTTTCAGTTCTTCCCAATTAAATTCAACACAGTTCTCCTGGCAGCGTAAGCACAGAGCTTTGCCAAAGAGGTACAAAGGAAAAAAAAAAAAAACATAAATTAAAACAGACTGGAGATCAGCAGAGTAAATTGAAGAGTCGAATGCATGCAGAGGGAAGAAAACAGTGATTTCAAACCACAACTCGGAAATCGTGCATTCTTCTCCGTTCATTCGCCCTGTCTCCTCTCGCACTTGGAAAATGAGTTAATCAGCCATTTAGAGTGTGAATAGAGACGTTCTGGGTGACTAACTGCGGTATTCTGTATTCTGTGTTTGTTAAATGAGGGTAATCGCTGTGAACGCTGCAATATGCTGAGAGTACTTCAGTACTCCAGAGGAACCTGTCGAGAGGCCTCCTTACATTAAACACGCCTGAGAAACCCTGCAGACCTTCTCCTCAGATCTGCTCATCAGCATTAGGCCAGAAACATACTTTATGCAAGTGTGCAATTGCAGGTGCGAATGCTTAGCCATGCCAAACGGACTGCATTCTTTCGCTGCTGTGGCGGAAATGTCAGCCACACAATACCAAAATTCCTTTAAGATTTTCCTTTTCAATACCGCTTACTGGACAGTGTTTAACATGAATGAGAAAACTGACTAGAAGTAAAGCATTTTCAATAGGGGTGTAACGGTACACAGATGTCACGGTTCGGTACGTACCTCAGTTCTAGGGTCACGGTTTGATACGATTTCGGTACAACAGAGAAAAAAAAAACAAATCTAGTATGCTAGGTTTATTTTCATTTATTTTCAACAGACAGTAGTACAAATTACAGTTTTTTCCACCTACATGTGAAAATTCTAAATATTATATCAAATTAATGTCATATATAGGCTATAAAATCTGCAGTACATATATACATACAAGGAATAAATACTTGAAATATATTTAATTAGTTAACTGATAGATGAGGGGAAAAAAAATTTGCGGCACGTAACGTAGCCTATATTTGCTGAGTTTCAGTTCAGTTTTGTTACAGACATTCTATTTGTTTTTTGTTTAAGTTGATTATAAGGAAAGTTGAAGTAATCGCGCCAGCGCACACAAACACAAAACATATCAGTTCCAGGCCTCAGGCTTCTAGCATTGCTAACTTGATTGGTACTTTATCAAAATAAAACACAGTGAACCAAACATCAGCGCGCCCGCCTCACTGTGTCGCCGTTAGAACGCGACTGAAGTACAAAGTCTATAATTTACATAATAAATAATAGTTTAGCATTTGAATGCATTGCAAATATGGAAATATTATGGATTATTTGGATTTGTGCTGAATGAGAGCGGTAGGATACAAGAGCACAAAGCTCAGTTGAGTGCACAAGCCTTTAAAGTAACGTTATACTTTGTCAGTTAGAGACGCGTTGAGAGTCAGCACATTGTCACTGTCTAGTGGTCTTTGTTTTCAAGTGCGCAACTCCTGGCATTCGCTGTTCTTCTGCTGGCGGTTATCAAACAGAGTTGCATTACTGCAGGCGCCCCCTTCTGGATTGAGGGTAAATTGCCTGTATTCGTTGTAAGGCCTCATGCACCAAACCGAGATCCCCGTACCGTGACCGTTTGGTACGACAGACTTCACTCCTACAAATTTATGGTGTTATTTTAATGACAAATTTAGATTTATTTAATTTATTTCCAATTTAATAATATTTAAAGGAAGGAAGGAAAGGAAAGGAAAGGACGTGACATGTAGCCAAGTATGGTGACCCATACTTGGAATTTGTGCTCTGCATTTAACCCATCCAAGTGCACACACACAGTACTTCTTCTGTGATGTCCATATTATAGCCTATGGCTCTAAAGACTTCATATAAAAGGTCACCGTTATGTCATATTATGTCAGATGAAAATAATTGCAATAAATTCTTAGTTGGTATGTTGGCAATAATAAGTAACAATTCCTTTCAAATCAACATGAAATGCAAAAATAGATGTAAATGATGAAAGATGTCATCATAACACAATAAATGCCCTGATAGAATCACTCTTTGAACATTTATTGGGAGTTTTTTTTTTTAATCCAGTGTTTATATTTTGATTTTAGTTAGATTTTTTTTTTTTTTTTTTTTTTATTAAGACCCACTACGCTCTTCTCTAAAACAGTAAGTAAACAGTTATATGACAGTTACAGGTAATTGCATTGTCTGCAAATGCATTAAACCTATAAAATATAATGTAGTAATGTTATGACAAATATGAGAAATTCATTAGTGTTTTATTTGGCTAAGTATTTAGGGAATAGTGCATCTGACCCTGATCTAAAGAGTTCTGACTTAAATTAGAAGATATATATATATATATATATATATATATATATATATATATATATATATATATTTATTTATTTATTTAACCCAAATACACATATGGCCACATGAACTTTAAGAATCATACTTTTTTTTTTTTTCGATAAATCACTCAGAGGAGTTTGACCAAACAAAGCACCCGATTCCTACATTTGATTAATATTAATAAAATATTGTTAAATTGTAAAAAAATTACAGATCCGTCTTTGATTGTCGAAAGAATTCCAGGTTCATTTCCCAATAGCCAATAAGATTTCATTTAGTATTTTTATCTGTGAGTCTTAGAAAAATCTGATTGGTTGATAACTTTTGACAACATTTAATCCAGGTGCGAAAAGAATTAATTTCTAGCGTGTGGGCACAGAGAGATTTGCGAGTGCACAGGACACAGTTTGAGAGAGAGGAAAGACACGTTTTAAGTGCGAGCACTCTCTTTGGCCGAGAGCAGCGTGAATCTGAGAGCACGCGTCCGGTTTTGTGTGAAAGCAAAGGAAATCCGCATGCGAGCGGAGAGATTCGCGCTCACGCATTATATTAATCTGCTTTCGCGCTACAATAATGCGCTCTCGACATTTGTCATTAAAATAACGCCATGCAAATGTCCTTCTGTTGCCATTTGAATAGTCCTGCTCGTGATCATATGAAAACAGAGACAATGTTCTCAGAGTCTACAAAGTTTATTGAAAGTAGACACGCTTATAAACTGTGCTTCTTATGCAGTGTTATACAGTTATACAAGGAAATATTACCTTTGGTAAAATAACATAGAGAGCGTAAGGTCACACAACATGTGAAAACCTCCAGGTTTTCCTTCTGGTTCTCACACAATGTTCACGCACAGTGTTCTTACACAATGTGATACAATTTAAAGAAAAATATTTTATTATTATACAATTCAAGGGTAAAATAACAGCCTCTGATTAATAGAGTTGTTTGCTGCTTTGG
This sequence comes from Cirrhinus mrigala, assembly GCA_036247105.1. NCBI lineage: Eukaryota > Metazoa > Chordata > Actinopteri > Cypriniformes > Cyprinidae > Cirrhinus > Cirrhinus mrigala. The sequence continues at coordinate 31,678,183 of CM070019.1, read as the reverse complement.
AAAAGAGGGAGTAAGAAAGGTCACACAGCATGTGAAAAAAAACTTCTTGAGCAAAATTCACACATGGTGAACAACACTGAAAGAATAAGAGAATAGTCAGAAGCGGAAATCAATATAAGACAAATATACAGCTCATTTGGTGCTCATCTATAGAAAGCAAAAAATGATTTTATCTCACAATTATGACTTTTTCTTAGTTTACATCTTGCAATTCTGACTTTTTTCCTCAGAATTTTGAGATATAAACTCGCAATTGCTAGTTATAAAGTCAGAATTGTGAGATATAAACCCACAGTTCATATTTTTTTCTTCTCAGAATTGAGTTTGTCTCGCAATTCTGACTTAATAACATGCAATTGTAATTTAAGTGAGAATTGCGAATTTATAAAACATAGTCTTTTTTTACCTCAAAATTGTACTTTATATCTCGCAATTGCAAGTATATATATTTATATTTCAGAATTGCAGGAAAAAAGTCAGAATTGCGAGATGCAAACTTGCATTTGCGAGTTTTATAATTTGCAGATCTGACTTTATTTCTCGCACTTGTGAGTTTGCATCACGCAGAAAAACAATCAAAATTGTGAGATAAAAAGTCGCAATAGATTTTATATATTTTTTTTATGGCGGAAATGGGCTTCCATACTTATCTGAGGCCCTTTTATTATCTTTTTGTTCTGTAGCCCCCCTTGCAGCAATGTTTATAAATTGCTCTTCAACGTATTTTTATTATTGGCTATTACACGGCGCTCTAGAATACTGGATCTGTCACTGTTAGCAATGCCGAATAACACTGCTCATCGGATATTTGAAGCCCGCACTTCTTTCACGTCTCTCGTATCACACTGCTGCGCTTTCTCGTTTCATTCAAACGCAACTGTTATTATTTTGTGCCTCAGCTATCAACTGTATTTACTGTCAAATGAAACCGGAAGACTACAGTTTTAATAGTAGGCCTGTGGTAATTTTGTTGAACTGTTAGTCTTGTTAGTTTTCAAAATTAAACGGGTATGATTTTAAAACACATTCTTTTCAAACAGCATTTTATGTCCTTGTCTTTATTTATGTGGTGAAAAGCTGTCTGTCTTTGTGGAAGCTTTGCATTTGTAGAGCTGATAAAATATTTCAACGTGTTTGGCAATTAGCTGTGCTTATAATAGGGGTCCTGATTGCTCTGTCAGGGTTTATTCTTCGAGAACAACCATCTCGATGTACATCATCTCTTACGTAACACATTCTTGCATTCATGTACTTGTGTACAGTATGTTTTGATCACTACATGCAAGTGCCAAACGACTATCAATGTGAATCTTAATTCCATTTCATGTTTTTGTGTGTAGATCACGTGTGCGGGTTTGAGGACATTAGGATATGTGGGTTCACTCAAGACCGCAGCGATGTGTTTGACTGGACCAGACAGAATCATCTCACACAGAACCCCAAACGCTCAGTTAATACAGGGCCGGATACGGACAGGAGTGGGACAAAAGAAGGTAAAAATACACACCTACATAGACATCTTTTTTTCTGCCCACTTTTAAAGTAATTGTAGATTTATACAGTAAATCTGAAAATAACCTGTTCTAGGCAATTTGAATGTATTTTATAGCATGTTTACAAACTAAAAATCATTCCAAAGCGCCTTTACAAAGAATTTTTCCAGTTGAGAAACTCTAAAAAAGAAAGAAAAAAGAAAGATACACTTGAATTCTTCAAAACAATTGAAAAAGCACATTTGCAAAACCACATCTCATTTTATTTCCTACTTTAAAAAACGGTTGAAAGAATAATATTTGCATAATGGCATCTAAACAATTTTAGAAATATGATTTTATTTCATTTTATTTTAAAATCTGTTATTTATTTTTGTGAAAGCTTCTGCCCTCTTTGAAAACTTTGTGGTAACACATTTTGTACTTTTCTTCTATAACAAAGGTTACTACATGTACATTGAGACATCGCGGCCGCGTCAGGCCGGGGATCGAGCTCGTCTCCTCTCTCCATTATATAATGTTACGGCAGCCCGAGGACCAACGGGGACCACCAGAACCCCCTACTGTGTCTCCTTCTACTACCACATGAACGGAAAACATATTGGTGAGCCAATATTAAATTCTCGACTTGATGTTTAACTCTTGTACTCTTGGAGAATTGATTGAATAAGTGAAAGTGGTCTCTACATGACAGGTTGGAGGCTTGTTGATGTTGTGTCCCTCAAAAATATGTACTTGTGCATGCACAAATGTATAAAATTCAGATTCAGAGTTTGGTTAGTCTGAAAGCGTCCTCCTTTTCTGGAGTGTTGGGCTGAATCTGTCAGGGAAAGTACAGTGGTTTATGAGTAGCATTCATTCACCAGAAGTGTCAAAGACAATGAAGGACACAGACAGTCAGAGAGAAGTGATGTCATCCACACATCCATTACTTATTTTTCGTGACTGTTAAAACATTAAGTTTTGTTTCAAAGTGACATCTGTCTATTCTGTGTGTGTGTTTCTTCCTGGCACATTTAAGCTGATCAAGTACATCCTTGTAGTAATTCTAAGAGAGAGTACACAGCACAACAAATGGATTCAGAAGTCAATTTGTAATTAGATTAAATTTTATAAACACTACCGTTTAAAAGTCTGAGGTTAGTACGATTTTAGCAATTAATACTTTTATTTATCAAGGATGCATTGCATTGATCAAAAGTGACAGTAAAGACATTTATAATGTTACAAATGATTTTTAATTCAAATTTTTCTATTTTTTCTATTCATCAAAGAATCCTGAAAAAAAAGAGAAAAAATCTATAAAAATAATATATACAATACTGTTTGTAACTTGTAACTAATATGATACAAAGAAATGTTTCTTGAGCAACAAATCAGCATATTCGAGTGATTTCTGAATACAGTGAATACATTCTTTTTTTTTTTTTTTTTTTTTTTTCTCATGTTTTGTGTATGCTGCCTTATGGTAAACTGCTTTAAAATACTTTTTTCCACATCAATCTACGCTCCATACACCATAATGCAAAGCAACAAAAATGGTTTTTAACATCTTTGCAAATTTATTAAAAATAAAAACTTAAATGATTCCAATGCATAAGTATTCATACCCTTATCTAGGATAGTTTAAATTTAGCTCAGGAGCATTCATATCGCTTGTAGATGTTACTGCACTTCAAGTGGAGTTAACCTGTGGCAAATTCAATTTGGAAAGGCACACACCTCTCAATAACAGCTCTAACAGCTGAAAATGCATATCAGAGCAAAAACCAAGCCCCGAGGCCAGAAAACTGCCTGTAGAGCTCAGAAACAGGATCGCGTCAAGCCACACATTTGAGGAAGTGTTCAGAAACAAATCTGCTGCATTGAAGGTTCACAGAAGCATGTAGTCTCTGTTACCCTTAATGGAACAAGTTTGAAACAACCAGGACTCTTCCTAGTGCTGGTCTCCTGGCCAAACCAAGCAATTGATAGAGAAGGGCCTTGGTTAGACTGGTGACCAAGAACCTGATGGTCACTCTAGTTGAGCTCCATGATCATATGTGGAGATGTGGAGAAACCTACAGAAGGACAAACACCTGCACACCGATCTTGGCTTTATGGTGGTGTGACAAGACTCAGTCCTCACATCAGTGAAGACATGTGAAAACCCATTGGAATTTGCAAAAAAGCACCTTAAGGACCCTCAGACTGTGAGAAACAAGATTCTCTGCTTTGATAAACCTCAATTCCAAGCATCATGTATGGAGGAAACCAGGCACTGCTCATTACCTGCACAGTAGCATCTAGGGCTGGGTGATAAATCGCTAACGATAATTATCGTGCAAAATGAATTTCCTTGATAAATGATAACAAGAGTTCAATAAATGTTTGATATAATGTTTATGCGGCAAAGGCGGAACAAAAGACCGCTAGTCAAAGTGCGTCACTCAGGCCGTTTATCCATTCTGATCAAAATTCAAACGTTTTTATATTCACCATATAAAAATGAGGTTCCTACATTTTTTTCTGATATTACTGATTTTGATAATGAATATAAATCTACATTTGCATCAAGCTACTATCAAATGTGTATTTATAAGAGACAGCAAAAAATGTTAATATTATTATTAATATTATCAGGCAACACAAACCTGTTTCTCGATTTGAAACAGTATTACTCATTAAAACATGCAAAACTAAGAAATTCTTTTTTTTCTATTAGCATATTTATTTTGTTAAGGAAAAATGACAAAAAGAAAGTGAAGAATTCAAAAAACATGAAGTGTTTGTCATGTTTATTTTATGTTTGTCAGAATATTTTAAAGCCACATTTAACCATCTGGTTTTTACAACTCACATTGTAGCAAACTTAAAAAAGAAATAAAAATTTGACATTTATCCTGATAATTACCGTGAAAAAAAATTAATGTGATAATTTTTTTGCCATATTGCCCAGCCCTAGTAGCATCCCAACAGTAAAGTGTGCTGGGAGCAGCCTCACGCAGTTAGATTAATGTGGGGGAATTTTTTTCTTTTTTTTTATTTTTTTTTTATTTATTTTTTTTTTAAAGCAGTCTGACATAAGGCAGCAACATAAAAAGGTTAAAAAAAAAAAAAAAATGAAAGGGTATGAATACTTTTGCAAGGCACTGTATGTATATCAGATTATATATTTAAATACAAAAAACAAGTTATTATAACTATTTTACAGTATTTTGGATTGAAAAAAATGCAGCCTTGATGAGCATAAGATACTTCCTTATCTTAACAACCCCAATTTTGCTTTTCAGTGTTGAGTGAAATGAAGTGTATTTATAGTCCTGCTTCATATTCCATCTTGGCTGGATATTTTTTCCCTCGTCACAATACATTACAGTATCGTCTTCTGTGTTAAGGAAACATGCGATGCTGCCTTAGGGGCCTTTCACACAGGACACGCTCTGTCCGTCTGCGTGACATTTTCATTGTTGTTTTATGGCAACATGCACTAAGTGGGCATCTGTGACTGTTGCCACTTTTTAAGACACCATGTCAGGTTATATTAAGTTCAACTTTTTAAAAATGTGCCTTGAGACCTTGTGGTCCATTCTTTTGCATTGCTTTTAGCTGCTTAGATCCTGTGTGAACGCCCACTTAGGATTTGACCAAAAGAGATCTTAAAGAGATGGTGTCATCGTTTACTCCCACTCATGTCGTTCCAAATCTGTATGGTTTTCTTTCACTTGCTAAGCACAAAAGAAGATATTCCAAAAGAAGACAAACAGTTTTGGTTCCCATTGACTTCGATTGTATTTTTTGTCCATGCATTTAATGTAAATGGGAACCGAAACGTTCAGTTACCAACATTCTTCCATCTAAGCAGTACAAGCTTGAAATAACAAGAGTGTGAGTAAACAGTGACATAATTTTTATTTTTGGTTGGACTATCTCTTTAAGATGTATTCTTTTTTTGGGTAGACTATCTCTTTAAAAAGCTAACCAGCATAAGCCTTACAGCTGCACCTAAAATGCATTCTAATTAGACAGCAGACTGTGTTTGGGAGCAGAACCTGTGTGTCAGGCCTTGCAGAAATGTGTTTGTTTATGCAGGGTGCTATATATGTGTGGGTGGCAGGGATTTACTATAGTTTGAGGACAAAAATGTCCCCAGAAATGAGCTAAATATGACAAAAGCTCTCTTTTGGGACCTCAAAGGCATAAATGACTCATAAACGCGGTAAATAATGTTGTTCTAAAAATGCAGCGTGCGCAGTGATTTATGGGTGTTCCTGATGGGGCTCAAAGATCTGTGACTATCTGGCAACCACCTGTTATTACACACTCTAACACACTCTTGCACACGCAGACTTTAATTGCTCATTAATGTAAGGACTTTATCACACAAAACTCCTCCAACCAAAGTTTCGACAGCAGACCAAAGTTTTTTTTGGTGGTGTTGTTGTTTTCTCATTTTTCAGCTTGACAAATAAAGCAACCGAACTTCCTGTTTCCTCCATTCGCTTTTTATCTGCACTCTCTCTTCAAACTTTATCAGCCCATTAACGCCTCATAAATTGTGCTTCTCTCTCTCTCTCTCTCTCCTTCTCCTCCTCTGCTCTATCTCTCTTTCTCTGGCTGTCTGTCTGCTTTGCTTTCACTTCAGCTCGTTTTCTTTACCTGTGCGCTGTCTGTCTCCTGTTCTAATGAGACGAGCCCGTCTAATTATTTGCCAGTTGCCACTCATGACACGGGCTGGGCTCGCGTTGGGGGGCGGCTGGTGAACGCACGACGCGCTTCAATCTGTTCGGCTTTCCGCAGGCATTTTGGATTCCCTGCTGCAGGCCTGCACTGTATATTTCAAAGGACATGTTTTATTAATTCCATTGCTATTTAGGAGTCGGAGAGGACAGCAGGTCCTTAATGAAAATTAAAATTGAAAGGCGAACCACATTAATCATGATCAAAATCACCCTAGGGTGCACGCGCACATGCACATAACCTCATACTCAAGCTGTCTGCTAAAGCTCTCTAACCCATCATATTTGTCTCTGTCTGCTTTGAAATGAGAGTAGGCGGTTTAGCGGGATTTTTATTTGCTATTACAGAATTGTAGTGCCAGTATAAACTACTTCCAGTGACCTTTCATTTTTATCGGTGTTAAAATCAAGTTGGGTGGTTTCACAGTAACCAGATGAGATGAGCAGTGTTCCAAAATGATGTGACCTAGCCACTTTAAAGTATTTTAAAGCAGAGAATTGGAACTTTTTTGATGTGAGCGCTTTTTTATAGAGCGTTGCATGAAAACTTAGTGGATAAGACAGTGCCATAATACATTGTTAAGAGCTCATTTGAACAATATCTGTCTATAAATATCTGTCTATAATGGGGAGTAAATAATGAGAAATTCTCATGATAAACAGCTTTAATTATATATAGCATATAGCATTTAATTATATATAACATATATAGTAAGTCGATCTATCTATCTGTCATTCTATCTATCTAAATCATCTATTTGTCTCTATCTATTTATCTATCGTTCTATCTATTGTTCTGTTGATCTGTCTATCTATCTATCTGTCTATCTATCTATCTATCTGTCATTCTATATATCTATCTATATCATCTATTTGTCTCTATCTATCTATCTATCTATCTATCGTTCTGTCTATCGTTCTATCTATCGTTCTGTTGATCTGTCTGTCTATCTATCTGTCTATCTGTCTATCTATCTATCTATCTATCCATCAATCTATTTCATTCTGTCATTCTATCTATCTATCTATCTATCTATCTATCTATCTATCTATCTATCTATTTCATTCTGTCATTCTATCTATCTATCTATCTATCTATCTATCTATCTGTCTATCTTTGTATATCGTTCTATCTGTCGTTCTGTTGATCTGTCTATCTGTCTATCTATCTATCTATCTATCTATCTATCTATCCATCAATCTATTTCATTCTGTCATTCTATCTATCTATCTATCTATCTATCTATCTATCTATCTATCTATCTATCTATCTATCCATCAATCTATTTCATTCTGTCATTCTATCTATCTATCTATCTATCTATCTATCTATCTATCTATCTATCTATCTATCTATCCATCAATCTATTTCATTCTGTCATTCTATCTATCTATCTATCTATCTATCCATCCATCTATCTCGTTCTGTCATTCTAACTATCTATCTATCTGTCTATCTATCTATCTATCTATCTATCTATCTATCTATCTATCTATCTATCTATCTATCTATCTGTCTAGCTACTGTTCTGTCGTTCTATCTATCTGTCTATCTATCTATCTATCTATCTATCTATTGTTCTATCTATTGTTCTATCTATTGTTCTATCGTTCTATTGTTATATCATTCTATCTATCATTCTATCTATCGTTCAATCATTTTATCTGTCATTTTATTGTTCTATCTATCTATCTATCTATCTATCAGGCAGTCTGTCTGTCTATCTATTGTTCTATCGTTTTATCATTCTATCGTTTTATCTGTTGTTTATCTTTATTTATCTATCATTTCTTTTTCTGTAAACAGTGCCATGATGTCCTTTACCAAAAAGTTCTACTTTTGTCTCATCTGTCCACAGTACGTTCTCCCAGAAGGATTGTGGTTTTGTCATGTAAGTTTTGGCAAAGTCCAGTCTTGCTTTTTTATGCACTGGTGTCCTCCTGGGTCTCCCACTATAGCGTCCCTTTTTATTCAGATGGCAATGGATAGTGCAAGCTGACACTGTTGTACCCTGTTTTTCATAAAGTTTACTCTTCTGTCCACGTCCAGGGAGGTTAGCTATAGTGCTATGGCCTATAAACCTCTTGATGATATTGCGCACAGTGGACACAGGAACATTAAGATCTCTGGAGATGGACTCTGGAGATGGCCTTAAGATTGTCCATCATTTTCCACAATTTTTTCTCTCAAATCCACGGAGAACTCTTTACACTTCTTTCTTTTCTCCATGCCCAGTGTGACACACAACACAAAGGTTGAGTCAACTTTTCTCCATTTTAACTGGTTGCAAGTGTGATTACTATATTTCCCACTCCTGTTACTTGCCACAGGTGTGTCTAAATACAAATTACAGGAGCATCACATGCTTGAAAAGCAGTAATTTTTTTTTACAATTTTGACAAGGTGCCAATAATTTTGTCCTGTCCATTTTGAAATTCTGTGTGAATTTTTTCAGTTTGACTTTTCTTCTCTTTCTGTCTATCTATCTATCTATGTATCTATCTATCGTTCTATCTGTCGTTCCATCATTTTATCGTTCTATCTGTCGTTCCATCATTTTATCGTTCTATCATTCTGTTGTTCTATCTGTTGTTATTTTGTTTTAACTATCTGTCGTTCTTTATAAAACGGATAGTTCCAGTCTTCTGATTGGTTGAGTGGTGTTCTAAGCTGTTGTAAATTGCTCTACTCTACATCCATCTATCTATCTATCTATCTATCTATCTATCTATCTATCTATCTATCTATCTATCTATCTATCTATCTATTTATCTATCTATCTACAACTGTGCAATTTCATCTAGAAAGCAGCTGTTTCAGAAGGTCATTTTTTCAGATTCAGTTATTTATAATAAATAAAGTAAATAAAGGGTAATCATTCAGAAGCAAAAACGTAAATTAAGTAGTTTAATATGATTAAAGTTTAATATTTTATCCAGTATTTATTTGTATATGTATTTTTATGCTTATTGGAGTATTCTTTCAGTACATTTGCAACTTGCTAACAGCAAACAAAGTGGGAGTATCATGTGACGAGTACTGTAATAAGCATGAAAAGCAAAAAAAGAAATTACTATTGTCGTCAACAAATGCAGCAGATGAAAATGCAGATTCACTCTCTGACATTAGGTGGCTCTTTCAGCTGTTGACTAGCAGCAACAGTTTCGTTCAGTCGGCTAGTCGGCTATTCTCACACATCCCTACCTAAAACCATCAGAAAAGACTAGCTTGACCAGACTGGATGACCTTCGGCTGGTTTAAACGGTCTTTATCTGCGAGCTGGTCACTGTCGTGCATGTGACTGGTGGCAGTAATCCGCTATAGGCTGGATGTTGGCGTGATTTCTGCTGATTACGGCCTGTGTACACTAATCTGCTAATCATTAGTCTGTGCATTGGCATGTGGGCGGCACTGTGGGCACAGATGCTAAACTGAGAGGGAGGCACAGCTGGCTCGACTCTCATTACATGAGACGCCCTACTGAGAGACAGACGTCCCTGTTAGCAATCTTAATGTGTAGGACTATGTTAGCCGCTCTATGCTGGCCGTAAATTACAACCTCATTAGCAGAATGAGAGTTTAGACTTTTATTTGCGCCACTGTGCTTGCATTAGATTTGATTACATCCCAATTAGCAATTGAAGAGATTAGCTCTGCGTTGGTTATGCCACACTAGCATTACATTCAACGGGGCTAAATCAGCACTTTGACAATTTAGCCTTGTGTTATTTACAGTCTAAGAGTGGAATATGTGTATAAATGCAGACAACACCACAGGAGTCACGTCTTATATTGAATAATCTTCACGTGCACAGAGACAGATTTTATCGCAGCATGTAGTGTTTAACGTGTGTGTGTGTGTGTGTGTGTGGAGTAGATTCAGTTATCTGGAGGCTTGTCTCTGTTGGATGGTCCTACAGAAAAAGCTTTGCATTACTTGACTGGATCAATACATCTTTACTAGTAGAGAGACAGACATTCGCTCTCTATATTTCTAGATGGGTTTATCTGATTAGAGGGAGGAGGCATGTATTCCTGTTGTTTTTGACAGCTTGATCATTGGGTTTCTGGGTGCTGTTTGTATTTGATTTTAATTAGCAGCAAACATTGTGTATCATGCAGTTTGTCTCTCTTTTAAATCAAATGCTTTATGCATCTTACAGCTGTTGTTTCACTGTGTGTTTAGGTTTGAGGTGCTGAAATACAACTCTGATGTAAAATGCATTCACATTTTTAAAAAGCAGGTGAAGTGTTTTTTGTTGTTTTGTTTAATAAGTTGTGTATTTATTTATTAATGTATTATTATTATTATTTCCCTCTTTTTTATTTTTAGTCTTTGTATTATAATAATAATAATAATTATTACTATCATTATTTTTTGTTTTATCAGTTGTATTTTTGTATTTAAATTAAGTCTGTTTAGTTGTTATATTTAATAATAATAATAATAATAATAATAATAATAATAATAATAATAAATAAGTTATTTATTTCCTCTCTCATTTATTTTGTCTTTTATTTGTATTTTAATTTGACAAAGTATTTTTAGTTGTTATAGTTAATAATAATAATAATAATAATAATAATACTATGAATAATTGTCATTTCCTTTTTAAATGTCTATTTTTTTTTATTTATTCATTCATTCTTTTTTTATTATTGTTTTACATTGTATATTTGTTTTAATATTTTTTAGTCATTGTAGAATAATCATAATAATAATAGTAATAATAATTTCCTCTTGTTTTTAGTTTTATTGTATTTTGTATTTTTGTATTTAAATTAAGTCAGTTTAGTTGTTTTATTTAATAATAATAATAATAATAATAATAATAATAATAATAAACTTTTTAATAATAATTGTTATTATCACTGTTTCGATGTTTACAAATTATTTTATTCTTCACAAATTACATTATCATTGTTGTTATTGTTATTATTAGTAGTATTATTATCATTATTATTTCCTCTTTAATTTTAGTTTTTCTTTTATTTTTGTATTTTAATTTTACAAAAAGATTTTGTTATTGTATTTAATAATAATAATAATAATGAGTAACTTTTATAATAATAAAAAACTTTTTTTTAATAATAATTAATTATAAATTAATTATCACTATTTTTAGATTTACTAATTGTTTTATTCTTTACAAATTGTTAAATTATTATTATAATTGTTATTATTATTTCCTCTTTTTAATTTTAGTTTTTATCTTTTATTTTTGTATTTTAATTTTACAAAAAGTTTTTTTTTTTTAGTTGTTTTAGTTCCGCTAGGCTAATGAACAGTTCATTAGATTAACATGCAACCCTAAAAATGTGTCAGTTAAATAGTCATTTTGATTTCATTTTGTCTTTTTCGTGTCATTCGTTTTCCTCTCTAGGCGATCACCCTCTACAATCGCAGTAGTCTGTTCGATTTTTCATCAAGAGCAACACAATAGCATGTTCTATTAGACCACAAGTTTATTAGGCTTGAAGTTCATTACAAAGGAGTTCAGCAGCCAGTGGATCCATTAGAGCAGAAGTCAATCACAGCAGCAGTCAGTCCATTAGATCCTTCGCTCATTACAGCATCAGAGTGTGACCCTCCTGCTGTTAGCGGATGACAGCGGCGCCGTGACAGCGTGTTTCGTCAGTCATTGTCGTTGTTTAGTGATGCATGCACTTTATATGGTACAAGAATGAATGGCTTGTTTGTTCAGACTAATTGTCGCATGTATTAGTTGTCTTTGAGCTCTCAAGAATACTTGACACTGATCGGTTAATCATGGCCTTTTGCAGTCAAATATGTAAGGGATAATGCACAGCTGTTTTCAAGCAGTTTTTTTAGTATGATTAAAATAGTATTATAGTAAGTATTATTATTATTAATTATTGATTTATATGTTTTGCTTTCATTTTAGTGTAGGTTTTAATCATTTTTCTGTTTTATTTTTATTATTATTATTATTATTATTAAATTATTAATTAATTAATTCATTTTTTTATTTTTTTGTAGGTTTAGTAAACAGCTTGGCAACTTGCTGAAATATTTTGTGAAAGTGTAACTTAAAGAAATATAACTTAATGATTAAAACAAAATCAATTATGTTTTTTAATAGTCATAAATGTTTTTGTAATAGTTTTTGTTAATATATATAATATATTATATATATTATATTAATATATTTTGTTTATATATATATATATATTTTTTTTTTTTTTTTTTTTTTAATTATTTTTTTTTATGTAAATGCTTAGTTTCAGTTAACGATAATAAAGATAAAAAATATTTTTCGTAAACTGTTATTTCAGTTAATGTAAATGTTTTATATTAGTTTTATTCAATAACTTAGACATTTATTTTTTTAAAATACTTCAATTAACATTTTAATGTAATTATTTAGTTTTGATAACGATAATAACAATCATAAAGATAAAAATTCTTACAGTTAAAAATGTTTTTTTTAACAATAATAACACTAAATTTAGTTTAAACTACACTAAAAGTATAAATGTTGCTTGTGACTAACTGAAATATTTACTGAAACTATAACTTCAGAACATTGTTTCATTAAATGTAAATTAATGTAGACACTTTTGAGAAAACAGACAGCACAGAAAAAGCAAACTTAGTTTGGAATGTGCTTTAAAATTGCCTGCCACCATCCAGCTTTCCTGCTCAACCTCCATCTTCCACTCATTACAGAGATGAATGAGTGTTTGGATGTGTTTGACCCGTGTCAAGGTTAGCCAAGGGCCTCTGATGTTGTCGTTCTCGGTCTGGAGCCTCAGGCCTTTACTACAACCTGTCCTTACATACACAAGCACGACTGTTTCTCTCAAGGGTGGGTTAGCTGTTTATTTTTAGCGGTCTTTGCGTTAGGGTGATTTTAAGTGCCTGGCTCACTGTTCACAACGGTTTACGAGTCGAGTGTGTGTAATCACCTTAAAGATGCACCAGCACACAATTTGTGTTTGTTTATCAGGCAGCGAGCAGCTCTTCAGCGTGATTGGGGTCATTGAAACGTGGCAGAAGCTTTCAGCCTGGGCAGCGAGCTAATAGTGGAGCTCTGATACAGCACGCCGTTCCTGTCAAATGCTCCCTGATTTCCCTTAAATAGCTTTGATTACTGTAATACCTGTACAGTAATGACACATGCTGACACTATTGTAGAGACTTATACAACAACAACAACAGAAATTGTCGTGGTACAGCATACAGTGATGTGTAGTAATGGCATAGTACAGTACTGAATGGTTACTTCAGATGGTGTCAAAAACACAACATGGTATACCATGTTACTTTTTTGTTAGAGGTTATTAGTATTATACGTTTTTGTTAGTGTTATACTGGCATTATTCTACAATGGTGTTTTGGTGCCACCTTAAAAAATTCTAATATAAAATAAAAAAATGAACATTGATAAACTGAAGCAAATACAGCGATCTGTCACGTCGCATTAAAGAGCGTGAAAACATTATTATAAGACGTATTGTTTGTATTTCACTATATAGCTGACAGAATTTGAAAGCTGAGACTTTGTTTTATATTAAACGTACCAAAAGCACAAAGCTTATTGCTGTTAATGGATGGCACAATACAAATAACAAATGCATCAGAAGACGTGAAATATGAATTTCCAAGCATACTGTCCCTGCAAGTATTTGACACATGCTATGATTTCTGCTAATAATCCTACATATATTCAAATAATTGGCCAGGCCATCAGAATTTTTTCCCGGTGCTCCCAATCTTGGTAATTTGTATGTGCAATATAGGCTATACTCTCCTGTGACTGTAATCTCATACTTGCTGTGACTTAATTCTCGTAATTTTGACTATATTCTCAAAACATTTTGACTTTATTCTCAAAATATATAGACTTTATTCTCGTAATTTCGACATTAGATTAAAAATATTTCAACTTTATTTTTGTAAATTTGACTTTTTTTCGCAAAATATTTAGACTTATTTCTCGTAATTTTGACTTTATTCTCAAAATATTTGGACTTTATTCTCAAAATATTTGGACTTTATTCCCATAATTGTAACTTTATTCTCAAAATATTTTGTTTATTCTCATAATTTTGACTTTGTTCTCATAATTTCAACTTTATTCTAAAAATATTGTTTATTCTCATAATTTTGACTTTGTTCTCAAAATATTTTGACTTTGTTCTCGTAATTTTGACTTTTTTCAAATATTTCGACTTTGACTTCTAATTTTGATTTTTTTTCTCAATATTTCGACTTTATTCTCATAATTTCAACTTTTTCATAATTACAACTTTATTCTCGTAATTTTGACTTTATTCTCAAAATATTTCGACTTTATTCTTGTAATTTAGTTTTTTTTTCTCAAAATATTAAGACTTTATTCTCAAAATAGTTTTGACTTTATTCTCAAAATATTTTGACTTTATTCTCGTAGTTTTGACTTTATTCTCAAAATATTTCAATTTTATTCTTGTAATTTCGGCTTCTCAAAATATTTAGACTGTTCTCTAATTTTGACTTTTTTCTCAATATTACGACTTTATTCTTAAATATTTTGACTTTATTCTCAAAATATTTTGACTTTATTTCCATAATTGTGACTTTTTTTACTCAAAATATTGCGACTTAAATCTCGTAATCTTAGATTTTTTTTTTCACGTGGCACTAAAACGCCGTGGTGTTATTCAAATGGCTTTCTAGCTGAAAATTAATCATTCATATTGTTACCAAAAGCAGTTTTGAGGTTAAAGATGAAGTCGAATATTTAAAGCGATAGTTCAGACAAAAATGAAAATTCTGTCATTAATTACTTACCCTCATGTCGTTCCAAACCCCATAAGACCCTGCACAGACAGGAACGCAACTGAAATGTTCAATGCCCAGAAAGGTATGAAGGACACTGTTAAAATAGTCCATGTGACATTAGTGATTCAACAGTATTAAAGATGCTATTTTTATTTTCTTTGCGCACAGAAAGTATTCTTGTAGCTTCATGATGTTTGAACCACTGATGTCACATGGACTATTTTAATGATGTCTTTACTACCTTTCTGGGCCTTGAACATGTCAGCTCTTGGATTTCATCAAAAATATCTTAATTTGTGTTCTGAAGATGAACAAAAGTCTTGCAGGTTTGGAGCGACATGGGGGTGAGAAATTAATGACAGAGTTTTCATTTTTGGGTGAACTATCCCTTTGAATAAGAATTAGCTGTGTAAGGCTCTATAATGAAATTATTTATGTTGTTGCATCCGGATTGATGTATTGGCGGTCAGTATCTGCTGATAGTGTTCAGGCAGCTTTAGATGAGTTTATTAGGACATGTTTTGTACTTTGAGCGAGCCACTTTGTCACAGTACCATCTGTTTGCTTTGTTAATGTAGCTGTGTGCCACTTCTCCGCTGTGTTATTCATTTATATCTGCTGTTCCTGAATAAGTAAAGATGTGAAGCGTGGTTAGTTGGCTGGATTTGTCTGTTTTAATCTTCCATGTGTGCCTGTCATGAGCAGCGTGTAGACTCTGTGGGTGAAAGTTTAGAAACATTAGTGATAGTGTGTATGTGTGTGTGTTATTTTTCAGATCCAGTGCTTCATTTGAGCCACTACAAAAGTTTTTTCTTTCTCTCTCTCTTTCTGTTTCAAAGTGCAACTGAATTATATATTGGTTTCCCTTAAGCACAAAGTCAGAGTAATAATTTAATTCATGAGTCATAAAGGTGCCACTTGGCCTCACTGGCTTCCATCATCCAAGTGTGTGTGTGTGTGTGTTTAGTGACTGTGACAGATTTCAATACTGACGTTCATAATAATCGCTGTGTGTGTAAGATGCCTCTGCTTTATTTTCTGTGGAGAGTTGTGTTTCTGAAGCTGATCTATCACATGTCAGTCTCAGGCAACCAATACACAGACCATCAGATGTATATTGATCCATTTATCATGATGTCACATCTTGGTTTTTCAAACAAGCGTTAAATTGAGCGGCGCTGCACTCTTAATGATCTGATGAATATTATGTGATGTTTTTAAATGTTAAACAATACCCGTTCTTGTCTTAGGACAACTTTGATGAAATTTTTTAATCCACTTCAAATGTTGACTACTGCATATTCCAGTCATTTGCCAGACCACCAGAATTTCTCTCGACACTCCCAATCTTGGCCATTTGTATGTGCAATATAGGCTGTACTCTCCTATAACTTTAAAAGAGACTTTAAGCAACAGCTTCCCTTGGAACGGCTACGACGACCGGAAGTAAGCTGTTACACCGCCGTAGCCGAGAACGTAAAAATCATTAAGCAACCGTAAACAAGACGGCATTCATTTAAGTACAAATTCTGGATTATAAGGAGGATGTTTAGGCAATATGTACATTGTTCGTTTCACATCATCTCTAGTCTCAGTGCTACCTGAGGTGCTGTTGCCAACAGCAGATATCTTTGTACAAATGAAAAACAAATCGTTAAAATTAGCTTAAGTTTAAAACTAGGGATAAATCGTTGAGGTAGAGCTTGTCATACTGTCTTTCTCTGCCTGACATTTGAGAAAGATTTGAGAGAGTGTGTTTAAATAGGGCCAGTGCATAAATGAAAATTTTTGTCAAATTTAAAAAATATCTAGCAGAAATATGGCTACAATCTGATAGTCACATACATAGTAGCCTAAGGGGCCGTTCACATATCGCGTCTTTTGTGCGCTCAAGTTCATTATTTCAAATGTAGACGCGCGGCAGCCGCGCTCATAACGGAAGCGGCGCGGTGTGACGCGCTCGTTTTTTTCAGGCGCGTCCGCACCGCATGGAGATGAAAACATCTTGGAATGCTGTAAGCGCACCGTGGGTCACGTGACAAGATTCAACCAATTAGTTTAATCCTTTCCAGTAACAACATTGAAAGCTCGGCCAAGATGGAGAAACAGCTGATCATAGCTGTACATTTTTAAATAAATTTAGCAGCAGAGCTACAGCAAGTAATTTTTAGTGCTGGAAATTGTCCTTTGATGAAACTTCCGCGTCTTCATTGAGAGTGCGGGTCATGGTTGCTTAGCAACGGCAGACGCCACGGGAGCGCAAGCTACAGAGCGCTTTGGAAAGGAGGAGAAATCGGTACGCCTAGCGTTTTCCACACGTTTTTAGGCGTGATATGTGAACAACCCCTAGAGTGTACTTTTCATTGTTTTCACTCCGTGGTCCGTCTCAACCTCACACTGCAGACATGTTGCTTCAGACAAGCACATGCAGGCCGCGGTTTCTGTTTGCGTCATCACAACATACTGTTTTGGCCGTGTTGTTTCGGTGATAAAAATCTTTGCACTTTTGGGCCATTTTCGGCTGAAAATTTTCGGTGGCCGAATATTCGGTGCATCCCTATTTAAAACATATCGACACAGATTAAATGAAAGACTAATGGCAGAATCGTATACTGATGGAATTACAGTGGCATAAACTATAAAACATAACATTTATCTATCTAATCTGTCAGGTTTTAAAGACTACGGCAAACCAGCTGTTCTCCCGTAGTAGACGGCTACAGTAGAATGTCAAGAAGTGGCAGTTAAAGTCGTGAACGCGCAAAATGACATCGGAATGCTGTTGCCGTTCCATCCGTGGCTGCTGCTTAAAGTCCCTAATCTCTTACTTACTACGACTCCATTCTTGTAATTTCGACTTTATTCTCAAACATTTAGACTTTATTCTCATAATTTCGACTTTATTCTGAAAATATTTACACTTTATTCTTGTAATTTTGATTTTATTCTCAAAATATTTTGACTTTATTCTTGTAATTTTGACTTCGTTCTCAAATATTTCACCTTTATTCTTATAGTATTGACTATTCTCAATATTTTGACTTTTTTGTAAATTTTACTTTGTTCTCAAAATATATCAACTTCATTCTTGTAAATTAAATTCTTTTTCAAAATATTTTGGCTTTATCTTGTTATTTCGATTTTATTCTCAAAATATTTCAAAGTTATTCTCGTAATTTTTTACTTTATTCTCAAAATATTTAGAGAATAAAGTAGAAATTACGAGAATAAAGTAAAAATATTTTGAGAATATTCTTGTAATTTTGACTTCATTCACAAAATATTTCAACTTTATTCACATAATTTTGACTTTATTCTCGTAATTTCAACTTTATTTTCCAAATATTTTGACTTTATTCTCGTAATGACTTTATACTCAAAATATTTCGACTTTATTCTCAAAATATTTTAACTTTATTCTTGTAATTTCAAATTTATTCGCTAAATATTCCGACTTTATTCTTGTAATATCAACTTTATTCTTGTAATATCGACTTTATTCTCAAAATGCTACAACTTTATTCTTGTAATTTCGACTTTATTCTCTAAATATTTCAACTTTATTCTCGTAATTTTGACATTATTCTCTAAATATTTTGAGAATATTCTTGTAATTTTGACTTCTCAAAATATTTAGACTGTTCTCTAATTTTGACTTTTTTCTCAATATTACGACTTTATTCTTAAATAATAAAATATCTCGAAATATCTTGAAATATTTTGACTTTATTTTTGTAATTTTGATCTTTATTTCAAAATATTTCTACTTTATTCTCGTAATTTCGACTTTATTCTCAAAATATTAGGACTTTATTTTCATATAGCTATGACTTTATTCTCAAAATATTTTGTTTTTCATTTTCGTAATTATGACTTTTATCTTTAATCTCGTAATCTTAGATTTTTTTTTTAAACATGGCACTAAAACGCTGTCGTATTATTCAGATGTATGAACTTGTACAATACAAATGGCTTTCCAGCTGAAAATGAACCATTCATATTGCTACCAAAAACGGGTTAAAGGTGAGGTTAAAGGTAAAGTCACTGTGTGTGATCTGATGATTATTATGTAATTTTTTTTAAATGTTAAACAAAGTTATTATAAAGTTATGCCTATGGTTTATAGCGGAGTGCAACATGCAACAGGTTGTTGAATACATATTCTCAAATGCATAGTTTAAAAAATTCTAAAGCTTAAAAAGTAAAAGTAGATTTCAAATAGATCACAAATTCATGTATTTTACAGTACACTGAAAAACTTTTAGTGTAGGATTTTTCTTTAATACTCAGAAATTGGTAGTAAATGTAAAATAATAGCAAGTAACACATTGAAAACATGAGCTTTCATTTTATTCACAGCTTTAAAAAAAATCACTTTTTACAGTGTGCTGTGGTGGTGAGACTTGGCTGTGTTAGATCACCGGTCATGTACTTGACCTTATATTGTCGTGGGTTGTGCAACCCCGCAGAGACATGCTAATCTACTCAAACCAGCGGTCAGTGGAGTCTTATTAGAGCAGAAGCCAGTGATCTGTCATAATCCTGAGTTTGTCCTGATTCGCTGATCCTGATGGACCTTGATCTCCAGTAGTTGTTTGGAAACGGTGTTTGAATCCCACACATAGCACATTTTGGTCATTTTCAGTTTTTAATGAAGCAGTTATCTAAAGCTCTTTTCTGGGGTGTTAAAAGAACATGCAGTTATCACCACTATGTTTTGTTTGCAAGACAATTCTCAAACAACTGCTCTATCAGAAAGGTTGTTCATGTCTCATTTGTCATCATAAATACAGAGATGCAAATACAATTTTTTTTGGTCTGACTAGACTTCAAAATAGACCAAAAGTCTGCTAGAAGTGCTTGTACAGCCCAGGTCAGCGTGTCACTGTTCCTCTGACCTCTGTTTTCTGTGTGTCTGCAGGTACACTCAATGTTCTTATGAGGGTGAAAAGCATCGCCACTGTGGACTCTGCCGTCTGGACTCTCTCTGGACACCAGGGAGCCGAATGGAGGAAGGCGGATGCTGAGATCTATCCCAGCGGACCCTTCCAGGTATGACTGTGTTGATGTGCAGGTGTGTGCATGAGAGTTTGTACACAAACACATTGTATGCAAATCTGTGTCATACATCTCATATATGCATAAATCAAATATTTGATATATGCATGATGCTTTTGCTAGTGAGATATAAAATAAGCATTACTGTTATTTGGATATCAGGTTTCCTAAAATTGTGTCAATAGACTAGTTTTGCAATGTTTCCTGTTTTGATGGCAAGTATGATGGTGTTAAAGGATTGGTTCTCTTCCAGAATAAAAAAGTTCCTGATACTCACCCCCATGTCATCCAAGATGTTCATGTCTTTTATTAATTCAGTCGAAAAGAAATTAAGGTTTTTGAGGAAAACATTCCAGGATTTTTTTCCATATAGTGGACTTCAATGGAAGCCAACGGGTTGAATGTCCCAATTGCAGTTTCAGTGCAGCTTCAAAGGGCTCTACATGATTCCAGCCAAGGAATAAGGGTCTTGTTTAGCAAAACGATCTGTCATTTTGTTAAAAAAAAAAAATTAAAATATTTTTTAGCCTTGACCTCATGTATTACGTAATCATGCAAGTGTGACGTAGGTGGAAGTACTGACCCAGGGTTTACAAAGCAAATGTGCAAAGAAAGTCATACGCCCTTTACAAAGAAAGAATGTCAGACAATTTTGAAGTTGGGGGAGAAAATGAGATTGTTGTTTGCGTGACCTTTCCAACATGATTACGTAATACGTAAAAACGCGCATTGCTGAGCTAGTGCAAGACGAGCATTTGTGACCCTGGACTGCAGAACCAGTCATAAGAGATTTACACATCATCTGAAAGCTGGCTATACAAGTTTTCCATTGGTGTATGTTTATTAGGACAGGACAATATTTGGCCAAGATACAACTATTTGAAAATCTGGAAGCTGAAGGTGCAACAAAATCTAAATATTGAGAAAATCGCCCTTTGAAGTTGTCCAAATTAAGTTCTTAGCAATGCATATTACTAATCTGAATTTAAGTTTTGATATAGTTATGGAAGGAAATTTACAAAATATCTTTATGGAACATGATCTTCACTTGATATCCTAATGATTTTTGGCATAAAGAAAAATCAATAATTTTAACTTGTACAGTGTCATTTTGGCTATTGATACAAATATACCTGTGCTACTTAAGACTGGTTTTGTGGTCCAGGGTCACATTTGTGGTTGAAAAAAATATATACTTTTTTTTTTTTTAATAAAGAAAATGACCGATCATTTCTAGATAAGACCCTTATTTCTTGGCTGGTATCATGTAGAGCTCTTTGAAGCTGCATTGAAAGTGCAATTTGAACCTTGGCCACCATTGAAGTCCACTATATGGAGAAAAATCCTGGAATGTTTTCCTCAAGAACCTTTTTTTGTTTTTGACTGAAGAAAGAAAAACACGAACATCTTGGATGACATGGAGGTGAGTCAAATATCAAATAGCAGGAATTTTTTATTCTGTAAGTGAACTAATCCTTTAAGAAAAAATGGAGCTGTAGAGAGTTCAGACTGTCCAAACTGAATCAGTTCAAACTGTCCTTTTCAATGAATTGATTTAAAGCTTATTCAGTGATTTGTTCGCATCACAAGCAGTAGTTCAAACCTTTAGAGCTGAATCATTTGATTCAGTCACTTCAAACTGTCAGTGTATCAATCAGATTGTGTCAATGAATCAGTTCAGATGTCTGATTCATTAATAATTCAATGTCACATATTTCATATATAAATGAAAATATTATATTATTCTGGTTAGACTGCATTGATCAGGTTCCATTTGGTAACATTAGTTAACTACACAAGTTAACATGAAAAATACTTCTAAAGCATCTATTAATCTTATGTTAATTGTAACATTTCATACGTTATTAGAATAAAAAATAGCCTCTATTAATATTATTTAATGGACCTGAGCTAGGGATGTTAACCGATGACCGTTTGACCGGTGGTTGACCGTATCAATGTTAACCGGTCAAAGTTGTCGGTAGTCGGTTAAAAAAAAAAAGTGATATCTAAATTAGGCTATTATAGACAGTGGACTATACGCTACTACAGTTAGCCATCTCATTCCTCATCTTTTTGTGTTAAGTGAACAAATTATCCCTCACACTCAATTTTTCATAACTCGCCTGTTTGTACTTAATAAACCAATAAAAACATTTGGCGCGAGGTCACAGCGTTTGGGTTCGCGCGCTCACAAGGTTTGCGAAAAGTAAAGGCAACAGGCTAAAACACTCGAGGTTAGAGCGGCGTCTCTTCGGAGCTGTCATTTTCTTAAATGAGCCGTGGCAATGTTTCAAATGAGCTTCTAACCTAGACAAACGCCTTTATTTTCAAAGCGATCACCTTGTACCCAAACCATTTGAAACTAAGGAGCCATTTGTCCTACGATTACATACAACAAGCTCTTCGGCGCCGCGTTTGCGGGACTCATGTTTCGCGCTGTAGGGGATTTTAAAAAAGTGACGTGAGTGGCAGTGTGTGTGTGTGTGTGCGGGAGGCAGAGCGGCAGAGAGATGCGACAGAGTTGCGAAATTGCAGGCGCGGCTCGAAATGGCTGTTATTTCAAATAGCGTACCATATTTTAAACTAATCGGTTAACCGGTTTCAACCGGCTAATGAGGCTCGGTGGTCGGTCAAGAAATTTTTTAGTTTTCGCCATCCCTAACCTGAGCTAACATAGACAGCTGTCTTTTATTACCTTACATGAACAAAGATAAATAATAAATGCTGTAACAGTGTATTGCTCATTGTTAGTAAGTATTAGTGTACTGTATTAAGTAATGTTAACTAATATTGTAAAGTGTTACCATTTTCCTTTTGTTTATTAGGTGAAACACAATATGGAATATTTACATTTTTACTGTATTTTATGGTTTGAACATTTTGAATCTAATTGGGTACAGTGTCAGCTGAAGTGATGTTTTCTTTTTAGTCCAGTTAGAGCAACTGCATTGATATTTAGTTTTTTTTTTTTTTTTTTTTTTAAAGCTATTTCGTGCAGTCCTAGTTGGCAGGTGTGCTATGTCTGTATTGTATGTGTGTGAGTGTGTGGTTAGAGGGTCTGTGGGGGGAATGATTGAGGAAGCGCTGAGTCGTGCTCCTCTGGACCTGCATTTCTGCTGAGTTGAGCTCTCAGCACAACAGCTGCAAAGACCAGGAGACGTTTTACTGCTCATCACAGAGGAGAAAAGGTGCTGGAGAGAGAAAATGACAAATTGAAAGAGCTTGAAGAGCAGGGCTGAGAAAGAGGAGATTTATACAGTGAAGAAAACTGAGAGAGAAGGCCAGAAAAAGATGAACTGCACATGCAATAGGGATGGAAATGAAGACAGATAATTCAGGGGAGAAAAAAAGAGAGTTTACAGGTAAATGGGGCACACTTAAGTCTGGGCTCATTGGTCCTGGTCCTGTCAGAATTTTTTTACCCTCATTCTTTCTACAGCTGCTGCTTAAAGGCAACAAGATGCTGCGTTTGACTTTCATAATGGGACAAATTTCCAGGTGACACTGAATATTCAGTGGGAAACAATGTAGGACAGGGCTGGATTTTGTCCTTTGGGATTTGATTGTTATTTATTAATATTGTTTGGCCTCACCCATGTTGATTACAACAGCAGAAAAAAAGTTGTTTCATAGGTGGACAACATTTATTACATTTTGATGAAGATTATGAAAACATTTAGAGCAATATGAACTGACGAATCATGCACTGTAAGTCTAATTGTGCTCCAGTGTTATTTTAGTATTATCACTACTACTATTACTGTTACTACTATTTTGTTATATTATTTTAAATCATTTTGCATTTTTATATATTAATTGTATTTTTTTTTTGTTTGTTTGTTTTATTTTATTTTAGTTGTTTTTTAAAATATATTTTTTATTTTTATTTTGTTATTTTTTGTTATTGTAAATAGTTGTTATTCATTCTTATTTATCTATTTATTTTATGAGAAATATGAGAAAAAAATATAAATAAAAATTAGAAATTTCTGTTGTTGCTTTGGCAATTTTTTATTTGTATTATTTTTTTTTTTTATTTTACATGACTTGCCGTGTGGATCAAGTGACTGCAGAGGCTTGCAGAGATAAATTAGCGTAATTTTCCCACAGAATATGAAAGAAAAAGGAAGTATGTCTTTCATTTTTATTTATTTATTTTATGAGAAATAAATATGAGAAATAAAATACAAATAAAAATGATAAATGTTGCTTTGGCAGCTAGCTGAAATAAATTTTTTATGTATTATTTGTTTTATTTTTATATTTTATTTTACCTGACTTTTCTTTTTTGGCTGATCCCACAAATCCTACATTCTGGTATGTAATTCCTACAATTTTTTCATTGAATTCTCTGTTTCTATTTTAGATTATTTAATAAGGTCAACAGAATAAGTAGATGGGGTACATTGACCAGATCTGCTCACCTCTCATTTTTCACTTGCTGGCTGCTGTGGGAAAAACTGCAATTTTTTCCTTACTTTACCTCACAGTTAATTTTTTGAACAAAAACATTTGCTAGCCTCTCTCCTTTCTCTGTGCTGTCTCTTTCATTTCACTCAGCGATGCGGCATATTTGACACTTGAAGACGTAAATAGATCCTCACCTCTCAACCAGGCCCCAGTTGGCCTCCATCAATCGATGCTAAAGACCAATCCAGGCGTTCCTAGACAGTAGGACTTGACAAGTCCGGCAGACAGGCGTGTTTCTCCGCTGTCTGTTTGTTTGCTCTGTTCTCATCTCCTCTTTGTTCCTCCATTGACTCTTGCCGTGCGGATCGAGTGACAGCGGAGGCTTGCCGTGATAAATTAGCATAATTTTCCCACAGAATCTCCGAGAAAAAGGAAGTGTGTCTTTGCATCGTTGCATGAGGCGTCTCACCCATCGCTAAGCCTGATGGATCAAGCAGAATCACAGCAGCGTTACTTTATCCGAAAGCTTTACTCGACTGTGTGAATCCGTTACATGGGCAGCATGGTTGAGGTTAAACTGAGCAGGATTGATAGTCGAGGGGTTTTTACAGAGATCTAACAGACCTCACAGTGTTAGAGGAGCTCTGAGAGATGTTGCTAGATTAGCTTGGGAGTTAAAAACTGGATGTTAATTAATATGTACACATTCAGTTCTTTGGATTATGAATTGTTTTCATATATGTGACTCTGGACCACAAAACCAGTTTTAAGTTGCACAGGTATATTTGTAGCAGTAGCCAAAAATGCACTTTTATGGGTCAAAATGATCACTTTTTCTTTATGCCAAAAGTCATATTAAGTAAAGATCATGTTCCATGAAGATATTTTGAAAATGTCCTACCGTAAATATATCAAAATTTTTTGTTAGTATTATACAATTTCAAATGTAATTTTTATATCGAGTGTCTTAAACTATAGTAAATTGGTGTTTATTTTACAAGAACAAACATCTAGATGAAAATATTTTTAATATATTAATTTTTAACATTTTTTGTATTTATTAGAATTTTAGTTAAAGATTTTGTAAGATATATAACTGTAAAGTTACAATTTTCAAATAGAAGTTGGAGTTTAAATTGGAGTTTAACAACAAACAACTATATTTTTTTTATATATATAATATATAATTTTTTTTTTTTTTTTTTTTTACAAAAATAAACTCAAAATAGATGTACATGTACATATACAGTGTTTTTTTTTTAGTCTTTTTTTTTTTTTTTTTTGATGAATGAAACTGATTCTAATTAAGAACCAGTTGATGAAAATACTGTTTCATACTGATCACAAGTTTGGGATAATGTTTTTTTAAGGAAGTCTCTTTAAGGATGCATTTATTTGATCAAAAATAATATTGTGAAATATTATTACAATTTAAACTAATATTTTTCTATTTTAATATACTTTAAAATATAATTTATGCCTGTTGAGTCAAAGCTAAATTTTTTATCAACCCTTATTACAGAGTTCTGGTCTTTCAGAAATCATTCTAATATGCTGATTTATCCTCAAATAAATAAATAAACAATATACACTACTGTTAAAAATTTGGGGGTCAATACTTTTTTCTTTTTTTAAAGAAATTAGTACTTTTATTCAGCAAGGATATGTTAAAGTGATAAGGTGAAAAAGACTTGTATTGTTAAATACTTTTTTTTTATATAATTCTGTAATTACGATTGTATTTTTCTAGTTCTGTATTCCTTACATATAAACAAGGCAATGTTGTAACATCTACATCCAACCTCTTTGTAATATAAAAAGCTCTTAGTGAAACGAAAAAAAAAAAGTTAAGGTCTTTTCTGTCTTCTCATTGATCATCATCCACATGTGCTTAATGTACAGTGACGGCTATGTGGCCGACAGGCTGGACGTGAGCCGCTGAGAGAAGATTCAAAGGATTTTACACACAAGATCGCTTTTACCACTCGTTAGTTTTTCATGCCACTTTCTAGAAGATAAAAGACACCGTAATCTTTCACGGCACGGGAACGCACAGTCCGTTTAAAGTCTTGAAGATTACTGAAGTGGCCAAACCGAACATGACTGAAAGAAAAGCTATGATGAATATTATTACCATTACCCTGCCTTCATATATAAAATTAGTCTGTGTAGGTCTTTTTCAAATGCATGTTAAACACTTCAGTATTGGATATATATAAATTTGTTTATTATTATAATTATTATTATTTTTTTTAAGTGTAATGTATTTTCTTACATTCATCTATTGTGCCAATGATATAGCAGTGGCTCCTCTGGTGTATGTTTGATTGCTCCCCATCTATGATATGGTTTCAAATGGCAGTCAAGGCCAGTTGGTGCTGTACGTGTAAAGGCCCAGTATAGCTGTGCTCTTTTATAGAGCTCTTAAATGCCACCTGCCTGGTATTGGGCTGTTTAACACAACTATAAACGCTTACTACCACAGTCTCCGTAGAATACAGTTTATAAATGCTTTTTAAACTTTATATCCTGCAGTTTAGTAGTATTTTATTTTA
Source organism: Cirrhinus mrigala (assembly GCA_036247105.1). Taxonomy (NCBI): domain Eukaryota; kingdom Metazoa; phylum Chordata; class Actinopteri; order Cypriniformes; family Cyprinidae; genus Cirrhinus; species Cirrhinus mrigala. Next base: position 31,651,157 of record CM070019.1, on the reverse strand, counting down.
TTTTTCTCCTTTTAACTCCACTTATGCCAGTCAAGGTTTCTGGCACCAACAGACATGATAAATGTGATTTAAACAAAACACTAGCACTAATGATTAACCCTTAAAGACCTAGGACGTTTTCGGGGGACCTGACACGCCTGTACTTTTCTTTGTTTTTTTTCAGACCTATTCTAGTCAGCATCAAGTGCTATATATCATTATAAACAGGAGAACTTGAAGTTTCAGTCTAGCTAATTTAAAGTCCCAATTTTCCTTTTGTCTTCTCTAAGAATTAATGAATTTCCAAAGTTTTAAGAAAATCGCAAGCAACAATTGGAGGGTTTTTTTTTACTGTGTACTCAAACAGAAATTCATGAAGTTTGGATTTTTTTCTTTAGAAAATTGTATTTGGGTGTTTTACACTTCAGAATAAAATGTTATCTACATATAACATTCCCCAAGCAAGTTATAGCCATTTATTATAATATTGTTACAATTACAATTCAGTGAAAAAGGGGTCTATTTAGTTTATTGACAATATAGATGTATTCAAAAATGTATAGTAAGTAAAGTAAATGGAAACAGTATTATGTAAAAGTGCGTTTTTTTTTTCTTTTTTCAGAGAAATAGATTTTCAATCAGAGCATGAACAACAAACGCAAACCGTGCAGCAAATAGTGAAAACAACTGCACAAATGGTCTTGTGCAACAGAAAAAAAAATAGTGCAAATCATCTTTATAAACTATATATAATCAGTATTACCATAATATAACAGCCAAATGGATTGATCTGATGGCTGTATTTCGTGTTTTACCGGGACAGCACATAGCCACGTGAAAACATAAATTCCAATGCGTTATCCGATATGTACCGCTGTTTCATCCTTGTTTTTGTTTTGTTTTGTGTCAAAGTGCTCTGTTGTGTGTTTTTCTATGCTTTTTCAGAAAGTGCTGTCATGGAAATGTGTTATTTTGCACATTTGCACAGTTTACTTTCACTTTGAGTTTGTTGAGATTTCTAAAGAAACATGCTAATTGGTGGTTCAGAAGTCCAAAAACTATGTTTTTTGGTTGAACAGATGACAATTTGAACCAATCTGGGCACGGGGGTGAGACTAAGCGTCAACAATCGTTCCTGCTTGGCTAGAACGAAATTCACAAAATGCATTGGTTTCCTCTGTCTCGGTCTTTGAGGGTTAAGTCGTTTGCGTTGACATGATACCAAAAAACCATGAGGCTTTTTAAAGAGTTGTGTTTTTATAAGCAACTGAATCAATAATTTTTTAAATTTAGGAGACAATATAATTTTTGAAAGCCTGTTGTGCTGCATTTAAAATACTGTAAAAATGTAATAAAAATACAGTTTAAAATAACTGGTTTCTATTTGAATATATTTTAATGTAATTTATTCCTGTGATGCAAAGCTGAATTTTCAGCATCATGACTCCAGTCTTCATTGTCACATGATCCTTCAGAAATCATTCTGATATGCTGATTTACTGCTTAAGAAACATTTCTTATTGTTAGCAATGTTGATGCATGTTTTAATACAAACTGCGATGCATTGTTTCAGAATTTTTCAAGAGAACAGTATTTTTTGAAATTGGAATCTTTTGTAACAATCTGAATGTCCTTACTGTTACTTTTGATCAGTTTAATGCATCCTTGCGGAATAACATTATTAACTTCTTAATATGAATAAATAACTAAGTAGTGTGGTATCTTCATATATCTACAGATCATAATATCAGTATTTTTTACTTGGTTGAGTATGGAACCACATAGCAACCATCCAGAACAGCAACACTCTTGGTGGCATCTTTTGCACAGGTGAACTTCAGTTTTCGGCAACACTTTAGAATAGGGAAAGCTTATTCACTATTAACTACGACTTTTCCCTCAATAAATTCCTAATTTGCTGCATATTAATAGTTAGTAAGATAGTTGTTAAGTTTAGGTATTGGGTAGGATTAGGGATGTAGAATACGGTCATTTAGAATAAGACATTGATATGTGCTTAATTAGTACTAATAAATGGCTAATATTCTAGTAATATGCATACTAATAAGCAACTAGTTAAGAAACTGTAAAATAAAGTGTTACCCAGTTTTCTTCAGAAAATGTCCAAATCTAGTCTAAAGTCTACTGTTTATCTTGCGCATCTCTAAAGTCTTTTTTCCGTATCTTAATGGAAAAGGTCACCGCAGGCAGAAGCGTTTTGTACGTCCGTGTGAAAGATGCCAGCAGGGAAACAAGATGATGACAAAAGCGCAAGAGCTTTACAAAGGAAGAGTTCAGGGAGCGAGGGAGGGCTGGTAATTAGCTTTGCTTAATTATGATTTTGTGAAAAGATTGAGAGAAGAGCAGAGAAAAGCGTCCACTCTGCAAGCGCTGATCCATTTTCACACAGCCCTTTAAGCTCTTTCCTCATCATCTCCTCTTTTCTCTTTATCCTCTTTATCGCTCGCTGGTTTCTCCGCTGATGCTCTCAGCTCTTTGTCGTGTTTGTTATCCATTAACCTCTCCTCTCTGTGTGCTCGAAATTTCCCATCACTCTCACCTCTCGCCTCTCTGCTAGCACTGCTCTCCATAGCGATTGGTTGATCAAATTCACAGGACTACGAGGCCCATTACAGCAGAAATCATAGCCTTCAGTAGCTGTTCTGGAACTGTGTTTCTACCTTCCACGTTTAGTGAAGTAGTTCAACTGAAAATGAAAAACAGTGATGAGATTAAATGGGGAAAAAGGCATCTTCAGTGTCTCAAGCTGCTGTGCTTAGATTTGTAGTCTAAAATCAAAAGTCAAGAGTTTTTAAAGTGAACTCAAATCTGGTCAAAGTCAATTATTATGATTTTTTTTTTTTTTTTTAAGTTTTTGAAATAAATATTTGATGCTTTTTTAAGCTGCATTAAAAATGCAGCAAAACTGTGAAATATATAGAACCTCGTGAAATCCATTTTTCCCCCTCCCTATTTTGATTTTTCTGGATTCTGTTTTTCTCCCTTTTTTTTTTTTTTTTTCTTTTTTTCCTAGACTCTTTTTTAATGGTTGAATCAAGTATATTCAAGTTCAAAAGCATGTCTAAGTAATTGAAATTGTGAAACTTTTTAACAGCAGTTTATTAAAATTTTAACAAAAACTACATTTTAAGGCCCTATGAGAACCGTCTTTTTTTTTTTTTTTTTTTTCCAAATTCTCTTTTTCCATTTAAATTTTTCTGGATTCAGTTTTTTTCTAGACTCTATTTAAATGGTTAAAATTAGGGAAAAAAAAATAAATCAAAAAGCATGTCTAATTAACATTAAAAATTTAACAAAAACTACATTTTTAGATTCTGTGAAATGTTTTTTTTTTTTTTTTTTTTTTCCAATTTCCGTTTTATTTTTTTTCCAATTTTTTTTTTTTTTTCCATTTTAATTTGTCTAGACTCTTTTAATGGTTAAAAAAAAAAATGAAATCATTAAACTTTTTTTTAACAGCAATTTAGTTTATTATTTTAGTTTTTCTGGATTGTGTTTTTTCCATTTTCCATTTTCTAAACTTAATTTTAATGGTTAAAAATATCAGAAATATTTGTCAAAAAGCATGTCTAATTAATTGATTGAAATCATCTAATTAATTGAAATCATTAAACTTTTTAACAGCAATTTATTACAAGGCTCTACATTTGCTTTTTCTTTTCTGAAATTCAGTTTTATATTTATCAAATTCTGTGTTTTCCATTAATGATTCCATTTTAATGGTTTCATTAAATTTTAATAATCAAAAGCATGTCTAATTAGTTAATTTATATTTTATTTTATTTGTTTATTTGTTTTTTTATTTCTTTTCTCTTTTTTTTTCTTCTTTTTTTCAAAAATTTTGTTTTGTGTGTTTAGATTTTCCCGGTAAATATTTCTTAAAAATAATGTTTTAATAATAATAATTTGATTTAAGTGTACTGACCTACTTTGATTTATTCATCCCAAATTTGGCAAATTCCATAATGTTCCACATTATACAGTAAATTTTATTTTTATGACTGCATTCCGCAATTGTGTCTGCATTTTCCACATGGCGGATATCACAGGGTCCTACAAATATCATTACAATTCATAATAGCTGTTTTATATTTCAGTAGGTTTTAACATGTAATTTATTTCTGTGATGCAAAGCTGAATTTTCAACATCATTATCCAGTCTTCAATGTCACATGATCCTTCAGAAATCATAATAAGCTGATTTGCTGAAGTTTTGAACTTTGAACAAAGCTTAAAAGAACAGCGTTTATTTGAAATAAGAATCATTTGTAGCAGCCGAAAAGCCTTTATTTTCACTTTAGAAAGTCTTAGTGACTCCAAACATTTGAACACTAGTGCATAATTTTTTTCTTGATAAATAAAAGAAGAGTGTATTTCTCTGAACAGTTTAGGGTTTTTACATAATAGGATTTTGGATGAAGTCACTTTGGAAAAATGCATAAATCTGCTAAATAAATAAATGTACTATATATGTGAGTGCCTTTTAAAGCCATACGACAGTCATGTGCGGAACAAACCAAAATGTATGTTTTTATCCATTGAAAACTATAAGTACAAGTCATTTAAACCATTTTTTCAGGTGCTTTTTGACAGCGCCTGGTCATTGTATTTTGTCGAGTAGCAATGGTTTTCTTCACCTTTTGCGTTCCACAAAAGCGAGAGCGACAGAATTTGCTTGAGCTGTTTCTTTAAGTTCTGCTTCACCTCCATCTCTCCCCTTCTCCTTCCTGCACGCTGCTCTCTATCCTCACCCAATCTAATGAACATGGAGCTGGAGAGGCGTCTGCGTGCCTACGCCTCTCAGACGCCGCGCATAATTGTTTCTTTCCGTCTCCGCTGGCATCTGAGCTCATGTGTGAGAGGTGAATGGTCTGTCATTCTCTTAATGAGCTCAACCCACTGAAGTCAACTCTGCTCTGCCCGTTAGAGGAAGTTATTTGCATTAACGAACAGAGAGAAAACACACATCGCCTCACCTACCAATTACCACTACAACCGTCTATGGCGAGATCTCTTTGTGCATGTTTTGCGTGTTTGTGTTTGCCCTTTGAGCGTGTTTTTATGCATACAGCGACCTTGTAAATGTGTTAGTGTAGCGCGCGTTAAATGCCTTCTGTGTGTTTGAGAGTCTGGGCTTGTAATGCAGAAATATATATGCAGGTGAGCAGATATGCTTGTGGAGCACTGCTTGACATTGCCCTAATGATGTCGTGTCACCCAGCGTCCACTGTGGCCCCGCAGCCAATTAGCACAGACAGAGAGACTGTTTTACACACACAAGACAAATCAAATTACCCATCTGCCCTCATCCCTTGATCCCGCTCAGCCTCTGTTATTTATTCAGCGTCACTCATTCATTTGTGGATCGTGGGGTGATGCTGCAGGTGGTTGTGTCGATAAAAGCACATGGGTCAAGAGGGTGTGCACTTAGCAAAGTATGCTATCTTCACCTGGTCAAGTATGTGAACTAAATTAAGGCTAAATTAAATAACATTATGTTGAAATGATCATATGTTCTAAGAAAAAAAGTACCAAAACTGTCACAATGGCGGTACCCTTTCAAAAGGTTAAAAATGGATGAATTCAGGTTGATTGAGACACTTAAAATGACAGTGGAAAAAGTGTTCCAATCAACCTGACTTCACCTACTAATTGTACACTTTAGGTGCTAATATGTACTTTTAAAGCACTAAAATGTACCTGCAATGTACTAATATGTACCGCCCCACTGCCAGCTTTGTACCTTTATTCTGAAAGTGTATTTATTAGGTATGAATAGAAATGCATATAAATGCCACCAGAATGGGATTTACTTTGAGGTTTGACGTTTGGTGAGAAAGTTACAGAAGTTGTAAAGTATCATAACTTACGCAATGAGGATGCATCAGTGGAATTGTTGCATTTATATATACAGTTGAAGTCAAATGTTTACATATATCTTGAAGAATCTGCAAAATGTTAATTGTTTTACTAAAATAAGAGGGATCATACAAATTGCATGTTATTTTTTATTTGGTACTGATCTGAATAAGATATTCCACATAACATTTATAAAAATGACACCGTACAGAAGTTTACATGCGCTAGATTTGTAATACTGTGTTGTTACCTGAATGATCCACAGCTGTGTTTTTTTGTTTAGTGATAGTTGTTCATGAGTCCCTTGTTTGTCCTGAACAGTTAAACTGCCTGCAGTTAAATCCAGGTGGTTTAGGTTCCACAAATTCTTTGGTTTTTCAGCATTTTTGTGTATTTAAACCCTTTCCAACAATGGCTGTATGATTTTGAGATCCATCTTTTCAAACTGAGGACAACTCAACTGAGGACGACTACTTCAGAAGGTTCAAATGCTCACTGATGCAAAATTTTTCAATTTGAAGATCAGGGTAAATTGAACTTTTGTCTTCTGGGAAACATGTAAGTATCTTATGTAGCTCCTGAAGGGCAGCACTAAATGATATTTAGGCAAAATAAGAAAAAAGTATGCATCTTCGTTCTGTTCAAAAGTTTTCACCCCTGGCTCTTAACACATTGTTTTTCCTTCTGAAGCATCAGTGAGCGTTTTAACCTTCTGTAATAGTTGCATATGAGTCCCTCAGTTGTCCTCAGTGTGAAAAGATGGATCTAAAAATCATCCAGTCATTGTTGGAAAGGGTTCAAATATACAAAAATGCTGAAAAACCAAAGAATATGTGGGACCTGAAGGATTTTTCTGAAGAACAGCAGGCAGTTTAACTGTTCAGGACAAACAAGGGACTCATGAACAACTATCACTAAACAAAAAAACACAACTGTGGATCATTCAGGTATAAACACAGTATTAAGAATCAAGTGTATGTAAACTTTTGAATGGAGTTTTTATAAATTCAAATATTATTGTTTATTGTGGACTATATGTAAACGTCTTTTATTTGAAATGTCTTATTCAGGTCAGTACTAAATAAAAAATAACATGCATTTTGTATGAATCCTCTTATTTTGGTAAAATAATTAACATTTTGCAGATTCTGCAAGGTGTATGTAATCTTTTGACTTCAACTGTGTATATATATATATATATATATATACACGTATATATTTAAAAAAAAATTATATATATATATTTTTTTCTTTCTTTTTAAAAATATTACTATTGCCGTTTTTCCCGTTTTAGTTCAGTTTTGGTTTTTATTACCTTTTTTAGTCATTTATTAGTAATTTAAGTGCTTTATTTGTTTTTCATCTAAAATTTATATTTCAGCTTTATTTAAAAAAAAAAAAAAAAAAATTACTTTATAAATAATAGCCCTGGCATCCATACTCTTTTCTGTGCCCAAATTTTGTCCATGTTATGCAAAAGTTCTTCTAAACTTAAAGCTACAATAAAGGGCCAATCTGCAAAGTTTGAGAATGTGTGAATTGCTTTAGGTCTGTTTTAAGGGGCTGTGGGTGGATTAAATGTATTGAATCACCCTGTTCACTTTTGCTCATTTATACATTTCAATTACTTGTGCGTTAGTCCGCCAGCTGGGGTTTAGGTGTGTGTGTGTGTGTGTGTGTGTGTGTGTGTGTGTGTTTGTCTGTCTGGGGAGGGGGTAATTCTGTAAACTCCAGTTAGACTGAACGTAGCTCTGACATGGATCTGATTAGCTCTCTGCAGTGAGCTTCAGAGCTGCTGTAATTAAGCTGTCAGTCAAACGCAGCTTACATGGTGAGAAAATAAATACCAGCAAAGAATGTGGGAGGAACGTTATTATTATGATTTTACAGGCCAATGTGCAATTATTTTATAACTTTACCGTACAAATATTTGATATAGTACTGTTTTTTTTAATGCCAGAAAACATTTAGTTGGTCTTGTCATTCAGAATTCAGGATCAAACTGATAATAGTGTTCAAATTCCAGTTCACTTCCTGCTTTTAAATTGAGACAAGCTGCAGAATTGTAACTTGTATTTATGGATGTACTGTTAAAGAAGTATCATTTGGTATGATTCTTTAGGGTCTTTATGAAATGTCTGTAACATACGTTGGTTATAATTTTATAAAACAATATCCTTTTTACCTTGTCAAAACGATCTCTGTTCACAGCGACCCATTTCAGTGCATGCCTCTTTAAACGATAATGAGCTTTGCTCACCCGGCCCCTTTCTTCCATTTTAGTGTATATTCAGTGGCACGTTACCATCAAAAAAACAATTAATTCTACTGCGTCTTCAGTGGCTCTGATGCTGCCATGTCATTATGCTTTTTCCCCTAAATGTTAGATAATATGAACAAATAAATGTTTGAAATGTTTTCTTACTACTAATATATATATGAAGAGCTTGGTTCCAAAACGCTATAAATCCATTTTGATTAATTTGAGTAAAAATGTGTTTTCTTTACCAAGAAAGTGGCAAGATGAAAAACACTATTTTCTGTTTCAAACTTTCACATCGCATCTTTAGGTTATAATAACATTAAAAATTTAAATCCAGATTTTAGTTTTCAGAGATTTATTATAAAAACTGATTATTTTTTTCCTTTAAAATGCAATAAATCCATCAGGGCTCTACGCTTACTTTTCTTTTTAGGAGCACTTGTGCTTCTAACTTAAAAAATGTAGGAGCACAGTTAAAATTTTAGGAGCACCATCTAATCAATAATCAAAAAATCTGATCAAAAATTAGCCTTCTCATTACGAGGTGATATTTGACTCCTTAAAGTGAATTAGAGGGGAATTTTTACCTTTGTAATGGCATTTTTTAACTTTATTAAAGGTATGTCATCTTTTAGGTCAATTTTTTTTTTTTTAAATATATTTTATAAGTTTTTAAAAAAATATATATATTTTATAAGCTTTTTGTACTACAGAGGTGGTGTATTTAGGTGTATTTAGGTGTATTTTCATGTTTAATGAGGCTCAGAGGTGGCACGCGTGCAATCAAATTCATATTTGATTCATGTTGAGATTAATGTTTTAAGTATAAAATTTTGAATATAGAAATATTAAATGATTTAATTAACTGAAAAAAAGATACTTTCAAAATTAAACTAAAACTGCCAGTAGGTGGTGGTTTTAATTACTGAATCATATCATTCATTTGATTCGTTTGAACCAGCTGATTCATTCAGGAATAAAACAAGTGACCGTCTTTATGAATGGGTAATTGATTCATTGACTCACTAGATCTGTTTAAAAACGCATGTTCATTCATAAAGGAAACACAGCTGTTTTGATTAGAGATGCGCAGCAGCTCAGTTGTGACTTTGTTTCGACGAAATAGAGCAAAATCAGGCTATAGTATTATAGTCAGACAATGTTAGTCACTTAATATTAACTTCTTGTTTATTTAAGTCTTGTATTAAATCAATATCTCATTTACAAACCCTTAAAAATCATTAAAAGCTGTCACTCATCTTAGTTAATTGCGATCTCACAAAGTTCCATTATAATCAACTAAGCTCTCTACACTGGACAATGAATCTCTTATTTACACTCTTTATACACTTTGTTTATGAAAGGATTTGTCAGATATGTCTGATACATTACTCAACGTTGAAAACTAGGATGCGGGGTGTATTCAAAGCGCCACCTTTACTGTTTACAATGCGTAAAATCATGTGCCATGATTGGCTCAGCGGATGTATCGCATTTTGCAGAGAAGGGTGACTGACGTTTGTCGGGGTTTGGAAAGAGAGAAAACATGACAGAATAACACGGTGGATATCACATTTTGCGTAATATTGAAAATTGCCTTTTCAATACCGACCAGATACAATACTGATTTTGATTTTGGCAGGAACTCAATGGCGTTTATCGCGTTTTGGAACCAAACTCTCTCTCTCTCTCTCTCTCTCTCTCTCTATATACATATATATATATATATATATATATATATATATATATATATATATATATATATATATATATATATATATATATATATGAAGAGTTCAGATGCAAAACCAACTAAAAGCCATCTTGGTCAAAAATGAGATAATGATACTGAGTGAATGCTCCTGACACATAGAATACATCCATCGAATACTTTTACTTAACACTCGCTAAATTCCAGCCTCAGCCCAATCAGAAGTACTGCTACTTACATAGAAACCTATACAAAGTAGCCAGAAAGAAATGCAGATGCTAACTGCTTTGACAGTAGTTTGGATAATGATGTCAAATCAGTTACTATGTACATGCATAATTACTCAAAACAAATGATGAGCTATTTTTTTCAGACAACTTGTTTACGAAAGGAAATTCTTGTTTTGTTGAATTTTCAGAATTACAATTCATAATTCATCTTACTGGCGTTCCAAATGGAGTTATTCATCCTGTGTTCAAATTTAAATTTACACTCATACATTTTAAAGTCAGTCAGTATTTTGGGCATTTTCTCACTGTTGTTGGTGTTATCCTGAGTTCAGCTGATGTTGGAGTTCAGTTTGTGTAAATTTCATCCATTGTAACATCCCAAACTAAAACGAAATGTTTCAGTTAATTTGTCTTTCTAAGTGTGTGGTTGATGAGAATGGAAGAAATGTGACTTGACAAGCGTCTGTTTTAATGGACTAGAGTGGCTTCAGAGCGAACATGTCACGGGCGCGACGGCTGTCTAACTCAGGTTTCTCTTTGTCAGGTGGTGTTCGAAGGTATCCGTGGAAACGGCTTTGAGGGAGACATCGCTATCGATGACGTTTCTGTTACCAAGGGGAAATGCAAACAAAAGGATAGCGTGGACAAAACAGGTCTGTACCATCAGCGCAAAAACATACCTCTCAGCCTTCGGTAATGAACTTCTTTATATCCCTTCATGTAGATGTAAGTGTCTAAAAGCCACATTACCAGTCAGCCCACAGATCGTTTTTTTGTTTTGGAGTCTTAAAGCAAAAGAAATGACAAAAAGCCTGTAAGTGATGAAACTGGACTAAGAACTGACCTTAAACTAATCTTATTTAATCATCTTTAATCATTTAATCATCATATATTTTTGGAACCTGTGTTTTTTAAAGTTAAAAGGAACAGCATTTTTCAAAAAATAGAAATCATTTCCAATGTAATTTTATTTTATTTTTTTTTATTAATACTTTTATTCAGCAAGGATGTGTTAAACTGATTAAAAAGTGATAGCAAAAACTTACATTGTTAGGATTTATATTTTTAAAAAAATGCTGTTCATTTGAACTTTTTATTTATCAAAGAATTCTGAAAATTCAGCTTTGCATCACAGGAATAAATTATATTTTACAGTATATTATTATAGAAACCCTTATTTTATGTTGTAATAACATTTAGCAATATTACTGTTTTTTTCTGTATTTTTGATCAAATAAATGCAGCTTTGATGAGCGTAAGAGACTTCTTTAAAACCATTACAAGTCCTACAGATCCCAAACTTCTGAACGGCAGTGTAAATATCAGTCACTCTATATCTCGCAATAATATGTCTTAATATGAACGTGGGTGTTTTTATAGGTTTTTTACTTGCTAAAAAAATGAACTGCTAATCAGACAGCAGAATTCATGTAGATTTATATAAATTTGCGCATCAAATATGGTACAACAGGTTTCAGAAAGTTAAGGGTTTACTGGAGGTGAAAATAATTACTAAAATAATGAGGTTTAAATGTGCTTCTCACACAGAGCTATCACATGACTTCAGAAGACTAGAAAGCACAACTTGCTTTTATGGCACTTTTGTGTTCTTCTTTGAGCTTTTAATAATACAGACAGAATATCAAACGGTTTGAAATGACACGAGGGTGAGTAAATGATGACAGGATTTGAATTATTCCTTTACAACAGAACGGTTTTAGAGAGTTTTACTGAACTGTCTATAAGTGAGATGTGCCAGGATTGTGTCTGCCGCACCAGTACGGGGTTGCTGATGGTGGAGGCAGCTGTAGTGGGCTGCAGGGGCTCGGGCCCAGAGCCCAGCTCTGACAGCTCTGGCTTCTTCTCACCTCGTGCAGCCCTCTGATGGTGCGGCAGGCCTCGGGTCTCCTCCTGAATGCTGATCTTGGCACACGATGGGTGTGAATGCATGCACACAGACAGGAAAAGGCCCAGCGCCAGACTCTCTGAGAAAGAGGAGAGAGACAGGGCAGCTGTCCAGAACACCATCCCCCTCAAAACCCACCAGATGAATCGATAAAATACCTTTCTCATTACTGTAATGCGAGAAAATATACTGATTAATTTATGCTTTAAAAATGCCTAATATCATTAATTATCAAAAAATTGCCTCTAAATGGACATACACTACGGATCAAAAGTTTGTTTTTATATTTTAGAAGTCACTTTTTCCCAAAGCTGCGTTTATTTCATTATTTCATCAATATTGTGAAATATTATTAAAATTTAAAATAACAGTTTTCTTGTTGAATATACTTTAAAATAGAATTTATTCCTGTGATACAAAGCTGAATTTTTAGCATCATTACGCCAGTCTTCAGTGATCCTTCAGAAATTATTCTGATATGCTGATTTGCTGCCCTTGATCCTTCAAAAAGACAGTAAAAATAATGAAACTTCAACATTACCCTTTACACAGCATTATGCTTATTCCATCTACAGAAACCAATATACATGTAAAATATCAGTATAAATGTAAATTAAAAATGAATATGAAGAGTATATGAACAAATAAGAATATATGAATAAGACTAGATGATTATATATAGATAATTAATAAAATAAAAATTTGTTAAGATTATAGAAGACTGTTCATTTGGCCTTTCTTCCAGAGAGCAAAGAAACAAACAATGTCATGAGACAGACCCACAACAATCATCCTTGGAAACTATAAGATACACAATTATCAAAGATTTATTCAGATCAGAGCAAGAACAATTCATTAAAAGTAATGTATACTATTACAACTATTTGGAGTAAACCAGTAACCGTCCTTAAAAATGACCTCAGCGCTTCGTGTCACACAGTCTTTCATAGAATAATTTCTTGTATCAAAGACCTGAATCCCCATCACATTTTCAGGGCATAGTGATTTTTGATAGATTGAAGTCTTGACCTTTTTGATCTGAATATTAAAAATGGCAAAACCCTTATTCTTACTCTGTGAAACCTGTCAAGAACATGTCCTGGTCATATTTCATATCAAAATTGAGAAAGATATATAATATGGGCTTTTAGGACTATTAGGTATTTTTGTGGGTGTGACATTGACATGACAGTGAAGCACATTTCACCTTACAGTTCATATTGCCATAATGCAAAACATCTCATTTCTTTTAGTATAATGTAAAAAATGATATATTAATTAAATGTTATAGATCATTAAAAAAAAAAAAAACTCAAAAGTAAAATTTGTGGTTGAATTACAGTAAAAAAAAAAAAAAATGACTTGATTTTTATGCAAATATACACTGCCATTCAAAAGTCTGGGATCAGTAAGAGTATTAATGTTTTTTTTAAGTCTCTTTTTTTAAAAAAAAATACAGAAAAAACTGTGACATTGTGAAATAGTATTTCTATGTAAAATTTCTATGTCACATGATCCTTCAGAAATCATTCTATTATGCTGATTTATTATCAATGTTGAAAACAGTTGTGATGTTTCTTTTTTTTTTTTTGGAACTTGTGATATTTTTTTCCAGGAGTTTTTTGGTGAGTTAAAACAGCATTTATTCAAGTCTTCACTATCACACATTCTTGCTAAATAAAAAAGTATATAATTTTTTTTTTTAAAGATGCTACAAATTATTACAAAAGATTTTATTTTAAATAAATGCTATTCTTTTCAACTTTTTATTTATTAAAGAATCCTGACAAAGTGTCACAGGTTCAAAAAAATAAAAATAAATAAATAAAATAAAGTATCACAACTGTTTCCAATATTGGTTAATAAATCAGCATGTTATAATGATTTCTAAAAGATCATGTGACACTGAAGACTGGAGTAATGATGCTTAAAATTCAGCTTTGCATCAAAGTATATTAAAATAGAAAACCAGTATTATAAATTGAAATAATATTTCACAATATTACAGATTCTGTATTTTTGATCAAATGAATGCAGCCTTGATGAGCATAAGAGACTTTATAAAAAAAAACATTAAAAATCTTACTGATCCCAAATTTGCGAACAGTAGTGCGTATTGCAGGCAAATGTGTCATTTTTGTCAGTCTGTTTGATTGAGCAAATTTTTAATGATTTACAAAGTTCACTAAAGACTTCACTAAATTATCTTAAAAGTATCATCATATACATTCACAGGAGGTTTATCTAATTAGGTTTCCTTTTCAGTCCAACTGCTTAATTTGCCAGATGGTCTCACATTTCAAAGCCACATCTCAATTCTTTAAGTCACATATCATGCAGTGTAATTTTTTTTAATAAACAGCTAGGATTAAGCAAATTAACTTTTTTATTCTAATTAAATGATACACCAGCTGTTAACACTGACATTTAAACCACATAATAAACAAATCTGTAGTTTCCTTTTTATTTTTATGGTATTTTTTTTTTTTTACCTTAAATAGGGTGTAGAGATTCTGAAAAAGTTAAGGAAACACACTGTAAAACTTGTCATCATGAATATTAATTAGGAGATGTAACATCATCTCACATCATTTGCTGAAAGGCATGAAAGCAAGCATTAGCACTACGGCATATAACCATTACTGTTTGGCTGTTTGGTTTTAAAACACGCTGCATTACATCAAGCCGGCAGACAAAACAAAAAGTTATCTCGCATATTGTAACGTGACCTGAAACAGATTCGCCCGCATACGTGCACCACTGTGCAACGTGCCAAAGGATGTGCGCTGCCCGCTAGGCATTAGTTTCTTCTGACAGTAACACGTACGAACATTTTTCATATACCAATCCACATAGCTCCTACTGCTCCAGCCTGATATTTTCCCAGTTTTAAATTGTTAAACACCTCAGGAAGCTGTCATGGTGAATGGAAAAGTAAAAAAAAACAAAATTCTCCATTATTATTTCAAGTTTTAATGTAAGCTTATACATTAGTCTCTGGATGAGTACAGCTCTGTACCTGGGTTGGCATGAACACTGGTGTTATATCACACGCACAGACACGACCCACACAGTAAAACCTGTTCATGCCGCCCACAGGTGCTGAGCTGTGCTTACACACAGGAAAGTGTAACGTGAGCTGCGTGCGGCGCACCGCAGGGCAGAACAAAAGAGCCAAATTAATGATTAAGATCAATCATTGTGAAAGCTCCCTCTCAGAGAGAATATTCCAGCTCTCAACCGTACGGACTGCTGATAGCTGTTGTTTGTTCAGGAAAAGTTGGGTGTGTGCGTGCGCATGTGTGTGCCGTTAGCTTGCAGGCTCTGTCTCTGACCCATGAGGCTTTGCTATAGAGGATATGTGCATTCATCAATGAAACTCCTCTCCTCTTTGATTCTTTGATGTTTTTCAGGGTCTTTCCTGTTATGCAGTACATTTGGAACTCTGTGGGTATACCAGACTTTCAGAAGTCTGTTGTGGTTAAGCTCAAACATTTTCAACAGGTTTAATAATTAGGATGAATGCCTAAAAGCATGCAAATTAAGAGCTAAAATTAGCCATTCATAACTTCGTTTTGATAAATTTTAATGTTATCATACTGGGTGAAAAATGTCCAAGTGAGACAAACCAACTAAAACAACAGAACATCACAGAATTTATCAAATTTCTGCATTCAGTGTTAATTTTGACAGCAAATTTTGATCTAGTCTTAAAGGGGTCATCGGATGCAAAGTTCACTTTTACATGTTGTTTGAACATTAATGTGTGTTGGCAGTGTATGTACACATCTACCCTATAATGATAAAAATCCATCCAGTGGTTTTTAATTAATTTTTAAAAATAATATCCCCTTTTTCAAATCGAGCCATTCTCAGATTTGTCGTTGTGGCGTCACACCGACAGAGGCCGCTCCCACCATAGTTGATTGACATGAGCGTCTTACCTCAGATCGGCTGTAACAGTCCGCCCTACATTGTTTCGATGGCGGAGCAGGGATGTAAGTTAGACAAGAATATCTCCGATTGAGGTGTTGTGTTGCTGGATGTAATAATGAACATAGTGGTCGTCATTTACTCGACAAAACATCTGAGCCGCTGAAGATGCAGTGGATTATGTTTGTTTGTGAATGGAATGCATGGAATACATATGTTGGCGTGAATCATTCGTGATCCAGCTTCACTTACAGCAGAAGGGTTTTTTTTTTTTATGAATCTTTGCAATCGCCTTTGCTAATAACGTGCTAGTTAGCACATTTAGCGGCTAAAGTAAACAGGCTCGTCACTCCACAGAGAGAAGAGAGGGGCGGGGCAAGCAGAGCTCATTAACATTTAAAGCAACCTCGACCAGAACAGGATGATTTTTGCAGAGCTGATTTTGGCAAGGTAAAAAGGGTGTTGTTTTACACTATATTTTTATATAGTATATTTTAGACTTTTCATTAAGGCCTTAAAGAATCATATTATCTTGTGGAAAATGGGCATCTGATGACCCCTTTAAGGTCGTTGCACACTGAAGTCCGAAATTTTCATATGCGTTTTTTCGTATTCGTCATTCTGAAAATTCGTCATGCACAGAAACCTTGCACACTGAGTTCAATGCGTATTAATTCATCCGTTGCGAAAAAATTCACAAAACAATACACAATGGAATCTTCAAGCAGTGAGGATGATTTTGTTGTCCACTCTCTTCTTAAAAGAGAATAAGAAAGGACATATTGGGTCCATCCAATTATAAGATATAGAGAGGAAGGAGAGAATATGTTTTGTGCGCACCTCCTTAAGGAGCTGCGGGATTATCCCGGGCAATTCAAAGTTTACTTTAGGATGTCAGTAAACTTTGATGCTTTGCTAATGTTACTGGAGCCACATATTATAAAGAAGACCACTCATTTCTGTGAACTTAGTGTTCAAGGACCTTTATAGTGCTTTGAGATGCGAGACGAAGTGGATGAACTTGTCAGACGGAATTCTAGATTTTGGCGTTCGCTTGTACGGTGGCTCTGATCTGTCAAAACACCTCTCAAAATGCTTGCTACGGATGCAAAAACGCAGACAATCGAACCCGATCCAACTTTTTTTTTTATGATGGACGAAAGTTTCAGAGACAGTGTGTAAATGTGATTGACACAACGTGTGGTTGTATTTATTTTTTAACGTCCGAAAATTTCGAACTCAGTATGCAATGACGTTTAGTCATAGTCTTTTGACTGAAATGCCATTTAGTCATCTTGTTTTTAGTTTTAGTCTAGTTTTAGTCGACTAAATCTACAGTAAATTTAGTCCACTAAAATCTAATGGGTTTCGTTACAGTGTAATGCATTTATTAAGCATTTCTCTAAAATTATCAAACTCATTGTATAGGCTAGATATTAACGTCCTGGGGTCGGCTAAGGCGCCAGCGGGAGCACTTGCATATTTTCCAGGTGACAGCAAAAAGTACTTAAATTACTCTCTCAATTTTGATTGGACACATAAAAGTAATACATCACCTGAATCTGTAAATGGTTTACTTTTACTTGTGTACACTCACCATATCAACAAACTTTTGTGGTTTTTTTTTTAAATAAAAAAAATATACAGGGTGTCCTTTTAGTCTTCTTAGTCTGAATATCCGGTTGAAATGCATCACTAAAATGAACTCAGCGAATACAAACATGAGAGATATATCTATAGAAAGCTTGAAAAGTCTACTTTTAAGTGCAATAATACATTTTCTGTGTTAAAGTAATCCGTATGAAAGCAATGCGATGTCCTGTTTTTCACCTCGGAGCTCATTACCTCTGATTAGATCACGCCCACGCGCTGTGCAAGCTATTGATATTATAAACATCCATGTGAGAGACGCGTGACATGTGACCGCTCACATAAACTCTTTTATCGTGATAGACACAGATTTAACTGCTGTGACATGCAACATGCCTTTATATTAAAATAAATTGAAACCACTTATTATAAAGAAAGAAGAACATGGTCTTCTTTTCAATGAAATACCAATGGTTATATAGGGTAATTATGCATTCTTTATAACAACTTGTTTACCATTCTTCATTCTTTCAAGCAGACATATTAATTTTTATAAATAAATTTAGATTAATTTGTATTAGGGCTACTAAAGTGATTCAGTCAAAAGCAGTGAATGATTTTCTGTCTTTCTTTTGTTGCTCTTTTGTAGCTTAGATTAGGCTGCTGTCCCTTTAAAACCGAATGCATGAATGCGATGTACTGATACGCGTCTGATATTCTCCCATCTGTTTACGTTCACCCAAGATTTAACCAAGTGTGTTTATTTGAATACTCGTCAAAAAGGACAATTCGACATCATTTTGTGCATTTCTCTGTTCATGAACGCCGAAAGAGTACTGTGTTAAAGGCGCTGCTTCAGTGTGTGCACTCAGAAAACCGGATTGAGTCCCCTTTGGTGTCGTCAAATATATCCATACGTCTGCTCTTCTCTTACTCCCAGATATTGACATTTTTTAACGTTTTATGAGACGTGCAGCAAATGTATGCTAGCTCATGTCCCGCTGGTTAGATCAATAAGATATGATATAGTTAATATGTATCTAACCTCCTAACCACACAGCAGATTCATTCTGAATGAATCTTTTCCCAAATCGTCCCTCCCTAACATTTTCGTCTTGTTTTATTTGTTGGTGAAAATGTCAATAGATTTTTGTCATTCAAAACGTGTCAAACAATGTTGTTGACAAAAATTATGAGGAAAATTATTCATCAATGCAATTAACACTGGATGCATGGATGACATATTTTTGTTGGCTAAAACATGAAAATGAGTGTTTTAATACTTCTGGTTTCATCATCCTGAAGTCAGTGGGATTTTTTTTTATTGAATCAATGATTAAGTGCCTATAATATGGTCTGTGGTTAACACAAGCTTATATTTTCATCTTCTCCCACTGGGATTTTCTAAAACTTTCACGTGTCTGGAAACAAGTGGCTAAATGGGAGCTTGTCAGAGACAGTAAATGTCACCAGACCAAACAGGTGAACTCATCTATTCACTAGTCTGCTTTTACAGCCTCTTGAAAACTGTTCTAACTCTGACTTTTTAACTCCAGACTAAAAGAGTTGGCGGAAGCTTAGTGGTGTTGACATGCGAGAGTTTAGTTTGTTTATAGCCTACATTTAGCCTACAGTTGGCTTCAAAATTCTGAACTTCAAAAGTTCTGTTCATTTGTGAACCTTATCATAATGAGCAAAATGTACAGAAATCATGAACGTTTGTCAGTCACAGAGCTTATTTTTTCGGAATGATACCAAATCCAGTGGGAAAAAAATCCTATTGTCTCTTTGTTGACCAGGGTGATGCTAATGCTGGTTTTCCCTCCAAAATGATGCAACTTCCTGTATGATGATGTCATTGAAGGGATAGCGGTGTTAATTTTGTTGACAAATAATTTGTCATAGACATTTTTTTCACTGAAGAAAACTATGATGATGAAACAAAAACTCGTTTTGAGTGACAAAAACCATGACGAAAATCTATTGACATTTTCATCAACGAATAAAAACAAGACGAAAATATTAGATTGACAATCTATCCAGCGGGACATAAGCTAACATACATTTGCTGCACGTCTCATAAAACGTTCAAAAACGTCAATTTCTGTGAGTAAGAGAAAAGCAGGGTTAAATTTGACGACGCAATAAAGAATTCGGTCCGGTTATCTGAGCGCAGGCACAGAAGCAGTGCCAGCACACGAGTACTCTTCTGCATCTCATGAACAGAGAAATACACACAAAATGATGAGGAATTGACCATTTTGATGAGTATTCATGTAAAAACATGGTTACATCTTAAGTGAACGTAAACAGTTGGGAGAATATCGGATTGTTTTAAAGAATGCATAATTAGCCATTGGCATTTCATTGAAAAGAAGATTATGTTCTTGTTTCATTGTAAGTGGTTTCATTGAATTTTAATATAAAGGCGTGTTGTGTGTCACATCAGTTAAATCTGTCTATCTTGATAAAGCCTCAATAGCAAACCTATATAGCGAGTTTGGTAATTTTAGAGAGACGCTTAATAAATGCATAACACTGTAACTGAACTCATTAGATTTTAGCCAATTAAAATCTTATATTTCATCAACTAAAACAATTTGAATGATTAAAATATGACTAAAACTAAATGGCATTCTAGTCCAAAGACTATGATTAAGACTAAATCAAAATTTGCTGTCAGAATTAACAGAGCGATAGGTCACCCAATAACTAAAATTCTGTCGCTAATTACTCACCCTCATGTTGTTCCAAACCCATAAGACCATCTTTGGAACACAAATTAAGATATTTTGATGAAATCCGAGAGCTTTCTTGACCCTGCATAGACAGCAACGCAACCACATTCAAGGCCAAAAAAGGTAGTAAGAACATCAATAAGATAGTCCATGTGACATTAGTGGTTCAACCACAATTTTATGAAGCTACAAGAATACTTTTTGGGTGTAAAGAAAACAAAAATAACAACTTCTCTTCCATGTTAGTTTTTGGCATTCACGACAGTACCACAATGCAAAAAGTATTCTCATAGCATCATAAAATTACAGTTGAACCACTGATTTCACATGGACTATTTTATCAATGTCCATATGACCTTTCTTGGCCTTGAACTTGTCAGTTGCGCTGCTGTCTATGCAGGGTCAGAAAGCTTTTGGGTTTCATCAGAAATCTCTTAATTTGTGTTCTGAAGATAAACAAAGGTCTTACAGGTTTGGAACATGAGGGTGAGTAATTCATGACAATTTCCATTTTTGGGTGAACTGTCCCTTTAAGGAACTGGTTTATGTTAGTTAAAGGATTTTACCAACTGAATGGAAAGTGATAATGCGCACTCAGGATTCCAAACAGGAAAACAGTATCCTCAGGAAAACATTTTTGAAAATATTGACTAGTAAGGAAATAAATGAAGAAACACTTGGAATATTTCTTAATTAATCACCTATTTTTCTAGAAACTAGAGAATATGATTTTCATCTTTAGACATGATGGGGACATGAAAATGTACTGCATAGCCAGAATGACCCTGGTCTATTCTGTTCTCCTCTGGCCTGTTCTGCTCGGGGTGCTGCCCGTGGGAGCTCAACCGAGAGCTGTTCCTCCTTTAGAGATGAATGATGATTGGCTCTGACGTCTTATGTGTTACTGTGTCCCCATAAATCACACCATGACTGGGATTTGGCTGTAGGGTGGAAAGGCGGAGCAGCTAGAATGAGAGAAAAAGAAGTATGTGCGATTTGAAACGAAGGTGACCTGTTGAATCGCAATTAGAAATCTGAAGACCCACAACACACAAACAAACTTATGGCACCACTGACTGTTGATAGATCAGATTTTGAACACTTTAATAATGAATTTCCCGCTCTGATTATAGGTTATAATATTAGACGTTATTTTGCGGCGCAAGTGCATATGCAGCGAGTCCACCTACACACACATCCATACACCCACTCTCACAATTACCCGCCTCCTTCAAAAGTCCTTGAGAGAGATGTCACGGCTCACACGCTCTTGTTCTTTATTGAAAAGGAAGAATAAAAAGCTTTATTATGAATATATTGATTTCCTGCTAGCCAGAGAAATCCTTGATATAAATTCATATTGATTTTTTTAAATACAATACCTGCTCTTTATTTATTAAACCCATTTTGTTGGCAGCTTGCATGCATAAATAAATGCGCACATGCACGTGATTGTTCTCAAACAACACTACAAGCATGTTTGGTCCAGCCCTCATATCATCATCTGAAGCCATTTCCTGCGAGCTGTGCCGAAAGATATTACTCAACGTTACCTCTGCGACGTAATGACTTGTAATTGTCCTCTCGCAGGTCATCCATCTTCCGTAGCTCATAGATATTACCGCTTGCGGCCTCTGGTTCAGTCATACGATGATGCCAGCCGCTGTAACCCCATCCGTCTGATCCATTATTTCGGTGTCCCACACTCCTTTGTGCCAAACAGGAGCACAAAACCATTTACGAAGTTCCTTTGTGAAAGGGGTCTGATCATGAAGCTATTGTGTGGTTAAGGTTAAGAGATGTTTTTCTTTACAAAAGCATTTTATCAACTACATATTGAGGTAAATTGCCCCATTTTGGGTGCTTTGAATTAGATTTGCAGTGCTTTAGGTCTTGTACTGCTCTCAGTTTGTATAAAATGCAAGCCATAGGTCACATTCACTGTCGCAAAAGTTGTACCTTTAAAGTGGGGCAGTACCCTTAAGGACATTTTTTTTTTTTACTTTAAGGTGCACATTAGTACCATAGAGTAGTAATATGTACCTTCAAAGGTATAGTTCACCCAAAAAATGAAAAGGCAGTCACCATTTACTCTGGATTAAAAAAAAATTCCAGATAATTTCCTTGCCCCCCATGTCATCCAAGATGTTCATGTCTTTTTCTTAAATCAAAAAGAAATTAAGGTTTTTGAGGAAAACATTCCAGGATTTTTCTCCATATAGTGGACCTTCAATGGTGGCCAACGAAACGATCAGTTATTTTAAAAAAAAAAAAAAGTATTTTTTTTTTTTAACCACATATTCTCATCTTGCACTAGCACGACTTCACACATTACGTAGACACATTGGAAAGGTCACGGTTGAGCCTGGTTTCTCCCAAGTTTTGTTTCTCCATTTCTGTCACCGATGGAGCTTTGGTTCCTTGCCACTGTTGCCTCTGTCTTGCTTATTTCTGGACACTTAATTTCTGGCAATATCATCAACTTTATTACACAGATATTATTTGAACTGAACTGGGCTGGACGATGACATCAATTAATCGATAATGAACTGTTTTTAGCTGAAAATTAAGTGTTTACTTATGTCCTTTTGCATTATCGACACTATTTTCCTGTTTAATACTGTAAAGCTGCTTTGACACAATCTGTATTGTTAAAACGGATATATAAATTAAGGTGACTTGACTTGGATGACATAAGCCAAAGTACCGACCCAGTGTTTACAAAGAGTACTTATCCCCTTGTCATCCAAGATGTTTATGTCTTTCTTCAGTCGTAGAGAAATTGTTTTATGAGGAAAACATTTCAGGACATTTCTCTATATATTGAACTTCTATGGTGTCTGCAAGTTTGAACTTCCAAAATGCCATTTAAATGCAGTTTCAAAGGGCTTTAAAAGATCCCTGCCAAGGAATAAGGGTCTTACCTAGCAAAACGATCAGTTATTTTCTTAAAAAAAATAAATAAATAAATAAACTCAAATGCTCATCTTGTCTAGCTCTGCCATGTGTACTGTGTAATCCGGGTCAATACAGTTGGGGTAGGTTGAAAAACTCCCATCTCATCTCTTCTTTTTTTTTTTTTTTTTTTTTGTAAAGGATGTTTGACCTTTCACTTTGTAAACACTGGGTTGGTACCTCTGCAACGATGTAGGATGATTTTGAAGTTGGAGGAGAAAATGAAATGGGAGGTTTTTCGACATACCCTAACTATATTGACCCTGATTACACAGAGCACAACGTGTGCATCACAGAGCTAGACAAGTTGAGCATTTGAGATTAAAAAGAACACAAATTTATTTACTTTTTTAGAAAATGACCGACCGTTTCGTTAGATAAGACCCTTACTCCTTGGCTGGAATCGTTTAGAGCCCTTTGAGGCTGCATTTAAACTGCATTTTGGAGGTTCAAACTCGCAGGCACCATTGAGGTCCACTATATGGAGATAATTCCTAAAAATGTTTCCTCAAAAAACAATTTCTTTATGACTGAAGACAAACATAAACATCTTGGATGACAACGGGGTAAGGTCATTATCTGTTTAAAAAAAAAAAAAAAAAAATTCTGGTAGTGAACTTATCTTTAAGTCTGCTGAAGTGTCAGAGCAACTTCCAAGCAATTTCCTCTGGAGCTGTGATGCTCATGTAGGACATGCAGCTTTGAATCCCACTCACTCCCACAATACCTTCTTGTTTCTTTTCCACTGTTCTGCAAATGAACAACAATAAAGAAGTTGTTGTGTAAAGAGTGTAATAGAGTGTTTGTCTTTATGTTTACAGCAGTTCTGTCTGGGACACAGCAGAGTCTTCACCTCCTTCCTGCGATCGTCCAGCTGCTCGGCACCATCTGTCTGACGTTCCTCCTCAGATGATACAGATAACCCTGAGAGCACACACACCGCCAGTGTAGGACGCCCCCCGCGGCAGCAATAAGAACTGCCCCAACATGTGACCACCTGCTACTGCCTCCTTCATTTCCTCCTGTTTCTCATCCCCTCATCTCCTTACCACTCAAGTCTACTTTTCCTTTGGTTTCTCATCATCTTTTGTGGTCACTTGTTGAGCTTATTTCTGCTAAGTGGCACCTTTTATGTTTTACATAAGCATAACTTATGTTGATTTTATGCATTTCTGTCCATATGTCTTCATCTCAATCGCCCGTGTATGTATCTGACACACCAAAGTGTCAATTATTACCAAAGATGACGGAGGGCTTACAGGATGAACAGAGAGCAACAAGGACGTCCTTTCCCCAAATGAACTATTACTCTTTCCACAGACTCAAGTGCATGGAGATGTGATTTCCTTAAGACACTAAAATTGCAAGGAATAGAGGAACCAGAACGGATGAGCGAAACAGGTGGTCACAAAGGTACTGATGACCTGTACATGCACGTGTACATGATTTGTTGGAAAGTAAGCTGCAGAAAAGACAAACGGACTCCAACTGCAACTTCTATGACAATGTGAAACTAAAGAAGCACAAATTTATATCTTTTTTTTTTTTTTTTTTTTTGTAGTTATTTCGGTTCCTTTACGTGGTATTCCGTCAGTCTGGGTTTGCTGTACACTATTCGTCCTTTGGCTTTCTTTACCAGAAACCGTGTGCCACTGCTGCATTGCCGTTCAGTTCGTTACGGGGTAGAATTCGATTCCGAAAATGACACAAATGTGAACTTTGGACCAGAAGAGCATCAGTTACCTCACCCTCAAATCTACAAGAACCATAAAGCACCTGGACAACTTACGAGAACGATCACTTTTAGTTTCAGTCAAACTGCCGGGAAAATGTTGACTCACTGGGTCAGTCGTTCTCGTTCAGCAATAGGACCGTACCTCTGACTGCAATGAAAATGATATGGGCACATGGACTCCAACAGATGGACGCCTCTGGACAGACAAACTCCACTCTTGGCTTCGATGATCAAGAATGTCATTTTGCATAGTGTTAGAGAGAAATTGCATGTGTGTGCAAGCTCTTCAAGGGTTGCCATTGACAAACTTGAGACGTGTTTTATTTTGTAAGTTTGGCAAGCAAACAGTATATGAAAGACACAATGTTCCTCATTGAAGCATCCTACAGAAATGCTGCATTCCATTTACATCAAATTTGGACTTTCCAGCTTCCTACTTGGAAAATTGCAATAGAATGCCAGGTGAAGAGATTGAAAACTTGAAGTCCATCTAGCGAGATGCACACCGTTAATGACTTTTAAGATAATGAAATGCATTAATAGGCGCTTTCGCACCGCATAGTTCTTAGAACTCAGTTCTAGAAACTACTCAGAATGGTGGTTCCTAAAGAACCAATTTCCCCCCTTGGGCCATTTCCTGGTTGCATTCGCACCGGCAGCAGGCACTCTGAAGTGACATCTTTATTCGCAGCATTTACAAACATAAACAGTTGGTGAATGGAGGACGTTGTGATTAGAGCTGGTTTTTGTTGTGCGTCGTTAAAGGAGAAGTCCACTTCCAGAACAACAATTTACAGATAATGTACTCACTCCCTTGTTATCCAAGATATTCATGTCTTTCTTTCTTCAGTCGTAAAGAAATTGTGTTTTTCAAGGAAAACATTTCAGGATCTTTCTCTGTATAATGGACTGCTATGAATCCCCCGAGTTTGAACTTCCAAAATGCTGTTTAAATTCTGCTTCAAACAATCCCAAATACCGATCCCAGCCGAGGAAGAATGGCCTTATCTAGTGAAATGATCCGTTATTTTCATTGTAAAAAAATACAGTAATACTTCTGAAATCTCAAACGCTCATCTTGTCTTCCTCTCCTTGAATTCTGTGTATTCTGGCTCAAGACAGTTAGGGTGTGTCGAAAAACTCCAATCGTATTTTCTCTTTCAAACTCATCCTACGTCGCTGCAGAAGTTCCAACCCAGTCTTTGCAAAGTGAACATGCAAAGAAGATCAAACACCCTTTTAAAAAGGTAAAACAGCGATACAGGACGATTTTGAACTTGAGGGAGAACATGACATTTTTACAGTTTTTCGACATACCCTGACTGTCATGAACCGGGAAAAAAAACAATAAAAAGTATATAAATTGTAATATTTTTGATGAAAATAACCAATTGTTTCGTTCCTCGGCTGGGGTCGTTTGAAGCCGCATTTAAACATATTGGACGTTCAAACTTGGTGCACCATATCAGTCCATTATATGGAAAAAAATCCTGAAATGTTTTCCTCAAAAAGCAATTTTTTTGTGACTGAAGAAAGACAGACATGAACATCTTGGATGACAAGGGGGTGAGTACATTATCTGTAAATTGTTGTTCTGGAAGTGGACTTCTACTTTAACAGAGATGGAATGTAAACTCACTATTTACGTGATTAAAAGACCATGAAAATTTGACTTGGGGCCAGATTTACTAACAGCTTGCGCCAGCGCAAATGTCTTTTGGCATTAAGGGTTAGTTCACCCAAAAATGAAAATTAGCCCATGAGTTACTCAGTCTCAAGGCTCATGATTTAGAAATACAAAATGAGGATATGTAAAAATATATATTGGAGGATTTCGATATAAGTCAAGGGAAGACTATTTTTTTTTTTTTTTTTGCCAAAGTAAAGAAACTTTTTTTTTTTTTTCCTTTTATGAGACTAGCATATTTTCACAGGCGCATGGGCTACGCATACGTCCTATGTCATCCACCTGGAAAGGCTTGCAGGTGCAACAGTTAGCGCAAGATAAAGAAAAGTGTTTATAATATTTTAAATATGGATTTTTTTCTTACAAAAATGCATAGATTCCCTACAGGAGGCCTTTTTTTCACACCCCGGAGCCATTTGAGGTACTTTTTATTATGGATAGATGCACTTTATTGGACTTCTTTTAGACTGGTGAACAAAAACACCCACCCACTGCCATTATAAACCATGAAAGAGCCAGGACAATTTTTAAATACAACTTCGATTGGATTCATCTGAAAAAAGAAAGTCATCTATACCTAGGATGCCTTGAGGGTAAGTAAATTTTTGGGTGATCTAACCCTTTAAAATAGTACTGTCAGGATTTACTAAAGACGCGCAGAGAAGAATTCGCGCTAGAAAGGAGTGGACTGTTATTTTTGTGCCTGACCTTATTGAATAGACATTTATAGGAGTATCCTTTTCAAATGCAAAATTTATGGGAGGAGAGTATTAAAACAAATCACATGAGTTCATTGAGAGCGCCCCCCAGTGGCGAAGCATTGAACCAGTGTTTACCTGATCTCAAATTAGTTTTATCAATTTGTAGACATTTTATGGATAAATATTAGTTAATAGCCTCTTATTGGCCTGTTTAGACGAGCCCTGCAAATGAACAATAATTATTAAAAAGACACGTCATGTTTAATGGCATTTTATTATTTCAGATGCATTTAATATTACAGTTTCAAGAAAGCATTTGCATTGGCTTTGTAAAAGTGTTTATTTTTTATTTATTTTTTTTTTTGCATTCACACACTTTTGACCAGCAGGCGTCACTAGCGTGTGATGTTTTGAGCGCTTCGAAACAGTGAATCATTTTGTGAACGAACTGGTCCAGTTGATTCGAAGCTTCAAAATTTTCATTTCTCCCATCACTACTGTTTAGTAAATCTGGCCCCTAAATCTCCTATGACTTTTATGCAGTGTTACATATCATCCAGCCTAAGAATAGAACAACACTGCAGAAAACAGGTAGCTAAATGCCATTATTATGGCCATTTTCCGTGTCCGTGTAGTAAATATTTTTATACAGCGTTTCAAAAATGCGGGGTAGCCGGTGTTTCCCGTGTGCTTGCCCAATAAGAGTATACTTGTGTCACTGGTAGTTCCTATAGAAATGTTTTAGATCCTACTCTGAAGTACGAGCAAATTTAGAACTTCCACCAATAGTTCTAAGAACTATGAAAAGGTCAAAATAGGTCAAAGTTCCTATGTTAAATGATGATAAAACACATTTAGCAAACATCTGCAAATAAAGGATCCTCTAAGATGATAATCATCCACCTGCAGAACAATGGCTAGCATTGTGTACCATCATTTATCCTCAAATTTGGCTGCTAGGGACTTCTTTGTTGACAATCAAGATCTGTACAGCAAACGGTAGCATTGCCATTTTACGTTCTTGCATATCATCTTCCAAACTTTAGGCAGTCAAAATCAAGTAGGAATATCCCACATCTGACTTTGAATGGAACGCAGCATAAGTCACAGATGCCAGTGGTTTAAGATTCAGATGCAATATGTTATGGATGATTTTACCTTTGAAATGTAGGCAACCCTTTTTAAAATGTCACATCACAGAAAATAACATTTAAGCACATGGTTACAGTTGAGTAGCAATATGTGACTGTCGGTCGTGTAAGCAAACTACTAGGACTGTGCGTTTGGTCCTTTCTGAAAGAAGTTCAAGTACGTTTCATCACATCTCTTATCACTGCAAAGGAAGGGCAGGCACAGAAAAATAAGAGCGTATGATGAAAAGAAGGAACCATTTGTGCCTCTGTCCGAGTGTCCTTTATCAGATTTGCGTATGCTTAGGTGTTATGGTGCAATCGTATATACAGTATATATTTCAATTGCTTTGCTCTAGTATTACTCATACTCGTAGTTCCATCCACAGTGGAGCTTTAAGGTAAGTCTGTTTACAAACATAAAATGCGCATAATGATTTTCCGGCTTGTAATATTCGCTCACGCTCATATTTAACCAGTTCATATTTATCCTAGTGTGGCGTACGTCTGTCACTGTTGAAGAGATTATCATAGACTCGCTCCTCAGGTAATTCCATAGGTAACAGGGACAGGGCCTGGAGTAATTCACCCCCGGTCCAGGTTCTCCTACAGTTAAATACACTCCCGCGGCTGTAATACTGTTCCTCCTGTACGTTACCGTAAATGCTCTGAACTCTTGCACAATGCCTTCACTACATGTCATGTATAATCAGCTATCATTTATAATCCATTCTAAGTGTAGTAGGACCTACTACAGGACACGAACGACTCGATTTAACGCAAGAGGGAAAACGAGAGTGAAATAATGGAGGGTTATGTCATTTTACGTCGCAGGATAAAGTGCGTTGAACATTATGTATTCTTTTGATATTCCCGATGTGCGTTTGGTGACATCTCGATATTATCCAGAAGCCGCCATCCATGACTGTGTGTTGTGTGTTGTTCTTTTGTATTCAAATCATGTCTGATTGTTTCATTTCAAGGGATCCGGTGTACAAGTCTGCGGTTTGAGGCAAAGGCGGGATCTAAATACTGTGCAATATATGATGATGAAGTTTTATCTTGCAAATCAATGTCTAATTGTTATAAGCTCAAATAACGCAGGAGGTGCACCATCACCCCTGATGATAAGCAAATGAATGTGAAACTAATTAGAATGTGAACTCTTACTGGCCAGCCTTCTTTGCATTGTAATATGGCATGATTTGTTAAATGGAGATGGAACAGCTTCGCTTAATAATATCAGCATCGTAAAATTAGCCAAAATATATAATAAATGAACACAGAAGAGCAAGGGATGTGTAGAAATTGGTGACTGATGGCTGGAAAATTCAATGTGGGCTTTTTTTTTTTTTACTGGCTACATTCACATGACAGAATAGAACAGAATATTGTAAGTTTGAATGCATCTTTTAGAATTTGTTTTAAAATGTTTGCCATTTTGGAACATTCTGAAAGATTTCATACTCAAATTATGTGGTTTGGTTATTTTCATAATATTTTTCCCGCTTATAAAAACAGACTCTAGAATTAGTCTGGCTGTTTTTATTTTCTTTTTTTACATTTTATTTACTTTTTCATTTTAATTTCATTTATTCTATTTTATATTTATTTAATTTTTTAATGCTTTTTTATTTTTATTTTTTACATTTCATTTTATTTAGTTTAATTGTATTTTATTTTATTTTTATACAGACTGGACTGACACCCGTATTGTGTTGCAGTGTGAATGTAGCCATTCCCTGAAGCCATCGTCAGACTGTAAAAGCCAAATGTGAGGGTTGAGGACATCTTGTTGCAATATATTTGATGTGGCATTCATATTTAGTATATCATATCAGGGGCCAATGTGACTATTATTGACTGTCATGTTACCAACAAGAAATCAAATTGTGACGTTTGAGATTTTGTTTGTGTCACTTTTCAGAAACTCACATGTTTGTTCATCTGCTACCAGTATATTCTGATCATGTCCACATGTACAGTATGACTCAGATATGATCGGAGAATGAAGCATAATAACACATGTAGCATTATCTGTGTGAGTAGAAGTAGACATCAGTAGAATGTACCATAAGAAAGGCCATTTCCTTTTCCTCCTAGGAGGAAGTCACTAGATTCCCATTGAAAGCACTGGTGAAGGTTCACTATGGATCTTACTGCCACATGCCCTCCTAGCTACTTATTGCTGCATTATATTTTATGCATTGAGTGTACATGGGTGAATATCACAAAAAAACATATTGAGGTATTTCATTTTTTAAATAATATTTAGGAATAAAGAGTTAAGTGATAGCATACTAAAAAAATTTTTTTTTTTTGGAGTTGATTTTTTTTTTTTTTTTAATATATACTTTTTATTTATTTTATTTATTTTGCATTTGCATAATACAATAAAAAAATCAATATAGTTAAAGGCACGACACTTTATTTTATGTAAAAAATTATTTCGTTTTTATTTTCTGCATTAATGCGAACATGGTAGAAAAATGTACTTGTAATTGTCATGAGACTTTTTTTTTTGCTATTTGAATTTTTTTTTAAACAAGCATAATCAGTATAATTTTTGTGTGTTATTGAGTCACCTGTGCATTTAATAAAATACAAGAAATCCCTTGACCAAACCTGAAGATCCGTCTGTGAAAGTCACCAACACACGCTCATAAAACCAATCCCATCACTGCTGAAGAATGTCTGTGGCTGTTGAATTGATTATTTGCGGGCGGCGCGGCTCTGATCGGCTGTTCTGCCGTATGCAAAGCATTCAGACCAGAGAAAGAGTTTCTGTTTTTGTTTTGTTTTTCGTTTGTATATGTTTATTTGTTTGTTTTTAGATATACCGGTGCACAAGTGAGAGAGCAACTTGTAGTGCTGGATGTTGTATATTCTCTGTCATGTAATGAACTATTTTAGAGGAAAAATATATTTGAAATATGACTCCAAGATGTATAAATAAATAACCATGAAAGATCTGCATTGTGTGTGGTTGTGTTCCTAAAACTTGCTTACTAGAAATGCTTAGGTTATGCGGTGTTGTTATGGCCCGAAGAATCTGTTACAAACGCGCTGCTTAAAAGACATCACGCCGCATCTGTTAATCAAGAGCTCGTTCGCACACGCCGCAGGGGCCATTAACACTGACGACCCTAAAGAAGAGCCAAATTTACACCACACGCACTTTGCACATGGAAACCATTACTGAAAATTAAAAATGTTTAGAAAAAGCACACATAGCGACATTTTTGTGATCATTTTTGGGACACTGCATCTTAAATATAATTAACCATGATAAATCATTGTATGATTCATTAATCTTCAATTTATGAATAGCAAATATTTTCCACAGAATTCTTGCGAGATCAAATGATCTGTGCTAGTTACGTTTAAATCAAGACTCTCATATATAGCCTTAAGACTTACTCTATCTTTGTCTATATAAACACATCTATTATAACAGGATCAAAACCTTTCATCAAAGTTGTCCTAAAACTAAAACCAAAACAATACCCGTTCTTGTCTTAGGACAACTTTGATGAATGATCCACTTCAAATGTTGACTACTGTGGAATAAACTATTAGAATCTGTTCATCTGTATATCTATATATCTTTCTATATATAATCTACACTGCCGTTCAAAAGTTTGGGATTAGTACGATTTTTAATGTTTTTTTAAACAAGTCTCTTAAGGCTCATCAAGGCTGCATTTATTTGGTCAAAAATGCAGGGAAAAAAACAGCAACACAAAAATGTGTGTGTGTGAGAGAGAGAGAGAGTCAAAAACAAAATTTACTAACAAAAAAAACTAAATTAAAACAGGTCATATTTCAATATAATTTGGATGTCATGCAGAAATTTAAACCCATTTTAGATGTTTAATTTATTTGCATTTCAACCTTTTTTTTCTGACAATTTATGGCACTTGAAATATTTTTTATTCATTTAGATTAATTTTTGTCACAACAGGAAAAAAAAAAGTAATACAACTGTTTAACGTAAAGCATTAAAGGCATGACACTTTATATCATAGATTTCATTTCAATACATTTTTAGACTTTTTTGCATTACAGTATTGTAGTAAAAACAGAAAATATCAAACTCAAATTCAAACTATTAATAAACACATAGTATCTCATTAATAAGTAGGGGTCGAATGATTATCTGTGCCGATAGTATGCATTTTTTATGTTTATCAGTCATTTTCAAAACCGATTTGCCGATAAAATAAAAAAATTCTAAGCATTTAAAGAAAGTTTTTGTCAGAGCCCTTGTTATTCTTATGGCCGATACCGATAACCATACCATTACTGATAATTACAGATCAAGTAGACCGATATTTTGAACCTATATATATATATATATATATATATATATATATATATATATATATATATATATATATATGGTGTAAACATTACATTTTTTTTTTTTACCATTTATCGGTTATTGGCATGGTCATCTGTATTGATTATTTTCAAAACCGATTTGCCGATTAAATAATTTATAAGCATTAAAAAAACGTTTATGTCAGAACCCTTGTTATTCTTAATTTTGACATCAACTTTCATTTTTACACCAGACCTATATACCAGTTCTCCACCTACTTGATCTGTAATAATTGGTTTTGGCCCTGAAAAACACATCAGTTGACCCCTAGAAAATGATAGTGAGTAAATGATGACAGGATTTTTATTTTTCAGTGAAACATTCTTTTTAAGTCTCTTGAGCTATGAAAGGGCAACCTCTGAGCAATACCATTTCCTTTTGGGCTTCATTTTTTTTATTGCATTCCTTTCTATTGTATTTTTTTTTTTCCTCTTTCTATATTTTTCACTTCCATCTCATCTCTTTCTATGGACTCTCATTTGTCCCCTGGTTCTCTCTGGATCTGTCAGTACGTCTATATTTACCGCCGCAGCTCCTCCCACACGCTCTCATCCTCCACTCGTGCACTGAGAGACTACAAACTCCATGACACTTGATCACATTTTTAAGCTTATCCTCAGACACCATCATCATTCTTAGAGCCCGAGAAACCACGACATGACAGAACAAGGTGCTTACATGAAAATATGATGTCCTGTCACTGAAAAAAAGAAGCACGAAAACATGCCGCGCTTGTCGGGTTACGCTTGACCGACTTCCAATTGGGGAGTTTAATTGCTGGTCGCTATGCTGCATCACCGCTGCGTTCGAACGGAGGGAAAAAATGAGAGGAGACGCCTCAGTGGCCACAGCATTTCAGAGACATTATTAAAGAGAGCTCAGAAAGAATCCAGCTGAATTCTGCCACACATGATTTAAGCGCTCACATCTCTCTCTCTAATCAAGCACTTGGATGAAAGAACCTCCTGCTCTCAAAACAATACTCAACAATCACATTCTAACCAGCTAATGACTAATTAGATCATTTCCATGCTAATACATCAAATTATCTGACCCAAAAAAAAAAAAAAGGCCATATGTTTAGTTTAATTATGATATAACATATATGATATATAATATTTTTTGGAATGAGACAGCTTTTATTCATTCATTTTAGTTGGTTTAGTTCATAAATATACTTTTCTCTTTTTTTTTTTTTGGCCAAATTAAGAAAATTTAAAAAGGAAACCTGAAAATGAGAAGAAAAAAAAGCTAATTAAAAACAACAACAATAGTATCTCAAAAATACTAAACTAACACTGCTTGTTGCATACTACCAACATTATCAATACGCAAAAACATTTTGTTATTTTTATAATAATATTTATATATTATATAATATAGTATGTTTAAATAAAAGTTAGTCAGTTACTTGGTTAGTTCTCTGAAAATAAATACAAATGTATTTATTTTCAGAATGTTTAAGAAAAGAAAAGGAAAAACTTTTTTGCCAAATCTTTAACAAAAATTGAAAAGAAAACCTGAAAATGAGAATAAAAGCTTAATCAAAAGGTTAACTAAAAAACAAAATAGCAATTTAAAAAAATACTAAAATAACACTGCTTGCTGCAAGCTATCAATCTAAATTATCAGTATGCAAAAACATTGTTAATTTTATAATATAAAAATAGTTTACTACAAATAAATACAATGTTAAAAGAAATTAATTTACTTTTTTTTTGTAACCAAATCTTTAACAAAAAAAAAAACAAACCCAAACATATGATCCTAAAATCTGAAGATGATTGAAAGTAGTCAACATTTAAAGTGGATCAAAACCTTTCATTAAATTTGTCCTATATATAAAATAAAAATAAATAAATAAATAAATAAAATAATTAATAATAATAATAATAATAATAATAATAATAATATATATATATATATATATATATATATATATATATATATATATATATATATTTATCATATATTTATATATATTTTATCTCAACAATACTGAAGTAATACTGAAGTAACACTGCTTGCTGCATACTACCAACTAACACACACGACAAATATTTACACAAAAACAAACAAAACTCTTTTGTTTTGTGCCATTGGTGGTGCAGAAGTTACCCACTTCAGCTTTTAAAAAAAAAAAAACCTCACAGTTTCTATTCGTTTATTTGAGAGGAGAGACCTAAATTTCTTCTCAGTCTTTCTCAGCTTAAGTGATAATAATGTCCTTGAAAGCTACATTTCTCTCAAAACGGAGATTCTCTCATAATGGCCTGTATATGCAAGGTCTACTACTGTATGGAAGCATGTTTTCCTTATTCTTTCTCTGCAAGGCCATGCTGTTTAAAACAGTTTCATTTAATATAAGGAGAAAATGAGTTCTGTGAGGTGATGAAGGAATGTTATTGTGTTTGGAGGGATTGAATTGTCTGCACCAATTATACATTTCTTAAGTCAGTGTTGAAATCAATTCCTGAGAACAGAAAGTGCAGGTGATGTTGATTTTGTAATGACGAATCACCAGAGCATTAATACTAAGATTCTGAAATGAATAAACAGAACAGAAATAAAATGTAGCAATATAGCGGAGTCACTTAAATATGCATGCAATGTATAAATATTGTATGACAGCACATGAATAAACATCAAATTGAATATGACTACAAAGCCATCCACGCTGTAGATTAACAAACACTAACACTACATGTTCTGCTTTATCACAACGGGCTCACATTACAGATAAATATCCTAGTTTCATTAATATTGATATCAAGTTCATACAAAATCAATGGAACTAAAATGTTTTATCAATAGTGCGAAGTCAAAGTAAATTTTATTTTCCTCACGCCATGTGGAAAATGGAAAAACATCAGTACTACTGTAATATCAAATTAAGTCTGCTCTCTGAATTCAGGATCAAATCCAAAAATATCCCATACTGCAATCAATCAAACAATCAATCAAATTAAAAAAAAAAAAAAAAAAACACAAAAATAAATAAATGTTAAATATTTGCTACATATGTTATAAACCGTGAAGCTCAATTAAATATTTTTTTGAATCTGAAAATATATTTTGCATATGAAGATTTAAAAAAGTAAAACATTTCAAAATGTATTTCAGGGGCAAGAAAATACGTTTTACAACCTTACAGAGCCTACATTTACAGTAGGCAAAACTGAATAATGATTCAATCGTGTTTAATTTTATACACACACACACACACACACACACACACACACATATACATACATACATACATACATATATATATATATATATATATATATATATATATATATATATACACACACTCACACATACATACATATATATATATATATAGGGATGTGACGAGATCTCCTGACGATATCCTCGCAAAACATTTTGCAGTGTTTACATTAGAGCTGCACAATTAATCCTTAAAATATGGAGATCTCGATTCAAACACCTACGCGATCTTATTTCTGAATGACGATTTAGCTATGTCTATTAGGACTGTTTCACATCGCGAGTGTCAGTGGAGCATGCTGCTAATGTTAATGTATCAGAGGGTTGGGGAAAATGTGAACGCAGAAAGAGCAACACAAACAGTCTTTTCAACCACATTATAATCATTATTTCTGTGTTACAGACATTTAAATAATAGAAGTACTGGGATAACAGTTTATAGTTTGGGTATAAACATTTATTGTCTACAGTAACGATCGAAACGAAAGTATTTTAACACGTGTATCTATTGTAACACTTATTCTCTTCCGCCAGGAGGTGGCGACAACTGCCCGTTT
Organism: Cirrhinus mrigala; assembly: GCA_036247105.1. Lineage (NCBI taxonomy): Eukaryota > Metazoa > Chordata > Actinopteri > Cypriniformes > Cyprinidae > Cirrhinus > Cirrhinus mrigala. The sequence goes on along the minus strand of CM070019.1, from coordinate 31,614,547 downwards.
AAAAAAGTATGTCATTGAATCATTCATTCAGGAGATTTCAATGGTCAAACAAGTCTTAATGAAGTGAGACACTGACTCCTTCATTGAATGTTTTTTTTTATTTTTTTTTATTTTGTTTAAATGAATACATGTTTTTAAAAGACTTGAGCAATGAACAGTTTGTCAGAACCACTAGTAAATTATGTTATTTTGTTTAGTTTTCTAATCTTTTTTTCTACAGAATCGTGAGAGAATCATGGTCTCCAATTTATTAAAAACAACTGGGATTCTCAATTTATCCAGAATCATGAAGCTCTTGTTTAAATGTTGTTTATTACTGCATTAAAATGGAAGTGTAGTTTCATAAAGTTCAAAATGCACCTCCATTTTTTGCATTTTGTCGTTTTCAGTTGAATAAAAGACTATTTTTCCTACATATTTCATCACTGAGGATTTCTTAAGAAAAGTTTAAAAATCTCGTCTCATTCTCGTGAACCCAGTCTCGTGTCTCTTCTCGTGGGATAAGTGTCTCGTCACACTCATGTGTCATTTTTATTTCTTTTAAAAGAAAAAGCAGATTTTAAAAGTTTAAAAGCAGATTTTTGCTCCAATGTGAAAGTTGTAGAAAACAGATGGTTAATTGTGGTTTTAAACTATTCCAGTCATTAAATTTTCCAGTCATTTTTCCCTTTTCGAAATTAAATTAAAGTTCTGTAATACCATGGTAAAAATGTAATATGGTTTCTATGCATTTGTAGTAGTCTAAATACATTTAGTATAAATGTATTTAGACATTAAATGTAATGACATTATGCGAGACGTGCAGCTCCGCAACAGGCCGAAGGTGAAACCGAGAACGGCGCAAGACGAAGCGTCTTAAAATACTCTACATCGGATCTTTTCATCTCACCAAAGCACAACTATGCATATGAAGTGAACGAGACATCTCTCTTTCCTTATCTCAAGCATGAGAACTGGTCCCGGGTTTTTGAGGTTTTCTCTCAGAACTTTATTAACAGAGATTTACTCCTGCGAGTCTTTCGCGGACCTGACTTGCATCTCAAACACCTTCACTCGTTCCCTCGCTGCCTCTAAATGCCCCGCTGCAATCGCCCGTGCAGCTCAATTTCACCAACAAATGCGTCTAACAGAGTCTGGTTAGGTGGGCCCTGGTGAGCCGAGGCCCTAAATTGAAGAGGAATTGGGTTTCTAACAAGACTCCAGAGCTCTGGTTAGCTTTGACAAGCCCCTCCGAAAACACAAGTATTAAAGCGCTCCGCGGCTGACATGCACATTAAGACGGGCCACTGTGTTCTGCAGAGGAGAAAGGGACCTCATGGGACAGAACTGCAGCGACCAGGCAAACTCCAGTGTTCTGCATTATACTTCCTTCTTATGTTGTTCTGCTCTTTTGTTCATATGGCATTTTTCTCAAAGCAACTTCTGTTGGTTTATTTAACCGCCTCCCTCATTCCACCTCAGCGCTATGTTTACACTGTTGTCTCTAATCAAACATCTTTCGTTAAGCATTTTCATTACGTCACATTTAGTCTTTTAGCAGATACTTTTATCCAAAGTGAAATGCAAATGAGGAAATGCACAAGCAATATAATCACACAGAAGCCAACATTAGCTGCACCGCAACACCAAATTTTTTGTAGCAAACCCGAGCAGCTAAAGCTGAAGCAGAGGTGCAAACATGGATCAACATACATATACACACATAAACACACACACACATAATATATTATATATATTATATATATATATATATATATATATATATATTATTATATATATTATATAATTATAATATATAATTTTGTGAAATATTTTTGCTACTTAAAAAAACTGCTTTCTATTTGCATACATTTTAAAATGCAATTTATTCCTGTGATCAAAGCTACATTTTCAGCATCATTATTCCAGTCTTCAGTGTCACATGATCCTTCAGAAATCATTCTAATATACTAATTTGCTGTTCAAGAAACATTATTATTATTATTATTATTATTATTATTATTATTATTATTATCATCATCATCAATATTTAAAACAATATTTTTTTTTTGTTTGTTTGTTTTTTTTTTCTTCAGGATTCTTTTATGAACAGAAATCCAAAGATCAGCATTTATCTGAAATAAAAAAAAAAAATGTAATTGTAATATTATACACTATATCATTCAAAAGCTTGGAATTATATTCTAAATTAAATTATAGAAATTAATGTTTTATTTAGCAAGGATGCTTTAAATTGATCAAAAGTGATGATAAAGACATTTCTAATGTTACAAAAGATTTCTATTTTAGATAAACGCTGAACTTTCTATTTAAAGAAACCTGAAAAAAAAAAAAAAAATCTACTCTGCTGTTTTCGACATAATAATAATAATAATAATAATAATAATAATAACAATAATAATAACAATAATAATAATAATAACAACAATAATAATAATAATAATAATAATAAATGTTTTTTTAAAGCAGCAAATCAGAATATTAGAATGATTTCTGAAGGATTACTAGAGTAATGATGCTCAACATTCTTTGAAAATCAAGTTGATAAGTTACATTTCAAAATATATTTTTAAATAGAAAATTTTAAAATAGTACATTTTAAATAGTAAAATATTCCAGATTTTTATTGTTTTTGTTTGGGATCGAATAAATGCAGAGAGAAGAAACTTCCTTAAAAAAAATAAAAATAAAAATAAAAAAAAAATTAAAAATCTTACAGTTTAAAAACTTTTGACTGGTAGTGTAGATTTTATATACATTTATCATCACAGGACTGAATCTTGTGACTGACCAAACAAACATTACAGAAATAAACCTTCACTAATGCATACTATTTTTTTGTGCTATTAATTTCCTACCACAGTTATGGCTTAGAGTAAGTGAAAGACACAGAAGAAAATAATAATAATAATAATAATAATAATAATAATAATAATAATAATAATAATAATAATAATAAATAAATAAATAAATAAATAAAATACATTATGATTATTAAAAAGATGTTTCCACAAAAAGTTTAGTTTGAAACATTTTAACAAATGGAGCATTTCCTAATAAATTGCCAGGTATAAGTAACTACAGAACCTGTAGACAGACGAAAAACAACATCCACTCAAACTAAAGTAATCAAATGATTTACCATTTACTCCTACAGTCAATTATCTGTAATTAATGTTAAATAATACAATTTACAACTTGTGATATAAAAACTTTTACATGTTGTTTGAACATTAATGTGTGTTGGCAGTGTATGTACACATCTACCCTATAATGATAAAAATCCATGCAGTGGTTTTTAATTAATCTGTAAAAATAATATCCCCTTTTTCAAATCAAGCCATTCTCAGAGGCTGCTCGGACGATAGTTGATTGACATGAGCGTCTTACCTCATACCCGCCTTAAATCAGCTGTAACAGTACGACCTCCTTCAATGCTGGAGCAGGGATGTAAGATAGACAAGAATATCTCAGATTGAGCGATTGAGGTGTTGTGTTGCTGGATGTAATAATAAACATAGTGGCCATTTACTCCCGACATGTGAGCCGCTGAAGATGCAGTGGATTACGTTTGTTTGTGATTGTTTGTGAAGGGAATGCGCCTCCCGATCTACATATATCCGTCTATGTTTGTGTGAATCATTCGTGATCCAGCTTCACTTACAGCAGAGATAATAAAGGCTTTTTTATGAATCTTTGTGGTCGCCTTTCCTAATAACGTGCTAGTTAGCAAGTTTAGCGGCTAAATGCGGCTAAAGTAAACAGGCTCGTCACTCCACAGAGAGAAGAGAGGGGCGGGGCGAGCAGAGCTCATTAACATTTAAAGCAACCTCGACCAGAACAGGATGATTTTTGCAGAACCGATTTTGGCAAGCTAAAAAGGGTGTTGTTTTACACTACCATTGAGAATTTTTAACCAAAGTATATTATAGACTTTTCATTAAGACCCTAAAGAATCATATCAACTTGTGGAAAATGGGCATCCGATGACCCCTTTAAGAATTACTCATAGTTAGATTAATTAGGAGCTCACAGAAGTGTCTTCACTGTCAATTTCTTTTTTTTTTTTTTTTTTTATTAAAAAAAGTAATGGTCACACTTTATAAGGTCCAATTCTCGCCATTAACAAACCATTAATTTTGACTTTTGCCTCAAACTACTAATCTGCTGTTGATTAGTAGTTAGTAAAGTAGTTGTTAAGTTTAGGTATTGGGTAGGATTAGGGATGTAGAATATGGTCATGCAGAATATGCGCTTCATAAGTACTAATAAATAGCCAATATGTTATGAATAGGCATGCTAATAAGCAACTAGTTAATAGTGAGAATTGTTCTCTATACTAAAATGTTACCAAATTAACAAATGATACATCATATCTTCTCACTTTGATGCAGATATTTATAATTAGATAAACGTAGTATATGCATTTAACCTCTTTTGTTCTTTAATCCATTTGCATTATGCATTACTAACACCAAGAGATCCTCATCCTCGCATGCCGCCCCCATTAGCAGGTCATCTCTGGATGTGATGTGTGACATCCTTCTTATGTAACTTGTCTCTTTTAACACGTATTTGGCAAATACAGATACAAGATATCACCTGACACAAAAATACCCACACTATCTGGCTCTTCACACAAACGCGGGTCAGTAAGTCAGTCCATTAGTAGCCTGAGAATGGAGCGGGTTACTAGTTAAGAGATCATGTGATGAGGTTGAGAGCACTCTTCATACAAACTCTTGACCTCATGCTGCATTATCTCCGAGGACAAGAGCCTGGTTTGCTACCAACTTCAGCTATTTTAAAAGTAACACGCTTAAGCAAAAAGCACTTTGGAGATGACAGGTTACATTTGACCAGTCTGATTCTTTAAAAACAAGCATGACTATATTTATATTTAATCAATTAGCATATGCTTTTAACCAAACCTGACCTATAAAAAAGGTAATTATTAAAGGCCCCATTCCGCGATGCGGAAAACATGAACAAAATTGTGAAATCTAGTCATAAAAAAGGAATTTGCTATATAGCGTGAAATGTCACGGTATTTGCCAAATTTTGGATGAATAAATGAAAAGTAGGTCTTAAAATTACTTAAAATAAAACATGATATGGTCTAGAGTCTGAATATTAAGCTACAAAAACACTATTTAAAGATGAATCCTGCATGCTCTGCGTGTCTCTGTGTAATTGAATGGTGCAGACGCACGGTTTTGTTTCCTACACTGAAGTGCACGTGACGCTCGCCATGTTTTCAGCTTCTGTCGCCTCAAAACATGAGAACATGAACAATCTCTAGAACTGCTCTTTGAGTCACCTAATGAGCATTTCATTATTTCTTTAGAGAATAACTATCGTCATATTTACAAACAAATTTTTTCACAGCAACCCATCAAAATAAAAGTCCAGTTTAACTTGAAGAAACTGTGATAGAAATAGATTACTGTAATGAGACTACTACTACTACTGCTACAATTCTTAGTAAACATTATTTTTTAAGGAATATTCACCAGAAGAAGAAGAAGAAGAAGAAGAAGAAGAAAAAAAAAGTTACACAACACAGTATTTCTGGAAATAAATAAATGTTAAATAATAAATATATTTTATATTTATTACAGATGGTTTCGATTATTAAAATGTAATAACACCATTAAAACTGAATTTGAGAATAAAAATAAAACATTTCATAGGCCTTAATTTAATTTGTTAAACTTAATAAATGGCTGTTAAATTGTGTAAGTTTCAAGATTTTGATTAATTAGACATGCTTTTAGATTTATTTTTTTTATTTAACCATTAAAACAGAGTCTAGAAAAATTAGATCCTAGATTTTGTCAAAAAATTCACGCCTAAAACTTTCAAACTTTCTTTGAAAGTTCTTTTTTTTTTTTTTTTTTTTTTTAGACAGTCATTAATTGTGATGAAAGAATATTGTCATGGATGAATATTTACCTAGTAATTCACTATTTTGTCATTTTTGCAGGCTGTCAAAATCTACATTTTTTTTTAAAGAGTTTTTTACCTGAGATTTCTTTTTTTGTTTGTTTGTTTGTTTAATAATATATATTTTTTTTATTTTAGTGAATTGCCAAGGTTAACATTTCCAAAAAAAAAAAAAACTGAATGAGAAAAAAATAAAAGGGCCCAAGATTTTGTCCAAAAAAAAAAACCTAAAACTTCTTTTTTTCTTTCTTTTCTCAGATAATCATAAATAGCAATGAAAGAATATTAAATGTCATGGATGAATATTTGAATATTTACTTAGTAATTCACTATTTAAAAATCTCCATATTTACTTGAGAATTGGAGCCAAATTACAGAGACAAAATGTGTTGACTTGATCCTTTTAGCATTTTATGCCGATGGTGACAGTTCAAAGTTAGGGAAAAATGATTTGTGTTTTTTTGCATGCCTGTAACTCAAGTATTATTAAAAACACCTCAATATCTTTTTAGATTCTGGCTCCTAACAAACTTTTCTATTGGTATCTCTATTTCTAAGCCTCCAAATAGTTCATTCGCAGAGATACTGGGATCTCAATGCAGTTCCATGTGCAAAATATTATATGCTACCCATTTTCAATGGTTGAAAACCAAATTTAAGTCACTAGTGTTGCGTCCGAGTCCACTTTGTCAAATCTTAACCAATTGCGTTTCAGTGGGAGACATTTATTAAGGTCTTTTTTATTTAAATTTTATGTTGTTTCTTTCACGTTACACATGACGTGGATTATATAATATCCAAAGCGATGTCAGGTTTGACTCTAGGGCTGTCAAACGATTAATCGCAATTAATTGCATACAAAATAAAAGTTTGAGTTTGCCTAATGTATGCGTCTGTACTGTGTGTAATTATTATGTATATATAAATACACACAAATTAATGTATACATTTAAGAGAAATATGTTATCTATGTAAAAAATATTTCTATTTATATATAATATAAATTATATAAAAATTATAAAAAAAATACATATACTTGTAAATATTTCTTACATATGTACCTGAATGTGTTTGTATTTATATATACATAATAATTGCACATAGTACACACGTTTATTAGGCAAACTCAAACTTTTATTTTGTATGTGATTAATCGCGATTAATCGTTTGACAGCCCTATTTGACTCCAACCTGTCCATCTGAGTACAAGTTCATTCATAATTGCAGTCCAAATCCCGAGTCCAAGTACTCTAGGTGATACAATTTATTTCCGTGTACAATTGCATTTAAAGATAAATTTCTCAAATTCAGCCAAACAACGTCAGTCAATTTCTCTAAAATGACTAGAGTGATATTGATAGTAAATGCTGCTCTTCATATGCACAGAAATGTGGCTGACTTACTTGTGACATACATGTAAATGGATATTTTTAGCAGTTTGCAGATACATTTAAAAGTCCAATTACAATTATTGATCAGATTGAACTGATTTGCATTAATGCAGGTAAAACTGACAGTGTGCCTGTCTTCACAGGCGCAGACTAATGGCTAGTAACGTCTGGCTTTGGTCTCTCCGGGAGTTTCCTGTATTGGAGAGTCAGAGCTGAAGTCACGCAGCCATCGAGTCCTTGTGAAGGAGAGCGAGAGCGAGAAACAAACCCAGAGAATGAGAAGCAGAGGAAAAACACCTTCCTGTTTAATTTGCAGACCCTCTAAAACGAAAGTGCAGCTTAATGAATTGGAAATGGTATTATTCACTGGAGAACATGAAAGCAAACAAGGCAGAGCATGGAATCGCACTACGTGGAAATTTCTTTTATCACGTCCAGGAAGACACACCAGCGCTTGAGTGGAAATGAGATCTCAGACGTGAGAAGTTTCGAATATGATGAGATGGGGGGGGGAAATGACACTAGCAGGGAGCCCTGTTGATTAATAATAGACCAGCGGAAAACCTTCGCATCTCATAAAACACACGACTCCAAATCACATGGGATTACTGAAGTGAACATAAAATGATGCGATTAGATGGTAAAACTATGGTACTATGAAATATACCACGGTACTGAAAGTAATTTACAATGGTTTTTACATGGTACCTCTGAGAACTACAACAGTATATGTCAAAAAATACCAAGTTTGTACCATGGTATATGTGCAAAATGCCATGGTATTACCATTCCCCATGTCCCGAAAACTGTTGTAGTACCATTGTACATGCCCAAAAAAAAAAAAAAAAATGCATGGTATTACAATACTACATGCACAAAATACCATAGTATTACTATAGCCTATCATTTTAATATTTTGTATTTTTTTTTTTAATTATAATAAGAAATATATTTAATAGCACATAAAAAATATTTTATAAATGCATTTAATAATTATAAACGTTTTAAAAATACTAATGTTTATGCTATTAATTTCCTAGCGTGTGTATATTAAAAATATTTTTAAAATGTCCTATTATTATTATTATTATTTTTATTATTATTATTATTATTATTATTTTATTTTATTTTTATTATTAATTGTTTTATCATTAATTTATATAATACATTATTTTAATAATAATAATAATAATAATAATAATAAATAAATAAATAAATAAATAAAATAATTGTTCTGTTTATTACAGATTTAATTTCATAATTTTACTTCAAAATGTATTTTATTTTATTTAAGATAATGTCCCTATCTTTCGCTTTTTTTTTTTTTTTTTTTTTTAAATGGGAGATTAAATCTAAACTGGACATTTAAAGCTATATTTTTAAGAAAAATGTAAAAAAAAAAAAAAATTGTATTAATTGTTCTTTTTATTTCAGATTTTAGTTTTTTTGTTTAATAATTTTACTTCAAAATTTATTTTATTTTAGCGAGTTGCCAAGGTTAACATTTCCAATTTTCTAAAGTTTTCATCTAATAATTACATTTCACATATTTTATCTTTCATATCTTTATTTCTATTAAAAAAATGAAATAGTTTTAGTTAACAATAACAACCCTACCAGTTATTTTAAATAAAAAAAAAAAATAATAATAAAATAAATAAATAAATAAATAAATAAATAAATAAATAAATAAATAAAGATAATGTCCCTAGCTTTCTTTCTTTTTTTTTTTTTTTTTTTACTGGATATTTAAAGCTATATTCTTAAGGAAAAAAAAATAGTTTATTAATGGTTCTATGTTAATAATAATAAAAAAAAAAACATTTAAATAATAATAAAATAAAAATGAAAATATTACTGTAATAGTATATCAATGCTACTGGAAGGAAGGAAGGAAGTGTACTATGAATCTGGAGCGTTGAATATTTCAAACGATCCATAAGCATGAATCAATTGCAAACATATGGAGAGGAACATGACTCAGAATCATTAGAGATGTTACTGAAGAAGAGCAGCGAACAGGACGTTAATGGGTCGGAGGGATGTTCTTAAACAGGGCTATATTGAGAGTCGCATGTTTCAACATGTTTAATTAGTCCCTGGGGAACAGGTTTGTACCATATTTAGTGCTGAAAGAAAAGAAGTGGAGAGACGTTTGTGTGATGCAACAGGTGTCTAGACTCAATGACAGAAGCGACCTCAACACCAACACAAACAAACATGTGCCGCGTGAACACAGAAAGATGACTTCATCTGATGAATACAAAGAGCCAGAGTCTCATCCACTCTTTATTGATAAAAACAATGGGCTTAAACACCTACACACAAGTCTCATCAATCTATTGCAGCAAATACTAGCAAAAGAAATCATGCACAGATGAGCTCTCCTATTCTCCTGCATGCTTTCAACTTTAAAGACAAAGCCACAAAGAAAGTGAATAATTATTACTTTCTGTTGTAATTAGTGGCTCATGCTAGGATGAATCACTGTTTTTCTTCTAAACTTTGGCACACAACTTGTCCCAACATGGTGTTATTTTTATATACACATATATTTATGCTATACCATACACTTAAGACTAGAATATTATACACACTCAGATTTGGGGGTGTAGCAACGTGGCGACATACAAAAAAAAAAAAAAAAAACAGATTTATAAATATAAACAAATTACATTAAACTACATTTAGCAGTGTTATTTTTGCATTATTTATATACTATTATAGTTTAATTATTTTTCATTAACTTTCCTTTTTATATTTTACATGTTCATATAAAATGTACTTAGTTTACATTTATTTAGAAACAAATTATGAGAAATGCTTTTGCATTTTTAAAGGGAGATTAAAACTAAAATTTATATTTAAAGTTATATTTTGAAGACAAAACATAAAATTATATTTTATTATTGGGATTATTATTATTACTTTATTATTATTATTATTCATTTCTTTTTAGGCTCATTTTAATTTCAATTTTAGATTTAATAATTTTACTTAAAAACTTGCCAAGGTTAACATTTCCAACATTTTTCACCTAATATTTTTTACATTTTTATATCAGGTTTATTTATATTAAAAAATAAAGTAGTTTTAGTTTCAGTTAACAATAACACTGACATTTATCTAACTTTTTAAAATTAAATTCATAGAATCGTTTTAATTTTTTGATTTAGAAAAATTATGAGAAATGATTTTGCATGTTTTTAAAGGGAGTTTGAAACTAAAATTTATATTTAAAGATATTTTGAAGACAAAACAAAATTATAGTTTATTAATGGGATTATTATTATTAGAATTCATTTCTATCTAGGCTCATTCTTTTTTATTTCAGTTTTAAATTTGATAATTTTACTTAAACTTGCCAAGGTTAACATTTCCAACATTTTTCACCTTATATTTTCGTTTTTCACCATCTATCAAAGTAGTTTTATTTTCGGTTAACAATAACACCACTGACATTTATCAGTGTAACTTTTTTAAATTAAATTCATAGAATTATTTTCAAGAAGAATCATTTTATATTTAAAGTTATATTTTATAGACAAAACAAAATTATATTTTATTAATGGGATTACTGCATTACATAGTAATTTATCTTATACTTATTTATTTGTCCTCGCATAGAAATTCAAATAAACCAAATAAAGACTAAAACAATAGTTTTAGACAAAAAAAAAACAAAACTAAAAGTAAAAGACAATAGATAGGAAATACACATAACTGCAAATCTGAACGCTATTAGTCCCTATTCAGGGAAGGCCACCATAACTATCTGTATATGCTAATTAGTGTAAATTATTGTTTATCAAGCCATTAAATGCATTTTGAATTGTAACATAGTAAAGAGAAAGCTGAAAAGTGGCATATTGTGAGTATTACTTATTTTTTCCAGATACAGTCACAATAGCTGATGGAGAGCCCACAAGCATACGGGCGTGTGTGTGTGTGTTTGAAAGCCTAACCTTTCAATGAATCTCTTAAATGTCATGTGTAGACTACTGGAGAGGACTCTCTTTAGCGCAGCTCTCCAGAGGACTGCTCCTGTTTTTATAACCCTGCACCCAGGACCTTCTGAAATCAGCCCTGCTCCACAAAGAATCTGCTTGTGATTATCAAGCAAATACCAGAGTCTTTGTGTAAGAAAAATGACTGCTTCTGTGCAAGACAAAAGACTGATACGAAATAAATGCACTGTACATACTCAAATCATCTACAACCTTGCAGTTCTAAATCATTTTAAAAAGCTATGCAACAGTACTGTGAGTGGAAATAGGTTGCTGACTTGTTAAAAATGCTTTTATTTACTTGTACTCTCAGAAACAAAAGGTACAAACACTGAGTTGGTACCATTTCAAAAGGTAAATCTATGTACCTTATTTACCCCTAAAAGGTGAATATTGGTACCTCAAGTAAACAAACAAGTATTTTAATGGTTAGCCTAATGGTTTAACATACATTAGTAACTTTTGAAAAGGTACTCCCCCAGTGGTGGTGTTTGTAGCTTTTTTTTTTTTTTTTTTTCCCTTGAGAGTGTAGGCTGCTAAAAGCTTAGGAAATGTACTTGTTGTCTTACTATCCTTTCAGGTAATGACTTTGCATGCTGTGTTTATGCATAAAATAAATGGACTTCTGAAGTAGCATAATGATCTACAACAAAATAGAGAAAGCTTTGGTTCAAAAACAACAAAACACCACAGTTACACTATTATTGTAATTTGAAAGGCTCTGATAACATGCCTGTGAATTTTTTCAGACAGAGTAAAATCAAAGGACGTGTTAAAGATGGTTTACCAGTGAGTTGAAATAAACTTTGACAATTTTGTTTGTGATCATGTCTAAATATATACTAAAAAGCAAAACCTAATAAAAGCATGAAAACGCTTTTTGCAGCAACTAGGGACTGTGCAACCCTGTATGCACGTATGCGTATATATATTATATATTAGGGGTGTGACGAGACACTTATCCCACGAGACGAGACACAAGACTGGGTTCACAAGAACAAGACGAGACGAGATTTTTAAACTTTTCTTAAGAAATCCTCAGTGATAGGGATAATAGTCTTTTATTCAACTGAAAAAGACAAAATGCAAAATGCAAAAAAAAAAAAAAAAAATGTAGGTGCATTTTGAACTTCATGAAATTAAACTTCCATTTTAATTAATTATATGCAGTAATAACATTTTAAACAAGAGCTTCACGATTCTGGATAAATTGAGAATCCCAGTTGTTTTTAATAAATTGGAGACCATGATTCTCTCACAATTCTGGAGAAAAAAAAAAAAAAAAGATTAGAAAACTAATGTAATTTACTAGTGGTTCTGACAAACAGTTCATTGTTTAAGTCTTTTTTAAAAACATATTCACTTAAAAAAAAAAATAATAAAATAAAATAAAATAAAAAAAAAACAACAACATTCAAAGGAGTCAGTATCTCACTTCATTAAGACTTGTTTGACCATTGGAATCTCCTGAATGAATGATTCAACGACATACTTTTTTTTTTAAACAAGCAGTTGTCGCCACCTCCTGGCGGAAGAGGATAAGCGTTACTATACGTACAAGTGTTAAGATAGTTTCGTTTTGATCGCTACTGTAGACAGTAAGTGTTTATACCCAAACTATACACTTTTATCCCAGTACTTCTGTTATTTAAATGTCTGTAGCACAGAAATAATGATTATAATGTGGTTGAAAAGACTGTTTGTGTTGCTCTTTCTGCGTTCACATTTACTCCGACCCTCTGATTCATTAACATGGGCAGCGATAAAACACACTCACGTTCTCACGCTCCACTGACACTCGTGATGTGAAACAGTCCTAATAGACATAGCTAAATCGTTGTCATTCAGGAATAGGATCACGTGGGTGTTTGAATCGAGATCTCAGTATTTTAAGGATTAATCGTGCAGCTCTAATGTAAACACTGCAAAATGTTTTACAAGGACATCATCACGAGATCTCTCATATTATATATATATATATATATATATATATATATATATATATATATATATATATATATATATATATATATATATATATATATATATATATAACACACACACACACATATACATATATATACACACATGCATGCAAATATTTATTGTATTTATTTAAGTGGTGAAATAAAACTAATTGGCACAAGTGGAGAAACTCTGGCATTACATAATGATAATGTAATGCCACCCCCACCAGAGAGTATTAATCTGCCTCCCTTCTTTGGATTTTAAATGCCTTTGCGGAGTTTGCTTAATTAACAAAAGAAATGTGTTTTCACAATTGTGTATTATTTTATATAGAAATAAATGTGTAGAATTTAGAGGTGAAAATTGTTTACCAAAGAGTTATGAAAATACACTGAAAATACATATACAGGGTTCCCACACCTTGGTTAACTTCAAATTCAAGGACCTTTCAAAGACTTTTTCAGGTCCAATACCCTCAAACTCAAGGACTTAATGTGGGGACACATTTCAAGTGAGAGCAAGGTTACATCATGTTACCTTGTAAGATACATTGTTACAGTTTTCATGTGTCAAATACAACTATGCAATAAAGCTGCTTTTTTTTTTTTGCATTTATGACAGAGATCTGATATTCTATTTGTCGTACTTTTGTTTTGCATAAAACCTGGCCAAGTGATGGTCCTTTTGATCTCTGGCAAGCCATTCTTTGTAATCTTTATTATTATAATTAAAAAGCCCTCAAAGTAGCGCAATGACCATATCCCACATCAAAACTCAAAATATTTTACCCTTGTGCAGACTGATCATAAACGCACCTAAAAGGCTTTCTACCAGTCACCATAACAAAATGTGCTCATATCTGATCTTGTAAGATGTGCTCCCTTTATACAGAGTATGTGTGACCGCGAAATTGAAAGTGAACAGCCGCTCATTCAAAAAGATTTAAATACTCCGCATAGTGGCTCCCTGATGCACGAAATTATATGCAATATTAGAATGATTGTGTGAGCATGTTGTAATGGCCCGAAATTTAGCAGGAGCGGGATCAAGAAAACAGTCCCGCGCAGGGCTTTGATACAAAAAAAAAGCTCACAATGAATGGCGACTGTAGAGAGCAAAAGCCGAATCCCAGACATTTTGGATGCTAGAAATCCAGTCTGGATTTCAAGGACCCGTATCCATGTATGCTTATTTTTAAAAACTTTCCAGGGCCTTGAAAACATTTTTTCAGATTCACAAACTTTCAAGGATTTCAAGGACTCGTGGGAACCCTGATTATAGGTTTGTAAACATTAGAGATACACGCATCATGTTTTCAGAAATCCCGGGAGAGATAGCCTTTACGGCTAGAGAATTACATGGACACAGTACAAAATAGATAGATTTAAAAAGATTATAGATTATATTGATTAGATGTCATTTTCACAATGTTCTCCGCATATTACAAGAGCTTTTCACCCAGGGATAAGCACTGTTATTCAACAAAATTGATGTTAGATGGTAGGATAGTCTTACAGATCCGAAATAGGGATGAAGTTTTTGTGGGCAGTTCAAGTTCACCGAGCGGTCTGTGGAGCCATGGAATAAAAGAATTTAAAAGAATTTAAAAGAATTAAAAAAAAAAAGGTAAATTTGATTTTATATTTCAAAATTCTGACTTTATTCTCGCAATTCCGAGATTATATCTCACAATTCTATTAAGGAAAAACAGCTCGTCATTCTCTCTTTTCCCCTCGGCTTAGTTTTTAATCCCACACTTCTGGGGAGCCGTCAGAAGGCACAACATTTTTTTTTTTATCTTATACCATGGATTTTACACGTTTACCTCCACTTCTTACAGTGTTTTTCTGCAATCACTGTGCGCGCGCAGCTGCAAGTGACATAACTGTGACGACGACGAAAATTGGTTTAAACATGCATGTTTGTGCAGGTAGCTAATATTTTAATAATTTTAAATGTTTTTAAAAGAATGAACATGTGTCAAATGAATAAAAATGCAGGGGGCATGGCACTTTAAAGCATAAATTTGCCCCTGCACTTTTTCATTGGACAAGTGTGTTTACGTTTATTAAAATATTAGCTATAGTATTCTACGCCCATGGCCACAGTATAGAAAAATCAATCAGAATTACCTTGGTGAGTTTTGCACGACCAAATTTTCTTCAGAAAATCTTTTCATGCATATCATAGCATACGCATTACACATCTTGCGTTTTTGCCTCCAGAAATAAAAAACACTTCTGCTGTTGACACGTCTATGTGTAGCATTTTTATATAGCGCACAAATCACACGATTGATTTTTTTCCTGATCCTCCTTTAATTTCAGGAGAGTAGGTTTCCTTAAAACTTCTTACAAGAAAACAACAGATATTTGTGACCAGGAGGTGAAGCTCTCATAAACACAAAGAATGTGTAAACTGATTGGATTTTGATTTATCAAATACATCAGAGCAAAATAAGAAGCCAGCTGCCTCATATAGAGGCACGCACTAAAAATTCTCATCGCTTCCCTCAACTTTTTAGTTTTTGATTTGGTTTGCTCTGATTGTCTTGTCCTCTGTCCATGCCATAAAAATACAATTAAAGATTGAAAGGCCGATACAAGCTCAGCGGTTCATAAAAAAAAAAAGCTATTTGCTTAGGAACACCCGTGGTAAATTCTTTCAAGCTGCTCACAGGGCATCACACATCATCAATAATGTTGAGAACAGTACTAAACATAATATCTAATACTCTGAAAGAAGTTGCACTGCTTCAGCATGCTGCATTTCAATGCAAAACCAAGCAATTGTTCACTTAAACCTATAATCCAACCAAACATCGTCATAGTGGTCCATAATGCTGAATCAGGTAAAATATGATTATATAGCAGCATGGAGGAGTAATTAGCATTTGAATGTGACTCTTTAAATGTAGAATAATTAATGCATCCCTATCTGAGCCTATACATTCTACTCTTTACAAACTGCCCTGTGCATACTGCATTCAGAACTAATTTTGTGAGCATGTTTGTGCTATCAGAGGACACAACTGATTCTTGGTGAACTACCTCCTATGTGTGTCGTCTTATTGCATTAGTGCCAATTTTCTACAAGGTATGATATGCATAAGCCTTTTATATGTGAAACCATTCATCATTTCATCATTTCAGCTGATAAAGTAAAGTATCTGTGAAGCAGAATTGGCAAATGTAAACCTCTACGGGACTTTCTGCTACTGTAATCTCTTCAGTTTCCGCAAGCATGGTTTCTGAATCACCATACTAGATTTCTTACACGACTTCTGCCAATAGCTGAAGTGAGCACCCCAGTGCCAGATGACTCTCTCATATGCTGATCCAGCACTTCACCGGATTTTCTTCTGTCCCTTCAGGAAGTGACATTTAAGTATGCTGTGTTTTCCTCTGCATTTTCAACTTTCTCATGGGCTTGTGCGCTTATCCCCTTATCCCTTATCCATTAAATTACTCTTTCATGTGTGTATTGAACACAGCAGCAACTGTTAAACTCGCAATGGCTGACACTGAATAACCACAGCATGTCTGAAATAATTACTCAACAGCTATAAACAAGAAACAGGAGTGTCAATTTATTAAGTGTTAGAATTTTGACCAAACTTATGTTAGCAAACAGAGATTTTGGCTTATATTCAATATGATTTTATAAAACAGCAAGTCTTTCTTTCTTTCGTAATAATACTTTTATTTATTATGCATTAAATTGATTAAAAGAGACAAAGACATGTATAATGTTCTAAAAGACTTCTATTTCAAATACTTAAAATTTACAGAATCTGGAAGATACATCAAAAATATATTAAGTAGCACAACTGTTTTCAATATTGATAATGATGATATGTGTCTCTTGAGCAGCAAATCAGCATTTTATAATGATTTCTGAAGGATCATGTGACATTGACGTCTGGAGTAATGATGCTGAAAATTCAGTGCTGCATCACTGGAATAAATTATATTTTTTTGAATATTTTCAAATAGAAAATAGATATTTTAAATTATAATATTACCATTTCACTGTATTTTTGATCAAGTAAATGCCAGTGATGGCATTTACTTGATCAAAAATACAGCCAATTTTGTTGTATGTTTTTGTCATTTTTGTCAGAGGTTTTTTGTTGTTGTTGTTGTTGTTGCTGTTTGTTTGTTGTTTACATTGTACAGTACCAGTCAAAAATTCTCTTTAAAAAAAGATTTTTAATGTTTTTAAAAAGGTCTCTTCTGCTCACCAAGCCTGCATTTATTTGATCCAAAGTACAGCAAATGCAATACATTTTTGAAATACTTTTACCATTTAAAATTATTGTTTTCTATTTAAATACATTTTAAAATGTAATTTATTCCTGTGATTTCAAGATTAATTTTTAGCATCATTACCCCAGTCACATGACCCTTCAGAAATCATTGTAATATACTTATTTACTGCTCAAAAAAACATTTATTATTATTATTATTATTATTGTTGATGTTGTTGTTGTTGTTGTTTTTGAAAACAGCTGAGTGAAATTTTTTAGGTTTCTTTGATAAATAAAAAAGTTCAGAAGAACAGCAATTATCTAAAATAGAAATCTTTTGTAACATTATAAATTTCTTTATCAACACTTCTGATGAATTTAAAGCATCCTTGCTAAATAAAAGTCTTAATTTCTATAATTAGCTTGATCACAGGAATAAATTACATTTTAAAGTATATTCAAATAGAAAGCAGTTATTTTAATAAGCAAAAATATTTCATAATATTACTGCTTTTGCTGTATTTTGGATCAAATAAATGCAGGTTTGGTGAGAAGAGAATTCTACATTAAAAATTTACTGTTCAAAAACTTTTGACTGGTAGTATATATATATATATATATATATATATATATATATATATACATATAGTTCACACTAATTTTTATTTCACTTTTGGTTCAGTTTAATTTAGAACATCAATCCAAACTATAAGATGTGAAATATTGCCTTGGTAACTAGCTGAAATAAATGGAACTTATAGGCGCTTATGTGTGTGTATATACTTCAGTTAACATTTAATTTATTTCAAGTAACAAAAATGTTTTGTTTTAGTTACTATAATAACCATGATAAATGCAGCCTTTATGAGCATAAGAGAACTTCAAAAACATTTAAAAAAATAAATAAATAAATACAAAATTGAACAGCAGTGTACAATCACAGTTAATGGTTCAGCAACATCAAGTGAGTCCTGATTCCCAAGAGCATGTAAAACTTATATAATAATTGATTTTTAGAATCTAATGCTGTATTAGATAAAGCATATAAAATGTCTTGAAGATCCAGGGTCAGGTATTGGGAAACCTGATAAGCAGTTAAAAGCCGGACGTGGTGTTTAGTGTGCTGATATCATAGGATTGGATTTCTATCAGTGGACTGGGCTGACGCTGACAGAGGTAGTCTTCAGGCAGCGTGTAAATGGAGATGTCAGAGATCAATGACAGGGATGAGCAGACATTTCACAGGATGGTCACTAAATGCCACCAAAGTACAGCCTCAAAAAATTGCCACCGAATTGAAGCGGCACCTCTCTGACCCGAACTCAAAAACTTTATGTTGTGCGCTTTACAAAGCTAAAATTTACGGCAGGGCTGTTTTTCTGAACCCATTCAAGGTCACTGTACCAAACCTAGACCCTTGAATAATGGGAAACAGTGAAATGTTTCCTACATATATATAGGTTTACTCTTGAAGAAGACCTTCAACCTACAATGTCTTTATAGCCTCCAAGATTATGTCTTCTAGACCAAGTGCACAAAGTGCTGCAAACATTACTCACTCACAATTACCTCATTTGCAAGAAGATAATGCTGTCATATAAACTGAACATCAGAAGAATGGTCTCATGAACAATATGACATTAAATACCCTTCTCATGCGTGAAAACAAACAACAGAACAGGAACCATATGTGCACATTTCTTTGCACGTAATTCCTTAATTAATTTTAATAATTCTAAAACTTCTAGCACGCAAAGCAAAATGGTTTCTGATTAAATAAATTATGATCTTGCATGCATGTACAGTAATTATGTCTGTTAAGAAGGTTACTGCAGAAACAGAGTGTGAAGTCCACATTTCTATTAGTACAACTGCATGCTGCATAATGGACTCTAAAAGTAGGTACTACACAATGTTTAGACTCCAAACAAGAAAAATTATGAATGCACCAAGTGTTTATGTACTGTAAATGTACAGTGGGGTCCAAAAGTCTGACATTATGCTGATAATATCATTCCAAATGGTAACATTTTACTAGTGGTCAGACTACTATATAACATATTAGTTTACTACAGTGCAGATGTGAACATGGTTGTGATTGTAATAATTTACTGTATTCAGTAACGTTTAATAAGTTGACAACTATTGGAGATAATAGGGAACGTTTTTGCTTTAAAGGAATAGTTCACCTTAATATGAAAATTTGCTGAAATGTACTCACCCTCAGGTTATCCAAGGCGTAGATGAGTTTGTTTCTTCATCAGAACAGATTTGGAGAAATTCAGCTTTGCATCACTTGCTCACCAAAGTGAATGGGTGCCATCAGAATGAGAGTTCAAACACCTAATAAAAATGTCACAAGCAATCCACATGACACCAGTCCACCAATTAACATATTTTGAAACAAAAAGCTGTGTTTGTAAGAAACAAATTCATCTTTAAGGCCTTTTAACTTAAACTATTGTAATGCTATACCTGTAAACTTCATCACAAAAGAATGTAAAATATAAGTTTATAAAGTGAGATCTGAAAATCTGACCTTGAAGAAATTTTCTTGATGAAATATTTCCCCTGGTCTCACTGCAGGTGATGCAAACAAAAGAAAAATTGCTGAGTGGCAGCGAGTTACAGCGGCTGTCAACACATATACTTCAACACACCAAACAGTTACTGAGATGAAAACAAATGGGCCGATCTAAAAGTTGTTGACTGAGGAAGTATTGGCAATATGAAAAGCTTTTACAGAATGTCAATAACAGCTGTGCAACACAGCAAGATGAAAAAGGGTTTACATGACATGCGTCACACTGATGGAAATCAAAAAAAAAAAAAAGTGCATTGCATGAGCTTATGATTTTATTCAGTAACTAAAGTGAGCATACAGTGTTTCTTCTCTTTTTTATTAAACATATGCATGCATTATTTACATCCTGTCAGCATGCACATATACTACTAAATTAGATTATATACAAAACAGTATATTTTGAGAACACTGTTGTGTTTTTGAGCTCAACTGAAGTGCTCTGTTCTTGGAAACTGCTAAATCTAGTGCTGTTGTGAGCCAGTTGAAGGATTATACCTTTCCATTGTTACTATGACACCATAAAATTAATCTGACACTGTAAAATTAACATTAATTCTTCCTGTAATGGAAAGAAAAGGAATTTTCTCCTGAACGCTGAACTAGGATTTATGGCCAGTGATGAATGTAACTTAGCAGGCCAAACGTATGTGAAATAATGAGTCAAACACTCAGTAATTTACTAAAAGAGGGCAACTAATCCAGACGTCTGGAGTTAGCTTCTAGAAGAAAAGAATAGAGTATAAACACAAACAGCCTCGGGCTGCTATGCATTTTTAGCCGTTTCGTTTAACTAGCACTACTCTAAAAGTTTGCGATTTGATATCCAAGCAAAGTACTGACAAATGTATCCACACAGAGCTGGTTTGTGACAGGGTTGCATTAAAACAAATGGGTTCATGTAATCACAGGTTTCACTCACGGATAACCATTTGTGCTGCTTTGTGCTGCATTAGCTAATGGCTAACGCTGGCACAACTTTGAAAGTTTGTTTTGAAGGCTTTTATTGTTCAGGGTCTCTGGGACCGCAAACAATGAGGAAGTAAAATCAATCTCAGCAAAACATGAGGGTTGAAAGTTTTGTTAGCGTCTACAGAGGGCTGCTATAAATGAGCATTCAGACCTTCCATGTAAACTAAAATATGCTAATAAAGCGATTTGTCTAATACGTTCGTGGTTTGGTCTTAAAACAGTTCATATGACTGCCTTACCTATGTTTTTCCTTCTACAGTCGCTGCTCGGCTCAACCTTGGCTTCCTGTGAGCTTCTCTGTTTCAGTCCCTCATTTCGTTCTGCTTCCATCTGACCACATGACAGTTGGCTTTAATCAGCATAATCTCAATTTTAATTCCCTTCCCATTAACCTTCTGCTATCATTTGTTTTACCATTACAGACTCGCTTAATTGCTTTCAGGACTAAATTAGAGTTTATTTTCAAATCATAGCCAAGATAGCTTTTGTTAATTAGCGGTTTGGTATTTTCCTCACAGCTTGCAGATTGGCCCAGAGGTTTTGAGCAAAGCCTGAAGTGGGTTATCTGAGAGATGGATTTACTTGGTGAAATTCGGAGATGTTGACAATTTCACACAGATGGAACTGAGGCCTTTTAAAGGAATAGTTCACCCAAAAATGTATTTCGAAACTAGCATTTTTTTTTTTTTTTTTTTAACTAACCCTAATGGACTTAATATCCACCTTTTCACTGAGTGAGTAACCGATGAGCGCAGCCATGTTGGATTCTAACTTCCATTTGGGTGCTCTCCTGTTCTGGACTCCATAGGAATCCATATTAAAACGGGGTACAATGATCGACTTAATTAAACTAAAACTTTTTCAGTATGACTAAATATAAAAATGTGCGCAGGTTGCTGTGTGCTAATTTGACTAGAAACACCAGAGACTGGAAATGTAAAGCATATTTGGTTATGAGGCGGACGAGACTTCCGTGTTGGAAAAAGGTGGATAGAGGGTTTGCACTTAAATCACGATTTGGTCAGTTACCTGGATACACGGCCATACTTGCTATACTCGGATGTAAACAACAGCATGGATTGCACTGTTAAAATACTACTGAATATGTTTTTCTGCTAATTTATGCTGTCTAAACCACGGAAAAAACGCGTGGAACCTACTAAATCATATATAGAAGGACTTAGGTAGCAGGAAAGGGTGCAATATTTTGACAAACTAAAGTTGACAGGTGGTAAATATACATATGAGCGGTATTAATTAAAATATTAGTCTAATATTTCAACAACCTGACCAGAAATGAGACCGGAAGCCAGACCCATAAAATCTGCAAATGGCCACACCCGTTTTTACAGCAAAAATAAGGTGGATAAAAGACAGGTACTGCTTCTCTCCATAGGCGGGGCTAAGGAGTCACAAGCACATGAAGCTTTTGCATAGCGATCGTCTACAAGCTGTGACGTTGACATAAAACAGGAACAAAAACTTTATTGACTTAAATTAACTATGGCTAAAAATCAGATCAAGCCATGTACAGTTGAAATCAAAAGTTTACATACACCTTGTAGAATCTGCAAAATGTTAATTATTTTACCAAAATAAAAAATAAACATGCATTTTGTATGATCCCTCTTATTTAATACTTACCTGCATAAGATATTTCACATAAAATACATTTACATATAGTCCACAAGACAAAATAATAGTTGAATTAAAAAAAAAAAATGACCCTGTTCAAAAGTTTACATGCACTTGATTCTTAATACAGCTTGTTTGTCCTGAAAAGTAAAACTGTTCTTCAGAAAAGTCCTTCAGGTCCCACAGATTCTTTGTTTTTTCAGCATTTTTCTGTATTTAAACCCTTTCCAACAATGACTGTATGAGGGACTCATATCCAACTATTACAGAAGGTTCAAACACTCACTGATCCTTCAGAAGGAAAAAAATATGCATTAAGAGCCAGGGGTGTAAACTTTTGAACGTGGATGTGTATATTTTTCTTATTTGCCTAAATATAATTTTTTTTCATTCAGTACTTTACATCAGAAGCTACAGAAGATACTTACATCCCCAGAAAACAAAATAAATTTACCCTGATCTTCAAATTCAGAAAGTTTTCACCCCACGGCTATTAATGCATCGTAACCCGAATGAAGCACGTTGATAGGCGTGCTCTTGATTTCGTTCTGGTTGTCTGGTTGATGCATGCACATGCTCTTCCTGGAGAAGTGCCCATACAAGGAATTCCATCCTTTATGATGTCATACAGGCCATACTCAAAGAAAAGAAACTTTCTGAAACTAATAATATCCCTGAAGGAGTGTCTTAGGCACAGAAATACTCCATCATACGTCCAACACGTTTTTTTTAGACTTTGGCCATGCTTAGCACGAGAATCCAGCTCTTTAACAGTGTAAATAAGTCAGAATGCATGAAATATCGTTAGACATCCCCTTTCATTTGGAAAAGACCTGTTTGGACGTTCTACCTAGCATTTTTTGTGTGTGTGTTTCACAGAAGAAATAAAATAATACAGCTTAAAACAATGAATCTATATCTGCCCTTTAAGACAAAAGACCGGGGGAATCTTAAACATCGAATGTTTTATAGTCTGTACCACAAATAGCTATAACTTCTTACAGCAGCACTGCAGAGACTTTGTTTAGCAGATAAAATGTGCAGGCAGCTGAGAAGAAAGACTTTAATCCCACAAAATAAACAGTCTAATCGATTTTTTACTCCCCCTTGAAGTGGCTCCCATGAAGTATACTCATACCTGCTGGATAATCAATCAGCTTCACAATTTACACTTTGCTTTGCATTTCTGTGAGGATATTGGGTTATGAATAGATTTTAAACTGCTGTCCAATAGATGCTGGCCTGAGGTTGAAACACTCATTGATCTGATGGCGAACAAAGGCCGCATGTCACTTCCTGTAACAATAGCTTGTCTTGCACAGGCATATTACTACGTTCTGGCTGCTAAGACATGCATAGATACTAATTTGTATATTTTTGATACAGCGGTTTGTTCTAGCCTTACAATTTGATTGGCCTGTCTGTGTTCCCAGAGTGTTGCTATAACATTTTCACAGTTTGTTTGTATCACCCTTTCATGCCTGTGTTGTGGAGACCTTTTAGCAAGTTTCACTGAAATTTTTGAATGCAGTCATTGAATATTTAATTCAAATTAAATCATTAAAAAACACTGGAAACCAAAGTGTCTTTATGAGTAAGTCATTTACACAATAGATTCATTCAACACTGATCCATTTAAAGGTACTTTCTTTATGAATGAGTCACTGAATCATTCACAATGGATTGGTTCAAAAATGGTTTCTCAGAGATGAATCAGAGAGTTCATTCTGATGCAAAAATTAAAAAAAGAAAATTACAATATTGTGACTAAAACTTATGTCTGGAGCTGTTGTACAGTATAAAGGCAATTTCGCACTAGCAATCATACTGTTGACACAATAAATAAAGTTTTGTTTTTCCAAATATTAATGTATGTGGTTACTTGAAGCAACAAAATTTAAATTTCACATGTGATCAGAGTATTTGTTTTTTATTGTACATCACTTTTAACGAAACAATGATTCTATCAAATTATGAATAAGTGTGAATATATAATTTAATTATGCATATTTATTACATAAATGCTAGCTATAGAGTTGCCACAAGACAGTCTGCCGTTTTATTCTGATAATGCTTGAAATTAATTTCCATGAAGAAAAACTCCATGAAAAACCATTCATTTCATTCTTTTTTTTTCTTTTACATAACACAAAATGTTCTTTTTTAAATGTTATTTTTTCTTTAAAAATAAATGAATAAATAAATTAAAAAAAATTTAACTACAAACTTTTGAGAACTGTTCATTGAAAGCAAAATAAAGTAATATATTAAATAAATTAAGGTGTGATAAGTACGTTTTAAAAGAGTTTAATTTCTAAAAGTTCACAGGACCAAAAGTGTTCATAGTTGATGATACACCCATTAACAGAGAAATATTACTTGCATAAAAAAAAAAAAAAAAAAAAAAATTAAGAGTGAAAAAAGGATAGAAAAAGACAAAGTCTGAAAGAGAGAGCCGGACAGAGAGAACAAAAATATCATTATTAACAGCTGCATTTAGAGGTTTGCAAGGTCAGTCGACAGAGCAACAAAATCCTGTTTCACCGCCTCCACTCACTAAATTACAACTGCTGGAACGTTTGGTAAAATAATGAATTTTTGCAATTTACTCAGGCAGGCTGAAACCTGCAATTTTTCTCTCTCATTTTCGTAAAATACTGTCATTACAGTTTTCATTTGTAGATAAAATCGATAATGGCTTAAACAGGGGAATTAAAACCACTCTTCTTCCTAGTGGAGTAGGACAAATGTGAAGGGTTTAATTACTGTATGATGTTTTTGTGCTATTTTAAATAAATAAATAAATATAAAACCATTACGACAGAGAAATTATCGCTTAGTATAGTATAAGCTCTGTCTCTTATCATCTCAAACAAATCACTTATTTTAAAATAATGCTTTAAAATGCGTTGAGCTGTTCTGTATGTCAGGTGCAAACTCGTATTAACAGAAAAGCATTGCCTCCAGGAAGATGAATGTGATTTGAATTACAAAATGCTTGATCATTTGATTGCACACGAATTTGCCCTTGTGTATTTGTGTAATTAAAGCATGTAATGCCGCATGCATGAGGTGTTTGAATGTGAAAGTGTGCAGGAGCATGCGCATCTGCCTTAATGTATGTGTGTGTGGATGCAGTGAGTGTGTGAGAATGAATCCACAGACAGAGGCTGATAAAAGGATGTATAGAGGACAGCCTGAGTGTGATTGAATGACAGTTTATGCTGCTATGATAAGCCTCATTTATAATGGCTGCCCAAATGGGGCCCCTGGGCCCTCCCGCCTTCAAAAGAGACCCCATCATTACAGACTGACTGATGACAGGACGGGCCGAGCAGACATCATCCTCTTCATTTTAGATTTATGATACGGTGGAGTCACTCATTCTTCTGTCTCCTCTGATGAAGGGAAAGCACATAGATGATATTCATGGAAGGAGCTTAGAATTTCAATTTACAGAACAAAAGGACCAGGTACTGGTATCTGAATTTATATCAGTCTGATTATTGATGCATACACTGTGTTTATGTGTGTTTGTGTGTAGATACCAATTACATATTTGTGGAAACGTGATGAGTAATATTGAGCAATATTAAAGTTCTTCAATCAATCAGTCAATCTTCAACTTAAGATCAATAGCTTAAAAATAGCTTAAAATAGCAAAATCAACTTAAAATAGCATTTTTAATGCTACAGATGCATTTAGGCAGCACAACATTCTAAAGTCCATTAAGACAAATGGATATAGTGTATTGGTAAACAATACATATATATGCATTGAGGCAATAATCAGACATGCTCTTCTAAACTTGTTCCCTCTTTCATACTGGAAGTTCCAATTAATTTTATTGGATCAGTTTGAATCATATTGTTTATATGTAAATGACTTGGTTCATGTAAACAAGCCCCTGCATTGTCTTGTTTGAAGCAAAATGTTTTGCGTACTCTGTTGTTCATTACTTTTTTTCACTTTATTATATAATTAGCTGTTTTCCTAATTAAAATCTTTTTTTTTTTAATTTGGACGGTTTTCTCTAGCAGTGGCTTTATATGTTGATTTAAAACATCTAATTCAAATGTAAAAAATTCTTTTTTTTTTTTCTTTTTTTTTTTTTTTGTACAGCGTAGTAAACAAGGGAAAAATTCATAAAATAATTAGTTAAGGAAACTGTTCTCAGAAGAAGGGTATTTTTTCCATCAGTGACAGGCTGGGGCAAGTTGTCACATGTTTTAAAATTGTGTTGAGTAAACTGGGATGATAGAAATTGATGGAAACAATGAAAATATACCCACCTCGAGAAATAATCACTGCAGTGAAAAGTGTAACAACTTGCCCCATACACCATTCACTTATTTCATATATTATATATACAGTACACTGATGTTCAAAAGTTGGGGTTCAGTAAGATTTGTAATTTTAAATTTTTTTTTAAGAAGTCTCTTTTGCACATCAAGGCTGCATTTATTTGACCAAAAATACAGGGGGAAAAACAGTAATATTGTGAAATATTATTTGAATTTAAAATAATGGTTTTCTATTTTAATAGGCTTTAAAATATAATTTATTTCTGTGAAGCAAAGCTGAATTTTCAGCATCATTACTTCAGTCTTCAGTGTCACATGATCCTTCAGAAATCATTCTAATATCATATTATCAATTTTGAAAATCATTGTGATGCTTTTTATTTTTTGGAACCTGTGATACTTTTTTCAGAATTTTTTGATGCATTTATTCAAAATAGAAACCTTTTGTAACAATATACACTACTGTTCTAAACTTTGGGGACAGTAAACTTTTTCCTTAAGAAATTAATACTTTTATTCAGCAAGGATGTGTTAAATTGATGATGGTAAAGTGACAGTAGAGACTTCTAGTCATATTAAGATTTCTATTTTGAATAAATGCTGTTATTTTTAACTCTTGATTTATCAAAAAAAAAAAAAAAAAAAAAAAAAATCTTGAAAAAAGTATTACAGGTTCCAAAAAATATGAAGCACCACAACTGTTTCCAACATTGATAAATCAGCATATTATAATGATTTCTGAAGGATCATGATACATTGAAGACTGAAGTAATGATGCTGAAAAATCAGCTTTGCATCACAGGAATAAATTACATTTTAAAGTACATTAAAATATATAACCGGTATTTTGAATTGTAATAATATTTCACAATATTATGTTTTTTTCTGTATTTTTGATCAAATAAATGCAGAGGAGTATAAGAGACTTCTCTAAAAACATTAAAAATCTTACTGATCCAAAACTTTTGACTCACCTTAATGACTTAATAACCACATTTGTAAATAAAGCCATAGGTTTATTTTATCTAGCTACTTTACAATTTCACAGCGAGTATTTGCAGGCTCACCTCATCACACAGAACATCAATGATTCACAAAACAACCTGTTTAATTCACTCACGCTGCAAACAACATATTTAATCATGCAGAGAAATGTGTTAATTGCAGTGGACAAGCTTTATTGACCCTTTCTGTTATAATCTGACTGTGAGGTTTTGTTCTATTATACGTCTGTTCTGAGATCAAAGGTTTAGGATATGTTGTTAGAAAACACCAATTAACTGCCTCTTCTGTTTTGGAAAATTCAACAATTCCTGTTAACAAATCAGATTTCTGTTTCTGCAACTTCACTAATGCCGTTCAATGCAAATCAGTGCTATTGGCCTTAATATGTCTTCACTTAACAAAAGAGGATCGTGCAAAGTTGTAATTAAAAATGTTTTACACCACATTTGTGTTTATATTACCACTTTTAGTGTTATCTCATATTTTGTGCAAAGCAACGGTTGGTTTGTTTCAGAAAACAGCTTTTGGATTTACA
This sequence comes from Cirrhinus mrigala, assembly GCA_036247105.1. Classification (NCBI taxonomy): domain Eukaryota; kingdom Metazoa; phylum Chordata; class Actinopteri; order Cypriniformes; family Cyprinidae; genus Cirrhinus; species Cirrhinus mrigala. The sequence goes on along the minus strand of CM070019.1, from coordinate 31,585,953 downwards.
AGATGTTAATTGATGGACTGGAGTGGTGTGGATTATTTTGATGTTTGATGTTTTTATCAGCTGTTTGGACTCTCATTCTGATGGCACCCATTCACTGCAGAGGATCCATTGGTGAGCAAGTGACATAATGCTACATTTCTTATGAAGTTCTTATAAAGAAACAAACTCATCTATACCTTGGATGGCCTGCGGTGAGTACATTTTCAGCAACACAAGGCCACACATTGAGCTGATTGAACAATTCTAGCTAGCTTGGAGTGCAGTTCCATGCGTGAAGCGACTTGTGGATTGTGTGCTTATTTGTTGCTTGTCTTCTCTCATACAGTTGCGTTTGACACAGTAATTTCACAGCGCTGATCAAAAGAGCCGAGAGCTGTTTAAAGAGACGCCTCTAACTTTGTTTCTCTCTTTTCTCATTTGCACGAGCCTTACAAAGGTTGTTCATTAAAAGGCGAATGCTCGTCTCTGGTGTGTGTGATAATCCGTTTGTGTCCGGATTTCACGCCTGCTATCTGTATCTGCCACGAGTCCACCCGCGCTGATTGAGTTGGTGTGGTTAATCAGATAGGAGCCGCTTGTTTACAATGTGTGTTTAATTGAGATAAATGTGATGGATGTCCTCTCTCTGTGAGTGAGATCTGTGTGAAGTGTCTCTAGTCTCTCTGTTGTTTAGGACTTTAATCTACATGTACATAGACGACACGCTAACCGACACATCTAACATCTACACACTGTAGCATTCACCTCTTCGACACCGTTTATCGCTGGAATTAGAGTAATGAGGAAGAATGGAACAAAGTTAGTTCACTCGGCAGCCATCCTGGTAACATGCACAGACAGTGGTCCATATTTGAAACATCAAAACTGCTTGTCAAGATTATATTTCAAATCAACAAGTGGTAGAATCATAAACAGTGTTGTTTTAGATTTTTTATGCAATATTTGAGCACTTTTGAGTTAGCTTGCATTTTTATATTTTCAGTTTTCACTTTAAGTTTTAGTCATTTAATTTTTCGTTGTCGTTCTTAGTTTTTTTTTCAAATTTTTAAGTAAGTTTTAGAATGTTGTTAGTATTATTTATATAATATTTTAGTATTTCTTAATATTTAAAATTAGCTTTTATTTTTATGTTTTTAGTTTTCATTTTAGTAAATTTGTTATGCTTTTGTCAATTTAACATTCTTTATTTCCAATTTTGGTAATTTTATAAATACAGTAGTGTTGTGTTTTAGCATTTCTTAATATTTTGAATTAGCCTTTATTTTTGTATTTTTTTTTTTCACTTTAGTTTAAGTTTTATTTTTTATTTTTGTTGTTGTTGTTGTTGTTTTTTTTTTTTTTTTTTTTTAGATTTACATCTATCTTTATTTTTTTTTGTTTGTCATTTTAGTAATTGAACTCATTTAACTTATTTAATTCCTTGTCTAGGTATTCCAATCAAAAATGTTGTTTTAGATTTGTAATGCAATATTTAAATATTTATTACAATTTTGAGTTAGCCTTTATCTTTATATTTTCTGTTTGCACTTTAGTTTAATTTTTAGTCATTTCATTTTTCAAGTTTTTGGCATTTTAAGTTTTTGTTTTTTGTATATATGTGTGTGTGTGTGTATATATATATATATATATATATATATATATATATATATATATATATATATATATATATACATATATATATATATATATATATATATATATATATATATATATATATATATATATACATATATATATATATATATATATATATATATATATATATATATATATATACACACACCTTTTTTAATTTCAGGTTTAGTAATTGTATGAATTGAACTTATTTATTTTATTTACATTTTTGTTTAAGTATTAAAATCATAAACAGTGTTGTTTTAGTATTATTTAAACAGTATTTTAGCATTTCTTAATACGTAGAATTAGCCCTTGATTTTATATTTTTAGTTTTAGTAATATATATATATATATATATATATATATATACTTATACTCGTATATATATATTATGTATTATGTTTAAGTATTAGTATAAAAAACTCTGTTGTTTTAGATTTTTTATCTATATTTGAATATTTATTAAAAATTTGAGTTAGTTCTTATTTTTATATTTTCAGTTTTCACTTTAGTTTAAGTGTTAGTCATTTCATTTTTCGTGTTTTTGTCATTTTTAGTTTTAATATATATTTATATATACCTTTAATTCTCTTATTTCAGTTTTAGTAATTTTGTTAATTATTTAAACAGTATTTTAGTATTTCTTGATATTTTAATTTATATTTTGTTGTTATATTTTTTGTTTTCGCTTTAGTTTTAGTAGTTTAATGTTTGTCATTTAATGTTAATGTTTTTAAAGTTTTCAAGTATTTTATTACATTTTCCCATCTTATTTATAATTTCAGCTCAATCTCAATTACCAAAAACATTTTTTAAAATAGTTTCAGTTTTAGTTGACAATAACAAAACAAAACCACAACTCAAATCATGCTAAAAATATTTAGATGCATGTCAAGTGCACATTCTGTAGTAAATAAATTCAAAAAGCTTTTTGAAATCTGTAGAAAAAAAGTCTGTAGAACAGATTTAAATATTATAGAATACGTCAGATTAGAAAATATTAGAATAGAATTAGAGAATATAGATCTAAATACAGAAGAAAAGAACAGAAGTGAACACTATATAATCAGAAAACCAATCAAACAAAACAAAACAAAACAATAGAAGTGTAAAATGAACAGAATAAAACAATATGTAATAGACAGAACAAAATAAGAATGAACAAAACACAATAGAAAAGAACAAACAAGAATATAACAGAGGACTGAAGTGAACAGAGCAAAATAAAATTGATAGAGCAGAACACAACAGAAAAAACTAGATTGTAATAGAAGCAAACAAAAAAGAACAAAACGGAACAGAATATAATAACACAAACAGTACAAACCACAACAGAACAGAACATAAAATAATCAAACAAACAGAACAGAGTGAGTATGAGAAATGTGCGCCTGGTGTGAGCTCGGCTGTCAGTAATCCTTTGTAATTTCATTTCTTTTCCTGATCAGGATGCCAAACCATCAGGCAACCTTGAGCCTATATTAGAATATTAAAAGAGAGGGATTAGAGTATTAACATACCGCTGCACAAATGAATGATGGAGAAAGACAGCGTTAGAGTGGGACAGAGACAGAAACAACAAACAAGACGCTTCTTGAAAAGCTAAACTCTGAATTGCGGTGATACGACTTCTTAATGATACTCAGAAACAGATGAAGAACTTCCTCTCAAACATCCTGCAGCTCGGTTCGGCTCTCTCTCATTACGGAGCCCCTGAGGTCCCCTATGTAGTGCTGAGGTTGACGTGTTTAATTTCGTTGTGTCGTGAGCTTAGAGCTCCATGTCAAGCAGGGTCAGTGTGTGGGCTCCTGGGGGCCACTAACTCCATATGCAAGACTCAGTTGTGCTGAAGTTTGTTGGAAAAGGCTGTAATTAAGGAGTTAGCATACTGTTCAGTGCTGCTGTGGATCTGAGCGCAGGGATGATCTTGTCTCGGTCACCTGTCAAGACTGCGTCTATATGTTTAGACACAGATATTTGTATTAGTATTCATATAGTATTATTATTGACTGGGCAGGTGGAGGCGGTGCGGTCTGAGACAGCACAAATTGACCACTAAGACCCTTAAGGGGGACACATGCTGGACCAGAAGCACCATGCAGCATCACAGGTATGAAAAAGCACAGATATCACACATACACTTAAAAAAAAAAAAAAAAGGTACAAAGCTGTCAGTGGGGCGGTACCCTAATGTACCAAATCTAAAAGGTACATCTTAGCACCTTATTTACCCCTAAATGGTACATTTTAGTACCTTACAGGTACATAGTAGTATTTGTGACAGTTTTGTATTTTTTTTTTCTGAGAGAAAGAAAATAGAATGTATTGTTCTGTAAAAATATATAGTGCAAATTTTTAAAGGGGTCCTGTTATGGTCTTTTACAAAATCTTGATTTTGTTTTGGGGGTGTACTAGAACATGCTTTCATGCTTGGTGGTTCAAAAAATGCATGCATTTCTCCCAGCCTGGCACAAATGGCTTGATTAGTTCTGGGTTTAAAGGACACTCCACTTTTTTTGAAAATAGCTTAGCATAGATAATTGAATCAGATTAGACCGTTAGATTGAATGAGATGCTAACGGTCTAATCTGATTTAATGATCTATGCTAAGCTATTTTCAAAAAAAGTGGAGTGTTCCTTTAATGAAAGCCCGCCTTCCGAAAAACTAAATGTGTTGTGATTAGTGGTTAGCTGTCCCTGCGTTGCGATTGGCGAACAGCTTAGATGGTGTTTCAGTACTGCCACGCCCCTTGACAAAGAAGCAAGTTCTGTGTACAACTGTTAGCGCAAGCTAGATTAAAGTGATTCTTACGCTTTAAATATGGATATTTTTCTTACAAAAACGCATCGATCCGCTACAGGAGGCCTTTATTGACCCCCCCGGAGCCGTGTGAGGCACTTTTTATTATGGATGGATGCACGTTATCGGACTTGTTTTGGACTGATGAAGAGAAACACCCATCTATATCATTCTAAAGCATGGGAGTGCCAGGATAAATTTTAATATAACTCCGATTGCATTCGTCTGAAAGAAGGAAGGCATATACACCTAGGATGCATGGAGGGAGAGTAAATAATACGCTACAGTAGTGTTGGGTCCTATCGTCAGCCTGCGAGATCGCCAATACATGATATTATCGTGCTAATTTATTTAATTATTTACATACTTAGTTTCATTACCCGAAACCAGCTCCAGCACAAGGCTAAGAGCAGCCTAACATTATCAAAGTACGTTATAACTGATTAGCCTAGCCTATTCTAGTGCAAGTTTATGCATTTTAAAAAACATTTGCGTTATAAGTGAAGCCATCTACACTGTATGATGAATACATGCTTCGGCATGTGTTTTGACCCCCTATACTGCACACGTCTGCGGCGCGTTACTGCTCTGAAGCAGCCACTCTAGTCAATGCTTGTGTTTATACCTGCCGCGCTGCAGCTCATTGAAGCGGCTCTCTGCGCTGCATCACTAAAGTTAGGCCAATCCCCCACCTCATCCCTACACAACCCCCAACAATTCAAATTTCAGTAGGCAGGATTTCATTTAATGAAATTCTAATGGACCACATTGTGACATCATTGCATGCGGAAAACAAACGCTGTAGTCCAAAGGAGCCGTTCATTGTAGTTCTTGAAAAGAGATTTTTTTAAAACGAAATATCTTTCTTTGGAGTGGACTTTGAGATTTGCAGCTTTGTAGATCTATTTTATGCTCAAAGATACACACTACACACTGACTAAAATTCAAAAAGTGAAAAAGCATAATAGCACCCCTTTAAGGTAAATCGACATTCTGATCAAATTTGACCAATTTTACCTATTCCAAACCACATCAATCTTAATAAGTACTATTCATTTACATATGTTCAGATTTACAAAATTATTAGGCAGGTTTTCTTTTACAGGTAAAATGGTCCAGAAAGAGATTTAACACACTGAAAAGTCAAAAATGATTAAATGACTATGATGCAATACTATAAAAATTGCAATATTAAGGCACATCTGAATATGAGGGGTTTTTCCACTTCCAATCTAAAAGGCTAAAACAGTGTTTAAACCAAAATAAATGAATATATATATATAAATAAACAATGCAAAAATATATAGATAAATTAATAAACAAAGATTTGTATTTGTGCATTCTTTTTTTCCTTCCTTCCTTTTCATTTTCTTGGTTTGATGTTTTGTACTTGTAGCACATGTGTCAAAGAATATGCACTTGCTGCTAATATTACCCTTAGGCCATTAGGTTCAACCGTGGAGATGTAATTAAAACAGCAACAACTGATTTAAAATAAATCTTTGTATTGAAAATAACTATTGAAATGTTGGCTGGATTTTTTTTTTTTTTTAAGGAAATAAAATTAAATGATTATCAAACAATTGTTCCAATTTTCTTTGTTTGATATCATATCACAATTGCATGAATTTTCACCTCCATTTAAATGAATTGAACAATTTCACCTGACTTTTTGGTTGTCTGTTTGTTTAGTAGGGTGCCCCCTCTAGCCTAAGCAAATTTCCTAGAATACATCACTTTTGAGATCACCATAAACATTTACAATGTTTAAAATTAATCAGTTTGACAGTTCACTCAATCAATGTCAAAATTAACTCCTTGGTGTTGAACACAAGGATAAATAAACAGTTCAGAACAAAGCAGTTCAGTTCTCAGTTCAAAAGATTAATCTGGAAAGTTCAATTCAAAAAGTTCAGTTCAAGAAGTTTGTTTGAAATGTTTTGACTCAAAAGATCCAGTTCGAGGAATCCAAAAATCAATAGATTGTGGAGAAATGACTTAAAATGTCAATCATCACACTGAAATGCATTTCACTTAAATTTTACCATTTTTCTTACATTCTTTCCTTGTTTCTGGTTATTTTACTATTTTGACAGACTCTTCATTAGTCAGTCCCAATCTAAATCAAACGATTCGCGATACAAGCTCCGAAATCCTTATCTGAATCGAATGATTCGTGAACCCGCACTGAAGTCCCTTTCTGAATCAAATGATTCGCGATACACAAAGGTCAGTCGGATCTAAATCAAATTATTTGGCTTCCTGCACTGACAGATTTTTCACTTGGTTTAAAATAAGATGAAAACAAGACGAAGATGAAAACAAGACAAAAAAGTCAGAAAGATTAATTAGAAACTAAGTGATGTCAATGAGTTTATAGGCTTCACATATAGATAGATAGATAGATAGATAGATAGACAGACATCTTTATCTTTAATGAGACTATAATGAAAACTACTGCGTTTGGAACTTCAGATTCACTAAATGCACCCAAAATAAACCTTGTCAAGTTATCTTTTATTAGCTTTTGTTTTAGCTTGTTTTGTTATGCTAGTTATGTTAAATGATGCTAAATTGAAATTTACAACGACAAAATTGACATTTTATCAACCTACATCAGTTCATGAAACATGCATTCTCACCTCTCACTTTTTCACTAGGAAGTCCTTATGCACTTTTCTTTTTTCCTCAAACATGCAGAATTCCTGTCCACAGCTGTAATGAAAGTTTAATGGCAGCTGAGACATGTTCAGCTCAGGGTTTGTGTTATACAGAAGACACTCAGAAATTTAAAGAACATTTGGAGAGCGAGTGACTGCATGAAAACCCGATGAGGGCTCCTCCGATATTCAGCATTTCACCCTCGCACAAGGTAGATCACCTACTGAGCAGTTCAGTGGCTGAGCGTGAGTGTGTGCTTGTGGGGTTTTCTTACAGCCTCGTCTCAGTAGGAGTCTGGTTTAATGAAGCACTTAACACATGCAACATTTTCTAGGGAATACTGAATATTAACGGGTCAAGGATTTCACAAGCTCACTCATATCAGTGCAAAGAAAGGAAATAAAGCTTGTAGCATGGCTTTGAATTCAGGCCACCGTGAATGTTCTCATAGCAAGGCCATCACTGATGACAAAGTGACTAGGCCTACCTGAGTCATCACAGCTGAAATGAAGCCAGCATGTTTTGTATTTGTGAAGATTTGGTCAGAACATACAGTAGTTTTTTTTTTTTTTTTTTTGGGCACAGAAAGGACGGGGATACTTTTTGGGGCAGCCGTGGCCTAATAGTTAGGGAATCGGGCTTGTAACTGAAAGGTTGCAGGTTCGAGTCCCAGGTCCGGCAGGGATTGAAGGTGGGGGAAGTGAATAACCAGCGCTCTCTCCACCCTCAATACCACGACTGAGGTGAGTCCCTTGAGCAAGGGACCGTTCCCCCCAATTGCTCCCCGGGCACCGCAGCGATAGCAATATGGCTGCCCACTGCTCCAGGTGTGTGTTCACGGTGTGTGTGTGCGTGTTTGTTCACTACTCACTACTGTGTGTGTGCACTTGGATGGGTTAAATGCAGAGCACAAATTCCGAGTATGGGTCACCATACTTGGCCACATGTCACGTCCTTTCCTTCCTTTCCTTTCCTTTTCCTTAGAAAAGAAAAGTAAACACAAGGTTAAAGAAAATTCAGATGTCGCATGCATTTTGATTACAATTTAACAGCGTTAAAAATATTAGAATTTAATGACGATGTTAAAGTTCCTATCTGAAACAAAAGATTAATGAACCATCATTTCATATTTGGTGCACAGTTTGTGAATCATTCAACTTGCGAAATGATGAAATGATTTGCAACACGTGCGCCGAAGTCCCGATCTGAATCAAAGTATTCACAAATCCGCTCCGAAGTTCTGATCAAAATCAAATGACTTATGATCCACATTCTGTAGTTCTGATCTGAAAAATGATTTGCGTACCATAATTTCATATCGGGACTTCGGAGTGTGGTTTGAAAATCATTCAATTCACAAAATGATTTGCAAACCCGCGCTGAAGTTCTTGTCTGAATCAAAAGGTTCACAAAACCCTTCTGAGTCCCGATCTAAATCAAATCATTCATGATATGTGAAGTTCAGATTTAAATTAAATGATTCACAAACCTGCTCCCGAAGTCCCAATCTGAATCAAATGATTTGCGATACGCACTCCGAAGTCCTGTTCTAAATCAAACGATTCGCGATACGCGCCCTGAAGTCCCGATCTAAATCAGATGATTCATGAACCTGCACCGAAGTCCTAATCTAAATAAAATGATTCGTGATACACACTCCGAAGTCCCAATCTGAATCAAATGATTCGTGATATGTAAAGTCCTGTTCTAAATCAAACGATTCACCATAAGCACTTTGAAGTCCTGATCTGAATCAAATGAGTCGCGATATGTGAAGTCCTGTTCTAAATCAAATGAATCGTGATATGCCCTCTGAAATCCCAATCTGAATCAGATGATTCATGAACCCGCACCGAAGTCAAATGACTCACTGAATTGAATCGGTTTGTCTTTTCCTCCACTTTTCGCATCTTCAGCCATGTTTACACGACAGTGTCAGTACAACTACTTGCCTAGATTGCTAGTTTTATGACATTAAATGAAATGAAAAAAAGTATAATGTTTACAGATAAAATATCCATATTTCCATTCAAAAGATAACATCCAAAACAAATCTGAACATATTCAGTTGAGGTAACTGGTTACAGTCCATTAAAAGGATGAGCTGCACCTTAAATTGCATGTTAGATGGAAACACTGTGCATTATTATTGGGTTTGTAGCTTAATTTACTATATTTAAAAAAAATAGTTTGCACCACTGCAGTTCAGTTGGTGACAGTTCAATAGAGAATAAGTTGAAAGCATCCAGTCATCTCATACCATTTACATGAATGTTTAATTTATCAGTATTGTAATAAATATTTAACAAATTATCGTTGTATCTGATTGTATTAGTATACTATACTATATAGAGTGATAGTCATTGTAAAAATAGCAAATAGGAGAAGCAGATGAAAACAAAACGGCATAACAACAAAAAGTCAAAGAGGGTAAAATTTTTCATTCAGCTGAACTGTGCATGTATGTTTTAAACACTTTGGCTACATTATATGTTCTTACTCTGCCCATGTATTAAATGCGCGTCCTTGAAAGTGCATGGTTTTCTAACATATTTATTTTGACTTCTCAGGTAATATCAGTGGTATGACCTATTTCAGATGCGCCGAAATTACAACAACAGTGGTTACATACACATATTTAATTGTTTGATCAAAATTATTGCTAGGGACAATTTAGTAGTCACTGGATATTGGAAAGGACATATCCATAGTGTCCCTATTCTACACTCTTATAAAATAACTAAAAAAAAAGAAAAGAAATTAATACTTTTATTTAGCAAGGATGCATTAAATTGATCAAAAGTAACAGTAAAGACAGTTTCCACAAAAACATTTTGCAACGTCGATCATTCGAAAACTACACAATATTACGGTTTTTACTGTATTTTTGGTCAAGAAATGCAGTATTGACAAGCATATTTATTAATTATTATTATTATTACTAATATTATTAATATTTATTTTTGTTTATTTCTTGAATATGAAATATTACAAACTTTTGACCACTATTGTGTGTGGTACCAATATGTGCATCTCTAACTATAAAACCAAGTTTAACTACTTGAATATAATGCCAGTACACTGTAAAAAGTTTTCACCAGTTTCAACTTAAAAACTTAAGTTCAGCAGCTGCCTTAAAATTTTAAGTTAAAGCAACTTAAAAGTACAAGTAATGTCAACTCACAAGTTAAATCAGCTTAAAAGTACAAGTCATTTGAACTCATTTTATTGTAGTAAGTTGAAATGACTTGTAGTTTTAAATTGATTTAACTTAAAATTTTAAGGCAGCTGCTGAACTTAAGTTTTTAAGTTGAAACTGGTGAAAACTTTTTACAGTGTACATAAATAACACTACCTATACAAGTCCCATGATACCGTAAAAAACATAAAAAAAATAAAATAAAATCACTCAGGAATGGTGTTTTTGCATTCAAAACATCTAGAGAAGTGGAATGAAAAAAGGCGCAGGCATCTCGAGGCTACTTTTAACTGGACACAGCCCTGATCGGACCCCTGACCTACATTGATGGGATATGGCACCGACTGCAGCTCTCCACTCGTCTGTGTGACCCGCAGTATTCCTGCAGCCGTCTCATCTTCATTACAAACGGCACTCGGTCGAGACAGAGGCGTGGGCAGAGGGGGAGGCTTTTTAATTGGCTGGGTTGATGGAGGTAAGCGTTCCTGTTGGCCGTGTATGCGAGACATGGATCTGATGCGGTCCCAGGTGAGCACGAGAGGCCAGGAGCTTTTAAATCTCAGAGCAATTTAAGAGGCAACAGAAGCAAGTGCTGCTGGATAACAGAGGACTTGCCACTGCTTACCCAGATGCCTATTAGTTGCCATTTCTCTCTCCGTCTCCCACACACACAGATACACACACACTCTCCCTCACATTTATCCTTCTCCTCTCGATTTCTGTCTCTTAAAACCAACACAAGCCGTGGAAGAATAATTCAAGAACGCTTTGAGAAACAGATATATTCAGCGCCTCAATCATTCTCACCACCAATGTGCATGCGCAAGCCCTTTTTCCGTCTGTCTCTCGCTCTCGTTCATTCGTTAATTCTGAGTAGAGTGCACAGGATCCACCTTGACCTGATTGATGAAGTGTCTGGTTGAGATGAACCTGATGGATGAACTGTCTGGGTTCTTTCTCTCCGAAGAAAAGCAAAACAGAACGATAATTCATGGCGAAAGAATAGAGCTAGGTGGGCTGCCATCCAAACCTTCAACCTCAGACTAAAGTCCTTTTCTATTCGGTTTAAAAGAAAAATAATGATTCAAACGGATTAATTTTTCAATGGTCTCCCTTAAGAAAAATCATAAATGAGGTCTTTTTAATAACTCAATTTGTTCTAAACACCAATGAGATTAAATGTAGAGCAAATGGAGTCTTTTGCTTGAAGTCAACATGAAACGGCATTTGTAACCTGCCTAAATTCTGCAGTGTGGCTTATATTGGACTAAATAAGGATATTCAACAAGATAAAAAAGCAGGCTGGGACTTCCATTAGAAATTGGCTGAATTTTGAAGAAAAAAATAATGTTTTATACATTATACCAACAGGAAAAAGCTAAAATCTGATCTGGTCTAGTCTTCTGCCTGTCTGGTATAGTATAACCTGTTAAAGCTATTAGAAATTCATTCTACTTTTTAACCGTAAATGTATTCTGCACCAAACTACATATTTTTACATAAATTAACACATTTTTAATGTTTTCCCTTACAACGTGTAATGTTTTTAGTTATTATTTTTAATAATAAAAATTAATTGTATTATTATTTTTCCACATTCCACATTTTTTTCTGTGATCACTTTTTGTCACATATATGTGTAATATGTGTGTAATTGCGAAACTGATGATGGCAGGTAATCAAAAAGTAAAAAAGGTGAAATGAGCATGAACAATATATTTAAATACCATGATTTACAGGGTTAATAACATAATCAGAGTCAGTTTTGATTGATATTTTGACATGAACTATATTATTATGCATATTGGACGTTACGGCAAGACATCTCAGGTTAAAAAACAGGTTAAAAAAATTAACTAATAGATAACACCATACTTATTGGTTGATTGGTTACATTAAGAATTGCAAAGAGTTTTAATATAATATTTTTTTCTGAAATGTTATGTTTAAATATGCAAATGATGCAGTTTCTAATTAAATATGAACCAATTCGCATACATTTCCAGAAAAGAAACAAACTCATTTAGTTTTGTTGACATATTGCAGGTTTTTACAAATGGCATTTTAGAGATCTCTTCTCTTTTGTTAAGTGCATATTGAATGTTTTCTTTCCACTAGTCTGAAAGAGCACATTGAAAACATTGAAAAACTCTCAAAATTGATCAGTGCATGAAAAAACATGAGAAAATGAAAAATGCTTTTGCCTGTAGTGTCTTGCTTTAAATTCTTTTTAAAGTTCAGATTAGTTCAGCTATGCTTTCCACATTTAAAAAATCTATACTTTTATTGTGCATGAATTGTCTTATTTGTTTCTGTTTTTATCTCTCTATTGCCAATTTCAGGAGAATCACCCGAGTCCAAAATGATGTTTAAAAGCAAAAAGTTTTCTAAGCAATATCATTTCTCTTTGGACTAACTTCACTGCTTTTCCATGAGATCTGATATGTATATCAACATTCAGCAACATTTAGCTGCTTTGTAATTCATGTTTAAAATTCAACACCTTTCCACACCTGTGCCTTTGACTCCTCTTGCTGGAGATGTCATTTGGTTTTCTTTCACCGGCAGCACTAGCGACATTGAAATTCCCCTCGTTCAGTGGTCGGGTTTGCTGTCACAAGTCATTTGTACTGAGGGAATGGAAAACAGCAATCAAACACAGAGCAGGGAGCGGCACAAATTAAACCGAACAAATGTAAATGAACGCGAAACAAGAGAAGCATTAAAGGGCTGCGGTGCAGCGTGAGAGACGCAGACAAACCAGGACCGCTTGCTTTTAAAAAAATTCAATGAACAATTCTACCAAACTTACTTCCCCACTGGGAGAGGGACAACGGTTACCTTGACGACCACAGTGAAGTGTTTGTGGAATAACTGGAGAGCTGGGGCTTTGGTTATTAAAGGCTCGCTCCTCGTGTCCGATTTGAAATACAGAACAATAATGGTGTGGGGCAGGGAACACTGTGCAATGACCATTATATAGAACTCTGGAATCCAATAAATAACACAACCCAATCAAACACAAACAAGTCCTATATTTACACACACCTCTCTCTGTGTGCGTGCGTGTGATGTATATTAAACCAGGGGCAGAATTCTAACTGGTTGTTTGCTGTATTTATATTCCTGCAAAGCCATAAGAAAGATTTCTGCACCACAGGATTGATATCTAAATACAATTTAGTAAGAAAAGGAAAACCCAAAGATCTTTGGGGAAATATTTTTCTTTATTTGTTAACTCATTATTTGTTTTCTTGAATTAGGTGCCAAAAGTCACTTTTATATTTTTAGACTTAACACATTTTCAATGTAAGATATAATATTTGTTTTATTTATTATTATTTTTAATAATAAAAATTCTTTTAATTTTATTGTTTTTAAAGAAATATTTTATACTCATTAAAATTCAGTTTATTTGATAATACAGAAAAAAGTAATATTATTAAATATTTTATATCTTTTCTAAAAATATAAGTCTTTACTACCACTTTTTATTAATTTAACACATCCTTGCTGAATAAAAGTAATAATTTCAAAGAAAGAAAGAAAGAAAGAAATTTACTAATGTTTTATTCATCAAAGAATCCTGAAAAGAGTATCACAGATTCCAATAAATAAATAAATAAATCAGCATATTTAATGATTTCTGAAGGTTCATGTATCATGTGACACTGAAGACCGGAGTAATGATGCTAATTGATAATGATAATTCATCTTTGCATCACAGGAATAAATTCTATTTTAAAGTACATCAAAATAGAAAACCACTATTTTAAATTGCAATAATATTTCACAATATTACTGTTTTTGTTGTGTGTGTGTGTGTGTGTGTGGCTGACATGGGAAAAAGTGGGTATTGTTGAACTCGGTATGCTGCACAGACCAAGATTGGTCTCCATACGGTAAAGGTTTGCACAGATATAGTCTCACATCCAATTTGGTGAGGTCTTTTGCCAAATTTGTTTTCGTGTTTTTTGAGAACAGTTTAAATAACTTGAATTCCTTTTTTTTTTTGGTCTGAAGGTGATTGGTTCAGTTTTTGAGAAAATTGGACAAATGCTTTAGGATGAGTTTAAAAAAGTAGGTGTTTTGAAAAATTTTCATAATGGAATGTGTTTTGTTTCCAGCCCTTGCAGTTTAAAGATTTTTAACATAAATATGAGTACAGTTTTGGACAGTTGGTGGCGCTAGAGAGTTTGAGTTAGAGAATCCAAAATTGTTGTGTTTAATATTTAGGCTGTCCTCTATCTGTGTGCCAAATTTCACAACTTTGTACCATAAGGTTCTGTGGGCTTCCACTGACTTAATAGCAGAAGCAGCAGATAGTTCTCAAAGGATAGGAACCTTCGGTGCTTTCCCTCTAATAATGCAACACTGCATTGCATATATTTCTTGCTTTCTCCTAATTACCTCATCATGACTCGATTGGGTTTTTGAACACTGAATAGACATTATTTATGTGTTAAATGTAATTTTACAAATCCAAATTTTCTAAACGAGTCATAGAGTGGAGATGGAAATGGACAGGAAACAGAAATTGGACATCAGAAAGCAAGTTTTTCCAGCACTCTGAATTTCATGAAGCTTAATTAGATATACTCTCTGTAAAATATGACTGACTTTCTCATGAACTTGCTTCAGTTTGTGTATATGTATATATTTTACTGATAATGATAATAGCTATAGGCATGGAAAGATGAGGGAAAAATAAGTGATCAATCCGTTTCTGTGCCAGTTTTGCCATGAGCGATGAGTCCGGAATGTAATGAGACTCAATGAAAAACTCTGCAGAAAGCAGAACAGTTCATACATGTGTCTTGTTTACAAATTTTTACAACTTTGTGTGGAAAATAAACCATAAAGATGTGCTGAGGGATTGCTGATCTCAGTGATGTGTAATGCCAACATGTTAAATCCGGCCTAATGCAAGAGTTTTAATGGTCCGTTTTATGAGGAATCAAATTCTCCTTGATCTTTTGAGATGAAACAGCTTGATTTACTATGAAAATACTGTGACTTTCCAAATAAAAATTAAATTGACCCATTCAGTTAAAATCCAAAAAGACCATTTACTTAATCTTGAGCTAATTCAGAAATCCTTCAGTTCCTATTCACAAAACCCAGCACTATTTGTCTGGCACAGATAATATCAACAGTATTTTAGCACACGAAAAGCAGCTGGTAAACCGCTTTTAGTTTAAATGAGATGTTTGTATCTTTTCTATTGATCACAGCTGCACTAATTCATCAAAAGTTGGTCAAATGTTGGAGGAGAACATCATAATGGCATTTGTCCAGATGTTTAGTTCAGCACAAAAATTTTGGGCCATGACTTGATTTGCATAATCTCTTTAGTGAATCATTGCTGAAACGATGCAGACAGAATGTGCAAATAGATAACGCTACAGCCACAATTCAGACTTTTTGAACCCTCACATTGTTCTGGCTTTAAAGGAGAAGCCCACTTCCAGAACCACAATTTACAGATAATGTACTCAACCCCTTCATGTTCATGTCTTTCTTCAGTCGTAAAGAAATTATGTTTTCTGAGGAAAACATTTCAGGAATTTTCTCCATATAGTGGACTTCTATGGTGCCCCGAGTTTGAACTTCCAAAATGCGGTTTTGGAAAATGCAGCTTCAAACATTCCCAAATGCAGTTGTAAACAATCCCAAGGAAGAAGGGACTTATCTAGCGAAACCATCGGTTATGTTCATAAAAATAACACAATTTATATACTTTTTAATGTCGAAAAGCTTCCATCTCATGTTCTCTCTCAACTTCAAAATCGTCCTATATCGCCGTTTTACCATTTTTGTTAAGGGTGTTTGATCTTCTTTGCATGTTCACTTTGCAAAGAATGGGTCGGTACTTTCGATGCGATGTAGGATGATTTTGAAATGATTTCTGAAGTTAAGGGAGAAAATACAATTTAGAGTTTTTCAACATACCCTGTCTAAATTGTAATTTTTTAATGAAAATAACTGATCGTTTCCCTAGATAAGACCCTTCTTCCTTGGCTGGGATTGTTTACAACCGCATTTTGAAAGTTCAAACTCAGGGCACCATAGCAGTCCATTATATGGAGAAAAATCCTGAAATGTTTTCCTTAAAAATTAATTTCTTTATGACTAAAGAAAGAAAGACATGAACATCTGGGATGACAAGGGGGTGAGTACATTATCTGTAAATTTTTGTTCTGGAAGTGGACTTCGACTTTAAGTTTCTTTCTGAGTCTTGTCCCAGAATAGGGAATCGGCGGTGAGTATCAACCCTCTGATGAGGCATCATGGGAGGTGTCACGTCCAGCGTTTTCTGCCATGGGAGGAACCAGGTGTTTTATTTCACACACACATATACACACACTCTCTCCACAGGCTGGTTAGTTTCCCTCTGTGTGAGTCTCATGAAGATGTGATGCATGAGCACAGCTAATATCCTCACTGAGCTCCTATTATTTCTAAAATATGTTGCGGTAATGACATGTATTATTTTGGCCCAGCAAATGAGTTGATTTACTAATGCAATAGATAAATTAGCTATTATAAATGTTATTCAAAAATGTTATTTTCTCCCAGCTGAGCACTTGTGCACTAATACGTGTTCAAGATGGTATAATTCCAGCATAATTGCATAATTACAGCACTGTGAAAATGCTTGGAATTGCATGTGTGCAGTCCAACACAGCTGCACTAGTGGAGGTTTGTGTAAACCACACATCATAGAATTAGATTCAACCTGAGAAACTGTACTGTACGGATCTGATCATAAACCTAGCAAAGTCGTCTATGTAAGAAGCATGTCATGAATTAAGACTTGATTTGGCTGCCTTCTTTAGGTCAAATTCTATGGCAGCACTGCATACTTAGAGAAGAAGACAATCTAATAATGCATTGCAATAAGTGTTTTTTTATTGTTAACGAAAACTAGTAAACAATTTCTGGAACTACAAGCTGAAATAAAATGAAATATAAAACTTCAATGAACTTATAAAGGCTGGAATCACAACTGACTAAAAATGACATTTAAGTTGAAGTACTAAAATACAATCAAAATAAACAAAGATAAAATAATATAAAATGTAAAAAATAGAGGGGAAAAAAGACTAGCACATGACAAAGTTAATAAAATTAATAAAATTTAAACTATTAATAAACAATATAATAGTATATAAATTATAAAAAAATAACACTAAAAAGTATCAGTGGCAAATATATGAGCGCATTTCTGTAATAATAATAATAATAATAATAATAATAATAATAATAATAATAATAATAATAATAATAACAACAACAAACAAAAAATTAAATTTTTGTCTAACATTTTATTAACTCAAAATTATGAGAAGAAAAGTTGGAATTGAGATATGTAAAAACTGAGTTTACTTCTCACAATTTTGACTTTTTCTCAGAATTCTGGGTTTACATCTACAATTCTGTTATTTATTTATTTATTTATGTTTATAAAAAAGGCAATTGTAACTTTTTATCTTATAATTCTGACTTTTTACATCTTTTTTTTCTTAGAATTGCAAGTTTATATCTTGCAATTCTGACTTTTTCTTTGAATTGCAAGAAAAACATGTCAGTATATGAGAAAAAAAAAAGCCATAATTAGGAGATAAAAAGTCGCAAGTATCTTTTTTTTTAATTTATTTTTTAATCCTGTGGTGGAAACAAGCTGACCCAACATTTGTGTGTGGTGAATATTTAGATATTTATTAGAGTATCACAGGGTTAGATTAGCAACATGTTTATGCCAAACTCTTTTGAAATCAACTGTGAGTAAAATCTGCTACTGCCTATATAGTGTTCCAAACAATCAGGTTCAGTTTCAGCAAGGATGTTCCCTTAGGAGGCAGCTGTCTATGTAGGCAGTAGCGAGCTCACTAGAGCCCATGTCTGCGTGTGTTATATATATATTTATATAGAAAGCCCTTAAATATGTCTCTCCCGCTGTCACACTTCACTGAACCATTAAAGGAGTCCATGCGGACAGTGTCATCAGCTTCTACGTGCTTATGACAGATTCTCCCAGTTCTGAGACTTCCCCAAATGTCCATACTTTACTCTCATTTATTTTTCGGCAAATTACTTTACACGTCTCGTCAAAAGATATTAATCCATTCATCACAAATCCCTTGCAGGCTAAAGACACATTATCATTAGTCTGGGAAAAGACCACCTTCAACCTCAATGTTTTTTTTTTCTTACGATTTAGAAGAAAATTGCCTGGAGTGTCTCAGATGATGTTTATTTCACTGTGGAAAGAATGTGTTTATATTAACAAATAGCACTCGTCTTATTGGAACAGCTAAAAATACTATGAATAAACTGTCATGTATGTTTTATTGTGCAAGATGTTATTGTGTTGACAAGAGATTTCCTGCAGCACAACATGATTAAAAGGAACATAGGAGAAGAGGTTTATATCAACTGCTGTTAGATGTCACAACAAATAAAAAATAAAAAATGGATAGTTCACCCAGAAATGAAGATTACCGGATGATTTACTCATCCTCAAGCCATGCTAGGTATGTATGACTTTCTTCTTTTAGACGAATGAAATCAGAGTTAAATTAAAAAATGCCCTGGCTTTTCCAAGCTTTATAATGGGAGTGATTGGCTGTTGAGATGTTGAAGTCCAATAAAGTGCATCCATCCATCATAAAAAGTCATCCACACATCTCCAGGGGGTTAACAAAGGCCATCTGAAGTGAATCGATGCATTTTGTGTAAGAAAAATATTAATATTTAAAACTTTATAAACCATAATTTCTAGCACGGTGATGAATGAGGAAGCAATGAACATGGAAGTGCAGCGGAGAGAGCACAACAAAACACCAGTCATGAATTAGAAGTACAAAACGAGGATTTCAAAAGAAAAATGTTTGAAGATTTTGATAGGAAATAGTAAATTATTCCTTTGCGGTAAACAAAACTTGGTTCTCGAGAGACTTTTGCTACATCATCTGCTGGAACGCGACACTCTCATGACCACTCATACGACAGTTAGCGAAAGCTAGAGATTACAGTTTATAAAGTTTTAAATATAGATATTTTTCTTACACAAATGCAGATTAGTTTCAGAAGGCCTTTATTAACCCCATGGAGCCGTGTGGAGCACTTTTTATGATGGATGGATGCACTTTATTGGACTTCAAAATCTCAACAGCCATTCACTGTCATTATAAAGCTCGGAAGAGCCACAACATTTTTTACTATAACTCTGACTATATTTGGCTGAAAGAAGAAAGTCATATACACCTAGGATGGGCTTGAGGGTAAGTAAGTCACTGGGGAATTTTCATTTTGGGGTGAACTATCCCTTTAATTTCATTACTCACCAATACACAATTATGGGTAATCTGAATATGTTAAAAGAAAAATGTTACAATTAATAAAACACAATACTTAAATAATTACATACATCTTCTCCACATAATGCCATAAAGACATTAAAACATATCAGGACATATAAATACTTTTAATGACAAAAATACATTGTGATATTCTAATAATTAAAAGAAAAAAAAAAAATAGATTAAATTATATTATATATTATCTTTTTTTTATTTTAATTATAAGTGTCCTTTTACCCATTTATTACTTACTTTTTGTAGCATTTAAGCTGTATTTTAATTACTGAAAATTCTTCTTCTTCTTCTTCTTCTTATTATTATTATTTAAATCATTTGTCAAGTCAAGTCACCTATATTTATATAGCGCTTTTAACAATACAGATTGTGACAAAGCGGCTGTACAGTATTAGATAGGAAAAAGTGCAGCAATAATGCAAAAGGGCAACAGTAAACACTCAATTTTTCAGTTAAGGGCAGTTCATCATTAAATTCAATGATGTCATCATTCAGCTCAGTTCAGTTCACATAGTATACGATATCGCTTGCAATGAAGTGTCCCCAACTAAGCAAGCCAGAGGCGACAGCGGCAAGGAACCAAAACTCCATCGGTGACAGAATAGAAACTCTGGCCACAAAACCAGTCATAAAGATCAATTTTGTGAAATTGAGATTTATGCATCACCTGAAAGCTGAATAAATAAGCTTTCCATTGATGTATGGTTTGTTATGATAGGACAATATTTGGCTGAGATACAAATTTGAAAATCCGGAATCTGAGGGTGCAAAAAAAAAATCCTAAACATTGAGGAAAATCGCCTTTAAAGTTGTCCAAATGAAGTTCTTAGAAACGCATATTACTAATCAAAAATTAATTTGGAGATTGGAGAATAAGGAACCATTTAGGATTATAAGATTTCTTGTGTTTCATATATTACTTGCATTACGATTAAACACATTTTCCCCACAAATAAGGACATTCAGTAAAGACATTAAAACAAATCATATCAGAATATATAAATACTTATGTTAATGAATGAATACATTTAAATGGTTCTAAAATAAGCTTATTTGTGTGTGTGTGTGTGTGTGTGTGTGTGTGTGTGTATGTATGTGTCCTGTTCTTGACAGATTCATTCTGATTGAGATTCAGATGATCGAGTTTACCTAGCTCTAGTATTTTTAAAGGGGGCCAAGATGCAAGGATTCATATTTTCCTTGATCTTTTGAGATAAAAGCGTTCACTGAACCATGAAAAAAAAATACACTGTAACTTTCAGGAAAAACAGCAATATAACCATAGATCTACAGATCTATCCAATATCAAGGGCTGAATCCTGTCTATAGGCTATAAAGCCTAAGAACAGGAAGTAATGGTGCATTTGCTAGAAATCAATGCTCCCCTAGAGCCTCCTTACATGATGCCAGCTAAAGAAATCTGATCACAGGTAGAGCAGAACAACAGTGTATCTAAAACCATATGGAAGAGATACTGTGAAAAGTGGAGGATGGCTTCTCTGAGCAGAAACACAGAAAACTCCCCGCTCTCCTCAGCTCATGTTCATGACTGACTAGCTGATTGATTCATTTAAGGGATTGACTGACTCTTCTGTCTGCACACCAGGACCTCTCACACCACAATCACTCACTTACAGAGATAACAGCAAAATACTGCCAGCCATGCTCCCTTTAGTAACTCTTGTCTAGACAAGATCTTCAGAGTCTTTTTGGTTTATCAGCTGTTAGTTTAACAGCTACACTAGCTGGAGAACAGGATGAAGAAGTCCAAATACACATAGGAAACTGACTGATGAAGACCTGAGGAAGGCTGTCGCTCAATAGGAATTGGACTGGCTGTGCATTTCAGAAGGATATGAGTCAGCGTGGAATTCTGGGATATTGCACTGCTTTGGAGGGTCCTGATCATCCTATCTGGGTTTATTTGGCAATTTTGACCTGTTAACCGAACATTATCTCTTTCATGTTTGCAGACTGAGATTTAAAGCAAGACAGATCCAGACACAGATGGTGCAGAAACACATACACAGATGTTCTTCGCATTCCTTGTGAAGTTCATTCACAGAATTGTATTGTTCACAGAAATATGTTCATAAACTGAGCAAGTGCGTACTGTATGAAATCGTATTATCGTGCAGGCTGATTGCAAGGGGCTTAAGACCCTGCTGTCAAGTGTGTTGTATTACTGAACAAACAGTGGCTTGAGGAAGCTGATGAGAAGTGTTAAGTAGATAATTATGGTGCTTATCAAGCACTTCAATACTACTTGGAGACCAAGTCACGTTCTTGAATTTATACAGGCAGGTTTTTGATGATGAATTACTCGCAGAAATGCATTCAAGATCATTCATATCTCAAGGGCATGTGTTGCATATAAACTATACATGTACATGTACAGTACATAAATGAGTACACCCCCTCTGAACAAACACAAAAGATTTTTTTTCTTAATGATCACTACTATAATCCAAGACTAAACTGAAAGATGTTAAACACATACTTAAGAGAAATACATATCATTAATATGTGTAGAATAAGTAAATTATTGTTAATGTAAATTTTGTTTACATTAAGGGTACACCTTTGCACCCATCCACTCAGAAAAATGTATATCTGAAGTTTAAAGTGATATGGCTTTAAAACGCATGATTTTAGTGTGAGAGACATGGTAATCAAAACCAAGCAGATTGATTTTTGGCAGAGTATCTGACATACAAGCTATAAAGGCACAGCTCTATTCTGAAAAAAGGGGGCGGGAAGCAGCAGTTCATTTGCATTTAAAGAGACATGAAAAACAGCGTGTTTTTGCTTCCACTCAAAATAGGCATTTTCAAATTAATAAAATAGCTGAAACTTCACACATTCTGGGGACAACTGAGACTTGTATTACATATTGTAGAAAGTGGTATAATAGGTCTCCTTTAAAAAAAACAAATGTGTAATTTACGTGCATTTAATCACACAGTGGTGTGTGAATTCATGACAGCATTGATAATGCAAAACTTCCTCACATCTTTAGCACTCATACACAAACTTTACCACCGAACTTCACCCTGGGAAGCTGGCACTTCTGTACTCGTCCCCTAGTTGTTAGATCCAAAATGGCTGACTTGGTCTCATGAGACTAGAGTATGCATTCCCAAAAGTCTATATTTTGTGAGTCTATATATGAGGTTGGAAAAGGCTAAATGAGTTTATTGTGCTTTGGCTACAGCAGGTAGTCTTGTTGTGGACAATAACCATGCATTTCACTTCTGCACGTTGCATCTTACCGCGTGAGATGAAATAGTCACTCTTTTCATAGCTTTGCCAGCTCTGAGACGATCACTTGGTAATTCTCATGTTTTTTTCCTAGGGAAAAAAAAAATCTCTTATCATGAAGTGAAAGCTTGAAATAATGGCCTGTGATTTCAGGGGTCTTGTCACAATCCATTGTTTTTGGATTGCTGTGTTACTTTTGCTACGTTTTCGCACTTAAAACAATGATTTGTACCACTGTCCTCTTCTTTGCAAAGTAGTCTTCTGACAGTTCTCTGACAAGCATTTCCACTGTTGTCAGCATTAAATCTGAGAATAGTTTGAGCGGGCTATGAAACACTTTTAATTGTCATGAAATTACTCTTTTTTTAAAAA
Organism: Cirrhinus mrigala; assembly: GCA_036247105.1. Classification (NCBI taxonomy): domain Eukaryota; kingdom Metazoa; phylum Chordata; class Actinopteri; order Cypriniformes; family Cyprinidae; genus Cirrhinus; species Cirrhinus mrigala. The sequence goes on along the minus strand of CM070019.1, from coordinate 31,562,663 downwards.
AATGTTTTGGCTCAATAAATTTACTTGTTCAAAAATAGCTTTTAACTTTTTATTTAGTTTTATTTTGTAACTTTCTGGAGGGTGTACCAATTTCTGCAACACAACATTTTATCTCATTTTATCTAATCTAATTTGACGTGCTTCTTTGGTAATTGGTAAAGCAGGCTTGCTGGAACATTATAACTTTATCCAAAGAACCATAATATGTTTTCTGAGGAGGCCTTGCCAACACTAATACGTTTTTTGTTTTAAACAACGCTTTGTTTTGGCCTTCTTTTGTTTTTGTCAAGTAAAATGGAGCTTTTTGAAAATGCTCTCCACAGTGGATAATCTGTAGTGTGCACTGTGAAAACAGAGGCTTTTGAACATGATGACACATGTTTTGTTATGTGATGCATATTGTACTAATAGATATATCTGCATTGTGCCTCTTATGTGCTGCTTTTACACACTAATGCTTAAAGGTGCACTAAGCAATTTTTGAAAACACTTGAGACCACAGTGTCGGACCGAGTCCCAAAACACACTTGTAGCCAATCAGCAGTAAGGGGCATGTTTCGTGAGGCTAGAGAGAAGAGAGCGTTCAACTTGAGTGCACAGGATGGATATTAGCAGATTGACTATAGATAGAGAGAAACGGAAGATAAAGAAGAGGAAAATATCGGAAGAACAAAACATTAAAAAGAATGGTTATGACCAGGCAAGAGGTAGCACTTCAAAGTAAGGCAATACAATATTGAGTTATTCCCTAAAAAAGTAACTAAATACATTACTTAGTTACTTTTTATGGAAAGTAATGCGTTACTTTACTTTTGCGCTACTTTTTAAATCTGGGCAGGGCTTGGTTGTTTGTTTTTAATATAAAAAGTTCTATTTTTGGCAAATGTAAAAGCCTTTTCACACCAAAAGCCTCGAGAAGAGGCTTTGAGAAAAGTAAATTCACGCCTGTACAGTAGACCGCAGAAGAAAAAATATAAACTCTTTAGCAATAAAAAAAAAAAAAAAAAGAAAACAAATGTTAGATTATCTTGAGTAATTTTTGTTTATTAGTATGGTTGAATTTGATCATCGAAAGGTCAGTAGTGTAGACATCGGTTAATAAAATAGAATTAAATGCATAAAGGATATTTGTATTATTTAACAAATTAATTAATGCATGTTCACATTTATTCTAGAGCTAACATCTTACTCCCGATTTCTCTCAATAAAAAAAGGAAAACAAATGTTAGATTATCTTGAGTAATTTTTGCTTATTAGTATGGTTGAATTGGTCATCGAAGGTCGGCAGCAAAGACATTAGTTAATAAAATTAAATGCATAAAGGATATTTATGCATGTTCACATTTATTCTAGAACTAACATCTTACTCCCGATTTCTCTCAACATGGGGAAAGGAGAGCTTTTAAACAATAAATGGGGGGAAAGGTAACTAGCGTTACTTATTTGCAAAAAGCAACTCCGATATTTTCTTGTCAATTAAAAAGTAATGCGTTAGGCTACTTTACTAGTTACTTGGAAAAAGTAATAATATTATGTAACTTGTGTTACTTGTAATACGTTACTCCCAGCACTGCTGAATATGATCCAGATGTAGTTTATCATAAAAATGTGATTTTTTTAAATTAAACTTACAAGTGTTTAATACTTGAAGCTGGAATAAAACTAATTATGAGAAATTTTAAAATAAGAACATTTGCAATTCTTTGAGAAAGTACAAATTGTGAAATTTACATTCATTCATGGTCTAGATGCAGCACTACACTGTCAAAAGAAAAAACAAAAAAACACTGTTACAAAACACAATGTAAAAACAAATATATGCAATTGAAACCCCCCCCCCCCCACTATTTTGAGATATTAAATTGAAATATTAGTCAAACTTGTGAGATATAAAGTCATAATTGCAAAAATAAATAAATAAAAAAATAATAATCTTAATTTCAGAGAATAAAGTCAATATATATTTTTTAAAAATACACTCTAAGGTGTCAAGTGACTAATTTGTACTTTCTGGCAGTATAAATCACCATTTTTGTTTCATGTGCAACAGCTGCGCAGCAATCCTGCCATTTCCCTTTGTGTGTCAAGACAGAGAGAATACACAAAGACATAAGGGTGAGTAAACAATGAACTAATGTTCACTTTTGTCTGCAAATGTTAAAATCAGTTTCCAAAACTGATGTGTACATAACTGTAATACCCAGCTTGCGTGCGCTCCAAAGTCACCAGCATACATACGGGTAGTGGAGGATATCAGACAGCATGTCAGGGTTTTGTTTATCATTTCCAAACTTATTCGCAATTTCCACCCATTTACAATCACTCCCCAGCGTACACAGACACGCGCGGCCTCGCACGCAAACGCAAACACACTTCTGAATGAATCCACAATGGATAATTTTCCGGTTGGCTGGCCAGAGGTCGGGAGCAGATCTCTGATAGGGCCTTTGCTCCTGTGGGGAACGTGAGCGGCGGGCCTGGATTACGCAGCCGTATTTACCTGCGGCTAACAATACCGTAAATAAAACAAGGATGTTCTATCAATCAGCGTACACAAGCTGTGATCTATGTTAATAGAAGCCGAGCGAGCGTGAGTGCGTCTACCCTCCGAGGCATGTCAATGTCACAGTTCCATTATAATGTGTTAATGGGCCTTGCCACAAATGCTAACACTCGTCTGGGAGAAATGATGCATGGCCTGATGTCATTACTGAGCAAATTGTTCTTCATCTATAAATAACTTCATGCACCTTGATTCCCGCCGAACAAAAAGCCAAAACCTGACGAACGCATCCCTGAAAATCCCGCCTGAGTATTTGCTTACCGTCATGCTTTGATACATGTATGCAAATGGTTTCTATATCACGAAATTCACAGATGAATAAGTTCTCAGGGCTCATTACAGTAATCACCTTGGGGAAGAGCGAATGAAACCTTTGGCCCTGAGGTTAATCCTGTGATTAGCATAGGCTAATATGTGCATAGAATCTGTGTAATTAGTTTCACCATTTAACAAAGTGACCACATTATCATTTACTAATCCATCAGTGACAGATAACATCAGCAGTTATATAACATGCATATAACTGGTCAGTATGGGTGATATGGTTTTGATACTGATCTATACACACTTACAGAGCAGCGGGTTCATTTTCAAACAGGTAGGCACAGGATTAATTCACTTCCAGAATAAATATTTCCTCATATTTTACTCACCTCCTTTTCATCCAAGATGTTCATGTCTTTCTTTCTTCAGTCAAACAGAAATTTAGATTTTTGAGGAAAACATTCCTACATATAATGGACTTCAATGGGAGCCAATGGATTGAAATTCCAAATTCCAAACTGAAGGCCCAAATTGCAGTTTCAATGCAGCTTCAAAGGACTCTACACAATCCCAGCTGAGGAATAAGGGTCTTATCTAGCGAAATGATTTGTCATTTTCTAAAAAAAAAAAAAAAAAGAAAGTATATACTTTTTAGCCACAAATGCTCATCACGCATTAGCTCTGCAATGCGCATCTTCATGCATTGTATAAACATGATGGAAATGTCACATGCGGTTCATTCTTCGTCAAAATGTGGGGTGTTTGACTGTCTTTGCATGTTCGCTTTGTAAACACTGGGTCAGTACGTCCGCCTACGTTACGTGTGTGTGATTATGTAATGCGTGAGGTTGAGCTAGTGCAAGATAAGTATTGGTGGTTAAAAAGTACATAATTATTTTTTTCTTTTTAGAAAATGGCTGATTGTTTGCTAGATAACACCCTTATTCTTCAGCTTGGATTGTGTAGAGCTGTTTAAAACTGCAGTTTGGACCTTCAACCTATTGGGCACCACTGAAGTCCACTATATGGAGAAAAATCCTGGAATGTTTTACCCAAAAACCTTAATTTCTTTTCGACTGAAGAAAGAAAGACATGAACATCTTGGATGACATGGAGGTGAGAAAATGATCAGGATATTTTGCTGGAAGTGAACTAATCCTTTAAAGGGAAAGTTAACCAAAATGTACAGTTTTGTCATTATTTACTTACCCTCATGTTGTTTTAAACCTGTATGAGTTTCTTTCTTCTGTTGAACATGAAGTATTTTGAAGAATGTTGGTAACCAAACTGGTAGCCACTGACTTCGATTATATTGTCTATCGGAGTGTCACATTGGAAAGGCATTTACTGTCAATAAAAATAAAGAAAATATTCAAAAAGTTGAAAATAAAAGTATCAGGTAGGGTTAGGGTACACTCTTAAAAATAAAGGTTCCAAAAGGGTGTTTTTGCAGTGATGCCATAAAATAACCATTTTTTGTTCCTCAAAGAACCTTTTAGTGAACAATTCTTAAAAGAACCATTCTGAAGAACATTTAAAAAAAAAAAAATCTAAAGAACCTTTTTCGACTATAAAGAACCTTTACTGCATTTGAAAGGTTCCATGGATGTTCAAGGTTCTTCACAGACCCACTGACACTAATAAAGAACCTTTATTTTTAAGAGTGTAGGTGTAGGGAGAGCTTTATTGCCCCAGTAAGGTGGCATCCATTTAATAATTTGAATTGCTTACTGTTTTATAATGTACTACAATACTAAGGTGCAGATAACTGCCACTGTTTGCAATATGCAGTATAAATAGCAGAAAATCCTGCTATTTTAACATAGTGTAAATAGAATCTATAGCTAGCATCTATTGCTATTTGCACTTATATTTCCATAAACGAGGTAATTAAAAATGCTAAATAGAACCAAATCTGCAAATAGTATGGAAGGATATTCCGGACTATTTTCAAAAGAAATTGCAAATTGTATTTGCAACGATAATGCAATACTTGCAGTTGCGTTTGGATTATGGCACAATTTATGTGTCCACATATGGAAAAAGATATTGCAAATACAATTTGCAATTTCTTTTGAAAATAGTCCGGAATATCCTTCCATAAATGTGGCTTCAAACAATCCCAAATACAGGTGTAAACGATCCCAGCCGAGAAAGAAGGGTCTTATCTAGCGTAATGATCGGTTATTTTCATAAAAATAATACAATTTCTATACTTTTTAATGTCAAACGCTCGTCTTGTCTTACTCTGCCTGGACTGTTTTTTCCGGTTCATGACAGGTAGGGTATGTCGAAAAACTCCCATCTCATGTCCTCCCTCAACTTCAAAATTGTCCTATATCGCTGTTTTACCTTTTTTGTTAAGGGTGTTTGATCTTCTTTGCATGTTCACTTTGCATAGACTGGGTCGGAACTTCCGCAGTGATGTAGGATGATTTTGAAATGATTTTTGAAGTTAAAGGAGAAAATACAATTGAAGTTTTTCGACATACCCTAACTGTCTTGAACCAGAATACACAGAGTTCAGGCAGAGCAAGACAAGACAAGCATTTGAGATTGAAAAGTAGTTAAATTGTATTTTTTTTAATGAAAATAACCAATCGTTTCGCTAGATAAGACCCTTCTTCCTCAGCTGGGTTCACTTACAACCGCATTTGGGATTGTTTGAAGTTGCATTTAAACTGCATTTTGGAAGTTCAAAATCGGGGCACCATATCAGTCCATTATATAGAGAAAAATGCTGAAATGTTTTATTCAAAAAACATAATTTCTTTACGACTGAAGAAAGAAAGACATGAGCATCTTGGATGTCAAGGGGATGAGTACATTACATGTGAATCTTTGTTTTGGAAGTGGACTTCTCCTTTAATTACCTTTAACAAAACTGAAAAACATTAACAAGACCTTTATCTAAAATTATAGTCAATTTTTATGATTCTCATTTGCTACATAAATCTACTATAAATAAACATTAAATATTAGACAAAATAGCTGCGGAATTAACTTTGCGTTGCTGTCCATGATTGTGTCAAGGGTTAGCTAAATTTCCATCCTAAATTTTGCCATCCAGTGGTTAATTAAAGGAGAAGTTCACATTTTTGTTCTGGAAGTGGACTTCTCCATTAAAGGGTTAGTTCATGCAAAAATGAAAATTAGCCCAGATTTTACTCACCCTCCAGGCATCCTAGGTGTATATGACTTTCTTCTTAAGTCAAATCCAGAGTTATATTAAATAAAAACTGTCTTAGCTTTTCCAAGCTTTATAATGGCAGTGGGTGGGTGTTTCTGTTCAACAGTCCAAAACAAGTCCAACAAAGCGCATCCATCGATAATAAAAAGTGCTCCACATGGCTTAATTTGAACTACTGAATAGAAACACCCACCCACTGCCATTATAAAGCTTGGAAGGGCCAGGACAAGTTATAATATAACTCCGATTGGATTCAACTGAAAGAATAAAGTCATATACACCTAGGATGTCTTAAGGGTGAGTAAAACATGGGCTAGTTTTCATTTTTGGGTGAACTAATTCTTTAACAGATATTCAGCAGATAAACAGATTACATTACCATTTTTCATTTTTAATTTTTCAAAAACTTTTTTACAGAAACAAACAAACAAACATGTAAGGATTATGAATAATAAAAGGAACAGTGATGGCAGGGGATTTGAAGTCTGACAGCAATTGTCATGAAATTAATTTTTGTTACACAGGTGGTGCTTTGATGGTTGCGCTGGTGTTTTAAAAGGAAGGAATTTACAAACAAGAGAAAGAGTTTACCATACTAACAGACTTTCATGCTACCGTCAGCATGCTAAAATCATGTCTGTCAATCCCTCTAACTAAAACTAAACTAACAAAACTAACTAAAAGCCCAATGCTAAAAATATCAAAAACAACAAAGAGATCTAAATAAACTAGACAGACCCACTAATCAACTCTTTACAGTCTCAAAAGGCCGCTCAATGAGACGCTAGCTGCTGTACACTGACAGTCACGATTCTGGACCATCAATCAAAAGCCTTTATAGGTGCACTGCTGAGGAAGTGTGGTTACTACGGTAACACCTTTCAAAGCTCCGATCAGAGGCATCAGCACCAGCTGAGAGCAGGTGATAGAGGGCTGTTTCTGCAGACGTCCCCGCTGACGGCCAGTCGAAGGTCCACGGGAAAGTGCTGATGGGAAACGAGCTCTGATAAAGTAAAGAGTCGATGAGCGCAACTTGATGGAGGAAAGCGACACATGCTACACTTTTATGCTTGATCACTGAAGACCACTTAATTTCGGCTTTCATCCAGCACCTGCGTGAGGCATCGCAAAAGAAAACTCGATATTGACCGGTTTTGGCCCAGAAAAAGGATGCATGACGTTTGTAATCACAAACTTGCATGACGAGACACGACAACAAGGTTGGCTTCGGGGGAAAGAGAGAGAGCTATTGGATTTATCATATAACGCTGAAGCTTCTAAAACAATTATTTGTTTAGAAAATTTAATTATTCAGTTACAATATTGCTTGTATCCTAAATGGAATATATGAGCTGTGTGTGTAGGTGATTCCCCTGAAAAGTATAACACAGTGACTCAGAGATGCTATTAAAATGAGTGCTGATTACCAAAATGACACATTCACACTGATATCAAAACACAATTTTACAGTTGCTTATTTGAACATTCATCACCAAACACCCACAAGAAGATTTTATTGTTCAAATGTTTCATGGTTTTCATAGTTCAGCAGACTTCTTAGTTTCATTCTAAGCATGAATGTTGTCTCAGATATTTCTTTAACAGAAATAAAAGTAGACACAAATGAGTCAGTTGTTAGCATAAAGAAAGAATACAGCTGTAAAATAATTGTGGATAGCAACTTCAATGATTTGAACTGGAAAAAAGTTAATGAAACATCTGGGATTGTCTTTTTTCAGGAGTGTTGTCTGAAAGATGCTTCTTTAGACGGTCTAAAGAGGGACACATTATTGCTCAGTAGTGTTTTTTTTTATGTTTTTATGTTCACCAGCTGCATTTATTTAGTCAAGCATACAGTACAAACCGAAATATTTTGAAATATTATTGTAATTTAAAATAACCGTTTTTTATTTTAATATATTTCAAAATGTAATTTATTCCTGATGAAAAGCTGAAGCAGCATTATTACTCCAGTCTTCAGTGTCACATGATCCTTCAGAAATTATTCTAACATGCTGCTCAAGAAATGTTTCTTATTATTATCAGTGTTGAAAATAATTCTGGTGCTTAATATTTTTGAAAGTTTTAAATAGAAATCTTTTGTGACATTATAAGCATCGTTAGTGTGACTTTTGATCAGTTTAATGAATCCTTGCTGAAAAAAAAATCAGTTTCTTCCAAAGAAAAAAAAAAAGTAACACTTTAAAGCCTTTAAAATAACTCTGATGTCTAATATTTTTGTGGAGACAGTGATACATTTTTTTCTCCCAGGATTTTTGATGAACAGAAAATTCAAAAGAACAGCATTCATTTGAAATAGAAATCTTTTGTGACATTATAAGCATCTTCAGTGTCAATTTTGAGGAAAAAAAAAAGGAAGAGAAAAAGAAAAGAAAGTAAGGTAACACTTTACTTACAGCCTTGAAAATAGTTCAGATGCTTCAGATGCTTAATATTTTTGTGGAAACAGCATTCATTTGAAATAGAAATCTTTTGTGACATTATAAGCATCTTTAGTGTCACTTTTGATCAGTTTAATGCATCCTTGATTAAAAACAATATCCATTTCTTTCACAAAAAAAAAAAGAAGAAAAAAGATAAATAACACTTTACTTAAACCCTTGAAAACAACTCTTATGCTTAATATTTTTGTAGAAACAGTGATAATTTTTTTCCAGGATTTTTTGATGAACAGAACATTCAAAAGAACAGCACTCATTTGAAATAGATAGCTTCTGTGACATTATAAACATCTTTAGTGCCACTTTTGATCAGTTTAATGCATCCTTGATGAAAAAATATCAAGTTCTTTCAAAAAAGGTCACACTTTATGTATAAAGCATTACAAATGTATTCATAATTTATGTTGTAATGCATTATATATATTTTGAATTAACTGTAACCAAAGTTAAAATGCATTATAATATTTGAAGGTTTGTTTGTCAGGTGTTTTAATGCATTCTTTCAAAATATACTTAAAAACTTTCAAAAGGTGTAACAATGAATAGATAAGTATTTTAATGTATTATACAGTGCATTACAAGGTGCATTATAAGGTGTATTACAGTGTATTACATAATTAATGCATTAAATTTGAGTTTTTCTAGAGATTTCTATCGTGATTTGTGTTTTTTTATGGGTAAACAGAACAGAAAAACAAACATTTCTGAAGGCATATAACATGCTGTGGCTCTAACCACACATCCACCTATATGGAGACAAGTGTAGGCACTCATTACAGTACAATGTGCAAATGAGGTTGTACTCAAATAACATAAATCACACAAATAATTTATAATTAAATGGAGCTTAAATGCAGGACATGTTGAGTTACATTATGTCTGGCTATAAATATGAACCCAGGGAAGCGTTTTATAGATGGAAGAACTGTGCGGTTTATCAGAAAGCACAAAGAGGACTAATACATGAGTGTTGACGGATACATCAGTGTGTTTAATGGTTTGGCAACACAACTCAACACATATCTTACAAGGTGAAAACATGGAACTGGTGTTTGGCGGTGAAAATGTCAACAGACCATTATAGGCTCCAGTTACTGTATTTTTTTCACACCTGTCATCGCACCAAATATGCTGTTACACGAGAGTTAACACGATGGGTAATTGTTCGCAGATGAGAAGACTGAAGTTTAAACAGTGATAAGGCCCGGGAGGAAAATGATTATCTTTAGAGCCGAGATAAGAATATGAATGTGATTATTAAGAAGGGCTAGAATGAATCAGACGGATCCATTAAGTTGAGAAATGCAGAAATGCAGCAACGCAAATGCCCTTAAACTATCCAAACTACACAAACTGCAATATGGACTTTGACCTCTTTTTTTTTTTTTCTTACAGAAATGCCATATGCTATTCAGTATTATTTTAGTATTATTTATGTTCTAATATATTATAATATAATATAATATAATATAATATAATATAATATAGTAAAGTATAATGTCAAGTTTCGCTCTGACTTTAAGATTATTTGTAAAGTCTAAGATGCGTCTAAACCCTAAATAAAATGTATATGTATATATGTATCAATTGTTAAATGTCATTTTTGTATGTCATAATGTCATATCTCTGACTGTTATTGTTAATTGTTATTTTAAGTCAGTTTTGTTGCTGTCAATTGTTTAAATTATGTTTGGACTGTTTTAATGTGTTCAGAAAAGCAAAAATAATATAATATAATATAATATAATATAATATAATATAATATAATATAATATTTTTAATTTAATTTAATTTCTATATTTTACTACTATACTTTTAGTATGTTTTATGGTCTTCTGTCATTTTCATCTTTTGTGTCTTTTTTTAATTTTCCAAATTAGCTTGCTTTATTTATTTATTTATTTATTTATTTATTTATTCATTTATTCATTCATTAATTAATGAATTTATTTATTATTTATTTTAATTTAAATTTATTTATTTATTTATTTATTTTACATTTAATTTCAGCACTTAAAGTTAATTTAATTACAGTTTCTTGCCAAGTCAGTACTTCCATTTCATTATTTTAATTTTAGTATGTTTTATGGTCTTTTTATTATCTTTAGTTTTTGTTTGTTTGTTTGTTTGTTTCTTTTCTTTTCTTCTTTTTTATTTTTTTTATTTATTTATTTTTTTTTATTACTTTTATTAGTAGTAGTAGTAGTAGTAGTATTTTTTAGTTTTAGTTTTAGTAATTTTAGCACTTAAAGTTGTTTAATTACAGTTTGTTGCCAAGTCAACATTGTTATTTTTTGTTAATTATTTTAATTTTGGTATGTTATATTTTTTTATTACTTTTATTATTATTTTAATTTCAGCTTCAGTTTTAGTAATTTTAGCACTTAAAGTTATTTTATTACAGTTTCTTGCCAAGTCAGTACTTCCATTTCATTATTTTAATTTTAGTATGTTTTATGGTCTTTTTTTTTTTTTTTTAATTTTCAGTTTATTTTTTCTTTTTCTTTTTTCTTTTTTTTTATTTCAATTTTATCTTTACTAATTTTAGCACAAAGTTATCATATTATATTATCATATTAGAGTTTGTTGCCAAGTCAACGTTTCTAATTTTTGTTAATAGAATAAAATCTGCTAATTCGTTTTGTTAATATTGATATTTTATATTATTTCATTGTACCATGCAAACATTAACAAAACTCCAAAAACTCTAAAATCCTTGAATTTCTGAAGAAAAGTCTTAAAGGCACAGCAGCTAAAAAAATTTAGAAGAGGATGTAGAATTCAAAAAATAGGATGTAGAATGAAAAATTAGGACAAAAAATACAATATGCCTCATTCATTCATTCATTCAGTTAATTTTTCCTGCTTTATGTTTCTTTTGGCAATGAAACATGGGGGAGATAAATTCAAATTTTTCTCTGCCTTCATTAACGTGACCTCTCAAGTTCACATGGACAGCATTGTTCTCTAAAAGGGTATTTGGCTCAAATGTTGAGGAATAATTGACCTACACATGCCTGAAGCCGGACAATGTTTTTGCTATACACACTCTACCTTTTGGCAATCAAATATGGGAAGGTTAATTCAGTCTCTGAGTGTCTGACGTTGCCAGAAAAGTCATCCAAGGATTACATTTCATTCAAACGCTCATCAAAACTAGCTAATTAAAACCAAAGAATCCTTATCAGAATGCATCATTTCACAATCTACAAGCAGAAGTTCTTGTTTTAATTGCATTTTCTATGCTAATTCCAAATATAAACCAAATATTTAATAGGAGGGAGTCCCTTCATTTCACGGCGGGTTGCTCTTGATTATTTGGGGAGAGCTGTGCAGAAAGTGCTCGAGAAACACGGAGGACGTGCGTCGATGGGTGTTTACACTCGCTCTAATTATCAACACTCCTGCTCGAGCTCATATACTCAGTTTAATATGTTGGAGGCATCAGGATAGCAAACTAGTGGTGTAAAATCACAGCATGCGGTAATGAGCAGAGAGTCTGAGAGACAGAGCAGGGGTGTGGACGTGTCTTCTATGTGACCGGACCGCCGAGATCCTCATTACTGTTGGCATGAGGAGCTCATTACAGACTTGCTGTGTGCTCAGTGAAATTATAAATGAGTTAATATTAACTAAAATTTATGTCTGAAGTGCTAAAGAGGCTTAAAGACAACATAGAACGGCACTTGGAATGTATTTAAAGAAAATGTTTTTCTTCTGTAGAAAACAAAATGAAATATAGCTGCAAGCAGCGATTATATCGGGGGTTCAAGCGCTTTAGGCATTTAAGCACATAAGGAAAAGACATTACATATAATTTAGCAAGGCTGTACCCACCCAAATTGCTCAAAATTTGTCATCCAATGCCGGCCATGTTTTTTGAGATACGCAAATGTCCTTGTAGACACTTGTGGCACTTCGGACCAAGACCGTGCACAACGATTTTCATGTTGATAGGATGAATGGTTGTGCAGTTATAGACATCTTTGTTTTTTTCCCTCTTGTTTTTTCAAGCTCTGCAATTTTTTTCATGTGACCTTAGATTGAGCTCTACATAAGTATTATGAGTTTGGCAAAGATATCTCATTCCATTTTTGGAGTTACAGGCATTTTACTAAAAGTGGCCCCACCCCTTTCAAACGTTTTGGCGCCTCTTTGCAATGGTGAGTTGAAAGTTCAACTTTTTTTTTGATAATTATTGATGTTCACTCTCCAGAGAATCTTTATGTACTGGTTCCGATCGGGTGAGAAACCTAGGACTAGTTCACAAAAATAGCTTTTTTGAAATTTTTGCGAAATACCCAGAAATTTTGCCTAAGATGTGCGTCTTGTCTGGTGTGAGCCAAGGATTTCAACGACATAAGACACTCGAGCCTGTGACAGATGGTTTAAGAGTTATGAGCGATCATACTTTTGTTCGCTGTAGTGCCCCCATCAGGCCGATTGGGGCGAGTCTTGGTCACGTTGTCGACGGTGTGAGTACTACCATCTCTCTAAGTTTCAAGTCTGTACGACTTACGGTTTGGTCTGCACAATCTGTTCTTTACGTGGAAATCGCTGATACATGACCATTCTAAGAATTTCAATAAATAAACACTAAACGTCCAAGCTGCTATATTACATAGCAACTTAAATTACAGTCCATTCTTCACACTGAGTTATCATATGGCTTCAGAAGAGTTAGAAGATATCATTTCACTTGTGAGGAGTATATTTTAATGTTTTTATGGTGGTTTTGTGGCTTCATAGCCATTGCTCCCCATTCACTTTCACATTTATTGTGATGTAATATAGCCTGACATTACTCACTCACCAATGGATCCTCTGCAGTGAATGGGTGCCGTCAAAATGAGAGTCCAAACAGCTGATAAAAAAGTCACAAGTAATCCATATGACTCCAATCTATCAATTAACTTGTGAAAAGCTGTGTATTTGTAAGAAATAAACCCATCCTTAAAACAGTTTTAACTTTAAACCGGTTCTACTGGCCAAAATACTGAGTCCATAACATTGCTTCCTACAGTAAAAAAGACATCACGTCTGAATTAGGAGACAAATATGCACAGATCAAGCACTGTTTACAGGGGAAAACAGGCTCTGGGAAATGTCTCCTCAAAGGTTGTGTAAAACTAGACCCTTTTTACCATTTTAAAACCAGCTCTGTTCGAAGCAATCCGTTTCGGTGCATGTCTCTTTAAATGCTAATGAGCTCTGCTCACCCCTCCCCTTTCATCTGTGGCATTATTATACTAATAAGGGACAGTCCATTACCTGTCATGGGCGGAGCCTGGGCAGTATGAGATCACACTGCTCAGAAAATCAAAAATCAAAATTGAAACTGTTTAGTTTTTGGGGGGGGATTTAAAAAAAAAAAAAAAAGAGCGTATGGATTTTTATCATTGTAGGCTGGTTGTGTCCACACACTGCTAAGACAAATCAATATGCAAAAAAAGTGAATTTCGCATATGATGTCCCCTTTTATTAGTTGCTTTTTAATAATAGTAATATTAGTATAGTAATAGCATTTTAATAATAGTTTCCTTTTAATAATATTTAAAATAAAATAAAATCTAAAATAATAGTTTTCTTTTGCTGGTCTAATTCAGTCTGAGTCTCAGTTACATTAAAGATTCTGATGGTTTCTTTTCAGGAATGTTGCAGAAAAACTAGGAACAGCGTGTGATTGATGTCTTTAATTTGGCTAATTGAAAAGCCTTATACTTTTCAACAGCGGAGAAAATATAAGAACTGCTTAAAATCTCAGCAGCAGGTGAGGTAATGAGAGATCAGCATGTTCTGGCAAGTCAAACGGCTCAACAACAGGACCAAACTGCCTTCCCACCGTCTACGCAAACGTCTGACTCATTGAAATCCGCGAGCTCCCTCAATCAATACGTTCCTGGCAAACTGTTACGACACATTCATTAAACCTTATATGAAATGCCCATTTTTGAAGGAGAAAAATTTAGAGAACTCCATTAAAATAAATTCATTATTTTCCCTGTCTTCATTAATATGACCCTCGGAGATCATATGGGTAATATTGTTCTCTAAAAGGGGAGTTGGCTCAAAACCTGAGGAGTAATTGAACTGCACAAGCTATAAGCTGAATAACCAAAAGTCAATTCCAAAGACAGATAGAGCGAAAGTCAGCCAGATGACAAACAATTCTGACCTGGAATATAAATAGATGTCAGTAGCCTGGTCAGGGGCTGAGAATTTTTTTTTTTATAAGGGTTCATATTCCAGGGGAATGAGAGAGGTTCACGAGAATTCTGGCAAAGGAAACACCCCAAAGCAAGTGGTTTATAAGACCAAATGCAGCCCTGAAATGCGTTTCCCAAAAGCATCGTAGCCCTAAGTAGATCATAGAATCATTCCCACCAATGGTCTCTATGATCAACTTAGCTTACAATGCTTTTGAGAAAAGCAGCCCAGATCTATGAGAGAACTACTACAAGACAAGAGAAGACAAGACAGACAGACATTAAAAAAAAAAAAAAAACATCTAAAATGTGATTTTTAATAATAATAATAATAATAATAATAATAAATAACAATAATAATAATAATAATAATAATAATAATAATAATAACAATTAAAAAAAATAATAATGATAATAATAATTCAATTTTATATTCAAATCATATATAAAATATAAAATTAATATTATAAAATAAATATTAAAATAAATAATTTATTTAGATAAAATAAATGTGAATAAATAAATACATTTGATTTGTCATCACCACATCACCACCACCATCAATAATAATACTAATAATAATTTAAAAGGAAAAGAAAAAAGTAAAGTAACTAACTAACCAACCAACTAACAAACACTTTACATTTAATTTTTCATCACCACCATCATCATCCTAAATAATAATAATAATAATAATATAAAAAGAAAAAACATCTAAAATGTGACTTTTAATAATAATAATAATAATAATAATAATAATAATAATAATAATAATAATAATATTATAAAAAGAAAAAAATCAAGTGTTATTTTTAATAATAATAATAATTCAATTTTATATCCAAAACAAACAAACAAACAAACAAAATAAATAAATAAATTTGATTTAAAATTGATTTGTCACCACCACCACCACCACCACCATCATCACCACCATCATCATCATCATCATTACCATCAATAATAATAATAATAATAATAATAATAATAATAATAATAACAATAATAATAATAATAATAATAATAATAACATAAAAAGAAAAAAAAATCTAAAATGTGATTTTTAATAATAATAATAATAATAATAATAAATTTATTTGCAAAGAATTTATATTAGAACATTATTATTATAACTAAGTTAAGTAAGAATCAGGGTGGAAAATTGAGACCCGAAATGGACCAAATTATGATCTGAGGTTCTCAAATTCTCTTTAATCTGATGCATGAAAATAAATGCATCACAATTGCCAATTATTATGATAATCAGACCTTATCAATCTGAATGTCATAGAACATAAAAACAGTTGTTTTCCATACTTTGTTGATTCTGAATTTGACACATACGCAGTCTTACTAATTCCTGGAAAACGTACAAAACACTTCAGCCTGTAATTCAGAAAATTACGAAGAATGCAAAAGTTTCACCCTTTCACCTTTTTATAGGCAAGAGCTCCTTTATTTAGTACAGCAATTGTGTAGCATAATTTGCTTGTTTGACGAACCGCCGAGTGACCTTTTCTGCAGCTTTAATGTTAGGTTAATGATGTTAAACTTACAGAAGAAATGTTCATTTACCAGTCTGACTCTTAGACAGCCATTCACTCTCCATTTGAGCTTGTTTACTTTCATGACGACCTCCAGGACAGGCTTCAGTCATTCAGTCTAATAGAACCTGATGTTTCCTTCACTAAACCCAACTGCTCATTTGAGATCTGCACCTTTCCCAAGCTGAGCTATGGTTCTGGGTCTCACAACGTGCACAAATCCTCACACGGGGTCTAAGGCACAGTCACCAGACAGGCAATCACAATATAAGCTCCTATAACTCGGAGATGCAGCACGACTCATGTTAGAGGAGAAAAACATTGCTTTTCTCAAGAGCGTCCAACCCATTTCCTCAAAGCTCTCACTGAGCCTGTTTTTATATGCAATCGAGAGCTGAGAGTCGCCCTCTGCTCTGCCTGACAATCAGACGACTGGCGCCGGGGAGAGGAGTGGCCCCTTGTGTTTCCTTCACTAACGAGAAGTCAGATACATCCAGCCCTCCTAGATCCATCTCATTTTCTCCGTCTTTTCTGTGTATTCTTCTTATGCATGTCATGAATATGAGATTTCATTGGCAGCTGACTTATCAAGTCTAACTCTTCTAACAGGGCTGAGGAATGTTCCAGACTCAATGCATTTGTTAATAGGTCACAAATTTTTAGCAGAGCTCTCCATGAACCGTGGCTCATGTTCTCCAGAACCTCAAAGAGGTGTTTGAAAATCCTCTCAGAAGATGAAATTATTTAAAGTTTATATGAAGTGGGGTCCAAAAGTCTAAGACCACTAGTAAAAATACTTCTATTCTGCATTTCTCTAATTTAAATGTAATATTTATAATTATACCACTTACATTACTGTTTAAAAGTTTGGGTTCAGTAAAGCTGTTTAATATTTAATTGCTTAATATTTAATTTAAAGTCGCTTATGCTCACCAAGGCCGCATTTATTTAATTAAAAATACAGTAAAAACAGTAATAATTAATGAAATATTGTAATAGGCAAATTATTATTATTATTATTTATTTATTTATTTTTTTTGGGTGAATTTAATTGTTTCATGAAAAAAGGGCCTTAAAAATTCTAAAACTTTGTTAATTTCTGATTTAATTGCAAAAATACCAGATTTTCAGTGTGGTTTTAGATCTTAATTTTTTGTTAATTTAACATCTTGTGAACTCTCTCTTTTCTCTTTATTTCCCCGGTCAGGTGGATAAATAAAATAAAATAAACTAAAATAAACTAAACTAAAATAAACTAAACTAAACTAAACTAAACTAAAATAAAATAAAATAAAATAAAATAAAATAACTGGAATTATTATTATTATTATTATTATTATTATTATTATTATTATTATTTATTTATTTATTTATTTATTTATTTACAAATATTCATTTCTGATTTAGATGGAAAAATACCTGAAAATACCTGTGTGGTTTGAAATCTTATTTTCTTGTTATTTCAACATCTTGTGAACTTAATTTTGTCTTTGCTCACCATTTCCTTTTTCTTTCTAAACTTTCAAACTAAAGTAAACTAAACTAAAATAAAACGTAAACTAACATAAATAAAATAAAATAAAATAAAATATCTGGAATCATTTTTTGTTCATTTATGATTTAAATGCAAAAATGCCAGATTTTCAGTATAGTTTCACATCTCATTTTCTTGTTATTTTAACATCTTGTAAAATAAAATAAAATAAAATAAAATAAAATAAAATAAAATAAAATAAAATAAAATAAAATAAAATAAAATAAAATAAAATAAAATAAAATAAAATAAAATAAAATAAGTGATCTGGAAATAACACATCTATTTTTCCCCCCAGTTTTTCAATGTGGTTTTAGATCTTATGTTCTTGTTATTTCAACATCTTGCGAACTTAATTTTGTCTTTGCTCACCATTTCTCTGGTCAGGTGGAAGGTTTTTCCTTTCTTTCTAAAGTTTCTTAGTAAAGAATGGTACATAGGCTGGTACATTGACTATTTCTGATCTAGCGATCAAAGGTTTTGGCCTATAGAAATAGATTTTGCTCAGTAGAAACAACAATTAGGGGACATTACTCATACCTCAATCCCCAAACATTACAAATTTAGCTGTGGATGTAGACCATAGCCCTTTAAAAAAACCCACCACAATGACATCTTCAGCCCCCACGAGTGTCAGAATCCGAAAAACAAAATGTCTGCACTCTCTAGTTTAAGCCACAAATCTTGATTAAAAATGATGTGAGGTGTCACTTCGCAACCAGTGCTGGAGTGGACCCTCGCAAACCTTACACCTTGTTACCACCTTGTTATCACCTCACAGCGCCTGCAGCCTGCAGCTTCCCCACGTCTGAGCTGCTGTCTCCGGCACGGGTACTGAGAGCTGGAGCCAGACTGAGCCTGGAGCAGATGGAACTCTGTGTGTGTGTGTGTGTGTGTATGTGTGTGTGTGTGGGGCTGACTGACGAGTCATCTGGTTGACTGAGCCTCAACATGTCCATTTCAGTCCTGCAGACTAACCCACACATATGAATTCACACTCACACACAGAGAACGGATAACAGGTTTAAAAAGAGACATGGCTCTAGAGGTTTGCTGTAATAAACACAGTAACCATCCACACTCACAGTTTCAAGACAAACTGCTGCTTTAAAAAAAACTGTGGCTCTGCTGCAAATAATGCTTCTAATAACATTTTCTCATTCATTGATTTTTTAAGGTAAAAACTGGAAAGGATGGACCACTTGTAGAAAAATGAGAGCGAGAAGTTGGAACATTCAATATAGTGGTCAACAGAATTAGAACAGAAGGTTTTTTTGAGTTTCTGAGAAACAAACAATCAATAATATTTTTAATAAAGGCAATGTGTGTCTAGATAGATTTTTGCAATGGTTTTAACAATCACCAATGCAGACTACCAAATTAAGATGCAAAGATTCATAAACCAAAAATAAAATAAAATAAAATTCAACCAGAGCAATCAATCATATGGCATTTACAGCTAAGGTGACTGGCTATAATTTCATTTTATTCTCATACACTGTAAAACCCAATAGTTTACCTTACTTAGTTACAATTAGTTATCTTTACTTAGTTACTATACTTACTAGGTTTTATTAAGTTACAGCTACTTTCAAGGCAAATAAAACAATTTACTTACTTGCTTTGAGTGATGTTTACTTAAAATATTCAAGTATCCACAAAGAAACCAATGACATTAATAAACCAGTGAGAGGCAGCAGTGCACTAATATGTTGCTAATGTGCAACGTGACAACAGAAGAAGAAGAAAAGAAAGTTTTTGAGATGGGGCAATTTTTAGTAGACTTTTCACTCACATCTTTCTTTCACTATTTGAATTCACTCATTTCCCAAAGTCATCTTGAATGTTGAATTTTCAATACAACTGAAATATTTGAGAGAACATCACATAAGCTGAGTTCATAAATTAATGTTGATTTTCCTGAAAAGGTTTTTTTTTTTTTTTTAATACTCACCATTATAGTGAATAGTGTTACTTTTGGTTGGGCACTTGGAACTTTTTTTATATTACTATAGTTTTCTTTCTGTTGTTGCAACAATGCAGCATGAAATCAGAGTTCTTTGATTTCAAAGAAAGAAAAGCAATAAATAGATTGCTTTTAGAAGGTGATCTATATTCTAATTAAATCATTAGGTTGAGTGTTTTTCATGCTGATTAATGATTTTTTTTTTTTTACAATTTTACTGTTTTTCTTTTTTTTAATAAACACTATAAGAAGCTTTTAACTGTGTTGATATAATCTTTTAATATTTGGGGTAATGTGTGTGAGTCACACACAGACTTCAACATTCAGCATGTGAATCACAACAATGGTAAAAACTCAATTTTATTTATTTTTATTAACTATCAATAACCATTTTATGAGCTTTTTTTGTTTGTTTTTTGTTGTGCTACTACTGACACAAGACAGCAAATGAAATTGCCAAATACAAACAACAACAGTAAAGCAAAGCAATTGCATAATTTATTCATGTCGCAATGCACTCTGGGAGTCAGTGAGTAGCTATACTAAGTCAAGAGTAAACCTAAAGTAAAGAATCAAGTACTCTCAACAGTTTTTTGTTAGTTACTACAACTCTTGTGTAAGTAAACTATACTAAGTAAGCATTTGTCAGTACAACATACTATTCCTATTTCACTTTACTTAGTTTTTTTAAGGTAATCAGTTTCCACACGTTTTACAAGTAAAGTCAACTAATTACATTTTACAGTGTAGGTCAGAAAACAGCCAGTTGCCTGAGCTGTAAATGCCATATGGGAGCAATAGTCGGAGAAGAGTGGTAGTATATTACTCCAAATTTAGCCTCTAAAAAAAAAATAAATAAAAAAACATAAAATAAAATAAAATAAAATATTTTTTTAATAAAATATTTTTTAGTAAAATATTTTTTTAATAAAATAAAATAGTCAGAATTCAACCCAAGCAATCAATCATATGGCATCTACAGCAAAAGTAACTGCCTATAATTTCATTTTTATTGTCATTTTCCGAGCTGTAAATGCCATATGACTGCAACAGTCAGAGCTGTGTGATAGCATATTAATCCAAATTTAGCCTGTAAAATAAAATAAAATAAAATAAAATAAAATAAAATAAAATAAAATAAAATAATTTTTTAAAAATAAATTGGGGTGCGAAGCGATCAATCATATGGCATTTAGAGCCAAAGGGCCTGGCTGTAATTTCATTTTTATTGTCATTTTCCAAGCTCTAAATGCCATATGGCAGCAACAGTCAGAGCAGTGTGGTAGTATAAAATAACATAACATAAAATAAAATCAAATAAAATAAAATAAAATAAAATAAAATAAAATAAAATTCAAAAGGAGCGATCAATCATATGGCGTTTACAACACTCAAAAAAATGGTTTTGTGCCACTGTTCATTTTACCCAGGTATTTATTGTTAAAACAACACAAGTATGTTTCTTTTACCACCAAAACACTATTGTATTGTGCTCTATTAATTTAAACTGTTTAAGTTTCCATTTTACTTAATTATCAATCGTTAAACTAACGTAAACGGTTTAATTTCGCCGTTCAAAAAACCGGATATGACGTTTCCAACGCATTTGATGAAGACGGCGCGAAGGAGGTGTATCATGGCGTCGGAGCTAGAAGTACCAGTCAGGTAAGAAAATCTAAAGACTTCTTTGTGTTAAGTCAAAAACTTTAATTTCTGTAAGCGTTTTTAGTATGCTTTTAGTGTTGTTTTGCAGACGAGTGTAACTGGTATATTGCGCCGTTAATAGATGATTTCGTGCGGTTGGGAGATGTGAACGCACATATGGACTGTAAGTTAGTGTATTTGTACGTGTGCTTGTGGATCAGAGCATGCGTCCAATTATTAAAATTCAAAGTGCTTTTCCGTCTTATTAATGATATACAGGCAGTTAAATAAAACCTTCCTGTGCTCTTTCTAGGCTACTCAAGTCCCAGTAAAATTAGCGTTAGCTAAAGCACGAAAGCAAGTACAAATAATGCCACATTCGATTTCTGCATACATTTAACATTTTATCTGCTATTCGTTTTTATAACAGCATACATTTGATCACGGGTTTCTTCATCGCTGCCTAACTTTGGCGAAATGAAGGAATGTCACAACTTTACTGAAGAAAAAAAAATTTTGGCTAAGGTAAGTGAACCGCTGTATTGATTTTTCATCATTTATAAACGAAAAGTAATAAAGGTATTTTGCATTTTCAGTTTTAGAGGAATGCACGCAGTTGTAAATGTGAACTGGTGGATGGTTAAGAAGCTGATGTGTCTTCTAGAAATCTAAAGTAAGACACTAAGATATATTTATGTTATATGTTAATAAATTGTATGTGTGTGTGTGTGTGTGTGTGTGTATGAAGAGTTCATTTGTATATTTGTATATATTAAGAGTTAATTTGCAGATAACTCTGTTTTTAAAAAAAAAAAAATAAAAATCATGTTTTTTTTGTTGTTATTATTCTGAATTCCAAGTAATATCAATCAAACTGTGGTTGGTTTATTTTGATTGAATATTAATGGCTCAAAAATACAGCTACTAACACAATAAAACACACAAAAAAAAACACAATAAAAAACATGTTTTATGAACATTAATAAAAATGATTTAGTTGTTTTTGCAAATTAACTCTTCATGTGTGTGTGTGTGTGTGTGTGTGTGTGTGTGTGTGTGTGTGTGTGTGTAATGGGTACTTTTGACTCATTCCTTTTCTTAAAAATGGTTTGAAGGCAGAAATGTGATGTTTATCATTTTATAAACTTAATGTTTTTGTGAAAAGTTGTGCCTGAACTATAAATCATGCTTTTTACAGTCATTTTATGACTTTAAATATGCTTCAGATCGTGTCCACCCTTTTGGAATAATATACATGACAATAATCACTCACACAAATTTTTTGATCGCTGAATTTGTCTTTGCTGTTAAACTATATATGGGTGCTCTTGTAACAAATTGTACTTCATGTGTTTACAGATTTGTGCAGAATATGAGACAGGCAGAATAACCATAGGTCCATTAGTGTCAACTGTCTTTGCCAATGGATGGATCCACACTGCAAATCTTATGAAGATGATTGCAAACTGAAGAAGAGTCCTTGGACAAAGCATTAAATCCTCTTGGTTCCCACTACACAGGTAAGAACCGCTACACTCAACAAAAACTTTTTTTAAACATGTTAAAGGGGTCATCAGATGCTGTTGATGTGATTTCTTAGAGTCTTAATGAGAAGTCTATAACATACTTTTGTTAAAATTTTTCAGTGGTAGTGTAAAAAAAACACCCATTTTACCATATCAAAATCAGCCCTTTTCAGAGTGGGCCATTCTGTTGCATGTTCCTTTAAATACTAATGAGCTCTACTCACCCGGCCTCTCTCTTCTGTGGGGTTACCAGCCAATGCAAAACTTGCTAACTAGCACATTATTAAGAAAGGCGATTTGCAAAGATGCACCAAAAACACCCATAAACTCACTTCTGCTGTAGGTGAAGCTGGATCACAAATTATTAGTGTGAATAGAGACACAATTATGTAGAACGCCAGACACATATCCTTCAAAAACAAAAGTAACATTAATCTCTGCGTCTTCAGTGGCTCAGATGTCGGGAGTAAATGATGACCGCTAGATCATTATTACATCCAACAACAGAGCACCTCAATTGCTTAATCTGAGACATTGTTGTCTTCCCCTGCACCGGAGTCGACACAATAATGGTGGTCAGACTGTTCTCAGCTCTCACTCAGCTCATTTAGGGTGGGTCTAAGATAAGACGGTCATGTAAATCAACTATTGTGGGAGCAGCCTTGATCGGTGTGACATCACACCAACTAGAAGCTGAGAATGACCTGATTTGAAAAAGGGTATATTACTTTTAAAGATTTAAAAAAAAAAAAAACACTGGGTGGATTTTTAGCATTATAGGGTGGTTGTGTACACATACTGCCAACATGCATATATGTTCAAACATCATGTAAAAGTGAGTTTTGCATCAGATGACCCCTTTAAAACATTGCCTCACCAGCCACTGAGTTTTAGGGTTATGGTCTTGGGCATTAACAAAAAAGACAGATTTAAGAAGAATAGGTTTATTAATACAATAAATATAAAATATATGGTATTACTGTAAACTGACAGATATTGTGAATACATTAATTTCCCAAAAACAATACATTTTAAAGCAAGGCAGGTGTGTCAAACCTGCTCTTGGAGAGCCAGTGTTCTGGAGTTTAGCTCCAACACCCCTGCCTGGAACTTTTAGTAAGACTTTGCTTTTGTTTGAGAATTCCTAAAAACCTTGATTAGCAAACCTGTAAGACCTTTGTTCATCTTCAGAATACAAATGAAGATATTTCTGATAAAATCAGAGAGCTTTCTGACCCTGCATAGACACCAACACAACTGAAATATTCCCAAGCCCCGAAACGTAGTAAAGACTTCGATATAATAGTCCATGTGTCATCAGTGGTTCAACCATAATTTTATGAAGCTACGACAATACTTTTTGTGGGTAAAGAAAACAAAAATAACTACTTTATTCAACAATTCTTCTCTTCAAAATCACGTATTTTGCCATTGTGGAGAGTATCACGATGTATGCACATTGCTTTCCTCTGCAAGCAAACAAGGCCCAGCATATACATGTTCTACGTCAGCAGAATCACACGCATGCGTTATGCAAAGAGGTACTCTCGATAATGGCGGAAGACACAATTTGGAGAAGAATTGTTTAATAAAGTCAATATTTTTGTTTTCTTTGCCCACAAAAAGTATTCTCACTGCTTGAATTATGGTTGAACCACTGATGTCACATGGACTGTTTTACTGGTGTCCTTACTACGTTTCTGGGCCTAGGAGCATTTCAGTTGCATTACTGTCTATGCCGGGTCAGAAAGCTTTCGGATTTCTTCAAAAATATCTTAATTTGTGTTCTGAAGATGAATGAAGGTCTTGTGGGTTTGGAACGACATGAGGGTGAGTAATTAAATGACAGAATTTTCATTTTTGGGTGAACTATACCTTTATTTGGAAATATTGCTAAACTCTGCAGGACAGTGGCTTTCTGTGCTGATCTGGTCCAGTACTGTTATGGTTTCATTTTCCACTGTAATGTTAGTTAGAATTCCATCTGAACTGCTTGCCTGTATTTCCCGTAAGGAAATGATCAGACAGAATAATAGATGAATGACATTTTTCAATTGTGTGTTTTTTGTTTGTTTGTTTGTTTCGTTTTTTTAGAAAAATGTATAGGCTAAATCTCATGAATTTTGTTGTTGTCTGCATTTTTAGACTAATGACATTGAAGTACCCGAATGAAGACACTAGCAGTGTTATTATGGAGTATATGGTAAGTTGTTTTATTTATTTATTTATTTATTTATTTATTTATTTTTTGGTATTTTCAAGAATGATAAATGCTAAGGTAAATTTAATACGCAAGAATTTGAGTACTTTTCAATATCCTCTCTAGGATACAGACGTTGGCAGCACTCAGGAGGTGATCCAGAAGAATCATGGGAATCTATGTCAGAAGATTTGAAGGTGCAGACATCGAAGACAGCCCAGCAGATGTTGGGAGTGTTGGAAGATAAAGTTCTTCAGGACCTTACCAGTAAACCCTATGAACAAACATGTTGCTGGGACTGATATATGGACTAAACTTGAACTCCTGAAATCAGGTACACATTTGGAGTACTGCAGAAGTTATTTCTGGAGCCAGTTCCTGTTCCTGGATTAAGGTTTGATTGGTTACCTTTATATGCCAATTAGAAAATGACAGTAGTTTAATATTTCTGTAATTTTATAATTTGGTTGTAACTGTAATTCTTGCTCTTGTTTAACAAATGCACTTGATTATTTGTGACATCTTGTCTTTTATGACTCATTGCAAGATAATCACACAAAAAATGCTTTGTTGAAGGGAGTAACTTTAACTAGAAATCATTTAAAGTAACTAGAACCAATTGGATGGAACCACTGTCCATAATTTAAATGAGTTGTCTGAAACAAACCTCCTTATGTTGATAAAGTGAAACACATTTAGCCAGTTTTTAATAAACCAAAAGATGTTCACTAAACTTTACCGGTTTACGATACAAGGAAGTGAAAAAATTGAGTTGGTTGGACATTACAATTTCACATAAATTCTTCCTCATTCAGCTGTGTTGTCACAACACAAAGAGTTTGCATAGATTCAAAAAATTCCATTCATGTTCATCAAAAACAATTTGGTTGTGTGGAACCACTGTCCATAATTGAATTAAGTAGGTTTAAAGAATCATTTTTTTGAGTGAACTAAGGTGACTGGCGATAATTTAATTTTATTTTCATAGTACAGAAAATAGCCAATTGCCTGAGCTGTAAATGCCATATGGCAGCAATAGTCGGAGGAGTGTATTTTTTAATATATGTGAATATTTTTTAATAAAATAAAATTCAGAATTCAATCCAAGCAATCAATCAGACGGCATTTACAGCCAAAGTGACTGGCTATAATTTCATTTTTATTTTCATTTCCTGAGCTGTAAATGCCATATGGCAGCAATAGTCAAAGCAGTGTGGTAGTTTATTACTCCAAATTTAGCCTGTAAAATAAATAAATAAATAAATAAAATAAAATAAAGTAAAGTAAAATAAAATAATTTTTTTTTTTAAATATTTTTTTTTTTTTTTTTTTTTTTTTAAATAAAAAATTATAATTTTATTTTTTGTTGTCATCGCCCGAGCTGTAAATGCCATGTGGCGGAGTAGTGTGGTAGTATATTACTCCACATTTAGCCTGTAACATAAAATAAAGTTAATAAAACAAAACAAACAAACAAACAAATAAATAAATAAATAAATAAAAATAAAACAAAACAAAACAAATAAAATAAAATTCTAAAAATTTGCTGATTTAAGTGCAGAACAAGTTCAGAAGATGTTGAAATAAATGTAAAATATTTTGAAATAAAGTAAAGATTTTAAAAAAAGATTAAACACCACACTGAAAATCTGGTTTTACAGTAGATCTTATTTCATTGTTATTTCAACATTTTGTCTTTTAGAAGTCCTTGCAGATGACAGTGTATTTCACATTGTAAAAAAATATTAAAAAAAAAATTGTGCACTGCATAACATCATAATATTCACATGTGTGCATTTGGCTATGTTTTTATTTACAGCAACTTTTATTGCATTCAAGGTATACTTGTGCATTTGATCAGTTCTTGCTTTCCCTAGGAATTGAACCTACAACCTTGGAGTTGCTAGTGTCATGCTCTACTATTTATTTAATATAATAAGTCAAGACTACTTCGATGATATTTTAACATCACCTTTATAGTGTGATGTTATGGCTGCAGTATGCATTGTAACTTCATGGGAAGCACAAGGAATGCATTATTTCACAATTTCCCCATTGTGTTTCACAGAAGAAAGATAGTCATATGGACTGATGATAAGTAAATGATGACACAGTGTTCATTTTTGGGTAATCTATCCCTTTAATGTTAACTTCACTGCAGCACGTTTCATCACTGCATGCACATTTTATACAAGTATTACATTAAAGGTTTGAGAACTTTTGTGAGAAACATAAAATAGTAGACAGATGACTGTACTTTTGATGCTAAGATCAGACAGATACCATCATACAGGATAGGTGATCATATCACCCATTGTAGAATCAAGAAAGAAAACCGTGTGAGAGAACTATGAAGAACAAATCTGGCACTATGATCTTACAACGCCTCTTTTCAGATCAGGCCACAATAGACTTTCTGTTCCATTCACTTCTATTCATTGTATGCAAATGCAGGGGAGCATAAACACAAGCACATGTGCCGAAGGTTAGTTTCTTGCTGCCTACACAAGCTGAAGCGTGATATTGTATACTTTTGCTCATATTCATTACAGGGTAACAGGTAGGTCATTTTGCATGCTTTAAACTTAGAGCTTAGAGCTTAGCAGCTTCACTCCCACAGAGATGATTACACTATACAAACACATCTGAACTTGATTGAAATGATTTAAACTGAATAGGATAAAATTGTGAAGGATGAAAAGTCTGCTCAAGGCCTTTTCATAACATGTTTGATCTTCAAACTTATATTGACTCTCCAGTCAATAACATGAAAGTGCATTTTACTGTTTTTAAATGACATCCACTCAAATAAACAGATGACAATTCAGTATTTTACACCTGAGATTTTAAAGAAATTAATATTTTTATTCAGCAAGGATGCATTAACTTGACCAAAAGTGACAGTAAAACCATTTATAATGTTACAAAATATTTTTGTTTTAAAATATTTCAGTTTCAAATAAATGCTATTCTTTTTTAGAATCCTACAAAATTCAAATTATGGTCTCCATATGAATATTCCACAGCACAACTGATAGTAGCAAATCAGCATATTAGAATGATTTCTGAAAGATCATGTGAAACTGAAGACTGGAGTAATGATGCTGAAAATTTAGCTTTGGTCACAGGAATAAATTACACTTTAAAATATATTCCAACAGAAAACAGTCAATAATTTTGTTTTAATTGCATGTTTTGATCAAATAATTGCAAGCTTGGTGAGCATAACATATGTGCTGCCAAAATTTGACCAGATGAAGATGTCTTAGTAGACAAGATAATGTAAACATAAGATATAGATGACTGACTGGGCAGAGAGGCACAAACTCTATCTATCTGTCTCTCCACTTTTTTCCCCTCTGTCTCTGAATAGATGTGGTGTGTTTTTCAGCAATTTTCAGGAAGTGAGGTGCTAGGGCGGGTATGTTCATTTGCCAAGGCAATTAACACTTAACACCCAGAGGACATTTAACTTTCTGGGTATATTAATTATGCACTTTGTACATACTAAAATATCCTCTTATCCTTAAGAAAATGTACTAATTAGGCCCAAAATACAGCAGAAAGTTGTTGTTGTAGCAGAAATGTAGAAAATAAAATATTTGAAAGTAAGCCAAGAGTGTCGTCACTCCAGCCTGTTCTAAAGGCATCTTCTCTTTCAATTTATGTATTATATTTCTCCTTAGTTTCTCTCCAGTCTTGTAGACATGATAATGATGTAACAAGTTATTTAATATTCATGAATCTCTTTAAAAACGAGTGGCGCATTAGAGCAATAGCCAAAAATAAATCCAAAAGTAATAGCCAAATTAATCCTAATGTTGAGTTCTGGTCATTTGGACTTAGAGAGGATTTTCTTTTTCCCAAAAATGGCAGTTATTATTATATATATATATATATATATATATATATATATATATATACACACACACACACGTATGACTTTGCAAAAAAAAAAAAATAATAAAATAAAAAATAAATAAATAAATAAATAAATAAAATGAACAATAATAAAAGATAAAAAAAATAAAAATGTAAATAAAATAAAAAAATACATACATACATACATATCGTATTTTTGGGTATTTTCCCCCCTCACTGTTTTACTTGTGGTGTTCCCAGTCAAAATTGCACTATATTTGTGCATAATTACACAAATTGTGCTATATAATTATTAAATACTGGATTCAGCCTTTTTTTTTTTTGAGTTTTTGAGTTTCTGAGTTTCTGAGTTTCTGAGTGAATATTGCAAAATTAATCCAAATTATCCACAAATTATGCATTTTTCACTCAAAACTGAGGTGCATGCGCTCATAATTATGAGACAAATCAGTTCCAAAAAACAAAACTAAACAAGCAAACAAAGTCATTTTTAAAGGACTAAAACATAATAATAGTCAGACTAAACAAACAAACAAACAAATAAATACAAGCAAAAAAATGTATATTTACTCAACTGCATCAAGGTTATTATTGTTAACTAAAACTATCAAAAATAAATACATAAATACATAAAAATAAATAAATAATAATAATAATAATATAATAAACCATATATAATATATAATATACCATATATAATTACCAAATATTGGAATCAATCTTTTTTTTTTTTGAGTTCTTTTTTTTTTTTGAGTTTTTTTTATAATAAATAATAATAAAATAAAATCATTTTTCACTCAAAACGGAGTTGCATATGCTCATGTCAATGAGGCAAATCAGTTCCAAAAAACAAAACAAATATAATAGTCAGACTAAACAAACAAACAAACAAATAATAAATAAATAAATAAATAAATAAAAGCAAATAAGCAAAATAATCTATATTTACGCAACTGCATCAAGGTTATTATTGTTAACTAAAACTAAAACTATCAAAAATAAATAAATAAAGCTTAAAAATCTATGAAAAAACCTAAACTGAAAGAAAATCAAAAAGTTTCTCCTTTTGTGTTTCCTCTCTCACACATACTCTTTCTCTTATGACTTTTCCTGCCATGTTGTCAACAGGCTACATTTGTTTACTACGCTTATTTTTTTAATAAAGCACACCACAGCTGTACATAATCAACAGATACAGCATTTCATCAAACATCACTATCCCACACAAATACACTGCAATTAATTGCTACTCCTGGTCGTTCGCCTAAGCCATGCAATAGCAAAATATGACAAGCTTTCTGTCCAGTACCGCTCCATAAATCAATGCAATATTACAAGAGCTGAGGAGAGATCTGCAAATGAACACGGCTCCATGTCAGCGCTATGCAGGACAGCTAAGAGACGGACACACCAACTGACTGAGATCCCTTTAAAGTAAATCATAATAAGCTGCAATAACTGTTTTAATGACAGGACCCAGCTCAGCCTGTGGGTGTTTTCTGGGGTGATGTAACGTGTAGGACATATTTTGAAACATAAGGAGAAATCTCTGAGACAAGAAGTGTTTAAACAGCAACACGCCAGCTGAAGCTGTTTTACTTTTGCATATAAGTGTGAGACTTACATTTAATTTAAAGATGCTGTAAGTGATTTTTATGCAGCGCCACACATAAAATGCCCTGCATATACACAGATAGAGATATCATACTTGACTCAAAGTCAGCACAGATGCTGCTGGAAATTTCCTACTTATTAGTATGAAAATTGCAACATCATGCTGCGCATTCAAGTTATTTTGATTGGAATAAAATTGATTAGGTGCACATTAGGTGTTTAACTTATATTTTATTAATTAATTCATCTATTTGCTGCAATAGAGAATGGTGGGAAAAGTTCATATCCTTATATAACAGCTAAATGAGCTGTATTTTCAAGCAAATTGCATCACTATTCTTCATTAACACCACACAAAATTTGTACAAGCTAAATTGCACTGTTGTGATCAATAACAATGTTAACAATCCAAATAACAGCCATTCAAGGCAAAAATGTACTCACCCTCGGGTCATCCAAGATGTAGATGAGTTTGTTTCTACATCAGATTTGGAGAAATGTAGCATTACATCACTGCTCACCAATGGATCCTCTGCAGTGAATGGGTGCCGTCAGAATGAGAGTCCAAACAGCTTATAAAAATAATCAAAATAATCCATAAGTAATCAACACATCCAAACTAAAGCATTGCTTCTGGCCAAAATACCAGTCCATAATGCATAATAACGCTTCCACCAGTAAAGCATATAATTTTGGGTGAACTGACAAACCACCAAGTCAGAAAGCCACATGTTTTTCAACTGGTAACTGACTCATTTCAACATGACTTACATGTAATATGTATGTAATTAACAAAATAAAATGAATAAAATAATTGTATAAATGATTATTTATTAAAATAAATGTATAAATTAATTATTAATAAAAATGTAAACAAATATTTAAAATAATATTATATTATAAAATAATACTTATTTATACTTTTATTTTATTTTATTTTGACTACACTAGTCTTCCACAATGGTGCATCATCTTCCAGCAGAGGCAAACTGGACCATGCTACCAAGACAAACTGTAAACTCCACAAAAGCTGCTGGAGAGCAGCCATCATATCACATCATTTTGTTGCTGGCATATCTTTGGATGGTGGGTTTTGGAAAGAGACCATGTAGTTAGCTGAAGGTAAAACATAGCAAAATGGCTGAAATCATGTATAGCAGTGAGTCTGCTGAGAAATTGTCTCTTGTTATCGTTAGTGGATATGACACAGCTGTCTGCTGGGAGTGAGTGTATTAGATATTCATTCACATCATTATGAAGACCTTCCATTTCAACGCGAACGTAGATGGCAGATGGGCCTTTCTCACAAAAATGATGCTCTCCTCCTCAGTTCTGTTGACATTGACAAATTCCACCTGCAAATCAGGTCTGGAGACCATTGTTCTGGTCTCCTCACAAAAGATATTCATACATAAGAGAAGTAGGTTGGTACTCCTTATGGAATTCTGAGCATCAGCTCATGGAGTGAAAGATGCATCCGTGAGATTTCCAGGGATAAGTTCTATACTTAGAAGATCCTTTTACAATTCCAGTCACTGCAGCGACTGACGTGGGATCGCCAGAGGGGCCGAAAAGTGTGTCTTATTCTTTGTGTCATCTGCCAGGGTCAAAGTTCAGGTTTATTTATGTAGCTGCGCTCAATTCATCTATGTGCTGTTTACTCTGGGCAGCCGTGGACACAGTCGCAGTGTGAGATGCGGTCAGAGGTGCACGCTCTCAGCACTGAGGCTGTTTGTCTAGAGCAGTGCTCGTGTCACTCACTCTCACCGCAAATACAGAGAACAGACTCAAGCTAACAAAGAAGAGACGACCGGCGATAATCGAGTTTATTTTAGATGGACAGGACTGAAGAGTGTGGAGAGCTTGTCGTTCTATCTATCTATATGGCTCTGTCGCTCTATCTATCATTCTATCTGCCCATCAAACTATCCATCTCCCCATCCATCCTTTCGTCTATCCATTCATCTATTTAATCATCCATCCATCCATAGTTCTATCTATTTATCTATCTATCTATCTATCTATCTATCTATCTATCTATCTATCTGTGTTATCTATCCATCCATCCATCCACCCACCCACCTAACCATCACCCATTCATTCATCCATCCAATCTATTGGTCTGTTGTTGTATCTACCCATCTGTCTGTCTGTCTGTCTGTCTATCTATCTATCTATCTATCGTTCTATCGTTCTGTCTGTCTATCTATCTATCTATCTATCTATCGTTCTATCGTTCTATCGTTCTGTCTGTCTATCTATCTGTCCATCTTACTATCCTTCTGTTAAACCATCCATCCATCGTTCTATCGTTCTGTCTGTCTGTCTGTCTGTCTGTCTGTCTGTCTGTCTATCTATCTATCTATCTATCTATCTATCGTTCTGTCTGTCTGTCTGTCTATCTATCTGCCCATCTTACTATCCTTCTGTTAAACCATCCATCCATCTATCCATCGTTCTATCATTCTGTCTGTCTGTCTGTCTGTCTGTCTGTCTGTCTATCTATCTATCTATCTATCTATCTATCTATCTATCTATCTATCTATCTATCTATCTGTGTTATCTATCCATCCATCCATCCATCCATCCATCCATCCATCCATCCATCGTTCTATCGTTCTATCGTTCTGTCTGTCTATCTATCTATCTATCGTTCTATCGTTCGGTCATTCTATCTGCCCATCTAACTATCCTTCTGTTAAACCATCCATCCATTCATTCATCCATTCATCCATGCATCCTATTGTTCTATCGTTCTGTCTACCCATCTGTCTGTCTGTCTATCCATCTATCTATCGTTCCATCTGCCCATCTAATGATCCTTCTGTTAAACCATCCATTCATTCATCTTTCCATCCATTCATCTATCATCCATCCATCCATCCATCCATCCGTCATTCTATCTATCAATCTATCATTTGATCTGTCTATTGTTCTCTCTATCAATTTACAAACTGAATTGGAATTTTAAAAAGGTATTTTAAATTCAGTTCAGAACAGTCACAACCCTGAACTAGAGGATTATAATTTCTTTGATGAACCTAAAAGAAAAAAAATCTAAATGGTGGACAAGTTTTTATGCTTATTAGTAAATCACGTTGTCAACTTAGCAACATGTCTGTGTCAAAGTCTAATGGAATCAACTGTCAGGAATTTTAACGAACATATAAAAGTAAAAGGCTGTTACATGATCAAACAAGCCAAAACCTAGTGAGACGCCTTGCAGGCTGTTGCCTACATAGGGAACTTCCAATTCCTAAATGAAATGGAACTTCAGAAGTGACTGATTTGGAACATTCCAGCAAGCCTTTGTAGAGTGTTCCAAATTGGTCACATATGAGGTTCTGCATTTGATCATCTACAAAAATGTGATGAAAACCTACAAAACTAAGGGAGATGCAGGCCAATAACTCAAATGTTTTTTTGTTTTTTTAAACTTTTACTTTATTTTTGATTCAGAGGAAAGGCATAATGAAAGGCGAGGGGTAAATGCCTGTCCTCTATCCACTGCTGGAGATGCTGTGTGGAGGAGACACATGCTGACACAAGCTGCCCGCCACAGAGACACACTGAGCCCGGTCTGTTCAACAGCGGATGGGCGCCTCAGTTGGGTGCCTGATTAGAAATATGGTTAATTTTCAGCAAAATCTGGCTTCCTCCTAGACAGCTAAAACAGAGCTAACAAACAGTAGTGGGACGACCCCAACCGCTGAGTAAGGGGTGAGACAGTTAGAGTTTTTCTAGCGTAGAATGTACATTCATGGACATATGGGAAGGTGCTGAAGAACAGGTGCAGGAGTCAATGTTTGGTCACTGTCAGCAGGAAAAGACTTTAAAACTTTGAGAAAGCACAAAACAATGGCATGACTGAACAAAATATGCTACCCAAACAAAGATTCAGTTACCTCACAAGCATTGCTTGCATGTTACATCATTCTTCTACTCTTAAAATGCATGTTTATATGAAATCGTGATACTTTCTAGATACCATTTAAGATGTTTGAAAGTTTCTGTAAGCATTTTTTTTTTTTTTTTTTTTTTTTACATCACATAATATAATTATGAGGAATCCGTTTGGCACATTCAGGCTTGCTGACATCAGGTTAGCTGATGTCTCTGGAGAAGACAATGCATGTAAATTGACATTAGCAAAACAGCTGGAATCACATATAGCACCTTTAATATGGAAAATTATTTATATTTTGCCATTGTGTAACTTTTTAATATAAACTTTGAGGAAAAAGAGACGGCAAAAGAAGGGGAAACATGATCGGGAAAGGGTTTTTTTTCTCTTAAGAAATTGTTAATTCGAAATTAAGCATCAGTTTTTCCACAAAAAAAAACAAAAAACAAAAAACTTTTTTTTTGTGGAAACTACATATACATACATACATATACATATATATATATATATATATATATATATATATATATATATATATATATTAAGCAGCACAACTGTTTTAGGTATGATGATGATGATGATAATAATAATAATAATAATAATAATAATAATAATAATAATAACAATAATAATAAATGTTTCTTGAGCAGCTAATCAGCATATTAGAATGATTTCTGGAGGATCATGTGACACTGAAGACTGGAGCAATGATGCTAAAAACTTTGCATTACAGGAATAAATTATATTTTAAAATATATTAAAATTGAAAACAGTTATTTTAAACTGTAATAATATTTCACAGTATTCCTACTCATTTCTTACTTCTACATTTAAGAAATCTTACCGAACCCAGACATCTGAATGGTAGTTTTCATGCTTTACGAGAACATGTTGCATTGTTGCGTTACCACCTGATGATTGAATCAATGTCAACTGTTGATGTCAGCTGCTGATAGTTTCACATTTGTGACCATCTGCTGCCCATCATAAAAGGCGCCACCCTTGAGCCTGGCAGAACTAATAGAGCACAGAGCCAGAGCTGGGTCACTTTAAAGGGATAGTCCACCCACAAAAGAAAATTCTGTCTTTGTTTTACTCACATTAATGTCAGTATTTTAGGACATAAAAGGAGACGTTTTAAGGAATTTCCACACAAAGCTTAAATATAGAACACAGCGAAAAAAGACATGAAAGGTAGCATTAAAGTTGTCCAAAGAACTTGTGCACTCTGTGTAAAGACTTTGGAAGTCATATGATAACTGTGTTTGATATAAATTGAGTCGTTATACACCGAAAAGTCAAAGCTACTTCTTTTCTAATGAAGGTTCTAAAAAGAAGGTTTCACAGCGATGCCATAGATAAAATCATTTTTGGTTCCGCAAAGAACATTTCAAAAAAATAATTCTAAAAAGAACCATTTATTTTCTTAGTATGAAGATCATTTTAATCATCTGAAGAACCGGTTTTATACTATAAAGAAATTAGTTCACTTCCAGAATAAAAATTTCCTGATAATTTACTCACTCCCGTGTCATGTCATGTTTCTTCAGTCGAAAAGAAGTTAAGGTTTTTAAGGAAAAAATTCCAGGATTTTTCTCCATATAGTAGACTTCAATGTGGATCAATGGGTTGAAGGCCCAAACTGCAGTTTCAGTGCAGCTTTAAAGGGCTCTACACGATCCCAGCTGAGCAATAAGAGTCTTATTTGGCAAAACAATGTCATTTTCTTTAAAAAATAAAAATGTATATACTTTTTAACCACAAATGCTCATCTTGAAAAGGTCACGCGTGATGTAGGTGGAAGTACCGATCCAGTATTTACAAAGCAAACGTGCAAAGAAAGTCAAACGCTCTTTACAAAAAAAGGTAAAACAACGATGTTGGATGATTTTGAAGTTGAAGAAAATGAGATTTTTGCCCTACCCTGGCCCAATGAAAGAAGTCGAGCTAGTGCAAGACTTTTTGGT
The DNA here is from genome assembly GCA_036247105.1 of Cirrhinus mrigala. Lineage (NCBI taxonomy): Eukaryota > Metazoa > Chordata > Actinopteri > Cypriniformes > Cyprinidae > Cirrhinus > Cirrhinus mrigala. Next base: position 31,526,197 of record CM070019.1, on the reverse strand, counting down.
TAAAAAGTATAGAAATTTTATTTTCTTTTACAGATTGTTTTACTAGATAAGACCGCTACTCCTCATCTGGGATTGTGTAGAGCCCTTTGAAGCTGCACTGAAATTGCAATTTGGACCTTCAACCTGTTGATCCCCACTGAAGTCCACTATATGGAGAAAAATCCTGGAATGTTTTCCTCAAAAACCTTAATTTCTTTTTGACTGAAAAAAATTTCATTTTGGAAGTGAACTAATCCTTTAAAGATTCTGAACTATTCCTCTAATCGCCCTCGGCATCAGAGACCTGAAAAAGCAGGAAAAAGGCAAGGAGGAGGTGAAAAGGAGAGGAGCAAAGGGCTGTGGAAGTGTCTGGCGGGGATCCGCAGACATGATTCCCCAGCCTTTCTTAATTACATTGTGCAGTACAACGTGAAAAGGTGTCAGATAGCCAGAGAAGCAGATCTGTCCTAATGAATGAAAACAGATGGACTGGACTGCAAGTTGCAGAGACTGCCAAGAGATTTGGGGAGGCGTAGAGAAAGAGGGAATACTGAGAGAGAACATATACAATATGAGAATAAGAATGAGGACAGAAATGAAATGAGCAAGAAAATAAGAGGGCGCAAAGAGAGTGAGAGGAAGTAAAGACTGAGAATATGTTCGGTCCCATGAGAATATCCCAACAGAATAAGAAAGCGATACCGGATCCGCGAGCCTCTAGGCGAGAAAGTCACCTCAAAAACATGCATGGAGGAAGACAAAGTGATGAAGATGATGGAGTGGATAAAGGAGTAAGGGACGGGGGGCGTGAGGCAGAGAGCGACAGAAGAAAAGCAGACTGTGAGAGGCAGGGAGGGAGTGTAAGCGAGGGCCGTCGGTGATGTGAATTAGCTGTAGTTGGATGACTGCGGGGATTAGGACACCCGGAGAAATGGAGCTGCTGTTTAGATGAGGATATAGTATTTTGACAGCATGATCCTTCATGGTCCACCTCCCTAAACACACACATACACACACACAAATGGAGGTGCTATTGATTTTCGAGGATTTGCCTGTGTAGATCTGGAGACACGCTCTGCCTGCCCAGTGGTCTTTTACATGTTAGTTGTGTTTTCTTTGTGAATGACTATGTTCTTATTCACTTTTGTGCTCTCACATGTATGTTTCCATCACTTAAAGGAGAACTTTACAAATAATTTACTCACCCCCTTGTCATCCAAGATGTTCATGTCTTTCTGTCTTCAGTCATGAAGAAATTATGTTGTTTGAGGAAAGCATTTCAGGATTTTTCTCCATATAATGGACTTCATTGATGCCACGATTTTGAACTTCCAAAATGTAGTTTAAATGCAGCTTCAAAGGGCTCTAAACGATCCCAGCCAAGGGAGAAGGGTCTTATCTAGTGAAACGTTCTGTAATTTTTCTCGAAAAAATATATATTTTTTAATACTTTTTAAGCACAAAAGTTTGTGTAGCACAGGCTCTGGGATGCGCGCCCATGACACTACGAATCACGTCTAAGTTTATCGTCTGTGTACTCCGGCTCAAAAAGGTAGAGTATGGCGAAAAATCCATCTCATTTTCTCCTACAACTTCAGAATCGTCTGACATCGTTGTATTAAGACATGAACATCTTGGATGATAAGGGGGTGAGTAAATTTTTTGTAAAAAAAAAAAAAAACTGGAAGGAAAAACCAGGATGCCGGATATATAAAGCAGGGAGGAGGAAAGACAGACCATTCTCACCTCTATGCTGCAACCAATCAGTGACTGATTGAAACGATCTGTGCCTAATGCCACCCTGAACCATCAGAGAAGACCGAACTAAACGGCCCGTTTATTTCTGAACGGATCGAAGCTCAGATGCAAATCATCACAGATCTGAGCTCAGTAATACCATCGGATACCAGGACAAGGAATAGAAGAAGTCTAGAGGAGAGGTCACAACATGCTTTACTAATATACAGAACCAAACGTGTTTACACAGTTAGCATGTAATAAAAACTATTAAAAAGCTATTTCGATACTGTACACTGTCAGAAAATGTGCAAAAAAAAAAAAAAAAAGATCTTTAGGAGGACTACAAGTTACTCTCAAAGGGAAACCTGTGTGCTTTATGTACCTATAAAAGGTACATATTATTTCCTTAAGGGTGCATTTATCATCTTAAGATACTAATATGGTAAATCACTAAGTTGTACCTTGGAGGTACAGGCCAAGTGATAAACGAAAGGTACCATATTTTTTCCTGACACACAGTCCAAAAGGTGCATGTAATGACACATCATGACCTTAATATTTAATGAATCCAATAAAATGTATTATATATAAAATATTCATTCATTAAATAATGTTAAATAAATAAATGTGTGTATTATCAAAACTGCCATATAATAACATAGCAAGTCCCTATTATTTAAAGTATCAATTTACAAAAATAAAAATTCATTCATTTAAAAGGTCATTCATTCAGAACTGTATCTGTTGAATACATTTATTATGTATTATTCCAAACTGCCATATAGTAATACATCATTACTTTAAGAACTGTATTTAAATAAAAAGATTACAATAAATAATTATTGAAAACAAACAAATAAATAAATGAATAAAGTTACATATTAGAAAGTTAACAATATAAAATATACATTAAACACAGCTGTCAAGTATTTTTTTACACAGTTTATTCAGTCCAAAATGCACCAATCTGATGTTCAAGTTACTCATACTCATAGATTTTAAGGCCTTGAGTACTGTGAGATCTCACTAGTTCATAATAAACCATGACATGAATTAAAATCAGCATTAACAAACTGGTATTTCATACCAACACCTACATTTTTTTATAATGTGGTGTTTCGGAAATATTACAAACAAATAAAAGAGCAGAAAACATGGCAGAAAAAGAGGGTAGTTGGCAGTAATGTGAGTGTCGGGTATGAAGTCGGGCCTCTTGGGCGGCACTGCTGATACAGAGACTCCATAGATCTCTCTCTGTGCTTCATTTGTTCAGCTCATTAAATATTGAGCAAGTGGCAGATTTGTGTGATTGCCAATAAAATGGCTCCCTTACACTGTGAAATGCCTGGGAGCATGCAAAACACCACACACACACACACACACACACTTACACACACACACACACATACATACATAAGCATGCAATTATATCCATCCTTCCATTATAAGACTCAAGGACTTAAGAGGCAGTTATTTTTTATTTTACGACTGTATTTTCACATTTAACTCTATTCATTGGTCACCCACTGTCAGTCTGGTAAGCCAGGCGTGGGATTCTCTAGAGTCTTCATTATGGCTTGATAAATCAACATCGATTGAACAAGTATACAATGTATTATATACATACGTGTTTATGAGCGTGTGCAGTAAATGTGCTGTACATGAAGCACAGAATAGCTTTGCTTCTAATGAAAAATGTTCCATATGTTTACATGAGGAAGAATTCATAATAAATGACTGTGCTAGGAAACCTGCATTTTTATTCAAAGTGGCCAGTGAAAACAAATACAGTATATAACGATGCAGCGAGGGAATATAATGAGTAAATTGCATGTCAAACATGATTTAAAAAAAAAAAAAAACAACAACATCAAAACAAAGAAAATCCTGGACAGAAATAAGTTTGAAGTAGCTGTTTAAAGTTGTTTTAAAATAATGAAGCAGTTGCCAGATTGAAGACACACAACAGAAACGAGCACAGTTGTCAATGGAAGGAGATGAACCGTACACTTTGTAGGTTGATTTATCCATGTTTTAACGTGCTTCTGGTCTTAGAGCTTTTAAATGGATGCCGAGGCTTTTTAGCTCGGGTGGAAACTGTAATTTTAGACCCAGTTCATTTGCTGGCTTCCATGAATGCAATATGCTGTGTTCTCCACCAACTGGCAACCCGGGGTGTCAAAATACTACTGGTTAAATTGGCAGTGGGTGGAGTCACACAGCCTAAAACAAAAACAGACATTCCGAAATGGAACTCACATTTCAAAGTAGAATAACTGGCTAAAGCATTGGGGTATTTTGGGGGGGAGAAAATAGAGATTGCAGCAAAAAATTACACACAGCACCTTTAAAATTTAAAGGTGCAGAATTATAATATTGACAGCTAGGAATGCAACAATACAGTTAGTCCACGGTTCAATACGTACCTTGGTTTTTAACCATGGTTTTCAGTTCGGTTCAGTTCTGATATCTTGCCACTTCAGTGTTTTTTTTTTTTCTTTTTTTTGCAGCAAATTAACAAAATACTCCCGTAAACCTCTGTACACTGGAAAAAGCATGGTTTAGTATATGTCTGCTTATTTTTTCTTTTATGAGATGTATTATCTTAGAATGGGTTTCATTCATACTGGACACCAGAGGGCGCCCTCGTGCAGAAAATCCACATATCCATCAAAGAAGTATCACTGATGACCACTCCATTCCAGCTTCTCAAATATGGATAAAGGCATCGCTATCACTGTAACTGAATAAAAACAAGATATAACGTTAAACTTTTTGAATGATGAAATGTAAGGACAATAAATACTTGTCTGCAATAATATATGGTTTATCTGTGTTCTTCAAGACATCTTGTGTATTTTCATAAGCCATTGCTAATCGATGTACATAGAGTATAGAATTTATTGTCTGCCTCATTCTGTGATAAGAATCCACATCAGATCACATAAGGAAGTGATTTCAAACACTGATGTTGGGAATTAAAAACAAGTTATATAAATAACTTATAAAAAAATAATGTTTTTTATAAATTGTGTTTTTATAACTCTTTTGTTGGACATTGGTTTAGAAAGAATTATCATTGCATGTCATTAGAATGAAAGATGCTCTGTGTGTGTTGCTTTTTCAAATATAATCAGGGAAGAGTTTTCTCATTTTAGCACATGAAATCGCGGGCAAACATACAGCAAATTCCGAGAGAAATAAAACAAGGAAATTATTTCAATGTAAAACCACAATTCACAAGCGTGTGTTGAAACGTGGATGTCGTACAGAAAGGTTGGATATTACATTGAGAATTGTGACATCCCTATTGACAGCTAGTGGTTGAAATGTTTACTGTCCCCTCCTCCCCAGACTCAACACTCATACAGGTTGCCAGATTGAGGACAACAGGAACAAGTGCAACTGACAATGGAAGGTGACAAGCCTAACACACTGCAGGTTGGTGAGTTAATTTATCAGTGTTTTAATATGCCTCTGGTTATAGAGCTTTTTAGACGGAGGCCAAGGCTTTTTAGATCAGGTGGAATCTACGATCTCTAATCCAGTTTTTAACTGGCTTCTATGACTGCAGTAAGCCATGTGTTTCCACCAACTGGCAACCCAGAGTGTCAAAATTCTATTGGTTAATTGGCAGTGGGCGGAATCACACAGACTAAAACAAAAACATAAGCTGTGTCTCATTTCGAAGGATGCGCCCTCCGGAGGTCGTATCCTTTGGAGGTCGCATCCTCTGTAGGATGCGTATGCGGAGTGTCCTTAAGCTTAGAATTAAATAAGACGGCCTTCATAGGATGGACGGAAAAGGAAAAAGGAAGTATCATGTTGCTATGGCATACACCGGACTCAACAGTTGTTGTGTCACGCCGCAGTCGCCTAGTTGTGCTCTAACACTTAATAAATAAAGGAAAATCATTTCTAAACTTGGAAAGTAATTTGAAAAGAAACTGTTTCTTTACTTGTTTTATTTTATTGCATATTTGAGGAGCTGCAGCATAAGTACAACTTACATCTGTTACAGAGAAAGGAGGAGAAAAAAGGAGGACAAAAAATGTATTAGTTTTACTTTTTATATTTAAACACCACATCGTCACTTGTGTGTACATCTGCCGGCGTTGCAATTTTTTTTCAAATAAACGACCGTTGGTTACGGCGATGCAAAGAATTGTGGGTTATATGTAGCAGCGAAGGATACACCGCATGCATCCTCCGAATTCCTGTGAAAGAAGGACGCATTCGAAGGTCGCATTTGGAGTGTCCTACTTGCTTTTCTGAAATGAGACAGCCTCTATGACGTTTGTAGCCTTTGAATGCAACCTCTGGAGGGTGCATCCTTCGTAATGAGACACAGCTATACACTCCAAAATGGAACACACATTTCAAAGCAGAATAACTGCCTGTAGCATAGTTTTTGTTGTTGTTGTTGTTGTTTTTTGTTTTTTTTGGAGAAACAAGTATGTGAACTCAGTGTTTCCTAAATATCTACGAACATGTTATGACATTTTTATGCTTTAGTACAGGCAAAAAATTACATACAGCACCTTTAAAATCTTGAAACGTGAAGCAGTTTGAAGTTTAAAGGTGCAGAATTGTAATATTGACAGCTAGTGGTTGAAGTGGGTAGTGCAGCCAAAATTCAAAATATTGAAGAGAGTTGTTTCTCCTGTCCCCTCCACCCCAGGCTCGACAGGCACGTGTGTTGCCAGATTGAGGACAAAAAACAGGAACAAGTGGAACTGACAATGGAAGGCGATGAACTGTACACTACGGTGATGAGCTGATTTATCCGTGTTTTAATATGCCTCTGGTCATAGAGCTTTTTAGATGGATGCCGAAGCTTTTTGAGTCGGGTAGAATCTGCAATCTTTGACCCAGTTTGTTAGCTGGCTTCCATGGCTGCAATATGCTGTGTTTTCTGCCAACTGGCAACCCGGGGTGTCAAAATTCTATTGGGTAAATTGGCAGTGAGCTGAGTCACACAGACCAAAACAAAAACATACATTCCGAAACGGAACAGACATTAGGAACTGACACAAGTAGAATAACTGCCTGTAGCATTGTTTTTCAGAGAAACAAGTATGTGAATCTAGCATATTTACCAATAATCTGCAAACATATGGTTTTTTTATGCTTTAGTAGAGTAAAAAAAAATTACATACAACACCTTAAAAGTAGCATTAAAAAAAGAATGACCTCCACATTCAATAACTAAACTCACACCTGTCATTTTTCAGGACTCACAACTGTATTTTCAGCTAAGTCCTGCTGTATGAACAGAACCGATGACACAACATGCTCACTTTATATAAACAGATCTGACAGACGACTATTTATAATGCTCTCAGTTCAGCCAGCTAATCATCATCATCACATTCGCAATCACAAACACCCTTTTGCACTTTCATGTCATTGACGCACAGCATCAGATAAACCCCTGTTTGATCCGTTATGGGACGTTTAGGTGTTAACGGATTAGTTTTGGCATCAGAGGCGAGTCGGTGTGTGTAGTTTCAGGCCCTGTGACTCTTTACACACTGCGCTTTCCCCCTGAGGTGCGACAAAATACTGGTGAAGGACAGAGAAACACTCTTTTTATACGCTGGCTCTCCTGCTGCGGTCACTTTCGCTCTCCAAGGTCCTTAAAAATAGTGGGCAAAGAGAAAACCACAGGGGCACAAACCAACACATGATGTCATCAGAATAAACAGATCTGGGATTACTGAGCTGCAAACGCAGAACTGGTGTGCACTTGCTATATCATCCCACCTGCAGTCTGAACTCCTTTGAGGTTTCTGAAGATACATAAAACAGTCTTTGAGGCTTGTTTCTGTACTTCAGTATTACAATCATAAGGTGATATGTGGTAAATAAGTTATAGGTATAATTTTATTCCCTTGTATGTTAGTCAAGATTTCTTCCAACAAAAACAGCCATAATGTAGTCTGCCATAGACATTTTCCACCTCCTGACTTCTTTTTTTTTTTTTTTTTTTTGACACTTAATTTGACTTTTTATAAATTATTTTCAACAAAAATAATTGTTTTCTATTTGAATATATTTGAATATATTTTCAGCATTATTAAAGTCTTCAACATCACATGATCCTTCATGTCATTCTAATATGCTGATTAAGTGGAAATTAATACTTTTTTTCAGAGAATATGCATTAAAATTCATACTTTTATTCAGAGAATGACAGCAGAGACATTAAACAAATTTAAAATGTAAGATTTCATGAAAAATTCTAAAAAGTATCAATAATAATAATAATAACCATTATTAATAATTAAGTAATAAAATAAAAAAATGTGGATCATGTGACACTGAAGACCAGAATAATGGTTGCTGAAAATTGAGCTTGCATTACAGAAATATACAGAAAATATACAAAATATAATAAAATAGAAAACAGTCATTTAAAATTGCAATAATATTATACAATATTGCTGTTTTTACTGCATTTTTGGTCAATAAAATGCATGCTTGTGAGCAAAAGAGACTTCTTTCGAAAACATTAAACATCTTAATTATTCCAAACTTTTGACTGATAGTGCGTGTATATATAATAATTTTTAATTTAAAAATAACTAATAAAAAATAAATAAATAACATGCTGTCATATAACAATCAGCACTGATTTAATTCCTATGTCTCTATCCTTTACTCACTTTACACAGCTGTATCACCAAAAAGAGATAAACGACAGACTGCTCTATTGTCAAATTCAGGCCTGTGTGAAAGCGTATAGGTCATATGTTGGCTCGTTTACCTTTTGATTTCCTGTCCTCTCTCACAGCCTTTTCCCTTTAGATTGATCAAGCTCCTTTTTTACAGTTCTCAAAGGTAATGACCACTTTAGGCTTTTTCCACCACTTTTCGGCTGTGCAGAAAATAGCTGCACTTATGTAGGTAGCTGGTCTCTCTCTCACAGCACTGTACTTAAACGCCTGACCCAAAACACCGGCCGGCCCAGAGGAATGAGGTCTATATAACATAAAATGGCGGTGTCTGGACATCAGGCCTTTCACTCGGTACAAGCACTGTCATTTCTCCACTCACACAAGCACACATTTTGCTTTATTCCCGTCAGTGCTTGATATCTTATGACTATGATGCATGTGCGTTTAGTAAAATTTTGATTAGAGCAGCTGTTTATTATGTTCTTTACCAGGGTAGTTTGGTTTGCAAGCAATTCATAATAAATATATAATAGGTAAGCATAAAATATATTTTGCAATCCAAAGCAATATCCAAAACACTGTTAGAACCAAGCAATGTTTTTCAACAAAACACAACACTCTCTTCGATAGTTCAGTAGTTTTGTCTACTATGAGATCTTTTTTCTCTCGCTCAGTCTCTTGTGCAAGGATCTTATGACAGCACTGGGAAATATCTCTCTGACCACTGTCTCATTCCTGCTCCAATTTATCATTCAAGTGCATTTGAGAGAGACGGCCATTGTTGCTGTGATTGATAGGATGGCCTCATGTTAGAATGTGAATATAAAAGACGAAAAGCTACAAAAATACGTCAAACCACCACATAAGGATCAAAGAGCCTGTCTGGATAAAACACCACAGGAGACCGTCAGTGAGTTCTGGATTGAAGAACTCAATCCATTTTTTAGCCGTTCAAACATTGAAAAGACAAAATCACATAATGATATGTTTGGCTTGAGAATTAGAAACACACACAATATTCTCCAAAGCTGCAATTCAGGGGAAAATTTCCTATGAATAAAAGCTAAATTTCAGTCTGCTCCCCACATGAAGCTATCATAGATCTTAGAGAACAGAAAAATTCTATTCAGAATTAATATTAAAGGTGATGAAGGTATCATGAAAATCTGACTTCTTCCGTGTTTAAGTGCTATAATTGGGTCCCCAGCGCATCTACCAACCCAGAGAATGTGAAAAAAGACAACCCAGCAACTTTGTTTTGAAAAGCCTTTTTCTGCAAGTGTGTGAAAAAATGAGCGTGTCAGATTTCGCTCTCCCAGTGACGTGGTAAGGGGTTCTTATTATAATATTACCACCCCTTTAATCTGCACATTTCCACCCACGGTGTCGTCATTTTGTTTTCGCAAGTGACAACGGTGTACCAGTTCTAACGTCATGGCAAAAGTTAGAGCTAAGCATGCTAACTGTTCTGTCGTTGGCTGCACAGACGAGGACAGAACACTATTTAGAGTCCCAGCCTCAGAGGAGAAAAGTGAGCAGTGGATTTATTGATTTATTTACTGTATATTACACTGCTGCCACACAGACATAATATAAGCATGCAATTTCTTTCCTAGCTGTTTACCTTTACCTTTATTGTGTTTTTAACAAACCTTTCAGCATTATTACAGTCTTTACATCACATGATCCTTCAGAAATCATTCTAATATGCTGATTTAGTGTTGTTATTATCAATGTCTTTAAGAAATTAATACTTTTATTCACAGAATATGCATGAAATTTATCAAAAATGAAAGTAGAGACATTAAACAAATTTAAAATGTTACAAAATATTTCTATTTATATTCTAATATATTTTCAGCATTATTACAGTCTTTAACATGACATGAGCCTTCAGAAATCATTCTAAAATGCTGATTCAGTGTTGCTATTATCAATGTTTTTAAGAAATTAATACTTTTTAATATGCATTACATTTATCAAAAATGACAGCAGAAACATTAAATAAACTTAAAATGTTACAAAATATTTCTTTTTATATTTTAATATATTTTTCACTATTATTACAGTCTTTAACATCACACGATCCTTCAGAAATCATTCTAATATGCTGATTTAGTGTTGTTATTATCAAGGTTTTTAAGAAATTAATACTTTTATTCAGAGAATATGCATTAAATTTAATAACAATTACAGTAGAGACATTAAACAAATAAATGTCAAAATGTTACAAAATATTTATATTTATTTCTATTTAATTCATATTTTAAATCTTACTATTCATTAAAGAATCCTAAAAAGTATCAATAATAATAGTTATTCAGTGTTTACCTTCACGGACATAACAGACTGTTTTTGTAACTCCTGTGTGTTTTTAACAAACTTGTGTATTTAACAGTTTAAGTGCAATAAAACATGAAAGAGAACTTACTTTAGTACTTTCTGTGCGTGTGCTTTGGATGTGTGCGCTCAGAAAACCCTGTATCAGAAGTTTGAACTAATATGGTTTTTATATTATTTATTTATTAATTTTACATGACAGATGTGGCAACTAGGAACAATCATAAAAAAGTAAAATACTGGTTTGAAATGGCATGATGACGAAATAAAACTATAGCTTCAAAGAACAGTTGAAAAATGAATTACCAAGAGGCAGTTTTCTGGGCACTGCTTTTAGGTCTGCTGTTCCAGAACATTCCACGGCCGGTGTTCATCTTTTCTGTAAAGCTCCTTAAATACCAAGTGTGTCATGAGAGCGGAGAGTGGAAATGACTGAGCCATTCTGCCCTTTAATTAGTTCTACACTGATCAACTCCACAAAGTCTCCATTCAGCACGACTCTCTCTAGACCACCGCAGAATACTGGGAAATGAACACGGCATAAGCTTTTGTGTCTTTTTTTTTTTAGAGGAGATTTCAATAGAAAGGTATGAATACTTCAAGTTTCATTCAGAATTTCACACATTTTAGCTTTTTTCTTTGGAGGCTGTGATTAGCTGTCACACTCTATCCTTCAGTCAATTTCTGTGAAGGCACATGCCTTTCAAGGGAATAGTTCACCCAAAAAATAAAATTTGCTAAAAGTTTACTGGCCCACAGGAATTTGTTGAATTTGTTTCAAATCAGAACGGACTTGGAGACACACAGTTGAGGTCAAAAGTTTACATACACCTTGCAGAATCTGTAAAATGTTCATTATTTTACCAAAATAAGAGGGATCATACAAAATGCATGTTATTTTTTTATTTAGTACTGACTTGAATAAGGTATTTTCACAAAAGATGTTTACATATAGTCCACAACAGAAAAAAAAAAAAATAGCTGAATTTATAAAAATTACCCTGTTCAGAAGTTTACATACGCTTGATTCTTAATACTGTGTTGTTATCTGAATGATCCACAGCTGTGTGTTTTTTTGTTTGTTTGTTTGTTTGTTTTTAGTAATAGTTGTTCATTAGTCTCTTGTTTGTCCTGAACAGTTAAACTGCCTGCTGTTCTTCAGAAAAATACTTCAAGTCCCACAAATTCTTTGGTTTTTCTGCATTTTTGCGTATTTGAACCCTTTCCAACAATGACTGTATGATTTTAAGATCCATCTACCTCACACTGAGGACAGCTGAGGGAATCATATGCAACTATTACAAAAGGTTCAAACGCTCACTGATGCTCCAGGTGCAATAAGAGCTAGGAGGTGTAAACTTTTGAACAGAATGAAGCTACAGAAGATACTTGCATGTTTCCCATAAGACAAAATCATTCAAAATTACCCTCATCTTCAAAAAGTTCTCACCACCCAGCTCTTAATGCATTGTTTTTCCTTCTGAAGCATCAGTGAGTGTTTGAACCTTCTGTAATAGTTGCATACGAGTCCCTTAATTGTCCTCAATGTGAAAAGATGGATCTCAAAATCATACAGTCATTGTTGGAAAGGGTTCAAATACACAAAAATGCTGAAAAACCAAAGAATTTGTGGGACCTGAAGGATTTTTCTGAAGAACAGCGGGGAGTTTAACTGTTCAGGACAAACAAGGGACTCATAAACAATTATCACTAAACAAAAAACAGCTGTGGATCATTCAGGCAACAACACAGTATTAAGAATCAAGCGAATGTAAACTTTTGAACAAGGTCATTTTTATAAATTCAACTATTATTTTCTCTTGTGGATTATATGTAAACGTCTTATTCAGGTCAGTATTAAATAAAAAATAACATGCATTTTGTATGATCCCTCTTATTTTGGTAAAATAATAAACATTTTGCAGATTCTGCAAGGTGTATGCAAACTTTTGACCTCAACTGTAAATTATTACATCATTTGCACACCGATCTGTAGTGAATGGGTGCTGTCAGAATCCAAACAGCTGATAAGAACATCACAATAATTCACAAGTAATCCACACCACTCTTGTCTAATGTCTTGTGGCGCAAAAAGCTGCGTGTTTGTAAGAAACAAATCCATTTAGCATTTGGCCATCAAGTCCATAATCCATAATGACACTTCCTCTAGTAAAAAGTGCATCCCCTGTTGTCTTCTCCATCAAAATTTAACAATATATTTGTATTTTGGACTGTATCTGCTTGTAAACAGTGCTTGATCTGTGCATATTTCGCTCCTAATTCAGACGAGACTACTTATGGATGAGACAACGTGACAACTTACTCCAAACTGAAATGTAGTTATGAAGTTAATTCTTGCATTAATGCATCTCAGTATACTTTTATTATCCAACAGATATTGTATAAAAAATAAGATGGCTGAATTAAGGTATCATCATATTTTTTATTGCCCCAATGCCTTATCGTTACTGAGATTCAGAGCTTGTGACAACTAGCTCCAGTCTTATTCTTAATCTTATTCCATTATTATATGAAAGAATGAAACGTAAACACATGTATCCCTCAGCAAAGCCACAAAACACTATGTCTCTCAGTGAAGTAACTGAGTAAAACAATGTACACAAGAATTTCGCCTCAGCGATGCCTTCAGCAGTGTCTTGTTTGCCCAAATCCAGCTGTCTTATCTTCTTTAGAACAAACACCTTTGCACTAACTTCTCTAAGCTTACAGAGACACAGCTGAAGTGTAAACACTGTGAGGTGGTTTGAGGAAAGACAGTCGCAAATATGATCATTCCCATGCAAAGGGCTCAATATATAAAGTCATAAAATATAAATCCAGCTATGAATAAAAAACTGTAAAAGACGTGTTTTAAATTACAATGCATTTGTGCAGGGCTTTTTAGAAAGAATATTTCTATAAGTTATATAGACAATAGTATGTCACAATAATTTGATTTAAATATAAATGTGACATCTTTTTCAATGTTACAGTAGATTTTCTTATGCCAGTTTGTTGTTGCATATAGGACTGTGTCTGTAGACTCCTAGTTTGAGGTTATTTAGACAGATAAAGGCTATGAAGTCAAGCAAAGATAGTACAGTAAAACTACCCGCTCCACTCTGAACGTGATATGGATGTTGCTGGTCACCTTCCTCTGCATCTTGAACAGCCTGGTGTGACTGACACCTCTCTTTGAAGCTGTGTATCCCTGTGGCTTCATCAGTGAAACACTCATTAGCTGCTCCTGTGGTGACGCCACACTATCCGTAGGTGTTCAAGTCAAGGCAAATTTATTTTTATAGAGCCTTTCAAAACAGCTTTACAGAAGATCAAGACGCTAATGTTTATAATATCTTAATAGCGTCATTCCTTGTAGTCAAATTTAGCTGGTTAAAGTCAGGGATAAATTCAATCTATCTAGCTGGGTGATACATTTCTTTGTTTAGAGAACACCAAAAAAACAGTGCTGATGCATGACACAGAAGCATAAAGTAGGCATTGTACTTGATCCTGAACCTGCCTTCAATGTAAAAGTGAAAAGCTTGTATGGAGCTCATTCATCTCTCTGTCTGTTTGCACGATTGGAAATGCTGAATTACTCACTATTGTATCATAACTGGCTCTATGTGCCTGAAAAGCGTAGTTCACAAATAAATTTTATTTTGTCATAATTTACACACCAATGTGTCATTTACTTATCCGCCAAGCTCCAATAAAAACAAAGCTTTAGAAAAAAAAAAGATCATATATCCTAAAGTCATATTTAGGGTTATTATATAGCTAAAACTTAACTAAAATTAAAACCATGGGGAAAATAAAAATAATTACAAAATCTTTTAAAACTTTACTTTAAGCCTTTATGTATAATGCATTCTAAAAGTATTTAATGCAGTAATTATGCCTTGTAATGCAACTTATAATGCATTGTATTCTCTCATGAATAATTGCAACCACAGTTACAATACATTATAATACTTATCTATTCATTGAACACACTTTTAAAAAGTATAATGCATTAAAACAGATGACAAACAGAATTTTTAAATCTGCAAATATTATAATGCATTTTAACCTTGGTTACAGTTATTTATGTAAAGATATAATACATTGTACACTATATTATTAAACAGATTGGAATCTATTGGAATTACCGGTACAGCCCTTTCTTGGTTTCGTTCTTATCTTATAGACCGGACACAATTTGTACAACTTAAACAGTTTCAATCAACCACTACTCCAGTTGTCACTGGTGTTCCACAGGGCTCTGTTTTGGGACCTCTTTTGTTTCTTATTTATCTTCTTCCTATAGGCACCATCTTTAGGAAATATGGTATTCAATTTCATTGCTACGCAGATGACACCCAACTTTATCTCTCCTCTAAACCTTCTTCAACGTTTCTCCCTTCTGCTCTTGTTGAGTGCCTCGAAGAATTAAAAGTTTGGTTTTCACGTAATTTTCTCAAACTGAATAATAGTAAAACAGAAATTCTTCTTGTTGGTACAAAAACTACATTAGGTAAGTCAAACATTTCTTCTGTTTTAATTGATAATTTTAATGTTCCATTGTCCAATCAGGTTAAAAGTTTGGGAGTCATCTTTGATCAAACATTGTCTTTTGAAGCTCATATTAATAGTGTTACCCGTTCTGCATTCTTTCATATTAGGAATATCAATCGTTTACGTACAGTTCTTTCAACGAAGAGCACGGCTACTCTTGTGCATGCTCTTGTAACTTCAAGAATTGATTATTGCAATGCTTTATTTTACGGGCTTCCTTCAAAAGCACTCCAGAAATTACAGTTGGTACAAAATGCCGCTGCTCGGGTTATATCCAAAACTTCCATTTCCCAACATATCACTCCTGTCTTACAAAATTTGCATTGGCTTCCAGTTAAATTCCGTGTAAATTTTAAAATTTTACTTTTAACTTATAAAGCACTCAACAACTTGGCACCCCCATATCTTTTGGATCTTTTCCATGTACAAATTCCATCACGTAACTTAAGGTCTTCTTCGGCAGTTACTCTTGTACTTCCATGTACACGGACAGCTTCTATGGGGTCACAAGCTTTTGGTTATGCGGCACCTTTTTTATGGAACGCACTTCCTGCTGAGGTTCGCAACAGTTCAAGTCTTCCAGTTTTTAAATCTCGTCTAAAAACATGTTTGTTTAGGCAGGCTTTTATGTGATTTTATCTTGTCTGTTGCATTGTTTTTGTTTGTTTTTTAATTAATGTAATTGTTTTGTTTCTGATTGTAAGGTGTCCTTGAGTGCCATGAAAGGCGCCTTTAAATAAAATGTATTATTATTATTTATTATTTATTGTAACATACATTATGAAGAACCTTATAATGCATCATACATAACGGCTTAAAGTAAAGTGTTACCAATTTTTTGTTTTTTACTTAAAAAATGAATAATTGCTTAAACATAATAATTAATAAATATATGGACAAAAACACAAAAATTACAAAAATACATAAAACAATTATTAATAACTAAATATAAAGTATAAATATAAATATAAATACTGATAACAACCAATAATTTGTTAAAATAAAAATGGAAAATATAAAATTAAAACTATAATAATATAATAAAATTATAATCAAATTAAAACTAGTATCTCAATGATATGCAAGACATCCAAAAATAAATAAATAAATAAATAAAGTATTGATAATAAATAGCAACTTTCAAAGATACTTAATTACTAATGGGGACCCCAAAATCTTAAAAAAAAAAAAAAAAAAAAAAAAAAAAAGGTCATAGTGTATGGTATAATTTGAAGGAATTATTCTTTACAGGTGTTTTACTGCTATTTTGAATTTTACACTGCATTGTGTTGTGTTTTAGAGTTAACATTGTCTGTAAATGAATTAATTGTAATTAATTGTAATTAATTAATTGTAATTAATTGATAATGTCCTGTGTAATGAGATGGCAGTACATTTTCTGCTCTTTTACGGATTTATTTTTTACAGTGTAGATTAAAATTTAGGTTATTAATTATAAATATCTGACAAGACAGCACATATTATTTTGTATTGGATGGTGTTAACTTATAGGCAAGGAATGCCTGTTTTGTCCCAAAATGTATAAAACATACTTGTGTTTATCCTGCATGTGTTTATACTGAATGTGTAATCTCTGTGTACAAGTCCAAACTTCAAACCTCAAATGTTATCGTCCCTCCAGAGCCACTGCTCAATCTGTAGAAATTCATAGAATAGGTTTTCTTATGCAGCTTTTAACACCGTGTCCGCAGCAGCGCTTTAGCGTCTGAGCAGCCAGCGCTCGGTTTGAAATGAAAATGAGCCGCTTCTCTAGATCCCATACAAGAGTGGAGAAACAAAGGACAGAGAAAAACAAATATTGTGTATCAGTGGGGCGTCGAGATGGGGTGAAGATACCGTAGCAGATTCAATCGTCAGATCAGACAACCTTGTAAAACAAGCAAAGTAAAGGGAGGAAGGGCTGAGCAATAGAAAGGGACACAGAGGGCTACATGGTCTCAGTACAAATGAGTGCCATCCCTGAATCCACCCCCCAAAAGGAAAAGGAAAAGGAAATAACAGAAGCGTCTACACAATAACAATGAAAATAAGGTAGGCCTACCTACTCAATGACTTTATGGGCCAACTTTCTATAGGACGTGAAGATACAACCTGTCTGTTTCATGCAACCTAAATTGTATTATAAACGGATAGTTCCGGTCCTTGATTCTGATTGGTTGAGCCATGTTCAAAACTGTTGTAAATTACTCTACAAACATACACTTTTATACTTCTGTGTGTTGCTTGGCAACCACTTTGTTGCAATCACAACTGTTTCTGAGGAACTACATTGTTTGCTGGAAAAATACTGTTTTTTATTATTTTCATTACACTTTATTTGCTGTTTTATTTTTGCGAAACCTGTTGCAAAAACTGTTCACCAAGCTTACAATTAAATTTTATATTTGAAATCACCAATGAAATGTGACAAGAACTGCCTCATAAATATAGTTCCTTGAGCTGCAATAACGTTAAAAAAGCTTATTTTTCAGGCTAGATCAGCCAGTGCGCATGCGTTAGTACAAGCGCACGTCTCAGAACGCTGACTGTTTCTATAGCAACCGGGACTTCTAACGGCAGCTGCAGTGATGCGCTGACTTTACTAAACAATTACTGGCTCTTTCATTAAGAAGGGGGGGCTTCGCGGTCATAATGAGCGTTGCATCTTTCCCCATTCAAAACTATACGAGTGACAGGTCTTGGGTATTCTATAGTCTTTGGTGGAATGTCACAGAATTTAGCAATTTTTGGAGATAATAAATCAAAAGTAGGTCAGTACATATAAATCAATTTGTGATATGGACTAGTATCTGTGAATATTAAAGTTGCAAAATAACTATTTAAATATGAATCCTGCATATTCTGCACATCTCCACATGAATGAATGGCACAGACACATGGTTTCGTTTACTACACACATACTAAATAATAATTACAAAATTATTACTAGAACATTTTTAAAGAGGTCATCGGATGCTCATTTTCCACAAGTTGATGTGATTCTTTAGGGTCTTAATGAAAAGTCTATAACATACTTTGGTTAAAATTCCTCAGTGGTAGTGTAAAATACACAATAGGGTCTGGCTGCAGACATGCAATTGCATGTTCAGACTTGCACTCTCAGACAACTGCACCTCCGCAAGTCTTTTTTAATTTGTATTTTATTTTATTTTATTTTATTTTATTTTTTATTTTATCTATTTATTCATTTTTATTGAATATCTCAACATTTTACAACAGTAGCTAGGTGGTCTCACTCGCAATCGCCACTTGCACTCTCAGGTACCTGCAAAATCACTTGCAGTCCACACAAATTGTGCGTGTTGCCAATGGAGACAAGATGTGCAGTGGTTAAATGATTAAAACTAATTTAATAGCATAACAGTGTCCTGTAAGTCATAGAAGATAAAGACAAGACCTGCAAATCTGTGGCCAAAGGTCAGCACAATATGAACGCAATGCGCAAAGTCTCTCATTAAGCATTTTCCTCCCGTATAGAAAACCATTAACACTTAATATGGCTTAATGTATTAAGATAGTGCCAGTAAGAGATCAAATTCGATATAGAGTTTATTAATATAACCTATATGTATATAGTGTTTTCCTCCACAAAACGTGGCATAATGTGGCATAACGGACTAAGATGATAGACTAAACTTAATATGCTCCTCTTCATTATTAAAACAACTACAGACAAGCAGGCGAGCCCAGAATAAATGCAACGCCACTTTATTCGCATTTTCGCATAGAGAATAAACTCTACAGCCCTTTTATATTATTGTCTTTGTCCATTATGCATTTAATTTTTATTTAGATTTTCTATGGGAGGAAAACATCTAAAAGTGAAAGTTTGCGCATGGCCATATGCTTGCCTTGAAGTACATTAAATTAAAAAACTATATATCAAAATAGATTTTTTTTTTAATGGCACTTATTCTGTCTAAATACATTAAGCCATATTAAGTGTTAATGGTTTTCTACGGGAGGAAAACGCTTAATGAGAGACTTTGTGCATTGCGTTCATATTCAGCTGTCTTGTTTTTATCTCCTACAGATGACTTGCAGGACCCTGTAGATTCTGCTATTAAATTAGTGTTAATCTTTTAACCAGCACAGCGTCTTGTCTCCATTGGCAACACACACAATTTGTGTGGATTGCAAGTGACATTGCAGGTAGCAGAGAGTGCAAGTGGCGATTGCGAGTGACATTGTAATTTCTTTTTTCTTGCTTTCACCACCTAGTTACTGTTGTAAAATGTTGAAAGATTTAATTTAAAAAATAATAAATAAATAAAATAAATAAAAAATAAAAAAGACTGCAAGTGATGTCAGTCGGAAGTGCAAGCGTCTGAGAGTGCAGTTCTGAAAATGCAAGTGCATGTCTGCAGCCAGACCCTTCTCAAAAAACACCCTTTTTACCTTGTCAAAATCAGCTCTGCAGAAATCATCCCATTCTGTAGCATGTTCCCTTAAATGCAAATGAGCTCTGCTCACCCCGCCCCTCTCTTCTGTGGAGTGACAAGCAAAGCTCTGTTTACTTTAGCTGCATTTAGCCGCTTTAGCCGCTCTAACTAGCACGTTATTAGGAAAGACGAATGCAAAGATTCATAAAAAAAAAACCCTTATACTCACTTCTGCTGTAAGTGAAGCTGGATCAATAAGGATTCGTGTGAACATTTTTGTCATTATAGGGTAGATGTGTACACACACTGCCAACACGCATTTATGTTCAAACTGTAAAAGTGAACTTTGCATCCGATGACCCTTTTAAAGAATTGTCTTCTCCGTTTTAATTTTAACAGTAAACCTCTGTTCTGCAGCATTTCATTTGATTATAAATTAATGTTTTGTGCCTTCATTCGATTATGAGAGGAAAAAAAAAAAATACAGGTTATTAAACTGTATAAGTGTCATGATTTCAAACAGACATGCTTTTTCATTATTAAACTTTAAAATGGAACCAGAAAAATAAACATAAAAAAAGGAATTCGAGAAAAAACAAAACACATCTTATATTTCTTAATATTTATGATTGGTCATGCTCTACATACTGTTCAAATATTTGGGGTTGGAAAGACGTTTTTTTTTTTTTTTTTTTTTACATAATCCTTTATGTTTATCAAGATTGTTTATTTTATCTATCTATCTATATATACATACATACATATAATATATATATATATATATATATATATATATATATTAGTGATATTTTGAAATATAACCATTTAAATTAAGTGTTTATATGTAAATCTAATGCAAGTTGGTGTGATAAACTTGCAATATTTAAATCCATAATAAAAATTTAAGTAATGTTGATACTTATATTTTCTCATTGGGCTAGTTGTCACACTTTCACTTAGTACAGTTTTTAAATGTATAGACAGAACCTATAAAGTAAACATTTCTACCATTAGGAAAAAGATTATATTGGTTATATTGGTAAACATATGTTTGAAATGTATATATATTAAAGGTAAAATCTGTAGCAGAAGTTAGTCTGTAAAATCTGTAACTTAGTTACTCATTTGTAGCAATAAAAATGTTAATAATATACGCAAATAATATAACAAATAATGTTCTTTTGACCTCTTTTGGGAACCACGATTTCCTTTATTTACCACAGAAGAAACAATCTTGCTGTCACTGAGCAGCTTTGATCCCCCGTACAACTGACAAAAATACATCAAATATGAAGTTGTAGAAATCCATCATAAGGCTGCACTTCTGGGACGGTTCATTGACTCCAAGTCTTTGGCAGAGAATAGATCGTTCCACATTCTCACACACAAATCAAACTAATCGCTCCCTGCAATATCAATAAAACTTTCCTTTCAACATTCTCTGACACTCATTGCCTCTGTATATCTTCTAGTAGAACAAACTAGTTTCTAGTTAAACAAGTCCCTTAAGTCTTTCAGAACGAACAAAGGTGCTGCGCTGCCGGCAAACACAGAGAGATTCCACGTACATGTGTCTGTTAAGCGCTAGAGAAGCTCTCGAATGTGTCTTACCAAGCTGACTATATAACATTTCATTTGTCTGGTCTTTTCAGGCCAGAGGATTTCCTCTCACCTTTTCTATGTCAGAGCACAAGAACAAGACCCTTTGGATCAATACTCCCGCTCAATGCCGAGAGAACTGATTACATTACATAATGCCTCACCTCAGAGGAACCCACAACTGTTTTAGCTAGAGCTATGTGGTATCACATATCAAACGGCATTATAAAATGTTTGATTTTCCTAAATTGTAGATATTAATCGGCATTATATGATTTACTGTTTTGAGCCTTGTGCCTTGTGCATCACAATGTTGTGATTCTGGTGATTCTGTTTTGGCACTGATGCCATAATTATTCATATGTTATAAACAATCTTATGGTTTTAGTACCACGATTTCCATAAAAATAAAAATAAAATAAAATAAAATAAAATAAAATAAAATAAAATAAAATAAAATAAAATAAAATAAAATAAAATAAAATAAAATAAAATAAAATAAATAAAAAAATAAATAAAATAAAATAAAATAAAATAAAATAAAAAATTTAATTAAATTAAATTAAAAATAAAATAAAAGTGGATTATCAATAATAATAATAATAAAAGAGTATTCTATTTTATTCAAAAAGACAAATACTCTTATACTTTATGTGAAATTAAGGCTATAATAAGTACAGTAAATGGTGACATATACCATTATTATTCATTCTGGTGATTCTGTTTTTGCACTGATGCTATAATTATTAAGTTGTTATAAACAATCTTATCTTGTGGTTTTAGTCCATCATTTTTCTTTATAAAAAAAAAAAAAAAATCAATAAATAAAATAAAAAATAAAAAAATAATAATATTCTATTTTATTCAAAAAGAAAGAGAGAGAGAGAGAGAGAGAGAGAGAGAGAGAGAGAGAGAGAGAGATTCAAACATCTTAAGATTTATAAGGTCTTAAGAACATAAGATTAAATGTTTTGTTTACCTGAAGTAGTAATGCCACTGTAAACATTTACATACACTTACATGATTTTCACAATAATAATGCTTTTATACAAGATTATTGCACCAGAAAATGTGCAGAATATTCTATTTATAGCATAGATATTAAATACATAAATATTTAGGTGATTTTGCCACAAATTTAACAATTTAATAAGGATCAAGGCTCTTTAAAAGACACCCAAAAGATAGAAAATGCAAGAATTAAATGAATAACAAGCAGCTAAATTTTTACATTTAGCATTAGGGAATACCCGGGTAGTAAAAACGATTTTGTTAAAAATGAAATGAAATGAAATAAAATAAATGTATTTATTTATGTGTTTTCATTAATAAAAAAAATGTAGAAATTATGTGGTGCATCTTTAAACACTGATATTAAAACCATTAACAATGTGTTATGGTACACTGAATGTAACAGAAAAGGATCACCATTCAATGTAGAAGTCGTGTAATTACATAGGAAAACTGAATTGTAGAATAAATGTGTGTGTGGTTAGGCAGCCCAAAGTCAAAACTTCCTTGGCTCAGAATAGAGCCGTAATAATATTGGTTGGACTGTGTGTGTATGACACAGTGGTGTCTTCCTGATCCCTCCAATAACTCAGCTGTTATTAAGCGCGGGGTCTGAACGTGGCCCCGCACCGCCACAGCAGATAAAGAACAGCACATACACACACAGACTTTCATTACAGGTGACCCATTTCTAAGCGCCAGCGATATAAGCTAAACACAAATCATAGCATGTTCCAACCATTAATCCAGTCTGACGTGATGAATGAACATGACGAGCAGATATCAATCAGAACAGGGGGGTGAAAGGGTGAAATGTGACCGTGAGGGAAGAATCGATTTGTAAGCTGGAACATGAAGTTACAACCTCATACATTTCTCTGGATGGAAACGATGAGAAGAATGTTCTGATGTCAACCAAACATGAAATAAATGATTTTTTTTTTGCCAATGAAAGTACTGAATGAATTTGAACATTTATTGCAGATTATGTTCTCTTTTATTTTATTATTTTATTTTAAAAATTGTCCTCCAGGGGTATAATATAATATATTAAAATATAATATAATAAATCCCCCCCCCCCCAAAAAAAAAAAAAATACATACATATATGTATCAGCATTATTTCAATTAACAAAAAAGTCTTCATTGAAATAAAGCTGAAATAAAATACAGCATAAAGATAAAAAAAAATAGAAATACAACAAACTGAAAAAAAAGTTTGTTTATGCACATTAAAAGAAATTAAAAATAAAATGAAAAAAGCACATAGAATTGCTAAAAATTAAACTAAAGATGAAAACTAAATGCATAAACGCTAATTCAAAATATTAACAGTATTGTAAATAATACTACTTAGATAATTACACATAAACGTATATATACACACATGCACACACAACCGAAAATTTTTTGGATCGTAAGATTTTAAATGTTTTTTTAAAGAAGTCTCTTCTGCTCACCAAGCCTCTGTTTATTTGATTCAAAGTACAGCAAAAACAGTAAACATTTGAAATATTTGTACTATTTAAAATAACTGTTTTCTATTTGAATATATTTGAAAAATGTAATTTATTCTTGTGATTTCAAAGCTGAATTTTTAGCATCATCACTCCAGTCACATGATCCTTCAGAAATCATTCTAATATTCTGATTTGCTGCTCAAGAAAATGTTTATTATTAATATTATTATTATTATTATTATTACTATTATGTTGAAAACAGATGAGTAGATTTTTTTCAGTTTCTTTGATGGATAGAAATGTATCATATATCTGAAATAGAAATCTTTTGTAACATTATAAATGTCTTAATCAGCCCTTTTAATTATTTTAAAGCATTCTTGCTAAATAAAAGTATTAATTTCTATAATCTATAGGGTATAATGTTACAAAAGCTTTTTTATTTCGGATAAATGCTGATCTTTGGATCTTTCTATTCATCAAAGAATCCTGAAAAAAAAAAAGAACTCAACTGTTTTAAATATTGCTAATAATAATAATAATAATAATAATAATAATACTTTTGCATTCTTATGACTTAGAATGGCTTTCAAAACAATTAAATGTTTGAAGTCCTGCAACTATGACTTTGGAGGATCCAAGGTTGTTGTTTTTTTCTTCTTCTTCGCTCACATCATCACTAAAGAGAGAGAGATACATGCACTTTCACGCCAACCATAATTCACCATGGCCTAAAGCAGCTCTAGAAAGACGGTTCCTTGGCCGCAGCAGATATTTTCACCCTGTCACCACGCCTCAGCATATGTGTCAACTTAATGTCTCGAACAATACACGTGTTCTTGTCAGGGTGTTTAGTAGATTAGAGAATAACCGAGCCAAACAAACACACAACACTAGAGGTCACAGCCTCATACAGCTTGCTAAACACGACACTCAAATGTGCAGAAAGCGATACACAGCCCTGCTTGAGGAATCACAAACATCTGTGCCAAGAACATATGATAGAATAACACACTATCTAACACGCAATACAATAATTCATCTGTAAGGTAGAGAAATGCTCTTTCACTAAAGATAGCGAGCTGTCTACACAGTTAGCATTTTAATGCATTGTGATGCAAAGGTCTGTTTGGATAATTATATTATTTAAATTAGTATGACTGGAATTTTTTCAAAGTTTTTGATGTCAACAATCCCCTTTTTCATAGTCTTGTACTGTATATTTATTAATTAAAAAAAGCCACAGAGAGCTAGTGACAGGTTTTGGTTTATAGAAATAGACTGTAGGTTGGAAGATGGGCGTTGATGGATGCCGTGTGACAGATGGAAGAGAGGATGGTTAGATGAAACTCTTCTGAAACCAGAACGCTTTCGTTCTATGTAGCATACAGTGTGACCTGACATCACCACATATGCGCTGATGGAAGCATGGCACAATAGATCAAAACACAATAACTTAAGTGCATGAAGTCATTCACTCTTCTTAATGATCAAAGAAGTTTTTGTCTTTTGAGCTCAAAGGTGAATTGCTTGTCATGCAAATGCAACACAACTGGTAAATATTTGCCCACATTCTGTTCAAGCGAACTGAATAACAATTGCTTTTCAAAAATCTAGATCAGTAAGTAAATGGATATGCTACAGGTCTGCAGGTACAAACTCAGCATGTTCAATTCAAGGTAAGACTGACCCCAGGTCAGTCAGTGGCTCTGTTCCAAAACACAGTGAGCTACCTTGCTTTCTACTGCCTACATATGGATTTGCCTTTTAAGGCAGCATCCTAACCTCAAATGTGACCTCACAACTAATCAATTTGAGCTCACGCAATGCACACAGGAGACTTGACAGCTGATTCCAACTTGGCTTTACCATGCTGCTTATAATGCAATACTTATATACTCTTAAAAATATATAAATAAATAAACAAACGCACAGATACACAAATATAGGGGTTTGTAAATTGCAAATATTGCACTGTAATTTATATTTACACTATAATATATATATTATACTGTAATAGATACTATATATCCATATAGGATAAAAAAAAGAAAGGTAAATGTGATTTTATCTCACTATTTTTTAAGAATTGTGAGATAATTCCATTTTGCATGTGTGTTTTATTTTATTTTATTTTATTTTATTTTATTTTATTTTATAAATATTGAGAAAATCACTTTTAAAGTTGTCCAAATGAAGTTCTTAGCAATGCATATTACTAATCAAAAATTCAGTTTTTATATATATTACGGTAGGAAATTTATCTTCATGGAACATGATCTTAAGTTAATATCCTAATGATTTTTGGCATAAAAGAAAAATGTATGATTTTGACCTATACAATGTATTTTTGGCTATTGCTATAAAGATATACCCGTGCCACTTAAGGTTTTGTGGTCCAGGGTCACAAATAGAAGAAATACTGAAGGAAATAACTTAACCACTTAACCACCAAAAACAGATAGTTCTTTAAAGCCCCCATGAGACCAAAATTGAAGTTTTTTGTTTTATGAATGTTAGCCTTAGGGTTATCTATAAGCTAGTGTGCTCCAAAACAATGACAAAATTTGCATTTACAAGGTTTAAGCATTCAAAATGAACAATCTTTACCTTCACCCTGCACTTCAGCTTCTCATCAAACATTCTGTCCAATCAAATGCTCTCTAGAATCTGAAGGGTCCCACCCTTACACTATAAATAGACGCTGAAGCTGTGGCTGAAAGTCACTTGTTCACAGAATTAGTATTTTCTGTACAGCGAATGGTACGTAGTGCACTATATAGGTGATAGGGAATGATTCAGACAGTGTAAATATGTTTTCCACTGGGGCGAAAGAAGTCTAGTAGAGACATGATAGCTCAGCGAATCGTATGAGTGAATCAGGGCAGACCATAAAACGTATCAGACCCATTTGAATTCTGCACAGGATGGTATATTTAATAGCAACATGGACGAGATTGTGGCTCTCATACACTGTCAACTGTGGCTTTACCAAGCTCAACGGCTCTGTGATGTAAACAAAACGTTATTTGTGACCCCTGACCACAAAACCATAAAGTCATAAAGTTCAACTTTTTTGAAAATGAGATTTATACATCATCTGAAACCTGAATAAACAAGCTTTTCACTGATGTATGGGTTGTTAGGACAGTAATTGATAGGACAGTAATTGTCCAAGATAAAACTATTTGAAAATCTGGAACCATGTATAAAAAAAAAAAAAAAAAAGAAAAATCAAATCACCTTTACAGTTGTCCAAATGAAGTTCTTAGCAATGCATATTACTAATCAAAAATTAAGCTTTGATATATATTTTCAGCAGGAAATTTACAAAATATCTTCATGGAACATGATCTTTACTTAATATCCTAATGATTTTGGCATAAAAAAAAAAATGATAATTTTCACCCATACAATGAGTTTTTGGCTATTGCTACAAATATACCCGTGCTACTTGAGACTGGTTTTGCGGTCCAGGGTCTCATTTAAAAAAGGGGTTAGGGTTAGGGTTAGGGTTAGGGTTTATAGGCTGCGATGTGCCCCACCCTATGCGATGTGTCCCACCCTATCGTCCAGTCTCAATTGAAATGATGTCAACACATAGAATAACACTGCGTGTTTTAAAGCACTTCAGTAGACAGTTATCAGTGTATGGGAGGGGCCTTCAAGTCAAAAAAGTTGAAAACCACCACCTTAGAAGGTTTATTAATGTTGCCTACCTACGATGGCTTCAAATACTGCCCATGCAAGCAGATCAGTAGTTTTCTAACAGAGTCTGAAAAAATGATTTACCTTGCAACTTCAAACTTTCTTTCTGGTCAGATGTGCCTTGTTTCTGTCTGTATGTCCATCTGTATGCTGGTTGAATAGAGAAGAGCGAAGGGAATGAGATTTTCAGTCCTGGGATGAGACGGGATGCGTCTGGGTCTGGTCTAGTGGTACTTGTGAGCGTCTGACTCTTTGGGTCATGACCGCCTGGAGAAAGAGAAGAGAGGCAGAGAGGCTTGTGTCAGTAATTAGTCAAAGTTCATTTTTGGGACAGGCTGGACAGAAGTAAATCTACCCAAACATCTTGTGAGTAAGCATGGTTACCCTTACGAAAAAGAAGTTAATTCAAGTGTGCTATTAGTATACTTTTTTAAAACTTAAAATAGGAAAGTATACTTTCAGTCTACATTTTTTATGTACTTCTCAGAAATGTGCTTTATATACTTATCAGAAATACACTTAAAATGACATTTAAGTATACTTGACTTATACTTAGAAAAAGTATAAGTCAAATATAAAGTATAAGTTAAATATATTTGAGCTATTCTTGTGCTCTGAGAATCTGTGTTTTCATTGTTATAGATGAGAGATGCTATTACACATCTTCTGTACAGAATTTCCGGACTACACAAGTGAAGAAGAAAGCAAAAATGCTTCCACACTGTAAAAAATGCAAATGCATATTTTCCATTTTACGAAACATTCGTATTCGAGTCTCAAATACTAAAAAATACTATTTTCTTGAAACTATATAAAAACCCTTGTCAGACCAACAAAAGTACCATAAATGTTGTCCCAACTAGTCAAACACAGTTGTCTGAACATTTCATATTGTTAAAATTTTAAGGCTCTGTAAGTTCCCAGCATGCATTGCAGCATGAATAAATTATCCAGTTACTGTTATAAGATTATTGTTTTGCTGTTTGCGGACTTCATTTAAACTTTTTTGTTGTTGTTTTGTAATTATTGTTAGTTATTTGTTCCGTGACGTAAAGATCTCACCTTTTTAATATTTGCTGATTGCCACCGTTCTTGAGGGTTGTGTATCTAGTTTTGAGGCCTAGATACTTTCAACCACTTACATTAATTCTGTAGATATCTTAATCTTGTAAAATGCTTTACAAACAAAGACAACATTGTCTACATATTAGACTAAGTTATTCATAATGTTTTATATGTTGAGATATTCATTTAACAAAATATGTACAAATTAATAACTAAATAGGGACATAGTAGTATACTTAAAGTATGATTTAAAGTTCACTTTAAGAAAAGGAAAAAAAAAAAAACGAGTATACTTGCAGTATAAAACTACTAAACTATTAGTTTACTGAGACTATACTTCAAAGTGTACTAAAAATGCATAAAATATTTAATTAGTAAACTATCAGTATAAGTTCACTTTTAGTATACTTGCAGTACAAACTGAAAACTTAGATGTAAACTAGTTGTGTACTGAAAGTTTACTACTGTTATACTTGAAGTATACTTTATATACTAAAGCACATCAAAAAAGCACTTGAAGTATATTTTATATACTAGAAAGTGGGCAAGGAGTATTAAAATAGTACACTTAAAAGTATACTACTAATATGCTGACATTCGTATACTTACTACATAAAGTATACTTAAAAATATACTTAAACTTTACTTAAGTATACTTAATAAAATAAACTTGAAGAATACTACTTTTTGGGAAGGGTAGTAAGCATGGAGGTTAGTAAGCATGGAGATTTGTCTTTAAAAGGTGAAAAGGGGGTTAAAAATAGTGCATTGCTTCAAAATGATGATACAGATATACAAATGTATGCATTTAAGCTAATAAATTTTATGCTGAAAAAAAAGTTAATCCCTTTTTATCAGTTACCCATAAACAGATTCAAGTCTGTCTGTAGGATGTGTGTGTAGGTGTATGTGTGTGTATGTTTCTGTAGTGTTTATCCCCTCCAGGTTTAGTCAATTATCTGATTTCGAGCATTTTGTGGCATGCATTGTATGTGGGAATGCATTAGCAAAAACATATTTACAGAAAAGCTTTTATCGTTGTCTGATGCCTAAGGAAATCCCATGGTCATCGTAATTCAAAAGCACTGAAAATGTGCCTAGACACTGAACAGATGAGAGGAATTTACAATCGAGACAAGTGAATAAAGGTGTTGGCGTAGCCTCCTCCTGACCCACACACGCATTCCCTCCCACTGAAGACATGCTGAATACAGAGCCACGCTGCCAATGTAATTAATTTTACACAATAAGAGATTATTATCTCAATGTCACATCAGTAGGTTGTGAAACATGTTGTCTGGCAGCCTCACACACGTCCATTACGACACTGTTCTCTGCTGTTTAAATCAACCAGCTTTATAAACAATGTAGCACGTTTTCTTGCCAACATTTTGTCAAGCTTCTGTTTCTCCAGCAGTCCTCAAGCCATTTATTAAAAATGATCAGGTCAAATGTGCTTTGATCATCACACAATACAACATGGCTCCTTTCTGTGGCTGTTTCATATCATGTATATGCAGCCTGGATTAACTGTGACATTACAAAACACCAACATTTTGTTTAAATAATAAAGAATGCTAAAATTATGTAACATTCATGCAACTTTGCAAGTTCAAGCTCCGCGGAATTACAAAATAGATTAGCGTTACTGTACCAATGGATGAATCTCAAAGACATTAGGCTTATCCAAACTTGATTTCGAAGAAAATGATAAAGTTAAATCAATCAATAAATAAAAAATAGTGACCAGTGAATGGAGTCTCTGTGTCAAGCTATTCAGGCTTAATTAATTGCAGAAGTTTAATACTTAACAATAAATGTTTCGAACATTATCAACAGTATCACTTCTGATTTACAAGCGCACCATTACTAAGAGTACTAACTTAAAATCAACAAATACTAAGGTGAATCTTATGGAAACTGTCAAGAAATGGTCATATTTAAGCCTAAAATCAGCAGTAAAAATAAGACATTTTATCTATATACATGCTATTATAATAACAAAAACAATATCTTACGCTCACCAAGGCTAGATTTATTTGATCAAAAATTCACATAAAACAGTTATAATGTCAAATAATGTTATTAAATACAACCTTGGTAAACATTAGGACTGGGTTTTGACACAAGTTTCAAGATTCGATTCAATTCTGATTGACAAGCTTGCGGTTCGATTTGATTTCCGATTGGGTTTAATTCGATATTGATTATTTTGGATATATATCAAGGACAGTATATGTATATTTTCTCAAGAAAAAAAAACAAACAAAGAACTAATACTATACTTTTGTAATACTGAAGGTTAAAATTAACTCATGCGTATACAAAAGCTTAAATTACACGTTTATTAATATAAACATTTAAATGGTGGCTGTCATAAAAACTTAACAGATTTATTTAAACAAACACTGAAGAAGAGTAAAATTATTATGAATATGTTATATGGTGCATATATTTAGCAAAATACTCCTTTCTAGAGTTGACATTTTTCTAGCTGACTAACGAGTTTATGGTCACCGAAGATTTTTGCAAGATGTGAAATATGCACCGCCTTGTATGTTTTGTGACATTCGATGTGAAATGTCCACTGAGTGGCACTAAAAGAGTGTTCGATTTTTAGTCTGGAAAGCGAAATATATGGAGCTGTAGTCATAAATGTGTACGAATACGAATAAGTTCTCACTGTTTTACTGCCTCTAGTGTTCATTTCTGTCAGAAACTGCAGTGATATGTACTTACTGGTACAGAGTATTTGCAGCACATGTGCTGTCAAACTGATGAAGATTTTTCTTAATTTTCTTAATTTGCAGGTGTTTTTTTTGAGCTCTCTCGGCCACCGTAGGTATTAAAGCTGAGGATATACAGCGATCTGTCACTCAACATTAAACAGCACCAAAACGTCATGTATTGTTTTAATACTATAATAAAATTAAATCAGAGAATAGAAATCTGGGTAACACTTTAGAATAGGGTACACTTATTCACTGTTAACTATGACTTTTTCCTCAATAAATTCCTAATTTGCTGATTATTAATAGTCAGTAAGGTAGTTGTTAAGTTTAGGTATTGGGTAGGATTAGGGATGTAGAATAAGGCCATGTAGAGTAGGGCATTTATATGTGCTTAATTAGTACTAATAAATGGTTAATATTCTAGTAATATGCATGCTAATAAGCAACTAGTAAAGAAACCGTAAAATAAAGTGTTACCGAAATCTGTAATAGAATTTGAAATCAGAGACTTTGTTTTGCATCAAAAGTAACAAAGCACAAAGCTTATTGCGATTTACTGAATGGGAGGTGCACTACAATTGACCACCTGGCCATAGATCTGTTGCGGGACATAGATGAGATTTTGCGGGACATGTGAGATTGACACATTTTCTACTGATTACATATGCGCTGTTTTATGTTTCTGAGCGTGCACATGCAAGCGAAAGAAAGCACTTTTTTTTTATTGAGAGTACAGAGAATCCACCTGTGAGAAAAGAGATTTGTGCTTGCGCAATTTGATGTGCTCCCGCGTTACAATAATGCGCCCGGAAACGGCGCAAAAAGAATAAACTAAACTCTTTCTTAAAAAGGCAAAAGAACGCATGGATATTTTCTTAATATGATAATTAAAACCCAACAGGCTAATCAAAATGCAGGACATTTTCTCAATTTGCGACATGCAGGACAAGGGGCGAAAATGCTGTGCGGCACAGCGCAAAGAGGGACAGGTGGTCACCCTAGCTACAATGTCTCATCCATTAACTGAAAACAGGCTATAGTCACTAATCGATTCTTGTTTGGTCCTCATAACGTAGGAACACACACATACACACTTTTTTGATGCATCTTCAAAATATTCTATAAATATTCTGAGGCACAGAGAGAGGGAACTTGGCCAGTGGCGACTTGTGGAAAGGACAGTGAGAAATCGAGCTGACACGAGCGTAGTGCACAGATTCATCCCAGCTTACTTGGCAAACACAAGAGAGCATTTACGACACGTTCCTGAAGGTATGACATTGTGATCAATGTTAAATACCAAAGACTCGAGAAGACAGAGACCCACTCTTTCTCCATCGGTGATGAAACCCCTGCCCTGAACCGTAAGCAGTCTGTGGGAAACGCTTACATGATTGATACAGCGGTTTCCACATACATTTTCATGTCAGCCATCAAGAGCGTATTAAAAGTAGCACTGCACCTTAAAAGACACGAAATATACTTCATTTTGAGATCAAAGTATGTTAGATTAATTTTTAGACATTTTCCAGATAAATTACATCAGCTAAAGTTCAAATGTATCAAAGAGAGCGCACCAGGCCCAGAACCAAACCGCATGACATCATTTACTTTCTCAAACACTTCAAAGGCCAAAACTATGCAGGAGACGTTCCCTTTTATTACATTTCAAGAAATGTAAAGGTCCGACGGAGAGAGCATCCTTTGCTTAAACGTAATAGCCTGACTGCATGAATAAGCAGCGCACCTTAAAGTGCTTTACAAGACTGCAGCAGCGATGTCAGAAACAAGAGCACTTATATAATGTGAATAATCTCTGGTGTTCTGTAGGTGAGCATGTTCCCGTTTCTTGACGCAAACGGAGACAGCAACAGCAGGGGTCGTGCGGCATCGACGCGGCTCGCGCTCCCGGGGAAGCGCTTCCTGCTTGCGCTGCCAACAGCTCTCAAACCTCCCCTTAGCTTATTAATAAAGACACTTGGCAACCGGCATCCGAGCCGAAGCATCTGCCCGTTCTGAAAGCGGGGACCCGACGTCAGAATATATCACTCTTATATGCTAAATGACCTTGGGCTGCCCACATACATACAGCCATATCTAATGCATGCTCTCTGAGGCATCTTGAAGAGGGAAAACAAACTGCAAATCAATTTTGAATTTCGCCACAAGGTTTCCTGCTGGCCATTATAAAGCAATGTCACCTTCAGAGGGAATACGGATGGCTATTGCTGTACTGTCGATATTTCGAGAGCCTTTACTCACCTGCTTGGCTTGCAGGTTACGGAATAGTTTTTCTGATGGGACCGAAGCTATAACCAGACTCACAAATACATGGGCTGTATTGCCTATTGAGAAGCATGGGACAGTTATGGGCATCAGTTTGTGGCCATTGATTCCTTTCCACCACCCAGCATCGACCCTCCGCCACAGCATCCTGCGAGGATATCGGGTCTCTTTCTTCCCCTCCGCAGAGCCAAGGTTACAGCGACTAGATTCTCATTCCAGGAGGAACCTAAGCCCGTTTATCCGTTTGTTTGTTTTGCTGGAAATCTCTTGTCTGTTCGTGAGGGTAAAGGGCGCCTCTTCTCTAAAACATTCCCAGACCCCAGCTTTACAGCTCTCTTGGCCGAGTTTCAGCGGGAGATTGGGAGAAAGCTTTGTTTGGATATCTGTGA
Source organism: Cirrhinus mrigala (assembly GCA_036247105.1). Lineage (NCBI taxonomy): Eukaryota > Metazoa > Chordata > Actinopteri > Cypriniformes > Cyprinidae > Cirrhinus > Cirrhinus mrigala. Next base: position 31,492,245 of record CM070019.1, on the reverse strand, counting down.
GCATAAGAATATAAAGCTCCAGCAATATAGGAGGATTTTCAGCCTGTTTTTCCTTGTAGAACCTTTCTATACGGCACCACACAACTAGTATTGTGGAAATCTGTTCAAAGAAAGCCAACAATGTCTCACAATAAATGTGAAAAGCTGTATATACTTTGTATTCACGTATAGAAAACAATATATATACTTAAAAAAATCATGTAAATTTCATGTAAATAAGTGCAGCACATGTAGGGTGTCATGTGTTCTTTGTGTTTTGGTTCTGTTCTCCTGCTTTCTGTTTCTGTTCCTCATGCGTTTCTATGGTTTTTGATTAATTGGCCTGCACCTGTCATTCATTTCCTTTCATTTGTCCAAGTATTTATACCCCATTCTGTTCAGTCGTTATTTGTCCATTCTTAGTCAATTTTAGTTGTGTGTTCACCCTGTCTGCCTGGTTTTCTATTACTATTAAAATCATTTTGTTTAAAACATTCCTCAATCGCCATCTGCCTTCCTGCCTGCTACACACCCTGACATAGGGGAAGATAAAAAAAAATCTATTAAATATATAGTTTATCTCTGCATTTTTATCATTATGAGCAAAAACTTCATTTGTGGAAAATAAAATAGGAATGTTAACTTAACATTTTCTAAATGCTAAATAAAAAGAACTACAGCTTATTCTTACAGAGCTGTAATTATAGGCAAACACCAAGATATGTGTTTTTGATTATTATTTCAAATTCCACCTAAACTTAAATTAAAATGATAGGATTAATCATAAATTTATAAAGATAAATGTATAAGACATGATCCAGTTACAAAGTATTAAAAAGGAAAGGAAAGGAAAGGAAAGGAATTAAATAAAGGATAAAGGAAAAGGAATTTTAAGTAATTAGGCAAATATAAGTAAATAATATATACATATAGGTACTGTTAGGCTTAATCATAAACTCTGATATATGTATCATAAGACATTATCCAATTTCAAAAAAAGGAAAAGAAAAGAAGAAAATGGAGCCAATTATGTGCAAAAAAGAAAAGGAATAAATAAATAAATAAATAAAAAGAAAAAAAGAAAATGCGGCCAGTTAAGTGGATTTTTTTTTTTTAAATAAATAAATAAATAAATAAATAAATAAATAGTGAGAAAAATAGTGAAAAAAAAATAATGAGGTTCTATCTACAGTCCTGTGGGGGCAGAGAGTCGGGTTTGGGTTTGAGTCTCAGGTCCGGCAGGGATTGTAGGTGGGGGAAGTGAATTTAACAGCACTCTCTCCACGCTCAATACCACAACTGAGGTGAGACCCTTGAGCAAGGCACCGAACCCCCAACTGCTCCCCCGGGTGCCACCTCATTGGCTGCCCACTGCTCCGGGTGTGTGTGTTCACGGTGTGCATTTCACTACTCATTGCTGTGTGTGTGTGCACTTGGATGAGTGAAATGCAGAGCACAAATTCCGAGAATGGGCCACCATACTTGGTCACAAGTCACCTCCTTTCCTTCCTTACAGGAACTAGAAAAGAAAGAAAAGAAAATATATATATTTTTTATAAATAAATACATAAATACACAAAACAAGGTTCTATCTACAGTCATGTCGTTACAGGGATTTGAGAAAAAAGAAAAGAAAAGAAAAGGAAAAAGGCAGCCAATGAAGTAGAAAGGATTTAAAAAATAAATAAATAAATAAATAAGAAGGTTCTATCTACAGTTCTCATTAAAGCAAATTAAAAAAAAAAAAAAAAAAAAGAAAAAAAAGAAAGAAAAAAAAATGTAAATAAGGCTTTCTTCTCTAGATCTGCCATTTATGTACAAAAATCCAACATATAAAATAGTCTGACTTGTTGATTATGGCACTCTCTGAAAAGTCAACTTAAGTTCATAAGATACATATTTTTATCAGTTCATCGTGCTGTTATTCTGCATGCAGTCCGCATTGTGGAGTTCCTTCCCACTGCAGCTTTTGCAAATAAACACAGAGGCGATGGTGAATGTTATGAAGCTAATTTAAAATCTGCCTTGAACAGCAGCTCTTCAATTACAGTGTCTGTGTGATTGACAGGGTGATCGTCCTCCCGGTTCTGAGTGAGGAGACCCCTCTGGGAGCAAGAACTTATATGAAGACGAGACTTGCGCCTGATAGGCTGTCTCTTCATCAGACAAGGCTAGACAGAGAGAAGTGTGTCTCATTTAAATGAGTATGCTGTGCATAGTTGAGGAGAACACAACTGAGAACAGCTCAGCTTATATGTCCTTCACAGGGAATGAATTTGATTCATAATTTTCTTATATAAACACTCAACCATTTGATATACACTGATTAAAAGTTTGGAGTCTTCTACTAATACTTTATATACACACACACACACACACACACACACACACAAATATTAAGCAGCACAGGTGTTTTCACACAAATAATAAGCAGCACAGGTGTTTTCAGCAATGATAATAATAAGAAATGTTTCTTGAGCAGCAAATCAGAATAGTAGAATGATTTCTGAAGGATCATGTGACACTGGAGACTGGAGTAATGATGCTGAAAATTCAGCTTTGCATCACAGATATAAATTACACTTAAAAATATATAATTATAAAAACAGTTCTTTTAAATTGTAAAAACATTTTCATGATATTACTGTTTTTACTGTATTTTTGATTAAATAAATAAAGCATTGGCGAGCATAAGATACTTTTTTACCGACCCCAAACTTTAAACTGTAATGTACACATTAGATTCTATTTAAAGATGACTTTAAAAGCATCCAATTACTGTATAAACAGTGATATCATGGTAAAAATTAAAAATGATTAAAATTAAGCTAGTAAAACAGCAGTGATTTGAATACAACTTTTCTTTTCAGTTGGACAAATGTTGCATAGCCATCAGACCAACACCATACATTACCAACGACAGCACAGTTAATGTTGTTTAGTGGCTGCAAGGAAGAAAAGCCAAAAAGATGGATATGCAAAGTTAAGCTAGTTTGTGATTTAACCACAAAGAAAGGAAGAAAACCTGAAAAAATCCTGCTTAAGACAAACCAGCTTGGGTTGGTTTAAGTCTTTTAAACTTATCTCACAAGCTGGCCAAGCAGGTGTTTAGCTGGTGGCCAGCTGGTTTCCCAGCTGAAAAGTGTCCTTTACCCTTCTAAAACAAGACCAGGAAATCAGCTTTAGGCAGGTTTAAGCATTTTTTTTCCCAGTAAGAATATCCTTACCATCCCATAGTTGGTATAAAGAAAATTAAAATATTTACAAGGAATAATTGAATATTTACAGAGTCTTTTGTTTTCAGCAAAGCTGCTGGAGCAACAATAATTCCAAATGTAATGCAAAGTCAATCCATCAAGGAGCGTTCCAGTGACTGATTGTGACTGAAGGGGGAAGAATCCACAATCATCTCATTTTCTTTAAGGGAAATCATTTGAAATCATTTACTAACTCTCATGTTGTTCTAAACCTTCTTTCTTCCATGATAAACAAAGGAGATGTTAGTCAGAATGTTTAATCTTTTGCTTTCCAAGGGAGGTGATTTATGTTGCCAAACCTCAAAAAAAGAGAAGGAAAAACTCATAACAATAGCACATGCTCTATATTTCATTGTTTTTATGTCATACGGTAGCTTTGTGCAAGTAACAGACCCAAATTCAAATTCATTATTCATTGATAATTGACAAATAATGGTAATACTTCAGTTTAGGAACTAATTCTCAATATTAACTAGTTGCTTTTTAGCATGCATATTACTAACACGTTGGCTGTTTATTAGTGCTTATAAAACACCCTTATTAGTGAATCTCTTAATCTACCCTACTAACTATCAATAAGCAGCAAATTAGGATTTATTCAGACAAATTTGTAGTTAATACTGACAATTGGTCCCCAAACTAAAGTGTAACCGACAGCATCACTCAGATGAGGTTTCTTTCTGCTGTCAAAACGATAATGGTGAAAGTAGAGCTGTAAAGTCTTACCAGAAACATGTATGAAAGAACAAACATTAAAAGTTTGTACTGTTCTTCAGTTATAGACTTAGAAAAGACACCATGACTCAGTTCCCCAGAGTGCAGCAGCAATATGTTTTAAATGAGGTGTTTGTGTTAAAGGGGCCCATGCCGTGTTATTTTAATGGTCTGGAAACCACACTCCAATATAGAGAAGCATTATTATAGTCCTAAATCAGTAGCCAGGAGCTGAGCTGCATGGGAATTCCATTAATCATGTTCTTGGAGGTTCCTGTGAACCTACAGACACGTACATTTACATACGGATATATACTGTACATATTCACTCACTGACACAGGAGGAGATATTAGGAGTTATCCTGTGAGATCTGTGCTCTAATGGATTATCTACACATTAAGAATCTAAATTTTATTAATGCAGGAACAATGGTTCTGTTAATTGTTGTACCTTTTTAAGACCACCAAAAAACAGAATTGTATTTATAAATAACCAAAGGCTGCTAAAAATCACTGAACCGTCTGGAGTGACAGGGCTCTACGCTTACTTTCCTTTTTAGGAGAACTTGTGCTCCTAACTTAAAACATTTAGGAGCACAGTTAAAATTTCAGGAGCACCTTTTAATCAATAATCAAAAAATCTGATAAAAAGAATAGCCTTCCCATTGCGAGGTGATATTTGACTCCTTAAAGTGATTTACATGGGAATTTTGTTTTTACCTTTGTAATGGCATTTTTCTTACTTTAGTAAAAGTCATCTTTATGTCAATTTTTTAAAATTAATATTTTATAGGCTTTTTAAATTTTGTAATTAAAACAACAAATTAAGAACTAGTAGAATAAGAATAATTTACCAATCAAATGAAATCAGTATTAACAAAATTAATTTGTATTACAGAGGTGGCACAGAAGAACACAAAAAAAGGCTTGTAGGTGTATTTACATATGTTTAATGAGGCTCAGAGATGGCATGAGTGCAATCAAATTCATAAATTCATGCTGAGATTAATGTTTTAAATATAAAATTTTGAGCACAGAAATATTAAATGATTGAAATAACTGAAAAGATACTTTAAAAATGAAACTAAAACTGCCAGTAGGTGGCAGCAAGTCACTGATTTAATTACTGAATCATTCATTCATTTGATTCCTTCGAACATCTGATTCAGGAATAAAGCACATGACTGTCTTTATGAATGGGAAATTGAATCGAGTCACTAGATTTGTTTAAAATGCATGTTGATTCATAAGCGAAACAACGCTGTGTTTGAATGGAGATGTGCAGCGGCTCAGTTGTGACTTGTTTCAAACTATTTTTGACGAGGAAATAGAGCAAAATCAGGCAACAGTGTTATAGTCAGACTATGTAAGTCACTTAATATTAACTTATTTATTTAACTGTTGTATTAAATCAGTATCTCACAAACTCCCTTAATCATTAAAAGCTGTCACTCATTTAAATTCAAGTTCCTACAATCAGCAAATCTCTCTACATTGCACAATGAATCTCTTATTTACACTCTCTCACCACAGTTTGTTTATGAAAGCATTCGTCAGATACGTCTATGATACATTACTCAACGTTGCAAAAACACGTAGAAACCTTTAAAGCTCCCCTCAGCACAAATATGCTGATTGGATCAGTTGCGCTGGTGCTTGACTTAAAATATTTTTTCATAGTCGCACACAGTAGTTTTCAGACTGAAATGGTCTCAATGTAGAGCCCTGAGTGTACTAGGTTAGTGGCTCAAAAAAGCCTGGCCAAAAATAAAATAAAATCAATTTTTAAAAATGTTTATTAATAATAATAATAATAATAATAATAAAGATGTGACCAATGACACTTAATTTTCTTAAAATAATGATTAAGTTTAATTCTTCAAATATAACTAATGTTGCATGATGCTGAAGGCCTGTGCTCTGTTCACATCCCTACAGCTTCATAATTGAGTCATTAATGTTGGGATTAATGATCTCTCAGGTCACCGGCTTATTGTAATTGCTCACTTCACTTCAGAAGCACATATATGAGGAGGGATTATACTGTTGTTATGAGGTCTGGAGTATGTGTGTGCGCGTGTGTGAACACAGAACATGCTATACTCTCAAGAAAAAAGGTACAAAAGCTATCACTGGGGCAGTACCTTTTCAAAAAGTACACAACTGCACCGTATTTACTCCTAAATTGTGCATATAAGCACCTGGAAGATATATATTAGTACCTAAAGTCTCCATATTAGTACCTTAATGGTACAAATTTGTATCTTTTGAAAAGGTACCGCCCCAGTCACAGATTTTGTACCTTTTTTTCTGAGAGTGTAGTAGGAAAAGGAGTCCTCAAGCTTAGCCTGAGATGAATGCAGTAACAGGGCAGTCTTATCCGTGAGCCACCAAAACATTGTCACCATAGTTCAGAACCAGGATTAAACACAGAACAGGCAAATGAACTAACAATCATGATATTTCATTTTTAAAAGCATCATGAAGTACTATACAAATGGCCTGCTTTTCTGAAGCCATACAAGGAACAAGCTTTACAGTTCACAAATTTTTCAGTAATTTATGCATATTTAAACATGAAATCATGTAAAACAAGTTGATAAAGTAATACTGTGGGGCACAAAGATAAAAGTAAATGGATGTTTCCTTATATGAGCGAGTTGGCAGTAAAATGACTGGATTATGTTTTACAAACTTCATTTGTCATCATGCAGTGCTGCTGTATAAATCAGCCTACTGAAGTATTTACTAAGCTGTGTTGTATCATTACTATCATTTTCATGTGATTATAAATGTTTCAAATGGTTGTAAATATACAATTTAACTGCCTAGTTTCTAATTTGAATATCTAAAATACAGCTAGACTCATGATACACATAAATTTTTTTTTTTTTTTACACCACCAGTGGGACTATATTATGGAAGCCTGTTACTTTTTTCTCAGAATTGTGAGAGATAAACTCGCAATTGCAAGTTATGAAAGAATCATGAGATATAAACTCTCAATTCTGACTTTTTTTTCTCAGAATTGTGAGTTTATATCTCGCAATTGTACATTTTTCTGAGAACTGCACACTCATATCTTGCGATTCTTACTTTATAAAGCAATTGCGAGTTATCTTACAATTCTGAAAATATATCAACCTTTTCCTCAAAACTGGACTTTATTTTGCAATTGCAATATATATCTCAATTCTCAGATGAAGAAAGTCAGAATTGCGAGAAAAAAAGTCAGAATTGTTAGATATAAACTTGCATTTGTGATAAAAAAAAAAAAAAGTCTGAAAAAAACTCACAATTCTGACTATACAGTATAACTCACAATTGCGAGTTTATATCACAATTCTGGGAAAATGTCAGAATTGCAAGTTTGTATCATGCATACTGAGAAGTCAGAATTGTGAGAGAAAAAGTTGCAATAACCTTCTTTTATTTTTTATTTTATTATTAAATATGCAACTATTTTTTTTTTCTACTTTTTTCTACTTGTTTTTACTAACCTGGTGCTTGACTTAAACATTACATTCTTCCCTGTTGGATTATTGTTTAAAAGAAGCCTTGAGCACATTATTCTTCAGTAAAAAATAAATAAATTAGAAAGATAAATGTTTTTGGCTTTTTAAAGGAATTATAAAAACAGCAATATGACAAAAGACTAATGCATTTAATATTGCTCCTTTTAAAGTAATTATAATTAAATACTACTATGCCATGTCCTTTGTGTTATGTTTTCAAACCCATTTGTAGAAAAGAAAGAAAAAAGAAGAAAAGAAAAAAGAAGTGTTTACCAACCAGGATAACTGCTCAGCCTGCAAATTTACTTATTTATGATTTAACGCAATATTCAGCCTGTAAATTAAAGAAATATGTGTTTCTCATATAGAAAATAATAACACAATAAATAAATTAAAACACAGACACAAAAGGTGGCTCTCGTCTCTAATGGCTGATATTTTCAAAATAATGCAAAACTTACATTTTCACTATTTATGGCTGATTATTGCATAAAGCACTGGAAATGCAGTTATGGCCTTTCATTTAACATCTCAAGGAATTGTTTATTAATTGCATCCATTTTGTCTCTTGAATAAAAGCTTTAATTGCATCTGGCAGCACATGGAGCATAATGCCAGTCTAAAGTGGCTTTCACTATGAATGAAGCAGACACATCCTCTGACATAAAACTATTAGTTCTGTTTAATGGTGCATTCTGGGCTCAGCCTATTAACTTATTACTAGTTTTCATTTACAAAATTCCACAAATTCTGCTCTGATTTTATATTTAATATCATATATGACAAATTAAATGTCACTTTAACACATTATGCTTATTACACAGAAGAATCAAATGAAGTCTGAGTGTTATTTTGCTAAATGTCACAGTGCACTCAGAACACGTTCAAACCCAAACAACACTGTGAATTGCACTCAGACTCCATCATCTTCAAACCCTCCTGCAAACAAAACCAGACAAATAAATGAACAGCAGTCATGTATTTCATTTCGCAAATAGTTTTTTCTGCTGCTCTTGCAAACCTCATTATCAAAACAATTGTATTTGTATGCTAATTACCGTCTCCCCTGGCACTCTGCATATTTAAATTTGATTTGAGTGATATTCATTAAGACAGGTTAGAAAGATATCAGGGTGACATCTCTTCCTCCACTGCACCTCCTTTACTTTTCTTCTCATTCTACTCGTTCCTTCCTCTCATATTCCTCTTTGAACCAGGGCATGGAGAAAAATGCTACAAAAAGTGTCAAAATGCATTTAAAATGAATTGACCTGATATTTTATTTGTTATCATTTGATATATTTTATAATCTGTAAGACCTCTGATGGGTTTCGGAGTTTTTAGATTTGCTTTGTATTTTCAGTCTGAGTGAACATGAGTCAAACACACTCAACAACTACAAAATGTGAAGTCATTTTCTTGTGTGATGGCACACAGTTAAAGGGATAGTTCACCCAAATATGAAAATGATCACCCTCAAGCCATCCTTGGTGTATATGACTTTCTTCTTTCAACCGAATACAGTCTGAATACAGGAAACTAATACAGGAATCATTTAAAAAAATGTCCTGGCTCTAAGCAAGCTTTATAATGGCAGTGACTGGCTCTTAAGATTTTGAAGTCCAATAAAGTGCTTCCATTCATCATAAAAAGTGGTCCAAGTGCCTTCAGGGCCTAAATATATCCATATTTAAAACTTTATAAAACGTTATCTCTAGCTTCCGCTAACTGCTGTATGCGGCATCACGAGAGAGTGATGTTCCAGCAGATGACATAGGACGTAGACGAATGCGGTAACAAAAATCTCAAAATCTCATCAAAATCTCAACAGCCATTCACTGTCATTATAAAGCTTGTAACAGCCAGGACATTTTTTAATGTAACTCCGATTGTATTCGTCTGAAAGAAGAAAGTCAAATATATGAGTAAATCATGGGGTAATTATATTTGGGGTAAATCATAGGGTAATTACATATCACCAATTTTGCATCAAAACCAGAAAGGTTAATTCGCTCACTCCAAATTCTCCTACGTTTTTCAATTTATAAGTAAAATAAGGTTTATGATAAAAACAAACTGATGATACTTGGATGTTTTGCTCTACGACATAAATGACACACAATCAGTTTTGAAGCAGCTGTATTTACTTTTTTTTTTTGAAAAGTAAGATTTTGAATGTTTTTTTAAAGAAGTCTCTTCTGCTCACCAAGCCTGCATTTATTTAATCCAAATTACGGCAAAAACAGTTTTTACTATTTAAAAAAAAATAAATTTACTATTTCAAATAACTGTTTTCTATTTAAATATATTTCAAAGCTGAATTTTAGCATCATTACTCCAGTCACCTGATTCTTCAGAAATTATACTAATATTCTTATTTGCTCTTCAAAAAACATCTATTATTAAATTAAAACAGCTGAGTGGAATTTTGTCAGGTTTCTCTGATGAATAGAAAGTTCAGAAGAACAGCATCTATCTGAAATCTTTTGTAACATTATAAAAGTCTTTATCATCACCTTTGATCAATTTAAAGCATCCTTGCTAAATAAAAGTATTAATTTCTATAATTTCTTTCCCTAAATAAATAAATAAAAACTGGCTACAAGTTTTTGAATGGTATAAGCTTTTTATTCCAGATAAATGCTGATCTTTGGATCTTTCTATTCATAAAATAATCCTGAAAAAAAATGTACTCAAATGTTTAAAATATTGAAAATAATAACAAAAATAATAAAATGTTTCTTGAACAGCATATTAGCATATTTGAATGTTTTCTGACGGATCATGTGACACTGAAGACTGGAGTAATGATGCTGAAAATTCAGCTTTGATCACAAGAATAAATTACATTTTAAAATATTTTCAGATAGAAAGCAGACAATTTAAATAGTAAAAACATTTCACAATATTACTGCTTTTGCTGTATTTTCCTCCAAATAAATGGAGGCTTGGTAAGCAGAAGAGAACTCTTTAAAAAAAAAAGGAAAGAAAAGAAAAGAAAAGAAAAGAAAAGAAAAGAAAAGAAAAGAAAAGAAAAGAAAAGAAAAGAAAAGACATTAAAAACATTATTTTTTTTTTTTTATTTAAAAAAAACTTTTGACTGGTAGTGTATGTTTTAAAAAAATTCATTAAAAACATGTTTGTAAGTAACTACATAAGAGTTTTTGGGCTGTGTTCAAATCATGTTTAACATTGTCATCCTAACTGGGTTTTCTGATTGTTTTAGCCAATCAGAAAGGTTCTCTGCCTGTCAATTACTTTACAGTCTAATTCATTTTTAACATAAACTAGCATACATCTGAAATTACTCATGCCAACTTTAAATATGAAATACGTGGCCTAACTAAAAAGGAACCATATAAGTGAAAATAGACTTCAATTAGACTCTAAACAAAGCATAAAAATACATAGCTTTAAAAATGATTGAATTAACTGAATTAAACAATTTGAACTGAATTATTTACATACATTTCTCTCATCTTGTTTTTGGCTTCTCTGCAAAGATGCTGCCTTAGGATCTGTCCAATAGAAGGGCTCTTAAAAGGCAGCATTGGTCATATCGCCTACCTTTTAGTACAGCCTTTGCGACTGTGATGCTTTAAAATGCTGCATATAGGTTTGTGAACAAAGCCACAGAGAAAGTGGGAGGGAGATTTTAATACATAATTCTATCTGATTGCATGTTCAATGCTCCAGTGCTCTTGAGTTAAGCTGGTTTGTTTCACACTTCTACTCACTGTCATCACAGTTATCTTTAGTACTGTTATTAAGTTGAGATGCTGTCAAAATCACTGTAACTATTTCTCCCTCCATGGTAGCTGTCACGGCTCTTATACATCACCGTTATTCTGATATCTCACCACAGTGTTCTGCATAAAGACAGAAAATCAGACAATCACTGCCACTTCAGTCAATGTCACTCTGCTGCTATAGAAAACATAATGATTAGGGCTTTTGCAGAAACAGTTAGCACTACTGACACACGGGGGATGCGGGGACCCCTAAAAATAATATGAGTCAAATGGGTCTATCTAGAGCTGTTTTACTTATGGGAAAATTTTGCCATACATATTCCGTATGAAACCACAGATGAGGTCTGTACTAACTTGAGAATGTTATCGGTTAGCATTTCTATTCCTTATCATGCTTTTAAGAACACACTGACCACTGGTAAAACATTATAATATTTAATATTTAATTAAATATTTCCAATGTATACACCTATAGACCGATTTAGATTTTTTTAAAATTCATTCATTCATTCAATTTAAAGAAATTAATAATTTTATTCAGGGATGCATTCAGTTGATTAAAAGTGATAGTAAAGACAATATCTCTTCTTATAGTATATATAATAATATATAATATGGCTAATATATATAATACATCTTCTATATATAATATAATATAATATAATATAATATAATAGAGTTGGGGTACTCGGACTCGTACTCGGACTCGGAAAATATGCAGAGTCCACCCGAGTCCAGAGACAGTTGACGGAAATGTCACTGACTCGATGCATTATCACAAAAGCGATATTAAGTAACTGCATGTGTTTTTAAGTCTTGTCCAGTAGGCTACTTGAAAGCCGACGCAGAACGCACCTCTCAGTCAGTGTGTGAATGCCAAGTTCTCTTTTGCTTCTAATAGGGTCTGTTATTGCTACACATATGCTCGTCTTAGAGACTATTCAGTTGAACAGTTGGGATGCGTCAAAATGTTTGATCTGTGCGTCAGATCTTACAACGACAACAGCGTAAACCTGCAGCCGCTGACCACGTCATAAATATTAATCAAACAACAAAAGAAAAAGAGAATCACTTACTAACTTTAATAAGAATCATCTTTAATGTATACAGTGATGATTTTGCAGTGTTTTATTTTAACATTTATTACTTCAAGAAATGTCTGTAGTAGTCTATTTCTATGGAAAGTATATGTAGGGCTTTATACACCGTGTGTAGCATTGTAAAAACTAGGTTTATCCCTTACAGTCTCATTTTCATCCAAGAAAAAAAAGCCATATAAAACCCAAAACACACACAGCCATAATCAGAAATAAAAGGTACATTTTCTGCTCTTAAGGTCCCATTCACCAAGATACCTACTCCTTTACCCCCACCCTTGAATTTACACATTTACTATATCAATGAATAAAGTCAAGTACCACCCTATACTTTATCACATTCTAAAACCTGTTTGACTCTGAAATATGTCACAAGACATAAGTCAGCCATAACTTCTGTTACATGATTTTAAGTTTGCTAAGCAGACCACGACACTAATTATGAGATGTTGTGAAATCAAAGATCAAAATGGCAACATCCACTAGAGGTTTGCTTTTCGCTTTTCAATTGACCTTGTAAAGGTTAAATACAGGGGTGCCCAAACTTGGTCCTGGTCCTTGGTTTAGCTCCAACTTGCCTCAACACACCTGCCAGGGGGTTTCTAGTATGCCTAGTAAGAGCTTGATTAGCTGGTTCAGGTGTTTGTAATTGGGGCTCGAGCTAAACTCTGTCGGACACCGGCCCTCCAGGACTAAGTCTGGGAACCCTTTGGGTTAAAACAATGTTAAGATACTGACAAACAGTAGTGTTTACTTGGACTTGGACTCGGACTCTGCCCTTTGGGAATCGGACTTGTCTCGGACTCGACTGATTAAAGACTCGGACTCGACTCGAACCCAACACTATAATATAATATAATATAATATAATATAATATAATATAATATAATATATTAGGGCAACATTTTTTAAAATGAATAATTTAAATTAACAATACTGTTCTCACTAAATAAATTTAAATAATTTTTTTTTTTCAGCAAGGATGCATTACATTGGTCAAAAGTTTGTATGGTTTCCACCAAAATATTAAGCAGTACGATTGTTTTTAACACTGATAATAATAAGAAATGTTTCTTGAGCAGCAAATCAGCATATTAGAATGATTTCTGAATTATCATGTGACACTGAAGACTGCAGTAATGATGCTGAAAAATCAGATTTGCATCACAGGAATAAATGACATTTTAAAATATATTCAAATATTTTATATTGTAATAATATTACTGATTTTACAGTATTTTTTTTTTTTAATAAACACAAACTAAGAATAAGTGAGAATGAGACACTTCTTTTAAAAACAATTAAAAAAAAAAAAATCTCAATGATCCCAAACTTTTGAAACGGTAGTGTACAGTATGTTGTATGTTGCTTGCAAAACATTGTATTTAGTCAAAAAAACAGCTGTAGTGTAGTTATCTACCAGCAGGGGGTAACTAGACCATGTTAACCAGACAAACCTTGACCTCTTGAGAGCAACCTGGTATTACACATCTGGCTCAAAGGTACTCTTGAGTTCATAGGTTGTTCCAAACTGCAAATGAATCCATGACCCCTACAATGACAGGGCTTTTCCCAGCAGAATACTCTACCATTTCAGACCTGGCTCTGTTTCCCTCAACAAGAAATGAACACCTGGTTTCAGCAGGTTTCTGTTTGGCTACCATGTGACTTCTGTCCTGACTTTCTGCGGTGGAAGTGTAGGCGTCTCCAGAGAAGACGTCCCTGGATAATCAGCCTTCTACTCTGTTCGAAAACCTAGTTAGCTTCCTTAATATTTTTTTTCTAAAGGCATACATAGTCAGCAATACAACTAGCAAAGCACACTACAATTTGACATTACCATTATGAGTCATAATAATGACTTTTAGAACAAACTTTTTGAAGAGCAAGTCTTGGAACAGAGCAACTGATGTCAAAGGGCACAGACACCACTAATTATATGCATGATAGAGAAATATGTATAATTATTGCACATGTTCTCTCTCTCTCTTATTTTTTTTTTTTTTTATTTAAAACATCTAAAACTTTATTTCTGCCTTGATAAGTGGTCATACATATTCAAGCATTTGAACAGAAATTTCACTAGGGTAATAAAAGACCTATTTTTATTAAAATTAGTAATTCTTCTAAAATATGTTGTACGTTATTAAGAATGAACAAAGGAGTTCCATGACTGACTAATTGCTAATGAAATACAGACGTTTTGTTATAGCAATAACCGAGAGAAATGCCATTGTTCACATATAATGTGGTCCTGATTGTCTGAGAGTTGGAATATTACGAATTCAGTACACATTCTATGGACAACATCTACTCAGATAATAATATAAATTCATATTTAGATTTTGAAAACATTATAATACTTGCAGTGGTTGTCTATGGGCAAATTTAAAGAAGGTATAGACATCCAGAATTTATGTGAATGTGATTATTGTTTTAATGATGAGTTAATGTCCATGGTAATCGACACAGATGCATTACATGAGGATCCGCCACAGACAAATGTGGTTTCTTGCACTCCAAATAATAATAAAAAAAAAAATTATATTTGACCAGGCTGATTAAAAATACATGCTTGTGGCAACATTGCTGTAACACCCATATTACATACCTTACTGCACATTTTGCGACAATTTAAAAGTGAAATGCCCAGTGAGTGGCGCTAAAAAGCATGTTCAATACATGATCGCGGTCACATTTTTATTATGTTGGTACAGGCCGGTATTGCAGCATTTTTTTTAACGTTACTTTAGGTACATATTGCGGTGGTTCAGAATTCAGATGTCCAGTGAGTGGCGCTAAAAGGTTAATGCTCTATTATGTTGGAAACAGACCAACAACCACCACCAAACCCAACACTAAAATAAGCCTACCCAATTGTGTTACTGAACGCAAACATAATATAAAACCACATTTGCTGATGCAACCATGCAATTTTATAGGAGTAGTTTACTTCTAGAACAGATTTTACAGATAATATCCTCACCCCGTTGTCATCCAAGATGTTTATGCGTTTCTTTCTTCAGTCATAAAGAAATTATGTTTTTTGAGGAAAGCATTGCAAGAATTATCTCCATGTAGTGGACTTTAATGGTGCCCATGAGTTTGAACAAGGAAGAAGGGTCTTATCTAGTGAAACAATCAGTAATTTTCTTAAATAATGAATATTTATACACTTTTTAACCAAAAATGCTCATCTTGTCTAGCTCTGCGATGCGAACAACTTACTTGTTCAAGAGAGTTGCAGAAGTACCGAGCCAGTGTTTACAGAGCGAACATGCAAAGAAGATCAAAAGCCCTTTACAAAAAAAGGTAAAACAGTGATGTAGGACGATTTTGATGTTGGAGAAGAAAATGAGATGGGAGTTTTTCGATATACCCTAACTGTTTTGAACCAGAAGCATGTGCATCACAGAGCTAGACAAGACGAGCATTTGTGGTTTAAGTTTATAAATATTCATTTAAGAAAAAAACAATCATTTAGCTAGGTAAGACCCTTCTTCCTTGGCTTGGATAGTTTAGAGCCCTTTGAAGCTGCATTTAAAATGCATTTTGGAAATTCAAACTCGTGGGCACCATAGAAGTCCATTATATGGAGAAAATTCCTGGAATGTTTTCCTCAAAAAACATAATTTTGTTCTGGAAGTGAACTAATCCTTTAAAGGAGAAGTCCACCTCCAGAACAACCATTTACAAATAATGTACTCACCCCCTTGTCATCCAAGATGTTCATGTCTTTCTGTCTTCAGTCGTAAAGAAATTTTTGAGGAAAGCATTTCAGGATTTTTCTCCATATAATGGACTTCATTGGTGCCCCGATTTTGAGCTTCCAAAATGCAGTTTAAATGCAGCTTCAAAGTTCCGCGTGACCTTTTGACGTGATACAATAGTACGTAGCATCATGGACGTGCATCCCAGAGCCTGTGCTACGCAAGCTTTTGTGCTTTAAAAAAAATATACAAATTTTTATTTTCTGAAAAAAACGACCGATCGTTTTGCTAGATAAGACTTTAGAGCCCTTTAAAACTGCATTTAAACTACATTTTGAAAGTTCAAACTCGCGGGCACCATAGAAGTCCAATATATGGAGAAAATTCCTGGAATGTTTTCCTCAAAAAACAATTTCTTTACGACTGAAGAAAGACAGACATAAACATCTTGGATGACAAGGGGGTGAGTAAATTATCTATACATTTTTGTTCTGGAAGTGAACAAATCCTTTAAGGAATTAATGAGTCTATCTGTATTTTTGTGCATTAAGTGCTTTTTTTTTATTGCCAATGTGTCAACAGCTTGTAATGAAACTTAAAAAGCAAGTTCTTCACCAATTGTTTTTGCCAGAAAAACCAAAAGGATGTGACATTTACACACTAAGTGGCAAAAAGTGTCACTAATAACAAGGGTTTCTAATTTCTACGTATAGTCCCTTTAAATAAACCAAAATACTGCAGTAACACACACATTTATGCTGAGTTGAGCCGGCAAACAGCCATCATCCTTCTCTCTCTAGCTCCACTGCAACCTGTTATCCCACTCACCTGACGTAACCCCTCATATTGAGGGGGATTTGAAGGGTGTATGACATGATGGAATCTACCTCTCTCTCTCACACACTCCACCTTTCCGGCTTCCTGTATTAATCATAAATGGTTTGCTCTTGGTTTACTCCTGCAGGAAGGATTACCCTCCTCCATACAGGTGCACCTGGCTTCATTTCCCGCAGACACATCAAAGACTGTTCAATCAGGGATTATGATCTCCAGAAATACATAATACAGCACATAACCTCATACCTGATTGCTCCATATAAATCTGTGATTATCTGTAGCACAATAGGATTACGCCTGTCCTGAAATGGCTTATAATCATCCACGAGGTGGGCTTCGTATTTCTCTAACGGATGTGTTTTATCGTTTTCTTGCTCTTCGTTTCAAGTGTTTGAGGTCAGGATAATGTAAGTGGTGCTCTGTACTGTCATCTTGATAGGAGTTACCATTATTAAAGTTGACTGCAAAGGAAGTATTGCATTTGAACTTCTATATGCACATCACACAACCATACTCAGACACACAAAGTGATGACACTTAAATAAAAAAGCAAAAACGTCAAGAACTATGCATACTGCGCTGTACACAACATATGCAATATTTCAAA
Source organism: Cirrhinus mrigala (assembly GCA_036247105.1). Classification (NCBI taxonomy): domain Eukaryota; kingdom Metazoa; phylum Chordata; class Actinopteri; order Cypriniformes; family Cyprinidae; genus Cirrhinus; species Cirrhinus mrigala. Next base: position 31,474,777 of record CM070019.1, on the reverse strand, counting down.
ATCTCTAGTAGTATACTACATGAATGTCAAACAATTTCACTGTCCACAAGACTATGTACTCCATTTTCTGAAAAAAAAAAGAAAAGTATTTACATACAATGTCCGCAATGTTGTCATCTGACCTATGACCTCAATTGCATCGCTCTTCCTTGCTATTTACAAATATGATTACTTGTGCTAGTAAAGTGTTAGCTCAATACTGCAGAAATAGCATACTAATAGTTTATGATATGATCATTCTTTGATCAGAATGGAATACTTGCACACTGCACACTATATGAAATATATGAAGCAGTATGCAGTACACAATGCTAAAAGCTTCCCTTTTGAGAAGTGCACTTAAATGCACTGATGGTGCATGTGTAGTGTACTTCAAATCTTAAGAGTACATATTAAAAAAACTGTACTTTCAAATAATATATGATTGAAATAAGTTAGCATGTGACTATTTATGACATGTAACATGCTTAAATACACGTTTATGTGCACTATATCTTAATGTATAATCATTTTAAATCATTGCATTAATAATCTTTTGTCATGTTTTAAAGAAGTATGTATAATTTATCATTTAAATCTAGTAGACTGAAACTTCATCATTTCGAATGTATGATTACAAATATATTTAAATATATGCCACACAAGTTTAATTACTTTAGAGTACATTTTAGTTGACTATTTGGCAATGCACTTAAACCATATTTTACATATAAAGATATTTTTGGTAGTTTTGACCCACTTAAAATGACATATTCAGTGGGTCAGAAAAGCAATTTAATGTTCAGCTGCGTTTATATACATTTTAACTATAATATTTTAGTCTAATTGCGATTCACATGCAATTATGTGTCCAAGAACATTACATTCACTTTGCATTTAAGTGCATTCTTTTAACATACATTATTTCCATAGTAAGCAATCTTTCAGTATGCTAAAGTGTAATTCTGTTTCACAAATTGTTGTCCCCTAACCACATTTAAATTCAGTAAGCATCCAATCTGAAATAAAAATACTGCTTTGCAAATTTAATCCAATTTTTCCCTTAATTTTTGGCAGTCTGATCAAATGACAAGACAGAACAAGATCACAGTTGATAATGCTTCCAGTTCATTTGTCACAAGGGGAATAGAAGCTCAAGGGGGATAAACATGCTTTGTTATATGTGATCCTGGACCACAAAACCAGTCTTAAGTAGCACAGGTACATTTGCAGCAATGGCCAAAAATACATTGTATGGGTCAAAATGTATGATTTTTCTTTTATTGCCAAAAATCACTAAGATATTAAGTAAAGATCATGTTCCATGAAGATATTTTGTAAATTTCCTACCATAAATATATCAAAACTTAATTTTCACATAGTGTGAATATACATACTAAATTATCAGGGGGAAAGAAAAAAAAAAAAAAAAAGGTACAAAAGGCTGGTACCCTTTCAAAAAGTACATCTTTTTATCATATTTACCCCTAAAGGTTCATATTAGCACCTCAGTGGTACATATTAGTGCCTAAAGCATGCATATTAGTACCTAAATGGTACATATTGGCACCTTTTGAAAAGGTACTGCCTCAGAGACAGCTTTGTGCCTTTTTTTCTGAGAGTGTACGGGTATGCCATTTCAAAAATTATGCAGTTTTTTTACAGATTAATTTTGAAAGTTGTACTTGAAAAGGTGCAGCGAATGTCAAATTGTTCTAAATGACAGAGAGGACACGGAGAAAGAAAGAAAAAAAGCATGCAAATGTCTATGTGAAGTCCTGAAGCATCAAGGAAACTGGCAGTTACAGCAAGTACAAGAGAGAGAGAGAGTCTGAATGCCCACCTTCCAATCACAGTTCACTGCTCCGTTGTCATTATCCACATGAGCTCTCACATTCAGCAGACTGATTGGTAATTGTTGGGTGTGCAGTTTGTGTCACCCACGAGCATCCGCGCATAATTATAGCCCGTCAGAGCAGAAGCTGGTTTAAACATTTAAGAGCCAAGCTGTCCAACAGCGCCTGAATTCAAATAACATTTATACAAACACACAAGTGTTTGCCTTCTTTTATTTATCTGCTGTATTTTGCTAAATTATTTTTTATTTTTGGATCCCTAGGCAGACAAATATTACCCTCCAGTTCTGCTTTTCTGGCACAAACAGCTGAGCCTGTTTTGAAGTAGTAGGCATAAGGTAGTGACACAAACCAAAAAATACAATACATATTTTGAGAAATTCAGCAAAAAATGAGCCTTTGAATTTTGCTAAACAGACTTTTAGTAGCATTATAATGCCACAGGGTTCAAATTAATTTTATGGCACATAAACCAAGAAAATTTACCATATATAAATGTTTCTTATCATTCAGTTAACTTTTGCATTCATTTGTTTTCCATGTAGAGCTGTAATAATGGCAACGTTCATTTGGACAAGCATGGAAAATACATAAATAAAATATGTACATAAATAAATAAAATACATACATAAATAAATACATGAATGAATGAATGAATGAATGTGTATATTAAAAATATATAATTGAATTTTAATTTATTTTTTTCCACTGCTGTACCTGATTGAACTGTACACTTTTGTTTTATGAAATACATGCAGATAAAAAAGTAAAAAATGATACATAAATAATATTAAGAAAATAATATATACACACATTTTATGTATTAATTAATTTATTTGTTTAAATATTTATTACACATGTACCTAAATTAATTTTAATTCATTTACTCCCTCATGTAACAGCACATTTTTGTTTATATGAATAATAAAAAAGCTAAATAATAAATATAAAAATAATAAATAATATTAATAATATAAAATTACTTATTTATCTACTGGTGTGCCTGACTGAACTGGACACTTCTGTTATATAAAGACAGATAAATAATAAATACATTAAAATATAATACATAATAAATAATGTTGATAATTTATAAACACTTTATTTAATTATTTGTATTTATTTATTTAATATGTAATTAATTAAATTATGTATTTCCCCCCCTCATTTCTGTACCTGATCTGCTCTAACTGCACAATTTAATTTACATGGATTAAATATAGATAAATAATAAAAGTACTGTATAATAAATAATATTAATAACATACACACGCATACACACATATATACATACATATATATATATATATACACACACACAAAATTAATTTTTACCATATAATTTAATCAAATATCAAATATAGAATCAAATATCTACTTAATATTTTTTTCTTTCTTTTTTTCCTCACAGCTGTGTGTGTGTGTGTGTGTGTGTGTGTGTGTGTGTGTGTGTGTGTGTGTGTGTGTGTTTATATATATATATATATATATATATATATATATATCTATATACATATATATATATATATATATCATATATACACACACACACATACACACACATACACACACAATTAAATATATACACAGTTCTGCACACTGGATTTTAGTTTTTACACCAAGAGCCCATTTTCATAATCTTGCCTACAACTCTCCATCCCCGTCTGTGAGCAGCATGCAAACAGGACCGCAGGATGTGATGCAAAACACACCAATCTGAGCCTCCTGCCCCACAGTGACGGCAGATGAAGGTGAGAGAGTGTGTCAGATTTGAGAGTCATCGGAGGATTAGATCTGTTTCCAAGATCCTTCCTAAATGCTCAGCCCACCTTCAACAAAGGGCTGCCCTTGGCTAAAAGGATTTCTCTCTCAAAGAGTTATTTTATCATGACTCAGTCAGTATTAAAGCAGGATTAAACCTGTTTGAAGATAAAGTGTTTGACAGCTACCAGGAGAGTCAGTCAGCAGAGAGTCTGTGATTGAGTAAAATACTCTTACAGTAATGAAGTGCAGGTCACACAGTCGTGAGGAAGAGAAGATACCACAACATAACAGTGAAGGCTTCAATTCAGTGTAAACTGAGATTACAGACACTAAATCTTCACTAGAGGTATAGCTGCACTAGTATACAAACATATACAGCATCTTCATCTTTTCTGATTTTGTTAATATTCTTTCTGTAGAAAAACAAACACAAACAGTGATGAAAGGCAAAATATTAAATGTCACAGGTGTATGTTTACTGAGTAATCAACTATTTTGTAGAGGGGGTCAAAATGAAGTTTCACCTGAGATTTGGAGCCAATTTACAGGGGTGGAAAATGACTTTAGAAAGCTGACAGTATCATTATTTTATTTTTACACAGAGATTGGTATGTCTATTAGTAAAATCTGTTGACTTTAGCAATCTTTGTTTCATTATATGCCAATGGTGACAGTTCAAAAATGGCAAACAGCACTACTTGTGTTTTTTTGACTCAAGTTTGCATGCCTGTAACTCAAGAAGTATTAAAGATATCTTACAATTCTTTTAGATGCTGGTTCTTAACCACCTTTTCTTTTGGTATCCTTATTTTAAAGGCCCTCAATGGTTCAGTCCCAGAGATATGGATGTCTTAATGTTGCTCCATGAGTAAACTGTACAACTGTACACATTTCAGTGGTCAAAAACATACAGCTGATACTTTTTTCTTTTAAAGAAGAATATCTGAAGAACGAATAATGTTAAAACTAGAAACCTATCTTTTGATTTTCTATCAACACAATTGCATAGAACACCTGAGTGCCATAAATATTCTTTTTCTAAAGTTTGCATGCCTGTAACTCTAAAAATATTCAAGATATTTTATATATATTTCTAGATTCTCATTCTTAATAAATTTTCCTTTTAAAATCTTAATTTTCAAGGCCCCAAATAGTTTATTCCCATAGATGTGTGGATTTCAAAGCAGCTCTGTGTTCAAATGGTTGAATTTTACCCATTTTCAGTGAGTGAAAACCAGATGAGGTTCACTTCACACATAGTTGATACTTGCTGCATTTAAAGAGGAATGTCTGAAGAATAAATAATGTTTAAACTAGAAATTTATCTTGTTTCCTTCTATCAAAAGTGCTGCATAAAACATAACTCTCTGAGTACCAAAAATCCACTGAAAATTGTTGAGGCATATTAACTTGCTCTCAAAGGTACATTTATAAGTATCTATATTTGAATCAGTTACTCAGATCAGACATTTGGAAGATGGGTTTTTGTTCATTTTAACAGCTTCTGATCTTTTATCAAGAGTTCAAATACGCAGTATTGCAACTACGTTACTGCACTGACATCTCAATATCTATGAGACTGACCATATAGGGCTGTAAAAAGAAGATTCCAAAAGAAAAAATGTATAAGAACAAGAATCTATAAATACATTAAGATGACATTTCTTGAATTAAAGTCTTGTAAACTTAGGAAAAATTTTCATTTTTGGCACTCAAAAGAATGTGTTGTATTCAGTTGTTTTGATTAAGGCAGACAAGATACATTTCTAGTCTAGCTGTTTAAAAATCTACCTACATTTGGTTAATGATCATTAAAAATGGCTAAAATTCCAAAATTTGGACATGGAGTCACATTGGGGTGCCAATATCTATGGGAATGGACCATATAGGGCCTTAAAATGAGGTTTCCAAAAGAAAAGTTTATTTAGAATGACAGTCTACAAGAGTATTACGATATCTTTAATACTTTTGGAGTTACAGGTGTGACAACTTTGGAAAAAAATAATATTTATGGTACTTAGGTGTGTTCTGTGCAACTGATCTGATGAGATCCATTAATTAACATCATTTGCTCTTCAAATATTCCTCTTTAAAAGAAAAATGTATAGGCTGAATGCAAAGTGACCCATATTTGGTTTTTGATCACTGAAAATCGGAACAATTTACCAGTTTACTCACGGAGCCGCATTAAGATCTCCATATCTCTGGGACTGAACCATAAAGGGCTTTAAAATAAAGACACCAAAAGGAAAGTTTGTTAAAAACCAGAAATAAAGGGATATTAAGATATCTTTGATACTTTTTGAGTTACAAATCTGAGGCAAAATAAACACAAGAAGTGCTTTTGCCATTTTTGAACTGTCACCGTTAGCATTTAATGAAACAAAAATGGCTAAAGTCAACAGAATTTACTAACAGACCTATAAATCTCTGTGAAAATAAAATAATGATGCTGCCAACGTTCTAAATTCATTCTTACATTCCTTTAATTAGGCTCAAAATCTCAGGTGAAACTTTTCATTTTAACCCCTCTCTGTAAAATAGTGGATCACTAAGTAAATATTCATCTTTGACATTTAATATTTTAGTTTTCATAATTTTTTATGTTCATCTTTCTACAGAAAAAAGTTTTGGTTGAGTTTACTTGGAATGACCCTGTTATTTTTTGCATGTTTACACAGAGAATTTCATAAGGGTCAAACATAAATAGTGATGAAAGCATAAATATTAAATGCAATAGATAAAAATCTGTTGACTTTAGCATTACTTGTTGCATTATATGCCAATGGTGACAGTTTCAAGAAGGGGAAAAAGCATTGTTTTTCATAGTTTGGCAAACAGCACTTCTTGACTCAAGTTTGCATGCCTGTAACTCAAGAAGTATTAAAGATATCTTAACATAATTTTAGATGTTGGTTTCTAATAAACATTTATTTTGTTATCTTATTTTTTAAGGCCCAACATGGTTAAATTCCAGAGATATAGGGATCTCAGTGTGGTTCCATTAGTAAATTGGTATTGAATTTCAGTGGTCAAAAACAAGATGTGTCACTTTGCAAACAGCCAATACTTTTTTTCTTGAAAACAGGAAATGTAGATGTATCTGAGTGCCAAAAATATTCTCTTTCCAAAGTTTGCATGCTGGTAAGAATCCAAAAGGATGTCTTTAAAGATATCTTTCAAACTTCTTGAGTTACAGGCATACAGAAAGTGCCTTTTTCCCCCATTTCTGCACTGTCACCACTGGCATAAAATGCAATAAAGATTGCTTAAGTTAACTGGTTTCACTAACAGACTCACCGGTCTCTGTGTAAAAATAATGCTGCTGCCATCTTTCTAAAGTCATTTTCTCCTGCAATTTGTCTCTCAGGTGAGCTGTCATTTTGATCCCACTCTACAAAATAGTGGATTTATCAGTAAGTATTCATCAAAAACATTTAGTATTTTCCCTTTCTTCTTTATTTATGTACTCACCAGGAAAAATTGAAATTGAAATTTTTACATTGAATGACCCAAAAAGCATAAGTGCACTTCAAATACCTGAATGATGCACTTAATTAACCAAAATAAAGTGGATTGTTGGACTCTTCATGCACTGAACTGTTTACAGCTCTCCTTGCATAGCGGAGGGAGAAAGGCTGAATGACAAAAATATACATATATAAACAACATAAATAACAATGTTCATACACTAGATGCTAGAGTACATAGTGCATATTTGTCATTTGGAACACAATTTAGGTGCTTATTTGTTCAGATTAGCATTTAGGCGAGGACAGCCTGGACCGTGCATATCAAGCCATGACTGCAAGTGGAGCCAAATAATATAATCTGAAAAGTGACCTGCAGGGAGAAATCAGGCTTGGATCTGAAGCAAACAATAAAAACGGCCTCACTGTATGTGCATGTAATTATGATGCACACACACACACACACACACACACACACACACTCAAGTCTGTACACGTTACTGAAAGCTCAGTAAGCAATAAGCCAAGCGTGTGACATCAGTAATGAGGGGGATGGAGAGAGGGAAAGATTATTTATCTGTTATTGTGCTTAATCAAACTCTTATGCAACTTTAACAAGCAGATAATTAACCCCAAGCAGCTGAAAATAACTCAGAGGTGCATTATTAATGCAAGACATATTACATTCATTAGCCCAAGACCAGCGCTGCGTGAAAGTTGAGATGCTGTGTACACGGCAGTGGGCGAGAAACTCGCAGCAAGGCCATGGTGAAGACAGCCAGAAGAGAGACCTCCAAACGAAAGAAAGTTTCGAGCTTAAAGACCACAGATAGATTGGAAATAATGTCTAGGGCTGGTCAGATGTTTTTGAAGTCTCTTCTGCTCACCAAGGCTAATAAAGTAAAATAAAGTAAAAACTGTAATATTGTGAAATATCATTACAAGTTAGAGTAACTGATAGAACTTTGTTTCTCTGATATTCACACATCTTACATATTAAAATAAAATGACATACTAATATTAATATATATTGGATAAAGCACAAAAATAAAATAAAATAATAAAATAAAACATTTTTATAAATTTATAAATGTGTAAAAAAATGTGTATACATTTATAACATTTTTCACAATGTTGGAAAATTTAAAGTTTTGGAAAAATTAAATTGTAAAGTTTACATTTTGTTCTTAACAAACGACTACTCATTTTGTACATTTTCGTCAACTAAAATATTTTTATTGACGAGAATTGCAAAAAAAATTAAAAATAAATAATAATAATAATAATAATAATAATTAAATAAATAAATAAATACAAACTAAAAAGAAAAATATTAAAATTAATCAATCTTCAATCTACAAGTCTTGTTCAACAATTTTGTCTTGGGTAACACTTTAGTTTAGAGACAAACTGTCACTATTAAATAGTTGCTTATAGCATGCATATTACTGGCACATTGGCTGTTTATTAGTACTAATAAAGCACATATTAATACCTTGTTTTGCATGACCATATTTTAGATCCTTTAAACCTACCCCATACCTAAATTTAACAACTACTTTACTAACTATTAATAAACAGCTAATTAGGAGTTTGAGGCAAAAATTGTAGTTAATAATAGCTATGTAACATTGAGAACTGAACCTTTAAAATGAATAAAGTCTAACCTTTAATTTTTTATAAGGAACACAAGCAACTAGTCACTCTACTGCACTAGCCTACAAAATGTTAAATGAATCAAAATATGATTGCATGAAATGACCTACAACAAATATGAAATATGAGTACAGATATTTACACTATGCTGTAAATATCATCAGACTAATCAAAGCTTAGCAACTGCTTATAGGACACGAGTGTGAACGACAGAAGGATGGTTATGGTAATGTTAGATGGCCTAATAAGTGTGTGAAATCATGAGTCTGAGTGTACGCGTGTGTGTTTGATCTGATATGTAGATGAGCAACAGATCAGCAGATGTTAGTCAAGGGGTAGAGAGAGACGGAAGGAGAAAGAGCCAGAGAAAGCGTCAAACCAGAGTGATAACTAGTGAAAAAGACGTCATGCTCACATCATCGTCACAGATTGTAGAAGATTTACGCTCAGGGTTCGTGTGATTGACAGACGCAGGGAGCAAACATCTGCTCATCAGTGTAGAGCAGTGGATTGTGTAGAACAAGAGTGATGAATATTTACCATCGTACAAACATTTGAAGACACTGAAAGTGCAAATGCGCACAGAGATAAAAATAACTTCATTTCACTTGTGGCGTTTCAACCATTTCTCACTTTACATTCATACAAATTAAACAACTAAAATCATAAAATACGCAAGAGTGGCTCATAAGAAGATATACTATGCAACCAGGGTCCAAAATGTACAAAAGTGAGTAAAAACATATAATAACTGTACTTGAAATGGCAAAATATCAGTCAAATAAAGCTGAAACAAAAAAAAAATGCAAATATTATTGGAAAACATAGTTGAAACATAGTTTTTTATGAAAATGAGATTAAAAGTATTACAATTTCTAAAAGTAAAACTAAAATAAAATTAGATGGATATGTATGCATGTATGTATGTACTATATATAATAATATGTGACCCTGGACCACAAAACCAGCCAAAAATACATTGTATGGGTCAAAATGAAAGAATTTTTTTTATTTTATGCCAAAAATCATTAGGATATTAAGTAAAGATCATGTTCTATGAAGATATTTTGTAAATTTTGTAAACTACTGTAAATATATCAAAACTTAATTTTTGATTAGTAATATGCATTGATAAGAGCTTCATTTGGACAACTTTAAAGTTGATTTTCTCAATATTTTGATTTTTTTGTACCCTCAGATTACAGATTTTCAAATAGTTGTATCTCAGCCAAATATTGTCCTATCCTAAGAAACCATTCCATCAATGGAAAGCTTGGATACTCATACTTCAGATAAAGTTAAATCTCAATTTAAAAAAAAAAAAAAAAAAAATTATATATATATATATATATATATATATATATATATATATATATATATATATATATATATATATATATATATATATATATATATATATATATATTACCTATATGGTTTTGTGGCCCAGGGTCACATATATGTATAATGATTTTAATATACGTAAATTAATAAAAATAGCAACATACATATATTAACATTAAAATATATAAATACTAATAAAAATGAGTTGAGTAAAATTAAACTAAAAAACTAAATTAAAAATTAACAAAAATGGATTTAAAAATTATAATTATATATTGTTTTTTAAAAATACATATATTAACATTAAAATATATAAATAGTAAAAAAAAAAATAATAATAATAATACGAAAGCACAACAAAATTGCTAAAATTTTAAACATTAAAATGTACCTTGCTTTTCTTTTACTTTTAATTATTTCATATTTCAATTGTTTTATGATGAGAATGAAGAACAACCATACACAGATTTCATTATGAGTACCGTCAGTATGCCAGAACTAAATATGCAACTCTTTTGAGACCAGAATCATATGGCAAAATCATATGTACAAGTTTTACTGTATTTCTATGGTATTTTCTCTTTTTAGCAGCTTGATGGCCACAGTTCTCATTTACTTATGAGGAAAAACACCTGCCTTTATACATCTGGTGAACATTTTATTCACAATTTTTTTGTATTCACATACATATCAGTTCCTGAATCCCCTGAGAATCAAACCCATGACTTTGGCAATGCTAATGCCATGCTCTGCAGGTTACAGACATCACACATTTGTAAAGTGTGGTGCATAAATAAATATATAACGCATTTGTTTACTGATGTAGGCAAGCATTTCTTTTCTTGAAATAAAGTTTATAGGACAGCAAGCAAACTAAACAACATCTCTTCCTCAGTGGGAGCAAAGTTTGCATGTTTTGTCTGAGCCAGCCCATATGATATCCTATGATTTTTAAGGTTAACTCAAATTATTATGAGACTAGACAAACACTACAGACTACACTAAAGTTTACGCCAAAACTAATAAGCTGTAGTGTCAGTAATGTGGGGAGAGATCTCAGTGTGTTTGTGTTTACTCCCTCTCACTCTTTGTATTTCTGTGTATGACTGGCTTACATTGTTCTTGCATCATCTGTGTATTTTCATCTTGGAGCATCCCCATTCCTGAGTGTTTATTCCTCCTCTTACATCTGCTTACAGTGTCACTGTACATTTTCTGAAAACATTCCACGCATACAGCTAGTTTCAAGTCTGTTTTGGTTGGTTAGACCCTCCATTGATCAACAGAAAGTTTTTTTTTTTTTTTATTAATATCTGCTAGACTGTGTTGTGTTGCTCCACTTATTCTAGTTGTGTCTCATATCATGTACAAATGAAAAACAAAATCAATGGCTTTGAATGAAATTAACAAACAGGATTTACATTCAACTATAAAAATCACAATAATGGAAAAACGGAATCGATTCCAATGCGTTTATAAGAAAAACACACTCTTAAAAGTGAAAAAGCAGGCCTCGTTTTGGCCTCGGAGTGCACCATTTGGCGTGCTATCCAGGGAAACCCACATAATAAATATCTGCTCGGAACGCTTTGGCTCCAAAACACAGACATAAAAGGTTTTAGTTCACCCTGTGTGCAAGATCCAGCCCGGACACAACCGGCCTGGATGTTATTAATGTAAGAATTGTCCCCTCGCCTGCAATAGCCCAGAAAATGAAACAATTTTTATCATCCGCCATCAGGGCAGTCGATGACAACCGAGGGAGGTAATACGCTGGACCCGTGTCGATGCATTTATGGTATCCGGGACTTTATTGTTTTAAACTGATTGTTGTGGGTACTGTGTTAGCTTGTAAGAATGAGAGAAGACTCTGCTATCTCTTTGTTATTGCATTTAAGCTGAGGACACTTGTGTTTGTGCAAAGAAGATGATCAGTGTATTGGCTCTTCTGTGACAGCAAAAACCTAAGGATAGTTTTAGGATCGGTCTAATAAAGGAGGCTCAGCATCCTTAAAAACACATTCAAATTAATGCAATAACTAAAGCGATGAAATTACTATTTTTTAATTTACCTACTAATGTGCATAACTCAGATGTACATATGACAAAGACAGACTGATAGACATAAAAAAATAAACAGATAGAACGAAGGATAGACAGACAGACAGGTAGAACAATACATACAGACAAACAGACAGAATGATGGACAGATGCACAACAGAATGAATAGATAGAACAAAAGATAGAATGATAGATAGATTGATCGATAGAACAATAGAACGATAGAATAATGAACAGATGAACAACAGAATTAATAGATAGAATGATAGAACAATAAAAAGAATGACAGAACATTTGAATGATAGAAAGATGAACAGATGAACAACAGAATAAATAGACAATATGATAGAACGATGGATAGATAGATAGATAGATAGATAGATCGATAGATAGATAGATAGATAGATAGATAGATAGATAGATAGATAAAACGACAGATTGAACGACAGACAGACAGACAGATAGATAAACAAAACGATAGATAAAACGATAGATAGATAGATAGATAGATAGATAGATAGACAGATAGATAGAACAACAGCACGATAGATAGAACGATAGAACGACAGATAGACAGATAGATAGAACAACAGAACAGTAGATATAATGATAGATATAACAGATAGATAGATAGATAGATAAAACGACAGATTGAACGACAGACAGACAGACAGACAGATAGATGGATAGATAGATCAACAAAATGATAGATAAAACAATAGAACGACAGAACGATAGATAGATAAAACGACAGATAGATAGATAGATAGATAGATAGATAGATAGATAGATAGATAGATAGATAGATAGATAGATAGATAGATAGATAGATAGATAGAACAACAGCACGATAGATAGAACGATAGATAGAACGACAGATAGACATAGATAGAACAACAGAACAGTAGATATAACGATAGATATAACAATAGATAGATAGATAGATAGATAGATAGAACAACAGAACATAGAACAATAGAACGATAGATAGATAAAACGATAAACATAAAACGATAGATCGAAGATAGAACGATAGATAGAACGACAGTTAGATAGAACGATAGCTAGATAGAATGATAGAAAGATAGAACAATAGATAGAACAATAGATAGAATGATAGATAGAATGATAGATGGAATGATAGACAGAGGATTGGAATGCATAAGCTGATGAAATTTACACCCTGAATGCAATGCAAGTCACTTTGGATAAAAGCATCTGTCAAATGCACATATCTGAATGTAATGTTTACATGGAGACATCTTTTATAGATATAGCCTGACAAACGGCTGTCAAATCATCTCTGAAAATTGCCACATAAATCGCTGTGGATCATTTTTAATAAACTGTCCTCTCACTGGGCCTAGATTTGACACAATGTGTCATAAAGACCGAATAGCTGACAGGGTCATTTAGTAAAGTCTGAAGTCTCACACTTTCCCCTCTGCCAATCAAGCAAACCTCACGGGCACATCTACCTCCCTGATGGATGCGTGTGATTGGCTAAGCCACCTGCCAATCAACTCAGAGAAATAAGAGCGCATTTAAGATGACAGTCTCCCTGGCACACTCTGTGAGGCGATTCGCTCACTTAGTCCAGCGTAAAGGGCCATTAATTAATGAGAGATGACATTAATAATTCATCACAGATTGGATTGGAACAGTTTAAGACATTAGCAAGGGATCAGGAGAGTGGGATTTTTGCACACAGGCAAAGAAACAGAGGGTGAGAAATTTATGAAATGAGATGCAAACAGGCTGAATTTCACATAGCGGATGATGTGGTATGCTAATTGATCCTTTACAGAGTATTAATATTCAGCAGCTAATTTATAGATGACCCTATTTATAGGGCATTTGTAATGGGAAATGGCTTCTGACCTGATCGGCTATACTGGATTCATGAGATTCATGCCCAGTGGTGCTGTCATTCTCACTGACTGTTGGTGAATTGTACAGCTGTGGATCTGTCAGACAGAATATGCAAGTAAAAGCACCTCGGGTCGATCTGTGAGAAACACTTCTTTCCTGCTTCTTATCTGAGAACATCTCTAGATTCTTTTGTAATGTTTTTAAAGGCTCTTATGGAATTCTGTAAGACTTTGATGTATAAGCCACATTCTTGTGCTGTTTTTTTCTTTTTTTTTTTGTTTTCCTTTTTCTTTGTGATATTGATTTATTGAATACAAACAATATTACATTACTCAATCTGGTAAAAAAAAAAAAAAAATGCTTAAAAGAAAATACATTGACACTTTACTTGAAACCTAAAAGTAAAAGTACTTTAAAAGTAGTTTTAATGCATTAATTATGCCTTGTAATGCACCTTATAATGCATTGCACAATCTCATGAATAATTGTAATCACAGTTAACACATTATAACACTTATCAATTCATTGTTACACTATGCATTTTAAATTTGGTTATAATTATTTATGACAAGATATAATGTATTACAACACACATTATGAATAATTATGATGCATTAAACCCTTTAATAACCCTTTATAATGCACTAAATCGAATCAAACTGAAACTATTTGAGTGTTTCCATTTCAAAATTTCATGTTTGTAAATTATTATTATTAAAATATATTGGGGGTTGATTAATTTTGATTGCAAGTGTGTGTAGAGTATATAAACATTTTATCTCTTTAACTTGCTGTTAATTTTGAGTCTACAATGAAAGAACAATTATAGGATTTATTCTGAAACAATATACTTTCAGAAATATAAAAAGTTAATGTTGACTTAATATAATATTATAATGACACTTTATACTTGATATGATATTAATATACAAAATGGGGAGTGACTGCTGAGGTAATATGTATATTACATTACATTATGCCTATACGTATATTAACAACTTACATTTCACAAAATTATAGAATACTTTTATTTAGCAAGTGATGATTTGTTTATTATAATAATAACATTTATAATGTTACAAATTATTTAAGATAAATGCTGCTCTTTTTCTATTCCTCAAAGAAACCTTAAAAAAAAAAAAACAATAATAAGAATAATGTTTTTTGAGCAGCAAATCAGAATATCACAATGATTTCTGATCATGATCAAGGATCATGTGAATAGTGTGGCTAAAAAATCAGCTTTGCAAACACAGGAATAAATTACATTTTAAAATATATTCAAATGGAAAAGAGTTATTTTAAATAGTAAAAATATTTCACAATATTACTGTTTATGCTGTATTTTGGATTAAATAAATGCAGGCTTGGTGAGCAGAAGAGACTTCTTTAAAAAAACATTAAAAATCTTACTGTTCAAAAACTTTTGACTGGTAGTGTAGCTCAAAGAATATTTTAATAATAAATAAATGCATGACGTAACTATTTTAAGTCTCAGTTGTGTACTCAATTCCCTAGACATCTCTTGACCTTTCTGTAGTAAAACTGTCAACAGGCGTCAACTAAACCCTGCAGCCAACCAGCATGTTTAAGCCGGGTGCATACAGTATGTGTATGGCAGTAGTTAAGCACACACACAAGCAAATACTGTCTATCTGTTGTTTCCTCTCACACACACAAACAAGTGTCGAAAGCCAGGCTGCCTGGGGCTTCCTGATTGACGAAAGGTCAGTTTTGAGTGCCGAAGTCCGCGTGAATAGGAAAATGAAAATTAGGAGTTGGAAGCTGTGAATGCTGTGGAAGGGTTTTAGCAGCGGGACTGCGACTCGCTCACCTTTAGCTCCTAAATATGGAGCCCTCTGCCCACCGGTCGTGCCAGACAGCCACAGCACAGCTGTCATACAATTCCGCTTCCACTTCCATCTGTTTGACTCCACTCACCTGGAGAGCCATAGAGAATGGCCAGCAGGATGTGGATTTCTGTGGAGAGCGGCCAAATAGCTCAAAGGGGTTTATGAGGGGTTTCTTTTTTTAAATTCTTATCCTCTCTTCTTTTCCACGGTATATTACTTTCCAAGTGAACATGTTTGAACTAGCAGTCCGGTGTTCAAATATAATTCAAATCTATTGTAAAGGAACAGTTCATGCAAAAATGAAAATTTTGTGATCATTTACTCACCTTTATGTCGCTATGCATCTGCATTATTTTCTTTCTTCCATAAAATGAGATGTTAGGCAGAATGTGACCCTGGACCACAAAACATGTCTTAGGTCACTATTTGTAGCAACAGCCAAAAATACATTGTATGGGTCAAAATTACTGATTTTTGTTTTATGCAAAAAATCGTTAGGAAATTATGTAAAGATCATGTTCCATGAAGATATTTTGGAAAATTCCTACTGTAAATATATCAGAACTTAATTTTTGATTAGTAATATGCATTGTTAAGAACTTATTTGGACAACTTTAAAGGTGATTTTCTCAATATTTGTAATTTTTTGCACCCTCAGATTGCAGATTTTCAAATAGTTGTATCTTGTACCAAATATTGTTCTATCATAGCAAACCATACATCAATGGAAAGCTTATTTATTCAGCTTTCAGATGACATATAAATCTCAATTTGGAAAAATTGACCCTTATGACTGGTTTTGTGGTCCAGGGTCACATATTAGGAAAATGGATAATGATTTTTATTCTCAAGCTACAAAAAGAACCAAAAAAGCACAACACAGTAAAAACATGCCTGCAACATTATATTATGTTGCTTCTAGCACATTTCACAACAGTTTCAAAGGGAAAAGTCTACTGAGTGATGCTAAAATTGTTATTTTTTATGTGGAACGTGAATCTGTCAACATTTTATTACAGTGGATGTTTTGGCTGTTTAGAAATGAAGTGCCTGATAAGTGGCGCTAAAAGGTTAAAAGGTTAACTTGCGTTTGAAAATAGCTTACAACAGGGGTTGCAAGTAAGTTTGGCATCGGGCCAAAAACATTTTCGCCACTAGATGGTGGGCCAGAACACAGTCAAAAGATAATTTAAGAAATTAATTGATGAAAAATGCAACTAGAATTGCCTGTGACAGACTGTGACAGTGTATTTTGTAACTGGTAGTGAGCTGTTACTCCAGGATATATACAGGAATCATGAAGTTCAATTCAGTACCTTTTAAAGACCTTTTTAAGTCTCTTTCCATACATTTTAAGACCTCATCGCCACTTCAAGTTTTAACTGGTTACATAGGCAACACTTTAACTTACATTTACTATATATTGATTGTAAGATAGTACAATTAATCAGTGTTAGTTTGTGACAAGCCATTTAGCTGTCCACACCTGATGTGAGTCACGTGACACTTCAAGATCTGAGGTAAACTATCTGTTGCTGCTTTCAGTATGGTTCTAATTGTCATGCATAATAATATTCAAACTCACATTAGACACTTTTAGGCAGCTGTGGCCTAATGGTTAGGGAGTGGGGCTTGTAATCAAAAGGTTGCAGGGTTGAGTCCCAGGTCCGGCAGGGATTAAAGGTGGAGGGAGTGAATAACTCTCTCCACCCTCAATACCACGACTGAGGTGAGTCCCTTGAGCAAGGCACCGATTCCCCGGGCGCCGCAGCGATAGCAATATGGCTGCCCACTGCTCCGGGTGTGTGTTCACGGTGTGTGTGTGTGTTTGTGTGTTTGTTCATTACTCACTACTGTGTGTGTGCACTTGGATGGGTTAAAAGCAGAGCACAGATTCCAAGTATGGGTCACCATACTTGGCCACACGTCACATTTCCTTTCCTTTTAACATTGAATAAAGCACATAATCAGTACCTGAGATTGTAACTGTCATAGTTTGTGTTGTTGTTCCAGCCCTGACGCTGCAGATATAGAAACTTTTTCTAAAATAGAAATTTTGCGTGTTGCCGTTGCGGCTATTAGGGATAAAAACTCCTTTTATCTTGTGTCCCAGCTTCATGTAGAAGGACACAGCGTTATATCATAAGATGTGCTCCCTTTACACAGAGCGCGCTTGATCATGAAATCGAAAGTGAAAGTAAACAGCAAGCGCTTATTTAAAGGCGATTTAAATAAATAGTGAGTAACTGTTGCTGTCATGACAGATCTATTTTAGAACCAGTCGCTATCAAAATAATCTGGCTGCGGGCATGGGCCAGATATTATTGCTAGCGGGCCAGTTTTGGTCACCTGTTGCCGACCACTGTTGTACTAGGTGAGCTAATGAGCAAGTATACAATGCTAGAAAGCCCATACATATGGAGCTGATTATGTGATGCAAGCATCAACATGAATAAGCAAATGTTTCAAAGCCATAACACAGAATTGTGAAAGGAACCATTTTTGGTGTTTTACAGTCACTAGTGTTAATTACAGCAGGAAACTGCTGTGGGTATGTTCTAAAAATTTAGGTAGAAAAAGATGCATGTTGAAAAGCACAGTAAAACAGCCCACATTAACAACACATTAAAAAATGGCATGTGGAAACCAATGACGTTTGGCATCAATCATATCAAGCTTGGTGTAAGGCTTCATTTGACTGAACACAAGTCTAAATGAAATTTGAGAGAATTTGAGTAAATGGGCTTACTTTGAAAGCTATCATACTTTAGAAAAATTTAGTGCATGAGTGGTATGCACTGATTTTTGGTGCTTTTTGTCATTTTGCAGCTTGGCAGTACTGGCTTTCCTTGTATGAAAAAAAAAAGAAAAAAAAAAATATATATATATAAATATGCCAATATACTGTAGCACATTTAATCTCTTTAGCTCTTGTAAACCTGCAGCTATAAACTGATTCCTGCAACAGCTATTTAAATGCACTTCCTGTTCTCGCTCATTTCAACTGCAGCACAAATCGTCTTTCCAAATTGCCCGCACCTTCACGGGAGACTGCAGTGAGTTCTGGACAGAATGACGGTGAAGAGGACTTGTTCAGAGAGCCCGGCTGATGTGCTGGCAGGGAGCTGCTTCAGAGGCAGTCACAGTCAGCCTGTGAAGAGACGCTCAAAAAAAAAAAAAAAAAAAAAAAAAAAAAGGCATCCAGACATGCTGAGCTGACACAGTTACATGCTGACATCAGCATAAAGTGCCACGTTAGCACATGAACATGGTTTAAAAATCTACAAGTAAACAGAGGAACCGTTGTCACGTCTGACAAACCACTGTGCGTTTTCCTGACCACTATGTTTTGTATAGCTATGCTCAGAATGGAATACTAGCAACAGTTCACCCAAAAAATTAAATCGTAAAACAGACACAGCGGGTAAAATAAGTATTGAACGCATCACCATTTTTCTCAATAAATATATTTCTAAAGGTGCTGCTGACTTGAAATTTTCACCAGATGTTGGTAACAACCCAAGTAATCCATACAGTACATACGAAGAAAACAAAACAAATAAGTTCAGAAATTAAGTTATGTGTAATAAAACGGAATGACACAGGGAAAAAGTATTGAACACATGAAGAAAGGGAGGTGCAAAAAGGCATGGAAAGCCAAGACACCAGCTGAAATCTATCAGTAATTAGAAAGCAATCCTGCCCCTTGTCAGTGGAAATTAATATTAGCTGGTTCAGTCCCAACACCTACAGTAACAGGATGATGAAGATGAAACAAGGGTGGATATTTCATCTTTAGAAATTTATTTACCAGGAAAAATTGTTACGTGTTCAATACTTATTTTCCCATATACAGTATATATATATGTTTCCCATATTTTACAGCAAATTTATAACAGCTAAGGGGGTTTTAGGCCATCCAAGATGTAGACCATTTTGTTTCTTCATCAAAACAGATTTGGAGAAATGTAACATTGCATCACCTGCTCACCAATGGATCCTCTGCAGTGAATGGGTGCTGTCAGAATGACAACAGAGTCCAAACAGCTGATAAAAACATCACAAAAATCCACACCACTCCAGTCCATCCATTAACATCTTGAAGTGAAAAGCTGTGTGTTTGTAAAAAACAAATCCAGCATTTTATCTTAGAGCTCATTCTGATGGCACCCATCCACTGCAGAGGATCCACTGGTGAGCAAGTGATGTAATGCTTAATTTCTCCAAATTGTAATTTTTGGGTGAACCATTCCTGTAAGTAGAAGATACTACATTATGCAAGAATGAACACTAAACAGTAGTTTGTGGACAGCTGCCTTCATTTCCATGCCAGGAAAATGTTAAATAACATTTAACATTGCTGCTGCTGCTGTTCATTTGCCAAACTGTAAATTTGGGTGGTCAATTTATACACACACATACATGTACATACATATATTGTTTACAAATTAATTTCCTAAAAAAAATAAAATGGTTTCCAGAAAAAAAAAAAAAAAAAAGCAAGCAGCTGTTTTCAATATTGATAATGTTTCTTGAGCACCAAATCATCATATTAGAGTAATTTTAGTAAAAGCAATAATGCAAATAGAAGCATTTATTCTCTGAAACCCATAAAACGTTGATCTCCTTTTTCTCTGAATTATAAATGTACTGCAATCTGCCAGTTGAGTCTTCTTATTGTTCAAAAGAAAAGGCAGGAATAACCAGGCATTTATTCATCTTTAAATAACTTCATGCGTTAACATTCTGCTCTCAAACCTCACTGATGAGAAAACAGCATCATAAACATGCCAGTTATAACATGATGTGATGAAGATCATGTTTGTGATCGAATCTCTGCTGTGTCTGGCTTTTGCTCATGTAGAGTTATAGAAGTGGCTGGTCTTTAGTATAATTTCTTAAATAGGTCATTCCGGACGCCTCCCTCATGATAAAAGGTTAAACTGTATGTCCATTTAAAACGGCCCAATCAGAATAGTTTATGAGGGCACCTTGGCCCTTAATAAAATGCAAAGAGGGATTGAGGACATCTCCAGCCAGTGTGGAAATGAGCCAAAGCTTTCATTAAGAAACAACCACCGTATTTTGCTCCCTTCAGCCTAACACTGTCATGTCATGTCATTAATTATGATTTTTTTTTTTTTTTTAAATCCATTTCTAAAGCTAGCATTAACAGTGATTACAGAAAACATTTCTTTAGATGCAATGGAGAATGTTCTGTCCTTATGCAAAGTGACTTATAAGACACTAAAAAACATAAGGGAAATCAAAATGAATCTGAATTCTCCCCACAACAGCTGGAGAAAGTTAATTAAAGCATAATGTACAGTCAGACAGTCATTATGGCAAACTAAACCTCTATGGGATATGTATGACTCTGACGCAGGTCTAAAGGGGTGGATTTTGCAATGAATGACCAAAATAACTGACTAACCAACCAACCTAATCAACCAAACCAACAAACTTAGCATCAGGGAAACGTTGGGTATGAATATTCTATGCATGTTATTTCAAAACATAAATGCTTACAGCACAGTTAACTGAATGAACCTACGCCACAGAGGTGAAAACGTGTTACACTGGAGCGCTTCAGATCCATGTTACATTAACTGCATGAGTGCTTCATTAATTTGTCTGTACCTCTTGGGTTCCTCAGACAGTGAGCATGAGGCAAAAAGAGAGAGAGTGCAGAAGAAAGTACTCAGCGAAGTGGAAAAACCAGGGATATAACAGAGTTCAGAGCATGTTTAGCACAGTAACACCTCTAAAGGGCAGTCACCGGTCTCTGGTCATGACACATACTCTTACAAATAAACACACTCTCTCCTCTCACAGACATGCACACACACACACGCACACACACACACACACACACACACAAATCTTCCAGACAAGATTCCACTTTGCACCGCAGCCATTTGTTCTACTATTCATATTTAATGCAGTTGAGAGGCAGTTCAGGTCAGCTTCTAAACACATGTCCAGTAATATTAGCTCTATTCCAAAACCTAGAGACCTTGTAATGCAGCATGAAAAATTTATTTTATGAATCATATTTTGATGACAACATTGTGGACACCATCTTGGTGCTATAAAAAACAATTATATCTCAGCTGCCATTTGAATAGGAGCAGAACTGTGCCTTGATTTTGTATGAAAGAAAACTAATATAATTAATAATCATAATAATACAATATAAGAAATACAAGTAGAAAAAAATATATTGTATTACATTAAATGTAATAAAACCTTTCACTTTCATTTAGTTTACCATGATGTATTACAATAACTAAAAAAAATATATAATTCAAAATATTAACAAAAACGTATTTCTCAATGCTACTAAAATAACACTGATAATATTATATAAAATATTTCCTTTATGGAAAACGAGATTTCATAAATACACTGACCAAAATTATAAATGCAACACTTTTGTTTTTGTCCCCATTTTTCATGAGCTGAACTCAAAAATCTAAGACTTTTTCTATGTACACAAAAGGCCTATTTCTCTCAAATATTGTTCACAAATCTGTCTAAATCTGTGTTAGTGAGCACTTCTCCTTTGCCGAGATAATCCATCCACCTCACAGGTGTGGCATATCAAGTGCTGATTAGACAGCATGATTATTGCACAGGTGTGCCTTAGGCTGGCCACAATAAAAGGCCACTCTAAAATGTGCAATTTTATCACACAGCACAATGCCACAGATGTCGCAAGTTTTGAGGGAGCGTGCAATTGGCATGCTGACTGCAGGAATGTCCACCAGAGCTGTTGCCTGTGAATTGAATGTTCATTTCTCTACCATAAGCCGTCTCCAAAGGCGTTTCAGAGAATTTGGCAGTACATCCAACCGGCCTCACAACCGCAGACCACGTGTAACCACACCAGCCCAAGACCTCCACATCCAGCATCTTCACTTCCAAGATCATCTGAGACCAGCCGCTGCAACAATCGGTTTGCATAACCAAAGAATTTCTGCACAAACTGTCAGAAACCGTCTTAGGAAAGCTCATCTGTATGCTCGTCGTCCTCATCGGGGTCTCGACCTGACTGCGGTTTGTCGTCGTAACTGACTTGAGTGGGCAAATGCTCACATTCGATGGTGTCTGGCACTTTGGAGAGGTGTTCTCTTCACTGTACAGGGAAGATGGCAGACAGCGTGTATGGCGTCATGTGGGTGAGCGGTTTGCTGAAGTCAACGTTGTGGATCGAGTGGGCCATGGTGGCGGTGGGGTTATGGTATGGGCAGACATATGTTATTGACAACGAACACAGGTGCATTTTTTTGATGGCATTTTGAATGCACAGAGATACCGTGATGAGATCCTGAGGCCCATTGTTGTGCCATTCATCCACGACCATCACCTCATGTTGCAGCATGACAATGCACGGCCCCATGTTGCAAAGATCCGTAAAAACAAATCCTGGAAGCTGAAAACATCCCAGTTCTTGCATGGCCAGCATACTCACCAGACATGTCATCCATTGAGCATGTTTTGGATGCTCTGGATCGGCGTATACAACAGCGTGTTCCAGTTCCTGCCAATATCCAGCAACTTCGTACAGCCATTGAAGAGGAGCGGACCAACATTACACAGGCCACAGTCAACAACCTGATCAACTCTATGCGAAGAAGATGTGTTGCACTGCGTGAGGCGAATGGTGGTCACACCAGATACTGACTGGTCTTCAGACCCCCCCGGACCCCCCCCCCAAATACAATAAAACTGCACATTTTAGAGTGGCTTTTTATTGTGGCCAGCCTAAGACACACCTGTGCAACAATCATGCTGTCTACTCAGCATTTTGATATGCCACACCTGTGAGGTTGATGGATTATCTCGGCAAAGGAGAAGTGCTCACTAACACAGATTTAGACAGATTTGTGAACAATATTTGAGAGAAATAGGCCTTTTGTGTACATAGAAAAAGTCTTAGATCTTTGAGTTCAGCTCATGAAAAATGGGGGCAAAAACAAAAGTGTTGCATTTATAATTTTGGTCAGTGTAATTTAAGGCATAATGCATTTAACTTGTACATTTCTTAACTTCTGAACTTTATTACAGAAAAAAAGGAAAGATGAATTTTGAAAAGTGACTCTAAACACACACATATACAATACTGTTCAAAAGATTGGTATCAGAAAGGCTTGTAATGTTTTTAAAAGAAGTCTCTTATGCTCATCAAGGCTGCATTTATTTGACCAAAAATACAAAAAAAAAAAAAAAAAAAAAAAAAACAGTAAAATTGCAAAATGTTATTACAATAAAATAATGTTTTTTATTTTAATATACTTTAAAATATAATTTATTACAGTGATGCCAAGCTGAATTTTCCATCAGCCATTACTCCAGTAATCATTGTAATATGCTGATTTATTATTAGAATTATCTATGTTGGCAACAGTGGTGCTGCCAAATACTTTTTTGGATCCTGTGATATTTTTTCAGTGTTCTTTGTTGAATAAAACGTAAAAAAGAACAGCATGTATTCAAAATGAAAATCTTTTCTGACAAAATAAGTCTTTGCTATCGCTTTTTGTCAATTTAATACATGCTTGCTGAATAAAAGTATTAGTTTCTTTCAAAAACACAAAGAATAAAAGTTTAATGACCCCAAACTTTTAAACAGTAGTGTATATTGTTAGAAAAGCTTTCTATTTTAAATAAATGCTGTTCTTTTTAACTTTTTATTCATCAAAAAATCCTGAAAAAACACAGGCTATGTAAAGACAGTTCTGGTTAGATAGGCTGCCATGTCAATTACAGCATTTCCCATGATACTGCTGACTCTAAGGTCATCTTGCCTTGATGGAGACATTAAACACAGTCTCTTCTCTCTAATGAAGGGGGATGACAACTCGCCTCTGTGCGGCTATCGCCGTTCCCGTTTTCTCCACCTTTGATATTCTTTCCATTACTCTCTGTTCATTCCACATTAATTATCTTGCGTGATAACAAGAGCATCTGCAGCAATGGCTTCTGCCTCTCCATCTTAATGAGCAATCAAAACATCGTCTGCCACGCTGCGATGTTTAATTGTTGCGGGTACGCGCAAGTTTTTGAAGTGCCTCTCAGGGTGAAAAAAAAAGCTCTGAGAATGAGGGACCAATATGGATGGACCCATATGCCGTATACAGTTTTCCTGTACAACTGTGTCACACATTCAGGGAAAATATCTGACAAATTATAAAAGCAGACATCTTGTTAGTAATGCACCCTGGACATAGCAACTACATGACGTCTTTCTTTTGGCACAATCAAAAATCATTACAATGCAAAATATGAGCAATTTGAATTGTATACTACAATTACCACCACTTTATTTGTGATTTGAATGAAGTAACACAGATGCACACAGACTCCTCCAGAGGCCTGGCGCTGTGCTTATCGGTCGTCTCTTTCCCTCTCGTTTTCTCACCATGACGACCGCTGGAATCAGACTCCCCGTCTGGCCAATAGGAGATACAGTGCTGATGAGATCAGTAGTGGCCAATTTGGTCAGGGTCAACACTCATTGCAGCCCATTTAATTTTAATTGGTCTAAAATGTAATCCATTTCGTAATGTCAAATCCAATGTTTGTCATCTCTCTCTTTCGCACTGGAAAAAGGCAAATGGCTTTCATGGCCGACGTGCAGCCCAACTGATTTATTGTATTATATTCAGAAGTGTGTTTGCTGTTTGAGATATTGTTAATTGGTGGCGTCTGATAAATACAGTGAAGAGGTTGTGAAGTAAGCGCTCTCAGAGTTATGGTAATTAAGCCCCCTGGTCTCTTAATAATGTAAGAGAGATTGCTTAGAGCGTGAGTGGAAAGAGATGATTATTGGTTAGGTAAGTGATTCTTTTCTTGTTATTAATTATTTCCTTTGTGTTGCACTAAATAGCAATCACACAAAAGGGCACAAAATGGTGCTACGGCAAATATCAATATTGTCATTAGTCATGCATAGAGTTTGTTGAGGAGAGGCGTGTTAACGCTTTTCTAAATGATCAGACTTACAATAAAACAAGTGAAAGAAAATCTCCACTGAAATAGGAGGATTTGAGCCATATCTAGAGACTAGGCACAAAACCTCAAAAAAACCCTAGTCACAGTTATAAAAAATGATTAGACTAAACATTTTTGTAATTACGAACACTGATTACACTTTTTTCATAACTTTAGCATAGCGCTGAAACCCTATTGTATTTGTTAGAATGGTCACGGATGAGCAATTTTCACATAAAACTGATTGTGCAGACCAAACCGTAAGTCACAGAGACTTGAAACTTCGAGGGATGGTAGTACTCACGCCACCTACAACGTGACCGAGGCTCGTCCCAATCGGCCTAACGGGGGCACTACAGTGATTGAAAGTACAAAATCGATTGTAACTCGTCCGTCGCAGGCTCAAGTGTCTTATGTTGTTGGAATCCTTGACTCGTGCTGGACAAAACACATGCCTCAGATTTGATCGTGAGCCTGGCAAATTTTTCGGGTATTTCGTATTTTTTGCAAAACCTACTTTTATGATACTTTTCCCCTGATCGGAACCAAACTAGTGCAGAAAGATTCTCTGGAGAGTGAATATCAAAAAAAAAAAATTATTTCGACTCACTGTGGCAAAGGGACGGCAAACATTAGAAGGGGTAGGGGTACTTTTAGTAAAAGTACTTTTAGTGGAGGTATCACATTTTTTAGCGCGATTTGCCAGACGTCCATGCGATATCATATCGTATGATAGAACTCCTCGTTCTGACCAACTTTGCCTCTAGAACCACTGCTGTCAATCCAACTGTTTTTTAAATGATTGGGAAGATGTGAAAAAAACTACTTTTGCAAACTAGTCCTAGGTTTTCCGCTCAGTCTGGGAACACCGCAGTCCAATTCTCTGGACTCTCTAGGTCAATAATTATCAAAAACATGTTGAAATTTACCCTTTGGGAAGCTTTAACAGGGTCATTTAGAAAATGGGACTGTACAAATATACCCAAGAACCTAAACAAAAACTCAAAACGTCACAAAACCCGCTGAGCACATGCGACAGGTGATTATAAACAATCATGCAAAGTTTCGGGGAGATGGAACCACAGATGGCAGTATAACAGTCATAAATGTCATATGGTAAATCACCTGGATTTGGCAAAAATGCTTTTTTAATAATTGATTTAGGTGGTTACAAGCTTGCTAAATAATATGTAATGTCTTTTTCCTTATGTGCTTAAATACCTAAAGCGCTTGAACTCCAGTAATCGGTGCTTGCAGCTATATTTTTTAAATATAATTGAGATGTGTGGGCTTTTTTTGAACAGGGTCAGTAACAACCACACAGAACACTAAACTTCATAAAAATGCACTAAAACCCATGCAGAAGATCATCATAACGGCAACAGCAATGCACTAAAACAATGCAGAACATCCTAACAACCACACAGCAAACTTACTGAAAAGAATGCAGAACACATTTTCTGTTAATATTGAGTGAGTTACATTTTAGACACAATATTGTCTGTTTTCTGTTTCACCAATGAAGAGATTCAACGAATCACTCATTAATATAGGGACTTGCCGCCACCTACTGGAGGTTTTAGGATTGCAAATCATTCAATTTGCAAAATGATTCGCAAACCCGCGAATCATTTTAAAAGTCCTAATCTAAATCAAATGTTTTGCGATACTTGCTCCGAAGCCCCGATCTGAATTAAATGGTTCACAAAAATGCACTAAAGTCCCAATCTGAATGAAATGATTCACAATCCTCACAACAAAGTTCTGTTTTGGATCAAATGATTCATGAACCCGCTCCGAAGTTCCGATCTAAGTCAAATGATTCGCGAACCCCATCAGAAGTCCCAAACTAAATCAAATGATTCTCAATACGCACTTTGAAGTCCCAATCTGATTTAAATGATTTGCGATACTCGATCCGATTGGAGCGCTTCAAAACAGTGAATCACAATGGTTTAACTAATTCAGAGTTTCGAAAAGCCCTGTTTCACCCATCACAATACGTGCTTTTTAAAAACCAGTACAAGCGATGTTAAAATTCAAAATGAAACGCTCTTCTGGTATGGTTTTTAAAAGTGAATCACTTGAACTGAATAATTTAAGTCACAAATTTGAATAATTCAGATCTGTTCTAGCGTAAATGACTCACTCAATTAAATTCATTAAGGTTTATCTGTTCCTCCGCTTTTCACATCTTCGGCCGTGTTCACACAACAGTGTCAGCACTGGCTTAGCTCGCTAGTTTTATGACATTAACTGAAATAGGCAAAAAAGTATGATGTTAAAATAAAATATCCATATTTTCATTTTCATAACATCCAACACAAATCTACGAACATATTCAATAAGAACTAGTTACAAGCTGCACCTCAAAAAGCATGTTAGTTCTGTCATAACAACTCTCGGAGGAACTGGCATGGTAATTTATATGAAAATATACATGTATTTGGTCTTGGCGGAATAGATCTGCTACGCTGCTGCTGCGGCAAAGCAAGTACAGAGACTTGGTACAGCCAATACATCCACAACATGCTGCTGTGAGCTTGTAAGATATATTGCTGCTGCACATATAACACATATGAATAACCCATATAGCATACATGGATCACCTTGTAGCAGATCTATACAGGTGGAACTGGGGAAGGTGGAGGGTTTCTGAAGCATGCTCCAAAACTTCTTACAGCTAGCACTAGTCATATATTTGAATGTTGAGCAGTGAGCTCATTGGCTACTGATACAGGAGAGAACCAATCAGCTGTGCCATGTGATGATGTCTTTAGGTCAGATTGAGTTAGACCTATCAGGATTGCGCCATCTAGAGTTTCATGCCAGAACATTGTGCATTATGATCGAGTTTGTAGCTTAATTCACTATATTTTAAATAGTTTGACCACTGCAGTTCAGTTTGTGACAGTTCAATGTTTCCTATTGAACTGACACAAAATAAAAAAAATAGCACCCACTCATCTCATACCATTTTAGTGAATGTTATTTATCATTTATTATTATATATTGTAATAAATATTTGAGAAATTATTGCTTTTTCTATATAGAGTGATAGTCAATGTAAAAAGAGCAAATGGAAGAAGCAGATGAACACAAAACAGCATAACAAAAAAGTTAAAGATGGTAAACTTTATCATTAAACTGAACTGTGCCTGTATGTTTTAAACACTTTTATTCTGCACGTGTATTAAGTGTGTGTCCTTAAAAGCATACAGTGTGTTTCTTTAACTTCCCAGGTAATATCAGTGGTATGACCCATTTCTGATGTGGCTGAAATTACAACAGTGGTTACACATACACATATATTTAATTGTTTGATCAAAATTATTGCTAGGGACAATTTAGTAAATCACTGGATATTGGTAGGGACACTACTAAATTCTACGGCCTTGGTACCAGTACAAAAACACGCTTAGAATATTGTTTTATTAACGAAAAAGAAATATATTGAGATATCACTTGTCTCAATATCACTCACCCCTACACTCTTAAAAATAAAGGTGCTTTAAAAGGTTCTTCACAGCGATGCCATAGATCAACCATTTTTGGTTCCACAAAGAACCATTTAGTCAACGGTTCTTTAAAGAACCATCTCTTTCTTACGTTATTATAATCTGAAGAACCTTCTTTCACTACAAAGAACCTTTTATGAAACAGAAAGGTTCTTCAGATGTTAAAAGTTCTTTATGGAACCATTTAGACAAAAAAGGTTCTTCTATGGCAACGTGAAGCACCTTTATTTTTAAGAGTGTAGAATATGAGAATTCATGCAGAATATATAGCAAGATAGAACACCTTAGCAACTACTAGAAAAACACTAAACAACATGCCAAACACCTTACCAGCCACACAACGACATCCTAGCTTAACAGTGCAAGAGCAAGCAAAAAATCTAAATAGAACCCATTTGAAAGATGTAATAGGCGCCGTATCACATTCTACATGCTGTGAAAAGTGATGTATTTCAGCAGTAAAAAAAGTTCAGCTTTTGCCAGGAGAAGGTCAAACTGGTTGTCGTGAGACTGAATGCTATGGTGCCTTTGTTCTAATTTAAATTCACCGAGAGCATAACAAGAAAGTTTTATGAAGCTACGAGTCCTTGTTTTCTTTCTGCAATGTCTCAAAGCAATCAGCAGATTTTTTTCAACACTAAGCACAAGTGTTTTTATTGTTCATTGTGTAAATTTCTTTTTTTCTTGCCTTACAATGTCACAAACATACCTTTTGTGTAAAAGCAATGTATGACACCTCTATTGAAGCCATGACGCATGTCTAAAGAGCTTGCAACTGTATGCGGTTCTGAATGAGTTTCCTAATGTGCTGTCCAGTCCGAAGTGGCTATTACTATGCCTTGACTCAGACTCTAACCCTTTAAAAGTGGCAATTTTGAAAGGACCCAGGTAATAGGATTGGAACAGTATAAGGCACAATGGTTTCACAGTGCTGCTAGTTTATCATGGACACGTCTGGACAATTCAGAGATGAGAACAGTCCGGTCTCAACAACTCACAATTGCAGCAATTCATCTGCTCTCAGTTCAGTTTGTTCTGATGGGAGAACGGATCTCTCTTAGTGCCCAGATCACTGAAATACATCAAAACTCAAGGGGAGAGAAAAAAAGCATCACTCCATGCAATGTATTGTATTATTAGGATGAGGTTTAATAAACTGGCTAACGGCTACTAGCGCTTTCCTTTGTCAAAACAAAACAAAAAAAAAAAAAAACGGAGAAAAAAAGATTAATTGCATCTTGTATCTCTCTATATGTCCCACTAACTTTCTGTCTGGTCTCTGTCGCATCTGTGCAATCAGTTGAGGCCTGTTTCTATTTAGCCGCCATTTTTAATTTGTTCTCCTTATTGACTCTGTCCCACTTTGCAATTAGAGCCTCTCGCGGCCTCTGGTTTCCTGTCAGGCTGAAGCACTTCCACCTGTCCTTAACTGGAGCTGACAGTAAGATGGACTGCAGGAGGTTCTGTATGATGAAATGAGTTGATCAGCAGGTGCGTGGATGACTAGAAAGCAGCAATGAAATGATGAGTACCTTGTTTGTCTGGTTATAAATGTTATGGTCATGAATTAGCTGCACATGATAAACTGTAGCTATGTTCCAAAACCTAGCAATTTCCCTACGTAGATACTACATTTAATTATCGCAGGTGACGTCAAAGCAAGACACTTTCATTTAGTCAGATTCTAAGGCTGCATTGCATTGATTTTCACAAATAATGCAATACCACAATACAGCAACTAGCAACCACAATATATGTGTTATATATGCTTCTAACTCTCTGATAGACCTATATATTAGTATTCAATTCTTCATGTGATCTCTCCTTATTATTATTGTTAACTGGAGGGAAAAAAAAAAAAAAAAAGAGTTACAGAAATTAATATAATCCTTATTATCCTTAATAAGGGTTAATATAATACATTTAAATTTAAATATTAATATATTAAATAAAATTAAATATTTAAAGAAAAACAAACTTAAACTAAAATTAGAAAAGAATGTTGCCTTATTAACCAACTGAAAATATGTTTTCAAGCACTAAAATTACTAAAACTGAAATATAAATTAAAGCTAAATATAAATATAAGCTAAAATAATTTAAATAAAAAAATAATTATAAGCTAAAAAAGCAACAATATAATATACTAATATAAATAAAATGACTACTACAAAATATTAATAAATATTATTTAAAAAAATAATAATAATAATTTAAAAATTAAAAATGTAATCATTTAAAAATGTAATATACTAATATATATAAGCAAAACACTAAAACTAAAATAAACTGAAATAAACTAAAGCTACTTCAAAATGTTCATAAATACTATAAATTATTTTTGTAGAAATAATTTTCACTCACAATTTGCCAATAAATTTGACAAAGAATTACAAAGAAATTGCAATTAACAAACTTAATTAAACATGAATGATAAAATAATGCTGAATATAAAGCTGAAATAAAATTAAATATTTAATGAAAAACAAACTAAAAAACAAAAATTAGAAATGAATGTTGCCTTGTCAACCAACTAAAATAAAATGTTTTCAAGTACTAAAGTTACTAAAACTGAAATATAAATTGAAGCTAAATCAAAATTAAAGCTAAAAACAGCAACAATAATATAATATACTAACATAAATCACAAAAATACTATGACTAAAATTAAAATAAACTGAAATAAATAAACAGAAGCTACTTCAAAATATTAATAAAATACTATAAACAAAAAATATTTTATATTACCAAAAATAACAAAAGCAACAAAAATATACTAATATAAATAACAAAAATACTAAAGCTAAAATAAACTGAAATAAATAAACTGAAGCTACTTCAAAATATTTATAAATACTATAAACTAAAAATGTATTTTTTTGTAGAAATTATTTTCACTCATAATTCGCCAATACATTTTACAAAAGAATAGCAAAGAAATTGCAATTAACAAACTTAAAATTAAAATTAAAATAAACTGAAACTACTTCAAAATATTCATAAGTACTATAAACTAAAAATTATTTAAAGTAAAGCTAAATTACACAAAT
This sequence comes from Cirrhinus mrigala, assembly GCA_036247105.1. Lineage (NCBI taxonomy): Eukaryota > Metazoa > Chordata > Actinopteri > Cypriniformes > Cyprinidae > Cirrhinus > Cirrhinus mrigala. The sequence goes on along the minus strand of CM070019.1, from coordinate 31,442,358 downwards.
ATTATTAATAACAAAAGCAACATTAATATAATATACTAATATAAATAAAAATACTAAAACTAAAATAAATAAACAGAAGCTACTTGAAAATACTCAAATACTATAAACTAGAATTTTCTAAACTATTAACTAGAATTTTTAGAAATTATTCACTCAAAATTTACATTTTTACATTTTTTTTTTTTTTTTTTTTACAAAAATTACAAAGAAATTGCAAGTAACAAACATAATTAATCACAAAATTTTAAATAGTAAAATGTACTAGTACAGTTTCAAAAAAAGAATTTGACAGGGTAATATAAAAAGCACACATATACAAAATATTAAAACAACACCGAAATAACAAAAATACAAGATTAGTCTTCCATTTCCATGAATTGGTAGTCAAGTTTAAGTAATAGAGCATAAAAACTTAGAATTTTTCCATCCAAACACCATGGAAACATGAACTTGGTGACTGGCCCAAAATCAGCCAAGCCCCGATGAAAGATAGCTCTCCATTTCTACAGACTGTCAGGCCTGACAGAGACACATAGCCTGGGGTCCGACCAGTCTACACTTTATGCCACTAATACCACCAAACCCCGGCCACTGGAGAGATCAGATGCTAAATATATCTCCCTGCTCCTCCTGTTGCACGCTGGGCCATTGTCACACCTGTCCGTGGCTGCCGGTAAGCCATGTTCCCCATCCAGCCGGTTCTCCAAGGTTATTTGTTATCCAAATCACCAGAGTGTGTCACGGTCTGCTTTACGGGACCCTCGGGTGAGGAGGTGGCGGAGCGGAGAGGGATGCTGGGATTGAAGTGGGAATTAGAGAGATGGGGGTGGTGAAAGAGAGAGAGAGAGAGGGTGGAGAAGGGAAAAGGTGCAGAAGGAAATGAACTAAAGGAAGTATAATGAAATACCAGTGAAGTGTTTTAGTGATAAAAGATAACTGAGAGGATGGAGAAGAGAGGGAGGATGCTGGCAGAGGAAAATGATGCTGAGAAAAGAACATCTGCCCAGTCAAGCAGAGCTCAGGCTGTAAATCCTGAACATAGGCCACAGCAGCCTCCCTGTTTACAAGGGAAGTGACCAATGGGACGTCACAACGCATAAGGAAGGTGAGAATTGTACCTGAACAGTCTGGACTCAAATGTCAGAACAACTACTGTTTTACAAGGAAGTTGACCAAAAAAAAAAAGTCACACTGAAGGTGCACCATGCTGTGTATCAAGAAACTTATAATAATCTGGACAGGACTAGATTTCTTAGAAAATTTGCTGGGTTCTAATCTATTATTCAAAGCGTGGATGTGTTAGATTCAGGCGAAATTAAAATTTCTGAAAACTGGCCTCCTCACAGAAAAATAACCTTAAAATAATCTTAATCAGGTTTAGCACAGAAAAATAAAATAAAATAATATAAAATAAAAAAATACAATAAAAAGCTTACATTTAAACCAACAGTAAAATAAAATAAAATAAAAAACTGTTTAAAATAAAAAAACACGAAAAATAATAAAGTAAAAAACCTACAATAAAAAGCTAAGCTCAAATTTAAACCAACAGTATAAAATAAAATAAAATAAATAAACAAACCAACAGTAATAAATAAAATAATAAAAATACAAATTTAAACCACCAACAGTATTAAATAAAATTAAACAAAATTATAAAAAATACAATACAAAAATAGAATTAAAAGCTCAAATTTACACCTACAGTATAAACTAAAATGAAATAAAATAGTAACAGTATTTAAACTAAAATTTAAACTAACAGTATGAAGTCACATTAAATTAAATCAAATTAAATTAAATAAACAAAATAATAATAAATAAACAGTATAAAAAATAATCAAAATATAATAAAATACAAAAATAAAATAAAAAGCTCAAATTTAATCCAACAGTATAAAATAAAATAAAAATATTTACAATCATGAAGCAAATGCACATAGAGATGCCAGTTAGAAGAACAAACTTAAAGATTATAACTGCACACTCACTTAAGTGTATATGATCTTTTATTATCTGCGATAGTGATTATCGCCAATAATAAAAGATTATATACACTGCATAAGTGAGTTTGCAGTTATAATCTTTTTTCATAAAATTTAATTAAATAAAACAAACAAACAAACAAACAAACAAAAAAAAAAACAATAAAAAGCTTAAATTTAAACCAACAGTATAAAGTTTAAATTTAATTAAATAAAATGAAATAAAATAAAACCAATGGTATACAACAAAAATAAACTAAATATAATAAAATACAAAAACAGAATAAAAAGCTCAAATTTAAACCAACAGTATAAAATAAAATAAAATAAAATAAAATAAAATAAAAAGTTAACCAGTGGCATAAAAATTGTCCCTGTTTGTTTTAACCGGTAACATAATTTATATTTGGTCAGAGATCTGAACACCATAATCTGCTTTTGATGTGAAAAAATGATAATAAAATAAAGAACAAAATTAATGTGAATACATGTTTAAAAAAAAAAAAAAAAAAAAAAAAAAAAAACATAATAATATGTAAATTATTTTATTTACCACCAATGTAAGTAGCTCTGCAGCCTCAAAAAAGAAACAGTTAATCAACTAAGGGTGTGATATAAAGCAATGCACAAAAGGAGTAAGTCATTATCACTTGCTTCATGAAGAACTTTCATGAAGAACACTTTCTGATTTGATCAGTGAGAAAAAAATTAAAGTAATAAGATAAATCCATTTCTTGCCTAAAAGTATCACTAAAATAAAGTCAAATATAATTAAAATGCTTTGGTTTACAACATTGTGTGCTATATTTATGCTTAGTAGATTAGCATGTAATTAACAAATTCCATTAAACCTCCCTTGTCTTTCTACTTCAAAATTCTGCATTTAACTAAATTTGGCACTTGCTATTTCTTTGTAATAATTCATGAAATTTACCAGCAACTTTTGAGCAAAAACTGTTGTAAAGTAAGTCAAATTTTTTTTGTGTAGGATGCCGTCTTAGTAGGTTGCAAGGCAGCAAGTCCCTGCGTTACCTTCCTCTGCCCAGTGCACCAGAGCCCAGGCTGTAAATCCTGAATATAGGCCACAGCAGCCTCATGAATCCCTCTGTCTCCTAACGGATGCTTTACTGTCCTGTGTTTCTGTCTAGAGCTCAGGTCTCTCTCTCACACACACACACAAACACAATCACAATATCATAATACACACAACGATGCTTCTGCACCATTACAGTTTATCAGCATGCATGGACAAATAACTGCACTGTAACAGAGGCTTTTTCAATCAGTGTCCTGCTCAGTTTACAGAACATATAAAAGTCACCCTTTAAAAAGAAAAGGATGTGTGTGGAAACGTGTTTGCTCTTTAGAAAGGAAAGGAGTGCCTTGGTTTGTGCTGGACTGTGAAATTTACTGTAAATAGCAACAACTTTACTGCTGAAAAGCTTATAAGAGAAGGACTGATCAGCTTTAAACTCTATTATCTGACAGAATACACACAAAAATGACATACAACCCAAAACGTTTCTCTCTGGCTTGAGTTCGATAGCAATTTCAGGCCCCAAATGCAATCTAAGCAGCAATGTGAACACAAAGCCTTCTGGCTATATAAACCTACTGTTACAAGATGTGTTCAAAGTCAAGTCATAATTCAAATTTGATTTAAAACTTATATGTAAAAGACATGATTATGTAACAAAACATGCAAATAGAGCAACCAGAGTAGTCAGAGTTGCAAAGAAATGAGCCAGATCTTTTTCATCAGTCAAAAACGATCAATGAATGTATCAGTTTCAAAGTTTAATTTATTATTTTAATGCGTCTAATCAGATTAAAATCATCATTATTAGACTTAAGTAAAATCAGAAACCAGAATCATTTTGCTTTTGAGGTTGACTAGCACAGCAGTTGTTGGAAGAAAATCTGTAAGTCAATTAAAGGAGAAGTCCACTTCCAGAACAACAATTTACAAGTAATTTACTTGTCATCCAAGATGTTCATGTCTTTCATTGTTTCTTCACTTGTAAAGAAATTATGGTTTTTGAGGAACACATTTCAGAATTTTTCTCCATATAATGGACTTCTTGGGTGCCACGATTTTGAACTTCCAAAATGCAGTTTAAATGCGGCTTCAAGGGGCTCTAAACGATCCTTATCTAGCGAAACGGTAATTTTTTTTTTTTTTTTTTTTAAAAAAAAAAAAAAAAAAAAAAATTGGTGTATTTTTTAAGCACAAAAGCTTGTGTAGCACAGGCTCTGGGACACGCGTCCACGATGCTACGAATTAGTAATGGGTCGTTCTTGAACGATTCTTTCATTTTGAATGAATCTTTAATGTGACTCGGAAAGAACGAGTCATCTCGGGGAGTGATTCGTTCAGTCGCATATGCGCAACATCCTATTAGGTTCTGCACTGGAATTAGTTCACCTCTTTCGAGTCTTTGGGTTTTTCGAGTCATTCGTTCATCTTATGGGGCTGTCACATGATGAACAAACAACTCAAACCCGAAAACTTGTCAGATAAGAGGTGAGGTGAGCTAATCATAGACTAAAGGTAAACAATGAATTAATATTTTATGCTTCTTATAGCATTATAGTTTTGTCTTGTTTGTAGTGTGATCAACGTTTGTGTAAGCAGTAGATGTGTTAGGGAAGTAACGCGTAACATTTTAACTATATTTTGCTAAAATGAACGAAATGACTCAAAAAAAGGTTCGTTCATTTTGCTGAATGAGACTCAAAGGTCCGAGTCGGTAAAATGATCCGAACTTCCCATCACTACTACGAATCACGTGTTAGTTCATCGTCTGTGTACCGAGTAGGGCGAAAAACTCCATCTTATTTTCTTCTACACCTTGAGAGGAGGACATCGTTGTACCTTTTTGTTTGTAAACAGCGTTTACAAGCTTACTTGCACTTCCTTAGTCTTTGCGCGTTCGCTTTGTAAACACTGGGTCTGTAGTTCCGCCTACGTTCTGCATGATCTTTCGACGTGATTCAATAGTACGTAGTGTCGTGAATGCGCATCCCAGAACCTGTGCTACACAAGCTTTTGTGCTTAAAAAGTATAAAAAAAATGTATTTCCTGAAAAAAATGACCGATCGTTCTTCTTCCTGGGCTGGGATCGTTTAGAGCCCTTTGAAGCTGCGTTTAAACTACATTTTGGGGCACGAATTAAGTCCTTTGTATGGAGAAAAATCCTGAAATGATTTCCTCAAAAACCATATTTTTTTCACAACTGAAGACAGAAAGACATGAACATCTTGGATGACAAAGGGGTGAGTAAATTATTTGTGAATTGTTGTTCTGAAAGTGGACTTCTCCTTTAAAGTTAGTTAAACTGTTGACATTATATAAGTTGACGTCATATAACTGGCTATATCACATTCACTTTAAAAAGACATTTTAAAAGTAACTCTATTGCCCCTTTTAGTACTCATAGTAGTTCTTTCTTTAAATATGAAGAGATACATTAATGAGTTACTCCAAATTTCACAAAAAGCTTATGGACTTTGTCATTCACTTGTTTGGCAATGTACCCACACAGAAAAAGTTTGGTCAGATTTTTTTTTTTTTTTTTAATGTACCTGTATCTCATTTTGTAAGTGACTTTCAATATTAAATTTGTTTTCTTTGGCTTGTTTGACTACTGGAAAGAGAATATAGGAAAGTATAACTTAATTAATCTGTGTTTTTTTTTTTTTTTTTGCTAAAGTTCACATCATAATAAAAAAAACCTCATAAAAATCTGGCTCTAAATCTCTCTTTTCTTTATTCAAAGTTGCTCAAAGTTTACTCAAGTATATTGACACAATCTGTTGATCCTAAAGCAGTGAAAACTGCATCTCTTTATTCATCCTACGGGACATTTTATAATTGTGGGTACATCTCATGTCCGTGAAGTATATTTTTAATATATTTTCATCAATATAAAGCCCTGATGCTTAATTTTCCAGTACACAATTATATTTTTCCCAATCACACTACTATATGTTGAAAAAGCCATATCTTTTTAAAAAAAAATGATGTTCATATCATATACAATTCTGGTATTCAGCCGTCTGATTGTAAATTTCTTGAAATTGAGATTTATACATCATCTGAACACTGAATAAATAAGCTTTCCACTGATGTATGGTTTGTTAGGAACAGACAATATTTGGCCGAGATACAACTATTTGAAAATCTGGAAAAAATCAAAATATTGAGAAAATCACCTTTAAAGTTGTCCAAATGAAATTCATAGCAATGCATATTACTAATCAAAAATTAAGTTTTGATACATTTACGGTAGGAAATTTACAAAATATCTTCATGGAACATGATCTTTACTTAATATCCTAATGATTTTTGCCATAAAAGAAAAATTTATAAATTTGACCCATCCGATGTATTTTTGGCTATTGCTACAAATATACCCGTGCAACACAAGACTGGTTTTGTGGTCCAGGGTCACATAATGTAAAAATATTTGAGAAATTGTTGTTGTATCTGATTGTATTTGTCTATATAGAGTGATAGTCAATGTAAAAAGAGCAAATGTGAGAAGCAGATGAACACGAAACAGCATAAAGTTAAAGAGGGTAAACTTTATCATTCAACTCAACTGTGCACGTGTGTTTTCAAACACTTTGGCAACCTTATATTTTCTTACTCCAGTCATGTCTTAAATGTGCGTTTTCTAGCGGATTTAACTTCTCAGGTAAGTGGTATGACCTGTTTCAGATGCAACCAAATATTACAACAGCAGTGGTTACATACACAAATATTTAATTGTTTGAGCAAGTTTCTCAATCTCATCTATTCATGGCCAGAATAAGTTGCAGACAGTCATAAGTCTGGTTATACAATAAGAACAAGGGGCCACACAGACAGAAAGAAACAGAATGAGAGACAGCGATAGAGAAACCAATGTGTGTGTGTGTGTGTGTGTGTGTGAGAACAGTGAACTTTCTTCAGGCAGTTTGTGTGAGCGCTCACACATTTCTGTGCCGTTCAGGGACATTAGACTTACTGACAGAGGCCTTTTCCTCTCAACTCTACTCATACACACCACTCTACCCTCAAATCCTCATAGATGATTCACTGTCATCTTTAATTCATTTCTCTTTTTTTCCCCCCACTCTGTAATCTGCTTCTCATATAACCTCTCCTTCTTTCTTTCTGTCCCGATCCACAAGGAAATCTCTCTCTCTCTGTGAAGCATTGTCTCTGGGTGTCTGTGAAGATTCGTCTGCCCTTTCAGAGTGATTCACACAGAGTGAATCGCAGCGCTTTGTGACACTTTAGCTTTGACAGGTGAAAGATCCCCAGCCTTCAATAGATCAGCACTGAGGTTAACTGAGTTAAACGGCGTCTGATGCTAAAGCCTCTCTCAAGGTCAGCGTATCTATAAAAGACCTTTATATAATGAAGCAATGATTCATTCCTGTCAGCACATACAGTTTGCATCCTAAATAAAACTTTTCTTTGAGAACAGAGTAATAATAAACTCAACGTTTAGGACGTCTACTGCTAGATCATGACGCTCACTAATTATAAGGTTTAAATATAAGTATCTTGTAGAAAGCATCAGCATAATGGAAACAATTGGTCACTGGTATTGAGGGGTCCATGTTACCTCTGATATTTGCTCTTGCTGAGCATAAAAACAAGCTTGTACCAGCAAAACCCCATTTGCCAGACTTGTGTTATATCCAATATTTCGTTGTTTATGAAGAAATTATATTAAAAAGCATGCAATTTATAAAATGGAAAAAGCTGAATTTTTATCCCCAAGTGAACAAAGCCTTTTTTAAGTGTATCAACTCTCTGGTGGATGATGCATCAGTAAGTAAAATGTCTCTTCTGTAACAGTATTTTTTATTTATTTATTCTATTTTTTTATTTTTTAAGTGACAGTAAAGACATTTATAATGCTGTAAATAAATAAATAATGCTCCTTTGAACTTATATATATTATATAAGTTCAAATATTTTTTATTGTGTTTTAAAATGAGTAAAAAAAAAAAAAAAAAATCTGGGACAAATGGTCAAAACCTAGGATAGTGGCAAATTTTAAAAATGTAGAACTACAAGTAATTAATATTTGGGGTGAAAGTAATTCGTCTTTTAATGTCAAAATTGATTTTTGTTGTAAATATGCCTGACAAAATTGTTACACTGAATTACATTTTAGTGGGTGTCTTCTGTAAATTAGGGGAAAATGTATGATATTTATTTTTTTACTCAGAAACACAAAAACAAAAAATGCAATTAAATTAAGCTAAACTTTTTAATTTTTAAACAACAACAATTTAAAGCAGTATTACACTTATTGTTTTTATGCTTAAACCCTTTTTCATCTTTGATCCATATATTTATTTATTTATAGTATCTTGAGCATCAGCATATTAGAATGATTTGGAGTAATGATGCTAAAAAAAAAAATCAGCTTTGCATCACAGGAATAAATTACATATTTAAGTATTCAAACAGAAAAACAGTTCAAATAAATTGTAAAAATATTTTACAAAATTATTGTACTGTACTTTTGATCAAATAAATGCAGACTTTGTGAGCATAAGAAATTTTATATATATATATATATATATATATATATATATATTATTGTACTGTATATATATAAAAAATCTTACAGACTCCATACTTTTGTTAAAAATCTAACCCTTGTAACTCTTTTTAGGGGGAGCAATTATCTGTTAAAAAGTGTGTCAACTTACTTGTAACACTTCAATAGCCTATACTATCCTTAGCTGATTAGCTGTATTTAAAGAGGCTAAACGTTCCGGCTTATTAATCATTCATGGAAACCTAATTCCGCTTACATAACAATGACTTGTTAATGATGAATAAAACATGTATTTGTGTACTCAGTACACCACCCCACATGCTAATTGAAATGAGGTGACAGCTAATGCAAGGTGAATCTCAATGAGGTGTTGAATTGCGTTTCAGTTCTGAGGACTGCAGATTCCAGTACACAGAAGTAGGATACTCAACTTTGAGTGATCAGGTCAAAAGTACAGCCTACATCTAAAAATAAAAAATAAAAATAAAATCACTCATCAACCGTATAAAGTTATATGGAACACAGTATTTTTTCAAATTCTGGTTCAGAGATCAAATGAAACTTTAAAAATAACAAACACATTAAAAAAAGCCTTTTAAAGCATTATGATACTGCAGTCTGAGCGACAGACTGGAGCATTGAGTCATTGAGTTAAACTTGAGAATCAGATCAGTGAATCAATTGTTTTTGTTCCAGTAAACAAATCAGACTGAATCGTTCATTCACACATTAGACTGAATCGTCTTGCTTATTCAATGATCACAGTCACGAGAGTTAACAGCTCACTGGAGGGGTAGATTCAGATTCAAAATTATAGTTTTAGTTTGTTCGACACTCAAAGTCTTCATTTGCCTTCAGAAGATGTTATATAGCATACACAGGTTGTATGCAGTTTTATGCAAAATTTTGGTAAACCCTTGCAGAATCTGTGAAAATGTGAATAATTTTAACAAAATTAGAGAGATTATACAAAATGCATTTTTTTTTTTAAGTACTGTACTGATATTTTACATAAAAGATGTTTACATATAGTCCACAAGACTATAAAAAAAAAAAAAAAAGAAACGGATGATCTATGACTGTTTTTTGTTTTGTGATGGTTGTTCATGGGTCCCTTGTTTATTCTGAACAGTTAAACTGAGCACTGTTCTTAAGAAAAGTCCTCCAGGTTCTGTAGATTCTTCAGTTTTCCAGCATCTTTTGCATATTTGAACCCTTTCCAGCAGTGACTGCATGGTTTTGAGATCCATCTTTTCACACTGAGGGACTCAAACACAACTATTAAAAAAGGTTCAAATGTTAAATGATGCTCTAGAAAGAAAGACAATGCATTAAGAGCCAGTGGGTGAAAACTTTTGAACAGGATGAAGGTGTCCAAATTTTACTTATTTTGTCTTTTTTTTTTTTTTTTTTTTTCCCCCATTTACTACAGCCCTTCGGAAGCATCAGAAGACTTGCATGTTTCCCGGGAGACAAATTAAGTACAATTTACCTTGATCTTCAAATTCAAAACATTTTTACCCCCCGGCTCCCTCAAACAAGGGACTCATGAACAACCATCACAAAAAAAAAAAAACTGTCGTAGATCATCCAGGTAACCACACACATATGTGACCCTGGACCACAAAACCAGTCTTATGTTGCACGAGTATATTTGTAGCAATAGCCAAAAATATATTGGATGGGTCAAATTTATAGATTTTTCTTTTATGCCAAAAATCATTAGGATATTAAGTAAAGGTCACGTTCCATGAAGATATTTTGTAAATTTCCTACCGTAAATATATCAAAACTTAATTTTTGATTAGTAATATGCATTGCTCTGAACTTCATTTGGACAACTTTAAAGGTGATTTTCTCAATATTCAGATTCCAGATTTTCAAATAGCTGTCTTTCGGCCAAATATTGTCCTTTTTCTAATAAATCATACATTGATGGAAAGCTTATTTATTTAGCTTTCAGATGATGTATAAATCTCAATTTCGAGAAATTTACATGTATGACTGGTTTTGTGGTCCAGGGTCACATATTAAGAACCAAGTGTTCCCAAACTTTTGCAGGGGGATGGTTTAATAATTTCTAATTATTTTTTTTTTTTGTCTTGTGAACTATATGTAAAAGTCTTTTATGTAAAAAATGTACTCAGGACGGTACTAAATAAAGTTATATTACAAAATAAAGTTATTCACATTTTCATAGATTCTGCAAGGAGTTTTGCATAAAACTGTAGATTACACTTTTATAGGGTTTTTTTTTTTTTTTACTCAAAGGAATAAGTCACTCACTAATGCTCACTAATGGATCCTCTGCAGTGAATGGGTGCTGTCAGAATGAGAGTCCAAACAGCTCATAAAAACATCACAATAATCCACAAATAATCCACACAACTCCAGTCCATAAATTAACACTTTGTGAAGTGAAAAGCTGCATGTTTGTAACAAACAACTTATAACTAATAAATTTACAACTTACAACTAATAAATTTACCAAAAAGAGCTAATATCAAGATTTTTTTAGCGAATAACAACATTAATCTTTCAAAAAAATAATCTTAATCATTATTTTATTTTATTTTATTTTTTTTTTTTTTCAGAAGACTTTGAACATAGTTTATGAGTAGTATAGACTACTTTTATGGTACTTTTTGCTGCATTTTGGAGCTTTTTTGCCTTAGTCTTCATTCAAGTTCATTATTATTATGTTATGTAAAGTGGCCAGGATATTCTTCAAAAATTCACCTTTTGTTTTCACAGGACACAAAAAGTCACACAGGTTTGGAACGACATAAGTGTGAGTAAATGACGCCAGATTCGTTCTCACTCGTGCACCCGATTATTCTCTGTTCGTGACCTTTATTCCCCTACAGCTACAGAGTAGCAGAGGCATGACCTTAGATCCATCTCTCCATATTCTCTCTGTATCTCTCTGGGGGTTGTGAGGAGAGGATGATCCTGCTTTGATTGTTATGTGGCTCCAGGCAGTCCTGCGGCGAATGGAGAAATTCAGCTGGAATCTGAAGTAAATAATCTCGTTTGGGAAAAGACGAGAGAGTTCCAGAGAGAGAAAACCAATAGGAGCACTACATGGAGAAAGGATGGAGAAGGAGGACTGTAAAAGAAAGTGAGATTGCGGGAGACCTCCCAACAGATCCAGTGCTGAAGTGCACAATGCCGAATCAGCGTACAGAGTACAAATTCATTCGAGTGAACGAGGTATGTGGGAAAATTAAATTCACCTACACGCATTAGATTGACTCTATCATGGAACTGAAGGCTGCATGGGTAAAGAAACCTACAGAGGCAAAGTGATCCATCACAAGACAACGAAGGACAAACAAAGGACAACTTTTTATATGTACAGACCTTGTTAGCTGTTGTTTGTGCTACCCCTGCTGGAAAAACCAACATAAACTAGAAACTAGTTTTCTGGTCTTATCTGGTTTGTTTGCTGATTTTACAGTGGGTCTGATCAGCTGGCTACCTAATATAACTATGTTCAAAAGTTTTTTTTTTTTTTTTTTTTTTTTTTAATAAATTAATACTTTTATTAATTTATAATGTTACAAAAAAAAAGTTTAATTGTTCTTTTAAACACAGCATAAAGTATATATATAAAAGGTTTTAAAGAACAGCAGTTTTTCACATAATAATTCAGCTTTCCATCACATTAATAAATTGCATTTTAAAATATATTTAAAAACATTTATTTTAAATTGTAACAAGATAAAACAAGATCTTAGACAAACTTTAAGTTGGTGTGAAAAAACCATAGCCAAAAAGTTTAAAGTAGTTTTAAAGGCTTGAAATGTTAAGGTTTTCAGTTTGAAATAGTTAAGATTTAATTTAGTAGTTTTAAAAGAGAGATAGATGCTTGCATGATACAGCTAAAATCAGTTGATCTAGCAAAGAAACAGCTAAAAACAACAACAACAAAAAACTGTTAAAACTAGGTGATTTAACAAAATCAGCTAAAACAAGCTTAAGCCACTTGATTTAGAAAAAAAAAAAAAACAGCAAAAAAAACAAACAAACAAAAACAAAACAAATAAAAACCAACTCATGTAACAAAATAAGGTTAAAAACCAACTAAAGCCAGCTAAAACCAGTTGATTTAACAAAACAGCTAGAACCAGTTAAATCCAATTGATTAATCAAAAACAAAAGCTAAAACTAGTTAAAACGAGCTAAAACCAAATTTTAAGTCATTTTTAGGAAAACTTAAGTCTGATCACTTAGAAGAGCTCTAGGAGGAGTAGCATTTAGGAATTTAAAGGAACAAAAACAGCTAAAAAACAGCTTAAACCAGTCGATGTAGAAAGAAAAAAAAAAATTAAAAAGCTTAAAACCAACAGATTTAACAAAAAGCTAAAAACCAACTAAAGCCAGCTAAAACCAGCTGATTTAACAAAACAGCTAGAAAAACAGTTTAAAAAAAGTTGATTTAAAAACAGCTAAAAATAATCTAAAACCAGCTAATTTTGTGAAAAATAAATAAATAAATAACCAGCAAGTTCATTTAGCAAAAACAGCTAAACAGCTAAACCCCCACCTAAAACCATTCCAAAATCATTCAACAAAAAATACAGCTAAAACCTGCTGATTTATGCTCAAAATCAATGGTCTTGATGAGAAAATGGGTGCTATCACTTGTAAAAGTGATTTTATTAAAAAAAATTATCACTTATGAGCCACCTAGCAACCATCCAGAACACCCTGGCAACTGCACTCTAAGAACCACTCAAAAAACTTTAGCATCATGGTGAATTTTACACAGCCAAGCGTTGCTCATATTTTCTTCAGAAAAAGTAAAAATCTAGTTACACAGTATTTCCAGCGTCTTCTACTCAACACTCCTTTCTGTCCTCATCCTCCACTCTGTCTTTCCCTTCTTAATCTGATCCTAAATAAGTGCTGACATCTATAAAATATGCATGTGCTTTTTCCACATTCAGCGCTCAACACTGAGCGCGCTCCGAACAGCATGTCAGCCCTCACTTCCTCTCCTTAGAATGATCCCGGGCCTGTCACCACGGTTACAAGCTCTGATGTCACAATGAGGCCTGATGAAACTGACTGCATGTCAAAGAGCAAACTTCTCATCAGAAGCAACAGGAGATTTAAGGAAAAACATTTTTTTTTTTTTTTACAATTGAAAATCGATACAAATACACTGCCATTCAAAAGTTTGGGATCAGTAAAATTTTTTATGTTTTTTAAAGACATTTTTTATGCGCATCAAGGCTGCATTTATTTGATCAAAAATACAGAAAAAATATTGTGAAATAATATTACAACTTAAAAGAATTTTCTATATTAATGTATTTTAAAATATAATTTATCCCTGTGATACAAAGCTGAATTTTCAGCATCATTACATCATATGATCCTTCAGAAATCATTCTAATATGCTGATTATAAATGTTGAAAACAGTTGTACTGAGTATTATTATTATTATTATTATTATTATTATTATTATTATTATTATTATTATTATTATTAATTTATTTATATTTTATCAATATTATTATTTGTGATACTTTTTTCCAGGAATTTTAATTAATCAAAAGTTAAAAAGAACAGCATAATTTAAATGAAAAACTGCCCATGCTGCATGTATGCAATATCTTTCTTTGGATATTGATTAAAATGCAGTGGTTGCCTCTAATGGAAAGAGCACAGGCAAAGCCTTAGTTTGTTTATATAAAGAGATTTATTTTTGCTATAAAATTTAAATTTCACAAAGAAATGTGCAGCATTTTGTCCAAGCAATAATAAGAGGACACCTCTTCATTTACAATTCAATTTGTCTTAAATTTCATTTTGCATCATTGTATCGTAAATCGCATTGCATCTTGAGTTGAGTGAATCGTTACATACCTATTTTTTACAAATGGTACTGGGATAGAGACAAAATTGTAACAATATGTGTTACTTTCACTGTTTTAAAGAAACAATGTATAAAAATTAGTGCTAAATATATGCAAAAATTCTATATTCACTAAGGAATTAAAATGCACCAGGAGTAATAACGTATGATAAAGGCTGATAGTCTATTTGTACATAGATTTCATCAGAAATTGCCTGATTACAAGACCACATCATCCTGTGTGACCTTGCACCAATCATGCAAAATATTTGCTCTCATAAGCTCTCCTGTCCATATTAAAAACACAGGCCTGCACACACAATCGTCAGTGCTATAAATGACATCTTTGCCCCAGTGGAGATGCCAGCTCAGAGTCATCTTTATCATATTACAGACTCTACCACCTGCTAATATTATTAACAGACATCTAAAAGAAAGAAAAGGAGAAAGAAAGAAGAGCAATGAGACCAAGTCAAGATGACAAATGACTCATTTTCAAATGTGTTGTGCAGCCTTTGTAAGATGGCAAGGATACAAAAGTCCTTAAACATATTTAATGGTCATACACATCACATTTCACTTCCAGTTGCACTCAAAAAAAAAAAAAAAAAAAAAATTCACATTTTGGGGATTTCTTCAATTTTATCTTTTTGCACCAGTGCACAGTGACCTGATTGATTGTATTACCAGCTTAAAGTCTCTGAATAGTGAAGGATTCATTTGCCCAAAAGAACATTATCCTTACAGGTTAACTATGATTTTACTAATCCTACATTTATTTTAAAGCCACGTCATTTTACTTTTGTATTATGATGTTTTACAATATATTCATTTGAAGAAAATATAGGGTCAATTTTGATTTTACGTTGAATTTAACTTTTAAATTGTGCAAACTGCACAACGTCTTCAGAAGGAGCAGCACGATATGACTAAAATTCAGCCCCTCCGGGCTTCCATCACCGAACAAAAGCTACATAAATCCACCTCACATATTCTAGACCCGTCTCATCCTGATAAGCACAATGATATCTGCTTATGACGGCCACCCACAGGATGAGAGCTGATGTTATTGGGACGTGAACGGGCGCGGCGTGCTAAATTGGATCTTTGCGAAGCGTCAGCGGGCCTGTGCCGGGGCGACACTCTAATGGCCGTCAGAAATGGATCTGCCTCTTAGGCGTGCGATAGCGGGCGACCATCCATAAAGACCCTGTCAGCCGAGCACAGAGCTCATTTACACCTTTGCGTATTTCCATTATCTACAGGCCAACGAGCCGAGCGTCACACGCACGCTGATCACATCAGCCCCACCAGGACGCAGGTGTTTACCAGCATGTCACTTCACCTGAGGGCTAAGAGGCCCAGAGACGTCACGCGTGCTCCCGTTATCATCATAACAGGCAAAGAAAAATAAGAAAAAAAAAAAGCTGTGAGATCAGTATCTGCTCGAGTCACATTTCTGAGATAAAACGGAATCAATTCAGAAGGATTTCACTGCTTGCTCAAATGAATATTATTCCCAAGTGAGAAATATGGAGGAGAAAAAAAAACCCTGATATAATCTCTGTAAATCCATCACCTTTAAGTTTCTAACATCGTTCCACTTTTATTGTAATTGGAATGTAAAAGTTATTCCTGTGGCCAGACTTTTTTTTTCCAGGGCAATCGATGTCTTATTTGGCTCTAGTTAAGGGCCTGTATCTTATTAGGCTGTCTTTTTGGACTTGCATTTTGAAGTTCTCAGGCCAATTAAAAAAAAAGTGATCATTTGTAATCGTTGAACTATGTGTTTGAATCACAGAGACAGAGAAAGTCAAATTTAAATCGCTTTGTATATTGCCTGTTTTCCTCATTCTATGTGTACTATTGCAGATGCTTTGGAAATGCAAATGTGCAATTATTCGCATGACAAATGAAGCACATTAAATCAAAACTGAGAAACACAGAATAAAGGAGATTAAAAATGATAAAAATAAAATAATGCTTTGTTGACTGTTTCTGAGAAAGAAAGAGAGAGAGTATTGACATGCTGATGAATAAATCTAAAATTTTAATGCAATGGTGAGCCTGTAAAACCAATATGACTAGTTTGAACTTTATATATGAAAATGTGCATTGAGTGAAATGCATTTTATAAATCATAAAAGGCATATTTGCAATAATGAAAGTATAAATGGACTAGAGTTACATCCAAAAATGTGCACTGCGTTCTGAGGCACATCCGATTTAAAGGGGTAGTTCACCCAAAAATGAAGATAATATCATCATTTACAAACCTGTTTGATCTTTTGTGTATATTATGAGGAATATGGGTAACTAAATCATTTCTGGTCTTGCTTTCAACAGAAGAAAACAAAATCATACAGGTTTGTACCAATTTGAGGGTGAGCAAGTGACAAAATCTTTATTTTTGGGTAAACTATCCCTTTAAGTCCTGTCCACATTCTGTTATATCCGAGTACAAATAATTTTGTATTTGCAACAGACACAAAAACAGATCAGCAACATGCCTGCAATGTCTTAAAATGTCTTAAAATACATTCACCTGATAACACCTCGAAATATTCCTTTTAAGAATGTATTTGTGTTTGCATTCTCCGAGTGTGTGTGTTTACATTCAGTCAGTGTTGTATTATACAGAAACTCTGAGATCCTTGTGAAATAAATCAATAAGATCAAACACTGCCAGACCCTTTTGTCTCTGTCTGAGTGAATCTTCCATCCTGCAGCCAGACTCAGTTCTGTCACAATCACAGCTCGGCCTGCTAATGAGGAAACGAAACAGCAAAACACACTCCTCTACTTCAACAGCCTGACCGATGACCAGCAGAGCACTGACTGAGATTAAACACACAAGCTTTTGACAGACTATGACTGACATGAAATATACATTTTTAGATCTTTCTTTTCAGATGAGCTGAAAACCAAGGTAAGCCAAACAGAAAATATCAACAGGAGAAATATTTCATGTTATACATATTTTGTGCACCGGTCTGCTATAATGTCATTGCACAAGAATTAATAATCTACCTGAGTTGTGTGCTGGCGGTCTGATTTGAATGTGCTAGGACAGAACGACCATGTACCACAAAATAATGGTAAGTAAAAACAAGTCTTTCTATTGCATTGTCCTCTTGCTAAAACAAACATGAACAACAAGACTAGTGTAGCACATTTCATGTAACTCTCATGATCCAGTATATAACTTGTTCTTTTCAGTGAATCAAAAACCCAGGCTGTGTTCGAAATGGCATACTTGCTTACTGCTTACTGCCCAGTACACAGTGCATACTGCCTACTATTTTTTGAAACAGTATACAATAAGCTAAATTTTTTCAGAGTAGTATGCTTGTCACATGACAAAAACGTAACATTAATTCAGCACAGCTGTCGAGGCTGTTACCTTTCAAACAAATGTGCTAACAGTTTTTTTTTTTTTTTTTTTTTACAAAGGCTTGTTAATAAGGATTCATACTAGTAAACAATGCTATAATTCCTAATTGAACTCATTTCATAATTGATGAACTTTACATATTGGACAGAACAAAATCAACACTGAGCTGTCTTTAACTGAACAATTATATTTTTGCCAGTTGCAGATATTTATAGTGTTACTTCAGTACTGTAGCACATTATAAAACAGTATGCGATAACATATTGAGTGTAAATTATCATATATATAAATTTTATTAGATGAATGCCACTTTATTGGGACAAAAACCTCCCTAAACCTACAGCTAAGAATAATAACACTGTATTATTAATGAGGC
This sequence comes from Cirrhinus mrigala, assembly GCA_036247105.1. Taxonomy (NCBI): domain Eukaryota; kingdom Metazoa; phylum Chordata; class Actinopteri; order Cypriniformes; family Cyprinidae; genus Cirrhinus; species Cirrhinus mrigala. Next base: position 31,424,167 of record CM070019.1, on the reverse strand, counting down.
GTTTTATTTCCACTTTTCAAATATTTACTGAAAATAAATGCCTTTCTGATCTGGTATTTGATGGGAAATGGAGAAGTTTGACGAGTTTGACAAAAGGCGGATTCGAACGCAGGTTGATTGCGTCGAAAGTACATGTCTCATGTCTTTTACTCGCTGCGCCACAGATACTGCAGAAATATTCTGCAGTATTATATAAATATTCTTTTGCAGTGCTGTTTATCGCAGCCAGGCATTGGTGGGCGGAGTTATTGTACATTTTTACTTGATCAGGAAAGTGCCACAGAAATTAAAGTACAATTTATGTCCTACTAACTGTTTTTAGATAAACAGCAACAATTTGTTGTTTACATATATATGTATATATACATATGTTACATTTATAATTACTATTCCCTGCCTCCATGCCTTACAGAAACCTTTCCAGTGTAAGTTAAATATTAATAATAATTAGATACTTTATATAATTTGGGTGTAAAACCTAAAGTGTTATTTTTAAGTTTTATTGGTGCAAAAATTAGTATTTATTTTGTATAACATTTGAAACTGCTTTTACATTTAGCACACGCTTCTATCCAAAGCAACTTACAAAAAAGGACAATGGAAGCAATCAAAATCAACAAAAGAACAATAACATGCAAGTGCTATTACAAGTCTCAGTTAGCCTTATGCAGTCCACATAGCAAGTTTTTTTTTTTTTTTTTAATTATATAATAAATAAAAAGAAAACATAAAATAAAAAAAAGAAAAAGCAAGCTAGTGTTAGATGCGTTTTATTTTTGCTTTTTGTTAATTCTATAATAAACAAAGAGAAAAAAAATAATAGATGAGGGTCAAATAAAGATGGAAGAGATGTGTTTTTAGCCAATTCTTGAAGATGGCTAAGGACTCAGCTGTTCGTATCACTGTATTTTTAGTACTAGGTATTTTTTTTAATCACTTAATTAAAAGCTCCACAATTACTAAATTGTGTCATCTGTTATAGACACTACTGAACAGACATTTAGAAGTTTATTTTAAAATGCAAAGTACTGAAAATCAAAACTCTGTAAACCCGTGCATTTTTACAACGCTGTTAGTGTGTCCAATCGGGCAATGAAAAGTTCTGCACACGCATGGTCTTTAAGCTCACTTGAGAACAAATACAAGGTATGTACGTAGACAAGTGGTGCAAAGACTGCAAGTTTGGGTATTTGGACAAGTCCTTAGGCTACTTCAAGTAGCTGATTCTTACAAGACTTCTTTTAGCCAATCAACACCATAGAGAGCAAGCAGCATAGTCCAGTTCATAAACAACTGACTCTTATGAGCCAGTTATTTTAAGTAACAAATGACTGGGGAATAGAGTGTTTTCACAACGTGTCATCAATCGGCCATATTGGTGACACTGAATGTAAGCAATGTCACTGAAACAAACAAAACTTGCATATTTTGCTGATTATTGCTGCTGAAAATGGTCAATTATTGTCATGTTTTGGGCTATACTGTTCGGTTGGATCGGGAAGAACATTCGGAGCAATATAGACTACCAAAAGTTATAAGAAATCAAGGAGAAGAGTGCAAAAAAACTAACAAAATGCATTTGTGGTTGGCCAAACTGAACCAGGATTTCGAGGGCAAGAATCTTGACAACATTTGTGTTTGTTCTTATAATTTCCAGTCTTAATTAATACTGCTTGTATGTCTATTAACTTTAGTTTGTCAAAATATTGCACCCTTTCCTGCTTTCTAAGTCTTTCTCTATATAACTGAGCAGCTTCCACACATTTATTTCATGGTTATACATAAATTAGCAGAACAAAGTATTCAGTAGTACATACTGTGCAATCCATGGTGTTGTTTATATTCGAATATCGCTGATATGGCCGCGCATCCGGGTAACTGACCAAATCAAGTTCAGTCCTTTTTATGTGTAAACACTAATTCACATAACAAATCCACAATTTCAAAGCCAAAAACAACAAACTCTCAATGCTATATCACACATAACTCATCGGATTGTGCCTTAATCTTTTCTAAAAATAATCACATGAAGCTCCAACAATTTTACTCCAGAAAAACATTAACAACAATTGCAGCAACAAAATACTAGTGTACATAATAGCACATTGTCAGCACCATTTGTTCACATGTTTATCATAGACTACACATGCTTGTAATTTTGGATGTTTTAAGATGAATCAAACACTTACCAACACTCCTTCTTGCAAATATGGCAAGTAGATAATGTCATGTGACAGTGAAGTGTCAAGTGACAAGCATGTTGCATCAGAGTTTGGCTAGTTAGCATTATCCAGTTAACCCCTGCTGGTAGATACCATAACTGCACCATTATTTGTTTAGCAAACATGTTTCTGTGTTGACAGCCATCAAATATAGTGTGTTATGACTTAATATTTCATTACATTGTTTCAACTGTGATTTGTTGAAAGGTTTTTAACAACGTCTCTGTGTACAGTACAAAAACGTGAATTTCTAAAAATTGAAAATTGTGATTTTTCCCGTTTTTAGTACATTGTTGTTGTGTACAGGTGCTCTTAGTTTGTATTTGATTATTTTAATTTAGATGACTTTTTTCATGTTTACTCTAACGTGTTAGGCTACTTGCTGTTTCTTTGTAATTATTTAGAAAATATTTCTGAGCGAGTTTTTTTATTTATTTATTTATTTATTTATTTTTTACAGTATGTGCATTTATCTACTCCTGATTGCCTTGATGATAATAAAAATTGGATTAAAACCTGAGCGGTGATGTTTTCTGCCAGATACCTGCTGAAAATATTGAAGTCATTTGCTAGGCAACAGGTGTAGGTCTAGCAGTGAAAACAGCAATACACTGTTGCCGAAGGTTTTTTTTTGCAGATTGAGTCATTTATGTTAATTATTCTAATCCTCTTCCTTCATGTCATCTCAGTTTGTTTTACAAAAGCCCCTCAGGTCATACAGTCTTAATAATGGAGAACGTATTAGCTTCATTAGCCTTCTGATAAACTGATACATACTTACTCTTTCACCACTCAATTTTTCGAGGAAACACTTGACTGCTCCTTTATTTTGCTCACAGAGAGTCGGGCAGCAGCTCATTTCTGCCGATGCCTCCTGATGAATCCTCAGCGTGCTGGTTTGCACTCCACCGTAACCACCCTTGACTTTATCGCCCACATCCTCTCAGCTGCGCACTGATAAGAGTGATATGTACTTGGAATTGTGCGAGTTGCATTGTTGTCTTGGTGGTAAAGTATCACTTTAAAAAAATGGACTCGCTCTTAGAAGCACTGAGTTGACAAACTGAACAAGACTCTACTTGTCATTTCTCTATATTTGTTCTCCTGGGCTTTGAAAGTTTCTTTTTCAATGTGTTTCTGTTTCTCCTTCATTCCCGAGGTCAGTCGATAGAACCAGAGGCCATTGCTGTGAGGAAACAAGCCCCTGCTGCAATATTAAAGCAGAGCAATTAGGCACCTGAAGCCCCATGCTAATGCAAGCATGACACGATTACACAAATGAGGCGTTTGCACATTAGAAACCAGAAAGTCACTCTTCCTTCTCCATTTATTCATCTGCTCAATGAATGAGAGTGCCGGGAAACAATAAAAAGGTGGAAGAGGAGACAGAACACAAGTGTGGAGGACTGTCCGGCGCTACTCTTTCATTTTAATTGGCACTAGAAAAAAATGGCCTGCTCCTCAAGCAAGTAAGTCTCAAACAGCGAGCCGTTTCACCAGCACTGAATACAGAAGAGTGTTGAGGCTGGGCCAAGCTAACTAGTGCAGAACTTCTCCTGGACACTAGTCTCTTAAAGGAACAGTTCACCCAAAAACAAACATTCTGTCATTATTAATTCACTCATTGTCATTGCAATGTATGCTGTATTTATTTATTTATTCATATTATTTAACTTTTATCTTAATGTAGTCCTTTTACAACACAATGACAAGTGCTGTTATGCTTTTTTGTGTTCATCTGCTTCTCCCATTTGCTCTTTTTACACTGACTATCACTTTATATAGACTTATACAATCAGTACAACAATAATTTGTCAAATATTTATTCACTTAAACGGTATGAGAAGACTGGATGCTTTCAATTCATTTAAACTGTCACCAACTGAAGTGCAATGGTCAAACTATTTAAAATATGGTGAATTAAGCTACAAACTCGATCACAATAGCACAATGATTCCATCTAACATGTATTTTGAGGTGCAGCCCATCATATTAATGGAGTGTTTTCACTAGTTAGCAGTAAACTGGTTACCTCACCTGAATATTCGCATTCATTTTCGATTATTTATGTTAATGTCATAAAACTAACAAGCTAAGCCAGTAGTAGTACTGACAGTGTTGTGTAAACATGGCTGAAGACACAAAAAGCGGAGGAACAGACAAGCCCATTCAACTGAGTCATTTACGCTTGAGTTGCTCAGATTGATTCAGACTTGTGACTTCCATCATTTAGTTTAGGCGATTCACTAGCAAAAAAAGAAAAAAAGAAAAAAAAACAGTCGTGTATCACAAATCATTTAATTTAGATCGTTACTTCGGAGGGGATTTGTGAATCATTTGATTTAGATTCGAACAATACCACATATTGCGAATCGTTTGATTTGGAACAGAAAATTGGAGTGGGCTCACGAATCATTTCGCAAATTAAATGATTTGCGATCCGCGCTCCGATCTGAAATGATGGTTTGCAAATCATTTATTCAGATCGGAATTTCGGAGCAGGTTCATGAATCATTTCGCGATGCATCATTTGATTTAGTTCAGAACCTCAGAGCGGGTTTGTGAATCTGATTCAAATTGGAACTTCGGTGCACAGATCACAAATCATTTGATTCAGATCAGGAGTTCGGAGCACAGATCGTGAATCATTTGATTCAGATCGGGAGTTCAGAGTGCAGATCGTTCTTGATTCCCTTTTTTTTTTAAATGAAACAGAAGAAAACATCAAATCATTAAGGCAGTACAGTTATAAAAACAAAACAAAACAAAAAAAAAAAAGAAATAAAGTATGCAACTCCCTTAAGAAATTTAACTGGTTTTACTATAGTAAAAGTGTAGTAACGATGATTTTTTTTTTTTTTTTTTTTGTATAACCAGTTTTACTACAAACAACATGGTTAAACTTTGATTAGTGTAGAGAAACGATGATTAATTTGTGGTTACGATAATTTCACTATTGTAACCATGTGTTTTTTTTTTTTTCACCTTAAAGGAGAAGTCCACTTCCACAACAAAGATTTACAGATAATGTACTCACTCCTTTGTCATCCAAGATGTTCATGTCTTTCTTTCTTCGGTCGTAAAGAAATTATGTTTTTTGAGGAAAACATTTCAGGATTTTTCTCCTCATAGTGGACTTCTATGGTGCCCCAAGTTTGAACTTCCAAATGCGGTTGTAAACGAACCCAGCCGAGGAAGAAGGGTCTTATCTAGCGAAATGGTCGGTTATTTCCATAAAATAATAGAATTTATATACTTTTTAATCTCAAATGCTTGTCTCGTCTTAATCTCCTTGGATTTTTTCCGGTTCATGTCAGTTAGGGTCGAAAAACTCCCATCTCATGTTCTCCCTCAACTTCAAAATCGTCCTATATTGCTGTTTTACCCTTTTTGTTAAGGGTGTTTGATCTTCTTTGCATGTTCACTTTGCAAAGACTGGGTCGGAACTTCTGCAGCGATGTAGGATGATTTTGAAATGATTTTTAAAGTTGAGGGAGAACATGAGACGGGAGTTTTTTCAACATTCCCTAACTGTCTTGAGCCAGAATACACAGATTTCAGGCAGAGCAAGACAAGATGAGTGTTTGAGATTATAAAGTATTTAAATTGTATTTGTTTAAATGAAAATAACCGATCGCTAGATAAGACCCTTCTTCCTCGGCTGGGATCGTTTACAACCGCATTTGAGATCATTTGAAGCCGCATTTAAACTACATTTTGGAAGTTCAAACCTGGGGCACCATATCAGTCCATTATATGGGGAAAAATCCCGAAACGTTTTCCTCAAAAAACATAATTTCTTTAGGACTGAAGAAGGAATGACATACACATCTTGGATGACAAGGGGGTGAGTACATTAGATCAACTCTGAATAAAGAAAAGAGAGGTTCAGAGCCAGATTCTTGTTCATGCATGTGAAATTTAGTTATTTTTTCCTATATTCTCTTTCGAGCAGTCAAACAACCCAAAGAAAACATCTTTAAAACAGAAAGAAAAGTCACTTACAAAATGAGATTGGATGAACATTAAAAAACCTAACCAAAATTTCTGTGTGGGTACGTTGCCAAAGAAGTGAATGACATGAATGTGAATGACTCTTTTTTCTTTAAATAATGACTGTTTTTAATATCTTACATTTATTAGACCAGACGTTTTTATCTGATGCTGTAACACAAATTCATCCTAGATATACAATAATATGAAAGCACCACAATACAAAATTCAACTGCTTAGACGTACAGTGATATACAGTAGGTGAGACAACACAGTGTTCCTTATACAAAACTATCACATGGGTTCAGATAGACTGTTGCTAGAAACTGCATTAGAAAAGCGGTGTCTCAAAAATTCTGCTGTGTCTCAAACTGTTATTGGAAAAGTGTTTCCTTGAATATTCTTTAAAAAAATCCTTTTTTTTTTTTTTGTTCTACTGGAAAAAATAACAGCATACGGATTTTGAACGACAAGAGGGTGAGTAAATAATGGCAGCATTTCATCTGTGTGAACTCTAAGCCTTATCCTTTATTCCTTTTAATAGGGGAGTAGAAAGCCCATCTATTTTGGTGACATGTTGTGTCTGACATGTTCTGTGTATTCACAGCATGCAGCCCAATAAACCCAGGGTTCCTTCTCTCTGAATGCCAACCAATCAGGAGAAAACCGATCTGTTGTCCGATTTGAAGGCTGAGGCTGGGAAAATTGGCCTCAGTGTCTCATAGGTTGTTCAGGCTGCTCCATTTAACAGCGAGGACCACTAGAGTCATGTTCAACAAACAAATCAAATGTTTATTCTGTTTGGAGTGTGGTCCAGTGAAGTGGCGATGTCCTATTGAGATGGAGTGCTGGGTAATTGCACCTCTCAATGTTCTATTTCTCTCTGAGGTTTGAGTGAGTGATGAGATTGTCGGCCGTGGTGTTTCCTGGTGTCGTTATTGTATTGACCTGTGGATAGATAAACGAGCGGGGGAAAGCCTTATTTGCTGGCTTGGTCTTGTTTATTTTTTTTGTTTTCGGTTTCTTTTGCCATGGCAACTGGTCACATGCTCCTTGTCAATTGCTCAATTATTATATCACACGGGTTGCTGAAGGCAGGACAAATGCACACATCGCACTATTAAAAGTGTGTTGAATGTCTTGTAGAACAAGCATTACATTAACATTAAAAAATTTGGAATCAGTCATATTTATAATATTAAATTACAGTTGAGGTCAAAAGTTGCCAAAATATTTTACATTTATTTTTTGTTTAATACTGACCTGAATAAGATATTTCACATAAAAGACGTTTACATGTAATCCACAAGAGAAAATAATAGAGTTTATTAAAATGACCTTGTTCAAAAGTTTACATCCACTTGATTCTTAATACTGTGTTGTTACCCGAATTATCCACGGCTGTTTTTTTTGTTTTTTTTTGTTTAGTGATAGTTGTATAGAGTCCCTTATTTGTCATGAACAGTTAAACTGCCTGCTGTTCTTCAGAAAAATCCTTCAGGTCCCACAAATTTATTTATTTTTTTTTTCAGCATTTTTGTGTACTTGAACTCTTTCCAACAATGACTGTATTATTTTGAGATCCATCTTTTCACACTAAGGACAATTGAGGAACTCATTTACAACTATTACAGAAGGTTCAAATGCTCACTGATGCTTCAGAAGGAAAAACAATGCATTAAGAGCCGGGGGCTGAAAACTTTTTGAATTTGAAGATCAGGGTCAATTTAAAATTTAACTTACTTTGTCTTAAGGAAAACATGTACGTATCTTCTGTAGCTTCTGAAGGGCAGTATAAAATTATATATATATATATTTAGGCAAAATAAGAAAAATGTACACATCTTCATTCTGTTCAAAAGTTTTCACCCCCGGCTCTTAATGCATTGTTTTTCCTTCTGGAGCATTAGTGAGCTTTTAAACCTTCTGTAATAGCCGCATATCAGTCTTTCAGTTATCCTCAGTGTCAAAAGATGGATCTCAAAATCATACAGTCATTGTTGGAAAGAGTTCAATTACAAAAATGTTGAAAAACCAATAAATTTGTGTGACCTGAAGGATTTTTCTGAAGGACAGTCCAGGACAAACAAGGGACTCATGAACGACTATCACTAAACAAAAAAACACAGCTGTGGATCATTCAAGGACAACACAGCATTAAGAATCAAGTGTATGTAAACTTTTGAACTGTGTCATTTTTATAAATTCAACTATTTTTTTTTTTTCTTCTGGACTATATGTAAACATCTTTCATGTGAAATATCTTATTCAGGTCAGTACTAAATAAAAAATAACATTCATTTTGTATGTTCTCTCTTATTTTGGTAAAATAAAAAGGTGAGTAAATATGTGTGATATATTGTATGATAAATATGAATGTAAAAATATGCTCTATTTTGTTGTACAGACACAGACAGGACACTGTCCTCATTCTTCTGGCCTGCATCATTATAGAGACACGCTTGTCATAGCATGATCATTATGTGTCCAAGCATCTGCTTCCTTTGCCGGTAAGGGAAATACACACAGAGACAGAGATTTCCAAACGAGCGTAGAAGCCCACTGGGCCTGATAGCCCACTTTATCACTGGCTGTTGGCAACGTCACCACAGATTGTTTCCTGGAAAGAGAACAAGCACAGACAGTGAATACACAGGCCTCCATCTGTGAACAAGGTCACCGTCGATCTGGTAATAGTAGGATTAGACCAGTCTAGTTTATTTGATTTATTCTGATGCTGTCCTGCCGTATATACACATTCAACATACTGTAGACATTACAGTATGTGTTTACTGATATTGTGGGTTTATTTGTGGCATTGATCATATAAGTGACATACTGTACATGTCAATGTATATGTCAGTATATGTCAATGATGCTGAGCTGAAATGCGACCCTGGGCCACAAAACTAGTCATAAGTAGCACGGGCGTAAAAAATGGGTCAAAATTAGCGATTTTTCTTTTATGACCAAAAAGTAAAGATCATGTTCCATTAAGATAATTTGTAAATTTTCTTACTGAAAATATATAAAAACTTAATTTTTGATTAGTAATATGCATTGCTAAGAACTTCTTTTGGACAACTTTAAAGGTGATTTTCTCAATACCCTCAGATTTCAGATATTCAAATAGTTGTATCTCGGCTAAATATTGTCCTATCATAACAAACCACACATTTGGAAAGCTTATTTATTTAGCTTTCAGATGATGTATAAATCTCAATTTAAAAAAAAAAAAAAACCTGACCCTTATGACTGGTTTTGTGGTCCAGGGTCACAAATGAACTCCAAGTTCAACTCCAAAACCAGATCCAGCACTATTTGAGAGAATTTTTATTGGATTGTCATGAAATATTACTTCTTCATTGATGCCATAACATCTTTGCTTGAATTATTCAAACTACTATTTCCACTATACTAGTCAATAGCTTGGAATAATTAACAATTTTTTTTTTTTTTCTTGTTCAACAAGGCTGCATTTTATCTAATCAACTATACATTAAAGCATATCATATCATTTAAAAGTTTGAGGAAAGTAATATAATTAAAGAAAAAAAAAAGAAATTAATCTTTTATTCAGCAAGGAACCATTAAATTGATCGAAAGTGACAGTAATGACAGTTGACAGTTTATCAAAAACAAACAAAAACAAACAAACAAAGATTTCTTTCATTATTCCAAATTAAGTTTTATTATTATATAATAACTATTCCAAACTTTTTTTTACCAGTAATGTATATTGTTGAAATGTAGCCTCCTCTGAGAGGGGTCGTCTAACAATTTCATCTTGCTCCTTGGTCATGCTGACCTCATTTAAGGCACCAAAGGTACACATCTCAAGCTTTAGGTACTGTGGTTTTCTCAACCTGTAGTGCTCTGTGTCAAATTTTATTTGTGATGACAAACTTTTTTTTTTAGTTTTTAATTATAGGCTGTCGCAGGTCATGCCATGTAACAAGGTTAAAAGCAGACTGGCTTGCTGGATCGACCACCTTTAAAGTCTTAAGAATTTGGTGAGAAATTTCCTTTGGTTCCACTCAGGCAATGGAAAATCAGTCAGTCTTGTTGCAAGCGGTCCACCTACACAACACCGACCATGGTGAGAAAAGACCCACAATTAATCACGTTATCGTATTTATTTGGGAAAAAAGCAGGCAAAGTAATGACTGCGTGTTTAAATCGGTATGATTCCCCTGAACATGTGGTTTAATATCATCCAAGCATTTAAAAACTAATCAAGAAGCACTCAGGCCATCTCAGACCCAGTCAATTAATGTTAAGCAGCCGATGTGTTAACGGCTAATTGATTCCAGCCTTGGTTAGTAAGAGAGGCCAAAAGAGAACATAAGGCAATGAGCTCTGTGCTCACGCCATCCTTTTAGGAACCTCATAGTATTAAGTTGCCTTACTTCTGATATGCTGCGAAAGAGCCCTTATTCCAGCTTGTTCTGGCCAAGAGCGACCCATTTAAAGTGTTTTTTCTTCATCTGGCTGAGTTTGTTAGTCTTATTTAATAAATTGGCTTAATTTTTTTGTTAACTTTTAATAATTCAACTTTAAATTTTAGCACAGCTACCTTAGCTAGCTGCCTAATAGTATGTGGTACATGACCTCATCAACATGGTAGAGTTACCATTGAGATAGATATGATTATTTTATATTTTTAATCCAATTAATTGTGTTTTAGCTTAAACTATTTTTTTTTTTAAATGTAGTCTTTCATGTCCAACAAGGTTGCATTTATGTTTAGAAATGCTGTTAAAAGCAGTAATATTGTGATATATTATTACAATTTAAAATACCTGTTTTCCATTTGAATATATTTTAACATTTAATTTATTTCTGTGATCAAAGCTGAATTTTCAGCATCATTACTCCAGTCTTCAGTGCCACATGATCCTTCAGAAATCATTCTAATATGCTGATTTGCAGCTCAAGAAACATTCTTTATGATCAATGTTGAAAATAGTTGTTTTTTTTTTTTTTGTGGAAACTGATACAGTTTTTATTGTCAGGATTCTATAAAAAGTTTTAAAAAAAGAAAGAAAGAAAAAAAAAACAATTAATTGGAACTCTTTTGTAATTTGTACCTTTATAAATGAGACAAATTTATAAACTTTAAAGAGAAGTTCTGAGAAGGTTGGTTCAATTTCCCCTTTAAGCTTTCAACTAAAATGCAAGGTCATTGAACACTGGACACTGGAATAGACCAATAATAATAATAATAATAATAGCAATAGCAGATGGGTCATTTGAATGGAGTGTATGCGTGTGTGTCTGTTTCTCTGAGGAATTTCTCTCATTGTGGTAATATAAGGCTGTGACCTGCAGCTCACCGTTGCCCTTTTATGATGAAGAGCACTAGACTCTGTTCTTAGAGACAGACGTTAATTAGTTCTGGCCTGCCCTTCGCAAAAGACGAGACACATATGTGATGAGGAGGAAGGAAGGAAGCGTAAGTGTCATCTCCAGTTATGACCAATAGAAAGCAATAGGGTCGACTGCCAAAACAGGCCAAGGCCAATTTTATAAAGTTTTTATAGAGTTTCATTTTTTATGCAATTCTAAAAATATTTAGACGTGTCTATTTACAGTAAGTGAAAATAGCCCACGTTGTTGGCAGAGGCTATTTACACCAACTCCGCTCACCACTACAAGTCAACACTACAAAAGACAAATGTTAAACATCCGCTTCAGTGGCATAGATGATAAAGCACGTGCTGTAGTCTTTTTTTTTGCAATCGAGTTCGAATCCACCTTTTGACAAACTTTTTTGTCTCCCTTTTCAAATCTCATATTACATCAGAAAGGCGTTTATTTTCAATAAAAATTAAGGAAGTAATCAAAAAAGTTGAAAATAAAGTACCGGGTAGGTGTAGGGAGGGCTTTATTGTCCCAATAAGTTGGCATCCATTTAATAATTTGAATTAAAATTATAATTTGCACTCAACATACTGTTTTATAATGTATTACAATACTGAGGTGCAGATAATTGCCACTATTTGCAATAAGTAGTATAAATAGCAGAAAATCCTTTCCATTGATGTAGAAAAGCTTTCCATTGATGTATGGTTTGTTAGGATAGGACAATAGTTGGTTAAGATACAAGTATCTGAAAACTATTTGGGAAAATCTCCTTTAAAGTTGTCCAGATAAAGTTCTTACCAATGCATATAACTAATCAAAAATTAAGTTTTGATATATTTATAGTAGGACATTTACAAGATATCTTCATGGAACATGATCTTTACGTAATGGCCTAATGAGTTTGGGCATAAAATCAAAATTGATTTTGACCCATACAATCTATTGCTACAAATATACCTGTGCTACTTATGGCTGGTTTTGTGGTCCAGGGTCACATATCGCTAAAACATACTGCTATCTCTTTTATATAATACTATAATGCCTCTATCGCCATTTACACTTTACACTCTATTAGTGCAAATAGCCACTGCCTAAATATTTTATGCAAATAAATTCCTAATCACATTCTTTAAGCTTCAATTTTTCATTAAATACATTTATTTTAAAATTTTAATAAAAAGAAGTATTTTTTTTCTCAAAACCATAGGCACCAGCAGATACATATGAGTAAAAGATGATAAAATGTTAACATTTTTAGGTGAACTATTCCTTTATAAAAATGAATATTGCACTGATGTCTTCAGAGCTACAGGCTCTAGTGCGTGTTCCTTGTTTAGGGGAAGATCAGAGAGATTCCCCATGAGACTGATGAAGAACATCATGATAATTTAACCAATCAAAGTGACGTGAGTCAAGCCTCAAGCCTGGTTTTCATTAAGAAGTGATCAAGCTGCATCTATCCTAATCCAGCCAATAGATCGGGTCATACTGGGCCATGAAGGATGGGTAAATCTGTTTCTTCAGTTATATTTTCCAGTTCTTATACTTCTTTAGTGTATTAGATTATGTCATTTTATATTTGGAGTCATTAAGATTGATTTGTTTTATTATTATTTTTAAATAAACCAAGGATGCATTAAATTGATCAAAAGTAACAGTAAAACCGTTTGTTACAAAAGATTCATATTTCAAATAAATGCAAAAAATTTGTGAAAAAAGTATCACTGCTTCCACAAAAATATTAAGCAGCAGAAACATTTTCAACAATAATAGTAATTTAAAAAATGTGTCTTAGAATGATTTCTGAAGGATCATGTGACACTGAAGACTGGAGTAATGATGTTGAAAATGTATTTTTGTGTGTCAGGAATAAATTACATTTTAAATTACATTCACATAGAAATACGTTATTTAATATTGTAATAATATTTCACATTATTAGTATTTTTATAGTATTTTTTTAATCAAATAAATACAGCCAGGGTGTGTGTGTATTAGCAATTACACAAAACTGAGGAGTTACGTTATTAAATATTAAAACGATTCATTAACAGTCAAGCATAGGTCATAGGTCATAGGTTAAATTAAAATCTACACCTTGAATGAAGTGCAAGTGACTTTGCATTAAAAGCATTTGCCATATTCATAAATGTAAATGAAAGACATTGATGAAAATGGTGATTAAAAAAGTCAATCTATCATTCAAGCTAAAGTGTCTAACAGGTTTTTATTTTTTATGAGAGGCAAAGCGAGGACACACGCCGCATCCCTTGCAACTTTTCATTAGTTTAACTTAAGATGACTGACTTGATAAGAAATTCAAATGAAGTCATTAAAAGTCTCCTCTAAGTTCAGACCAACAAAGGTCTCATTTGTTTCTCATCCTCTCTCAACAAGTCTGCCTCTCTCTCTCCTTTGTAACCAGACTCAGTTCTGAATACCAGCCGTTTGTTGTTGCTGGCATCTCATACCTATTAATCACGGCTGCTTATCTTGTCATGCCCGTGCAAAATAGTTGTTTCACGTCTCTGAATTATCTCCTGCAACAGTACTGACAGTATCCCTGGCAGGATTCAAGACGGGGCTACGGAGGCTATTATATGCAGATATCTAGATACAGAGAGCTGTACATTTATGGGAATTCATTAAAAGGAGATGCCGCAGGGGGAAAAGTAGATTGTAAAATCCAGGCTGTTGAACTGGAGCTCGCTGTAACCTTGTTTATGCTGTCATTTCTCTTCCAGACACATTCTAAGAACAGAACAAATCCTTGTGACAAGAATGGCACTGCCCTGGATCTGGTTCTGGAAAAGCTGGAGAAATTCTGCTCATGATGTGATTCCAGGATTTTTCTCTCAGAGCTAGTTAAAGTTGGGTAAGTGGGCACAGTTTCTCTCTGCACATCTGCCCTACTGGCTTCAGAAATATTATTTTATTTATGTATTTTTATTTTGCTGTTTGGAGAGACTCTGTTGGCAACAGTATAACTATTTTTAGCACATGTCCCAGTATCAGTACAAACTTACAAAGAGCAGAACACTGGACTTTTCAATACGTTTCATGTGTGGAGAGTTCTTACAAACCAGTCTAAGTTCAAGGAGCACACCTTAACGTCTCTAATATTCTGGCTTTTAGAAACCTGTCCCTTCTTTAATAGAACAGCTTAACCAAAAATAGAAATTAGTTGAAAATGCCCTCACCCGCACCCTCAGGCCACCCAAGATGTACGCTACAGTCAAAAGTTTTTGGACAGTAAGTTTTTTTGTTTTTTAAAGAAACTTCCGCTCACCAAGCCTGCATTTATTTGATCCAAAGTACAGCAAAAACACTGCAATTTTGAAATATTTTTACTATTTAAAATGGCTGTTTTCTATTTGAATATATTTTAACATTTTATTTATTCATAAGATTTCAAAGCTGAACTTTTAGCATCATTACTTCAGTCACATGATCCTTGAGAAATCATTCTAATATTCTAATCTGCTGCTCAAAAAACATTTATTATTATTATTCTTATTTTGAAAACAGCTGAGTAGAATTTTTCCGGGTTTCTTTGATGAATAGAAAGTTTAGAAGTAATGCATTTATCTGAAATAGAAATCTTTTATAACATTATTAATGTCTTTATCATCGCTTTTGATAAATTCAAAGCATCCTTGATAAATAAAAATATTAATTTCTATAATTTCTTCTATATTTCTATATATTTGTTCTATATTTCATTGAAGAATCCTTTCAAGAAAAAAAGTGTACAACTGTTTTAAATATTATTATTATTAATAGCATTAATAATAATACTAATAATAATAATAAATATTTTGTGAACAGCAAATCAGCATATTAGAATGATTTCTGAAGGATCATGTGACACTGAAGACTGGAGTAATGATGCTGAAAATTCAGCTTTGAAAGCACAGGAATAAATTACATTTTAAAATATATTCAAACAGAAAGCTAGTTATTTAAAATAGTAAAAATATTTCTCAATATTACTGCTTTTGCTGTATAATGTAGGCTTGTTGAGCAGAAGAGACGTGTTTAAAAACATTAAAAAATCTTTCTGTCCAAAAACTTTTGACTGGTAGTGTAGAGGAGTTTGTTTTTTCGTCTGAAAAGATTTGGAGAAATTTAGCATTACATCACTTGCACACCAATGAATCCTCTGCAGTGAATGGATGCCGTCAGAATGAGTCCAAACAACTGATAAAAATAATCCACAAGTAATCAACAAGACTCCAGTCCATCAGTTAATGTCTTGTCAAGTAAAAAGCTGCATGTTTGTAAACGAATTCATCATTAAGACTTTTTTAACTTCAAACTGTTGCTTCTGACTAAAATACAAATCCGATAATATTGTTTTCTCCAGTGAAAAAGTCATCTTGTCTGAATCAGGAGAGAAATATGCACAGACGAAACACTGTTTACATGTGAACTGTCCAAAACAGTTCTAAATCAATATTTTGGTGGATTTTGATGTGAGAGACAACAGGGGATAGACTTGTTGATGGAGTGGTGTGGGTTACTTGTTTTTATCAGCTCATTCTGACGGCACCCATTCACTGCAGGGGATCCATTGGTGAGCAAGTGATGAAATGCTACGTTTCTCCAAATCTGTTCCCATGAAGAAACAAACTGCATCTGCATCTTAAATGGCCTGAGGGTGAGTGCATTTTCAGCCAATTATATTTTTTTGGGAAACTATTCCTTTAATTTAAAAAAGTGGCACTTTTATGTCTCAGGTGTTGATTTATAATAAATCTATATAAACAGACAAAAATTTGAGAAATAAATAGAGAAATAAATAAGTGGTATATATAAACATAATTACATATCGTAAAGCTGGTTGAGAGAGAAAACTTGCTTATGGGTAGGTTAATTGCACTGCAGGATTCTCTGGGTTTGATGTGCAATCTTTGCATTATTCTTGCAACATACTGTAGCAAACATTCACAGCCTAGCCAGCATTCACAATCACATGACGTTCACATCACATTTAATGTGATGCGTTTCTGACTGCAACAGAATTTTCAGAGAAAAATAATGACTTGATTTTATCCATGGGGTTTTGATTGGATTGTGAAAGCAGGGCTGTGATATTATTGGTCCACTCCATCAGTGGCTGTCACACTCTCTGTCCTCCCCATTGGACCGGCACTATCTGGAGGATTGCACAGAGCTGGAAAACAATAAATGAGTGTCTATCATCTTGAGATGATAAGCATCTGGTGCTAGAGGTAATAATGAGATGATCTGGGGCCTTCATGCACTTGGCAGAATCTCACCCTAAAAGTATGTGAACGCACAGACGGCAGATTTTGATTCTGCACAAAGGGTTTATATGCTAAATCCAATATCCAACATTAGACTGTGCGAATATGAACCAGACTCCTTCCCAAAGTGACCATTTTTTATTATGCATGACCTCATCTGCACTTCTTTGTTGCCAAAACAGTGTTTTTTGTTTGTTTTTATTTTTACACAACAACCAGCCCTGTCTCTGACTCATTTCAGTTGCTCTGCCAAGTGTAGCAAATTGTGAATTAATGTATGCATTGTTGTGTTTTCACAAATATTTAGCATCTTAGTTTCAATGAATTATCTTTTTAGACAGAATATTGTGTGAACTACATCAAGCTCTTTTATTTCCGTGGGTCTGTATTTCGCACTGATCTTAAAAAACGTGAGCTGATCACACCGGCGTGATCGTCGACCCCAGGGAGTTAAGGCCTAAAAACATCTTAAATTGGAGTAGAAAGTCAAAAATTCAATGTTTTAAAATTCAAAAAAGTCGTGGCATTAAGTATTGCATGCAAAAAAAAATAAAAAATATTTCACAGAAGATGTTTTCAAAATATAAATATCTAAACTTCCTTACATTTTATGAGAAATTGAACAAAATTAAGTGAGTTTATGCTTAAAACAATAACAATGAGGTATGAAAATTTGGAAAACAAGGAAAAAATACTGATTTTTTTTTTTTTTTTTTTTTGCGTTGTCATCAGAAGGTACAGTAAAATTTATTTCCATATTCTAGTTGTTTTCTATTTATTTATTTATTTACATTACCAGTCAAAAGTTCATGAACAGTAAGATTTGTAATGTTTTGTAATGTAATGTAAAATCTTTTCTGCTCACCAAGCCTGCATTCATTTGATCCAAAGTACAGCAAAAACTGTAAAATTTTGAAATATTTTTTACCATTTAAAATAACTGTTTTCTATTCAAATATATTTTAAAATGTAATTTATTCCTTTGATTTCAAAGCTGAATTTTTAGCATTATTACTCCAGTCACATGATCCTTCAGAAATCATTCTAAAATTCAAATTTTTTGCTCAAAAAACATGTATTATTACTATTATTATGCAGAAAACAGAGTAGAATTTTTTTCAGGTTTCTTTGATGAATAGAAAGCTCAGATGAACAGCATTAAATGCTGATCTTTGGATCTTTCTATCCATCAAAGACTCCTGAGAAACTGTTTTGAATATTGACAATAATAATAATAATAATAATAATAATAATAATAATAATAATAAAATGTTTCATGAACAGCAAATCAGCATATTAGAATTATTTCTGGATCATGTGACACTAAAGACGGGAGTAATGACGCTGAAAATTTAGCTTTGATCACAGGAATAAATTACACTTTAAAATATATTCAAATGGAAACAGTTATTTTAAATAGTAAAAATATTTTTAAATTTTACTGTTTATGCTGTACTTTAGATCAAATAATTTTTTTTGTAAAATGCATTAAAAATCAAGCTGTTGCTAATACAACTACATTTACATTTAGAGAACAAGTTGACATATTGTGTTCCCATTACTTTCATGATGGAACAAAATTTTGTTTACTTGGGCATAAAAAGTAATAAAAATAAAAATGTCTTATATTGACCTTTATAAATCTCTAAAACTCTCAATTTCTGAAGAATGAACACCAGCTTGAATCCTCCTTTCTACATCTTGGCCAACAGAGGACAGGGAATTCTGATACCAAACCTGGAAACTGAGATATTCTAATGAGTTTTGGCTGCGGATGTTTTTACTCGTCAGATTTTGTGTGCTCAACAGTTAATTAGCTTTGCGTTTAATGAAGTTTTAATTAGTTTTTCGAAGCCACAAAATTATTCAGCCACAGATATCTGCTGATTTATAAAGACAGTTACAAATGAGTTAACGTGTACTATAAATATGAGATTACTGCACCCCTGCTGTGGTCAGAGAGGCAACTAATATTTCCCTCCGCTTAATCACTGGCCTCACTTCACTTAAGGGAAGTGTACTACAGTTCTGAAGCGTCCTTAAATCATGTACGTTTGATGAAAGCTGATGTGTGTAATTTTTCCAGTGATAAAATATTTTCTATAATTCAAGTTTAATATGCAGAGACAACTATAATTAAGCCATTTGTAGGTTGATTTCCCAGAAAAGTGTAACACTGTGAGGCACTATCAAAGCCTTGTTTGAGCAACACACACTCAACCAATGATTAGTTTGGGGGCGGGGCTATTTTTTATTGTCACCAATGGCAGAAAGGGGAGTGTTTGGGAAACTTTTTTTTTTTTTTTTCTTTTCACTTTCTGTCTCTTTGCTTGCTAGCTTTATGGAATTAAATCTAGCAAGTGTTATTCAACAACAGTGTGACCTCAGTATGTAAGAGTCGCCTGACCTCTCTTGATAGGCCTGTTTTGGGAAGCAGTTTTACACATGGCGTAATAATATTTCCTTAGAGATTCCAATTGGTCCTTATCTCATGTCCGGGCAGTACATCCCCGCACCATGCGCTGGCAGAGTCACCGTGTTGCCCTCTCCTCACTGGCTCGTCAGACTACAATAGCTCGTTAGTGAAATAGCCCTTATCTTCCTCCCGGAGGGACTTCAGGATGCGTTTAGTGTATCATGTCTGACTTTAATTATGAGCAAAGGCCTCTCTCTTCACATTTAAAACTGTTAATTACAGTGTAACAGTCACAAAGGCACCCGCCTCTTAGTAATCTTTTCTTTTTATAAGTCCCTTCTGCAGACAGCTTATTCCTTAATGATCACTTTTCAAAACCCAGATTGGAGTTTGTTGACTGCACAGAGAGAATAACATCAAACGCTTGATATTGAAGTGCATAATTAAACAGTCCTTTGGCCCTGGAGTGGAGCCCAAGATACAGTCCTGGGTTTCTCGAAGCACTAGAGAAATACCAGTAATTTTATCCTCTTTCCTGATGCAGTCATGCTAGATGTTATTTTGGAAGCCTGAGAAAGGACACGTTCTGAATAGCGTGGACAGAAATGGACAGTTAATACACATTCAGGCTGTGCTTCTCCGTCTGCTGACAGTGTTGTGCACCATTCAAGTTGAACTGAGAATGCGTTTTAAATTCCAATTGAATTGGCTGAATTTGAATTTAATTCAAATTGAGTTAGCAAACAGGGTGAAGGGTTATTTTACCAAAATAATAAGGATCATACAAAATGCATGCTTTTTTTATTTTTTTTATTTAGTACTGATCTGAATAAGATATTTCACATAAAATACAAGCGTACATACATACATATAGTTCACAAGAGAAAATAATAGTTGAATGTATAAAAAATGACCCTGTTCAAAAGTTTACATACTCTTGATTCTTAATACTGTGTTGTTACCTTAATGAGCCAAAGTTGTTGTTTTTTTGTTCGTTTGTTTTTGTTTAGTGACTACTGATTGTTCAAGATTCCCTTTTTTGTCCTAAACAGTTAAACTGCCTGCCGTTCTTCAGAAAAATCCTTCAGGTCGCACAAATTCTTTGTTTTTGTGACATTTTTGTGTATTTGAACCCTTTCCAACAATGACTGTATGATTTTGAGATCCATCTTTTCACACTGAGGACAAGTGAGGGACTTATATGCAACTTTTGCAGAAGGTTCAAATGCTCACTGATTCTTCAGAAGAAAGAACAATGCATTAAGAGCCAGGGGTGAAAACGTTTGGAATTTGAAGATCAGGGTAAATGTAACTTATTTTGTCTTCTGGGAAACATGTAAGAACCTTTTGTAGCTTCTGAAGGGCAGTACTAATTGAAAGAAATATGATATTTTGGCAAAATAAGAAGAATTTTCACATCCTCATTTCATTCAAAAGTTTACATCCCTGGCTCTTAATGCATGTTTTTTCCTTCTGGAGGATCAGTGAGCGTTCGAACCTTCCGTAATAGTTACATATGAGTCCCTCAGTTGTCCGCAGTGTGAAAAGATGGATCTCAAAATCACACAGTCATTGTTGGAAAGGGTTTAAATACACAAACTGCAGAAAAAAAAAAAAAGAATTTGTGGGACCTGAAGGATTTTTCTGAAAAACAGTGGGAAGTTTTGACATAAGATACACATAATAAACACAAAAATACCTATATAGCTCACACAAATAGTATATATGCATGTGTGTGTGTGTGTGTGTGTGTGTGTGTGTGTTTTAATTTTCAATTATTAATTATTATACATTTTAGCAATATAATGGATTTTTGCATCTAATTTTGGGATTACTTGGGATTCTTGACTGGAAATACCCATGCCCAAAACCCAACTACAATGACCAGCTCAACCACTTTGGGTGGTCAACTAAGACCAGCAAACCAGCTTAAACTGGTTTAAGACATTTCATTTTTTTTTTTTTTTGTAAGAAAATTCTTCCTTATGATTTGCCTCAAAAGTGAGTCTTAGAAAGTCATGCTTTGACTGATTCTTTATGTTGGCCTGAAAACGCTGCCTATGTAAGCAGCTTACTTGGCAGTTCCTTGAACTCACCTGCCACAAATGTGTAACAAATACATTAAGTCCTGTTAATAAATGTTATGCTTGAGATGGAGTGGTATTGAAGCATTCCTGAAGTGAGAGAAAAAACAGTAATGTTCACACTTTCAAAAAAAAAAAAAAAAAAAAACTCCTCACTACAGGCTGAATCAAACATTCTTCCTGTGACACTCTAGGAATTTTGCCCTGCAGGTTGAGGAAAGTGCACAAAGAGGTAATGACATCATCAGAACCAGGTAAACACATTCCTCAGCGCTCTTATTAAGGTTCTAGTTGAAGGCCAAAAGCAGCTGTGGAGCAGTAACACGTGGGTTTCTCTGAGCTTGACTCCTGACACAAGTCCCCCCTTAAGCAAAACCTGACAGGAACTGCCAAAATAACCAGAGCAAACTAATTACTTGGGATCCTCGTATTCCCATGCATTTACCCAGGTTAAATATGCAATCGCTCACTGACTGCAGAAGATGAAGCTAAAAGGGGCTGTGGGGATGTAAATGCTATCTGGCTGAAGTGTGGTTATTTTGGACCTAATTATTTTCTTGGTGAAGTGCAGAGGTGGAATTTAGCAGAGTGCATAGTGGTTCAATCATCTGGTTCAGTGCATTAATTACTGTTGACTCACACAGGACATCCAGTTCAATATGTTCTTATAAAACAGGTCATATGCACTTGTACA
The DNA here is from genome assembly GCA_036247105.1 of Cirrhinus mrigala. Taxonomy (NCBI): domain Eukaryota; kingdom Metazoa; phylum Chordata; class Actinopteri; order Cypriniformes; family Cyprinidae; genus Cirrhinus; species Cirrhinus mrigala. The sequence goes on along the minus strand of CM070019.1, from coordinate 31,402,121 downwards.
AATTATTATTTGAAGTATGAATAGATTAATACCTAATTGTATGCAATTGCCTCTGGGTATAAAACACATTTTCTTCACTTTGGAAGCACGTGATGACAACGAAGGGTTAAGCACACAAAAATGTAAATTTCCTGATTATTTACTCACCCCAGGCCATCCAAGATGTAAATGACTTTTTTCAGCTGAAAACTATATAATTTTTTTTTTTTCTGGAAATAACTGGTCAGTTTACTAGAGAAGACCCTGCGGTTGTGAGGATTACTTTAAAGCTGCCTAAATATCGATTTTAGACCAACAAAAATTATTGTTAACCCCCATTCAATTCCTTAAATGCCATCCTTCAAAACTTTAATTTTTCCTCAGCTGAAGAAAGAAAATCAAATGCATTTTGAATGGCCTGTGGGTGAGTAAATTTCATTTTTGGGTGAACTATCCCTTTAATAATGAAGGAAGGCTTATTTTCTTTTTCACTCATCATAAATAAGATTTGCATTTGTTAGAGAGTAAACTTCATTTTTTAAACATTTACATCATATCATTTACAACACCAGTCACACAAATTATTTGTATGTTATGAGAAATTGTCTAAATGTGTTTGTTGCCTAGAAGCAAGATTGTATGACAGCAGAATGTATACATCTCTCCTGTGCAGCCACTATAGAGAATATTGCAGTGTTGAATGTTTATATTTTGATTTTATTTATATTTTTATTCATGTAGTATTGCAGTGCCTTGCTTTTTTTCATTTCAATGATATTTAGGTAAAATAAATAAATAAATAAATCAAAATAAGCTAGGGATCTAGTAGCCAATTTTTATGGAATTTTTGTGTTGTATATCTTCCAAATATTTTACTATATATTATAAAACATTATTTTTTCATAATGTAAGCAACAGATGGCTTTATTCTTCTGGTAGTTAATTCTGGAGATGATTAAAATTGTTGGCATTAATGTTCTTTAATGGTCGGAAATAAGTAGTGAGAGAATGTTCTAGTTTAAGGTTAAGGTGGGACTTTAGGTAAAAGAACTGCAATTAATAGCACCGTTTTTCTTTGTAATAAGAATGTTCTGTCTATCTTTGCACTAATGTTTTGTACAGTAAGTAGGACAGACTGAAGAGAACAGACTGCCCAGACTGTGATCAGGTGTTGGTGAGCCCAATGGTATGATAACAAAAGTTCACTTATATCCCAGACACCTGAAAAACGCTTGTAGTAAAACATATATTTTTTACTGGCACACAGTGTAGGTTGCGAAAGCACTAAGGTGGCTTTCTGATGCTCCGGTAAAACCCAGGGAACTCATTTGTAATGACAACATGCTTGTGCAGACATCTGTAAGATAAATGACTCAGGAAATAAATAAAAAAAGAGAACTGCCATGCTTTGTTTGTCGTGACTGGACTACAAATGTACCCTATACAACATTAGTCACCTACTACCTGTGTTCTGCACACTTGTACTTTCCCTAAGTGTAATGCTTTTTGATGTTTAATTTTTAAACAAATTTTTTAGCAATCTTATAGAACTAGTGGAATATCAATATTATTTGACTATGTAAGTATTAAAATGATCATTTATAAATGCTATTTTTAGCTGATACATATTACTGACTGTTGCATATATACAGTCCCTTGGAAACATTTGTTAAAACTTTTTGTCATTCTGCTCTAAACTATCATCTTATATTTACAGACACAGATATTTCAGTATTTTAGATATGTAAACCATATTTGAAAGGTTTCAGGAAGCAATTTCACCTTTTAGGTCTCTATTGAATGAGTTCACATATTAGACATTGTTTGTGTTACAGAAAGAAATGATGCTGCAAATCATGCAGCTTGTTGAGGAGAGATGTATTATTACTTTTCTAAGCAATCAAAATCACTTTTTTTTTTTTTTTACCCAGTGGATGATATAACAGTAAAAAAGCATTCTCAGGACTCAGGAGCCATTCACACTGAACATGTTTTTGCATTTCACAGACTTTTCATTATTTTTCTGTGTAAGCATATGCTAGATGGATGTCTTTGACCATTGCGGTTGCATCTTGGGTTTTTTTCTGAAGGCGCTCTAAATATGTGTGATATGCATTTTGACAGTTTTTGTGTAAATATTTTTAAAGCTTTTCCTTTCCACTGCACTGCTTTTCCGTTTTTTTTTTTTAATGTAAATGTGACTGACTGTTGCTCCCTTAGCTTTTGCAGTTTCTCACGGTTTTAATGAAAAAAAAAAATCTATCAGAGCTTTTTTAGTTTCAGTTTGTTTTTTAGTTTTTCTTTGCAAACATGCACTAGATGAACATCTTTAACCGTTGTGTCTGCATTTTTTTAACTCAAGTTTAAACTTTTTTTTATTCCATTGCTGTGTCTTGAATTTTAAAATGCAAAACGTTTTTTCATGCCACTGCAATGCTTTTCCATTTTTTGTAATCATGCACTAAATGGACTTTGACATTTGCATTTGCATCTTTTGTAGTGTCTCATGGTGATCTAAAGATGCGTACTCAAGTTAAAATAAGTTCAACTTCTAAAAAATGCATCTCTAGCCTTTTTTTTTCATTCCACTGCCCTGCCTCATGCTTTAAATGCAAAAACATGTTCAAAGTTTTTGCATTCCTATACATTTAGCTTTTCCGATGTTTTGTAATCATGCACTAGATGGACATCTTTGATCATTGCACCCACATCTTGCGTATTTGAGCATCTTACAGCATTCTAAAAATGTGATACTTAAGTTAAAATAACTTCAACTTTTAAAAAACACGCCTCCAGACATTGCATTTTTTTTTTCCATTTTACTGCCGTGTCTCATATTTTAAATGCAAAAATGTGTGTGAACATGTTTTCTCATGCCAGTGCATCAACTTCATCAATGCCAATTCAAATTTTCCCATTGTTTTCTATATGAACATGCATTGGAACATTACGTTTTTGTTTTTTACAGTGTCTCACAATGTAAAAATAGGATGCTCAAGTTAAAATAAGTTCAACTTTTAAAAAACACATCTCTAGAAATTCCTTTTTTTTCCCAAAATATTGCCCTGTTTCTCTTTTTTAAATGCAAAAAATACACAACTGCAATGTTTTTCCATTAAAAAAAAAAAAAGTAAATATGCTAGACAAACCATTGCTGTGTCGTCTTTTGCAGCCTCTTATGGTTTTAAATGTAAAAACATATTCTGTGTAAATGACCACTTTTGACTTACATTTTCAGAGACTCAAGTCACATCTAAAGACTTTAATATTATAGAGATGTGATGGTAGGCTCAAAGCAACTTCTAGAAACTGCATAGCAATGCTCTGGTATCAACCATTATCATGGCAGAAACTTTTGCATAGATGAGGACCACAGCTCTGCTAGTGCATGACATTCATGCAGTTATGTTATCTAGGTTAACGGGCCTGTGATTTTAACATTCAGCTGTGTTTTCTATGAAGTTCATTACAATTTGCTGTATGAAAATCCGCTATGGTACAAGAACATGTCCATCACAGAGTATCTCTAGCGCTCTGCAACAAGCCACCACTCAAAGTGAGTGGTCCCACAGGAATCAGATACCGTCAGCTCGAATCCGTGCTACACCAGGACGCCAATTACCTCTAGTGCACACAGCTGTACAAAGACACATATCGATCACACAGTTAAGATGTCAGATGTAGCCAGAGCTTCCCCCGGGGCTTCCGTTAATGACTGCGTTTTTTTCTCAGACTGTTTATTCATTGGTTAGCGTCCCGGCATGAGGACATTGTGCATGTTCTTTGGTAAGTGGCGTAGGTTAGCAACACAATCAATAAGACGGCGGATTTGATCCTAAGAGCCTCTTCTGTTTCTCTTGAGAAAATCAAATTGGATTCAGAGAGTCGGGATATTGAGATCTGATCAAATCTCTCGGCATGCTGCTCCTCTCATTGATCGGATTCTCGAGCCGCTCGGACCGGATGTCATCCCATTAGGAGGAGGAAAAACACAGATTCTTTGGTGGCGGAAACTGAAAAATATGAGCGCAAGACCTTTAGCGTGATAAAGGCGACGCGTGTCTTTCTGGTTGTCATTCTTCGAGTGCATTCTTTTAGTTCTGCTGTTCTCATCTCCAGGAGACAAAACAATGGGCTGTGTTTAATTAAGCCCTGTGCTACGATGTCAATGCTATCGCTGAGATCCAAGAGAGCGAATTGCACAACGGCGACGTTTATCCTGATGTCCCCCGTGGAAACAAAACGGGGCGTAGTGCTAGATAGAAACTATGTATGCTGAGATGCAAAAGGTTTAATTAAACTTCTCAGTGATGTGCCCTCTGATGTATACTTACAGACTTCACACTGAACGTTCGTCCCACTGTGCTGTGTGCTGTGTCTTTAGGGTCATTGTCTTGTTGGAAGGTAAACCTTCGGCCCAGTCTGAGGTCCTGAGCACTCTGGAGAAGGTTTTAGTCCAGGATATCCCTGTACTTGGTTGCATTCATCTTTCCCTCGATTGCAACCAGTCGTCCTGTCCCTGCAGCTGAAAAACACCCCCACAGCATGATGCAGCATGAAAAATTAAACTAAAACTGCCAGTAGGTGGCGGTTTTAATTACTGAATCATATCATTCATTTGATTCCTTCGAACGACTGATTCATTCAGGAATAAAGCAAGTGACTGTCTTTATGAATGGGTAATTGATTCATTGACTCACTAGATCGGTTTAAAAACGCATGTTCATTCATAAAGGAAACACAGCTGTGTTTGAATAGAGATGCGCAGTAGCTCAGTTGTGACTTTGTTTCGACGAAATAGAGCAAAATCAGGCAATAGTGTTATAGTCAGACAATGTTAGTCACTTAATATTAACTTCCTGTTTATTTAAATGTTGTATTAAATCAGTATCTCTTTTACCAACTCCCTTAAAAATCATTAAAAGCTGTCACTCATCTTAGCTCATCGTGATCTCACAAAGTTCCATTATAATCAACAAAGCTCTCTACACTGCACAGTGAATCTCTTATTTACACTCTCTCTACACTTTGTTTATGAAAGGATTTGTCAGATATGTCTGATACATTACTCAACGTTGAAAACTAGGATGTATTCAAAGCGCCGCCTTTACTGTTTACAATGCGTGAAATGGTGCGCTGTGACTGGCTGAGCGGATGTATCGTATTTTGCAGAGAAGGGAGACTGGCGTTTGTCGCGCTTTGAAAAGACAGGGAGAAAACATGACAGAATAACACGGCGGATATCACATTTTGTGCAAAATTAAAATCTGCCTTCAATACCGACCAGATACAATACTGATCTTGGCAGGAACTCCAAAAAAGGCGTTTTGGAACCAAACTCTTCATTTGTGCATTACATTCCAAGTTCCAAAGTAATTTGTGTATGGAACGACATGAAAGTGAGTAAATATTATTGTTCTTTAATAGTAATTGTAGAGGCCGCTAATATTACTGACACATTTTGTCCTTCAGTGCATTGATGCAGTTTCCTGCTTGTATGTTTTCTCATCTTCTCTCTCTCTCACACAAACTCTTTATCTTCCTCCCTGCCTCTTTCTTTTCCTCCATGCACGACTCATCTACTCTCTTTTAACTTCTTCACTTTGCATCTGAGGTTAGTAGGGGTCTGTAATAAGGGTTGTTCTCGGGGGACGCCTGCATTCCAGCCTCTAATGAGAGAACTGGAGTCGGGCTTCATTAGGGCTCGCTGTCACGCCTCTGCCCGCGGTCCGCCCACTCTCTCAGCCTGCGCTGCCTGTCCGAGACTTCACAATCAACCCGTGCCAGTCTATGCGTCCCTCGGGTCGTCAACACAGATGCGAACGCTCTACGTTAATGTTTATATGCTGCGCCTCAGGCGATTGCGTGGCTATGATTTGTAGGTTAAGAAAGAGCAAAATGCCTTTCAGAGGTAAGTGAGGTGGTAAAGTGGCAGTGTATCATAGCGGTTTTGTTTACACCATATGTTTAGGATCTCATGAGTGACTGAACTTCTAAATAAAATGCATCAGTTTATGGGCTGTTTTTTTCGGGAGGGGAGTCTCTGTGGAGATATGAGGGCTGTAATATTTTAGAGCAATGTGTGATTTTAGATTAAAATTATCCTCATTAAAATCTTCCCCCTGGTTAGAAAACCAAAGGAACGAAATTTAGTGTCAAAATTTGTAGTAATATGTCACTTTGCACTAGCACGCGTCTACCTAACGCAGCCCGCGGCGGGAAATGTTTATTGCTTTCTTCAATTGAAGTTCGTCTGTGATCTTAGTCGACGCTCGGAAAACTCTGCCATTGGGCTCCTCGCTTGTGATTACATAATTCTTTACTGGCGGGAACTTTCCGTGCGAACAGACTAGAAATCTATAATTCTAAACACTGAGTTTGTATCTCTCCATTTGTTTGAAAGAGTAGAGACGGTTTAGAAGGTCATGTTTCAAGTGATACTGAAGGCAGAGGGAATGAACTGAATACATTAAAATTATGGTTGAACGATATATGTTTTCAAATGGTTATTTCTTCAACTGCATGCAGCTCGGGAGATTTAAAGGGATAGTTGACCCAAAAATGAAAATTCTGTCATTAATTACTCACCCTCATGTCTTTCCAAACCCGTAAGACCTTCATTCATCTTCAGAACACAAATTAAGATATTTTTGATGAAATCAGAGAGCTTTGAACATGCATTGAAGGCTGACATGAAAGAGAAGGAATTGTTGAATAAAGTCGTTATTTTTGTTTTCTCTGTCCACAAAAAGTATTCTCGTAGTTTCATAGCATTATGGTTGAACCACTGATGTCACATGGACTATTTTAACAATGTCCTTACTATCTCTCTGGGCCTTGAACATAGTAGTTGCATTGCTGTCTATCCAGGGTCAGAAAGCTCTCGGATTTCATCAAAAATATCTTAATTTGTGTTCGGAAGATGAACAAAGGTCTTACGGGTTTGGAACGACATGATGGTGATTAATTAATGACCGAATTTTCATTTTTGGATGAATTATCCCTTTGAAAAAGATATTTTGAAGAATATCAGAGTTTAAAATAACATTGGACCCCATTGACTTTCATTGTAGTTTAGTTAGTTATACTTTATTGTTCAGCCTTGGCTGAAAATTGGTCTTTGGTCTCACTCACATGCAACAATGACAATACAATTCCACATATCCCTACAATTCACACAACACATTAAATAAATTCTTAATATATTCACCCCTACTAAACCCAGTCCTACCCTTTATTTAAAAGACCTACTGCATATGGCAAAAAGGTTTGTTTATGTATTGCTTTGGTTGCTTTCGGTGTCCTATAACGGCGCCCAAATCTTAACAATTCAAAAGCATAGTTCAGAGGGTGTGTTGAATCTCCACTTATAGCCAGAGCTTTCCTCCTAACTGCTATATCATACAACTGATTAATTGATCTTTGCTTAGATCCTATTTAATTTGACTTATTTGCAGATGTTATTCGCCCAAACCAAGCTGTAATATTATACCATAAAACACTTTCAATCAAACTCAGTGTAAACTCTTTGTAAAACACCTTGGCTAACAGAAAATTCTCTCAGTTTACTTAGCAAATATTACCTCTGATTTGCTTTCTTACAGATAGAATCCACATTACCAGAAAAATTCAATTCACAATCAGTCATAATATCCAAGTACTTCACAATATAACCAAGTACTTCAAATATTCACAATTTCCACTGGTTGATCACATAATGTCATTTCCGTTAAAAGTTCTGGGTGGTTTAAAATCAACTCTTTTGTCTTCCCAACATTTATCAGTCGAGAACTTGCTTTGCACCATTTTTCTAATTTCAAAACATGTTCTTCATACTCATCAACACAACAGACCAAAAAAAAAAAGCACTTTTTTCAAAATATCTTGTGTTCCACAGAAGAAAGTAAGTCATACAGGTTTGGAATGATGCGAGGGTGAGTAAATGATGACAAAATATGACTTTTTGTGTAAACTATCCCTTTAATCGAGTCTCAGTTTTCCATGTGAGCATCACTTTTGACATTTAGATTTAAAAACATTTTCTTTCAGGAGAAATTAATTTTTTTTCTAAAAAAAACAAAACAAACAAAAACAAAATAGTCATAAGCGAGTCATAAATAAAAGTTTTAAAGTAATTTGTACTTTTATTTATTGAGGATGCCTTCAATTGATCAAAAGTGACAGTACAGACATTTATAATATCATACAATATTTCTCTTTCAAATAAATGCTGACCTTCTGAACTTTCTGTTTCTAACTATTTTCAATATTGACAATTAGAAATGTTTCTTAAGCAGCAAATCAGAATTTCAGAATGATATCATGTGACACTAAAGACTGGAGTAACGATGCTAAAAATTCTGCTTTGCATCACAGGAATAAATTACATTTTAAAATATATTTAAATAGAAATCACAATATTACTGTTCCTACTGTATTTTTGACCAAATAATTGCAGTTTTCAGTGAGAACATTAAAAAAAGTGCCAATTCTTAACTTTTGAATGGTAGTGTAACAGTGCCGATCATTCGATTTCTGAGTACATATTGTGAAGACGTGAAATTACTGCTTCTATTTCTCAGGCGAAACATCTGAGAAGCAGTAAACTTCAGTGGTCTAATATTGTGGGCTATCAACTGAGATTTTAAAGATTTTTACTTTGATTTTTTCTTTCCTACAGTATGTGTTACTAAAGCGCTGGATCACAAATAATTAAAGATGTGTAGAGGGAAAACACCAAAGATGAGGTGAAACGAAAACAAAATATGACAGAAGCGAGGGTGTTGAATACTCTCTCTTCAAAGTAACATTGACAGTGAATACTGAGGTTCAGATCTAACAGCTTTTATAAGCTGAAGTAGTGCAAACAACCCATTAGATGACTACAACAGAAAAACACGGATAGACTCATCCTGTCCACATCTCATTAAACTGTGAAAGAGACACAAAAACAAATTAAGGGAAGAACAGACGGAAAGGGAATGCAAAGCGTGCGAGAGGACGAGGGAGAGCGAGAGGGATATGTAAATGAAGAGAAGTGAAATTCCTTCAGTCGTTGTTGGGCATCTTCGTTTGTGTATGGCAGAAGCATCCAGATGAACAATCCTGTGACATGATTTATAGCCTACAGAACCAGCTAGCCAACCACAACGTCAGGCCCCCGTTAGCCCCTGTCATCCTCCCTTCTGCCTCACTACAACTCTGTTCCAAAATCTAGTGAACCTGCAGAGCTGTTTGCTCCCTTCATAGGCAGCCCCCCTTTAAGGCAGCATCCTAACTGGCAATAGAGCCCCACACAGGTGGCTTGGCTCAAAACTATTTCCAATACAGTTTAATATTAACATGTTGCTAAGCTGAATACATAGCACACACATATATTGGGTGAAATAGTCTGTTTTTAATTAGTTTGAATTACTTTGTTGATCCTTTTTCAATGCTGAATGCTACATTTGTGACCTGCTCCATCATTCTGAGTAACAAGCCAAGCACATTTGGAGCATTAAAAGCAGTAAATATCACAATATTATTGTTTCTATACCAATCTTTTGCCGTAAAATAATTACAATGCTGGCTGAGACCTTAATTTTTACTGTAGTGTATCACTGAAAAATAATAATAATAATAATAATAATAATAATAAACAAAAAATAAGTTGGAAATAAAACAATAATTGGAGTAAGCAGTACATTTTACAAGAAAAAAAAAGGGAACAAAAGTCATTCTACTTAAAATTTATTACTTTAATTCAGTGTCATTTCTTTGTAATTATTTGTGAAATTTACTAGCAATTTCTGAATAAAAATTTTTTTTTTTTTTTCAGTGTAGCAATGATTTTTTTAAATGAAAACTAAAATGAAAACTATTAAATATTATTTTAACAGTAGTGAAAATAAAGCTGAAATAAAATAAAATAAATATTAGATAAAAATAGAAAACTAGAAATGTTGACTTGACAAATTAACTAAAATAAAAATAAATTTAAGATTAAGTACTAAAATTGCTAAAACTGAAACAAACATAAATTAAAGCTAAATAGAAGATTGAAAATGACACATAAAAAGCACATCAAATTACCAAACCCTAAACGAAAATGCAATGATACTATTTGAAAATATTAATAAATACTAAATACTATATAAAGGAACACTAGTGCATAAAAATGTTTACTGTGTTCAAAGTTGATGGATCAGGTCAAATATATCAATTTATACATAAATGTCTGTTTTTTCTGAATATTTTCTATATGGATATTATTAATTTGGCAGAAATGCAATTTTGTATTTAAATGCATTTAAATATTTTGATTCTAATTGTCAATTTTTGATTTAAACATTTTTGGATTATGATTTAAAATCGCAATTTAAAACTATAGAATTCAATCATTTCATCAAAAAAAACCTGACCTTGATAAGTCAAATTGACTTTTTTTCCCCCCTAGTCAGTGTCATTTATAGCAGGACAGAGGTGATTCTCCCTGAAACCTTACGAGTAACTCCATTAGAAAAGCAGGAAACAGATGGAAGAAGGACAGGAAGAATTGAGCGAGAGGTGTTGGATTGTCAGTACGGGTATGTTCACCTGCAATTGTAACAATGGGTGGCACAGCCCGGGACACACGCAAACCGAAAGGTTTGAATATTTATGAGAGGTGTTTGGAGAAAGAGAAGAAGCCGAGTGAAAGAAAGTGAGGTAGACAGCTGTCTTCTCTCCTTTCCTGAGACATTTCTGGACTTAACAGAGCAGGGGTGACAGTCTCTGGCACACTCGATGGGAGGCGACTACTGGCCGCCACGCTCTGGAACAGAGCCAAACTAATGCTGACAAGGAACTGTTTTAAAGTCATTGTGATGTTTAGTGAAGCCAATCCCACAAGAATGTTTCTTTAATATCTTAATTGTTTTTCCTACACAGCAGAGAGATGAACTGGAGAGCAAATGGAGACTAATCAGGCACAGTGCAACAAGTTTCTACTGACTGCTTCATGGTGTGACACAATCACAGCCAATCAGAACATATCTGATGTTTAATAGAGAGTTATGAAGAGCTTGGTTTTGAACCAATGAGATTTCCTGGTGGGCGGGGCTACCCAGCGTGACTGACAGGCTGTCCCGTCACTGCTGGTAAGGTCAAAAGTTCTACTGAATTTATTATGTTGACGCTGGTTAGAATACACTTTTTCAATCTTCTGCATTAGTATATCTTATTAGTATATATAGTATAATCTTATTTTAGTATAAATGAGATACTATTTAATAATATTATTAAAAAAATATATATATATATATATTTATATATATATTTATATATATATATATATATATATATTTATATATATATATATATATATATATATATATATATATATATATATATATATATATCCATTTATTTAAATAGTTTGTCTAGTTTTTATTCATTTTTATTTCAGTTGTAGTACATCAAGTTAAACTAAATAAAAATGACAAATGTTTAAAATGCAACTAGCTGAAATAATATTTATTATTTTATATATATTTATTTGTATTATTGTATTTAATTTTGGCTGTTTTGTTTATAAAAACTAATATCAATTTAAATATTTTTAATAATATATTTTCTAATAATATTTTTTCCTATTTTATTTCTGTTTATGTTTACGCAATGAAAATGTATTTTTATTTATTTATTTATTTTTACGGCTTTAGTTTTAGTTATAATAACCTGGTCTCCTGAGAAAAAGAAAAAGACCCCAGTGATCTCAATAATGTCTCAAATGGTGCTCAGATTTATCAAGATATCCACATCTCCAATCATAAATCCAAGATTTTAATGTCTTTTTTTTTTTTTTTAAATAAAATCTTTTTCTTTTTTTTTTTAATTTTTGTGTCTAATTTTTATTTCAGTTGTAGCACATCAAATTGCACTAAGTAAAAATGTATTATTGTATTTAATTTCAGCTATTTTATTTGTAATAATTGTACTAATAATTTAAATATTTTTAATTATAAATTTTCTAATACTATTATTTTATTTCTGTTCATGTTTAAGCAATGAAAATGTATTATTATTATTATTATTATTATTATTATTATTATTATGGCTTTAGTTTTAGTTAACTACTATAACCTGGTCTCCTGAGAAAAGAAAAGACTTTGGTGATCTCAATAATTACTTAAATTGTGCTCAGATTTACCAAGATAGCAACATATTCAATCTTATTTTATTTTTTATTTTTTTAAATGATTCAAGACCAAATTATCTTCTTTATAGTTACTGCATACCAACAATTACTTTGTTTGTCTATTTTTATTTTAAATAATTTTAAAAGATATATCTGTGAGAAAGAAAATATGTAAAGTTTATGATTATATATTACATTAAAAAATGAGCAATCACTGATCAACAAAATTTTCTCTTTGTGGATAAGTGCACCAAACATAATTTTTGCACATTATAATATTTATCTGGTGTAATTGTGTAAAGAAATTATTTATATTTAATATAATTTAATAATGAAATAATATTACTATCATTAAGTTTAATACTAATATAATTTCATTAATAAATTGTATTATTATTATTATTATTATTTAGAAGCAGATTAGACTGAACAGAGAATAAAGTTGTTGGTTTTTTTTCTGAATATTTTCTATACGGATATTATTTATTCATATATTTCATATTTATTGAGTTTGCTTTGGAGAAACTGCATACAGTATGTAACAAGGTAATTCAACATACAGAAAATGGCCCAAATAATATTGCCTCATATTTACAAAGTTTCAAACAAACTTTAGGAAAATTTGAACTTGTAAAAATCAGACTATCCTAGTTTCCGCAGTGCTGGAACGTAAAGTTTGTCCACTTTGTGTGCAAGCATGTGTGTCTGTGTGCTCGTGTATATGTGTTTGTGTGTTCCCTGCTGTTTTGAGCACCCCAGATGCAGTAACACACTTCAGAAATGAGAGCGTAGTGTTCCTTCTGGTTGGAGAGGAGGCAGCCTGGGAAAGCCAGCAGCATCTGGACAATGCAGTCTCTGGGGTCCACTGCCTAGCAACATCCCCCCCAACCAGCGCCACGGTAACGAGCATCCCAAATGCAGAGTGACCAGGAATAATGGTGCCCTGTGCAGATGGCCATAGAGACTGATATAAATAGGACGCGGGACAGGAAATGGCATCGACATTCCGTGAGTGTATATCGCACAGCATATGTGTGAGAGTATAAAGATGTGCCGCGGACCATGGGAACTGTACAGCTGTCACGTTCCCATTTTACACAAAGACCACAGAACTGTTTCATCCTCAAGAGAGCCTTCTTCGATCCGACAGACACATCTTAAAACAAATGCACACAGCCGTGGAGTCATTAAAGAGGCTTTTTTTGGTGCGATCCGCATTAGCACGAGCATCTGCATGCACACCTGTCCTCCATACGCTGGCGGAACATAAAAGCAAATTAAAAGCATTTCACCATTTTATGTACAGTGACCCAAAAAAAAAATATTTGGACACTTAAACCACACTTAATGCCATTGCATTACATGAAATATCAAACCAAGCGGCGCCTGTGCCAGACTTTTAACTACATTTTGCAGTGACTTTTAACCAACCGAAGTTGATTGTTTAGTGAATGTATGAATTCATACAGGTGTCTTAGGAAAGTATCCATCAACTATAAATGTGATGAAGTAATATTTGACAACCACAAAGCACCACAATATCATTTCAAACAGTATACACAACTGTTTTTGAATTTGCATAAAAGGGTTTATGTATTACCTTAATGATAATGAAGTATTAGATAATTATTACTATTTTTTATTCATTTACACTACCAGTCAAAAGTTTCTGAACAGTAAGATTTTTAATGTTTTTTAAGGAATTCTCTTCTGCTCATCAAGCCTGCATTTATTTGATCCAAAATACAGCAAAAGCAGTACTTACTTTTTAAAATAACTGCTTTCTATTTGAATATATTTTGTTTTGTATATGTTTTTTAGCAGCAAATCAGAATATTAGAATAGTTTCTGAAGGATCATGTGACTGACGTAATGATGCTAAAAATTCAGCTTTGAAATCACAGGAATAAATTACAATTTAAATTACATTAAAATAGAAAACAGTTATTGTAAATAGTAAAAATATTTAAAAATGTTTCTGTTTTTGCTGTACTTTGGATCAAATAAATGCAGGCTTGGTGACCAGAAGACTTCTTTAAAAATCATTAGAAATCTTACTGTTTAACTTTTGACTGGCAGAGTAGGTTATTTACTAGTTATTTATTTATTTATTTATTTATTTATTTATTTATTTATTTAGGTAGTATGTCTTACAGGTGTGTTTGTAAGTGTATGATATAAATAAGTGAAATGAAAATAAGTAAATTTGAAAATGCAAATACATTATTTATTTAGATTTATTTCTATGTTTTATAGCAAGTATTATAAACAGACAAGGAAAACATAATTGTAAAGAAAAGAGAAATGCTAAAATATTGGTTAAAAACATGTTTTTATAAAATAAATGTTTATTGCATAATGAAATATCAAATGAATGGGAACATAATAAAGATATATATATATATATATAGATTTTGAAACAATTCTCCTATATTTATTTATTTGACCAAAATACAATAAAAGCAGTAATATTACAATTTTAAATAACTGTTTTTTTTAAATATATTTTAAAACCTAATTTATTCCTGTGGTCAAAGCTGTATTTTTAGCATCATTACTCCAGTCATTAGTGTCACATGGCCATCTTGAAATCATTCTAACATGCTGATTTGCTGTTTAATAAACATTTATTATTATCAGTGCTGAAAACAGTTGTGCTGCCTAATATTTTTGTGGAAACATGATCATTTCCCTACACAATTCTTTGACTGTTCAACAGAACAGCACTTATTTGAATAAAATTGTTAACTGATTTAAATAAATACTCAAACAATCAATCAATCAACCAACCAACCTTTGAACAAAACTGTATCTATTTTTTTATCATTTTAACAAACCTTTTTTGTGTGTTTGTTTGAAAAGTGTGCATTGGCTGTCAGTCTTAAAAATAAATGCCACTTGGTTTAATATTTTGTCAAAGTAATGACATTCAGACATTTTAAAGTGTGGCTTAACTGTCCGAATACCCGTATTTATAGCTTCCAATCTAATCAGACAGTCTTCATTAAAGTTAAAAAGGGACGACAGCGGGGAGTTAAAATGGCCCCTAATGAGGCATTGCCGTAAATTTAGTGCGCAGCAAAAACTGTGCTGTTAAAAAGTAATTGGTGTGATATAGTCCATGTGGAATTTTTGCTTCCATATGCCAACCAATGTATTAGTAAGTGTTCATTTAGCAATTTTAACCTGGTGTTGATTTTTTTTCTTAAAGAGCAGTTGTTAGGCTGTTGTTTTAGGGTATAACAGAGCTGAGCTAAAGTTGCCATTTAATGATTTTTGATGATTGCAAAATATATTATGATGGAGAAAAAAAAACATAGTTTTATTTGCAGGCAGGCCTTTTTCCTCATACTCGCTATAGTGCCATACCCTGCCGGACATGTTAAGAAGTTGAACTGTGTGGAAAGTCTCTTGTTTGCTGTCTAAATAGATCTGATGACTCAGTACTGTACAGATCCATGCAGGTGCACTCTTTTCTCATGTACGGCACACTGTGCATAAAAATATGTTGCATGTCCCACTTAACCACGATAACAATGATAATCCATCTGTAGAGTTCCCAACATTATATATATATATATATATATATATATATATATATATATATTATATATATATATATATATATAGAAAAACAAACAGCAAAATGGAAAGCTTATACTTTGCAGTCTTATTTTTAGTGACCTTCTGACATTAATGTTTTTACACTGAAAAAGAAAATCTGTTTCCAGATATTAAAAATACATAAGTGATGACATCTCCTGCTAAATGAAATCCAGTACTTGCTTCATACTAATTTTTGGGTGCGGATTTCAAAAAAAGAGTCTGTTTTGCTCTAGCACGTCACACTTTCTTACAAAATATGATTTTGTAGCATTTTTTGTTTTCAGAAACCATTTGGAAGGTGGAGATGTCTTGTATTATCCTTTATTCACCAGAAGAACTGCCACAAAGACCTAATCTCTGTATTCTTCTGAGCCAGCATACAACTATTTGTTTAATTCTCAGCCTATTTTCACATGTATGAATGATTCTGAAGACATTATTTTATGACACAACCTTGAAATCTGAAAGACATTATTTCTGATTTCAAGGTTATGGTCAACGACAGAAGAAAATGAAAACATGACCCGGATGTTTTCTGCTATGGGTGTTTTACTATATCCAAATTAATGTATATAATTTGAAAAATCTTAATTTTTGTTTAGTGAAAGAACTATACGTGATGGAGTTTATATTTTTGAACCTAAAATAATAATAATAATAATAATAATAATAAATTAATTTCTATTTTTGAATGCAACATCAAATTGATTTTTTAAGATGCAGGGCTATTTTATTTATTTATTTATTTATTTATTAAGTGTAAAATGTAATGACTTTTACTCTGCCTAGTTCTACTACTGGTAGTGTCAAATTTCTGGATGGCAATATGCATATGTAAATTATATGCAGATATGGTTATGCATAGTAAAAAAGCATTGTAAGAACTGTGTGGTTATTTCATTACAAACCATGTAATAGTTTATAATTTATACTTTTTGTTTTAAATTTATATGAGATCTCAAATCTTTCATCATTAGACCAGTACTTTTTACTTGTTTCTAGACTATATTTAGAAATGTAATATAAAGTATATGCACTGTATGCCATTCACATATCACTATTATTTGAGTGTAAGCCAGTGCATAATGCTTATGTCTAGAAGTTGAGATTTGAAGCTATTTTCTTCCGCCTCTAGCCGTCTCATTTCTCGTTATATGAGTATTTGGCCATTTGGAAGCTGTGTTTAATTCTTCACTTGACAAGTGCAGCAGTAAAGACCCAGTTGCATAGCTCTGAAAACGTGATAATGTGATGGGCTATCCTGAGGCCAGCATACTAATACCACACGGCCTGAGGAGCATCACCATCTGTCATTGTGTCAGTAATTACAAATAAGAGAGCCGAATACAACACTTGCATTGCTTTGCGATTTCCTTGAGGTTGTTGTCATATAATGCCGCTTTAATGGTAAACCATTATTTCAAGGTCTCATAACAAGACTACATCACTGTGTAGCAGCAACAGAAAGTCACAGCTAGGTCAACAGAGAATGCGATCTTTATAACGTTTTATTGCATTTGTTGAGTTGTCTAGCAGTGGTTCTCAACTGATGGGTTGTGAATGAAAATGGGTTGCAGATTGAATTAAGGCAAGAGACCATACGTGAATAGAGTAAAAAACATATTAAAAATATTTAAAATATAAAAATTAAAAATCTAGAAACATATTATCATAAAAATATAACTTTACATAAGTTCAAATAAACCATTTCAAAGAACTTTACTTAAACGCAACATCACCATACTTCCACAGCTTTGATTACATTAATAATTGCATTTTTTGGTATTGCATTTACTGAAATGTTATGTTTAAATATGGAAATTATGCATTATACAGTGCCCTCCACAAATATTGGCACCCTTGGTAAATATGAGCAAAGGTGGCCATGAAAATAAATCTGAATTGTTTATCCTTTTAATCTTTCATTCAAAAAATTCACAAAATTCTAACCTATCATTGAAGTAAAATAATGGAAAGCAAGGGGAAAATCTCATTATGAAATAAATGTTTTTCTCTAGTTCATGCTGACCACAATTATTGGCACCCAATTATTGCAACGTCCTTTATTCAAGATAACAGCTCTGAGTTTTCTCCTTTAATGCCTGAAGAGTTTGGAGAACACCTGACAAGAGATCAGAGACCATTCCTTCATACAGAAACTCTTCAGATCCTTCAGTTTCCCAGCTCCATGCTGGTGTTTCTTCTCTTCAGTTCACCTCACGCATTTTCTATAGGGTTCAGGTCAGGCAACTGGGACGGCCATGGCAGAAGCTCCATTTTATGCTCAGTGACACATTTTTGTGTTGATTTTGATGTTTGATTTGGATCACTGTCCTGATGGAAGATCCAACCACAGCTCATTATAGAACTTCTAACAGATGCAGTCAGATTTAGATATTTTATCTGTTGGTATTTGCTAGAATCCATGATGCCATGTATCTGAACAAGATGTCCAGGACCTCTGGCAGGAAAATAAGCCCACGACATTAAAGATGCAGCAGTATATTTAACCGTGGACATGGGGTACTTTTTGTATCAAACCCATCTGGTAGGTTTGCTGCCAGAAAGCTCTTTTTTTAGTTTCATCTGACCATAGAAGCCAGTCCTGTTTGAAGTCGTGTCTGACAACTGAATATGCTGGAGTTTGTTTTTGGATGAGCAAGGAGGATTCTTCTTAAAACCCTCCTAAACAACATGTGGTGATGTAGGGGCTGTTCGTTTTTTTTTTTTTTTTTTTTTTTTAGTCTTTTCGCCCCAAGTCTCAACTAATCTCTGCAATTCTCCTGCTGTGATACTTGGAGAGTCTTTGGACACTTTGGACACGTGGGGCAGCCGTGGCCTAATGGTTGGGGAGTCGGGCTCGTAATCGAAAGGTTGCGGGTTTGAGTCCCAGGTCCGGCAGGGATTGAAGGTGGAGGGAGTGAATAACCAGCACCCTCTGCACCCTCAATACCACGACTGAGGTGAGTCCCTTGAGCAAGGCACCAAACCCCCAACTGCTCCCCGGGCGCCGCAGCGATATAGTGGGCAATATCTGCCCACTGCTCCGGGTGTGTGTGTGTGTGTGTTTGATCACTTCTCACTACTGTGTGTGTGTGTGTGTGTGTGCACTTGGATGGGTAAAATGCAGAGCACAAATTCCGAGTATGGGTCACCTTACTTAGCCACACGTCACGTCCTTTCCTTTCCTTCCTTTTTTTAAACTCTCCTCACCATGCGTTAAGACAATATAGACAGACACACATCCTTTTTTTTTTGTAACATCTTTAGTTGATTGGAATTCTTAATTAATGTCCTAATGATGGAAATTGAGATTTTCAAAGCTTTAGCTCTTTTCTTACAGCCACTTTCTATTTTGTGAAGCTCAACAATCTTGTTCTGCACATCAGAACTGTATTATTTGGTTTTATTCCTTGTGATGGATGATTAAGGGAATTTGGCCTTTGTGCTACTTATGTTTATAATCGTGTGAAACAGGAAGTCATGGCTGGACAATATCATTCTCCTAGTCATTCTAGTGTGCTAAATAAATGCAAACATGAATGGGAATATACTTCAGAGATATTTTACCCATTATAATGTCTAAGGGTGCCAATAATTGTGCCCACCATGCTTTAGAGAAAAACATTTATTTCCTAACGTAAGTTTCCCCCTTCGTTTAGCATTTAGCATTTTGTGAATTTTTTGAATGTGAGATCAAAAAGATAAACAAAGCAGATTTATTTTCATAGCTGTCTTTGCTCATATTTACCAAGGTTGCCAATATTAGTGGAGGGCACTGTATAATTAAATATGCACAAATTTGCATGCATTTTCAGAAGAGAAAATGAGCATTGGATAAAGCCAGGTTCAAAATTCTTGTTTCATTTTGCTGACATATTGCAGTTAAAGATTTTTACTAAGGGGATTTTGAATATCTTTTTTTTCATCACTCTATAAAACAGAAAATACTGCAAACATACAGAAAAATGAAATAAAATAAAATAAAATCAGGCAAATGGCTCTCTTTATGAATGGGCCTTTGAATCATTGATTCACACGGTTTGTTCAAAATGCGGGATCATTCAGAAACTAAACACCACTGTGTTGCTTGGAGATGCGCAACAATTCTGCTATGGCTTTAAAGGTAATATGTTCTCTGCAGATTTGAGCAAAAACACATACTATTGTGTTTAAAATATAACACAATATCAACTTATTTATAAGAACTTAAGTATTGTAATTGAAATATTCAGATGCAAACAGATAAAGTACAATAAAATAAACACTTAAAAGTGTATTTTGGCTGTTTTCTTTCCACTAGTCTGAAACAACATGTTATGAAAATCCCAAAATCTCAAAACTGACCAGTGCATTTTTGCCTGTACTGTCTTTCCTTAAATACAGAAAAAACTGTGAATTACTTGCTGCTGAGAGCATGCCATTAGCGAAATTCAGGACTTATTTAAAAACTAAAAGTTTTATTTTCCTTGTCATGTTATTTCATGTTGATATTTTTAGCCAATTTATGGTCAAATAAATTTCAATTATTGATTTTAAGAACTGCTTTAAATTTTGTATGACAAACAATTTTAGTTCTTGGTCGCCACTCGCAACTTGAAGCAAAAAAATAGTAGCGAAGAATCAGTGTTTTATGGTATTTTTTTTCGTGAATGTTCCGGAGTTGTAAATGTCACAAATTACTGAGAGTGTTGAATTACTGAATGGAGAAACAAGCAGTAGATTCGTTGCGTCTGAAAGGACATGGTTTTGGATCAGAGCTTCCACTGTCCTCTGAAACAGATCGACCGTGCAGAATCTCAGAGCACCTCATTCATCAAACTTTGTCTTTGGGGTGGAGAGAGTCTATGTATCACGCAGAACAGAGTTCAGAGGAGATGCTGCTGCCCTTGATATTTGTAAGGTGCAAGATCTGTCAATCTTACACCTCTGTCTGTCCTTACTGACATCGGGCACTAGAAATGGAGATGCTGTATATTTCTAGACTATAATGGGCAGTTCATGTCAAATGTCATTCTGTGCTTCTGTTGGTGTTTTTGAAATGTTTTCCTTCAAAACTAAACTGCATCATATGGTAAAAACAGTTGCTTGTTTCTGTCATTTGAGCATGTATTTAGAACGAACCCCACTTGGTATATCCAACTCGCTTATAAATTTGTCCTGAGCTCACTCAAGTTTTGGCAACAAGGTGATTTAAGTACATGAAATAAGTACATTGCATAAGTATTCATACCCTTATCTCAGTACTTAGTGGTGAGTGTTTGCAGTGATGTTCACTAGTTTAACAAAGGCTCGTCTCCATCAGTTGCTCAATTTGGCCAGGAGGCCAGCTCTACGAAGAGCCTAGGTTGTTTCAAACCACTTCCATTAAGGGTAACGAAGACTACATGCTTCTGTGAACCTTCAATGCAGTAGAATTTTTTCTGAACTCCTCCCCAGATGGCTTGACGTAATCCTGAGCTCTGCAGGCAGTTTTTTTGACCTCAGGACTTGGTTTTTGCTCTGATATGCATTTTCAGCTGTTAGACCTTTTATTAAGACGTGTGTGCCTTTTCAGATCATACCCATTTAATTGAATTTGCCAGAGGTTAACTTTACTCAAAGTGTAGTAAGCAAGTGATATGAATGCTCCTGAACTAAATTTCAACTGTCCCAGAAAAAAAGAGTATGAATACCTATGCAATGCAATCATTTCAGTTTTTTATTTTTAATAAATTTGCAAAAATGTTAAAAACCTGTTTTTTGTTTTGTCATTGTGGTGTATAAAGTGTAGTTTGATGTGGGGGGAAAAAAGTAATTTAAAGCAGTTTACGTAAGGCAGAAACGTAACAAAACGTGAAAAAATAAAGGGGTGTGAATACTTTCCCAAGGCACTATATATATATATATATATACATATCCGCTTCTTTAAAATGCTATATATATTGTTCTCCATTCGCGTGTATGTTTCATATTTACAAACAGGATAATTATCCTATAACTTACAATTATCCTATAAATTATCCTATAATTATCCTATAACCCACAATGCAGAAAATGTAAAGGTAAAGGCTAACTAAATGTTAACTTTTTTTATATAAAGAGTAACACTTCTTTAGTGTTGCAACATATGCAACACCAAAGAAATAATTTTATTCAGCAAGAATGCATTAAAATGATTAAAAGTGACACTTTGGCATTGTTACAAAAATATATCAAATAAATGCTGTTCTAAAACATCACTGTTTCCACAAAAATATTAAGCAGCGCAACTGCTTTAGAAAGAATTGCAGTAAACCAGCATAATAGAATGGTTTCTGAAGTATCATGTGACAACTGAAGACTGAAGTAATGATGCTGAAAATTTTGATAAATCCCATTTTAAAATCTATTTAATTATAAAACAGTTTACATGATTGTATCAAAATAAAATGTATCATAAAACTAAGATTCTGAATTCCAGGACTGGATTCTGGATCAGAGTCTCAGACAGCCACAGGCCTTCAAAACACTAAAAGAGCATAACCAGAATCCACCAAAGAAAACTGAACACGTGGTCCCTACACTACACGATGATCACTACAGCCTTGAATGACAATCGCAGGGCACCGCTGGGGCTTCCCGTGGGAAAACAGACCCCTCGTGGGACCAATATGCAGCCTTTCTGAATTCCCTCAATGGTTCTGAGGAAGCTATTTTTGCAAGCCACTGTATATGCTATTAAAATTTGACTCTTCAGTTAGATAATCTTGACTCAATCCCAGCACTTACTAAGTTAGTATTAATGCACTTTATTGTCTGTGCATGTTTTTAAAATAAGCAACGAAAACTATCACTGCGAAGCGACGGTGTACAGCGCAGCACAACATCATTAAAGCTAAAACAGTACAGGCTATTTGTGAGCTCATTTTATAAAGGCAGCAGAATGAATAAACTACTTTGTATGATGACTCAATGAATCTAACATTAAATAGCGGCATCTAATTTGCATATAATTCTAGTTTCCAGTCTTAGACTGTTTATGCTGCTATTATGGATTTTGCCTCTTGTTGCTTTCCCATAATTATGTGCTTAATATGCAGAGGCTGATTCTTAAGGTGCTGTCTCCAGATAAATGTACCAGTGCACTGATCCCTCAGGACTATTATACACCGCATCTCATTTAGATTGTCATGACCCTTGTCTGTTCTACAACATTCTTATTGGGTACCGTTCACCACTGCCCTATGAGGATGCCCCGTGGTATTACCCAGAGCGTCCACGGGCCGCCCACAGCCCGTTAAAATCCTGCTTTATGCATAATGCTCAAAAAGTTGTGTCTGCAAATCTTCTGGGCTGAATATTATTGAATGAAGTCT
Organism: Cirrhinus mrigala; assembly: GCA_036247105.1. Classification (NCBI taxonomy): domain Eukaryota; kingdom Metazoa; phylum Chordata; class Actinopteri; order Cypriniformes; family Cyprinidae; genus Cirrhinus; species Cirrhinus mrigala. The sequence continues at coordinate 31,379,039 of CM070019.1, read as the reverse complement.
AATAGTAGAATCTGAAAATGTTTATCAGGTTTAAATCTTAGAGCACTGATTCATTTACACTGTAAAAAATAAAGATTGTAAATAAATGTAAATAAAGATTACATTAGATTAGATTAAAATACTTTTTAAGTAATCTACTTATTCACATTTAAATAAGTGATTTTTGCTGATTCTATGTAATTATTTATAAAATGTATTAGTGATTTCTAAGTGAAAATTGTTCATACACCACTTTTTAATTTGTATTCATCTAAACAAACATATATATATATATGTAGCTAGAATTCTTGGATAAAATCAAACTGCATATATGTAAATGTAAACTTTGCTGTGTGTATGCATTTGTGGTGTTTACGTTGTCATGTTATGTGAGGTGTTGAGGATAGTACTTTCTATGTTTAAAACATACCGTTGTTGGTATAGGAACAGATATTATTTATACTGTATGTAGGAAACAGCACAAAATGCTGATTTCGCACACACTCTTTCTGACAAATTTACATTGAATGTTTTGGGTCGCATTAGGCACCTGTGCTCCTGTCTGTAGCTGAAGAACAGAAACAGCCCTCCTTCCCATGATCCTCTGAACTGCAATGGATATTGATGACCCTCTGGCTGCCTTCCGCCTGGAGCTCTGCCATCCACAGGAACACCGCCATGATCTATGCAAGCCATAGATTATCAGTCACGACACAGATATGATTTATTGTGCCATATTTGTGTGTGTGTGCTCTTACAGCTCTCCACAAATAACAAAAACTATGGGAAAATCTCTACCTTTTCATGACATCATTTACTCACACTAAAGTTGTTACAAATCTGTATGTATTTCTTTTGTTGAACACAAAAGATGAATGTTTTGATGAATGCTGTTGGTCCCCATTGACTTCCATATGTTTTTCAACACTATATTTCTATAATTCTTTACATGTTCAGTCCAAAAATGGTATTTTTAAAATTCTTTTTCAAGACCTCAACCATCCAGATTTCCAACCACAGAACAATTAAGTAAAAAATGCCTGTATATTCCAATGTATTTGGTCAGAAAGAACCATTTAGCACTCAGAAGTAATATTATAGACCATTTACAAGTAGCGTTTTTACTGTACGCTTATTCAATTTCACACCACCTACCTACAGTCTGAAAATGAGAGTGTCATAATAATGTATTACGACAGTCGATATATTCATACATCAAATAGCTATTTATGCCTCAGTCAGCCAGCTATTTCACACGTTATATTACCTAAATATAATTTTTCTTTACTCGTGCCAGTCACGGTGTCAGAGCAGTAAAAGTAGTGACTGACCTATTAACAGGTAATGGCCTGCACAAAAGCCGTTTTCTGCACGATGAACACCTATAAAGTCAAGAGTACGACTTAATTGAGGGTTTTCTTTGATGAATGTGCAGGCCTTATCAGCCAGCAGTTGTAACTGTTTGCAGGGACTTTATTGTTCTTGGTCGTGTTGGTAATTAAGTCCTTGGAGGAGCAGTAAATAAGTTTCCGAGACAGAAATGCTGAGGTCAGGATGAGGAAGTTACAGTCGAGCCTCTCGGCAAGAATGATCTGTGCCATTTTGCTTCCTCTGAGTGATATTACAGTAACATTATTCAGCCGTCTGCCAGCAATAAGAGTTTGATATCAAATGTAGAGGAAGACAAACTTAAACTTTGTATATTTTCTTCTTGTTAATTTCCCTCCCTGTTTCCATTCGCACAAGGCCTAAAATCCCTGGAGTAAGTTTAAGTATATATATTTTTTGCTTTGTTGTTGTTGTTTTGTGGTAATGAAAGCGAGTAATCATATGGTTTTATTCAACAAAAATGCTTAAATACATAATGTACGTACATTATGCATTATAACAAATAACTGCAGAGGGCGCCAACGGCCTGATAATTGTTTTTACACTTTACAGCGTGATCTAATCCTTTTTTACTATTGACTAAACAACATTTAATTCAAATGTCCACTTCATCTTTAATACTTGGCAATTCCTTTACGACAGAATTGCTAACAGCTGTAATTTCTTGAATATGTGGACATCAAAACGTGTAAAAGAGTGAGGGGTTGAGCTTTTATTTTGAAATCGCAATGAACTTAGCATGTTTAACGTTAGAAATGTATTCTTCTGTGTTTGTGTGCGTTAGGTTTATAAATGATTTACCTTACAAATCTGATGAAATGGCGTACGTTGGGTTCCCAGATGAACCTTACAGTAAACCCAAACTCACATCAATATGCAGAGATGGCGTTTGAGAGGCTTCACACATGTAGTGCACGTTACTGTCAACGTAGCCTCTCTAAGGTTAACGTACGTAACCTACACGCATGTAAATTAGTAAAGTACATATATTTATATATTAAAAATATTAAACTTGCATCGCATATATTTATTTAACTGAATCGTAGCGTTTGTAGATTCACAACAGCATTATACTTTATTATGATTTTTAAACAGGTTTAATATATTATTTAGCCTTGGATAAAAGGTATGTTAGTGGGTTTGCACTTACGTCATGGTTTGGTCAGTTACCGGGATGCGCGGCCATATCCACAATATTCGGATGTAAACAACAGCAGGGACTGCACGGTAAATGTACTACTGAATAGGATGTTCTGATCATTTATGCTCCCTAAACCACGGAAAAAACATGTGGATGCTGCTAAATCATATAGAGAAAGACTTAGTAAGCAGGAAAAGGCGCAATATTTTGACAAACTAAAGTTATAGGTGGTAAGCATATGTACGAGCAGTATTAATTAAGATGTTAGCCTAATATTTTACCTACCTGACTGGAAATGATGAGAACAAACACGAATGTTAAGATTCTTGCCCTGGAAATCCTGGTTCAGTTTGGCCAACCACAAACGCCTTTTGTTCCTCAGACAGTTTTTTGGCAGTCTACAGCGCTCCAAATGTTGTTCCTGGTCCGACCGATTAGTACAGCCCAAAACATGACAATAATTGACTATTTTCAGAAGCAATATTTAGCAAAATATGTGAGACAGGCAAATTACAGTCGTTGATTTTTAAAATCGAATACTCGAATTGATTCCAATAATTATGACAGCCCTAATTCCCATCCATCTCAGTGACCCATTCTGGCTCATAATCATGTGGAAGCCTGTCCTTTATTTACTCATACTTCAGTCTCAGCAGTTAAGTCTGAACACAAACCGCACGACTAGACATTTGTTGTTTTCTCTGCTCTGTTTTGTCATTATGTTACCCAGAGCTCTGGTGGGATTTGCCAGTGCCTTGTTGTCAAAATTCATATTCAAAAGCCGAAAGTTGCATAACCGTGGGATTTTTTGAGATCCCATATTGGACCCAAAACATCTTTAGCATGACAGATAGTGGCAGAATATTAATGAAGTGAAGCAAACACTCATTTCCAACAGTCTGGTGACTGATTAGATATGTGTTTAAATTACACGAGGGCATCTCAGGTGTGCCGGCTGCTGATAGCGCTGTGTATCAGTGAAGCCGCATCGATAATTATTCCATTAGTTCTTTGTTTGCCGGTGACCAGAAAATGTTCAAACATAAATGATCCAGAACTGTTTTACACTGCTGCCGTCGGTCGCCACTGAAGTAATGAGACCCATAAGATCCATTCTACTTCCTTTATCTCTAGATGACACATGGCACATTTGCATCCCAACTGTATGTCAGCATACTTTAAAAAGTGTGTAATTTTTTTTGTTTGTTTTTTTGTTTTGTTTTGTTTTTTGGCATTTTGCCTTTAATTGACTGACAGGAAAGTTGATAGAAGACAAGAAATGATAAAGAAAATGCGGGTAGTTTTTGAACTAGTAAAGGGTGTCAACATGAAGTGTTTAATGTAGTTTTCAAATATTATATTAATTTATTTCACAAAATAGAGTATTTCAGAGTGACACATACCACAAAACATCACAGAACTTATCACATCAATTTTCTAATACACTGTAAAAAGATTAAATATAATAAATAAATAAATAGTAAAGTTGTAAATAAAGATTACTGGAGCACATTTTACAAGAAAATACTTTTTCAATCCTTTAACTTCCTTTTATACACTTAAGTGTTCACTATTGATTTTATTATTGGGTTATTGGAGTATAAGTTTTAAAAGGAAAATAATATTTCAATATTCAAAATTTTCCATTTAATTAGATGTGTTACTCGTAATTAGTTGCAAATTTATTAGCAATTTCTGAATAAAAATTGTTTTTGCACCTTTTTTTCCCTTAAATGTCATTAAGGAAATGGCCTTTGTTAAAAGATATGAAAAAAGTAAACAGATCACCGCATTCCTAAGAAATTCTTATTTTTAGTTAATATAATTGGATCACCAATTGAAACCACATTCTTAAGATTTTTTTTATTTTTACTTTATTAGATGATAGATAGATAGATAGATAGATAGATAGATAGATAGATAGATAGATAGATAGATAGACAGATTACAAAACATACAAAATTAACATTAAGAAATTCCCTTTTTTTGTTAAATGTCATTAAGAAAATGGCTTTTGTTAAAAGGACATAAAGAAAAACTAACTGGATAACCAATTCAAACCATTTTCTCAAGATTTTTTTTTTTTTTTAAACATTTAGATTCGAGAAAGTACAAAATGAACATTAATATATTGCCAGTTTTGAATATAAGAAGTTATTGAACCATAAGAAAACATGAGAAAATGACACCTGCTCAAGATAGCACAATTAAGTATAATTCACCACGTTTTATTTGTGATATTGTGCTAAAAAATTAACTAATACAGTTTTGATCTTTAAAAAATATTATATCCAATGTATGAAAATGTGCTGCAGAATTGCAGTAACCCATGTATGTTTCATCTTTTAAGCACTCAAATGATTAGTATTGATTTCAGCATACTTTAAATCACTCTTCTTATAAAGCATTTGTGTGTGCAACAAAACAGTTTAAATTGTGATTTATTAGAGGAGTAGAGAAATTGTGCTATCATCTTTGTGTTCAATACTTCATCCATTTCTATATTGTGTCACAATCTGTACAGGTCAACGACAGCATTTCGCAGTGCTGTGACTTTGATTGCAATATAGATGAATGAATTTTTCGCCTCTCACTGGCAGTCTGCGCTGTGAGGAATAACAACCAAATAAAAGTCAGATAAGAATCTTTAATATGTGAACGTCCCTCATCCGCATGTAGAAATTGTTTATTTGACTGTTTGTTCTTTCTTTCCATATTCATTGCTGCTTAGTTTTATTCATCTGAATTCTTACTGACAGCTCTGTGATAGTCTCCACTCCTCTCAGCTCAGTTCAATAGTAACCTGCTCTGCTTTTATTTACTGCCAGTCAGGAAAACACCTACGCTGTGTCTCTATTATGAATTTTCCACATTTTAGAACAGGAAAGTCATCAAACTATAAAATCAAACTCACATCGCTCACAGCCCAATATGCCAGATAAAGTTTGTGAATGCCAGACAACATTGTGAATGCAACTTCACTGGTCCAAAAACATCTTGGTATTGCTGACATGTCCGCTGAGAAAGCCACTTAATTTGAAAAATACTGCATAAAAACTGGACTTGACAGGACTAATTTAAATATGCAGTGAGTTTAGCTCGACTAAATGTTGACCCTGTGCAGGTACCAGGTTCCCAGTGACAAATAAATGACGGGTTCACTGTCAGTCCAGCAGCTCACTTCCTCAGGAAACTGTCAGTCAGTGAGTGAGCTTGTGAAGTGTTCACGTCTCCATCAGGGTGATTTGTGATAAATGTTTCTCAGCTTTAAATCATAAAGAGATCCCCAGCAGCGGTTACTGTCCTCCCTAGAGAGATCCAGCTGCTGAGGTTATCAGATGGAACGCAATGATCTAAAAAACAAACATATTCACTGTGAGGAAGGGTTTAAATCCTTCTAATATTTTTGTCAAAACTGACTAACAGAGGCAACTTCATGAAGTCAACAGCTCTGCCCAGTTTAGACTTTATAATTTTATAGCTGTATTTTATATATATATAATTTTATATTTCTGTATTTTATATATATATATATATATGAACATTTTAATTTAGGATATCCACCGCAGGATAAATGTAAAAAAAAGTTTTTATCTCAGAATTCTGACTATTTTAAGAGTTTGTATCTTGCAATTCTTATTTATTTATTATAAAGTTGCAATTACCTTTTTTTATTCTGTGGCAGAAAAAAAAAAGACAAATAGAATATTAAAAGAATATTAAAACTTTTTCTATTTGTATTATCTTATACTATTTGAATTTAATTTTTTTATGCTGTACCTTTTTTAATTACCATTATACATTATTTTTTTGTCCCCTTTTAGGCTTTGCTGTAGGTATTCTATATGTTCAAAAAAGCCATTGAAACTGAAAATTGAATTGCTAATAATGGTTAATGAAATGGGTAATATTATCAGCATCACAAAAGAACATTGTCTCCTATGTGATAATCACTGTCATCACATTATTATTGCAACTTTACCCACTCGCTGCTGCTGATGTGATTTAAATATAGGAACACAAATAAATCATTACGGGGTGAATTTGCAAACAGTGAGGCAGTGAAATAGACAATGATACAAACCACAGCATGATGAAACACCCAAAATAATGAGGGTCTGAGAGACTGTGCATCTACCTCCTCTGCAGCGCATGTCGACATGTCCAACTGCTGCTGCCCGGCACACGGAGTCTGCAAAGGGCAAGATGTCATTAAGAGGCTGAATTTCACCCTCTGACATTTAGAGGTAAGGTTAAAACACGCACAACAGCAGAACCTGACAATACATGCAGAACTGAGCTGATGCTTCTACAGGACGTGGATATTCTGCAGCTTCTCAGGGATGAATGCACAGTTGCATCACTTTTGCATCTTATTAGCGTCTAAAAATCCAGTGCTGAGTAGCTTTATATTGACTCAACAGGAGTTTGGGGCGGGACTATCTGTTTGGCCAACCAATAGCAGATGGTGGGAGTGTTTGGAAAAGCCATTTGAAGACAGTATTTTTTTTATTTTTTGCATTTCTGTTGAATGATGTTACTTGTGTCAGCTTTAAAACATGGACATTCTTTTCAACTGCATTTCTTTATGTAAATCAGACTTATTATAGATTGCATTTCACTCAAAATAAATTCAGTTCTGCTGTTTTTAAGAAGAGACATTTGTGCACATTTTTCTCGCAGTAATAAACAATGCTATCAGCAGGCACAATGCATTGTAAATGAGTTTTCCTACATGTCTTCATTGATGCCAAAATAGAGATGATAATATTCTCTGTTTAATTGTCTTCAGGATTTGATTTCCTTTGCACTGTTAATAATTTGTTTAATTGCATTAGTGCGGATTGTAAGGTGCGTTTGACGCGTGAATGCAAAAGGTATGTTAAAATAACTTGCATTATTAGGATGACAGGGGATTTGCGGAGGACAGAGAGATTCTTATTTCTTTGATTATTAGAGGTACTGAAAATAAGCATGGCTTTTACTGTTTCTCATTGTTAGGGATCAGGATCTGAACAGACCTCATGACAAACAGATAGACAGATAGTCAGACAGATAAATAGAAGAATACAACAATACAAGGATAGATAAATAGATAGATAGATAGATGGATAGAACAAAAAATAGAACAACAGAGCGATAGACAGAATGTTAGAATGTTACAACGATAAACAGTGGATAGAACAATAGAATAGATAGATCAACAGAACGATAGATAGAACAATAGAATATATAGATAGAACAACAGAAAGATAGAGCGTTAGAATGTTAGAAAGATAGACAGATGACAGAACAAAAGAGAACGACAAAAGGACAGTGATGGAACGCTAGAACGATAGATAGAATGATGGAATGATAGTACGGTAGACAGACAGACAGACAGATGATAGATAGAAAGAACAAAAAATAGAACAACAGAAGGACAGAGCGATAGACAATGTTAGATACAACGATAAAACGATGGATAGAACAATAGAATAGACAGACAGACAGACAGATAGATAGATAGACAGAGAGACAGACAGATAGATAGATAAAACAACAGAAGGTAGACAGAATGTTAGAAAGACAGATGACAGAACAAAACATACACTGTGTGCATAATTATTAGGCAAGTTGATATTCTGGTCATATTTTTTTACCAAGCACATTTTACCAATTCCAAACCACATCAATCTTAATAACTACTATTAATTTTGTATTTAATCATTTATACATGATATATATTTGTCCATGAAGGCTGGAAGTGAAAAACTCCTTATATTCAGGTGTGCGTAATTATTAGGCACGTTTTCTTTTACATATAAATAAGCCAAAAAAGAGATTTAACCCAGACTGAAAAGTCAAAAATTATTAAATGCCCAAGAGAAGGATGCAAAACTAATGCAATACTAGAATTTGCAAAGTTAAGGCATGACCATTGGACAGAGAAATGCTCGTTGGGTCAGCACGGTGAGAAAAAAAAAAAAAAACGGTGGAGAAGAAAAGACACGTTAACTGCAAAAGAATTAAGAATTAAAGTAAAGAATTAGCTGTGAAACCATCAGGAACCATTTAGTCTCCAGCGCCACCATTTTTCAGAGCTGCAACCTACCTGGAGTCTTCATAACTGCAATGTGTCAGGTTCTCAGAGACTTTGCTTGAGAAAAAAACCTAAAAAATGACCCTCACCTAATAAGAATAACATTCTGAAGTGTTAAGAAATACATGAAGACAGTTTTTTTTTTATAGGCTTTATAGACGAATAAGTTGAGAGTGACTCTTGAAGGACCAGCACCATATCCTCCTGTACTTCTGATTCAAGAATTTGTCTTCCAGAATCTAGCAGTACATTTTGGGAGTTCATGTTTAGTCTATCTCCTATCCTGAAAAGTCTGACTTGCAGAGATGGACTAAAACTTACTGCCAGATTTTGGAAGATAAATTCTTGAAAGAGTGGTATAAGAGGATTTGATGCTGGTCTTTCAAAAGTCACTCTCAACTTATCTGTCTATAAAGCCTATAGAAAACAGTCTTCATGTATTTCACAACACTTCAGCATGTTATTCTCTTTAAATGAGGGTCATTTTTTAGGATTTTTCACCCAAGAAAAGTCTCTGAGAACCTGACACATTGAACTTCTGAAGACTCCAGGTAGGTTGCAGCTCTGGAAAATGGTGGCGCTGGAGACTAAATGGTTCCTGATGGTTTCACAGCTAATTTTTCACTTTAATTCTTAATTCTTTTGCAGTTAACGTGTCTTTTAACGTGCTGACCCAACGAGCATTTCTCTGTCCAATGGTCATGCCTTAACTTTGCAAATTCTAGTATTGCATGAGTATTGCATCCTTCTCATGGGCATTTAATAATTTTTGACTTTTCAGTCTGGGTTAAATCTCTTTTTTGGCTTTTTTATATGTAAAAGAAAACGTGCCTAATAATTACGCACACCTGAATATAAGGAGTTTTTCACTTCCAGCCTTCATGGACAAATATATATCACGTATAAATGATTAAATACAAAATTAATAGTAGTTATTAAGATTGATGTGGTTTGGAATTGGTAAAATGTGCTTGGAAAAAAAATATGACCAGAATATTAGCATGCCTAATAATTATGCACACAGTGTAGAACATTGCGATGCAAGGCGATAGACAGAATGTTAGAATGTTAGATACAACGACAAAATGATGGATAGAACAATAGAATAGACAGACAGACAGACAGACAGACAGACAGATAGACACATAGATAGATAGATAGATAGATAGATAGATAGATAGATAGATAAAAATATAAGGATAAACAACAAATATTGAAAAAAGGATAAGCAATTAAAATAATTAAAATGACCAAAAATTATAAGAGAATCTTAAAAGATTATTTTGGGAAAAAAGATATAGGATAAGATATAAATATAAATAACTTAGATGGTTGTACTGGTGTGCTTCTTAACTAGTCAAAGAAAGATTAGTTGATCCTACCAGACCAGAACTAACCACCATATATGGTCAGGAGAGGGTTATACTATTGGACTTTAATCTGCCCTCTTCTTCATTAAAATGACAAATAAAACCATAAAATGAGAGGGTGTTGGGATCTCTTTTTTCATGTAATTCCTCTTTTATTGGGGGGCTTAGTCCGCTCTAGTCCTGGCTGCTCATTAGCCAGCTAAACCACTGGAGCGAGATCCCGGCCTAATCAAATAATTGGTCTGAGAAGATAGCCGTCTGTGTGACAGATACACTCCTCAACTGAGACTCAAAAGGGACCGGTGGAGAACAGGGCGATGAAGATGACAGGAACCGGTTGGCAGTTTGTCCCATCGTGTCAGGCATTTGCAGAGATAGAGTGACCGTAACTGCCAGTGCACGCTGGACAGGGCTGGCAGAATGGATATCTGTCTAAGAAGTATGACTTGATTAAGAGACGATGAGAGGACTGGGACTAAGGAGTGCTGGAATAATACAGACTATTGCACGCTCGCACAAAGTTTCCCAACCTAGAGTCTACAAGCCCCTAGAGGTTCATGATGGAACTGCAGAGGGTTTGTGAGACTGTGAAGAATTGTGAGAATGGCAGGAATGAAAAAATGCACCATTTAAAATATTAAAGTGCAACTTCATATATAAACATTCTTACATCCAAAAAATGAAGACAAAAAAAAAGTATTGCATTACGTAATATTTATTGAAAGGTCTAATACTATCTGAAACCAGTTGGAAATACTTACAGGTGCAGAGGAAACATTTTATTGCATTTTAAAATATACACTTTTTATATTTTAACATGCACTTCTCCTTTAATTTGGTTATAACAGCCAGACCATGACTGACCCGCCAGGAAAAGTTATGCTCTTTTTAGCCGGTCAATCCCTGGAAGTAGGGAACAAAGATGGAGAGAGTGTCATCGCAAGGTGATCTGATGTGTCCACGTGTGTCTGACACAGAGACATGCGATAAGATGAGACACAGTGACAGGAGAAGCCGGTCTAAAGGAGGTAGCAGCTGTGGAGGGTGCCTTGAATCAGACAGACTGGCAGATACTTTCGGCTGCTGTCGTAGTTTTCAGCGATGCTAAACAGCGTGCAGATATTAACTGTCATTCATGGCATCACGTGATGTTTCGGTGCTACACCACAGCGTGAGGGGATCTGACACCCCGTGGCGGTTAATTACCTGAGAGAAAGCAGGGTCACCTTTCACTTCTCTACCTCCAGGCCAAATATCTTTTCAAACACGTGGGCACCCTAGTGGGGCTGAATCATGAGGTGTCAGGAAAGCCTTTCTTGCTCCCTTCCTCCTTCTGACACTCTGCGTCTCAAATGACTATGAATTTAAATAGTACTTACAGCTGACACATCCTACAAGAAACCTGTGGCAGAAAAGCTCTTGCTGTGGTGATTCCTTCTGTTGTTTGCCCTCAGCAGTGACACCGACTGGCAGAGTAATGCATGAAAATGCACAAACCCTAAGGGTGCTTAGTGGTGCTCAAAGTGGGCCGGTACTCACTGTAAACAGTACTATTCGCTTGTGTAAAGCCAGCTCTCATAAACACGGTACACAAGCAAACAGTACCGGTTTCTCTTGCTCTTTTGCCCGAATAGGCTGTCTGCCCTGCTGCGCTCACTACACACAGACTGTCAGTTTCACAAGCAAGTTTTGTATTATACCAGGTACACTGTGTATCTTAATCTGGCCAAGAATCATCTGTTCAAAGGGGGATCTTTGGTTGACATTAAAAGATTATCACTCACAATCAACTCACTCCACATGTCATTCCAAACCTGGTGGATTTTTTCAAGCATCAATGTGTTTTTGAGTAAATATTTGAGTTGAGAATACAATTTAAATTAAAATTAAATTCCTTACTCATATAACTTAGATTAATATAGGTACAATTTTAATTAGAAAGCAAGGCTTATCATGGCAGACTTAAAAGTGTTGGCTTAACAAAGCCTTTTTTGAAAGAGAGAATAAAAAAATGTTAGAAAGTTAGAACGATAGATAGATGATAGATGGATAGATAGACAGATAGATAGATAGATAGATAGATAGATAGATAGATAGATAGATAGATAGATAGATAGATAGATAGACATAGAACAACAGATAAAAAGACAAATTGATAGAGTGATAGAACGATAGAAAAATAGATAGAATGAAAGAACAAACGAATGAACAATAGATCAATAGATAAATTGAACAAATGAGCAATAGAACAAATGAAAGAACGATGGATAAATAGAACGATAGATAGAACAATAGAATGATAGATAGATAGATAGATAGATAGATAGATAGATAGACATATAGAACAACAGATAAAGCAAAAGACAAATTGATAGAGTGATAGAACGACAGAAAAATAGATAAATTGAACGAATGAACAATAGAACAAACGAAAGAACGATGGAGAAATAGAACAATAGAGCGATAGATAGAACGACAGAATGACAAAACGATAGATAGAATGATAGCTAGAACAATAGATAGAACGATAAATAGATAGAACGATAGATAGAATGATAGATAAAATGACAGATGAAACGATAGAGCGATTGACAGAACAATAGATAGAATGAATGTACGATAGATTGATAGATAAATAGAACCAATGATGGAATAAACCACAGAGCGATTGATAGAACGACTGATAGAGTGACAGAACGATAGAACAATAGATAGAATGAAAGAATGAACGAACAATAGATTGATGGATAAATTGAACGAATGATAGAACGAGCAATAGATAGAACAATAGAACGATACAACGATAGATAGAATGATAGAACAATAGAATGATAGATAGACAGAACGACAGAATGATCGATAGATAGATAGATAGATAGATAGATAGATAGATAGATAGATAGATAGACAGATAGATAGATAAGTGAAAAGTGAAACAGTTCTGAAACTGTTACGCCGCAATACTATGAACTGTACACTGATATGGATGTGCGAATAACTATACATGTGGGTGAGTGTCTGAGACTACACAACATAATCAGTTGTATACATGAACTAAGCAAATGAACTGCTATAGTGCAATGATACATCTGCCTTTGTGTACATCACCTTGGTAACCTTTTAAAGTGATCTACAGAAAGCAGAACAGTACCATTTCACTCATTTTTCACAAATAAATAAATGAATACATTTGCCATGGTGATATAAGAAAAGAGGGAATTAAATCAAGTCTGCCCAATGCCATTTTAAAATGTCTTTGCTACTGCATATGGACCCTTTTCACAAGCCTGCAATGACGTGTTTCAGCGGTCATCATCATCATAAATCCTTCAAAGTTTTTTATATTTTGATTTTTAAAAATATGTTTGTACATTAATAACATTATGCTTTGTATCATATTACCTTTTCATCAAGTTACAAAAAAACTAGTTAACGCTATATGAGGGTGTTTCTAATGGCGCGTCTATGGGAGTGAGGGTAAATTTGCCATCGTTCTCTCTTCTGACTGCCGATATCAGTTTCAATTTTTAAATTTTTTTCCTTTGATTGAAAGTTGTGAAAACACTATCGTGTAGTTTTTCTTTTGCTATTTGAGCAAATGGGAATGCAAAAAATATATTTGTAGTACTGTCCCATTCACTAACTATGACGACTTCCGCTACGAGAAAACCGGAAATGTGAGAAAGGTCCATTATGAAACTCTGAAATGTAGTTACTATAACTTCAATTACACCTGCACAGTTTCCATTAGAACGACTTCTTATGGAATTATAGCGCATGATTAGCCGGCTAAAACACAAGACCATTCACTTTCATGAGACAACGCAGTCGGTCCTCGAGTTCTCAGATTCAAAAGCTCTCAATCCCACAAGCCCTCTCCAGACAATTATCACGAGCCATTTAATCATTTCTAATTACCTCTCTCAATGTATAATGGAGAAATCCAAATAAGCGCCAATCGCTTCACACACACACACACACACACAAACACACACACATTTCTGACTTCCTCTCACTGCATGTGAAATCGTCTGGAACGCGATCACATCCCCCCAGTCCAGGTATGTGATCCAGACCGCTTCTAAAACCGCATTACATCCCTGCCTTTGGCTTTTCTTCTGTAAAGCCATTACACAGAGGGACCATCACTCTAGTGTAGAAATGTCTGCTTAGCATGCCTTTCAAAAAATGTAATACTGGTATTTCGGCGTAATGAATTTCCAGTGTCATCCACAGATATCCTAGTGCAATAAAAACAACATTCTAACACCTCTGATGCAATTTGCATTCGGCATAATTCTATTGGAGCATCGCTCGGTGTAATGCTGTCACGTTATGAGCACGTTCCTGCTACCCGGGCTAATAAAACTCAGACAGAACTTCTGAATTTTGAATGATGTGCAGCGAATGGCAGACCACTCTTGTATAATTCTTTATTTCACATGCCAAGGGGGTTCCTGCCTGGCACAGAGAGAGAGAAAATAACAGAAGAATGGCTGGAAAGTCTCCAGAGAGACAGAGGTTGTTTGTCGAAGAGGGGAATGTGGTGACAAACAGGAGGAAGGGAAGGAGTTTTCTCCTTCGGCTCATAATAAGCTGTGCGCATTTCCCCCAAAGCTTGGTTATCATTGAAATTTGTCATTATTTACTCACCCTCATGTTATTTTTCCTATGGAACACATAACACGGCTCTTTTCATACAATAACGTAGGGCTAGACAATTAATCGAAAAGTAATGGAAAACAAAATTCAAAACCTCTATCCGACGTAATTTTCCTATTTCAGTTATTTCAGTTTTTTAATCGTGTTAATACTTTCCCCTTAGAAACACTACTATTTAGCAGGCACTATACGGACATTCAAGACGGCGTGTCAAGTTAAAAGAATTTAAACTTTTACACACAGAGCTGCTCATTAATGTCAGTTCCAAAACAGTGGACCAATCAGAAGACCCGGAGGCGGGGCAAGAGGTGCAAGCTTTTGTTTACAGTAGCAAGTTGGCATGGCAACTTTTGTATTTGACGGCAACATGGCGAAGTATGCTTTCCTGAGCGATGCTTGTTCAAAATATTCAACAAATAGCCATAGTTTGTTTCTTTCAATTATATTAAAATCAAAAAATAGAAAATGCACTCTTTCATTAGAAAAAAAACCTCCACCTTTAATAGTTGAGTATATTTATATTACTAATCATTAATGAACTATGGTTCATTATAATGGTTCATTGATCGTAATCGATGTATAATGTTCGATTAATCGAGGTTTTGATTTTAGGTCATATCTACCCTGCAACAACGGCCCTCAAACAGACAAAAAAAAAAAAAAAAAAAAAAAAAAAAAAACATCATAAAAGTAGTACACAAGTCGGCTGTCACAATTCTTCCATTCAATACTCGATTTTAAAAAATCCTCCATTGGATTTTGCATTTTTTTGGTCAAGTAACCGGCAAAATACTGGAAGTGGTGCATTCCACAGACGAGAATCCATGGAACGTATTAGACCATTTTCCAGGGCTGCATGATATAGACCTTTTTCCTGAGTAAACGATGAGCGCCGCCATTACGAAGTCTAACTTCCATTAGGATGCTTTTCTGTTCCGATCTCCATAGGAACCCATTCAAATAGCACCCATCTGTTTTTAATGTAGATAACGTCGGCAGCTTCGTGTCATCTACACACTCATTAAATATTGAGGAGCGAGACGCTGACAAATGACAGTCATTGCGACATTGCAAAGTGATGGTGCTATGAAGCCATGTGCTTTTTAAAAACATTTTATTAGGTTTAACAATAGATTATCAACTCAGAATATACACTGATTTGACTAGAAACACTGGAGACTGGAAATGCAAAGCATTCTTCAGGTTAAAAGTCAGGCTAATTTCCACGTTCAGGAAAAACGTCTATATATTAAATCCTTTTAAAAATCATAATAAAGCCTAATGTTATTGTAATTTCACAATGCTACTATTCAGTTAAATAAATATATGGGATGCAGGTTCAATATATGCACTTTAATTATTTATATGCATGTAGGTTACGTACGTGTGCCTCAGAGCGGCTCCGTTCACAATAAATGCTGCTCCACATAATTTACATGTGTGGAGCATCTCAAACTCTATCTCTGCATATTGTTGTTAGTTTGGGTTTACTATAACATTCATCTGGGAATGCCATTTCTTCAGATTTGTGAATTAAGAATACATCAATATCTTTCTCAACTGTTCATCGCAAATTCAAAATAAAAGTTTAAACCCTAGTTCTCAGTTTATAGGTTTTGACGTACTCATTATGTAGAAATGATAGTGGCTGTAGCCACTATAATTTAAAGATTAAGTGGACATTTTATTCAATGTTGTTTAGTCAATATTAAACAAGGATTAAAATGGGCAGTAAAGTGTAAAAACAATTGTCAGGCCACTGGCGCCCTCTGCGGCCATTTGTTATAATGCATAATGTACATTAGCTCTACTGTTTATAATACATTATGTATTTTAACAGTTTTATTTAATAAAACCATATGATTAATTGCTTTTGATACTTTATTTGAGCTAATTATTATTGCTTCATTGCTATTATATATGTATTTTAAAGGGGTCATCGGATGCCATTTTTTCACAAGTGGATATGATTCTTTAGGGTCTTAATGAAAAGTCTATAATATGCTTTGGTTAAAAATTGTCAATGGTAGCGTAAAACAACACCCCTTTTACCTTGTCAAAATGAGCTCTGCAAAAATCGTCTCATTCTGAGGGATTGTTCCTTTAAATGCAAATGAGCTCTGCTCGCCCCGCCCCTCACTTCTCTCTGTGGAGTGACGAGCCTGTTTACTTTAGCCGTGTTTAGCCGCTAAACTTGTTAACTATCACGATATTAGGAAAGGCAATCGCAAAGATTCATAAAAAAAAAAAAAAAAACCCTATAGTCACTTCTGCTGTAAGTGAAGCTGGTGTGGCGTCACACCAGCAGACATCTGAGAATGGCTCGATTTGAAAAAGGGGATATTATTTTTACAGATTAATTAAAAACCATTTCATGGATTTTTATCATTATAGGGTAGATTTGTACATACACTGCCAACACACATTAATGTTCAAACAACATGAAAAAGTGAATTTAGCATTCGATGACACCTTTAAGTCATTTTAAAGGCTATTGTTTGCTTAGGTCTATTTTATTACCTCAAAAAATATATATATAGTTGTCAGCATGGGAGACATTTGACTCTTGAGTCGGGGGGGCAAGAAAAAAAAAATTGGGAGAAAAAAGCAAAAGAAAAAAACTTTTTCGGATAAGCATCAAATCAATGCCCTACCTTATTGACACGCACCAAAGCAGGCAATACAGCGCAGTCAAGAATAACTTAAAGAGGTTGCCAACGTTTACTAAAATGTGGACAAATCTGGCGATGCTTCCCGTTTTAAGTGTCAGTTGATGGCCTTTCAACCAGAAATGTGCACACTGCTTTCCAGAATTTCTGTGTCTTTTTCCTGTGTCACTTGAAATGTATCCATTTTGATTCGTTGTTCAAATCGAGTCAGATTACTCGATTAATCGGCAGAATAATCGTTAGGGATGGGACGATAAATCGTTGCAACGCAATTTGAGAAATGATTCAGCATCAATTTTGAGATTTTCTGAACACATCGTGATTCTTTCTCAAATCGATTCTGAGCTTAGTTTTGAACAGCAGATGGCACTGCTTGCTTTAGAAACAGACGTGCTCTGCTTGTTTCCAAATCCTTACAGGCACTTGAACCTAAAATAATCATTCATACAATTCGAAAAGGTTGAAGCGAATTACAAGGGTATTCACAGTGGGCTGTTTACATTAATCTCGCGTCATAAAAGCATTCTGAGCCGAGGTGAAATTACATAACTCAGCCGAACGCACAAGTGCTCTTCAGCACTCTTCTTTGTGAGTGTTTGAGTGTGCAGATAAAAACTAGATTAGAGCGCCATCTGCTGTTAAAATCTAAGCTCAGAATCAATTCCAGAGAGAATCGCGATGCATTTCGGAAGATCTCAGAATCTATCCATGAATCAATTTATTGTCCCACCCCTAATAATCTTCCAATTACTCGATTATCCAATAATTGTTATTGACAGCCCTAAGTCATATGATAGCTGTTTATTCAGTGAAGTAAACAGGGGTGCATTTCCCGAAAGCAACTATGGTCGTAAGCTCCGTTGTAGAGTTCAGTGGAACTAACGGCCATAGTTAGCTAACAATGCTTTTGGGAAACGCACCCCAGAGCGGGTTTAGGTTGGTTTGGTCAGTACCGTGCAGGTCGGGTCACATTTGCAGACCTCAGCCATTTTTAATTCATTGATCAGGTCATTGAGGTCTTTTTTTTTTTTTTTTTTTTTTTTTTTTTTTTTTTAGCATTTCTTTCCATCTTGCATTACCACGGAGACTGGAGCAAAAAAAAGTTTATAAATTGCAATTCCGGACATTTGACGTCAAGCAATGCTGATGATTCATCCTCGGACCTGTAATCACGTATTGGAGGGTTTAATAGATTCATGATTAAAATGAGTCATGTCTTTATTTTATTGTCATTTTTTCCTCTCTGCCTGTGCTAATTATAAATGGGGAACATTCCCCAAGAAGCGTCAACCTGTAGTTACAGACTTTCATTAATACACATGAGCAAACTAAAGATTTATCACTCATGCATGACTACAGTTATAAAAACATCCAACTTAACTCAGCAGAGCGGCAGCACATCAAATCAGCTAACAACGACTGCATGTCACGTACAGCTAATAATCACTACATGGTGGTGTTAACGTGTGTTGACATGTGCATTCTGATTTGGTTGAAATCAAGGCAATTAAAAGAAAATAAAAATTATTCAAATCTATTAAAAAGCATGCATTCATCTACCCAAAATATTCTTTGCAGTAATGTCAGCATAAATCCACAGGGATACAGGTTCTTAAACACCTGCCTTTCAGTATGTGCTAATATATCATAACATAACACTGTGACTGACTGATATGCGTTTCCCTGGTGAGAACAAAGATAAAATATAGCACAATTACAAGCTTTAACTGATCTGCAATGAGAAAAAGTCTAGAGTAATATGTCTCACAAGAAAAAACAATCAGTTTATTCTGACTCTGGCAATTTGATTCCGAGAAAGGAAGTCTCATCCTTTCAGGCAGAAGTAGAAAGTAAATTGCAACAGTTTGTTCCTAATTTGTTGAGTTTGGGCCATTTTTGTTAAATGCACTCACGGGGATTGCGGTAATAGGACAAATAAAGCCAGTGTGTATGAGCAATAAAGGAGAAAATGAGGCTCTTCTTCACAACAACGACATCACTCTGCCCTGTAAGCACTTTTAGTAAATTGTCAACAGAAACGTCTGGAAAAAAATCGAAAACATAGCCTAGAAACGTTCTGACCAGACAGCTGAAGAAACTTTGACTGGAAGTGGCCTAATAGGTTCAATTTACATCAGTAACTCACTGACAGGTTCACTATTTTTATATGTATTGTCACAAAAACACGTTTTTTACCCTTTCAGACACAGAAACCAAGAATTTTTTGTATTGAAGTAGAAACACATTTTGTGAATATTTTCTTGTATTACTTTATGGCAAGGAAAGTAGTTTTCTGATGATGCTTCTGAAACACCAGCTAAAATCAGTCAACTTTTGTGCACATTGAATAAAATAATGACTTTACTTAGTGTATTTTTTACACAATTCAGCCACATACGTAGTGGTCTATAGGAAAAAATATCCTTAAAAAATGTCTTTTGTCCCCAAGCCTGATAAATCCAAACTTATATGGTTTGTTACTCTTTCATGGCAGAAAATAAATAAAATAAATGTATCCAACAGAAAGTCTGCTTTTGTGCCTTTAAGGGTATAAAACCTGTTCTTCAGAGCTCACGTCCATAAACACACATTTGTATTAAGCATGTAAATGAATCATGTCACAGTGGAACATCTGAGTTTTTCATCCTGGTCCACGTGAGTCTCGACTGTTGCCATGAAAACAGACCACTCGCTGTGTCTCTGTCAAAAAAATGACATAGACGTGTTTTGGTCTTCACAAAGATGAAAAACTCCTGCTGTTGAGTTTTGCACTACAAGGACGTCAAAACATACATTTAAATTACATGAAAAGAAAAAGCAAGAAACAAAGCCCAAAACCACTTTTTTTCCTTTTGGAAAAAACCCTAGTGTGCTGCCTAGCTAGACAGCATTTTCAGGCATCATAGCCAAGCTTTCAAGGTTGTCCCTAAAGTTAGTTCATGCTTGGCCAAAAAAATGAATGCAAGATGGCAGAATAATTGAAATATCAATTATACATGTTCAGTACCTAAAAAATATTGATGAAAATGCACAATAAAAGTATGTGTGTGTGCCAATTAGATCATTACATCAGACCAAGGGCCCTATTTTAACAATCTAAGCGCATAGCGCAGGTGCACTTAAGGCGTGTCCGAATCCACTTTCGCTTGTTTAGCGACAGAAAAAAATGATCAGTACGCCAGGCGCATGGTCCGAAAGGGTTGTACCTATTCTCTTAATGAGTCATGGGTGTTTTCTGAGCATAACATGCAACAAACCAATCAGAGTCTCATCCTATTTCATTTAAATGCCAGTTGGGCTTGCACCATGGCAGATTCACTATTTACATGGCGGAATTTGCAAGAGCAAAGACTGAACGCTTCTCCAGAGAGAAAATGGATCTGCTCGTGTGCAAGGTTAAAGCTTACAGATAATAATCTTTTACATTGTAATCTTTTCATTTTTAATATTTGGCATGTTTGTGTGCTGCTGCACGTCCCTGTGTGTGTAATAAGCAGAGTGTACGCGCGTTATGCACCCACCTATAGGCGCATATTACTAACGCGCCCTTTAAATAAATAATTTTAAAAAATACTGCGCCATTGGCTTTTGACCAGGTTTTAGTTGGTCAATGGCGCAATCGTTTTCATTTTCTTTTAAAATAGCAACACGCCAACAATGCGCCTGAACACACTTTGTTTTCAAACCAGCACATCCATGGGTGAACAGATAAGCGCAAGTAGATTTGGTATTTAAACAACTGCATTGGGCTGAAAATAGCAAAAAACATCTGCCGTCGCATTGCGCCAGGTGTATGATAGGGCCCCAAGAGTTTCAAGAGATTGGTCAATTGTGAAGCTTCATTTCAGTTTGTGTACTTCCTTGAAATATAGCTCCCTATGTAGGCTGTTAGGCAGCTCACTAGGGTTTGCAACAGAGTTGCTGGCTCTCTTCCAAATCCTAGTGAGCTGCCCTGCTGTCTACTACCTATGTAGGAAGCAACTCCCACAAATAGAGACCTTCACACAAAGCACATCAGCAACTTAAGTTGCAACTGTTATCAATAGTTTAGTTGCATAGCTAATGCCGCAATACTCTAAACTACATAGTACATACAAATACTGCTATTTATATTTAAATGACACTCTCATTTCATCTGCAATATTGGATGGAGTTTTCAACTAAAGTGTGCTGAAATGCATCATGGGACTGCCTTCTTTGCCAATGATACATGCAACCCAGGCTCACAGGAAAAGTGCGCCTGTGGCAACATTTTTGCAAAATGATAGTATGCTGCATCTTGCAAATTTCCAAGTGAAGCACGTGGTGCTAAAAAGACTGCAGTTTTATGTGAAAATGGTGAATGAGTTTTATTTAAAGGATTTCTTCACTTACAGAAATAAAAATTTCCTGATAATTTACTCACCCCTATGTGATTCAAGATGTCCGTGTCTTTCTTTCTTCAGCTGCAAAGAATTTAAGGTTTTTGAGGAAAACATTTCAGGATTTTCCCCATATAGTGGATTTCAGTGGTGCTCAACAGACTGAAGGTTAAAAATGCAGTTTCAATGCAGCTTCAAACGGCTCTACACAATCCCAGCCGAGGAATAAGTGTCTTATTTAGCCCATCCCCCTCCCCCCAAAAAAAATCTAATTTATATACTTTTTAACAACAAATGCTCATCTTGCACTAGCTCTGCGATGCGCATGCGTGTGTTAATGCACTGCATGATCATGTTGATTAGAAAAAAGTCACGTACGGTTAGAAGTACATGAAGTCTGTGTACTTCGGTTCAAAAAGGTAGGTTAGGATGAAAAACTCCATCTCATTTTCTCCTCCAACTTCAAAATGGTCCAACATTGTCGGACGTTTGACGTAACGTAAAGGACGTTTGACTTTCTTCGCATGTTCGCTTTGTAAACAGGGGGTCGGTACTTCAACTAACTTCACGCGTGCGTGATTACATAATGCGTGAGGTCAAGCTAGTGCAAGATGAGAATTTGTGGTTAAAAAGCTTCTCCACATAAAACCCTTATTCCTATGCTGGGGTCATGTAGAGCCCTTTAAAGCTGCGCTGAAACTGCAATTTGGACCTCCAACCCATTGGCCACTATTGAAGTCCACTATATAGAGAATAATCTTGAAATGTTTCCCTCAAAAACCTTAATTTCTTTTCGACTGAAGAAAGAAAGACAGGAACATCTTGAATGACATAGGAGTGAGTAATTATCAGGAAATGTTTATTCTGGAAATGAACTAATCCTTTAAGTTGGTTGTTGTACGCACTTCAGCAAATAAAGTATCCAGTGTTTGGCACTACAGGGTTAACACTTATCACATTAAAAAAGAAATAAAAATGTACCAACTACACTAAGCCCTACCTTGGATCCAGTCAAATGTATCCCACATTTGACTGGATCCAATAACACATTTTCTTAAGCAACCATGCAATTTTAGCTTTCATCTACAACTCTTGGGCATTTTTATCTTGACTCATGTTTCATGCAATACTATACCAGGTGCGCTACTGAGCCAGTTTACTATGTCAGAAAAGCCATAGATATAGAGCTGGTTATGTGATGCAAATGTCAAAATTCGTTAGTTTACAAATTATGCACTATGATTAAAGTGTTTTGAGGTCATAACACAGTATTGTGAAAGTAATCACAAAATGAATCTTTAGTACTCAATAATGTGCTTCTGTATACATTTTAGCTAGAAACTGCAATGATTTTAATGAAATATTTTGATTTAGAAATGTTTTTCTAAAATTTTTCATATGCTGTGTTAGAATTTAGCCAAAGAAGGTTAGCAAGCAGCATAATTTTGCCCACTTTTTGGAAGCAATTAAAATGCTGCCTACATAGGCAACTCACTAGTTTTTCAACATCTGAGTACTGTGAGCTACTTTCTGGGAAAAGGGGAAAAAATGGAAGGCATAAAAGGTTTCAACCTTTATGCCATATCCTAGTAATATACCACTCATCTAGCCCCAAGACCGCAATGATTATGTGTGTTTATAATGTGAACATACAGAGCCTTGATCAGATATGAGCTGTATAAGCTCACGGAAGCCCCCGACATTGATACCAACATCAAACAGACTAAATTATGGGCTACAAATCACGAGTCACATTCAAATAGAAGTTCAGTCACATCAGAGAAATGCAAACCAGCAAACCTGGCTGTACAATTATGATGTATGATATGTCAGAGTTATGAATTACCTGTGATATGCTCTAGTTCCACAGACACACACACAGGAACTGTAGGAAGGCATCCATTCAGACAGAGATTTGTAACCTTATTATCTTGCATGATAGAACATTTTGCTTTGGACATCAGAGAATAAGTCTAAAGTGTTTTTATGAACATTTTATAAACATAAATACAGTATCGATAAACCACTGAACCTTGAGACTGCACAAAAAGCTTTGAGTTCAGAGCCGGAAATCTCTGTAAATTATTTCTGGCTCTTCTCAAAAGCTTTGTAATCCGCTGGGCTCTCCTGTGATATCAGTGACTTTATCAGACAGACCTGCGCCCATGACTAAAACAAAAGACATCCAGGTTATTTTTTATCTGTTTTTCTGGTGTTGTAGCTCCCTCCTCCACTTGAGCCAATGTAAACTATTATGCCAGCGTATCAACGGCGGCTGTGAGCTGTGTTAGTCTGCTCTCTGGTGGCCATAAGAGGAAGATTAACTAGGTTAATTAACTAGGTAGAAGATTAACTATTAACGGGGTGAAGAAGCTGCTTTGGACCATGGTGTAAGGATGTGAGAAAAAAATGATTAAATTATAGGTTCATCTTTTATAGGATCGTTTCTTTTGAAAGACACCTTAAAAATAAGCAGATATATTCTCCTTTGTCTTAGTGCAAAATTCATGAAAAATTACAGGTCCATGCTGCACACTTTCTAAGTTTATTTTCAAACGTTTAGAAATTGTAAATTGAGGTTGATATATATATATTGAGGTTGATGCATTGATATATATAATCTATCAATAGTCCATAATAGATGGACTCGAGCTAAAAAAAGCTGCAATAATATCTAATAATTTTGCATCATAATTTTGTAATTATTATTATTATTATTATTATTATTATTATTTTACTTTCAGTACCTACTGAAAAATCTAATAGTCCATTAAAGATGGACACTTGAGCTGAAAAAATCTGCAGTAATATATAATAAATTTTGTCTCATAATAATTTTATTACTATTCTTATTCATTTTCTTTTTTTCTTTTTATTCTTCATTTTTATTATTTTTTTAATTATTTCATTATCTACAAAAATCTATTAATAGTCCATAATAGATGGACTTCTGAGCTGAAAAAAATTAATACATTTAAAATTAATTTTCATCATAACAATCTTAATATTATTATTAGTCATTTTTATTTATTTTATTTTATTTTATTTTATTTTTTACTTTCATTATCTACTAAAAAATCTTTTAATAGTGCATAATAGATGTACTTTTGAGCTGGAAAAGATAGAATATTATATAATAAATTTTCGTTATAATAATCTTAATATTAT
This sequence comes from Cirrhinus mrigala, assembly GCA_036247105.1. Taxonomy (NCBI): domain Eukaryota; kingdom Metazoa; phylum Chordata; class Actinopteri; order Cypriniformes; family Cyprinidae; genus Cirrhinus; species Cirrhinus mrigala. Next base: position 31,354,218 of record CM070019.1, on the reverse strand, counting down.
TATTTGCAATTTATATTTTATTTTTTAATTTTATTTTATTTTATTTTATTTTTTACTTTCAATATCTACAAAAAAAATCTATTAATAGTCCATAATAGATGGACTTTTGAGCTGAAAAAGCTGGAATATTGAAATAATGTTTCGTCATAATAATTTTACTATTATTATTATTATTCATTTTTGTTTTATTTTTTACTTTCAGTATCTAGTTTTATTTTTTACTAGAAAATCTATTCATAGTCCATTATAGATGGATTCTTGAGCTGTAAAAAAAAAAAGCTGACAAAATATAAATTTCGCATCATATTTTTCGCATACAGGTATATATATATTTTTTTGTTTGTTTGTTTTGTTTTTGTTTTTTTTACTTTCAATGTCTACTAAAAAAAAAAAAATTATTAATAGTCCATAAAAGATGGACTTTTGAGCTGAAAAAGCTGTGAAATTTTGCATCATGGCCACATTAGCAGCTCAAGTGTCTATTCATTTTCATTAGTGTGCATTAACTCCAGTAATTTTTGCAACTGGTATAAAAGCATTCCATCCCAATTCATTAATCCCAAGAGAGCTGCTATTGATGAATGTAAACAACATTCTGATCAGGGCCCAATGCTGACAGCACCACACAGCTGATTCCACATCAGTTGCAGGCCTGAGGAGCTCAACAGCTTTAACAGACACTTGAGAGATTGTCAGTGGTTGTCACACACAGACAGTGTGAAATGACAAAGGTGAGGAAAGGAGAAGAAATCGATGAAGGGGGAGAAAAAGCCACCCCGCGTTTACACCAGCCCAATTAGAGCAGCTGCAATGAGCTGCTGACATTTGAAGGGAGAGTTATATGTCTCCATGGCCAAGTTCACCGCAGCTCAGAAGTAATTACGGAAGCGGCAGAGAAAGAGAGCGAGAGGGAAAGGGATTTAGAGGCTCACATTCTCTAGAGCCACCTATTCTTCTCTGCATTTTGGAGAATAAACATTGAGGTTCATTTATCATTCGTTGATTGCTGTCGCAGATAGAACTGAAATATAATGAATGCAGCCAATGAGATGTCTGCGTTTTCCCAAACGTTTGTCCTGGGTCAGCTCTGCTCATCACCTCTTAATGACTTCAGTTTTAGATAATTTATCCTCACAGGAGTGTAGCATCATGGGATTTGTTAACTAATTGTCCAGACCTACTTCATACCCAGAATAGAGAGAGAAAACCTGTAGGAAAGAACAATCACAAATGAGATCCCTTTAATATCTCATTCCTTTTTAATGGAAAGCAACTTGCTTAGGTTTCTCTTGCTTCTCAGACTATTCTCCTCAGAAAAAGGCCACATTTAGAGTTCAAGAGATCTTAACAACGTTCAAACAGTTCAATGTCTCAATCTCTTCCAGATTTGAACATGAACTTTATTCCCAGGGTCATGTCAAAGGTAACCGTTGCGAAAACGCTTTGTGCACTGCTTAAATCTATAGCACCTTGGCAAAAGAAATTATAATTCACCTTAAATGCAAGCTTGCAATCTAAAATTAATGTGATGAAATAATGCAAAATAATGGCAAAAAAGTCTTTTGATTAAGTCAACACTGTACGCAAAAACAGAATCAAACTACATAACAAATGTAGTCTAATTCACTAATGAATCACTCAAATATGAATCAGCTTTAGATTAATCAGTTTTGTCCATTCAACTGACTCTTTTGAGCTAGTTTGTAGTGTTGGGTTCGAGTCCACCGAAGTCGAGTCCGAATCCAAAATGGGCCAAGTCGGACTCAAGTCTGAGTCCCAAAGGGCTGAGTCCGAGTCGAGTCCGAGTCCAAGGAAACACTACTGTTTGTCAGTATCTTAACATTGTTTTAACCCAGGGGTGCCCAGACTCGGTCCTGGAGGGCCGATTAGACACACCTGAACCAGCTAATCAAGCTGGCAGGTGTGTTAAGGCAGGTTGGAGCTAAACCAAGGACCAGGACCGAGTTTGGGCACCCCTGTTTTTAAACTTTACAACTAGAAAAACGCAGTTAATTGAAATTTAAGAAAAGCAAACCTTTATTGGATCTTGCATTTTAATTTTTGTTATCAGACCATCTCATAATTAGTGCCCTGCTCTGCTTAACAAACTTAGCAAACAAAAAAAGTCCTGTAACAGAAGTTATGGCTGACTTATGTATTGTGACATATTTCAGAGTGGTTTTAGAATATGAAAAATTATAGGGCGGGACTTGACTTTGTTCATCATTATAGTAAACGTATAAATTCAAGGGTGGGGTTAAAGATGTAGATATCTTGATGAATGGGACCTTAAGAGCAGTGCTGTGTGTGTTTTGGGATTTTATATAACAAATGGTTAGACCTGAGAGAGGGCATTTTGAATTTTTGTCTTGGATGAAAGTGAGGTTGTGAGGGATAAACCTAGTCTTTACAGCAGCACACACTGTGTAGGCTATAAAAGCACTACATATACTTTCACAGTCACAGCCAACTCACTCCTGTTTTATTTTGAATGCATTTATAGTTACATTAATTATAATAAATTACATTAAGTAAGGATTAATTGATGACAGGCCATCGAATTATTAGAAAATCATGCACACCCAAGGTGGTTTTGGACCCATAAAAACTATTGCCCCAAAGATGTTAGAAAATGTATTTTTATTTAAAGCCAGAAACTTCAAACCACCATGTTTAAAACAATAATAATAATTTCAATAGAGCAAAAACTAATAAACTAATATAAGTAAAACATTTGGTTACTGAAGGCAAGTAAACACTCCAAGTATTACAAATGGATAAATAAATATATTAATCAAAAATACAAATGTGAAATATTTATAAAAATAAAATCTTTTTTTAAAAAAAAAACAATTATTTAAAAAAATAGGAATTTTTAGGTTTTTTAAGTTTTTTTCAGATAGGTCTATCTAAAGGCTGTTACAGAAACAGCCTACTACAGACATTTCATGAAGTAATACATGTAAAAATAAAGCACTGCAAAATCTTCACTGTATACATTAAAGATGATTCTTATTAAAGTTAATGTGATTCAGTCAAGAACAGTGAGTGATTTTCTCCTTTTCTTTTGTTGTTTGATTAATATTTATAAGGCGGTCGGCGGCTGCAGGTTTACGCTGCTGTCGCTTTAAGATTTGACGCACAGATCAAATATTTTGACGCATCAGTATTTCTTTTCAGGTTTACTCAAGACAATACCGACTGCATTTACATGAATAGTCTCCAAGATGAGCATGTGTGTATTAATAACAGAACTTTAAAAGAACTTTAAGCGAAAGAGAACTCGGCATTCGCACACTGACTGAGAGGCGTGTGCTGTGAGCGCGCTTTGAGCGTGTGCGCATATAAACTCGTCGGCTTTTAAGCAGCCTTCTGGACAAACATGCAAATACTGAATATCTCTTTCGTGATAATGCATCGAGCGTCTCTGGACTCGGTTGGACTCGGAATATTTTCCGAGTCCGAGTCGAGTCCGAGTCAAGTCCGAGTAAAAATGCATCCGAGTCCGTGACAAGTCAGAGTCTGCTAAAAATTGTACTCGAGTCCGAGTTCGAGTCCGAGTACCCCAACTAGTATGTTTCAGTGAGTCAAAAAAGTACAATGTAAATGATTCCCGAACAAATAGCTTTTACAAAGCAGTTCTTTTTAGTGACTCAAAACCATAGAGTGCAACCAGCATAAACCGATTCACTTATAAAAAAGTACAATGTATCAGATTCACGTACAAATGGCTCTTACAAGGCAGTCCTTTCTAATGTATTAAAACCATACAGTGCAACCAGATTAATCCGATTGACTAATAAATGGCTCTTATGGGCAATACTATTTACTGAATCAAAACCATAGAGCACAGCAAGTGGAGTCTGTTCATGAACAAATGACTCTTTTGAGCTAGTTCTATTCAGTGAATCAAAGAAATACAATATGTCCAATTCACAAAGAAATGGCTCTTACGAGCAATACTTTTTACTGAATCAAAACCGATTAGGCAGTCGTGACCTAATGGTTAGGGAGTCGGGCTTGTAATCAAAAGGTTGTGGGTTTGAGTCCCAGGTCCGGCAGGGATTGAAGGTGGAGGGAGTGAATAACCAGCACTCTCTCCACCCTCAATACCACGACTGAGGTGAGTCCCTTGAGCAAGGCACTGTTCCCCCAATTGCTCCCTGGGTGCTGCAGCAATAGCAATATGGCTGCCCACTGCTCTGGGTGTGTGTGTTTGTTCCCTACCCACTACTGTGTGTGTGCACTTGGATGGGTTAAATGCAGAGCACAAATTCTGAGTTTGGGTCACCATACTTGGCCACACGTCATGTCCTTTCCTTCCTTTCCCTTTCCTTTTTACAGCACAACCAGTGCAGTTCGTTCACGAACAACTGACTCTTTATAGCTAGTTCTTTTCAGTGAGTCAAAAAAGTACAATGTATCCGATTCATGAACAAATGGCTCTTACAAAGCAGTTTTTTTTAGTGAATCCGAATCGCTAGGAGAATTATTGCGTTTTCTGAATCAACATCTGACTCACTGAATGATTTGCCTGTACTTTCACTGAAAGCAGTTCATTAAGATACACTGTGTGTGGTACAATAATACCTCCAAATGATTTCTTACCGGAACACATAAAACTTATTTTTATGTGTATAAACATGAACACTAATTCAATTCACTAATTCATAAATCGTTACTTTTTTATATCCTAAGATATTTGCTCAAAGGCCTCGCAGGACCACGATCTGACCTTCAGTCAATACTTTAATGAAACGTAACCGAGAACTCCTGAGTCTCCTGAAAGAGCAGCCTCCGAGCCGTAAAAGTTTCCTCTGGGAATCCGCTTCACAGCTGCAATCTGGAGAATAATGGCAGGTAAAATCTTTTTTGATTTTCACTATTTCCGACGCAGCGCTGACGGTCTCAAGAACGGTTTAATTGGTAGGGCAAGCCTCCACCTTCAAACACAACGCTGCCATTTCTTCTCTCTCTGTGTTTCTCTCCTCCAAAGCTGTCAGGATCATCTCTGCATTGGCACAGCAAGAATAGCTCTGAATGAGAGGCAGGGTGTCTATTCTAGGCATCTGAGTGTCTTTATCGGTTCAAGGCTGGAAGGATGCAGAGGTCATGTGTCTGAATGAGACAAAAGAGGAAAAAGTAAGAGAGAACAGTAGCAAGCAAAAAAGTCAAGGGGGAAAGGGAAGGATATGTATAAGAGAAGACATGTAGATGACTTTTAGCACCGGATTTTACAGCTGGTGCCGTGAGACACATCCAAAAGATGATTCATGCAGGATCTTCTGGCCAATCAAAAGTCTGACTATGTGTAAAATTTTCCAGATATGACTCATAAGATATTTCGGGCAGCAGCAGCAGTACCTGGTATCTCATTGGCTTCTCGATATAATACGCGACAGGTAAATCTGATGTTTTATGCCCTGAAGTAATCATTAATGTGTGGTCTGAGGTGTGCGTCAGTGATGACTGTACAGCTGCGGTACATTTATTAAAGCTGCATACATGCGTGTAAAGGATGACCTAGGGTGATAAATACTGGGGTTGGAAGCTGTCACCGGAAATTCACATTCATCCAGATGGCTGAGATTTACTGGACACGCTTTTTATCACATGTACAGTACATCAATACTGACTCAAAGGGTTTCAGCAACAGGTCTGAATGAATGTAATAGCTGACAGAGCTAATGAAGGTACTGTAAATTAAAAAAGGGTTAATTCACCCATAAATGAAAATTCTGTCATTGATTACTCACTCTCATGTCGTTTCAAACCCGTAAGACCTTTGTTCATCTTCGGGACACAAATTAAGATATTTATGATGAAATTTGAGAAAGAAAGTAAGGAAATTGCTAAAATAGTCCATATGACACCAGTGATTCAACCGTAATGTTATGAAGCTACAAGAATACTTTTTGTGCACAAAAAAAAAAAAAAAATGACGACTTTATTCAACAATTTTTCTTCTCCGAGTCAGTCTTTGATGCACGTTCATGAGAGTACCACGAAGCAGATGCTCAGAGGATGAACAAAGGTTTTACAGGCTTGGAACAACATGAGGGTAAGTACAGTCATTTCTGGATGAAGTATCCTTTTAAGGTCTTTTTAAGACCAAGTAAAGAAAATTTAAAGAATAAACTGAAGGGAACAGAATATGTCAGTATATCTTATTTTTAAATGTCTAAGGAGCTCATTGAGTTGTATTAGCAACACTTCAAAGTGCTGTTCTTGTTTTTCAGTGCAAATGTCTAAAGATTAAAAATACATTTACTTAAGAAGTGAAATTACATAAGATAAGAAGTCTTGTTTTCTGTGAAATTGATCAAAGTTAAATGAGTTTATGATTAAAACAAAAATAAACATTTGCCAGTGGGCTCAAAAAATCAACTTAATTCAAAGGGAAAACCCAGTGATACTGTAGATATTTGTTCTTATTTTAAGCAAAAACTTAATTTTGTTATTTATTATAAACTTACTGATATAAAATATATATATATATATATATATATATATATATATATATATATATATATATATATAATTAAACTTTATTTGAAGTACTACTTGTGCACAATGCACATTTCTTAATATTTAGCCAAAAATATGTTTTAATGTCACTATTGATGAGGATTGTATGATCTTTAAATAATATGGCTTCAAATGCAAAATATTTGAAGTGTACCTAAAGTATACTTACAAACGTTCCACTTTAACACAATCAAATATAACTGGTTGGACTTCAGCACTACTTCCACACAATTAAATCATCAACGAGTGAATTAAATACCTGTAACTCCAGTTTTACATACAAGGCCTAAGGCTAGTCCCAGACTAAAATGCATGTTTCAGCTGAAAATAACTTGCCCTGACATATTTGAAATATTTCAATTGTTTTGTTTCAAGATGCACACCAATAATGTTTATTTTTAATAAAAGCTGCTTAAATATCCTAATTAAACTAACACCTAGTCCTGGCTTAAGCTAAGCTCTGTCTGTGAAACTGGGCCTTAAGGAACACGGATGCATGTCATTTACTCATCCTCATGTCATTCTAAACTGGTATGGCTTTCTTTTATCCATACACACAAGCAGATGCAAAATCTCATTCACGTAAAGGAACATTCGCACAGGATTTATTCTTATGTTCCATCTGTGCTGATTTTTTATTTGATCTCTTTTCCAAACCGCAACAAAATAAGGGAGTCACCACACACCACAGCCAGTTATTACGTGAATTTATTCCGGTATCAAGTATATCAACATAAAAAAAAAATGAGTATAAACAGTAATCAGCCTATCGGCCGGTAAACATGTAATAATTATGACAACAGTCCAACCAGACACGGTCTGTAAAACCACCAGAAGCGACAGCCCTCGCGAAGAAGACGGGCCCAAAGGCGGCGGTGATCTCCCAAATTCCTCACATCCCGTTCGTTCTCCGGTAGCCTCGAGTAATCCAGAGGAAACGACGACCCAAAAAACCCAGCCAACGATCGCACCTCGCCATTTCTGTTCCAGTCTTTACAAAGCACTATGATTGAATTCAGGTGTGTGCCCGCTCCCGTCAGCCAATCCCCTGCAACTCCGAAACCACCAGTTATTCACTAGAACCGTCACAATGAACAATGTGGAACTGTGTCTGATTTTAGCCACTGCATAGCATTTTTTCCCTCTTTTTAAGATTTTATAGAACGAGCACTATGTTTAAGTTGTTTCTACTTCTAAAAAACTCACTACATTCTGTTCTATTCTTTTACACTCAATCTACAAGTGTGAACAGCCCTTGTCAAGATGTGTTGCTCTAGATTTGACATCAGTGATGACATGTCACGTTTAAATATGTGAAAGTGCATATGACATCTAAGAGCTGCAGCAGAACGTGAGATTTTCAATGCATAACTTAACGTAACTGTAAGTGTCTAATTTCCACACCATTAGTGTCACCAAAAGGAACTGGAAAGATAATTAGTGTTTTTAAACGCTTTCTCTGGTCTGCCACTGACAGAAAAACAAACAGTCCCACCTTAAACTCACTATTAAACTTTATTTTAACATCAAGGAAATTACACACATCACATTTGAATTTGTATTCCATGGGAGAACAAAACTCATGCGGGTTTGGAACAACATGACGGTGAGTAAACAGAACTGTCATTTTTTTTTTAATGAATACTCATTTAACTGCCAATTGCAGCAATGTTTTGTTATGCATTGTACGAAAACCATTTAGCTTTTCATTTCAAATACATCTGGCAATGTGAGACATCTATTTTTCTATGTAAAATGAATTTGTCTGGCATGAAAGATTTATATCTGTGTTGGGTCTCTTTTAAGGACAAACAGAAAGCAGCGTTGTCTGTCCATTAGTCTTATCGTCCTCTTCCTCTGGCGTGCTCTATATCTTTGACCTTTCTTTTCTCTCTTTTCTGTTTTGTTCCTCTTTTTCACAGACAGCTGCACCACACACTCACATGGGACGATTCTTTCTCTCCGTCTCTCTTTTCAGAAACCCGTCCTCATTGGTGACATTTGATCCCTGTGCGTCTATGTGGATTCATATGGCAAGTTTGTGTTCAGATCAGATTCTAAAGGATGAGGAAGAGATGAGAGTCTACAACATTTATAAGTGATGGCATCATACAAAATCTCAAAAACAAGCCCAAGTCATATTTCACCCCAAAATCAAATGAAAAGAAACATACTATTAGATTTTTCTTTAAAGAGACAGTTCACCCAAAAATGACAATTCTGTCATTAATTACTCACCCTCATGTCGTTCCAAACCCAAAAAAAAATTGTGTTCCGAAGACGAACAAAGGTCTAACAGGTTTGGAAGGACATGAGGGTGAGTAATTAATGACATAATTTTCATTTTTGGGTGAACTGTACCTTTAAGAAAAAAAATAAAGTCTGTTTAAAACACCATAACGTTTTTGTTTTTATGACAGTTAAGCAGGTTTTACACTGCACATGTAAGCAGCGTATATTTATTTAGGCTCCAACATTAACAGGTTACAACAGTCACACTGCATAAGCAGAGCTTTGTTTGAAGAGAAAAAAAGATGTTTGCCCACATCAAGATTTTTTTTTCCCCCCTCTCTTGAACCTTTACAGCTGTGGAAACTTAATTAGATGCTGAAAGAGTTCATATCAATGTAGTCTAAAACTGATTAGAAAAATACAAATAGACATAAATGAGTTATTTGTGAACATGTAATAAGATTATAGAGGTCTAAAGGCCAACTCACACATGATCATAATAGATTATGCACATGCAGAATTTCATTGTTTTAAAAACACTAATTCAATACGTAACTAATAATAATAAATCTAAAATGTAATAACATACAATCTACTCCACTTTACTGGAAAGCTCCAGTTTTAAATGTGTTCTTTTTAATTCAGCTGCAACGTGACAGCATGATGTTGGCTTTACGTGATATGAATTCGAGTTCACCGAACTTGAACATTGGAACGCACTGAAATCTGAATTTTCTTTGCATGAGCTTGTGTTTCCACTCTCCCGCATTAGCATATCGATGGAAGTCAGTGGAACAAAAAGCGTAATTTGACCACGCCTAAACAGCAGCAAACACATTAATCAATAAAAATTCAAAATAACTTCCCGTCAGTTATAGTTTTGTTCTTTTCTATCCACATCAGGGCTGTCACGATTCCTTAATTCAATTTGAGTACTTGATTTAAGAAAAAAAAAAACATTGACTGCATTTTGCCTGTGTCGAGTAACCGGCAAAATATAGAAAATGGCGCACAGACGGGAATAAATGGAATGCATTATTAGACAGTTTTCGAAGGCTGCATGATATATTAAACCTAATCAAAAATCATGATAAAGCATAATGCCATTGTGAATTCACAAAGAAACAATTTAATTTTTTAAAACTGCAGGTTTAATATATGCGTTTTAATTACTTATATGCATGTAGGTTATGCAGCTTCATGTCAGAGTGGCTCCATTGACAGTAAATGCTGCTCCACACAAACTGTTATTATTTGCATGTGTGGACTGTCTCAAACTCCATCTCTGCATATTGTTGTGAGTTTGGCTTTATTATAACATTCATCTGAGAATGCAACCTACGCCATTTCATCATATGTGACCCTGGACCACAAAAGCAGTTTTAAGTAGCACGGGTATATTTTTTTGGTGCAATAGCCAAAAATACATTGTTTGGGTCAAAATTATCAATTTTCCTTTTGTGTCAAAATCATCAGGATATTGAGTAAAGATCATGTTCCATTAAGATATTTTGTAAATTTCCTACCATAAATATATCAAAACTTAATTTTGATTAGTAATATGCATTGCTAAGAATTTCATCTGGACAAAGCGATTTTCTCATTTATTTATTTATTTATTTATTTATTTTTTACACCTTCAGATTCTAAATTTTCAAATAGCTGTATCTCAGACAAATATTGTCCTATCCTAACAAACCATACATCAAAGCTTATTTATTCAGCTTTCAGATGATGTTTAATTCTTAATTTCAAAAAAAGGACCCCTAAGACTGGTTTTGTGGTGCAGGGTCACATATTTTTGAAAGGTATATAATTTATAAACCTATGCAAACACACGATACATCAGTACATCAGTATCTTTCTTAATACGCTAACTGAACTCAAAATAAAGGTTTAAACCCTCACTCTGAGTTTTGACGTCCACATATTCAAGAAATGACAGTGACTGTAGCATTTCAGCCATAAAGAACTGGTCAAATATTAAAGATTAAGTGGACATTTTAATTAAATGTTGTTTAGTCAGTATTAAACAATGAATGTGCAGTAAACTGTAAAAACAATCGTCAGGCTGTTGGCGCCCTCTGCAGGCATTTGTTATAATGCGTAATGTACATTAGCTCGATTGTTGATAATACATTATATATTTTAACAGTTTTGTTCAATAAAACCATATGGTTATATACTTTTGGTACATTGTTTGAGCTAATTATTATTGCCTCAGCTATTCTATATGTATTTTAAGTCATTTCAAAAGCTATAGTTCACTTAAGTCTATTTTTATTACCACTAAAAATAAAAACAATTAATTATAATTATCAGAATACTCTATTAATCGTCAGGATAATAGACCGATTATACTCAATTACTCAATAATCGTTAGTGTCAGCCCCAATAAACATACAGTACAACATCACTACAAGGAGTCACTTTCATTGATGTAGGAAAAACTACAAAGATATTTAAGAGATCTTAGAGTTTGCTTCCTTTTCTGAATGTTTAAATTGTCTAAACTTGTAAAAATGTGCTGAATGAGCTGTTGTTGGTTGTTTTGGCTGAAGGGATGATGGTCTTATCTTTCCAAGATCCATGTGATGCTTTTGGCAGTTTTTATATTATTACACTTCAGTCCACTGGGGACTCTATATTCTTCTGATGGTCCTGATGTAGTGCCTTTAAAGTACACAGCTGATGGACGCAGAGACAGAGAGAGATTGAGATGAAGCTAGACTTTCTATCTCTTTTTGCCTGCTTCACTGGCTTTGTGGATGTGTGAGCAACAAAGAGGCTCTGTGTGTGTGTGTGTGAGCTAGTGAAGAACTGATTGAGTTTACTCTTCTCTTTCAACAGTATGTTCGTCCTCAACACCTACACACCTCTGAAATCTAATTTAACTCACACTTTATTTATTCAGCACCTTTCCAGCAAACTACAGCATACAAAGTGCCTCACTTGAGCGGCATGACAAATAAGAACGATCAAAGGTAGAGATAATAAATAAAATAAACATGTATTAAATTGAAGTCAAACAAACAGCGCAAAAGATATGGCAAACTGCCTAAAATAAATATGAATTTAATTAGTTTACCAAATTAATAAGAAGGATTTGATAAACCCAAGGCAAAAGCGATTAGCAGATTTTTCAACCGAGCCTTTTTCCAGGTGAGTAAAAAAATAATTTAACACTAACAATTTAATAGCACTGCTAAATGTATTGTTTAGCAAATTTGAATATCTGTTGTTCATAATGTACATCAGAATGTTTTGATGCCTAAGTGCACTTAAAATTATTTTGGTTTGTAGGTTGTTGTTTTTTTTTTTTTGTTTTTTTTTCAGTATTGGTCAGTATTGTATAAATATTGTCTTGTCTGATAATTCTTATTTAATTGTGCATGCTAATTTTCATCTTTAGACTGCAGCACCTTTGCCATCAACTAAATATTAACTATAGCTTTTCAAAATAATATTTTTTTTTACACTGTAACATGTAATCTTTAGCAAATCTCAACATAATATCCATTTTTTTGTTTGTTTTTTTAACAATAATGTTTATATTATAAAATTATAAAATTTATATATAAAATTATAAAATATAATAATAGTAGTAATGTTTTATAAATTATTATCCAAATACATACATTTTCTCTTACTGTAAATTAAAAAATTATGATGTCTAAATTCACTTGTAGCATTTAAAATGTTTACATATATCTGCCATTTATTGGCTATTCATTTGTCAGTTGATTTTGGCAGCAATAAGATTAAATTAAGCATTAGATGATTGCTGTTGCAGATAGTACAGCAATAATAATTTATGCAACCAATGAGATGTCTGCATTTTCCAAAAGGTTTGTCACAGGTCAGTTTTGTTAATCACCTCTTAATGACTTAAGTTTTAGATAACGTATCTGCACAGGAATGTGGCATCATCAGACTTTTTTTTGACTAATAGCAGTATCCTATGAAAGTGAATAGAACAGAAAAATGTTCACCAATGCTGCAATTATTTGTTCAAAGATACAGTAAAAACAGTAATATTGTAAAATACCATTTTAAATGTAAAATTACATTTTAAATATATTTTAAAATGTAATTTATTCCTGAGATGCAAAGCTGAATTTTCAGCATCATTACTTCAGTCTTCAGTGTCACATGATCCTTTAGAAATCATTCTAATATGCTAATCTGATAACATTATAAATGCCTTTACTGTCACTTTTAATCAATTTAATGCATTCTTGTAAATCTGTACTCTTATGTCAACGACAATCTCATTTTGGTCTGTTTTATTTCTATTTAGGAATTCTGAACATGTCCTGAGTATTTCTGTTGTTTTGAAGATGTTTGATTATTAGCGGCATCTGAATCTGGAGTGAACAGAGTTTGGCATCCACGGTGTGGATAAGGTTGCTAATTGAAATGCATGTTTGTGTATGACTGCGCGGTCGGCAGCAGCCGGGCTCGATGTAATTGGGTGGGTGGTTAGCTGTTAGGTCAGAGCTCTGAAGGTCAAAATCATAGAGAGAGGTTGAAACCAGCGACCCTGTTTAATGAGAACAGCGGGAGAGGCCAGACGGATCAGTGCTCAGGGGCTCTGATAAGAAAAGCATTTGTCTCTGTTACTATATTGTCTATTCTGGCCCTCCAGCCATCTATGAGAGACAGAACTTCACACATGCATTTGATTATGTTGAATCCATCAGCATGTACAATACACTATTACGATATCCTGACTGGGTGGTTGTGCATACAATTCAATAGGGGTGGACGATATACCGGTAGACACAATTAACCAGTATAAATTTGTCAAACAGCAGAGATTGTGGACCGTGGTTACACATAGCTGTGCAGTCATGAAAACATATCATTTGCACGCGTTATTAAGCATTGCAGTTTAAAAACAAGTGATTTTAAGCTGTAATGCGTTAGCAATAAGAGAGAACTCACTTTGTCATATGTGTGTGCTGTCTAAGGGTGCTCATAGAGCATGAGAGTATTGAACTGTTAAATACACAGACTTGAATGTGTCAAAATGCCCGTCTTTGCAAGTATCCTCGTAAACGTAATTTAGGTTTTAAGTAAAAGCAAACAGCTAAGAAAGAAAATGTGTATAACAGTGTATTGGATCTGGGCAGCTCTTAAAGCGACAGCAGTCTAATATTCCCGCTGTCCGTCATTCATGCTAATCAAACTACAAAAGAGTGAAAATCTCTCACTGCTCTTGACTAAATCACTTATGTAAATTTAATAATAAGAAATACATATTTTATTTACACAGTCGAGAATATGCAGTGTTTTTAAACATTTAATTACTTTATACAATGTAGGCCTATGTAGCATTTCTTATTTATTTGTTCTACTGAAGTTTTATGTCCTATTGTTTGTAAATAGTTTCTCATTCTTATTTAATCGCTGACTGTTTACTTTCGCTTACTTTATTTTATTTATTTTTTTTTAATATAGGCTAGTATTAGTTTTTTGTGATATTGACACTGGTGACAAGAATTATGACATTTCTGTGGTATAAAAATTTTAATACCATAAAGACCTTATTTACAGCAAAAATAACTATATATATCGTTACTGTGAAATAAAATTACTCATATCATGATATAAGATTTTGGTCCTATCACCCATACCTACAGTACAGCTCATTTTAGGGTGTAATTAAAGGTTCTTTACTGGCATGTGAAGTTTCAAGAACAGCTTTTACATCCATGGAATCTTCGCATTCCACAAAAGGTTCTTTGTTTTTTAAAAGTGTAAAAAAACTTTTGTCCACTATAAAGATTCCAAAAGTGGGTTTTTGCATTGACACCACAACAGAACAATTCTTAAAAGAACCATTTTGGTTCTTAGTGGGAAGAACATTTTAAAATTTAAAGATTTAACATTTTAAATTTTTTCCACTATTTACCTTTATCTTTCCCGTAAGAGCGGGCACAGCCATTTGTAAATTTTATGGGTCTGACTTCTGGTCTCATCCTCATCAAGCTATTTTTAGCTGTACAAAACAGCTCATTTTGCTGTTGATATAGCAGATTATTGTGTCTTACCATATTATTTTAATCTATTATCTTAATTATGAACACACTGGTTTGTAGTGCAAACAGTTTTACCGTTTACTTCACGTTGTTATTCTTCTCGCTATTTCCCTATGGCGGCTAATCAACTGGAAGTCTCACCCATGAACTGGAATTCTTACCCACTTCCTCACTGAAGAAAAGATGAACATTTTGTGGAATGTGGAAGATTTCATGGAGATTAAAGGTTCCTTATGGAACCAAATATGGCAATAAGAGTCATTTTGGGTTTGCCAAAGAAGCTTTTTTGAACAGTTCTTAAAAAAGCTGTTTTATCTTAAAATTAAAGAACCTTTTTCCATAAAGAACATTTTGTGGAAATGGAACCTTTTATGTTTAAGAGTGTATAGGTTATTATTTAAATTTTCTTAAGAGAACACTTCTTTTTCTTAGTGTAAAAATCATTTCACTAAAATGTTCTTTGGGGAACCCAAAATGGTTCTTCAATTGCATTGCTGTGATTTTAACCCTCTGGGGTCTGAGGGTGTTTTGGTGCCCTGGAGAAGTTTTGACATGCCCTGACATTTGTGCTTTTTTCAGTATCTTAAAAACATATTAATGGCTAAAGGCTGATTACATTGTAATCAGCACAAACTGGGCTACAATAATATGCAAGCAACATGAATGTACATGAAAGTGTACATTTAGTGAAAAACTAAAAAATTTAAGTCACTGAAATTGTATTGTATACCGCACCTGTTTTAATTTTACTGTAATTTTAATAAAATAACTTTCAAAACTCAGATTCTCAAAGGATCAGTGAGAAATCTTTTCCTCATGACCGCTTTAAAAACCTGCCCAGTCCATCATTAGATAAGATATTACACTTCCACATCTACATATCACACTCACATCCACAGTAAGAGAGAAATGCAATATCAAACCTCATTAAAGCTAACACAAGGAGAAAAACAACATCTGCCTTTTCAGAGACCATTATTAAAGCACAGAATAAGAAAAATGCTAAACACACAGATGAATAAGAAAAAAAGATCTCATCTAGACAACCTATGGAGCATGTTTTTCAGAAAGCTTTCATTCCAGCATCAACACACTGCATTAGTCATATCTGTCTGCTCCGCCTGTCCTTTTTATCCCTCCAAATGTGCCTCAGCATGAGCACCAGAGAGAATAGAGCATCTATCTGCGAATGCATTAGTCCGGCTTACAGCACGCACACCAGCCGACACAGAACCAACAACTCCATCTGATCCCAGCATGCATCTGTAGGCCTGCTGCACTGTGAAAGCCAAGTCTGGGAGAGGAGAAAGTAGCGAAACTGCAGGAAATATGCCACTGCCACATTCAGCACAGCATTGCATCATAGGAACTGCCAAGTGCAATAATTTGAAATTAAATTCTTCCCTTTTTTGTCTCCCACAAAAAAACTAAAAGATTTACATTTGATTATGCCAGTGAATAAAATGTGTGGTAATTGTGGTCGTCGTACTCTGACTTCTGACTTACAACATAGCGCCTGGTCCATTTTGCAGCTTATACTGGTCACAGAAACAGAATCTTTAGACTGAAGGTCTGTAAAGCCTTGATAACACTTTTTATATTAAAACCATTTACCAATAAATACCATTTAAAAATCTAGGGTAGTTATGATTTGTTAATGATTTTAAAGGCATTTCTTAGGTTCACCAAGACTGCATTTATTTGATCAAAAATACTGTAAAAACAGCAATATTGTTATATTTTAATATAACTGTTTCTCTCTGTTAAAATGTAATTTATCCCGGTGATGCAAAGCTGCATTTACAGCATCATTATTCTGGTCTTCAGTGTCACAAGATCCTTCAGAAATCATTCTAATATGCTGATTTGTTGCTTAAGAAATATTTAGTATTCTTACCAATGTTGAAAACAACTGTGCTGATTAATATTTCTTTGGAAATAATGGTACTTTTTAAAAGAATGGTCAAAAGATCAGCATTTATTTGAAATTTAAATCTTTTGTTTTGAAAAACAGTAAAAACAGTAATATTGTAAAATATTATTACAATTTTGAATGTATAATTAAAATTGAAAAATGTTATTTTTATTTATTTATTTTACAGAAAATTCATAAGATCAGCATTTATTTGAAATTTAAATCTTTATTCTGATCAAAAATACAGTAATATTGTGAAATATTATTACAATTTTAAATGTAAAATTAAAATTGAAATACATTTTAAAATGTAATTTATTCCTGTAATGCAAAGCTGAATTTTCAGCCTCATTACTCCAGTCTTCAGTGTGTTACATAAACCTTCAGAAAGCATTTTAATATGCTGATTTGAATCTTGTAAAATTATAAATGTCTTCACTGTCACTTTTGATCAATTTAATGCAGCCTAGTTTAAAGTATTAATTTCTTTCAAAAAAGAAAAGAAAAAAAAAAAAAAGACTGACCACAGTAAGAACGAAGGTCATGTGGTTTTATAGTTTGTTTTGTTTTTTTGCATATTTTTAAGCTTAAGTTATATGTAGGATGCTGATATTGTTTTTATTCTTTGATCATGCAAATGAAAAAAGAACCTGCAGATTGTGTGATTCAACCATAGTGGCATTTTCTCTCCACAGTCTTGTCCTTTTGGCTCCAGAGACGACATACTAACACCTGTCCAACAGCACTCATTAGAGACAACAATGCTGTGCTGATTATTTGACAATTAGAAATGTTAACATCCAGCAGAGACCGTCCTCGATAATGTCCGCTGTGTGTGTGTTTGTAGGTGAGATCTGTGATAGCGTGTATTAAAATGCATCTTGTGAATTCCCCCACTGCTAAACAATAGCTCTTCAGGGCGGCTGTTGTATAAAAGAACCAGACAGTTGTAGTCTTATTGACAGTGCTGCACTGATGAGATATCAGAGCGACTGCACAAAAAGAGACCCTCTGACCAGACACAGCATTCCCAGAAATCTCTCTCATCTCTCGCCACCACAGAGAGGGCTTGAATTCATCTACGCCCGCCTCTCTGTTTCTGCCGTCCCTCTGGAGCAAAACGTCTGAACGACAGCATCTCTGTCTGTCAGTAAGCCAGAAAGCATGACATTTACGTTGGTGAAAGGAGATCGTATCATGTCTGCAAGCACCCTTTAGCGTAATTCACAGAGGTTTAGGTACTTATCAGCACTTCTCAAGTATATCTCAGTGCTTGTTTTTAATGCGCTCAGATAATTGTCACAACAGGACTACTTAATGTATCTTATAAATGGAACCTGTGTGATATAAAGCTGCAACTGCGAGTTATAAAGTCAGAATTGTAAGACATAAGCTCGCAATTCTGAGAAATAGTCGCAATAAAAAAGAATAGAAATAGTATTTTTTTTATATATGGAAAAAGAGAATTGTGAGAAAAAAAGTCAGAATTGCGAGATGTAAACTCGCATTTGCGAGAAAAAAGTCTGAACTGTGATATACATCATGCAATTCTGACTTCATAACTCAAAACTGCGAGTTTATATCACGCAATTCTGAGATAAATAGTCAGAACTGTGAGTTTATCTCAATTCTGACATTATAACTCACAGTTGTGAGTTTATATCACACAATTCTGAGAAAAATTTGGAATTGTGAGATAAAACACTGCAAGAATCTTTTTTTTTTTTTTTTTTTACATAGTTATGTACTATAACGTATTTGTACATAAACCACCATTCAAACATTCAGTTAAAACTTTTTTTATGCTCACCAAGGCTACATTTATTTGATCAAAATACAGTAAAAACAGTAACATTTTAAAATATTATTACTAATATTGTTATTAATTATATTAATTTATTTTCCCATTTTAATATATTTTAAAATGCAATTTATTCCTGTGATTGCAATGCTGAATTTTCAGCTGTTTGTATTTAAGAAACTTTTTTTTTTATTTTATTCTTTTTTTCCAGGACTCCTTGATGAAAATAAATCTTAAAAGAACAGTATTTGTCTGAAATAGAAATCTGTATGTCATTTTTCAGTAATGTATTGCATTTATAAATAAAAAAATAAAATAAAATAAAATAAAATAAAATAAAACCTGGTAACACTTTACAATAAGCCTCATTAGTTAATGTTAATTAATGCATTAACTAATATTAACTAACAATGTGCAATACAGTTGTTACAGCATTTATTAATTTGTCTTTGTTAACTTTAATTGGATTTTTCTCCATATAATGGACCTCACTGGTGCCCCATTTTTTAAACTTCCAAAATGTAGTTTAAATGCAGCTTCAAAGAGCTCTAAACAAAAATAAATAAATAAATAAATTAAAAAATGTGTATACTTTAAGCACAAAAGCTTGTGTAGCACAGGCTCTTGGATGTGCGTTTAGTTGCATTTAAACTGCATTTTGGAAGTTCAAATTCGGCACACCAATGAAGTCCATTATATGGAGAAAAATCCTGAAATGCTTTCCTCAAAAACCATAACTTCTTTATGACTGAAGATAGAAAGACATGAACATCTTGGATGACAAGGGGGTGAGTACATTATTTGTAAATTGTTGTTCTGGAAGTGGAGTTCTACTTTAATAATATTGCAAAGTTAATATTGTAAAGTGCTACCAATTAATAAAAGTTCAACTGTTCATTCTTAGTTGTAAGTTACTTAGCGCAGGTCCATTAATTAATATTAGCAGATAAAACTTTGGATTTTAAAAAAGCATTAGTGAATATTGAAGTCAATATGAACTGAGATTAATAAATGCTTTACAAGTATTTTTCATTGTTAGTTCTAATTAACTAATGCAGTTAATTAATGCTAAGAACTGTAACGTTATTGTAAAGTGTTACCAAAAATCTTAGTGTATATGTGTTTATTTATTGATGTATCTGTATAAAATACTATTTAAAAAGGAACACGAATGTAAACCTAAATATTAGATATTTCTTGTTGCACAATATATAAACTGTCAAAAAGCATCTTTTTCCACTGAGAGCTATTAAAAATTAGTTGTTTGCTTTTTGTGTACACTTAAAGTTTATTTTCACACCTCTAAATAGTCTTCTAATAAACCAGCAACAAACATAAATACAAAATCTTTTCTTCACCTCCTTAGTTTCATCTTTCTGAACTAGAAAAAAAAAAAAAAAAAAAAAGCAGCAGCTTAAAAACATTTGCCCTCAACATCCTGGCAATCTCATCACTTTGTTCTGGCCAGTCTGAAGCAGACAATTAAAGTGACCATTGACAAAATATATGTTAAACTCAAGTAATAGCTTGATCTGCAGAGATAGCCGGGGTTTGGAGTTCAAGATGTTTTTATGAATTCACGAGTGAAAGCCAGAGAGCAGAAGAGCGAGCGAACGGATGATGAGATAAAGTTTTTGTTGGGTGCGTTATTGATCTGTGGACTGTGGAAAATCCGCTTCCAAACACAGTAAGTGTCTCATTACAAACAGAAACTCATTAAGGGTGTGGGGGACCAAGCGGCTTTTGTTTCAGGGCAGGCGACAATTAGCTCTCTCCCTTTGAAAACTTACTAATGAACAGCAAGCCCTAAAAGCGCACACACGGTCTCTCTCTCAGACACAATCACTTTAAATCAAACCCAGACCTCATCTCCTCTCTCCCAGGCCAATTTGCTGAGCATATATTAGTATTTACTGTTCAATTCCACTGAATTAAACAGCTAGAGCGAGACTTGACAACAAGAAGGGTTAGCTAGGCCCACATTTTCCCCACAATTTAATTAATCACAGGAAGAGGGATTGTGTTTCTCGGAGCCTCTCAGTCTCCAAGAAAACAGAATATTAATCAGCCTCGGCCTGTCGCGTGCTGCTTTCATCCCGGTTCGGAAGGCAATAGTCAAGGAAGTGCTTTAATCCCCGACCGACAGCGATACGAATCGGAGCATTAATGCATTAGCGTAGTCCCTACGGTTACAGGGACAGATGGCTGTGCCGTCTTTGCGTTTCTTCGTTAAGGATTACGACATGTTGTAATTTTTACAATGCAATTAGACACTAATGATCCAGGATGAAAAGGTGCTGTGTGAAAACTTTGTCGGGACTAATTATCTTCCATGTCTGTATGAACACGTTTCAAAATACGCCTACTCTCTTTAAAAATATGTCATTAGGAGTGCAGTTCTTTGAAATACAAAAAAGGAATTAATCGTTGTTGTAATACAAAAACACATTGAGAGATCACAGCAGGGTGCTTCCCTCTTGGGAGAGTCAGTCTGCAACAATCTAAGCTGTGTGAACAGGAAAACTGAAGCTACATGAGCTACTGCTCAAATTTATAAAATTCTCTTTGCTTTTAAAATACACAAACCAGAAATAACAATAACCATTCTAGCACTGCATTACACCAGTAGTTTGCAACAAGTGACTTTGTTTACAAGTGAGTCTTTATGTTTATGAATCACTACTATATTTATGAATCACTGATCCAGTCATTTGGTTCATTAACACAGATTCATTCAGAAACAAAACAAGTGACCTTGTTTTTAATTGAGCCACTAAATCAATCACTGAGCCAATTGGTTCAAGTCTATGATTATTTTGTTGTTGCAACTGTATTTTTTTTTTTTTTTCTAAAATAATATAAAATGGATATTGTATATAAAAACATAATTAGCTTTAGAAGTAAATGTGGTCCAGGCGGACCATCATGTCCAAATGTCCCCACATAAAACTTGAAATTGTTGGTCGCCATGAGACCAATCAACTTTTCTTTCCTTTCTTTCTTTCTTTCTTTCTTTCTTGTTATATACAATTTGTAATATTTGTATTTAATAATAAATATATTTATGTATTTATTTATATATTATGTATTTATTTTTAATGTGAAATTGAAGAAATTATTCTTTGTGTGTTGTGTTTAGGGGTAGTTTTTTTCTAGTTATTTATTTATGTACATATTTATTTTTTATTTATTTATTTTTAATGTGAAACTGAAGAAATTATTGTGTTTAAGGGTAGATTCAGTTTTTACTTAACTCATTTTAGGTAATGTATTCTGAGTACTTTTTTAGGTTACTTTTAGATTACTTTAGTTGTTTTAAATAATTACAATTTTTATTTTTTCTATTTATAAAAAAAATCTGAAAACAATTAAAGATACCATATTGATATAAAAAAGCAAAAAGAATTCCAATATATTCTATTTTTGATATCAACAATCACAAAAAGCATTAAACATTACATTATTGAGTTGATAGAGAGTAAATAGTGAAAAGTGTGTTGATAAAAACCTAATAATTAATTAAATCATAAAAAGAAATTTAAACACTTGAACACAATATAAACATTTAATTTGTTTACCTGCACATCAGTGCAATCATTAACTGACATCAGAGATCTATAAACATGCAAATATGTTGTTAAATTATTGAAATATTAACTTAAGCAATATTTCAAGCAAATATATTTTAAGGGGTTTGGCTGACAAAAATGTTTGGGAATCCCTGCATTACATGAACAAACATTAATAAACAAAAACAATAAGAATGCCCAAAGTCTTCCAGGTTTTAAATATTTTTGAATATTTATGAATAATTTGTCATTGTGTGATGTAATCATGTAATCCATAAAAAAAGTAAGTGTAACTGGATTTCAAGCATTTTAATTATATAATGTATATATATATATATATATATATATATATATATATATATATATATATATATATATATATATATATATATATATATATATATATATATATAGTGGTAGTATAAGTATATAGTGGTTGTTTGGCCAAAAAAGGACAGCTTTAAAATATTACCATCAATAAACATCTACCTTTATGTGTTCTGAATTTAAGAGCTAGTTAATTCACTTCAGATATGCCTTGTATCATTATTGGATAATATAATAATGTTTAAATGAGGCAATCAGTCCTTTTGTAAAAAATGGTTTTAATTTCCTTATTAAAATTGGGTCAGGTTGTTGGCAGCCCTGAATTATCTCATTTTTTATTCTTGTATACCTTATTATCTGTCTTTTAACAGCTTCTCTTGAAAGCTAATTTTCCATTTTTATTCAGACAATGTATAAAAGCTGGTAATGGCTAATTTGTTATTATTTCCGAAAGTGATCTTCACAATTGATTCTGCTTTTAAGAGGCACCTCAATCATTAAAGCTTTTTATTGAAGGCTACCTAATTACCTTTATTCACTCTTTAGAAATCATTTACATTATGAAAATGTCCTGTAATATATTGAAGTAATTCAAGAATTCTCTAAAGTGCATCAAAGATCCAAAAGGTCCAGACATATCCATTCAAGCTCTGAAAGTTTTCAGGTTGGCACCTACAAAAGAAATGAAAAAGTAGTAAAAAGTAAAAGTAACTCATAAACAGCTTGTGCAGCACAGACTGTTCTGTGATGGGTAGATCATGTAAATCATGTAATCAGTAAATCATGTAAGAAATGATTTACTGTCCAAATTCACTGTCTAATTTGCTAATTATTGACTTCTGCATTATAATTACTTTTTAAAAGAGAGCTGCTGCAACCAACAAACATATAAAGTATCTCTGAAGTTACTTCACCTGGGCTTCACTAAACTCCACAGGTATGGTACACAAATTCACGGCGCGATTACAAGACACGGTGGGAATGGAAATCTCCGGGACCGATTAAATCCTCTCCAAATGAAAGACTCCAAGCTAAACTTATTGGCTGGATTTTATTTTGATTTAGGAGGACCGAGGGAGCACAGAGATATTCATCAATATGAGGAGCCAGTGGTCAAACAGTGATATCAGAGACTTGTCCCTCTGCAGGTGTGTTTATGCAATAATCACAGCAGATGTTTGCATCATAAACACAGCAAATAGAGCCTGTAGGAAAGAAAATAAAATCAAAAATCTGTAATATCTCAATTGCAAGATTAAATACATCTCCTAGAGTTTCAGAAGAGATCATCATCATAAAATGTGTTCATATTTGCAACGATAACAATCACAAAGTCTCAAAGTGACTGCATATCAAAGTGTTTAAAAAAATAATAATCTTTAATCAGCCGAAGAATCATGCAAAAATAAATAAGAGACAAAAAATCCAAAGTGATTTGTTTGTATGTTCTTATTCCTATATACTCTAACACTGGTTTTGTCTTATGCCTGTTAAAAGCATCTGTGTAAAATAGCACAACCAAACAAGACTCGTCTCATCATCTGACAGCCTCTTTGCTTTCATGTATATCCTCAATCTTTTTTCTTTCAGGCAATAGTCAGGGAATCCCCATGCGCTTGTGGGTTTTTGTTTGCATGCAGTTGGCTTTCCATTTGTCACTTGAAATGGCTCGTTTCATTTTGATTCTGTATTTGAAAGGAATCTAAAGGACTTTGAGGAAGACAAAATGCTGAACAGAGACCCACAGCTGATCAAACTCTTCATAGGAAGTCCAACAAAACAGTCTGAATCAAAGTTAAACGCGTGTGATGTCGAAACCACACAAACAATGAAGTAATGAAAAAACATTTAAGATAAAAAAGATCATTTAAAATACTGAAATATGACTTACACGAATGGCCATAAAAAATACAGAAGAAAATCCTTTCCCTGCATCCAAATATGCCCATGTACTAGCCAAAAAACTAGTGAAAAGATTAGTATGTCTGAATTCATTGTATTCATAAAACAATAGCCTTGTTTTCCGGTGCAAATGTCTAAAGATTCTTGAATCAAGATACATTTACTTGATAAGTAAAATGACATAAGAAGTCTTGTTTTATGAGAATTTATCTACATGAAGAGTTTATGATTTAAAAAAAAAAAAAAAAAATCTGCCAGTGGGCACAGGAAAAAAAAAAAATAAATAAATA
Source organism: Cirrhinus mrigala (assembly GCA_036247105.1). Lineage (NCBI taxonomy): Eukaryota > Metazoa > Chordata > Actinopteri > Cypriniformes > Cyprinidae > Cirrhinus > Cirrhinus mrigala. The sequence continues at coordinate 31,329,610 of CM070019.1, read as the reverse complement.
AATAAATTCAAAAGAAGGGAAAGGAAGTTTTCATAACCCACAGACAGATATTTATGGAAGCCTGTTTCCTCCACTGAATAAAAAAAAAATGTAAAAAGGTAATTGCAACTGACAGTTTTGAGAAATAAATTCGCAATTATTTTTTTTATTTATTTTTTTTTTAATTGCAAGTTTATATCTCACAATTATGACTTTTTTTATTTAGGAGATATTAATTCAGAATTGCGAGACATAAACTCGCAATTCTGAGAACATATCATGTCTGTCTTTTTCCCCCCTCAAAATTAGACTCCATAACTTGCAATTGTGAGTTTATGTCTCACAATTTTGACTTTACATCTTGCAATTGTGAGTTTATCTCACGCAATTCTGACAAAAAGTCAACTGCTAGTTTTTATCTTGCAATTCTGACTTTTTTTCTCACAAATGTGAATTTATATCATGCAATTCTAAGAAAAAAGCCAGAATTGTGAGTTTATATCTTGCAATTTTGACTATAACTCACGGTTGTGAGTTCATATCACAATTCTGAGAAAAAAAAAAGCCAGAATTGTGAGTTTTTATCTTGCAATTTTGACTTTATTTCTCACAACTGTGTTTATATCATGCAATTCTGAGAAAAAAAAAGTCAGAATTGTGAATTTATATCTCACAATTCTGACTTTATAACTCACAATTGCGAATTTATATCATGCAATTCTAACTTTATAACTCGCAGCTAGAAGTTTATATCTCACAATTCTGAGAAAAAAAAATTGTGAGTTTGTATCAATTCTGAGAAGAAAAAAAAATCAGAATTGTGAGATAAAATGTTGCAATAACTTTTTTTTTTTTATTCAGTGGTGGAAATGGGCTTCCATAGATATTTGACCTCGTTTTAAGCATAAGACCTGGATAAATTCTGCTTTTAGAAGGTATGCAATTTCAGACACAGAATTTCTGTTCATCCAAAATGAATAGATATGGATAGCATTAATTGTAGCAGCAAAGTCAAATTTTTTAAATATATTTTAAAGAAACTAAAACACTGGCAAATCACAGAACCTTGTTTCTTTTAAAAATCAAACCTTGTTCAATAAAACTATATTGATAATGGCAGGAGTAATTAAAAACACAGTTTTTCCTATGCTAGCTTAAAGTATATTAATAGTGGGCTGTACAGAAAAACCACCTACAGTATTCAAAGAGCCCTTGAGACATGACTTTTTGTATGTACAGTATCTGGTTTGCATAAATGCCTTCAGGTTCACAGGTTTTGATCGTTTAGCAGTGCATTTTGTGTGATGAAAAGCCTCCTTCTTTCGGCTTTAGTGTGCAAGATCCTCAAGTTAAAGGTATGCCATTGCATTTGAACAAGGTTGGTGAATACACATTATGCATACTTTCACAGGATCTACACTGTGAACCTGATGGCTTTGTGTGATGTTCTGTACCCACTTGACATCTCTCATTTGGCATTAGTACTTGTGGGCTTTCAAGGCTGTCAAGACTAGCTTTTGGAGAGCCCACATCCCTGTGCTGTCATGGTAACAGTCTTCTGTGCCAAGTGAGTAATGAATATTTACATTTTGATGGATGGTTATCCATCATCATATCCCTCTGAGACACACTCAGTCTCTCAGGGCTTTGAACAACTTGCAGAAGTCCAGAGAGATCACCTAAGATATATTACATTTAGGTCAACTAAAAGCCAAGAGCGTAACTGTAAAAAGTAAAATAATATTCCTACCAGTTCGGGATCTGTGTGATTTTTTTTAATGTTTTTGAAAGAAGTCTATTACTCTCACCAGGGCTGCATTTATTTGATCCAAAATACAAAAAAACAGCATATTGTGAAATATTATTACAATTTAAAATAACTATTATTTGAATATATTTTAAATTGTAATTTCTTCCTGTCATGCAAAGCTGAATTTTCAGCATCTTTACTCCAGTCTTTAGTGTCACATGATCAGCGCTCGGGGTAACACACTACAAGTAATCCAAGCTACATAATCAGATTACATTCTCAAGTAACTAGTAAAGTAACTCCTGTCCTGTATTGAGAGAAATTGGGAGTGAGGTACAGAAGCAGTAACACAAAAGTAATATAATGCATTACTTTCCATAAAAAGTAACTAAGTAAATCAACAAGTTACTTCTAATTGAGTAATGTAATATTGTAATGGATTACTTTTAAAAGTAACTTTCCCCAACAGTGCACACAATCCTTTAGAAATTATTCTAATATGCTGATTTGCAGCTCAGGAAACGTTTCTTATTATTATCAACGTTAAAAAACAGTGCTGCTGAATATTTTGTGGAAATTGTGATGCATTATTTGAGGATTCAAATAGAAAGAAACAGCATTTATTTAAAATATATTGTCATTTTTGAGAAATATAATGGATTTTGCTTAATAAAAATCTTTCAAAATATCTTCTTTTGTGTTCAGCAGAACAACTTGAAGGTGAGCAAATAATGACAGAAATTAAATTTTTGGGTGAACTATCCCTTTAAGTGCAGACTTGTGCTCAAATGATCAAACATCACTTTGTTCAATGTTAATGACATTTACAGGGGTCTCTTGTGGAGACTAGTTGATTCTTAGATGTTTTTTTTTTTCTTTAAATCTAACCTAAAATGTTTCCAGTTTACCAATCCAAATAAACCAGCAGCACTTAATGCCATTTCAAACACAAACTTCTTTCATTAAACACAACAGACAGCTCGTGGAGGTTTCTTTAAAATGATCTCAGTGTTCTCCCTGAAAGTAGTAAGAGTGTCTCCAGGTGAGAGTCACTGCAGATTGGATCAAGATCACAGAGACAGTGTCGCGAAGCGCTGTGGGACCAAGCGGCAAAGAGCCTTATTATTTCTTTCTCACCTCTAATTTACTCCCGCACACTCAGAGCCTTGTCTCTTTAAGTACTTGTGCAATGGAGAACAGTTATGTTGATGCATGTTGAGGATAGACACCGACTCACTCAGGAAAGGCGTGAAATTAGTACAATTTCTCAGAGGGGCAGAGGACCAAGCAGCGTAAATTGCTCAGTTTCCAATGGACAGAAACCAATTTCCAACGTTCCGTGTGACGCAAGGCCTACAGAGACCATACTGGGGCATTTTTCAGAAGTGAGCGCTGGCAGATTATGTCTGGAGAGCTCTCAGTCGGCATGGAGACAAAGCAAGAGGTGAAGATTGGCTATCACTATGACCGTTTTATATTTCATATCAATGGCAGATTACAGTCATTACAGTGACACTAAATCCGAGACGATCTGCTTACGAATGGCAGAACACAGCATATATCTCTTTTTGGTTGAGAAAGTCACTCCTGTTGAAATGTTGGGCCTCATCATGAGGAATCAATTCAGTTCACTGCACTATGAAAACATACAGTAATATTAGTTCGATCGTTCATTAAACAAACAAACAAACACACACACACACACACACACACATTTGAATGCATGAATATATGACTGCCAACATTTACACATCAATGACACCTGTTCACTATGATCTCATGAGCAGTCATCAATCTGTATGAGATGACAAAATTATGACCCAAACCTAAACTTAGGCCCCGTTTACACGAAGGGAAGACGCAGATATTTCCCTGCGGTTTGGCCTCTCATTTACACGAAAACCCCGTTTTTATCACAGAAAACGATTATTTCTAAAAACTCCGGCCAAAGTGGAGATTTCTGATAACGCCGGTTATGTGTTGCCGTGTCAACTGGGAGAAACGGGGTTTTAGGTTCTCAAACGTCACATTATGCGCCAGAAAATGCTTAACGTCATGTGAGCGCCCTATTTACAGTTTGTTTGGCTACGGATCAACGTCGATTCTGAGGATTTTGATTGGCTTGCATGGCTTTATTCTTTTCCCTATACTGCCGCCCATAGGTTTGGCATAGTTATTATGGCGCTCGACGGCGTATTTATGCGGGTTGATATAAATGACAAGTTTTTTGAAAACGATGTTGTGTGCACAATGTTATTATTGAAAACGGAGGGGAGGAAATATTCGTTTCTCTAAATACCCGGCTATGTGTAAATGTGGCCTCAACCACTAATATCAACCCCTAAAGCAGGGGTGCTCAGCCCTGGTTCTGGAGATCGACTTTCCTGCAGAGTTCAGCTCCAACCCTGACCAAACACACCTGAACCAGCTAATTAGGATCTCAAGGAGCACTTGATAATTATAGACAGGTGTGTTTGATTAGAGTTGGAACTAAACTGTGCAGCAAAGTCGATCTCCAGGAACAGGGTTGGGCACCCCTGCCCTAAAGCAATAAATGTCACACATTTTTACAATTCACATTTTACTGCATCAAACTTTGTTTCAAATCATGAAACAGGTTTGTGTCGCCTGACTTTGATGTTGCATATCTTCAGCACAGTTTGCAGTGCAGGCTGCAATACTAATAATATTACCTTTTTTTAATTATTATTATTATTTTTAATGGTCTCTTAGGCTATGTTCACACTGCAGGCAAATGTGGCCCAAATTCGATTTTTTTGATCACGTGATTCAGATCTGTTTTTGTCATGACAGTATGAACAGCACAAATTTTGTCACATCCTCATCTTTATTTTTCATATTGCCTGTGCATAATTTCACTGGCTTATACAGCAGATCACACTATTAATAAACGCATAATCACTTACTTTATGTCCTCCGTGTTTACTTCTGTATGACAGCGCGCTGCGCAAGTGTTGCCAAATCCCCATGGAATTGGGCTATTTTTACCACTACTGCCACAGGTTGTTTTCCAACTTCGCGGGTTGGCGCAACCCCACTAACGTGATATTTACCCCCCTGGACATAGATCAGTTTGGAGAAGCAATGCCGATACCGATACCTTGACTTCGATACTGGTTCCTGAATGATTTCCGATACCAATTTTATGAAATCAATTTTAACAAGATTCCATTCTCTCAAAATATTTTTTTTTTCAGCTTATTAACATTTATACAGCTCTGTGCAGGATCAAGAGAGCTATAGAGAGCAGACTGCTTTGTATGCTTTCGGATCGCTCTCCGGTCGTGAGGACGGTTTGTTGCTGCGTCGACCGGAGCAAGTATCGAACTCGATGCCCAGCCATATTCAGAACCATGATCTGTTCACACTAGGAATCTGATATAACACATTTAAAGGAACAATGTGAACAGCTATATAAAAAAATCAGAATTGAACACTCTTTGGCAGTGCACATTTGTTCACAGTGCAGGCAAATGTGACCCAAATCCGATTTTTTTGCTCACACATCACTCAGATCTGTTTTTCTCATGACACTGTGAACAGCACAAACCACATGGAATCTAATCTTTTCAATTCTGATTTGTGCCACTTCCCAATGTGTACTAAATTTAACACAGATTAGATGTTTTGCAACACAACCACAGTGTGAAGAGCCATGTAGGAATTCATGACTTTTTCATCACTTTTGAGAAGCAATTGGGCGGATTTTATTGTGAAAACCTGGCAACCCTGTTCGTATTGTTCTTTTGCACATATAGGTCAGTTCAAAACCATGATTTGTAAATCTGATATTGGCCACATTAAAAACAACAGTGTGAACGGCTATGCAAAAAAATCGAAAGAAAAATCTGAATTGAGCATATGCACATTTGACAGTAGCTTGAGTTTACAGAAGTAGTAGCTTCAGTAAGGATGCAGATGTAAATTCATGTTTATTATTAAAAGCAGCAACATCTGTAGAAATTGTAACAACCTAATTTTTATATGGCCCGATTCAAATGAGTAGTGTTGTTTCATTCAGATTTTGGTGCATAAACATTATATTGAACATTTATCGAACTCTTGTTATCATTTTATCAAGGAACATTATATCACGACAATTATCTCTAATGTTTTATCACAAGCCCTAATTTTAATGTACTAGGGCTTGAAATACTTAATGATAGCATGAATAATTAACTAACATTATTTAACTTTTTTCATTTAGTTAAATTTAAAAAAATAAATAACAGTTTTTTCTATGGTACCGAACCTGGTGACAATTGAACTGAATTTTGACAGCATTATTAAAACTTTGGTCTGCTATTTATGATTTGGAAATGAGCAGAAATTTGGACAGATACTATTCTTCCTGAACACTTAAACAACAAATCATAAAATAATTGAACAAAAGCTAAATTAAAAATAATAATCAGGAAAAAAAATATTTTGGTAGTAATGCCATGAGTAAAATAGTATTGTGCTTAAAACAAATTAACAAAGTGATCAAGAAAATGAGTGCGATATCTTTGTAAGCTTGGTTTTTTCTTCATATAGATAGACAGTCTATCAAGCATTCTTCTCAATAATCTAATGTCACCACAAATGATCTCAAACCTTAACTCTGCATTCAACATCAAATCATCTTTAGAGAAGAAAAAAAAAACGCAACATAACAGATGAAATATGAACAAGAAAGATGTGGGATATATGATGAATATGGTCATTGATGTTTGATACTAAAGAGAGTTTATGGATTGGCATATTTAAGCAGTGTTGTGTAAGCAGAAAAATCAATTCTTCATAATATCTTAAGAATAAATATATCATCATATAGCAACCACAGCCTGTCAACCTCCAAAGAAACAAAAAAAACATGGGCTATTTTTAAGTATCTCAGTGGTCACGGTTGCCATGGTCCAGTCAGCCCCTACTGGTAATGCCATAACTACACTGTGGGAAAAATGCATCTGTCTCCACTGACACTACAGTTGCGTATTCTATTTACAATTCATATGTTGCTTACAAAATTTATTTCTTCAGAATACATGACTATTTTTAAATATGCATCAGTGCAGAAACAGGCTTTTTGCACACATAATATAGTACTTCAGCACTGAAAAGATTAAACATTTAAAGTAGCATTTATAAAGTACTGGTCTCACTTTCAGTTATATGCGATTATCCAACAATAATCCACATTTCAAAATGTCACCAAAGTCTGAGATTTCTCTCCGAACTGTTAACCAGCTAAATATAACAGCAGGTAAATAAGTATTATATAAGTATATATTTCTTAAAGTCCTGTTGATTTGAACAACCCAAGTAATCCATACATACTTGTACAAAGCAAACAAAACAAATAAGTTCAGCAATTAAGTTATGTGTAATAAAAAAAAAAAAAAAAAAAAAGTATTTAACACACAAAGAAAAGGAGGTGCAAAAAGCCAAGGTAAGCCAAGACACCAGCTGAAATCTATCAGTAATTAGAAAGCAATCTTGCCGCTTGTCAGTGGAAATTAATATTAGCTGGTTCAGTCCCAACACCTACAGTACCAGGATGATGAAGATGAAAAAAGGGTGGACATTTCAGCAAGACAATGATCCCAGACACAGCCAAGGAAACTCTCAACTGGTTTCAGAAAAAGAAAATAAAGCTGCTAGAATGGCCCAGCCAATCACCTGACTTGAACCCAGTAGAAAATAAGAACTAAAGATCAGAGTTCATAAAAGAGGCCCACAGAACCATTAAGATTTGCAGACTCTGTGGAAGAATGGGCTGAAAATCACACCTGAGCAATGCATGCAACTAGTTTTTCCATACAGGAGCCGTCTTGAAGCTGTCATTACCAACAAAGGCTTTTGTACAAAGTATTAAATACATTTCAGTAGTTCAATACTTTCCCCCCCGTGTTATTCCATTTTATTACACAAAACTTAATTTCTGAAATTATTTGTTTTGTTTTATTTGTATGTATGAATTGCTTGGGTTGTTATTGACATCTGGTGAAAATCTCATGTCAACAGCACCTTTAGAAATATATTTACCAGGAAAAATGGTGACGAGTTCAATACTTATTTTACCTGCTGTATATGTTAAAACACCTTTCAATTGAATGTTTGCACCCACATAGTTGATTTTTAAGGAGTTAAAGAACATGCATATTAGATGTTTCTGACAACACGCCGTGTTTACTTGAAGTACGTCAGAGTCGGTTCTCTGTGGCCGGGGGCCGACAGGGCATCTAATTTGATCAGGGAAAACCAAAGACCCCAGTTAGAACTGCTGTAATGGTGGTCAAAATGAAGAAAAGTTGCAGTGATATTGCCTGTAATTCAGTGCAAGCACAACATCTATTAGGATATATTGAGCCCTCGGGATACAGAGATAGCAGGGGATGGAGGGGTCAGAAAGCACCTTGTTCCTCCTCGCAGAGGATTGTGCGCTAGAATGTTCTGGAATCACTCAGGGAGATTAAAAGGAGAGTTCAGAGAGGGAAAGAGAGAGAGAGATGCTCTGTGAATCTACTGAACCTCTGTTGACTTTATAAATGCGATTGGATCTACAACGCAATTGGATTACAGAGCTCTTATTTCATTACACATTCTCTTCTTTATTGTATTATTTCAGAAAGAGTTGGAAACAAGTCTAATAGCTTTTTAAACAGGTTCCTGTCAGTGGCGTTTTAAGCTGCTGTTATTTACCATGAGCGTCTCTGCTAGGCAATCGATCAGACGCCTTCATTTCAGCGTTCTGCTGTCACTCTGAGATGGGGCTGTGAAATAGATTGAGGACAGGAGGGTGGAAGACTGAACGAAAGCCGCATTTCTCCACAGCTTGGCTGGCCACAAGATAGCATTCGGTTTCTTTTCTGTCAAAGGCACGTTCTTCTGCCTTTGAATATAACGCTAGTGACAGGTCCATTAAGAGCTTCAGAATTAATTGAAATTCAAAGAGCTGTGAAAAACGTAAGAGTGCAGCTATTTAACGTGAACCTGCTTCTGGCCTTATGCTGCATTCTTGAACGCTCTGGCAGGTAATATCTCACTCTCTGAAGTGTCACAGAACAACTGGAGAGAAATGGGAGATCTGCAAGAAAAAAAAACTCACACCATTTGTAACCCACTACTGATCACTGTTCAATGGACATTTAAGAGATGAAATATTTACAAACAGCATACTTCATGTTTTTCTATGTGTTACCCCCAGATTCAAAAAACAAAAATGTAAAAAAAAAAAAGAAAATTGCAATGCAACGTAACCTCATCTTCATGACATTGGCATGTACAAATGTATAATTCTTCTTAATATTTATAAGCAAAATCCCAGCAAAAGAGATTCATCACAAAAAAAATGATAAAAATAAAAAAATAATAACACTAGTATCACAATAAAATCTATAATTTTTATTATAAAAGTCTCCACATATCCCTTCATTAAAGGAGAAGTTCACTTCCAGAATGAAAATTTCCTAATAATTTACTCTCCACCATGTTATTCAAGATGTTCATGTCTTTCTTTCTTCAGTCGCAAAGAAATGAATTTAAGGAAAACATTCCAGGAATTTCCTCCATATAATGGACTTAAGCGGTCCAAATTGCAGTTTCATTGCAGCTTTAAAGGGCTGTACATGATCCCAGCCAGAATAAGGGTCTTATAGCAAAACAATCTGTCATTTTATAAAAAAAAAAAAAAGAGACATACTTGTATACTTTTTAACCACACATGCTCGTCTTGAAATAGCTCTGTAATGTTCATGCACATCTTCATGCATTCACACGCATTGCATAATCACGTGGAAAAGTCCTGGTTAGTTCTTAATTTGTGTATTACGGTTAAAAAAAAAAAAAAAGGTTGGGTAGGGCGAAAAATCTCATTTTCACCTCCAACTTCAAAATTGTCCAACATTTTCTGACTTTCTTTGCATGTTGGCTTTGTAAACACTGGTCGGTACTTCCGCCTACGTCGAGTGTGCAATTACATAATGTGTGAGGTCGAGCTAGTGCAAGATAAGCATTTGTGGTTAAAAAGTATATACATTTGTATTTTTTTTTATTTATTTTTTTTTTTTCAGCCGGGATTGTGCAGAGCCCTTTGCTGCACTGAAACTGCCATTTGGACCTTCAACCCATTGGCCTCAATTAAACTCTACTACATAGAGAAAAATCCTAGAATGTTTTCCTCAAAAACATGTGTTTGAGACTAAATGTATTTGCCTTGATAGTGAACAGGATTGCTTAATTCTGTAAATAAGAGCTGTCTCACTGGATCTGGTGACATCACAGGCTAACATTCTCTTTTCTCCATCAGCCACTCCCCAGTGATTGATGGGAGATGAGCAGTTCTTGCACTGGAGAGAGAGGATGCTGACAGTGATGGAGGGCTCTCCCTGTAGATGGCTCGGTTTTTACATTTGGGCTGATGATGCGCCTTTGCTTTGTCACAGATTGTTTTAGCCAACCATGCAGGGTGTGTGTGTGTGTAAGTTTGTAATGATTTAAATGTTCCCTAGCCTTGAGACTGAGTCTCAAACTGTGCTCAGAGCAAATATTTTGAACAAATAATGAAATTAAGTCCAACTGCAAACCTAAACTTAACATCTCATTACAGAAAGCTAGAAAAAGAATGCTTTGAAAATTTTAAATACACTTAAGATGTTGAGTAGTTGCTTATCCACCTTATTTTTCCTTTAAGAATGGGCGTGGCCATTTGTAAATTTAATGTGTCTGGCTTTCGGCCTCATCCGCTTCCAGCTGTTTTTAGCAATACAAAACAGCTTGTTTTGCTGCTTGATATTGCAAATTGGTGTGTCTTACCAAGTTATTTTTAATGTATTGTGTAAATTATGAATACAACAGACTGCACTTTATTATTCTTGTCATTATTTCTCTTACGAACTGGAAGTCTAACACATTTCCAGAAAACAGTTTACTTCTGCATTGAAAAATAAGGTGGATAGGCAGTTGCTAATGTCTAAGGTGTTCCAAATTTATATCTACATATATATACACACACACACACCCACACACACGTTAAAGTGCATAAAATCAATCAATCAATCAATAACTACGTTGCTTTTTCTAAATTATATATCACTTCACACATTTCCTTTTATTTTGGGTTGACTGTGACATGTTTGCATGAGATTCATCTATAATCCCTATGTACAAGATGGCATGAATGTATATATCACAACTGTCTACAGCACAAAATAATCGTTCTAATTTAGCATTACATTAAGAGGGGATAAACGCTGCAGGACCATATCGCTTTACCTCTGTATGAATCAACTGTGCATCCTGAGTAAATGCAGACCAAGGCATAAAGAGGAGGTGATTTGTGGTTTGCTAAAGCTGCAGTAAAGAATTCATAATGAACGAATAGACAGGAGAAGATGAAAAACAACAGGGGAGACCCATTAAAGAGGGAACAATCACTGCTATTAGGATCATTATAATCAGCAAGTGCATGTAATAAATGATAAACATCTTTTAGCAGCATCTTTACCGCAGAGATAATGTTTGTTAGTTAAAAAGACAGGTGTTGGACACCACATCCAGGGATAATGAAATAAGAGGACTCATTTTTTTTTTAGTTAAACTCCTGGGAAGGCTTTACTGCAAAAAAAATGTATCATTTTTTGTGATGAATCTCTTTTGCTGGGATTTTGCTATTTAATTTCACCTTTATTTTGTTGTATAATCTATGCTGGTGTGCTCTATCTTCTGTAAACTTCTTTTAAAGAATTGAACATGAAATATATATGTAAGGAGAGAGAGAGAGAGAGAGAGAGAGAGAGAGAGAGAGAGAGAGAGAGAGAGAGAGAGAGAGAGAGAGAAAGAGAGAGAGAGAAAAAGAGAAAGAGAAAGAGAGAGAGAGAAAGAGAGAGAGAGAGTGTAAAGGAGAAAGAGAAAGACCAAACACAGAGAATTTGGGAAAAGTAACACAGGTCTTTAACTTTTAAAATATCGCCAACATATCAGTCCAGCCTCCATAACACCTGAATTCAGAGGCAAGCTGCACCTGTGGTGACACAATCACATTGTACCGTCCTACACCCAGAAAACTTTACAAAAGTAATTCCGCAGATTGTCTAACCCAATACTTTTCAATTGCAGCAGACTTATTGAACAACCAAAACAAATGGAGTCACACCGGTACGCCTTGCACAAAATTCAACCGCTTGCTCCTGCATCTCAAGACATACATTTATCTCCAGCATTGTGCTATTCTGCTAAATCAGGATGAGACTCACTCCTGAAAATAAGCCTCAATAAAACAATTTAGACCCAGTGTGTGCATCTCAAATTGAAAAGCATGGGATCTGTGTGTAGCATAGGTTTCTAACACAAATCACATCTGAACAGCTCCATAAAGAACAAAAAAAAAACAATAAAAAAAGACTATAAAGGCCATATCAATATACTGCAAATCTTCTGAAGTCATACAATAGCTTTGTGTGAGTAGTTAACTCTAGAATTAAAATTTCCTGATAATTTACTCACACTTATGTCATCCAAGATGCTCATGTCTTTTTTTTTCTTCATTAGAAAGTACAAACAATAGTGTTTACAAAGTGAACATGCAAAGAAAGTCAAACCTTTACAAAAAAAAAAAGTTTTTAAAAAATGATTTTAAAGTTAAAGGTGAAAATGCAATGGATTTTTTTTCCCTACCCTACCTTTCTGAACCGGAGTACAAACAACTTTATGTATTATATACAGAACATTCTATGCTTTTTTATATTTTCTTTCGACCCATTTTGCTTCAGTCACTATGACGACTTCTTGTAGAGTTAAAAAGTGTTTGGAAACAAAATGAGGGTGAGTTAATATTGACAGAAGTTTCATCATTTGGTTGAATTATTCCTTTAATCGCTAGCTGATGTGTGAACGTGTTGTATTTTTGCCTTTGAGAGCCTGTATCTGACCTTGATTTGCCATGAACACTCTCAAAGACTTCAACTTCTCTGTATCAGCCCCTCATCTCCTGATTGAGTGATCCCTCCAGCTATAAAGCAAGAAGATGGAAGAAAAAGACCGGTGAGAACGAAAAGCTTTTGATCCAAGAAATACCCCATCAGCTGGCAAAGTCACGGCTGACCGTACTGTGCATTTAACTGTACAGTTTTGCACTGATTTAAGATCAAACTTTTACTACAGCAGGCTGATGTGAACTGCTGAAACACAAATCACACTGCTTATCAGAGATAGGGGAAGGTTGGGTGAGCAGAAAAGGCTGCATCCTGTGATCTTTCTGAAGTTTTTGTGATTGGTGAACCACATGCCAATGTGATGCAATTAAGTTCCTTTTAGAGCAATCCTGCAGCTCCAATTTATTCCACAGCATTACAAACCTCTGGTGTTTTAATAACTGCTATTTTAAATACTGCTACAAACTGTAATAAGGACCTTGTCACTGGTTTGTCCATTTACAAAGTGCATTAATGACAAAAAAAAATATCTTGATATTTTTTGGAATTTTGTCGATAACGATAATTAGACAATATTTTGCTGAGTGTGTTATTATGCAGTCATATTCCGTGCTGTGATTAGTTTGCAGGAGTAACAGAAATTAACTTTTCCAATAAGTTTAAATTGATTTTTACCTTTTATGGGCATTTTTACCTTCATAAGTTAATTTTTTCTAACCTAATTAAATGCATGGATCTTTTGTGTGTGTGTGTGTGTGTGTGTGTCTCAAAATGTTACATTTTATCAATAAATACATAAATAAACAAACAAATAGTAAAACACTATCAAATGTAATAAAATTTGTGTTTGTAATGCAGAAGTGGCACAGAATCTGCATCTGAAATTACATTTAGATGCATTCAGACTGTTTAATGCAGAACATGAGTGCATTTAACCTGCCGTTACAAATGCATAATTAATGTTTTGATGTTTAAAAAAAAAATGAAATTTTAAATGATTTGTGGAAAAAAAAAGGCCGGAACATACTTTAAAAACCTAAAATCACCAGTAGTTGGCAGCAAATCACTGCATGAGTGAGTCATTCATTCAAGCAATTCATTCAAACGACTGATTGATTCAGCAACGAAACACTATGGTGTGTTGCTCAGAGACACAAAACAGTTCTGCTGTGGCTTTGTTTGGAACTATTTTTGTTGTCAAAATACAGCAAAAACAATGTAAAAAATATAAGTCACTTAATATGAACTTTTTATTGAGTTTATTGAGCCGTTCATCAAATCAACAACATTTGCAATCGCTGATATTTGGAGGTCACTCTTCGTGTGATAATAAATTTAGCAGATGATATCAATATAAAAGACATCATTTGAGGCATTTTTGCCCCCTTATCTTGAATTTTGGGAATTCTAAATGTATTTTAATAGACTAAATCATGCAGTGAAAGTGTGAAGACAGCAGACACAGTAGTCTAACATCTATGCGTGCACTCTCTGGGTGTGTTTTTGTTTGGTTTTTGCAAAGTACTCCATAAGGTCAAATCACATATTGTGTAAAAAAAAAAAAAGAAAAAAAAAAAGAAAGAAAAACCATTAGAATATTATTGTATATAAGAATTTTGGCAAATAGTCGCAAGTGTTATTTATAATAATTATAATTATAAAGTCAGTTCTTGGATTATTATGTTTGTCAGGTAGTCCAATTTACATCTGCATTAGTGATGGGGGATTTTCAGTGACTCTTTCAGCAAGTTACATGGTTATACCAGTAGGTGGCAACAAGTATTTTCACTGGAGAAACAAAATTAAACAAACTTAATGGCAATTTAATTGCTCAATATTCATTCTTTTGTTTGAAGGGATTGGTCACCCAAAAATAAAATTCTATCACAAGTTTCTTTCTTCAGTTGAGCACCAAAGATGATATGTTGGAGAATGGGGGTAACCAAACAGTTGCTGGTAGCCACTGGCATCCATACAATGACTGAATAAAAAAAAAAAATAAATAAATAAATAAATAAATAAAAACATTGGACATCATTGCAACTGTTAGCTTTCTAAATTTCTTTTCTCATTTATTTACATAGTGCTAAATACAAAACAGATTGTTTCAAAATTGCTTACTTTTTTTATTATTATTATTTTAATTTTGCAAGTTTGTTTTGTCTTTCATTATTACTCAGGTAAGCTTAATGTCGATACCTTTTCCACCAATTCTTTTTAGTAAACTGGAATATGTGCAAATGTTTTGTTGGCATTTTGAATAAGCAAAGGATACACTTACAATGATGCAACCAACGGCGCTCCAAGGTTAGGAAAAAAAAAAAGCTGCGGTATCCCAAAAGAGACCAAAAGCCGTTTTTTAAAGGATGTCAATGCAGGAGAAGTGTCACTATGCTGAAAAAACCGATTTTGTGCGAAAACAGTTTATCATTTCATTAATCAATTAAAACAAAAAAAAAGCCAATTCTTCAACATGTTTCCCATTAAACATTAATTCTGGATTTTCACCAAAATAGTTTACACCAAAAATAGCTGTTTTATAATGCTGCGTTCACACTATATCGTAATTATGGTAATTTCGAGATGACAACATGTGACGTTTTACTCTGAGCTGTTCACGTCCTCAGACTCGGAATTATGCTTTTCTATGGCAACACCATCAACGCCTAAACAGAGTCTACGTTGGTCAGGTGGTCCAGTGGTCATGTGGTACAAGTCGTAGCTCCCAGAAGACTCCCAGTTCACAAGTTGTAATTACGAGTTGTATGAGTATGTGAACGATTTTTACAAGTTGGAATCTCGTAATTACGGGAATTCCGATATGGCGTGAACGCACCTTAAGACACTGACAATTTTGTGACTATTTACTCATCAGTTAACACTTCTCATTAATTTCTATGGTATCAGCAAACAGCATGAGGTCAGTGCTGTAATGTGATTGGTTATCAAGGCACATGTGATCCAAACTGACCATTACACTTCCTCCAGTAGTAGAGTTTGTATCTCTCAATAACAAGGCCATCTCTGATTGAGAAACACTGTCATCTAGTTCATAGTAAACACTCCCTAACATTAATCTCTAAAGAATAGAGTTCCTTGCACCTCATCTTGTTTCTATTATTACCGAAATCAAGAAATTCTCATGTGACTGAGTGGGCGGACCTTTCACCCTGCAAATGGCTGCTTGTAAACACACTCGTGTCTAATTAAGTCTTCATGGGTTCTACTTTATTGCACACAGATTGAATACTGCTTGTGGTAATTACAACTAGACTCCTATTATAAATGTGTTTCATGCCTTAATTTAATTACATTTATTAATCAGTGCTAGGGAGCAAAAGAGCTGCAGAGAGAGAAGAGAAGAAAAAAAAATATAGAGCCAGGAAGAGAATATGGGTTGATGGGGGTGTTTATTTGTTCTAGCTTAGGTAGTGGGATATTGCATTGTGCTTTGCTCCCCATAATTGGATCTGATAATGATGAATTATGGAACATTTCCAGGAGATAAAACATCACCCAGGCGCTTATTTGAAGCTGGGGCAATATACATCAAAATGAGAGGTGTGGAACAGCCACCCCACTCAGAGCAGAGGTGGGGGCCTTGGTGGCCTTTCACCATCAATTTCATTTATTTCTCTTAAGGAATTATGTCTATAAACAATTCTGCAGTCGCTGCACAAAGCCAGATTAGGGATGAAAAGTAGACTGGTTGTGTTTAAACTAATAAGGGGGAAGGGTGTTTAGTGGATAGATTGAGTACCCAGCCAGCCTGTAAACCCCAAAAATATTTTTTGAGACACTTAAGTCACATTTAAAAATGTGCAAATGTTTTTTTTCATGAGATAATCTAATATCAGCCAGCATTTATTTTAAAGAATGACAGCAAAATTACACACTTCAAGCAATCATGACAAAAAAATAATGTGAAAAATCCACAACCAATAGTACAGAAAACATGGAAAATATGTGATCTATGAGATGGTATAATGTAATATATACTGATTTTTTTTTTTTTTTGAGAAACACAGAAAACAGGGAGGAATTTATAGTACTGCTCTTGTGTTTCTAACAAAACTCATGCTCAACTTGCTCATTGTATCAACAAATTACTTTGTAAACAACTTTGCTTCTAAGTAAATAAATCATTGACATTTTTGTCTTTGCTGTGATGGAAAGTTGTGATTGTGATTATATTAACTGGGTGCTAGTTTAAACTAGATAAAGTTTGAGTGTGTGTGTGTGTGTGTGTGTGTGTGTGTGTGTGTTTAACTCCATGCCCTATTGGTTAACATTAAGCTGATAAAAGCAGAGGCCATTTCCACAGCAGTGCCGAGGTTATGAAAGATCACAATGAGGGTTTTAACAAGTGCTATAATACATGAGTGTTTTCTAATAAGATCCCTTGAGGAACAAACAGCCACAGAGAGTGGAAGAATCCAGGCATCTAGGCCAGAGAGAGAGAGCGAGAGAGAGAGACAGAGAGAGAGAGGGAAAAACAAAGTGAGAGCAGGAAATGAGAAGCAGAAGGACAAAAATGACAAGTAGAAGGAGAATGAAGTTTTGCAAAAGACGTTTAGCTTTTGACAAAGAAAACAAGAAAGATAATCTGGTCAATGAAACAAAGGTGTCTGAGATGATGAAAAAGCTGTTTAAAATACACATGAATTAATCAGTATATTCATGTCGGTTTTATCTTTCAAAATAATTTTTATATAATTTTCACAAAACAACTAATATATATATATATATATATATATATATATATATATATATATATATATATATATATATATATATAAAATAATTTAAAAAAAATAGTATTATTTTCAAGAAAAGTTTTCAAAGGTGTTTTTAATGTATTTTTGAAAACTTATATATTGACCTAGAACATAAAAAAGTGAGCCACGTCAATGCCCGATTGCATTAAAATAAACAAACAGATAAATAAATAAATATTAGTTCAGAATATTAGAATAGTGGAGGTAAAGAAAAGTACAGAAAGAAAGCCTGTGTTTATGAATCAGGTACGGTAATGCTTATTATATCAGATATGCTTACTTCTATTTAAACATATTTGCATCTTAAAAATGCAGCTTTAAAGCATTATGATCATACAAACGATATTTGTGATTTCATATTAGGCTTGTTTTGTTAAATTCCTCAAGAGGGCAGCAGAGAGACACAAAGTGCACCTGCACACTGCTGGATTTCATGGAACTTGACTCTCCTCTACTGTTCATTCAAAAAAAACTATTTTCCATTACAGCTGGATTTTTTTTTTTTTTTTCCTTGAACATGATCTAAAGATAATCTGCAGGTCTGTGCATTAATGAGTGCGATGAACACAGCGAAGCCAAACAAATTAATTTCCCATTTCACTGAACACAGATGCAAGTGTTTTTATTTCCTAATATTTGTCATAATTCAATTCAATTCAATTCAAATTTATTTGTATAGCGCTTTTCACGATACATATCGTTGCAAAGCAGCTTTACACCAAATTGACATTTTTACAATATATGTAGTAGTAGCTTGATGTACATATGGTAGAGATGTGTGGTAAAGATCAATTAATGACGTAATCAAACAGACAAAGAACACTATAAATTAGTAGCAGAATTCGGTAGTGCTGTATGTTTTCAGGGTTGGCATCATCTGAAGTCCTCTGTGGGGTTGGCATCATCTCTTCTTAAGTGTTCTGGATCCACACTGGAGCTTGTGAATTCCTAGTTACCATGGGATGTCAATCCCATGGCAAAAACAGAGAACAAATAGGAACATAATTAGCGTAGCTGCTGTTCAAACTAAGAAAAGGAAGGTTTGTTAAACCAGAGCTAAAAGATTAAAATGAACATTTGATCAGATATAGCTGCAGAAAAAGTTTATGAGATGCATTATTTGAATGCTTGGCTAAAAAGATGTGTCTTTAATCTAGATTTAAACAGAGAGAGTGTGTCTGAACCCCGAACGTTATCAGGAAGGCTGTTCCAGAGTTTGGGTGCCAAATGTGAAAAAGCTCTACCTCCTTTAGTGGACTTTGCTATCCTAGGTACTACCAACAGTCTAGAGTTTTGTGACCTTAGGGAGCGTGATGGATTGTAGCGTGGTAGAAGACTAGTTAGGTACGCAGGAGCTAAACCGTTAAGTGCCTTATAGGTAAGAAGTGCTATTTTGTAGCTGATGCGGAATCTAATAGGCAGCCAGTGCAGAGACTTTAAAATTGGGGTAATATGATCATATTTTCTTGACCTGGTAAGGACTCTAGCAGCTGCATTTTGGACTATCTGTAGCTTGTTTATTGAAGATGCAGGACAACCACCTAATAGTGCATTACAATAGTCCAGTCTAGAGGTCATGAATGCGTGAACTAGCTTTTCTGCATCAGAAACAGGTAACATGTTTCGCAGCTTGGCAATGTTTCTAAGATGGAAGAATGCTGTTTTTGTAACATGAGAAATATGATTTTCAAAAGACAAGTTGCTGTCTAATATAACACCCAGGCTTTTGACTGTAGTGGAAGTAACAGTACATCCGTCTAGTTGTAAATTGTAAGTCAAAAGATTCTGTGTATTGTTTTTAGGTCCAATAAGTAATATCTCTGTCTTATCTGAATTTAATAGCAGAAAATTGTTGGTCATCCAATCTTTTACATTTTTAACGCACTCTGTTAACTTTGATAATTCAGAAGTTTTATCTGGTCTTGTTGAGATATATAGTTGAGTATCATCAGCATAACAATGGAAATTAATCCCGTGTTTTCTAATAATATTACCAAGGGGCAGCATGTATATTGAAAATAGTAGAGGACCTAGAACAGATCCTTGTGGCACTCCATACTTCACTGGTGATAACTGAGATGACTCCCCATTTAAATAAACAAAGTGGTAGCGATCAGACAGGTAGGATCTAAACCATTTTAAAGCCTGCCCTTGGATACCTGCATAATTTTGTAGTCGATCTATTAGTATGTCATGATCTATAGTGTCAAACGCAGCACTAAGATCAAGTAAAACTAGCAGTGAGATGCAGCCTTGGTCTGACGCAAGAAGCAAGTCATTAGTGATTTTAACAAGTGCAGTTTCTGTGCTGTGATGGGGCCTGAAGCCTGACTGAAATTCTTCATAGATATCATTTTTTTGCAAGAATGAGCACAGTTGAGCACATATAACTTTCTCTAAAATTTTAGACATAAATGGAAGATTAGAAATGGGTCTATAATTTGCCAGTTCACTAGGGTCTAGCTGTGGTTTCTTAATAAGAGGCTTAATAACCGCCAGCTTGAATGGTTTAGGGACGTGACCTAAAGATAACGATGAGTTGATAATATTGAGAAGCGGTTCTTCTGCCACAGGTAACAATTCTTTTAGTAATTTAGTGGGTACGGGATCTAATAGGCATGTTGTTGGTTTAGACACAGTGATGAGTTTATTTAACTCTTCCTGTCCTATAGCGGTAAAGTACTGCAGTTTTTCTTTGGGTGCGACGAAAGAAGTTGACATATTAGATGCAGTATAATCTACATTGGCTATTGTATTTCTGATGTTATCTATTTTATCAGTGAAGAAATTCATAAAGTCATTGCTATTAAACTGTAAAGGAATATTTAGCTCAGGTGGTGTCTGGTTATTTGTTAATCTAGCCACTGTGCTAAATAAAAACCTTGGATTGTTTTGGTTATTTTCTATGAGTTCGCGGAAATGCTCAGCCCTAGCAGCTTTTAAAGCCTGTCTGTATCTGGACATACAGTTTTTCCATGCAATTCTAAAAACTTCCAAGTTAGTTTTTCTCCATTTGCGCTCAAGATTGCGAGTTTCTTTTTTGAGGGATTGGTTATTACTATTGTACCATGGTGCAATACGTTTTTCTCTAACTTTTTTCAATTTGATGGGGGCAACAGCTTCTAACGTATCGGAGAAGATGGTGCCCATATTGCTAGTCATTTTGTCTAGATCCTGTGTATTAAGGGGTACACAGAGCAGTTGAGATAAATCAGGCAGGTTATTTGTGAATCTATCTTTGGTGGCTGGAACAATAGTTCTGCCAAGACGATAACGCGGAGCCCTACAGTTAATATCAGTGATACGCAGCATGCACGATACAAGGAAATGGTCAGAAACATCATCACTTTGAGGTACGATATCTATATCAGTAAGATCAATTCCATGCGATATAATTAAATCTAGCGTATGATTAAAACGATGAGTGGGCCCAGTGACATTTTGCTTAACTCCAAAAGAGTTTATTAGGTCAGTAAACGCAAGTCCTAACGCATCATTTGTATTATCAACGTGAATGTTAAAATCTCCGACAATTAGCACTTTATCAAAATTAACCAATAGTTCCGAAAGGAATTCTGCAAATTCTTTTAGGAAATCTGTATATGGCCCTGGCGGTCTATACACAGTAGCTAAAACAAGAGATAGGAGAGATTTCTTTTGCATATCTGGCAGAGAAACATTAAGCAAAAGTATTTCAAATGAATTAAACCTGTATCCTGCTTTCTGAGTAACATTGAAAATATCACTATATATTGTTGCAACACCACCACCACGACCACTCTGACGGGGCTCATGCTTATAGTAGTAGTTTGGTGGAGTAGACTCATTTAGACTAATATAATCTTTAGGTTTTAGCCAGGTTTCAGTTAAGCAGAGTACATCAAAACTATTATCTGTGATCATTTCATTCACAATAACTGCTTTGGGTGCAAGTGATCTAATGTTTAGGAGCCCAAGCTTTAAAAATGGTTTCTGTTCGTGTATTTTGCTTTTTTCTGGTTTAATTACGATCAGATTTTTTCTAGATCCTACATTAAATTTACGTTTTGACCTCACTATTCGAGGAACAGACACAGTCTTTATAGATTGGACAGTGCAACTACTATCATTTAAGCGTTCAGAACAAAAGCCATCGTAGCAATCATATAAGAATGTACTCACTAGTCAAATGGAGCAAGACAAATAATTAAGCAAGACAAAAGAGCGCCCTTCAGAAACATTTGATTTTGAAGCGTAAGCGGTTTCCCTATGATTAGGATTTATGATGCTATTTTATTGGCTATGTTTGCAAATAGAATACAAGCTCACTACACACAGTAAGCATTCTGCAGTAATCCAGAGTATGTCACATGACTTCATAATGTTGTGTGTGAGTGGGACCAGTTACCAGTTAGTTTTTATTTAATTTTGTGCAAAATATCTAAACAGTCTGATACCACAAGTCAAACAGAGATGTTAAAAATTCAGCGGCATAGCAGATCTAAAACCAAACACATTAATACTGTCATATCCATTACCATGCTAAAATCTTCAGAGTTGTCATGATAAAACTTTTATGGAAATAAATGTTTCTCCTAAACAGAATATCAGAAATACTGTCATGACTATCATTTGTAATGAGAGAGAAAAAAAAATTAGTTATAAAAGATTGCAAAAAAGGTCAGAAAAGGTCCACAGGTCTGATTTTCTTCCACTGAACTAAGAGATGCTCTTTGAAAAACATTTTCAAATCATGCTGGAAAACATGATCAAAAAGCTTAGCTGTAATCATCCTCTCCTGCAGCATGTCTGGAAGTTGTGTAGTTTAAAATGAATGAATTTTGCTCAAATCTCCTGACACTGTAGAGAGATGCCTCTCTTCATTAGTGTTTTTCACACCTACAGCTACACTAAACATGCTATTATACGCCCCCAACATCATACCTGTGTTGCAGTGACCTGCTGACAACTGACTCATCATCAGCTATTTCATGCTGTTATCACATAGACAGACTCTAAGAACAGATGTAAGGAATGTAGAGAAAGTGATTAGCATCCATTAATAGCTCAAATCAGCATACCACAAACATCAAAACTTTAGCCTCACTGTGCTGCAATAATAAAAAGAGTTTCTCAAAAACACTGAGTTTAGTTCAATTCTAAAAACTGCAATAAAAGAGAAATGAAATTACAATGAGGACAATTAGATTACCTTTAGTTTGAAATTATAAGAGCTCAAGTGGTTTTACATTTAAAAAAAAGTTTGATAGGCATGATAGTCTTGTTCAAAATGGTCTACAGCACATGACGGTCCACACTGGCGTCCCATTTGTCATTTTTTAACAACCAAACACATTTATTCAGCAAATCCTCTTTCACATTTACAATATCTGTATTAGTGTTAGAAGAGCTGTGATAGTGCAATGTCTTAGCCAATTAAGGAATGAATGTCCCATTCTGCTTTCAAATGAACACAAGAGGGCAGCAGCAGCACATTACCAGAAAACGATCATGGCAAATGTACTTCAGATGCCATATTGAATTTCACTAAAGAAGACTAAGGAATTGACTTACACTGGCACACTATAAGGTTTTTAGATCATGTAATTTTGACAACTCACAACTTTCAAAACTTCTAATGGAGTTTTGTTTGTACACAAAGTTTTTTCTTTTTCAGAAAGACCTTTTGTCTGCTGAACAATGGGAACAGTATAATAGAGTGTTTTCACAACGCAACATTAGTCAGGTATCATATCAGTAAACAGTGCCACTAAACCGAACGAAACTTGCATATTTTGCAGATTATAGCTGCTGAAAATGGTAAATTATTGTCATGTTTTGGGCTGTACTAATCAGTCGGACCAGGAAAAACATTTGGAGTACTATAGACTGTCAAAAGTTTATAACAAATCAAGGAGAAGAGTGCAAAAAAACTGCCTGAGGAACAAAAGGCATCTGTGGTTGGCCAAATTGAACCAGGATTACCAGAGCAAGAATCTTGACAACATGTTTTTTTCTTATCATTTCCAGTCAGGTATTTGAAATACTAGGCTAATATCTTAATACTGATCGTATCTTTTCCACCTATTAACTTTAGTTTGTCAAAATATTGTGCCCTTTCCTTCTTACTAAGTCTTTCTCTATGATTTAGCAACTTCCACACGTTTTTTTTTTTTTTTCTGTGGTTTAGACAACATGAATTAGCAGAACAACAT
This sequence comes from Cirrhinus mrigala, assembly GCA_036247105.1. NCBI lineage: Eukaryota > Metazoa > Chordata > Actinopteri > Cypriniformes > Cyprinidae > Cirrhinus > Cirrhinus mrigala. The sequence goes on along the minus strand of CM070019.1, from coordinate 31,305,975 downwards.
ATTTAGCATTACATTTACCATGGTAAATCCGGGTAACTGATCAAACCGTGACGTAAGTGCAAACCTTCTATCCACTGAAGGCACTGTATTTCAGTCCCTCACAAGGCAAACCTGTAAAGGCAATGTGTACAAGAATATCTGGCTTCAAACTGAAAAGGACAAGACAGCAGCAACAGTAAAATGACAAAATGCAAACATTTTACAAAATTATTTCTTTTTACAGGTTTACATTCAATAACTGCTGTTAGTGATAAGGCTGGGTGCATATATAATGCCAAAAAATTAGAGCAGACAGTAATTGTGCAAACAAGTGTCACTCATTCAAAGGATGAGAATCCCTGATGTACAGTCATGTTAAATTTGTTTAGGTCAGAAATCAAGGTAAGGAATTAGATACTTTTAACACATGATCACAAATCTGAGCAAGTGCTGGGTTGAAAAGTTTAAGTAGTACAAATGTAATGATAACACTTTGCTATGTAGAACATTTAAAGAAAATGTTAATCAAACAGACAAATCCCATTCTGAATGCTGATGAAAATGTATACTTGTGCTCATACATTTCCGGTAACACTTTAGAAGAGTGTAAACTTATTCACTATTAACTACAGCTTTTCCCTCAGTAAATTCCTAATTTGCTGCTTAATAGTTAGTAAGGTAGTTGTTAAGTTTGGGTATTGGGTAGGATTAGGATTAGGAATAAACGATTGAGCACTACAGATGTTTATATACTCCACAAGACAAAATAATATCTCATTTAAATGACCACATTCAAAAGTTCACATACCCTTGAATCTTAACACTGTGTGTCATTGCCTGGATGATTCACGACTGTTTTTATCTTTTGCGATAGTTTAGAATAGTTCATGAGTTCCTTGTTTGTCCTGAGAAGCTCACCTGCCTGCTGTTCTTCAGAAAAATCCTCCAGCTCCTGCACATTATTTGGTTTTCCAGCATCTTCTACATATTTGAACACTTTCCAGATGTGACTGTTTTGAGATCCATCTATTTAACAATGAAAACAATTTAGGGACTCATACATAAGTATCAGTAAATGTTTTCACCTTTTGTAATAGTTAAGTAGGCAATGCAAAACGATGCATTAAGAGCCAGGGGCTGTTTACTTTTGAACAGGAATGTTCTGAATGTGTACATTTTTCTTGTTTGCATATCCCCCACCACTTTAGTATTGCACTGCAGAAGGTACATACATATTTACATCTCTAAAGACAATGCAAGTACAATTTACCCTGATCATCCAATTTAAAGGTTCTTAATGCATTGTATTGCTTTCTTGAGCATCAGTGAATGTTCTCATCTTTTTTTAATAGTTATGTACGAGTTCCCCAGTTGTCCTCAGTGGGAAAAGATGGATTTCAAAATCATGCATTCACTTTTGTAAATGGATCAAAAATACAGATACTGCTGGAAAACCAAATAATGTGCAGGAGCTGGAGGATTTTTCTGAAGAAGAGCAGGCAGCTGAACTGCTCAGGACAAACAAAGAACTCATAAAGAACTATCACAAAACATAAAAACAGTCATGGATCATCCAAGAAACCACACACAGTATTAAGATACAAGGGTATGTAAACTTTTGAATGGAGTCATTTTTATAAATTCAGTTATTATTTGGTCCTGTGGAGTTTAAATAAACGTGGTAAAATGTGAAATATTCAGGTCAGTACTAAAAAAAAATTTTCATGATCCCTATTACTTTTTATAAAATTTTATAAAACTATATTTTTATAAAACTAACATTTTGCATATTCTGCAAGGGGTATGTAAACTTATGAGCACAACTGTACATGATCATTGTACATTAAACTTAAACACCCAGAAACCAATAATACAACGTCAAAACCTAAAAAAGCCTAGTTCCTTAAATACTTTCTTTAGTAGAATACTAAAGACCTATGATCCCTTGGTGGTCCACTGGTGCTTGAGGTCTTCTGAAACAAAACAATTTGTCTGTGTAAGAAACTAAACATTATTTACTACATTACTCACATAATGATATAAAGTACTTGTCTAGTTTGTAAACATTTCAATTTGTAAATGTTCACAAAGAAGACTCTTCAGCTCACCAAGGCTGCATTTGTGCTTGAAAATGCAGTAAAAACACCAATAGTGTCAAAAAGTTTTAAAATAACCGTTTAAACTGTTTGTAAAAGACATTTTAAAATGTAATTTATTGCTGTGGAGCAAAGCTGAAAGTTTATTAACATTATTACTGAAAATAAGTATATTAGAATGATTTCTGAAGGATCATGTGACACAACTTACACTGCCAACTCATGCTGGCACCTAACCTTAAAGAAATGTTTTAATCCTCCATCAAAAACATTCAATCTGAATTCCTTATACTTACAGTACAGTTCATTACCATGTAGACATATATATATATATATATATATATATATCCATCCTAACTTTACAACATGGGCTTATGCTTCAATAGCTACTACAGGCAATCTAAGGTAAAACTATATCTGCACTACAAACCAGTGTGCTATATATAGAATAATAAATGAATTAAACAAAGAAATACCTATTTGCAGTATCAAACATCAAAACAGACCGTTTTCAATTCAATTTACAAATGGATGAGCCACTTTCACGTGTCACTCCTGTTACTGTGAATGTACAGTAATGCAGTACAGTACAGTAAAACAGCAACGCTCTAATAATGGAACTCCTGCCTTCTAAACGACAGAGTAAATAGAAGAGAAGTTGCTGCTAAGTTATACGTGTCTGTTCTGGTAAACACGAGACAAAAAGACATTATACATTAACTGGACCAAAGTAAAATTGATGTCGTTTAACATTATTTCCCAGCAGGGGCTGGCGCAAATTGCGGCATCGGCATCTCGCAGCGGCACTTCCGGTGGCATCTCCAGATGCCGCGGCCCTTCTCTGGCAGGTGCCGCTACAGCGGCATCTCCAGGTGCCAAAACTACAGCGGCATCTCCAGATGCCACGACTACAGCGGCATCTCTGTAGTCCATGTTAAGTTTGACAGCGCAGTGGATTACCGAAGACTTTGAAAAGAGGCAAGTGATTCTCCACTCCCAGGAATTTCCTGGCTCACACACTGCTGAGGCTTTAGTCGCTAAATACGAAGACATGTTGCAGGCTTGGAACATACCCGAAGAAAAAGTGCATGTCGTACTACGCGATAATGCGAAGAATATAGAAAAGGCCATGAGAGACTGCAACATATGCAGCGTGCCGTGCATGGCACACACTCTTCATTTAGTAGTTCACGAGGGAGTCCTATCACAGCGGGCTATCCGTGATGCTGTGGCTATTTGCCGGCGCATTGTTGGGCATTTCAAGCATTCGCCCCAAGCATACTCACGTTTAGGAGATATTCAAAAACTGTGATTAAATTCAAAAATAATGATTAAATAAACTTTGTTTATTAATTTTTGTCTCATATTAAGTATCCTGATGTGCATAGTGTTATGCATAAACCCCATTGTAAAGGCATATTAAAATGTTCACTATATAATAAATACTTCTTTGTGATTATTCAGTACTCTGTTAAAACAATAGTTAACAAAGGCAACATTTATAGTATTACTTTATCTGAAAAAAAGTTAATGGTGATCAGAGAGTTTACATATCAGTTATATAAACTTGAAGCATCAGAATCGGCATTGGGATCGGCCGATCACCATGACAAAAAAATCTGTACTTGGTATCGGTGGCAAAAATCCTGATCGGAGCATCCCTAGTTAATAGCGCTACAGTATCATGTATAATAGTGCTTCAAAACTTCCTCCAGTTTAAATTTACTACTACAATACACATAGGCGGTTGTTAAATAATTTTGTTTTTATGTCGATATAAATTGAATGCACATGCAACCACTTTATATCAACAACATTTTTTCCCCTAAACTGCCAGTTCCACCGACAGGGTTAATATGTCCAGTGTATTTTAATTCCTATTACTTTTAGAATAACACATTGTCAAACTGTAAAGCTTGCATTACTCATATAGTGATTCACTACAGGTGAGATTTTGCCAGTACTTTCCTTCATATATGTACAGTACACAATTAATTAAATAAAAATTACTGTAAGCCACATTTTTCATGTAAAATTATATTTAAAGTATTGTCTAAAGCAAGATATTGGCAAAATACATTAAGTCAGTTAGGCTTTTACTACTAGGCTTTTACTATGGCCCTGTAAACATTAATTTGAGTGAATTATTGGACTTCCTTTTGTACTTTTCGGTAAATTTGCAGACAGTCCCTATAGCAGCCTAGACAAAATTTCAGCGAATATCAAACATAAACATAAATTGTATTAACAAACTTTATGATAAATGCTTACTACATGCCGCTGTAGTTGCACATGCCGGAGAAAGACAGTGGCAGATGCCGCTGTAGCCGTGGCATGTGTAGGTCCCGCTGTAGTTGCACATGCCGGGGGAAGACCAGACCGTGGCATCTGGGGACATTTTAAAACGTCCAACGTGGCATTATGCATTAAACTGTGTTTTTAAACTACCAAACTCAGTAAACGCATTATTAATAAAGCTTACTACAGTACAGACAAGCAGATCAGCCCAAGAGTGCGAAGGCAACAGGTTTAATTACGCATTAAGCGTTTTCCTCCCACTGAATGCATTATAAGGAAAACGCTTAACGTGGTTTAATGCCTTAAGACAGAGTTTTTAAATGACCAAATTGACCAAACACATTATTAATAAAGCATATAATGTACAAATAAGCAAATGAGTCCAGAATAATAACACAACGCGATTAATTCCGCGTTAACGTGGCTAAATGCATTAAAAGGGTGTTTTTAAAAATACCATACTCAATAAACATTAATAAATTAATCATACTTTACAGATAATTAGATATGAGCCCAAAATACGAAAGCAACACGTTTATTTATGCGTTAAGCGTTTTCCTCCGATAGAAAAACCGTAATAAAGAAAACGCCTAATGTGGCTTAATGCCTAAGACAGTGTTTTAAAAGATCAAACTCGGTAAACACGTTATTAATAAATCATACTAGTATGTATAATTTATTAATGTGTTTACTGAGTTTGCCATTTCAAAAACACTGTCCTAACGCATTAAGCCATGTTAAGCGTATTCCTTAAAAGAGAAAAACGCTTTACGCGAAATTAAACGCGACGCATCTGCTTGTGTGTACATGGCATGCTTTATTATTAATGTGTTCATTGATATTGGTCTTTAAAAAAAAAACCTGTTTTAATGTATTGAGACATTTAAAATATCCCGGCAACTATCCACCTTATTTTTCCCATAAGAGTGGGTGCAGCCATTTATACATTTTTTGTGTCTGGCTTCCGGTCTCATCCACTTCCAACTATTTTTAGCTGCACAAAAAGCTTGTTTTGCTGCTTGATATTGCAAACCGGTGTGTCTTACCATATTATTTTAATGTATTATCTTAATTGTGAATACACTGGTTTGTATTGCAAACTGTTTTACCGTTTACTGCAGTTTGAGATTCTTCTCGTTATTTCTAGGGCTGTTCGATTCCGAAAATTTTGGAATCAAGTCCGATTCCGATTCCTGGTTCTGGAATCGATGGGATTCGATTCCAAGAATCGATTCCTCACTGTTGTTTTCGATTCTTCTTCGATTCTTGTTTTTTTAGATTGGAGGAACCTAATTTCGCCATCACTGTAGGATATAAAAGTCTTAGAAAGTAACCTTTTCATAATATGAAACTTTGTTTTTATAAATTATGATACATTTCTGTATTTAAATTATTTTTATCTGCGTTGCCCATGAAATTAGTCATAGCCCACAGAAGTGTACATGCGTTTATTGCATGAATGAAACAAGACGTGTACGGTTCAGCTGAATGATGTTACTTCAACCGTATGCGTGGCACAAAATTAACAAACTGTACACTGAAACAAAATAACCAGAACATTAACAACAACATTGCTTTAAGAGCTTGTGGTTTATCTGTCAGTTAGACGCTCACTCTCCGCCACTTATCTGTGCTCTCGGTGCTTTCAAAATGATCACAGGCTGATAGAAAGGTTAAAAATAGCATTTTATTTAAGATGGGAATAGGATCAAGACCCTCGATCACGTCATGATCTATTCTTGTGTGCAGCGCTCATGTGGACAACATAAGCCAGTTCCACCGTAAAATAACTTCTGAATCATTTTTGAACTGGTTCATTAAAACGATCTATCCAAAGGAACCTGTTTGTGGAAACGAATCAGACTTCTAATCACTATTAGCGAGCAAAGCTGCATCTTCAAACTCAGATATGCTCAGTACCGACTCCTTTCATTCAGTTTATTTTCGTGAATCGACGTTCAGCGACGTTTGATGACAGCAGCCAAGATATGCAGCCTTCGTATGATGCAGCCGTTCGTTTGAGAGGTGCCCATATAAGCTTTGTTTGAACTGAAAACGGCTCTGAATCGGGAGTCGATTCCCCCGACGGAATCGATTCCAACCTTTGGAATCGACTCTCGATTCCCAACGCCTTGGAATCGATTCCCAGGCCTAGTTATTTCCTTATGGCGGATTTTGAACCGGACGTCTAACACATTACCAGAAAACAGCTGGATGCCGCCGGAAGTGCCGCTGCCGCAGTTTGCGCCAGTCCTCTCTCGTTATTTGAGTAACGTTATACGAAACGTTTCTTTTCTAGCAGCTTCGCCTCAAACATCTCTTTCAAGTAAAGACCATTCACTCGTCGCTCATATTTGTGCTCTCATACACTTATAACACGACCTTCGGGCGACTATATGGTATTTAATTTTATTCGTTAGCACATTAATAGATGTACAGCCGCTGCCATGTAAGTTTAAATCACATTTCCCCTTTAAAACGGCATACAACTTCATAGCAGTATTCCTCCTTGCACCGAATATAACCGTGTTTACAAGTATACCATAGCAAATCTTACAATTACTCCATAAAAAAACTAGAAACGGCCACATTTTTCAAAAGCCTTCTTAAAACACATTTAAAATATATATTAAACACTTACTTTAAAACTAGTGATGACTGTCGTCAGATCCAACCTGCCGCAGAGTCAGTCTACGTTTTCCTGAAGAGTCGACTGACTCCCGCCGGCGCCTTCACCACGCGGGAGCTTCTCCTATGGCGTTAGTTTTGGCGCATGTTTGGTAAACCAGCGCGTGAAGCTCGTTACCGCCACCTGCTGCTTTGAAATGTCGTCGAGTAATATATGAAGAGTTTGCTTCCAAAACGCGATAAACGTGATACTCATAAAAATGGTCTATAACATGAAAACAGATGTATGCACTTTTGATTATTGAGTGCAGAAAATTTAAGCCATTCTTGCCGCTTGCTATTCTAAAGTAAACGATGTTGACGTTGACTGGTGCTATTCTATATGTCAATGATATTAATTAGTTGTTGTTTTAAGGTGGTAATCTGAAACCATTTAGCTGCACACATTTTCAGAATCACTTGCAATTTACAAATTTTACAGCTGGAAGAGAGGTGTACACATGTTATAAGCATCTTATAAATGAGCCCAAGAAGGCAAAGTACTACAGTAGGATATTCCTGTGATAGGATACAACAAAAAGTGCTATGGTAATCCTATCATATTTAGCTTGTGTTGGTATTACCACAAAAGAACGACAGAAAAACCACATATGGCATTTAATGGTAAATTGGGATACTGTACAACAGAAAGTGCTGTGGTAATCCTGTCATATTTAGCTATGCTCATTTGTTGTGTGGTAAATTTATGTTGTACTGTTGCAGTACCACAGGATTACCACTGGACTAATGGTCAAATTTACAACTATAAACTGTAACTTATAAAATAAGATCATCTTAATGACGTATGCAGTCTACACATGCGACTTCCGGAGGATGCAGCCTTCCGTTTGAGAAACGGCCATTATCAGATCAGGACCACGGATTTTATGTTTAGAGACAGATTTTTATGTATGTATGTATGTATGTGAAATTTAGCTAACAGCAAACGCAAATGAATAATATATTTTTCTATATTCTCTTTCAAGCAGTCCAATCCAAAGAAAACATCTTTAAAACAGAAAGAAAAGTCACTTGCAAAATGAGATTAGGAACATTTTAAAAAATCTGACCAGGTACACTGCCAAACAAGTGAGTTTCATTTCCATCAGAAGAGTGACAAAAACAGCACCTCACTATTTATCTATTTGAAAGTACTAAGCTTTTTTATGATCTCTCTTCAGAGCTCCTGGAGAAGCCCAGCCAGAGGTGTTCAGATGCCACAACTTCACCATCACCTGCTCCTTTGAGCCACAGTATCCAGAAGGAACCTTCCACCTCACAGTCCCCTGGAGCAACAGAAGCCACACCCAGCTGAAAACATTAAGAAGTCCTCAGTCATTATCCACACCTTTACACCTAAAAAATAAATAGGACTTTACATTTATAAACATACGTATCTGGTAATAATTAAAGGTGAATATCTGTGTAATTTCTGTCACTGTGCCATTGCTGTACGCAAGTTGTTGCTAGATGGTTAAAAAAATCTTCATCTTTAATGTATAAACATGATAAAGCATGAAGGTTCAAGAAGTTTGTTTGGCTGTTTGTGGATTTATGCAGAGTGTTCATGTTTTCCTAAGGCTTCAGTTTCTGGTACAGGACACAAGAGGGCAGCAGCAGCCCATCATGAGAACATAGATATGATTTCTCTGCAGAAATCATAAGAAGGAAGAATGAAATCTGCCATCTGTAACAAAAAGGAAGTTTCTGCATCACAAACAAAAATGAAACGTGCCTCAAGTCATTTTTCACACACAGTCCTTTTTACACTGACATGGAATGAAGACTTAGTGTAGTTAGAAGACTTGGGTATACTGTTAGTGGCTTAGAAAAAGGTGCTGTTGTTTTTCTACATCAGAATGGTCATCATGTTTATATCAATTTATGAAAAAAAAAAAATGCTAAACTTTAATTAAAAAAGAAATCAAAAGTCTTGATGTCTAAGTAAAATAACACAGACATAAATTGGTCAGTCGTGGACTGAAGATGTTTATTTGGTGTACATTGAAAATCGAAAATTAGCAAACAAATCCCGATGACCTAGAACAAAGTTTAATATGAGTCCAGGCAATCTGGCTGCTCTAATTTCAGTTTTCTAAAAAAGGGAAATCTTGCTCTGCAGACGCAAACACATTACTTAACAAATGAAGACCTGAAACATCATTCTGTAGTGTAGGAAAAACAATTCCAAAAATGTTTCAAATATGTTAAGAAAGAAAAAAAAAACCCACTACATATTGTAAATACTCGGGCAGTAAAAAGTAGATACACAGCATTTTGTGTTAAAATAAGAATATCTGACAAAATATATTTTGTTTACAAAACTTTGATACGTGAGACTACACTTAAAGCATCTGTTAAATGGTGTTTATATATTATTATACATGTCCATATTGCACGAGAATCGTCGGAAAACTTGGTCCTCCCCTTGGCACAGACAGAGAGCTTGTGAGTAAATCTGGTCTGTCTCGACAGGGAGTAGAAGCAAAAGATTGAATAGAAATCATACAAGCATCTTAGAGTACATGTAAGACTGAATAACACATAATACTTGGTTTTGATCTCTCTCTCTCTCTCTCTCTCTCTCTCTCTCTTTCCTTCGTTTTGTTCTGTCCATCCCTCTCTGTCTTCAGCACCGTGTCATTTCACTGGTCCCTTGACTCATACAACAGTTTGGCAGCCTAGAGACAAACAGGGAATAGAAAACATAATATTATATAATATAGAAGAATTCTGAAGTAGGTGCATGAAAATATACAGTGCATCCGGAAAGTATTCACAGCGCTTCACTTTTTCCACATTTTGTTATGTTACGGCCTTATTCCAAAATGTATTCAATTCATTATTTTCTACAAACAATACCCCATAATGACGATGTGAACATAGTTTGTTTGAAATCTTTGCAAATTCATTAAAATAAAAAACAAAAAAATCATATGTTTACAAGTATTCACAGCGCTTGCCATGACACTCAAAATTGAGCTCAGGTTCATCCTGTTACTACTGATCATCTTTTGGATGTTTCTACAACTTGACTGGAAAATTCAATGGTAAATTCAGTTGATTTGACATGATTTGAAAAGGCACACATTTGTCTTTATAAGGTCCCACAGTTACCAGTGCATGTCAGAACACAAACCAAGTCATGAAGTCCAAGGAATTATCTGTAGACCTCCGAGACAGGATTGTATCGAGGCACAGATCTGGGGAAGGGTACAGAAAAATTTCTGCAGCATTGAAGGTCCCAATGAGCACAGTGGCCTCCATCAACTGTAAATGGAAGAAGTTTGAAACCACCAGGACTCTTCCTAGAGCTCACCTCCTGGCCAAACTGAGCAACTGATTGAGAAGGGCCTTGTCTAGAGTGGTGACCAAGAACCTGATGGTCCCTCTAGTTCACTCTAGCTTCATGACCATACAGTCATATGAAAAAGTTAGGACACCCTATTGAATTTCATGGTTTTCTGTATCAGGACATAATAAAAAATTATCTGGTCCTTGGCAGGTCTTAAAATTTGGAAAATAAATTCTCAGATAAACATCATCACATGACATATTGCACAGTGTCATTATTTATTTAAGAAAAATACAGCCAAGAGGGAAAGACCATGTGTGACAAAGTTAGGACACCCTACGAGTCAACTGCCTGTAGATCCACTTTAGCAGCAATAACTTGAAGCATTCATTTTCTGTGTGGCTTCATCAGTCTCTCACATCATTCTGGAGGAATTTGGACCACTCTTCTTTTCAACGTTGCTCCAGTTTATTAAGGTTTGTGGGCATTTGCTTATGCACAGCTCTCACCACAGCATTTGAGTCAGGATGAGCTCTGGACTTGGACTGGGCTATTGCAACACCTTGATTCTTTTCTTTTCAGCCATTCTGTTGTAGATTTGCTGGTGTGCTTGGGATCATTGTCCTGTTGCATGACCCAATTTTGGCCCAACTTTAGATGTCGGGCAGATGCCCTCATATTTGACTCTAGAGTACTTTGATATCCAGAGGAGTTCATGGCCAACTCAATGACTGTGAGGTGCCCAGGTCCTGTGGCGACAAAACAAGCCCAAAATTATCAGCCCTCCTCCAGCATGCTTGTCTTTTGGTATGAGGTGTTTGTGCTGATATGCCCTTTAGGTTTTTACCAAACTTGGCGCTGTGATTTATGGCCAAACATCTCCACTTCGGTCTCGTCTGTTCACAGGACATTATTCTAGAAGATTTGTGTTTTGTTCAGATACAACTTTGCAGACCTAAACTGTGTTGCAATGTTTTTTTAGATAGAAGAGGCTTTCTTCTGCCAAGCCTTCCAAACAAGTCATTTTTGTCCCATATTTTTCTAATGGTATTGTCATGAACTTTATCATTTAACATGTTAACTGAGGCCTGTAGAGTCTGAGGTGTAGTTCTTGGGTTGTCTGCCATTTCTCTGAGCTTTGCACAGTCTGATCTTGGGGTGAATTTTCTGGGATGTCCACTCTTGGAAGGAGAGGTGTCTGTTTTAAATGTCCTCCACTTGTGAATAAACTTCAAATTGTTTGGAAATGGCCCTATTACTCTTCTCAGATTGATGGCAGAAACAATTGCTTCTCTAAGATGATTGCTGGTGTCTTACCTACTTGGCATTGTGTTAACACACACCTGAAGTCTCCAGACCAGCAAAGTGCCAAAGCTCATGCTTTTATAGAGGCGCTCAGACTTACTGATGATCAGTTAATCAAAAGTATTTGATTAGCAGTGCCTGACTGTTATTTACCCTCTTAATTCCAATGTAAACAGTAAGGGTGTCCTAACTTTGTCACACATGGCTTTTCCATTTTGGCTTTATTTTTGTTCAGTAAATAATGACACAGTGCAATTTGTCATGTTTTGTTGTTCATCTGGGGTTTTATTTTCAAAATTTTAAGACCAGCCAAGGACCAGTTATTTTTAATGATGTCCTGATATGGAAAACCATGGAATTCAAAAGGGTGTCCTAACTTTTTCACATGACTGTATGTGGATGTCTTGAGACGTATTGTGTCCATGTCTTGTTTTGCTGGTTCTTTCTCTCTCTCTATTTCTCTCTTGTCCCATCTTTTCCTTCACAGGATTGGATCCTTCCAAAGTGGTCTCCAGACCTGACCGGTACTAATCGGACCAAGAAGAGGCAATGAAAAGCTCTGAGATCTGCTCAACTTGTGATTTCCTGTTGCTCTATTGCACATGTGGTATTGTGTGTTTGCTACAGTGTGTTGTTGCTGTCAGCTTGCCTGTTGTGTGCAGTGTGATTGTGCGTTTGCTACAGTGTGTTGTTATTGTTAGCTGACCTGTTGATCTGCCTGTTGTGTGCAGTGCGCATTTTGGATTTAAGCTGTTGTCAAACTCTTTTCCATTTTGTAAAGTACTGTAAATACCCTTTTCTACACTTGGAAACTGTAGGGGGTGAGTGCCATTTTCTTTCGTAAATACTGTTTTCTCCTGTTTTTCATTAGAGAGGGAGTCAGGGTAAATTATTGTACTTTTTTGTTTTTTGTTTTTCTTTTGTTAGGGAATTTAGTTTGTTTCTGTTAAGTATTTGTTTGTTGTTTTGGCCTTTGCTCACCCCTGAAGTTGTGCTTTCACTTGTGGTTCTGTAAATAAATGTATAAAGGATCTTTGATTGTCAATCTCACTTTATGTTGAAAACCCAGTCTCAAGCATTCAGAACCTCAGACTGGGCAGAAGGTTCACCTTCCAACAAGACAATGAGCCTAAGCACACAGCAAGAGTGGCTTATAGACAACTTTGTGAAGGTCCTTGAGTGGCCCAGCGATAGTCTGGGCTTGAACCCAATCAAATATTTCTGGAGAAACCTGAAAATGTGAATCTCCCCCCATCCAACCTGACAGAGCTTCCCTGCATCCCAATGTTCATACTATCCATCCTAAATAGCAAGTGTGTCCCACAGCATAGTATGCTGAAAAGATTATGCCAAAAGTCCCCGGATGGTCTACTATTTCAGGTCGATTTTTGAAGTGACGATCCGTGCACACTCTAATGGTTAATATTGCCCACAATTCATTGCGCTTTGGCAAAGGATTTGATCCAGAACTACAAACACGAATAAAACGTGTTAAAAACTACAAACATGGCAGATGTGCGTGACCGGCGGTTAGGTAGAGATGTTTAGGAAAAAAGGGTTTGAGTTACTAATAATCAACATTTAACCTGGTAAAAATATTTATTTAATGTTATCGGTGTTATATTTGTGTGAAGTTTTATAAACATCCGTTTTGTCATTAACTGCATCATTATGCAGAAAATATGACTGGCAGATCAACGTGCTACTTCTTTTAACTCCAATACGGTAGGAAGTTAAATTAAATTAAATGTGGAGGATGTTAACTGTGACAAGATGATTGACAGGCCAGTTTACTGTGACAGGGTAAAGACGAAGTTGTGTGACATGATAGTATGTCCCAAAGCTTGCCTACTATTCTACTACACACTCAAAAGTGTGTAGTACTTTTTCTTCACCAAAAGAGTACATACTTTAAGGGCGTAGTATAAGTAGGAACATTGGGACGCAGCACTTGAGGGGTGAAGAGATGAGGAGAAGAATGGCAGATAATTGTCAAATGATGATGAGCAAAACTTGTAGCATCATACTCCAAAAGGCTTGAGGCTGTAATTGGTGCCAAAGGTGCTTCAACAAAGTATTGAGCAAAGGCTGTGAATACTTATGTACATGTGAATTTTTCGTTTTTTTATTTTTAATAAATTTTCAAATATTTCAATATTTCAAATATTGCCTGTAGAATTCAGAGGAAAATAATGAACTGAATACATTTTGGAATATGGCTGTAACATAGCAAAAAGTGAAGCGCTTTGAATACTTTCACTCACACCTACTTTGTGCATGGCTGCAAGCCAGGCAGACGCAATGCGCTTGTCATCGGCAATGTCCATGTGGAGCTGCTGCAGGTTCTGAGATCCTGGTGGCTTGTACTGAAGCACCATGCCGCTGGCTCGGAGAGAACCCCCTAAAAACAGGTCTGAAGTCAATGGAGGGGTTGCATATAAAGATTTGTGTTTTTCAGATGTGATTCACATAATGCAATATCATGGTGCTGAAATGCAAAAGTAATATCTCCAGCAAACATAAATGATAGGGAAACCATGAATAACATGATGTCTTGAATACCAGAAGTCTAAGGGACCATCACAATAAACATGCACATGCAGCAGTTCATGAGACTGCCCTGCTTTGACACTATTACTTACAGCAATGTCACAGGAAATGAGTGCATGCAAGGTTACTTACATCATATGAAGGGAACAAGGAAAACAAACTGAATGGCATGTATTTTAGACGAGGGAGAAGAAAAAGAAAAGAGAACGATAGAGGGACGCTGACCTTCAGATATCTGACTGTCCAGCAAGCTCGTGTATGAGCATATATCTTTCTCTTAATGTAGAAGAGAACAAGGAAATTAAAGAAAACAAGAGCATGTTACAAAGAAGGAAATATAAGCAAACAGAAAAAGTATGTTCAAGTATATGTATGCATCAAACATAGATGTACAGTTGAGGTCAAACGTTTATATACACCTTGCAAAATCTGCAAAAATTATTTTTGCCAAATAAGGGGGATCATACAAAATGCATGTTTTTTATGTAGTACTGACCTGAACAATATATTTCACATAAAAGACGTTTACATATAGTCCACAAGAGAAAATAATAGTTGAATTTATAAAAAATGACCCCGTTCAAAAGCTTACATACGCTTGAGTCCTATTACTGCGTTGTTACCTGAATGATCCACAGCTGTTTTTTTTTTTTTTTTTTTTTTTTTTTGTTTAGTGATAGTTGTTCATGAGTCCCTTGTTTGTCCCGAACAGTTAAACTGCCTACTATTCTTCAGAAAAATACTTCAGGTCCCACTAATTCTTTGGTTTTTCAGCATTTTTGTGTACTTTCTAACAATGACTGTATGATTTTGAGATCCATCTTTTTACAGGACAACTGAGGGACTCATATGCAACTATTACTGAAGGTTCAAACGCTCACTGATGCTTCAGAAGGAAACACACTGCATTAAGAGTCAGGGGTTGAAAACTAAAACACTAAAAAAAAAAAAAAGATATTTAGGCAAAATAAGAAAAATGTACACATCTTTATTCTGTTCAAAAGTTTCCATCTCTGGCTCTTAATGCATTGTTTTTTCCTTCTGGAGCATCAGTGAGCGTTTGAACCTTCTGTAATAGTTGCATACGAGTCCCTCAGTTGTCCTCAGTTTGAAAAGATGGATCTCAAAATCATACAGTCATTGTTGGAAAGGGATCAAATACACAAAAACGCTGAAAAACCAAACAATCTGTGAGACCAGAAGGCTTTTTCTGAAGAACAGCAGGTCCTGTTCAGGACAAACAAGGGACTCAAATAAAATAAAATAAAACCACACAGCTGTGGATCATTCTGGTAACAACACAGTATTAAAGAATCAAGTGTATGCAAACTTTTCTTTTTTTGTGGACTATATGTAAATGTCTTTTATGTGAAATATTTTATTCAGGCCAGTACTAAATAAAAAAAAATGTTTTGCATTTATCAAAAAATATCTAAATAAGTGACATTTATGTGTGAATTTAGGTGAACTGACTTCATACATCCATTAAAAATCACCTGGGGACCACTAAGTTTTAAAGTCATTGCCAAAAATGGCTTAGAAATGTGACGTTCGTTTTGATATTTCTAAAAAACTACTGAGGCCACTGTATAGTGTGTATATGTCAGTGGACTAGAGTTGAATAGGTTCCCTCAGTACTACAGTGCAGTGTTAATAACCATAAGCATTCCATCAAAGCAGAAATCAGTGCAGCATTCACATGTGTCATGTGATTATCTGAATATTAATGTATAATAATATGTGAATATTTCAAAGAAATCTTTCTATATCAGTATCCAATCAGGCCATATTGTCCATCTAATGTATTACTTTAACAGAATAATTCTCAGTTCATAATCACATCCCCAATATCCACATGCATGAATTTACATTTAGAAACAAATCCCAAGATAGGATTCATGCTGAAACCTCATTTTCTTCTGAAATAGAAAACGAGGCAGTAAAAGTCTTTATTGATTAGTATTACAGGAAATCATGAGCATCTGCAATCCACCCGGAAAAGATGCCCATTATAAGTTATTTATGACAGTCTGATAAAAAGACTTAATGATGTTCTATAAAAGTGGGCAGTGTGATTGCCAGACAGACTGAGCACTCACTAATTGAGAGGGATTTGTCAGGATGATCAACTAGTTGTATAACAGCATCCAACTAGATTACTGAGGATAACTATTAAGCCTACCTGAGCAACAGTGTTTTGAAATTGATTAATTTAAATTTTATTTAAATTGAATGAAGCTGAAACACTGGCCAATATAGTCTTGGATGTTTCATGGCTATATTTACACAGCTTGGTGGCCAATCTTCACTGACTGCACATTCCACCAGTAAGAGCAGAGTGTGAAAGTTGAATTAGCAGAGCAATAGCACAACTATACATAAAATACTGCAATGCACACAAACACAATGGGAGATATATCAGAGTTCAAAAGATGATACGTTTTTGGTGCCAATTATAAGTTATTTATGACAATCTAATTTATTTATCACAATCTTGCTGGCATATCTATGATCAGGACAGTAAGCATGAGGAATGGTTCAAAATCTCTCTGGCCACAGTGTAGGACTTGCATCTGTCATTCCCAAGATGAATTGATGCATATTGGCTGCAAAAGGAGGCCCTACACCATACTAATAAATGATTGTGGTCTAAAACCAGGTGTTTCAATTTCATTGTCCAACCCCTGTATATAGATATATAGATAGATAGATAGATAGATAGATAGATATTGCATCACAGGAATAAATTATATTTAAAAATATATTCAAACAGAAAACAGTTATTTTTCATTGTAATAATATTTCACAATATAAATTTGTTTTGACTACATTTTAATTATGTAAATGCAGCCTTGGTGAACAAGTTAATTCTTTCAAAAACATTTTAAAAAAAATTGTACCAACCCTAAACTTTGAATCAGTATTTTAAGTCAAAGATCAAATGCAAAAAGTAATGTTGTAACTTTTCAGAGAGGGTTCTGGCATCCACAAATGTGTAGGCAGTGCTAGCAAATGTGCTAATATCACTGAAAATAGTTTTTTTCTCCTGTTTTCAGGTCATTATATTTAGCTGGTGTCTAGAGAATAATTTCAAAAATCAGTAATTGTTTGTATCTCTCTGAAAAGTTTGTCCACATAAAGCCTCACCTCCTGGGGTTGAGCCTTCAGTCAACACCTGCATACTGGAAATGCGAGACAGCTCCACCTCAAAATGACTCTCACCATCTAGGAAGAGATATCTGAGAGAGATAAAAAAGGTTCAAGACAGGACAGATCACATTTTAAGAAGTCAATCTGTGAATTCTCACATGCATACCTGTGATTATTGGACAAACGGCAGACCATGGTCTCTGATTTCTCTGAGGAATCCACTTTGACCAGGAAAGTTCCTCCTACAATGCAAGGTTGTAAAAGGCTGTAAGGTTGTGGGTGGAAAGACTTAATGTATTCGAAAACATTTTACAAATAAATAAGAGTTAATGAATATTTACAGTTCGGATGTTCAGACTTCCATTATGAGGCAGCACAGTAAACGCTTGAAAATCTATTACATCCAGATGAGAACGCACACATCTGGGTGACATATACTACTTTTCAAAAGTTTGTGGTCAGTACGATTTCTTTAAATGTTTTTGAAAGACGTCTCTT
The DNA here is from genome assembly GCA_036247105.1 of Cirrhinus mrigala. Taxonomy (NCBI): domain Eukaryota; kingdom Metazoa; phylum Chordata; class Actinopteri; order Cypriniformes; family Cyprinidae; genus Cirrhinus; species Cirrhinus mrigala. The sequence continues at coordinate 31,288,137 of CM070019.1, read as the reverse complement.
TTGCACACCAAGTCTGCATTTTTTTTTATACAAAATACAGTAAAAACACAAATACTATGAAATATTATCACAATTTAAAACAACTGATTTCTATTAGAATATATTATAAAATATAATTTATGCCTGTGATGGTATATTCTAATGTATTTTTCATGGTATATACATTAAAACTTGAATAAAGGATTTTTTTTGTTAAATCGTTTTAAATGCTACAAGTGAGATGTATAGTACGAAAGTGCATATTTATTTTGAGATTTGTTAAAGACTGTTTTGCTAAATTATTAGTGCTTTCAAAGATTACCTTTAAGTGTGCATTAGTTGACAACAAAGGTGATTTAAGGCCAAAATAGGGCAAATGAGGGTGCAAAATTAACTATATAGAGAGCCCATATAAGGTAAATATGTATCTATAGTATCGATATATCATGCATTCCTAGTTGTGATCACAGAACTCAATCTTTGCATTTTAACTGAATCCATCAAAACAACCTTTGCCAAAGGCACACTCATGCAAACACAGTGACTAAATTCTGTTTTCAGCAGCAGTTTAGTTGAGTCTCAGGTAAAGGATTACTCATTAAGTCAGTGTACACTGAAGTAAGCTACTGGATGAGTTGCATAACATTCATACGCTCTCCATGGCCTTTACTTAGCAACATCATAAACTTAAGTGAGTCTGTGAACGGAAAAGTGGTTATAAGTGTGTCAGTGGTTTCAAGTTAAAAGCATTTGAGTACGTGTTTGTTCAACGTACCGGCAGTGAGCACTTTAAGCTGTTTGTCGTAAAACTCCACCTCTTTCTGTGAGATGAGGCTGCACTCCGCACACTGCCTCACCGGATCCACAAAACACATCCTGGGAAGAGCCACTTTCTGACTGCAGCATTTATCACAGAAACACCGACCGCAGCGCCGACAGTGATGCTGACATACACAGAGAAAACACTTAGTGCCTTAAATCCATCACAACAGCTACAAAATAGTAAGGCATAAAACATAGCATGGCCAAATTAAAGGCACAGCTCACCCAAAAATGAAAACTGTCATCATTTACTGAATCTTCCAAACCTGTATTCAATCTAGTTTATTTCTTCTGTTAAGCACAAAAGACAATATTTTGAAGAATGTTGGTAACAAAACAGTTGATGGTAGCCATTGACTTCTATAGAATGTAAAAAAAAAAAAATACAATGTAAAAAAAAAATGTATGTAAAAACAATACCGTAGGCGGCAGCCATTGACTTCCATACACATAGTACGTAGTAAAAAAAAAACACCATAGAAGTCGATGGCTACTGTCAACTCTGTGGTTACCAACATTCTGCAAAATTTCTTCTTTTGTGCTTAACAGACAAAAGAAACTCATACAGGTTTGGAACAACATAAGGACGAGTAAATGATGACAGAATTTTCATTTTTGGGTGAACTATCCCTTTAAAAATTAAAAATACAAAAAAAGTGATATGACCAAAATCAAAATAACAGTATGAGTAATTTTATATCATGGTAATAGTGCTGTGTATTACAATATAGTTATTAGTTTTAGTTTTTGAGGAGATCACACTTCATTTCGATAGTCCACTTTAGACATTCTACTAACTATAAGTAAATTTGCAACTACATGCCAACTAACTCTCATTAATTTGCAACTACATGTCATCTAACACTCTTTAGAGTATTTGTAGAGATTAGGTTTGGTAGATTAAAAGAGAAGTCTACTTCTTTTTCAGCTGGGATCATTTACAACCGCATTTGGGATCGTTTAAAGCCGCATTTAAACTGCATTTTGGAAGTTCAAAATCTGGGCACCATATCAGTCCATTATATGGAGAAAAATCCTGAAATGGTTTCCTCAAAAAACATAATTTCTTTACGACTGAAGAAAGTAAGACATGAACATCTTGGATGACAAGGGAGTAAGTACATTATATGTTATAAGTGGACTTCTTTAAGTTGACATGTACCTGCATTCACTTATGGTCAGTATAATGTCTGCTGAGGAACTATCAAAATAAAGTGTTAGCAGATATTAAGCAGTTGTAACATTACTTAGTATAATGTCTAAAGCAAGGCTGCTCAACCCTGTTCCTGGAGATCTACCTTCCTGCAGAATTCAACTCCAACCCTGATCAAACACAACTGAACCAACTAATTAGGATCTGAAGGAGCACTTGATAATTACAGACAGGTGTTTGATCAGTGTTGGAACTGAACTTTGCACAAAGGTAGATCTCCACGAACTGGGTTGGGCACCCCGGTCTAAAGTGTTATCTTTGAGAAAAAGGGATTTTACAATTTGACGGATGTGAATGAAAAAAAAAAAAAATTATATAAAAATTATATATATATATATATATATATATATATATAAAAATGCATACATATAGAAAGAACATAAATGCAATTATACGTAATTATATATATATTATACGTAATATATATATTATATATAATTGCATTTATATTCTTTCTATATGTATGCATTTATATATATATATATATGTGTGTGTGTGTGTGTGTTTGTATATATATACAGAATTGTATAGAATTTTAAGCCCTAACACAGAACACTATTAAGTAACCATAAAGACAAAGATTCAGACACACAACAAAGGCAGGAAGAAGAGGGAAACAAAAAAGGAGAAAAAGGGAAACAGGAAGGGAAACTTGCAACGGCATATTATTGCAAAAGTAATAACAAAGACACTTAAAAAGACCAAATGAAATGGCTAAAAAGCTTAAAGAAGACACTCATAAAGGGCCATTCACACATACACACCGATTTAAAGCAACAAAGCAGGTAGAAGTCAATCGTCAATGACATTTTTCAACAGTTATGTTAGGGTTCAACAGTTATGTTGAAAAATAGGGATGTAACAAAACTGAATGAACAGTGATAAAATGTGGCAATTAGCAAAATGAGGAACACCCATATACAAGAAGGTAGATAGATAGATAGATAGATAGATAGATAGATAGATAGATAGATACGAAAACAATTAATTATGCATTCTAATCGCGTTTGATTTATGCATTGATAATCGTTCATCTTTATCCTTCATTGCAAATTTACTTGAATTTTTTAAATTACATGCTGTTTTTTCCATCAATATATCCCATTTGTAATCAGATTCTCAAAAGTTACAGACAAAGACTAAGACTCAATAAAACTAGGACATCCAGGTGGCCACTTATGAGCAACAATACAGCCACGTGTTGACTTCAAATGAAATGGTGACTTGTCTGGAAATTACTCTTGACAATTGATGGGTCTTTGTGCTTACCTTCCTGGTGATGAAGTCAAACTTAGTGTCACACTGCATACATCTGGGGCACTAAAAGAGAAGAATGAAAAATAACCTAAATTCTTTAAATGTTCTTTATAAAACAAATACAAGAAAGATCAAACACATTCAGAACTCCATATGTTGCACAAGTCAATAACATTTCATAAGAAAGTTGTGGCAAATCATCCTAGAAGTCTTTAGCTGAATTTTGGTCTCATATCTGGACTTAACAGCAGTAGAATCACGGCCAAAACCTTTAAGGCAAAATACACAGGGCTTTCTGGTAATGTTATCTGACAGCGACCACAGCAAGCCAGAACAGACTGCTTCAGTAGAATAAAACGTTTTACGTCTGATCGCATTGTCATGTCTAAGCATTTAATACATTTTCTTGCCAGAACTACAACTCTAAATATCACAAGCTTTATAATTCATTAACATGCTTACATAATATATTACAGCTTTTACTCGTGCTTTTGAATTGTTTTGACTCATCTCATAGTTTACAGTAGTGCGCTTACAACAGAGATGTGTGGGGCAAGGTACTGTACCAGAATAAACATTAAAATACACATTGCAGTGCTATAAAACTCTGCTACTAGTGTGGTAAAACTGCTTGCTAAACCCATGCAAAGTTATGTTCTATATTTAAACTTCTATCAAGCATAGTTAAACTTGGTATGTTTCAACACTGCCCGTAAACCTTTTAAGCAACCTTGGTTCTGTGAGTAGTTTCCAATAAGGATTTTAAAAAAGTCTTTAATTAATCTTTGTTTAATTACACTATTACAAACTTTGATTTGAGGAAAAAAAAAAGAAAGAAAGAAAGAAAGAAAGTGTGGTAGCCATAGTATCCAGCAACTGCTTGGTTACAAACATTTTTCAAAATATCTTCTTTTGTGTTTAACAGAAGAAAGAAACTCATACGGGTTTGAAACAACATGAGGGCGAGAAAATGATGACAAAATATTAATTTTTCAAATATTCATGCATTATTTATGCATTTGTGCGTCAGTGGTTTCTGCAAACCTCAGAATGTTTTTAATAAGTGGGCGTGACCTATATAATATTTGACAGTCGCTTTTCCGCCATACAGAAACATTGGACAAAGTTTATTTCATGACAAACCTCCCGAATATTCATCATTTACCGATATGAAGAGTTCACAATGTTGTTGTCCGTAGTCGAGGATGTTCGCTCATGTACAAACTCTAAAAACCACAAGGATGCATTAATTTACATGCATCTGAGATAAAATCTGCTCTAAAGATCCCGGTTTTGCCATCTTTTTTGTTTGTAACATCATCTGAGAAACTTACAAAATATTTTCTACTGGCTCTTGTTGCCTTGTGCAAACAACGCCCAAAGATAAAGACAGACCAACCACAGCATCATCATATCCATAATCTGTGATCAATATTCATTACCTCTTTGTCCGGCACCCACTGCGGCTCATCCAGGGAAAACGGACTGGTGAAAGCGCCGTTCTCCGGTACCATGCGGAGTCCGCTCGGGCTCCGGACCAGCTTTTTGCCGTCAGGCACCGCGGACATGTTTGTGTTTATGAGTGCGCAGCTGCTACTGTGGAGAAGAACAGTACAGACATCAGCAGCACTACCAGTCACACAGACACACCTTCAACATAAAAGTCCTTCATCGCACTATGATAATAACAATAATACCTTAAATATTAGGATCTAACAGTGTTTTGTGCTGTGCGAATAAAGTGGCCTGAAAAAGTATTTAGGATATTATTAAAAATTACCGAATGCTAAAATAGATAAGATTAAAGCAAAGTGAAACACTAAAATAAATCAATACTTAATAAACCAATAAAAGTTTTTAAACAGTAAGAGTTATAAAATAACTGTTAAAAATAAATAAATAATAGAACTTTTTATTCTTCAAAGAATCCTATAAAACTAGTACTCTGTATTACATTACAACTGTATTAAATATTGATAATGGTAATAATAAAAATAAGAATAAGAATAATAATATATGTTTCTTGAGAACAGCAAATCAGCATGTTAGAATGATTTCTGAAGGATCATGTGACTGGAGTAATGATGCTGCTTTGATCACAGAAATAAATTAAATTTTTAAAATACATTAAAATAGAAAGCAGTTATTTTAAATAGTAAAAAAAAAAAATCTCACAATTATTACTGCTTTTGCTGTATTTTGGATCAAATAAGTATAGGCTTGGTTGTTCAAAAACTGTTGACTGGTAGTGTATCTATAACGTTGATTTACACAGTTGACAGGACACACAGATGGAGAGAATGTATAAGAGTCCCTGATTTTACAATAACAGTCCTCTTGATTTTTATTATTATTATTATTATTATTATTATTATTATTATTATTATTATTATTATTAAACAACGACAACAATAGTGTACACAGTTTTAAAAAGATGTGTGACATTTACAGAGTACTGTGCAATGCTCTTACTTTCATTATAGGTACTGTCAATTTTTATTTGTAATCTTTTTTTTTCCCCCAATTTTTTGAACAATTCTCTAAAATGTAAAGAAAAAAATCGCATAACAATAGCATAGCATGTAATTGATATCGGCTGATTTTTATTTTATTTTTTATTTTTTATTTTTGTTGTAATTTTGCCGGGAGTCTGATGTGCTTCGGCAGATCTGATCAGTGATCTCAGTGTTTGTTCGAGCGCAATGAAAGTGCCACCGTGGCCTTAAAAAGACAAACCCGCATTATTCTCCCAGTGTAGCAGTACGTGTTTTCTTAACCTGCGTTGGAGTGTGTGTTGAAATGTAAATACACACTAGCACGCTCTTGGTATACATGTATTTAAGTGTGTTTTAGTGTAAGTGTTCAATCTGGATAACCGCAGAAGGAGCAGAGGGAAGAGAGAGGAGATCTCCCGAGCAAAACTCCTCCTGTCCAAAAACAACATGTTCTCGAAATTCACCTCCATCCTACAGCACGCTGTCGAGGCGGTGAGAGCTTATAAAACTACGTCTGACCATATTTAAATGACTGTGTAACTAGGAAAATGAGAAATGGGAAAGTGAGAGTCGCTTAGTGTTGATGTGCTGAAGGCCTGTTAGCCAAACACATGAGCTAACAGCTTATGTAATAAATAACAGATGACAGACAAAACCTCTAAAACGGTTTTAACTGTCTCCTCACGCGTGTTTAAATGCGTGTGTCCGCTTGGTTGTCGTTTATTGTGTTTTTATGATTGGTTGGGACATATTAAGCCTTTGTTTGCTGTTTATTTTAGCAGCCGTGCTAAATCTTGCGCAATTCTCGGTTGGTTTTGGCTAAAGGTTTTTATGTACGCGAACCTTTTGGGATTCTAATCAATTTACAGTGATATTTTATCACATTTTATAAAAATATATTGGCTATATAATGTAAAATGTACATTAAACGAATCCGCGTTAGCCAGTTAGCATGCTAGCAGCTCATTTGCAGGATGTAAACAAAACAGCTGTTACTATGACACGCGTACAAATGTACGATTATTTTTACATTACTTAACATGCTTACATCTAAATGCACATATTCACATATATTTATGTTCGTACTACCCGGCAAAACAAAAATAGTGTGTTGTATTAATGCACATACACAGTGTCCCAAAAAGCGTTTTACACAAACAATTGCATAAATGTTATTACATTAGATGACACAATGCCAACACAGTTGGCATTTATTTTAAAGATAGATTGCTGAACTAGTTTTATAAATGTTTATAAATGATAAATGTATTGTAACACTTTGTTGTTTGAAATGTTAGTGAATCATGTTCATAATTTATAAGAGACCTGTGTGAAATTGAGACAAAATTACTTAATACAGCTACCATAGTCACCAAAACACAGTTAAAGTAACTGACAAAAAGTTCTATAAAAGTTATTCGGAGAAAAGGAGCATTTGTTTGCAGGACCCTTGATTTTTATTTATTTATTTATTTTATTTTATTTTTATTTTTTATATAAATTAAATACAGCAACCTTCAGACATAAATGTCCAAATCTTTTAGGGAGCATTGTAGTATGTTGTAAAACACTATGCGCACACAGGTATTATTGCTGTAAAAAAAAAAAAAAAAAAAAAACATAAATCATATAGTAGGCATTTATTGTTTATGATTGTTTTGTTGTTCAGCTTGCGCCGTCACTGCCATTGCAAGAGGACTTTGTCTATCATTGGAAGGCCATCACACACTATTACATAGAAACCTCAGGTAAGAGATGCAGTGATAGTCAGTCTCACTTATTGTGCTTTATTACCCAAAAACCATGTGTCACCATCTGTTCGTGTTTTTGTAGATGACAAAGCCCCAGTGACCGACACCAACATTCCCTCCCACCTGGAGCAGATGCTGGATATTCTGACCCAGGAGGAGAGGGAGAGAGAGTCAGGAGAGACAGGACCCTGTATGGAATATCTTCTCCACCACAAGATCCTGGAGACGCTCTACACCCTGGGCAAAGCAGATGTGAGTGTTTTACGTAGTATTAGTGCTGGTTTCCATTGGTTGCAGACTTGTAAACATTAGGAATGTCACCTGATTGCTTTTGTTTAGAAGAAGGCTCTGATCCAAAACCTTCTTATGCAGCATCTTAAAAAAACTCAAAATCACATAAATGATCAATTCTGAGGTTTCAGTAGAGTTTCCATTAGCATAATCATTCCTAACCTTTCAAACAGCCTTTGTGTCGCTTACATTTCTATAATGCTTAAAATTGCTACCTATCCGGGCAGCTCACTAGGTTTTCTAAATTGTATGGCCAGTAGAGACTTACTCATTTACTGTGAGTCATGTTTAGTAAGAGAGACTGTCAGTTGCTTTGACTCACTAGGAAAATAGCTGCTGGCTGTGTAAAACAGAATGTGCAGCATGCCAATCCGATTTAACAGACCTTCACATTGGATGTTATTGCTAATAAGAGGATTTATCCACCTTTTTCTTCCTGTAAGAATGGGTGCAGCCATATACATAGTACATAGTACATTTTATGGGTCTGGTTTCCCGTCTCATCCGCGTCCAGCTATTTTTTGCTGTTCAGAACAGCTCATTTTGCTGCTTAATATTGCAGATTGGTGTCTTACCATATTATTTTAACGTGTTATCTTAATTATGAGCACACTACTGGTTTGTAGTGCAAGCGGTTTTACCATTTACTGCATGTTGTTATTCCTCTCATTATTTCTCATTATCGGAAATCTCACCAATAGGCTTACTATCGCTTTAAAAAATAAGGTGGATATTGAAAGAGAAAGTGAATCAGGCTTTATGTACAACTGTAATATTGTAGCTTATTATTTATTTTAGTAATCTAAACGGGTATCAGTGCAGTCCTGTGGTATTGGGTGAGTTAACTGTTGATTAGCCTTTTGTTTTAACCTTAAATAATACCTGTAATATCGTATTTGGGTTCAAATTGTTATAAAATGTATAATTCTAACTCTCAATGCTGATTTGGTGAGCTTTGGTAAATGCAATCTGTGCATCTCAATCTGTGACTGTACTTTCTATATTAATACTAGAAGATATTATGTTGTTTGGTTTCTGTTAACCATTCAGGGGCCTCATTCTTTCTATATATTTACATAAATACAACAAGAAATTCTACTATAATGTAGAGATACTTTATTATTCAAATAATGTATCATTACTTTAATTTGTATTATAGTATTATAAAGTTTTGCTCACATTTGCAATTAAAAATGATATGAAAAGACTCATCTTAACCCTTTTGCATGTGCGATAATTTCCATTTCTAGCTTTTGCAAAAATCTGCAAGCATCACCTGTTTATTTTTTTAATTTTTTTTAAAGAAATAATACTTTTATTAGCAAGGATGCATTCAATTAATCAAAATTGACCGTAAAAACATTTATAATGTTACGTTCTATTCAAAGAATCCTGAAAAATGTATCATGTATCAGTGTAAATAAAGCTGCACAAGCGTTTTCAGCATTGATAATAATAAGAAATGTTTCCCGAGCAGCAAATCAGCATATCAGAATGATTTCTGAAGGATCTTGTGACACTGAAGACTGGAGTGGTGATACTGAAATTTCAGCTTTTCCCCATAGGAATAAAATACAAATAATTTTTCAAATAGAAAACAGTTATTTTAAATTGTAATAATATTTCACAATATTACTGTTTTTACTGTGTTTTTGATTGAATAAATGCAGTTTTGGTGAGCAAAAAACACTTCTTTTAAAGACATTAACAATCTTACTGACTCCAGTACTGCAAATTAAATAAATGTTGTCTTAATAGCTGTACATCTTTGATTTTTGTAGCTAAAGATCAAAGTATCTGTAAATCAAGAATTACATTTTTTTTTTTTCTCTCCTGTTTGCTCCTTAGTGCCCTCCTGGGATGAAACAGCAGGTTCTGAGTTTCTACACCAAGCTGTTGGGTCGAATTCGCCAACCACTCCTGCCTCACATCAACGTGCACAGACCTGTACAGGTGATCAGAATTACAGTTTTAAACTCTCTTTGCATTTTAGATGTAAAGGAATGGCTCAAATGTTTAAGCAACCATGCATGATGTATCTGATGGTGTTTTCTCAGAAACTGGTCCGCCTGTGCGGCGAGGTTCTGGCTGCTCCTACAGAGAATGAAGAGATCCAGTTTCTGTGTACTGTCTGTGCCAAACTTAAGCAGGACCCTTACCTCGTCAACTTCTTCCTGGAAGTGAGTGATTGAGATATATGGGAAATGCTTGTATAGGCAGCATGTATTATGGCACAGTGGCTATATCTCCCATCGGCATGTGTCCATGTGTTTCTGCAGAATAAGAATAAAAAGTTAGAGGGTGCTAAAGACAGTGGAGCTGATTTGGTGAAAGAGGATCCATCTTCTCCAGATACGGGGCAGAATCAAAACCAAAATCCCAGTCTGGTTACATCTGCACTGAAAGGAGCAGCTAGTCAAGCCACCAGCCCAGGGGAAGCTAGTCCATCCTCCGTCCACACTACACTGCCAAACAACGACAACTACAACCTAGTCAGCTCCCTTCTTAACCTCACTAAGAGTCCAGTAAGTCCAGCTCTCAGCCTCTGACCCAAGACAAGCCATCCTGATGAATAAATTTGATTCTATGCATGTCAACTGATCTGGTGTCTTTCTCAGGATGGACGTATTGTGGTGAAGGCATGTGAGGGTCTGATGCTGATAGTCAGTTTGCCTGAGCCAGCTGCAGCCAAATGCCTCACAGAGAACACCGAACTCAGTCAGCTTCTTACAGACCGACTGGCACAGTTCTACCGGGCCCTTCCTCAGTCCATGGACCCTCTTGACATTGAAACTGTGGAGTCTGTAAACTGGGGGTACGTGACATCGAATTTAGTGCCTATATTATATTGATAAAACTTTTGAGTTTTAGAAGCAATATTAAAATGAATGGATTAAAAAATATATATTTATATTCATAAATGTTTATGTATTTATAAATATGAATTACTACTATTAATTATTATTATTTTTTTAATTATTATTATTGTTGTTGTTGTTATTTAACTGTTATATATTTTGACCAAACAGCTATTCTTGCCTGTTGCAAAATGCAAGAAGTAAAATATATATTATATTTTAATTAAATGTAAAATGCATAATTTTATGCATAATTTCTATATTTTTTACATTTAATTTACAAAAAAAAAACTGTATTAAAATAGATGTCATATCGCCTAATGCATTTAGATCATTGCAATATTTATGATGATGATTAATTTTTAATGGCAGTGAATTTATCTCAAATATATAACAATTTTTCACTATATTATAACTGTTTTGAATGAGTCTGTGTGTATTTGTAGGTTGGATGTGTATAATCTAAAAGAAGATGCTGCTGCTTTTGCGGGCAAACGTGCACTTATTTCTTTCCTGTCATGGCTGGACTATTGTGATCAGCTCATCAAAGAGGCACAGAAGGTAAAAAAAAAAAAAAGGAGAAGATGAGTAAATATTGAGTCATGCTTAATATAAATCCTCAATCTGTCTACGAATGGCAGGAGCACAGTCTGTCATATTTCTAAATCAATACACATATTGAGGTGTTTGTTCTGTAACTTGTTTATGTTTTGCTCTTCTGTAATGTTAGACGGCCGCTGCAGTTCTGGCCCGAGCTGTGAGAGAGCGGTTCTTTGTTGCCGTAATGGAACCTCAGCTAATGCAAACGTAAGTTATGTAAGCTATCTCAGGTTTGTTTGCCAGTCTCGCATACTTTGCAGTTGCATTGAACGGTAAAAAATGTTTTCTTTCTCACACGCTTGCTCGTTCTTTCTCATTTTTGCCTTATTCCAGGTCAGAGGTTGGCATTCTGACTTCAACAGCACTGTTAAACAGGATCATCAGACAGGTGACATCAGAGGCCCTGCTTCAGGAGACTGTTTACTTCTTGTTGGGAGAGGAAACAGGGCCAGAGACACTTGCCAGCATTAACCAGCATCCCCTGAGACACAGACTCATAGAACATTGTGACCATTTGTCAGATGAGGTAACCCTGGCTGCCATGACTGCATTAGCATCTTATCCTCCTCTGACAAGATGATGTAGATAAAAGGACTTGTGAACTCAGGCTGGGAAAATAAATCGATGCATTGCGAAACCAGAAATGATTCTACATCGATTCTGAGATTTTCTGAATGCATCGCGATTCTAAGTTTGGTTTTTGACTGCAGATGGCACTGCATGCTATAGAATGAGTCTACTCTGCTTGCTTTCAGTTCTGTACACACACTTGAACCTAAAATAGTCATTTATAAAGTTCGAAAAGGTTGAAGCAAATTACAAGGGTGCTCAAAGTGGGCTGTTTACATTACTCTCATGTCATAAAAGAATTTTGAGGTGCAATTACCTGACTCAGCTGAAGGCACAAGTGCTCTTCAGCACTTTTCTTTGTGAACATTTAAGTGTGAAAAACTAGATTAGAACACCATCTGCTATTGAGAACTAAGCTCAGAATCGATTCCAGAGAGAATCGGAATGCATTTAGAAAATCTTAGAATCAATCCACGAATTGCAATGTATGAATTTGTCATAGCAGCCATATTGTGAACTCCTAAGATCATATCAAATATTGAATTCTACAAAATATTTAATAAATTGAAATCCTGTATATTGTAAGAATGTATATTCATTCATTCTTATTTATCTATTTATTATTTTCCTTATTCATTTGCCCTAGTGAAAAATAAATGTACTAAAATGTATTTAAAATACATTTATTTTATGCTAAGTATACTACAAATACATTTCCATATTATGTAGTTAATAAAAATACCCTGCAGTTGTACTTTTAGTATACTAAACTGGTATAAAGTCTGCTCAATTGAAACAACAAATTTTGTACTTAATGCACTTTATTTGTGCGGAAGAAGTGCTGAAGTCCAACTAAAGATATACTTAAGTATACTTGATTGTGCTACTTGGTACTATTGCAAGTATACTTTTATATTTTGCATTTACAAATTATTTAAGAATCATACAGTCATCATCAATAGTGACATTAAAACTTATTTTAGGCCTAATATTAAGAAATGTGCATTGTGCACAAGTAGTACTCCAAATAAAGTTTAATTACAATATTTATATCAGTTTCGAGCGATGTCAGTAAATATGTCAAAAGAACTTTACTTAGTATAAAATAAATGCATTTTAAATCTATTCGTTTTTTGCTAGGTTATTCATTTACGTATTTTTAAAATGTTGATTTCTAGACCTGCAAAATGATGGAACGTATTAAAATCTTGCAAAGTGGTTGGAAATACTAAATTCTATAGTGAACAGAAATATGTCAATATAAATTTGTAGATAGAAATCTCTGTATAATAAGTCACAGACTCATTATAGATTTTCTGCAGCAGTTTTAATGTTTTTATATTCATGAATCTCTGGTTCTGCGTCTGGTTCTAGATAAGCATTATGACTCTACGGCTGTTTGAGCATCTGCTACAGAAACCATGTCAGCACATTCTGCAGAATCTGGTGCTGCGCTGCTTGGAAGAACGCAACTACATGGAGAACAAGCAGCCAGAGGAACGAGAGGAGCGTGAACACATGGAGAACGGCCAACCGCATGACGCCGTGTAAGAGCTGCTGTCTCCACTGCTGCTAAACTTCCAGAACATTCTGATCGATGTGTCTCGAGATACACTGCAATTTCTGAATGAATAAAACTTAACTGCAAGTTAACCAAAGTGATCACTTTTTAAACGTGTTTTGGTTGGATGTTGTATACTAATACTGTTTATGAAGGGATTTAGAGGCATCAATTAAAGGTGAAGTGTATAATTTGTTTTTATGTGTAAAGACTTTTTAATCTTAATGTAAATTATAATTTAAGCCATTTGTAGGGTGACTTACCCTGCAAAGTTTAACACAGAGTCTCTGTGACATTGTAGGACAATGATCTGTTTGTTTGAGCATGCATTGTAATGTACCAGCATTATCACGACCAATGCATTGAATTTAAGACCGAATTATCTGTTTGGCAATCATTGGCAAACTAGAAGAGTGTTCAGGAAAACCTGTTTAACAACAGTCAAATTACACACTTCACCTTTAAATGAATGTCTAATACAACACCATTTCACCATTTCTTTGAGAAACGAACAAACAAACAATAGTACATTCATTCTGATTCAGCTGATTCAATGGCATTTTAAAAGACAAGGTTCAAGAAGCAGTTGCATTTATTAGTAATAACAATCTGAATAAACAATTCCTCCAAATAATATACTTCACAATCCAAAAATGGGTCTGATTTATCAAAAATCTACCAGACATGAATCCATTGTCCCTCTTTATAATATAAATGAAACTGTATTGTTAAAACTGAATTATGGTGGTATAATAATTTTGCTGTAGTGGTGCTTTATACTATAGTTTACATGATTGTGCTTATTTCATCTCTTGTGTATCTTCACAGATCAAAGCAGATATATCTGTGAGATACAGTATGCATGTAATCATCTAATTATATTGTTTTGTATTGTTTCCCCAGAGATCTGGAAGAAGACCCGTTGTTCTCAGATCTTTCCCCTGATAACAGACTCTCCAGCCCCGATTGGTTAAGCTGCTCTCCGCCACCAAGCACAGAACACACAAAGCCTGATGGGAAGACGGAGGTTCACAAAATAGTTAACAGGTACCGCAGGACACCCTTCCACATCACATCTGACCAGCTGTAAAGTGCCAGATTTAATATTTTGTGCCAAGATAACTTCCTAGGTTAATAATTTGATGTGCTTTCCCTGTAGTTTCCTGTGTTTGGTGCCTGATGAGGCAAAATCATCCTATCAGGTTGAGGGCACAGGCTATGACACCTACTTGAGAGATGCACACAGACAGGTGAGAAATAAATAAAATAACAACATATGGTGAATATTCAATACATTCCATTGCTTTAGTTCACCAATGCTTTACGAATGTTAGCTCTTGTACAGTGTGATAATTATAAAAGAACATATGAGATAAAGATAAGATTAAGTAAATATAGAATCATTTGTGTTTATGAATATTCAAATATTCTTGAAGTAGCGCTCTGGTGTTACTAATACAGCATTTTTATATAATATTATGATTTTATTATTTGAATTTTTGATTATTTTGAATATATTTAGTTTTATTCATTCATGGTTTTAGGTTAAGGGTTTACAGACGTACATAAAATAATTGTCAAATAAAAGTGTGCTACAATTATTATATGATTTATTATAATACATTAAAGAATAAAAATAAATTGTAGTGCTATAAAAATTGCTTTGTTTGAGCACGCATTGCAACATACTAACATTGCCACAACCAATAGAGTGAATTTATCTGTTTGGCAACCAATGGCATGATTTTAAAGTAATTATTGTAATCTTGCATAAACCATTGTGAATTTATTGTGATGTAATTTCCAAATCACATAAGAAATTTGCAGTGAAGGTCTCATTTTTTGATGGATAGATAGATAGATGGAAGGATGGATGGATGGAGAGATTGTGTTTAATTGTGATTATTATCATTTTTGGTTGTATCTTGACAGTTTCGAGACTATTGTGGAGTTTGTCAGAGGTGGGAATGGCGTAGTAGTCCAAAACCTTTTGAGAAGTGTAATCTGGACAGTCCTTTTTTCGAGGGACACTTCCTCAAAGTCTTGTTTGACAGAATGGGGCGAATCCTTGATCAGGTATGTGAACTTAAGATGTTTACTGATATGTGAGACAGTTAAAATGACTCCAACATGTTAAAAAAGGCATCACTAAATTTGTTACTACAACCTGTGCACTATAATATATAATATATGTAGCCTCAGAAGATACGGAATGTAGTGCACAAGTTGTATCCACCTTATTTTTCAATGCGGAAGTAAGCCGTTTTCTGGTAATGTGTTAGACGTCCGGTTCATAATCCACCATAGGGAAATAATGAGAAGAATATCGAAGTGCAGTAAATGGTAAAACAGTTTGCACTACAAACCAGTGTGTTCATAATTAAGATAATATATTAAAATAATATGGTAAGACACCAGTTTGCAATATCAAGCAGCAAAACAAGCTTTTTGTGCAGCTACAAATAGCTGGAAGTGGATGAGACCGGAAGATAGACACAAAAAAAAATACAAATGGCTGCACTCACTCTTATGCGAAAAATAAGGTGGATAGTGTTCTTGTCATTTTAGAGCAGTCATTCCCTTTCTTTACCTAGATTATACATTTTATGTTTGTTTAAGCAATCCCAAAGTCAGTGTTGAATGCCCTTCTGATATCTCTCTTGGTTTCTCTATCTCCATCCAGCCGTATGATGTTAATCTGCAGGTGACATCTGTGTTGTCTAAACTGTCTCTGCTGCCTCATGCTCATCTTCACGAGTACCTGTTGGATCCATACATTAACCTGGCGCCAGGCTGCAGGTCTCTCTTCTCAGTCATCGTCAGGGTACGTCTGCTGTTCCTGTGCTAAATCACTACTGTAAACACAATTCGTGCCAATCAAAATAATCCTAGCAGTTTCAAGGTGCAGACTTACCCTTTATAATGGATGTCTCGATATAGACTGGTAGAATGTATGTTAATCAAACAGCATTATATAATTACTGCCTATCCTTTGAACATATTAGATTTTTGTTAGATTGTTTCAGTGAAACAAACTCTGACAGTGTTACGACCCCAAAGTGATCTAGGGGTTCTGGAGTCGAACATTTAAAATATAGACATTAAAAACATATACATACAAGCAATGTGCGAGACAAAGATATTGTGCAACAAAAATGTTTTATTAAAGGTGGAAACTACAAAGGTGTGGTGGAATCAAAAGAGTGGTATATATATACAGTATTTACAGTATTTACATGAATAGGCAAAACACAAGACAAAGGGAACGGGAAGAAGGGACGTGGGCGGTGCTAAATTAAAGAAAATAACAAAACCAAAACCCTCTAACTTCTTAATATCCCCCCTGCTAATCCTGACTATGAAAAGAAAATGTAGAAAGAAAAAGTCTTCAGCGTCTGAGACGCCCTAACTAAACTACACTTTCTAGCCAATAAACAAAAGTACAAGGGGTGGCACTCGCCCCTAACCTAATGTACTATACAAGATGGTATTCCTGCGTGTTGCAATGTATGTCACGTGACGTTCTTACCTGTCCGCTTCTTCCCGGCCTCGTAACATATAATGCATGCTCAAATATGTACAGTAAGGGAAGAGGGAACAAAAAAATATATAACTGGGCAAAAACATACACGAAAACCAAGCAACATAAACAACAGGGGATATGACAACAATACATGATGGCAAGAAAAACACAGTACAAAACAGCAATAACATGGGGGCTTGCGGGTGGTCTGGCGTGCACTTTTATCTGGGAGGGTCTTGTCTGATTGGGGGCGGCAGGATGGGTGACGTCAGCAGTTAATGATGATTGGCGGGTGACAGGACCAATGACCGGTAACTGGGAAAAGTGAAAGTAAACAGGAGAAGAGAAAACAGGAAACGCATAACACAACACAAGCACGTAACAGACAGGATTAATTTAGAGTTTTTAATTTAGACCCCTCATAGACTGTTTATATGAATGCTTTGTTCAGGTGGTTGGCGATCTGATGTTGAGAACTCACCGCATCCCTGATTTCACCCCTAAACTCCTGCTGGTGAGGAAGAGACTTCTGGGACTAGAGCCAGAGGGGATGAGGTAAGTCTTAGATGCGCGTATATGTATTTGCACCAAAATCAAGAACAAAGATGCAATTTTCAAACACAAATGCGTAAAACAGTATTAAAGGAGAAGTCCACTTCCAAAACAAAGATTCACATATAGTGTACTCACCCCCTTGTCATCCAAGATGTTCATTCTTTACGACTGAAGAAAGAAAGACATGAACATCTTGGAAGACAAGGGAGTGAGTGCATTATATGTGAATCTTTGTTTTGGAAGTGGACTTCTCCTTTATTGTTTCTTAATATAAATTCAATATATCATACAGCCTGACCCTGAAGAGAGAGGTTTCTTTGCTGAGTGTCTGTTTTTCTGTAACAAAGAGGTTCATCTTTTTTTCTTATAGTGTTGATCACGTGACGTTGCTCGAGGGGGTCATTGTTCTGGAGGAGTTCTGCAAAGAGCTTGCGGCTATCGCGTTTGTGAAGTTCCATGCGTCCACCTCCACTTCCCCCTGATCCTCTCGCACACTGTGTACAGGACACAAACAGATGAATAAACAGACAAAAGGGGGCGGATGACACAGGAACGACAAACCCAACTGCACTCATCCCTCAGCGCAGACTGCTGCCTGCGGCAGGACTCGCATTCAAGGATGTTTCATTCGCGTTATCTCTGGGATGTTTCCATAACTCTGACTGAGCGTACTGTTCTAAAAGCACCAGAGAGAAAAATTTCGAGACAAGTGATGTGTGACTCTTGCAGAACAGCCCATCTGAAGAGGATTTTGTAGCATTGACATGTAAAGAAAAAAGTATAAAACTTCATAACTTCATGCCAAAAAATTAGGTTCAGATGTAGAAAAAGAAATCGACTTAAATTCGAGTCAAGTAATGAAAACATACAAGAAAAAAAAAAAGCTGAATGTGCTAAATTAAATATTTAATTATTGATTATTGTTTGTCATGTGCAGTATCAAAGATACTGTCATCTGTTATTCTCTGTTCTTCTGAGAAAAATAGTTCTAATGCAAATCTCAATTGCAACACAGCAGTTAATTTGTAATGAAAAGTTACAATGACTCAGGATTCAAAATCTGTTTTTAAATAATTGGAGAAAAAGAAAACAAGCAAAGTTTTTAAGCAAATCCTCTCTCATTTTTCTTTTTGGTAGTGATTGCCAGGTTTTGTTTTTTTTGTGTTTTTTTTTTTTTTTTTTTTATTTTATTTTTTTTAAAAGCGAACCGAAAGCAATGTGGACTGGACTGATTTAAGATTGGGCACATTTGCACTCAAACCGGTTTCCACTGGTGCATCCCCAGAGAGCTGTGTATCCTTTATGTTCCTGACAGTGTTCCTAAATCATTTTAGTTGTTAAACCTGATGTGTTATGTGTGTGCCTTGGTCTCAGCTTTACAGTAGCTGATTCCTTCATCCTGTATCATCATTTATTTATTATAGATTTAACAAACAAGTTTAAAGGAATAGTTCAATGTATTCGTCCTTATTACGTTGAAGCTCAAGAGTTTCTATGAAACAACATGCAATAAGGATGAATATTGATAGACCTAAAAAGTACCAAAAAAATGGTTCATGCAACTTCTGCGCTTTATGCCAAGTCTTCTGAGGACATGATCGATTTCTGTGAACTTAAAAGGGGTAATGACAGTTTATACTGTCTGTGACAGTTTAAATTTATCACACAGTGCTATTTACGATTTAGGAAGATTTGGAATGTAGTGCACAAGTCACTTTTATGATACTTTTATTGTGCTTTTTAAAGCTTGGTAATAAAAAAATCAGAGTGAATGGAAATGTAAGAACGAAAATGGTTTGGAACAACATTAGGGTGAGTAAATTATAACAAAATGTTAATTATTAGGTGAACTATTCCTTTTAAAGCTCATAAACGATCAGCTAGTTTAGAGTTTAGCTGCTTCCTTACAAGGGATCTGAAACATTTACTTTGCATTATGTGGCAGTGCGGTATTATACCAGCAATAGTGTTATTTATCAGGCTGCTTGCTTCATCTGCTCCTGCTCTTTGTAAAGAACATGCTGTGCTAAATGCACACTGTGTACATTTGGCAAAGAAGGGGCACAGCTTGAAATAGGGTTGGGTTTTTTTTTATTTTTGGACGGCTGGCTTCCAGGGCCTTTTCACAATGCCTTGGTTTTATTTAACAATCTTTACAGGGTTCAGATTTATGTATCTCAATCATAACTTTGCATTTTTCCATCCATAATACAAGTGTATATTTAAAGCTGCATCGTGTTAAAATTTGCGTTTATTTTCAAAAATTGCACACTAGTGTCTATTTATCCATTTATGTGTCTGTCTTTTTAATTTTATTTTCTTTAAAAACCAAAGGATGTAAGATCATAAGAGCAGGATGGCTGCTTCAGAGAGAAAGAAAAATTATGCATCTTTTTTTTTTTTTTTTTTTTTTTTTTAATTCTTGATCATGCACATTTTATACCGAGTTCAGAACTGTGTATATACAAATGTACAGTTAAAAGTAGTGATGTCTGGTGTAAAATGCATGCAAGGTCATATCTGTTAATATGCAGCAGAGGAAAGCCTATTGCTTCTCTATCTGACCTTCCATTTTTTTTTTCACCTATTTATGGGGATATTTGTGATGCCTTATTTTAAATGCAGTAATTGGTTATAGTCTATAACCCCTGGAGTCTTGTTTTTGAGTTATACACCTAAGAAAAAAATGGTCTTTGTTTTAATGCTGTCCATTTTATTTTTTAAAAATGTTGTGAAGCAATGTATTCCTTTGGTTAAAATAATTCTGGGCTTTGTGCTGTAAACTTACTTTTGTTTTCTCTGAATATGTAATTCATCTGCTTAGACCCAATCACTGTTCTGCTTGAGTGATTTATTCCCGTCACTTGTACAGATGTAGCTCACTCGTTTGTCAGACGTGTCAGGAGGGATCTTCAATTGAATTTAAGCACCACTGCCATGGTGTCACGATGTGATGCTTTTTAGAAGAACAAAGTTGACCGATTACAATTTTAGGGATGAAATGTAATGTGATCTCAGTTGCTTGATTCTGCTGGGCCTGTAAATCTCTGTAATGAGGTTTGCTGCATCCTCTGAATTTCTTTAATTCATTTTACTCCGTCCCAATTAAAACATTTGCTTTCTTCGAATTTGTTTTGAATTGGCTTTGGTGTGCAGTTTATTCTGACTAAATTGGATGTTTTTGCAATATTGTATATTGCTAATTTCATTTCAGGAGATGCAGATGGGATGTGAGTCTCTCCTAGTGGAAATCTAACATTTTCTAAACTCCCTTTTCACCCTCACAATGGATAAAGTTTGTGGAGGTGGTGTATTTAGCTGTTACCAGAGGGTAAGGGTGTAGGTTTGATTTTGGCATTGGTGGGGACATAATGGCAGATAACAGACGTTTAATTGTTTGATCAAAATTATTTCTAGGGACAATTTAGTTGTCGCTGGATATTGGTAGGAATATGTCATAGCGTCCATACTAAAATCTACACCCTTGAAAATCATAACATGCAATGTCTGACTTTGGAAACTAGTTCTCTTCTTAAATATAAAAAGGGTAAGCAACAGATTGATGAGTTACTCCAAATTTTACAAAAGCTTGTGGACATAATTGTAATTGTGTTTTTGTCACTCTTGATGAAGATGCCATTCACTTGTTTGGCAATGTAGAAATTTTGGTCAGATTTTTTTTTTTTTTTGCAGCGTTTCTAGTCTCATTTTGTAGGTGGCTTTTCTTTCTGTTTTAAAGATGTTTTCTTTGGATTGTCTGACTACTCGAATGAGAATATAGGAGAATATAACTTAATTTGTGTTTCCTGCTAGCTAAATTTCACATACATAAAAATCTGCTCTAAACGTCTCTCTTCTTTATTCAAGGTTATGTCAAGTATATTGAAACTATCTAAAGCTCTGTTAATCCTAACAGTGAAAAATGCACCTCTCTGTTTATCCTATGTGTCCTCTTAAGGTGAAAAAAAAGTATGGTTACTATAGTAACGTAACATAACCATAGTTAACCATAATTAACCATAGTTTTGCTACTCCGGTCCCGATCTGAATCAAATTCTTCGCGAACATTTTAGTTCGATTCTTCGGAGTTCTTCATTTAATTCGCGAAATGATTCGCGAGCATCAGATCGGGACATTCGCAGCGCGAACCATTCAGTTCGCGAAATAATTCGCGATACGCTGCGAAGTTCCAATCTGAATCGAGTGATTCACGATACGAAAAAGAGTTCTGATCTAAATCAAATGATTCGTGATTCGTGCTCCGTAGTCCCTAATTGAATAATTATTTGCGAACCACACTCATTCAGTTCGCGAAATGATTCCAATGGTTCCAGTCTAAATCAAAATATTTACAAACCCGTTCCAAAGTTCTGATCTAATTCAAATTATTCGCGACACGCGCTCCAAAGCCCCATATGAATCAAATGATTCGCGAACCCGCACCGAAGTTCCGATCTGAATCGAAAAGATTCACTATCCGCTCAAATCCCGATCTGAATGATTCGCGAAACTTAATTTCAGATCGATACTTCGGAGCGCGTTTTGTTTACAAATGTTTGCAAACAAAATATCCATATTTCCACTCCAAATATAACATCCAACACAAATCAGCATACATATTCAGGTAAGGTAACCTAATTACTGCTAACTAGAGACCCAAAATGCTTGTTATATGGAAACACTGTGCATTATGATCGAGTTTGTAGCTTTTCACTATATTTAAAATAGTTTGACCACTGCAGTTAAGTTTGTGACAGTTCAATAGGAAATCAGTTGAAAGCATCCAGTCATATCATATCATATCAAGTGACTGTTTAATATTTAAACAAAAAAAGTATTATTTTTATCTGATTGTATTACTCTACATAGAGTGACTTTAAATTATCAGGCAATAGGTATAATTTTAGTGATATTACCTATTTCAGTTGCAGCTGAAATTGCAACAACAATGGTAACAATGGTTACATAAACATATATTTAATTGTTTGATTAAAATTATTGCTAGGGACAATTTAATAGTCGCTGGATATTGGTAGGGATATGTTCCCAGCATCCTTAATAAATTCTACACCCTTGCAAGAGGGCAACAAAACTGGTCAGTTCAGGCTATGAGTTTCATTTCAATTCTCACTGGTGGACCATTTTATGTTCTAATTTTAAAATCTCACAGGCTGCTGCAGATGGCCCGTGGGCTGTAGTCTGGACTTTCATTACTGCAAATTTTCACTCCCAAAACTATGCAGTGTGTCCATGGCCAGTGAAAACGTATTCACCATAATGAGGAGCAGTCTCAACTAGTTACTTGTATGACTCTTCACAACAGAGTAAAGTCAACATGAAACAACTCAATTCTGTGATATGAGGTATCTCTGGGTGAATAGGAATAGTTAACCCAGGGCAACTTAGAATAAAACTTGATTTTATTTTCCGGAATATGATTGGATTGTGAAAAGTAGTCTTTACATAACAGAATGAATAGGAGGGCCCCAAAAAAGTCAATTTCACAGGTGAAAAAAAAAAAAAAAAAAAACTTTCAAAACTTTTCAAAGTTCATAAAAAAGATTATGAAGGGAAAAGCTCAGATAAGTCAATTTTTATTCCCGGTTGACTTTAAACCAAATAATCAAAATGATTACACAATAATTAATTTTTTATTTTTTTTATTTTTTTTTTTTTTAATAATCTTTATTCTGTAATTTTAATAATACTATTATATGTGATATAATATGTAAAATAATATTTTTTACATTTGGTAAGATGAAGAAGAAGAATGTGAATTACAACATATGTTCCTATTTTGATTAACTTTAATATTAACCATGTTGCATTCTAACATTGTAGTGCTCAGTAAAAGTTGCTTAGATGGTTTTGTGCTTTAAGCTTAATAAAATATATAATTGTATAATTAACATAAAACGTATATAATAAAGTAATGCTGTCACGATGTCACTATATTTTATTGTGACTTTCTGGCAACGTAGCTGCATATTATTATTAATAAAATAAATATGATAGTAATATACTACTAATAATAATATATAGTAATAATAATGCATATAATTATTTACTGTGCCTAATAATACTAATTTTAAACTAACTTTTTATTGCAACCAAGTGTAGCATTTTAAAGAGTCATGTGAAGCCTCTTTCTTCCAGGACTCGAGCATCCTGCAGCTCAGTGCTGTTTAGTATTGCTGGATCAGATCCCTGCGCGTCATTCTCTGACAAAACCGAAAGGAACCGATACGGATCACTCTCATCCGGACCGGACGCGGTGTTGTCAGGCATGTCAGTACGCGGTGAGTGGAGCACGCGTTTATGCATCATCATCATCATCATAATCATCATCATCAGCCCAGGATTTAAAGCACCTACCATGTCCAGTAACTCTACTCATCGGCCTTACCTGCTCGTGCTGCAGAATTTGAGCGCGTATTATCAGGCTCGTCGTGAATATGCGGTATGAAAATCTATTTCCATCTTCTCAGGAGCTCTCATCCATAATATAACATATCGATTACTCAATAACTCGCACTTAACTCAGTAAGGGACTGAAAGTCTGTCATAATTTAATGACAATGTGTCAGTCTATAGTATTTTTTTATCTATAGTATTTTTTTCTTTGTGAATATTTTAAAAACAAAATTGCATTGGCTCAAAAAAAATTGTATCGTAACACAAGTATGTAGAAATGTCGTAACTCTTCAGCCAACCAACAGATGGAGCCAGAGTAGAGCTCACTACAGTATAGCCGATTGGGGCTAGTTGTCACACCTTTTTACTAAAGTGATTATATTTCTGGGTGCCTAGAACTCGATAGGTATAACCGTGGCCACAAGATGCATATAGTGTCAATCTATACAGTGTTTTTTTTCCTCTTTGATCGACCTTAGTCAGGATAGCGCCATATTTTATTTTTGACAGGAATGAAAATGAGGCTGTGAGGGCCTGAAGTAGTAGTACACTGCTTCAGTGTATTGCAGCCTACTTTTAACAACGACACATCTGACTTTCAGTAGAGAAAAACAACATAAAACAGCTTAGGAAGTTTGAAAAAGAACTTTAAAGATTATAAGTCTATCCCTCACAGCCTCTTTTTCGTCTGTGTTAACTTTAGTATGGCTTCTAACTTGATTTAGGTATATCGGACTTTAATGTGTCATTGTCTGAGACAGATACTAGATTTTTTGGCTCTATCTATTACCAGTGGCATGGCGGTCAGGCTTAATGGTGTGTTAATAATCTTTAAGTTGTGTCTAGCACATTTGTTGGCCAAAATAAATGTATTTTTTGTTTTGTTTTGTTTTTGTTTCAGTTAACCCTATAAAGTCATGTTTTCACCCCACTGGAGGAAAAAAACAAAACAATAGAAACCACTGCAGAAATTCTAATGCTTGCCACTACAAATATCATTACAAACATTACAAACCAACTTTTAACCATTAAAACCATTGAAAAATGTCTTCCTGTAGTGTGTTTTGGGATATATTCCATTAGGATTTAGGGGTTTTAACAAGCCACAAACAGAAGGTGACCAATTATCAGTACAGAGCAACGGGCGCCATTACAGTTACCATTAAAACCAGTGCAATTCCCATTATAATGATTAAAACCATTACAAACTCTGATGGTTTCTATTGTTGTTTTCGGTTTCTACACGTATGGTGCTAAGAGTTGTACCAGTTACACATAACAACAGCAGATTAGTTTCGGTTGTTAAAACATGTAACCTTTAATTACACATAGTAATATATTAATGGTGCAATGTTAAGTGCAACGGAGGTTTGTGGAATGTCCAAGTGGTTTCGTATCCCACAGCTCAGCATTTTGTCGTTTTAATGCTAATGCTCTTAGGTGAATTAATATATCAGTCCGTGTTATTGAGCAAAGACCCATGTTCCCATGTTCAGTGAGTGAACTGTGTGAAGGAATGAAGCAGCTTTACCCCTACTGCACGTCCGAGGAGCATCCTGAAAGATGAAATCACCACATTATACTTTATTAGCATATTTTCCTATGGGAATCCCATAATCAAATATTTGGTTTTTGTTTTTTAAGTGATAAAAGATTTAGGTAAAAAATTCATGTTAGAATTGAAAAAAGGGTCACTTTAATTAAAGGTGGCATTAAATAACGCAGCATTAATCTGTGTGTTGATGTAGAATTTAAATGGGTCTGATATGTTTTGTGGTCTGCGCAGATTCAGACATATGATCCGCTGCATTGCTATCGTGTCTCTGGACTAGAGCAGAATGTGTGGAACAAGACTTTTTTCGCCCCAGTGGAAAGCATATTTCACTATATAGTGCACTACGTGCCATTCACCATACAGAAAAAACAAATTCTTTGAACAGGTGACTGATTTCAGCTTCAGCATCTGTTTATAGTGTAGGGGCGGAACGCTTTGGATTCTAGAGAGCATTTGATTGGACGGAAAGTTTGATGAGAAACTGAAGTGCAAGGTGATGTCATCAAAATAGTTGATCCATATTGGCAGAAGTTAGAGACTGTAAGTTTTAAATGCTTATTTCTTGTAAACACAAATTTTGATATTGTTTTGGAGCACACTAGCTTATAGATAACCTCAAGGTTAACATATTCATATTAAAAGTCAAAAAACTTCAATTTTGATTTCATGGGGACTTTAAATCTAACCCTACTGGTAATTGTATAGCTTTATTGGAAGCAATTTTAGACTTTGAAACTGTAGCTTAAATACATTTGTGACCCTGGAGAAAACCAGTCATTAGGTACTCAGTACTCAGTGTCACATGATCCTTCAGAAATCATTTAGATATGCAAATATTCTGCTAAAGAAGCATTTCTTATTAATGTTGAAAACAGTTGCACTGCTTAATATTTTTATGGAATCTGTGATTTTTAAAAATATATTTTTAGTTAAAAAGAAAAAATTGTTCAATCAACTGAATGCATCTTTGCTTTAAAAAAAAAAAAAATGTATTAAAAAATAATACAAAATCTCACTGGCCCCAAACTTTTGAACAGTATTGTGTATTATTAACATTATACTGGCCATCTTACACACTAGAAATCAGCATCAATGAAAAAACATGATCAGTTGATCATTATTGCAAAGCACAAAAGCTGGTTTTACTAAAAGTTAACAAAAAAATATAGTTCTGTGGAGAACAATAATGAAATATTAAGATATTATGACAAATTATCTTATAATAATGATGATAAACATCATGACTTATTATCTGCTAATAATGAGAAACTCTCACAGTAATGAATTCTTGATCTCTTTTAATATAATGGGATTAGCTCATGATAATGACTTAACATTTTTTAATCAACTTTTTAATAACAGTGGACTACTAGGAAAGAGTATTTCTTTAACAATAGACTGGATTGGAGTGTGTTTGCGTGTGTCTGTTTGTGTGTGTGTTCTTGCATCTTTATGTCTGACAGTAGCACTGCTCATCCCGTAAATGCCCCGCCCTGCCTCTGCACCAGGGCAGCAGACCTCTACCTGTTAGACTGCGGCATCACTGGCCTATCCTTGGCAACTGGTACCGCGGTAACCCGAGTCTCCTCCTCCACTTCCTCCCAGTCCGGACACCAGAACGCACGCAGCGAGGACACACTGCCTCAGCACTTTCGCGAGTGTGCGTGCGCGCGTGTGTACGTGGCCGCGTGTGAATGTGAATTATTGATGAGGACGCAGCCTCAGAAGGTCCTGCCGGGCCGTCCTGCGAGTGTGTGAGGTTGGAAGGGTGTGAGTGTGTTTATGTCTGTCAGTAGAGATGGGGGAGAAGAGTGCAGTGCACCAGCAAAAACAGCCTCCTTACGATGGACTGTGCAACTACGCCCAAAAAATTACATCCTGCTTCGGATTGGATGGTAAGCACGGTTTTTGGTCTTTTTCCACATGATTTATGTGCTTGTCTCTATAGGAGGCTTGTTTGCTTTGTGTTTGCGCTCGGTTTGTGTTCATGTGGCATTGTGTTTCTTTGTAAGGGAGTTGTCTCTGATATGTGCGCTGAAGCTGGATAGGTTTTTGTAAGGAGAGATCAGGCGGTTTGCTATGCAGCAGAACATTTATTCTCACTCTGCCTCTGCCATTAATGTTCTATATTTATTTGTAGCTAATTTGCTGTATGCTCCACTTCACAGAAGAAAATCCTCCATCCGGATTGAATAGGATGGAAGTGAGTGAAAGGAAAAATACAAATCTGAAAGATAAAGATTAACATAGATGGTGAGAGCTTGGTACACCATCTAAAACATACATGAGTAGGACATGGTGTCCTGCCCATCCATTGACTTGGCGCTCTGTGGTGCCACGTTTTCTCAGATGTTGAACTGATATCAGTGGATGAATGATTTCAGTGCTCAAGAGCATGTTAAACACTTTAGTCTGTTTGCTGTTTATGCCAAGTTCATGTGTCAAGTTCGAGGCACGTTTAAAATCCTTCGAACTGGAGTATCATTTGAGTAGAGTCTAAGATGATGAAGCATTTTTGGCATTCCCTGCAATTGCAAACAAAAACAGCTGGAAGTCACTTAGCAATTTTTTAGGATTACAACAAATATTGCACTGCTTTAGAGTTTTAATACTGCACTGATCAAAGCTAGAATTTATTCCTGTTATATCATTTTATTTGTCTGTCTATCTATCTATCTATCTATCTAATTTACTTTCACTGCCGCTCAAAAGTTTGGGATCAGTAAGATTTCAGTAAGAGTCTCTCATGCTCATCAAGGCTGTATTTATGTGATCAAAAATACAGAAAAAACAGTAAAATTGTCAAATATTATTGTAGTTTCTAAAATTGGTTTCTAATATTAATATACTTTAAAATATAATTTATTTCTGTGATGCAGTGCTAAATTTTATTAGCCATTACTCTAGTCTTCACTGTCAAATGATCCTTCAGAAATCACTCTGATTTATTATCAGTGTTGAAACTGTTGTGCTGCTTACATTTTTTTTTTAACCTGTGATGCTTTTTTTCTTTGATGAATAAAAAGTTAAAAAGAACAGCATTTATTCAAAATAGAAATCTTTTCTAACAATATAAGTCTTTACTATCACTTTTTATCCATTTGACACATCCTTGCTGACTAAAAGTATTAATTTCTTAAAAAAAAAAAAACACAGAAAATTACTAACCCCAAACTTTTGAATAGTAGTGTAACACAAAATTTATATTTTGAATAAACACTGTTCATTTTAACTTTTTATTTATCATAGAATCCTGAAAAAAGTACCACATGTCCCAGAATTACTAAGTGAATATATTAACTATCAAAAAATAATAACTGTTTTTGATAATAAATTAGCATATTAGAATGATTTCTGAAGGATTATGTGACACTGAAGCCTGGAGTAATAATGCTGAAAATTCAGCTTTGCATCACAGGAATAAATTATATTTCAAAGTATATTAAAATAAAAAAAAAATTATTTTAAATTTCAATAATATTTCACATAATTACAGTTTTTTCTGTATTTTGTATCAAATAAATGCAGCCTTGAAACTTCTTTAAAAAACAAAAAATCGTACTGATCCCAAACATTTGCACGCAATTTATTTATTTATTTATTTTTTAAACAGTATACATCTATGATGTTGTGTTGGGTAAATTGTTTAAAGTGTTTAATTTCAGCTATTTTCAGTCTCAGCTATTTCAAATCTTTACTGTTATTAAAGTGATTTATCTATTTTTCTGACCCTTTTGCAAAACACCGCTCTGTCAAGACATGTCAGATTTGATATCAGCAGTCCAAATTACACAAAATGACTGGCTATAAGCTCTGTGCATTTTCTTCAGCTACTAAAAACCCCTATCGATCAAGCACATTAGCCTGAAGCCATTTTAACTTTTAACATTTTAGCATCAGCATCATCCAGTGCATCCAAATGCCATTCTTGAACTAATTTAAATTCACCAAGAGCATCCAGAGACGGTGAAGTTTAATGTTTAGCTTGTCCTTCCTTTTCTTTCTGCATTGTATCAAAGTAATTACAGGAACTTTTCAGTGTTTATTTCTTACTGCTCTTAATCTTACTACCAAAAAACTTTTCAGAACGTTTTCTGAAACATCTCATGTTGAGGTCAAAGCAGCGCATGAGTCATGAAATGGCCTTGAGAGAGATCGGAAGAGAGCTTCATATAACGGAGAGAGCAGAGCTCTATTATTCATGAAGCCCTATATCACTCAGAAGCAGAGGAACATCATGAGAAACACAAGTTCATCCATCTCTCTCTCTCTCTCTCTTTCTAACCTTCTTCCATCTCAATCACTCTAAATCCATCTTTTTACATCTCTCTTTTCCCCTCCCTCTACAATCTAATTTTCAGTTGACATGTAAATTATGTTCAACATTTGACAGTTTAAAGATTACATGCATAATACTAATCCTCCTCAGTCTGTTATAAAATCTGCAGCATCTGCAAAACCCTATTGAGGCTCTTTTCAAAAACCAAGTGAGCTACAATGTTATAAGATATTATTAAATATTAGGAAATATTAAACATGACACAAAAACTGAACATAACATTCAAATTTCAAAAATATTAAATGTTTTTGTTTTTAAAAATTGTATTATATTTCATAAATGTATGTGTCCTTCATCCAGCTTTTTCAGCAAAGTTTTGCATTATTACCTTCTCCGTCAAGGATAAATATGATGCAGCAGTTTGGCCAAGTTATCTTAGAAAGCAAGATAAATACCTTTTTGAACAACCTTTCTTAAAATGCTGCTTACGTGGGCATCTCTGTAGGATTTGGAACACAGCCTGTGTCCGTTTAATAAGCATAAACTGCTGATCCACAGCCTCTCCTAATGCATCTGAGTGCAGGAAGACCCTTCGCGGGCTCTGTCAGAGCAGCACACGCCTGTTGTTAAATCTGATTCTTCACCATGTAATTTCATAAAGGCTGTGGGTTAGTGCTTTTGTCCAGAATTTATTAGCATTTGGTGAATTATCTCGGTCAGTCAATGACGGTGACTAAAGCACTCTTGCACAGGATTAGTTTCCTAAACAATGTTTGAATTACGATTAATAATATCAGCGTCATTTACTGAACTAGTTTTATCAGATCTTGTTTGGATGTGGGGGTTGCAAAAGGTTATGTACTCTGGATGCATTTTGTATTATTGGATATTATATTATAATTTATTAACTTTATTATTTTATCACTTTTAATTTCAGTTTATCATTATATAATTATTTTATAATTATAGTTTTATTATAATTATGTAGATATATTTTATATTTTAAATATTTTATAATTATGTCTTTATTCTTTTCATATGTTGATCTAGTAAAATTGATATTATATATTTTCTTTTAAGGTTTTTTAATTCTGGCATTTATTTATTTATTTTTATGTATTTATTTATTTATTTTTACATTGGCTGGATGCAATCACTACTGACCACCAACTGTTATTCTACCCAGAAAGTTGGCAGTAAGGTTTAAAACCCATGATGAAGGTCCACCAGGCAGCGCAACAGGGAATTTACCTGTAGTCACAATATTAAATGAAGGTCAAAATTAATAAAAAGCATGAAAAGCTAATTGCAATGACTGTGTAACAAAAGAAACATACTGCATGTTTAAGAGACAATCCCCAATAGCATAAACTGACATTTTTTTTTTTTTTTTTCCAGACAGCCGAGTCCCTGTGTTAATTTATGACCATATGTTCTCACCTATTTCCTCCAGGGGTAAAGGAACAACTGGAGAGGTGTGGGTTGGATTTGTGAATTTGCAACGTTTATTGCATCTCTAGTCTCATTTTAGACTTGCAAGACATTATTTGGGCTACAGTAGTTTGGTTTTTTATTTTAGCTCTGTTTAAGCATTGTGCCAAACAGTGGTACAAAATGTATTGCTGAAGAATACAGAATCTGCAAACATATATGTGACCCAGGACCACAAAACCAGTCATAAGGGTCAATTTTCTGAAACTGAGATTTATGCATCATCTGAAAGCTGAGCAAATAAGCTTTCCATTGATGTATGGAACTATTTGAAAATCTAAAATACTGAGAAAATCACCTTCAAAGTTGTCCACATGAAGTACTTAGGAATGCATATTACTAATCAAAAATGAAAATTTAATATATATACGGTAAGAAATATACAAAATATCATCATGGAGAATGATCTTTACTTCATTTCCTAATGATTTTTGGCATAAAAGAAAAATAAATAATTTTGACCCATACAATGTATTTTTTGGCTATTGCTACAATTATGCTCTTGCTACTTAAGACTGGTTTTGTGGTCCAGGCCAGGGTCACATATATGGAAAAAAAATTACATGTGCATTATTACTGCAAAATAGTGCATTATTACTGCAAAATAGACTCTCCAATAGAGACTATGGTTAGTGAGTCAGGCTTGTAACCAAAAGGTTGCGGGTTTGAGTCCCAGGTCCGGCAGGGATTGAGGGTGGAGGGAGTGAATAACCAACACTCTCTCCACCCTCAATACCACGACTGAGGTGAGTCCCTTGAGCAAGGCACTGATCCCCCAACTGCTCCCCGGGCGCCGCAGCGATAGCAATATGGCTGCCCACTACTCTGGGTGTGTGTTCACGGTGTGTGTGTGTTCACTGCTGTGTGTGTGCACCATACTTGGCCTCATGTCACGTCCTTTCCTTCCTTTTCCTTTCCTTGATGTTGTTACATCAGATTGTTTCATTCGAAAATCTTGCGATTAAAGATTTACAGGAGTTTATGGGATTATTATTGATCTGTATCTCTCAGAATGTGCACAGATGCGTTTCCAGCTAATCTTGTGCATTACATTGTAGTTGTATACTCTTAAAAATAAAGGGGGTTTTCACAGCAATGCCATAGAAGAACCATTTTGGTTTCCCCAAAGAACCTTTTCCACTATAAAGAACCTTAAGTGCACTGAAAAGGTTCTGTATATGTTAAATATTTTTATGGAACCATAAATGCCAATAAAGAACCATTTTTAAAGGGGACATCAGATTCCCATGTTTCACAAGTCGTATGATTCTTTAGGGTGTTCATGAAATGTCTGTGACATACTGTGGTTAAAATTCCTCAATGATGATTTAAAACACCCTCTTTACCTTGTCAAAAACAGCTTGTTCACAGCGACCCATTTCAGTGCATGTCTCTTTAAATGATAATGAGCTACTGCTCACGCCAACCCTCTCTTCTGTTGTTTTTGTATTTGGTGGTCAAAAACAAAACTAATCCACTAATCCACCGAAAGGAAGACTTTATTATTAAAAAACACCTGTATTATTTACGAGACATTGTTTTCACTACAGCTGCTTGAGCACAGAAAAATACCGGACAGCGTACAACTGGCTGAGGATGGGAATATGCTAATATTGTCATAGGCGGGGCTTGAACACTATGATGTCATCCTGTTCAGAAAATCAAAACGGCTTGATAATTGTGGCTGTTTAGGTTTTTTGGGGATTAGATATAATGAGTGAATGGATTTTTATTATTGTAGGGTGGTTGTGTCCACACACTGCTAATTTATATGCAAACACCTTGTAAAAGTTAATCTTACATCCAATGTCCTCTTTAAGAGTGCATTAATAGAAAACAGACTGTGCTTGGGAACTGTCTAAAAGCTGATTCTTTATTTGGATCAAAAGCATATATTTTTAGGTGTCAGTAAACTTCTCTCACCAGGGAGCTTGTACAGTACCATTGCAGCTGCTATGGTGGCATTCCTTGGGCCTGTCCAAGAGATTATCACAGAGTAGACGTCAGGGCTAATCCGCTTAGGAGAAGGCAAGGAGTTACTCGAGCCACTTCTTACTTTCCACTCTGGCATGGGGTTCACCTGTGGTCTTCACCTGAAGCAGAGGTAAGACGTATCATTTTCAGGTGAGGAGCAGTACATCTGGCAATTGCTTAAGCGGGACGGCCGAGCATTCGGGTGAAGATTTAAGATTTGTTAATCTGAAGATCAGAGGTCTTTTGCTTGGAGTTTGGCCCTCTTTGCAGACTCACCTGCTGCTACGTGACCTCTGACCGCTGGGTCAAAGGGCATTCAGGGAGATCACTGGTCACCATTTAGCCTGGTCCACTGTGGAGAACACAAATTCCTAAAGCGTTTCGAGGACTAATTGAGATTTTTGAGATACCGCCGCCATGCCTACCCTTCCCACTTTGACCAGCCTGGGGAAACTCTGCGGCTCGGGACGCAGTCAGCAAGTGGATCGCACCCGGATCAAACGCACAAACTCTGTCAAGCGCATATCTGTCATAGAGGACGGACGTGTTTCGGAAGTGCTGTACCTCGTCCCGAAAGAGTCTGTGATGCAACAGCTGCCGTTCATCAACCCTGACGACTATTACCTGACTGAGAGCCTGTCACCTGGTATGAACAGTTATGGAAATAGAAGAATATCAATTCGTTTTGCACTAAAATTTAGGCCCCTGATCAACTGAGCAATGATAATTGTACAGTTTAAAAGTACATTTTTAAGAAACTTAGTGTGTCCTAGTTATGTTGTGTCTTTGCCTCAACATGATCTCATTAGTATTCATATTTACATGCATATGTGAAGTGTATTTTTAGCAAAAAGGAGGTCAAAAGTTTACATACACCTTGCTGAATCTGCAAAATGTTAATTATTTTACCAAAATAAGAGAGATCATAATAATTCATGTTTTAATTTAATATCAAGCAGAATAATATATTTCACTTAAAATATGTTTACATATAGTCCAGAAGAGAAAATAATAGTTGAATTTATAAAAATGACCCTGTTCAAAAGTTTACATACGCTTGATTCTGTGTTGATACGCTTGATACTGTTGTTACTGTGTTTTTTGTTATTTTTTTTTTATTTTTTTATTTTTTTTATGTTTTTGTTTAGTAATAGTTGCTCATGAGTCCCTTGTTTGTCCTGAACAGTTAAACTGCCTGCTGTTCATCAGAAAAATTCTTTGTTTTTTTCAGCATTTTGTGTATTTGAACCCCTTCCAACAATGACTGCATGATTTTGAGATCCATCTTTTCACACTGAAGACAACTGAGGGACTCATATGCAACTATTCCAGAAGGTTCAAATGCTCACTGATGCTCCAGAAGGAAACACAATGCATGAAGAGCCGGGGGGTGAACACTTTTGAACAGAATGACGATGTGTATGTTTTTCTTATTTTGCCTAAATGTCGTATTATTTTTAATTTAGTACTGCCCTTCAGAAGCTACAGAAGATGTTATATGTTTCCCAAGAAGACAAAATAAATTAAATTGACCCTGATCTTCAAATTCAAATAGTTTTCACCCCCCAACTGCAGGCAGTTTAATTGTTCAGGACAAACAAGGGAAAAACAAAACAGCAACAAAAACACATCTGTGAATCATTTAGGTAACAACACAGTATTAAGAATCAAGTGTATGTAGTATTTTGAACGGGGTCATTTTTATAAATTCAACTATTACTTTCTCTTGTGGATTATGTGTAAACGTTTTTAATGTGATATATCTTAATCAGGTCAGTACTAAAAAAATAACATACATTTTGTATGATCCCTCTTATTTTGGTAAAATAATTAACATTTTGCAGATTCTGCAAGATGTATGTAAACTTTTGAACTCAACCGTATATATTGTCAGTGTCAGCGTATGCATAAAAATGAGATCATCCTGTCTGTACAGATATTTAATGGCTGGTTGACCATTTTCAGTTCAGTAGAAATTCTTTGCTCATATTAGTGGTGTTCTGTGCTGTAAGTTTCCACTGGTTGTAAGTGTGCTTAAAGCAGATTATTAAAGTGAATGTGTCAGTTGCTAATAAGGAGTTACGTGGAGTAAATGGGTTGGAAGTCATTAATTATGCTAATCGAGAAGTAGATCTCATCTAGTGCCAGGAAACATCTTGACACATAAAACTTTTGTGTGTGTGTTTGAAGAGGAAAGAGCATTATGCAATGTATTAATCACTACACGGATGTCAAAAATGATGGCTACTGCTTGTTGAAAATGAGTTTAAGCTTTATGTAACGGCAACTTCTTCAAGCATACTTGAGGCAACCGAAAAGGCTTTAGTATTACAAGAGAAGCATCAGACAAATCCAGCATGTCAAATGTCCTGTCTTGGGATTTCTTGGGATTTGCTCTTGTTTTGATAAAGATTTAAGGAATTAAAGGAAGACATTTTTTACTTACACTACTGAAGACTGTAGAGTCAACAAGATTTTTTGCATTGATAGATGCATTAAATTGATCTAAAAGTGACAGCCTTGGCGAGCACAAGAGACTTTTTTCAAAAGCATTAAAAATTCTTTCCGCCCCCAAACTTTTGAATTGTATGTAGATAATGCTGACAATCAAACAACAGATTAGCTAAATCTACATTTCCTTTTACATTTTTAGGACGTGTCATGTTAAAAGTATTTGAAAAGCAACCTTTCTTTCTTTGCGTGGAGCTTCATCTAGCTGGAACTCGTCCTGTGTAGACGGTTCGTTATTGCATATTTGTTGATTTATTTCAAATTGCATTTTCCTTAGCCTTGCTTTCCAGAATCTACCGTATAGATCTGCTTGGCCCAATGAGAGGAGTTTGCTTCCTGACATACATAAGAGCTTTTACAGGGTCATCTGAGAAGGGCAGAAAGACATACAGTGAGTGTGGAGTCATGCAGCGGTGTTATTGGAAATGTTAATGGCATGACAAATCAATGAAAATGCTCTAATGTAAATAATAAGTCATAATTATTTAACAGTGTAGTGCTGTTGCATAGTCATTCAAACTAATGGCTGTGAATTTGATGCATGTGAAACAATTTTAAGATCTAAATCGGATAAAGAATGTTGTCTTGTTAGTCTACCAAAACAAATGTTTCCAAATTTTTGCATGAGAAAAAGTGTGTCGGTTGTGCACTATAACAATCTATGATGAGGTAAAGTACATTTTTAGTTATGGGAAAGTGTCTGTTGATGCTTCTAGGCCAGTGAGGGAAGTGTTTTGAGGTCAAGCAGCCTTCTCATGTTGATGATCCTCAAGTTCCCTCTGATCCAGTCTCAACCTCAGATGGCACACCAACAGATCGCTCATTCACTGACTACCTGATGCGTATCGCACAGAAAAAGCTGTCTGACATCTCCAGATTCATTCTGATTGCTTTTAGGGATGCACCAGTAAACAGTGTTAAATAAGCACTTTTGAAGAAGAAATAATCTTTGGATTGGCTAAAGCTTTCCAGGTTAGTGACATCAAATTTTTGACTTTTAGCTTTTTGGCACTTACTAGCAAGTTAACCAGATATTCACAATCAGAAAAGTGCATTGTACTTTGCTTTTGGTTTGATCCCAGCTGCTTGTGAATCAATACTGATTCAGCTGATTGCAGTTGCAGTTGTTTGAATTGTTTCTATGCTGTGCTGTTATTATGGCATCAGGGATTTCACATAAACCTATTCAAAACAGAACAAACAAAATGATTGGCAGCAGACAGAAAAACTCAATTTTGTGCTTTTAAGAGCCCTCTAAAAAAACAATTAGTACTATAATGAAATATTTGCAATTTATATATTGCTTGCAGACTGTTTTGTTTCGTTATAAGTTCTTTCTGCTGATGTAGTTCTTTAAGGCTGAGTGTCACTCAGACAGCTGTTGTACTTTGATCAGGCTAATAGGATCATCACAGCTTAATTACAGGGATATTCATGTTGGATTAAAACCAGATCATGTCATGTTTGCTTTCATGATCCAGACAAGCCTGTGTGATCTGTAAGGATACGTCAGGTGAAGACAGCATGGCTGGTCTGTCTCAGCATAGTCACTTACTTGGCAGTTTAGTTATTTTGAGTAACAACATGTGTTGGGCACATGATTTTAGTGAAGAATATTTTTATTGAAATATTTTTTATTTATTTGAAATTGTTTATGCTAATATTTTATTTCAATTTTAGGTAACACAATCATGTAAAAAACTATTTATTTTTTTATTTTTTTATTTATTTAATGGCTACTCTTTACATGTTTATTTTACTTGCTTTTTGTAGAGTTAGCTGTTTGTGCGTGTGTGTGTGTGTTTTCAGTTTTATCTGATATATCAGTCAGGTATCACATTTTGTGTGTAGTATTTTCTTGAAAAAAAAATCAACATTTTATAATGAGCATTTAATCAAAAGTTTTTCAATGTTTTTTAAAGTAGTCTCTGCTGTGTTTTTTTTTTGAGCAACAAATCAGAATGATTTCTGAAGGATCATTTGACTGGAGTAATGATGCTAAAAATTCAGCTTTGAAATCACAGGAATAAATTACATTTTAAAATATATTCAAATAGAAAACAGATATTTTAAATAGTAAAAATATTTCAAAATTTTACAATTTTTGCTGTATTTTTAATCAAATAAATGCAGGCTTGGTGAGAAGAAGAGATGTTTAAAAAATATTAAAAATCTAACTTTTCAAAAACCTTTGACTGGTAGTGTATATGTGTGTGTGTGTGTGTGTGTGTGCATGTGTATGTGGGTCAAAGACAGACAGGGGGCTTACCAGGATCAAACCAATCAAAGCTTATTACAGCTTTGAGTAAATATTTATTTATTTATTTATTTATTTATACTTTTTTTATTTTAATCTGTTATTTTAATTATTTTAATACTGTATGTCCCCGTTAATTTTATTTCTTAAAATAAGGTTAATTTTATTTCTTTCTTATCATACATTTTTACCACAATTTACAGAAAAAAAAGTCATTCAGTGTAACAATAGTTTATCTACCAAAAAATCTTGTCATGCTTATTTAGAGCAAGAATCATTAGATGACTCTTTATAGGTTTTAAATCTTTACCAATCCATACTACTATAGCTCAAAACACTAGGTTTTACCCATTTATCAGCTGGTTTGTGTGTATACATTTTATACATTATAATAAAAAATACATATGTAGTTGACCTTCTTAATGCTTGTTTTTACTTCAATCAAGCCAAATTGGCAACCACTGCTTGGCAGAGCTGGTAACTTCTAGACTGCAGTGGAAGATGGGCGAGTCCTCGGATTAATGAGACAGAAAGGGGGATGGGACGGACGGATGGAGGGACGGAGGGTGGGGGCGGCAGGAGGAGGAGACAGAGGGGTACAGGGGAGCAGGCACGCGCCCGCCCGCTTGCCTCTGTTGTTATAGGACACGTTTAGCGTTCTGTCATTCATGTTTCCCTTTTTTATTCATCCGTATTAGTGCGCTGGATTTTTTGCTTGGCTTTTTGGATGCTGCATTTCTCATCTCACTGGATACGACTCTACCGCTGCTGATTATTGATTTATCTGCACTTATCACTGATGGTCATGGTCAAGAAGAAAGGTAATTGAGAGTGTTTGTGTGTGTGTTTGGTGAGAGTTACTGACCATCTATATATCTTAGTGTGGTCATGATTCACACTTTTAATAGTAAATAGTCACTTTGAAGAGGTTTAGCAGAAATGCATCCTGTGAATGACATACTGTTCTTTATCTGCAGAGATGCTGCACCTCTTTTTTAAGATGACTCTGCTATGATGCTGTATTGGTTCAACACAGATTGATAATCTTAGTTTATGTCTAGGTTGCACCATGTTTGGCTTTAGCTGCTGTGTGTGACCTATCTGAATCACAGGACCTGTTATATAAGAGAAAGAGTCGCTTTGTGCTGCAGTCGTACCTGTCAGATCTACAGGTTATTGCATCAGAGTTGATTTTGGGATTGTTTATTAGCAGCACGTTTCTTGTCGTCACTGTTGTTTCGGCAGTGTTGCAGTTTTAAATGGGACGCAGCAGCGTGAGGTAGACACGCGCAGCCCGCAGCCGTCGCCATAGCAACGCTCACAGGAAGGTAGAGTCCATTGTTGTGTCTCGCCTGCAGTGGCCTCTTTCGGTTTTAGGGTGTCTCTTTAAAGACATCTCATCCCTGCTGCAGTTCATCTGCAGAGATGCAGAATTCAGGTTCATTTCCGGCATTGTGTCTTTTGAGTAATGGAACATTTATTACGGTGTTTTTTCAATACTGCAGAGGGGACACTGCAAGTGTAACATTTATATTTGTACATATACGCATGTACTAGCCAAGTTCACTATTTTAAGATTTGTCCATATATTTATATCCTTGCAGATTTTTTAATTGATTTATTTGAGAACATATTTAGCTCTTTCTGCAGTATAGGGTTGCTGCAAAAATAAAAATAAAAATGTCTTGAGTACAAAACGTACTATGGTAGCACCAAATGTTTATCACCATGTAAAAGTAAACAAAAATGTCCTTAAAACAAACAATTCATAATTTTTTAAATCGCTTGTGTTTTTATTCATTTTGCACAACTTGGTGCTCATGGTGGCATTTAAATTTAAAACTGACACCACTATTAAATGAAATAAATTAATAAATTAAATGTCTTTGCACTTATGCTTTTTAAACTTCATTATCATTAACTTGACAGTAAAAACAAAAATGCTAAATATAAGAAAAAAATATTTCTGTTTAAATTTAGTGCTGTTCTTTTTATTCATTGAATAATCCTGAAATAACAAAAATTTCACTTTTTATGACTGTTTTTAACATTAAAAATAATAGGAAATTCATTTTAGAATGATTTCTGAAGAATCATGTGACACTAAAGACTGGAGTAATGATGCTGAAAATTCAGCTTTGCACCCAGGAATAAATTACATTTTGAGTTATTTTAAAATAGAAATGAGTTATTTAAAACTGCAATAATTTATCACAATATTGCTGTTTTTATTGTATTTTTGATCAAATAAATGCAGCCTTGGCGAGCATAAGAGGCTTCTTTTAAAAACATTTAAAAATCGTACCTTAAAAACTTGAATGATGGTGTACCTTGGAATTTAAGGTCTTGACCGAATATCATAGTACAACCATCATTCTAGTGTCCAAAAAACATGGTATATTTAATGTTATTACCATGTTTTTGGTCCAAATTCTAAGGCGGAATTGCACGTACAATTCATAAGAAGGCAATAAAGGACTGTACTGAGCTCGGGGAAACAAACAAATCCAAAATGATAGATGAATCCTGACAAATGTTGAGAGTATTGATAAAAATGTACATCCTTCTGTGTTCTGTGTATTTCTCTAGTTATTAGAGTGTTGTGTTGTTTGCTTAGTAACATGGCAGTGCAAAGCATTTGAAATGAATTGCATTCCATATCATACACTAACAATGTTTAATTCTAGTTAAGGTAGCTGTCTATATAGGCAGTAGAGAGAGTCAGTCGAGTACTGTATTGCGATGCTGATGTAATATCAGTAATGCTGTGCTCTCAGAGTTAGAGGTTAACTCTTCAGAGCCACTTCAGAACTTAATCAGCATAAATGCCTGCTCATGTGAAGGAAGTGTTCTATAGAGCTGCACTAAGAGTTTGAAGTATAGTAGCTGTCTTCTACTCTCCTGCATTATCACCACTAAACATGTGAGACCCACTGCAGTTTTTTTTACATGAGTGAGTCATTTATAAGAGCAATAACTTTCCAATTGTGAGATCTGAAATCAATTTTTATTTTTTACAGGCTTCCTTAAGAACATGAGTCATACATAAAGACCAGATTATCTATCAGTAAAGTGTATACATTTCATTATTTTTATACATGAAATTACATTAAATCCAATTAGACAAATGACATTTTTCACCACAGAAGTGAAGTGAATTCACAAATTAGCGGATTTTTATTGTAGCTTTTTAATTAATACTTTCTATCAGCAAGGATGCATTAAATTGATCAAAAGTGACAGTAAAGACATTTACAATGTAAGATGATAATAAGAAAATTTTCTTCATCTAATGGGATATTTCATATAATTTAAAATATTCAACAATGATAATAATAAGAATTTTTTCTTCATCTGATGGGATATTTCATATAATTTAGAATTTTCAATAATGATATTAATTCATCTTATAGGACATTTTCATATAATGTTTAGTAAAATACTCTTAAATGTATAATTTTGAACAAATCGTATCATGTACAGTGAAAAAAAATGTAAATTGACATTCCCAGAATTCTCATTTGTGTACATTAGGGTTGTATGTTAATGAAATACAATTTTCTGTAAATTTAGGTTCAATTTGTAAAACTTAAAAACTGTAAAACTTCCTACTCTATTTTTTTCCAATGATTCTTTCAAAGATTTTTGTTAGTTTTTCACCAAATACTATAAGGGAACTTACCATTAATCAATTAACGGATTTTAATTGTGCCATTTTTACAGTCTTTTACCATTAAAATGATGACATTTTAATGGAAGGCCAATTCCTTCAATTAATAAACAAATTTAAAAAAGGAATTTGCGACTTTATATCTCACAATTCTGACTTGTTTTTTTGCAATTGCAAGTTTACATTTTGCAATTCAGACTTCTTTGTCTGAGAATTGCGTGGTACAATGTCCAGTTTTGAGGGGAGGGAAAGACTTTCTCCAAGAAGAAGATACTTTCTCCAAATTGTTTTGAGTTTATATCTCACAATTCTGAGTTAATAACCTCACAATTGCATGTTATATGTTTTTTCTCACAATTGCGAGGGTATATTATGCAATTCTGAGAAAAAAAGTCCGAAATGCAAGTTTGTATCATTTTTTTTTTTTTTTGTATCATGTAAGAAGTTGCGATTACCTTTTTTTTCATTTTTTATTCAGTGGCAGAAAAAGGCATCCATACATTTTTTTCAGTGTACACTTCAAATTCAGTTACAAGAAAATACA
Source organism: Cirrhinus mrigala (assembly GCA_036247105.1). Classification (NCBI taxonomy): domain Eukaryota; kingdom Metazoa; phylum Chordata; class Actinopteri; order Cypriniformes; family Cyprinidae; genus Cirrhinus; species Cirrhinus mrigala. Next base: position 31,245,967 of record CM070019.1, on the reverse strand, counting down.
GTTTCAGTTTTTATACTTCTGGATTTCATGCTTAATTTAATGTGTTACTTGCTATTTCTTTGTAATAATCTTAGTAAAAATTATTTTTAACTTAAAGGTGGACTAGCAACCACCTAGAAATGCCCAAGCAACCATTCACAACAAAATAGCATCATGTTGGTGACTTTCACATAAGCAAGCACCACTCAAATCTTGTTGTAATCATATAAAAACGAGGAAACATTTGAGACTGGTTCATTTACATTTTATCTCACTGTACCTGTTCCCTTTTTTAATGTTTTTAAATGCAATTTCATTGATATTTTCATGAATGCTGAATGTGTTTTGAGGATAATGATGCTTTAGCTCTGGCAGTGAGAGATACGGCTCTGATCCCACTTTCAAGTGCTTTGTTTGTCCTGGGACGGGAGGGTGGAAAGGGTGTGGAAAGGGGGCAGGGGAAGTGAGTCTTCTTATAAATATGTATGAAAAAAGTCTGCGTCTGCGAAATGAATGTCCCATGAGACTCGTACAATTCAACACACATCCACACACATCCAGCCCTTCCCTGTGATGTTGATTCAGAAGTGCAGGAACTGTCTGTGTTTGATGCTTGAGACTCCGGGACAGAATCAGACGTTCCTCCTGGATTAGTGTAGACACAACTGAGAGACGGAATGATGGGCTGGAATGGAGTATAAATAAGGCCAGCAAATGGGGGGTTTCACTATAATACCATAGATGAAACATTTCAGGTTTCCCAGCATTTTGGGTTCTGAAAAGAACCTTTTTTTCTTAGCGTGAAGCTTTTTGCACTATAAGGAACATTTGGTGGAATGGAAACATTCCATCAATGTTAAAGGTTCTTCATGGAACCATCAATGCCAATAAAGAACATTGACAAACAGAGCAGAGGATGTTTTGGATAAAGTGATGCTCAAAACTAATGGAAAATGAATGGAAAACAAATGCAGATCAATAGTAGTAAAAGCTTTGTGTGTTTCAGTCTGTGCTGAAAGCACAGGGGAATGAGGAATCGTGCAGTACGTCTCAATGCAGAATTGATAATCAGGTTTTGTGGACATCTGAGGTGCTGTGGTGATATTTTTAAAAGGGATATTTGAAAGTACAGGATCTTCTGTGTGGATTTTAATGGAGCCAGAAAATTTTTTTATTGTCTTTAACTTTGTTTTCAGCACTGTTTGCAATTTGCTTTCTTGTTGAATAGGCATAGAGATACTGGTTTTATTTTAGACACACACTACCGTTCAGCAGTTTGTGGTAATTTTTTATTTTTTATTTTTAAATGTTTCATTGCATTTATATTTGTTCAAAAATAGAGTAAAAACAGCAATATTGTGAAATATTATTACAATTTAAAATAAGTGTTTTCTATTTAAATATATAGATTTTAAATGTAATTCATTCCTGTGATGCAAAGCTAAATTTTCAGCATCATTACTCCAGTCTTCAGTGTCACATGATCATTCAGAAATTATTCTAATATGCTGATTTGCTGCTCAAGAAGCATTTCTAAATATTATCAATGTTAAAAACAGTTGTGCTGCTTAATATTTTTGTGCAAACCTTTTTAGGATTTCTTTTTCAGGATACTTTGTTGAATAGAAATTGCCAAAGAACAAAATTTATTTGAAAAATATATTTTTGCATGCTTTTAACATTATAAATATACTAAAATGTATTTAAAATACATTTATTTCATGCTAAGTATACTACAAATACATTTACATATTATGTACTTGAAGTATACTAAACTGGTATATTTAAAGCTAAATTGAAACAACTAATTTTGTACTTAATGCACTTTAATTTAATTTCAACTAAGGTATACTTAAATATATTTGATTGTTCTAAAGTGGAACTATTGCAAGTATACTTTAGGTACACTTTAAATATTTTGCATTTATAGACCGATATTATTTAAAGATCATACAATCCTCATAAATAGTGACATTAAAACATATTTTAGGCTTAATATTAAGAAATGTGCATTGTGCACAAGTAGAACTACAATAAAGTTTAATTACAATTTTTATGTCAGTAAGTCTCGAGCGATATGTTAGTAAACTACACTTAGTTGAACTATACTTAGTATAAAATAAATGCATTTTAACTCTATTACTTTTTTATCAGGGTTTACTGCTACTTTTCATCATTTTAATGCATCCTTGCTACAAAAAAAAAAAAAAAAAAAAACTTTCTGACCTTTATATTTTGCACAGTAGTGCACTTAAGCTTGATTTTGTAATATAAACCAAAATAGACTGTGTTACTGAACCGAATATTGCAGTAGCTCTACACAAGCATCTCATATTCCACTTGCGCTGTCACTTTGTAAGTACTGTTACAGACCATGACAACTTTGTTTTCTTTCTATGCAGTGGCCCATACACAGGAAGCTCACCACCAGACGGAGAAACCTTTGATACGCTGTGCTAAATGTGGGGAGGTGTGCAAGGGAGAGGTGTTACGAGTGCAGGCCAAACACTTCCACATCAAGTGCTTCACATGCAAAGGTAAGTGAATGAATGTCACTTATGTACATATACAGACAGTCAGTCCCTGTTACACAGAAGACATTCAGTACCACAAAGCCAAATGCTGAATGAGGAATAGATTTAAATTAGAATGATATGCATGAAAAAAATTCAGAGACAGACTCTATTAGTCTTTAGAAAAGGGGAGGTGTATACTGGACTTTTTCTGTTGTCGGTCTATTTTATAGCTCTTAAACTGAAAGCACAACAATTTAACACCATGTCTGGGTCACATAGGAATAGCATAGGAAATTAATGTTAGCTTGACAGTTTTTGACAGGTTTTGTGCATTTGGTTGCATATTCAAAGTGAAATCCTCCCTGTCTGAGATGCTGTAGTTTTGTTTTGCTGAGTTGTTCCTATAAATGTTTATGAAGTCTGTCTAGCACCTCTTGTGCGCGTCTCCTATGACTCATCTCTCCTGCCAGAATTCAGGATCACGGTGTAATTGTTAAGGCTGTTATAGATGAGTTCCAGCTTGACCTATATAGCATGTGTTTCTCAGAATCTTACAAATCTTACAAATAGAATAGTGCTGAACGTGTTTGATTTACCATGTCTTCACTTAAGGGTCGTTATTTAGTGACCCCACCAAATCCATCTCCTTTCCAAAACACTCAAGATTATGCTGACTATTTTGTCAGCAACACTTGAGTCACGTAGACCTGGATATAATACAGTCCTACATTGCGAAGTAAATCCTGTCATGTCTGAGCTGCGATCCAATTAACCCAGAGACTTTCCCTCTGTCCCGCTGTCCCACTTCAATTAGAGACAGCAGCATTATGATGTAAGATCTGCTCTGTAAATACAAGCAAAGCTGACTGACACAGTCACATCTAGTACGTGGCACATGACAGGTTTTGGGGATTAATTAATGAAAGTAGCCCTGTACGTATATATGAAAAGTTCAGATGCAAAACCAGCTAAATCCATCTGACGTCTTTCTTTAAAAAATGCATTTTTATCAGGCTCAGATGTATAGGTTTCTATGTAAGTACCGGTACTTCTGATTGGGCTGAGGCTGGTATTTTAGCGAGTTTGAAGAAAAAGTATTTGATGAACGTATAATATGTGTCGAGAGCATTCACTCAGTATCATTATCTCATTTTTGACCGAGATGGCTTTTAGCTGGTTTTGCATCTGAATTCTTCATATACTGCCAGTCGAAGTTTGGACATTTATTATTACTATTTTTTACATTTTAGATTAATAGTCATCAAAACTATGAAATAAGACAAAATATGGAAATTATGTAATTATAAAAATGTGATAGAATTGATGTTAGCATGTATGCTGGACAGTTGTTCCTCTACTGCTCTAAAATAAAATAAAATAAAATAAATAAAATAAAATAAAATAAAATAAAATAAAATAAAATAAAATAAAATAAAAATAATTTTATCTTTTTTTAAATGTTTTAATATAATGAGATATATAACTGAGTCAAGTGTAATTGCTTTACCTAAAAAGTAACATATTTTATGTTACTTTTGCATGAAAAAGTGGACAGATAGTTTGTTGTTTGTTTGTTTTGTTTCATTTCACTTTCAGCTTCAGTTGGGCAGAAACGTCTCAAATATATTTTGGATATTTAATATCTCACCCAGCCTTTTGTTTCTCACACAGGACTTAGTTCATTTTATTCTCTGGCCTCTTTGACTTCTTAATACATCACAGACAGGCATAATGACATTGACTAAGGGACTCAGAAATAGAAAAAGAGTGACTCAGCGGGCCTATTTTTATACTAGAGATTTAACAGTTTTGAATTATAAATACGCAAGGTGATAATGAATATGAGAAATAAAGTCTTTTGTGTCAACTCTTGATCAAACTACACAGCAATTAGAATTGAATTTGAACATGACCTGTAGTGTTCTGAGCAGATAATTGGTGTAAGAGTTAATCATCTACTTTGTGTTCAACACCCTCAGGGATTATGCCATCCTTACTGAAAGTCTGTGTGATAATAATCAGCTTATCTAATCATCTAATCACTTCAGAGCAGCATAAAGACGAGCAGATCATTCTATTCTTCATTTGTAGCCAACTTGCTCACAACCTGCTTTACTTCCATAATGTGAAGAATTATGCATAATTAAAGGGGTCATATGATCCGATTTCATGTTTTCCTTTGTCTTTGGAGTGTTACAAGCTGTTCATGCGTATATAAGATCCGTAAAGTTGCAAAGATTAAAGTCTTAAACCCAAAGAGATATTCTAAAAGTTACACTTTTCTAAAACAGCTCATTAAACACGCCTCCACAAATCCATGTCACTGTGTTGATTTGTGTAAACCGCCGAAATGTATGCACAAAAAAGAAGGCGTAACTTTTATTCTCGCTGTAGTATTTTTGCAGCACTGCCATGTCGTGGAGATGCTGTGTGCATTTTTGTCACACACTTGAGGTATTCGGTCAATCACAAGGCACTGGAGAGCTGGCTGATCAGACCACGCGCTTCTCAGGACGATGAGCTTTGTAAAAATTAACGCGTTTCAGAAAAGTAGGGCAGAGAGGAGCGACAATAATGTACAGTATGTAAAAAATATTGTTTTTTGAACCTTAAACCATGTACACACATTGTATTACACCAAATACACAAAATATAATGTTCTTTTCAGCAACATCTTTAAAGGAATACACTGCAAAAAATGCTTTTCTTATCTAGATTTTTTGTCTTGTTTCCAGCCAAAATATCTAAAAATGCTTAAATCAAGAAGGATTTTCTAGACAAGTAAAAATTATGGTCTTGTTTTTAAAAAAAAAAAAAAAACATTGGCAGATTATTTTGCTTGTTCTAAGCAGAAACTCACTTAATTTGGACTAGGTTTTTTTTTCTGAAAACAAGACAATAATTCTAGCTTGTCTAGAAAATCCTTCTTGTTTTAACCATTTTTAGATATTTTGGCTGGAAACAAGACAAAAAATCTAGATAAGAAAAGCATTTTTTGCAGTGTAGTTCACCCAAAAAATGAAAATTTACTTAAAACTTACCTGCCTTCACCTGTAGATAAGTTTGTTTTTCGTTGGACCAGATTTGAAGAAATTTAGCATTACATGATTTGCTCACCAATGGATACTCTGCAGTGAATGGGTGCCGTCCGAATGACAGTCCAAACAGCTGATAAAAACCTTACAATAATCGAAGTAATCCACATGACTCCAGTCCATCAATTAACATCTTGTGAAGCTAAAATCTGCTTGTTTATAAGAAACAAATTCATCATTAAAACACTTAAACTTTAACCCATCACTTCTGTCCAAAATACGAGTCCATAATCCATATTAATGCTTCCATCAGTGGAAAAAGTCCATTCCCTGTTGTCCTTTCACTGACGTATTTGTTTACAACTGTTTTAGACTGCTTGATCTGTGCATATTTCTCTCCTGATTCAGACAAGATGACTTTTGCCCTGGAGAAAGCAATATTATGCATTGAGGACTCATTTTTGAGCTGGAAGAAATGGATTGAATTTAGAAACATCTTAATGATAGATTTCTTTCTTATACACATAAAGCTTTTCAGTTTACAAGACATTAACTAATGGACTGGAATCTTGCCAATCATTGTGATGCTTTTATCAGCTCTTATTCTGACGGCACCCATTCACTGCAAAGAATCCATTAGGGTGGAAGTGATGACATTCTAAATTTTGACCAAATGTGTTCCGATAAAGAAACAAAGTCATCTACATCACGGATGGACTGTGGGTATTTTCAGCTAATTTTAATTTTTGGGTCAGCTATTGCTTTAAAAAGTGGTTTCTAAAGAATAAAAGGGTACATTTTAAATCATTTTTAACTTATTAACATATATGAGAAGTAATACAGTCACTAAATCACAAAAGTTAGATTAATGCATTATCATTTTGAAGTTTTCCAAATGCATATATATTTTTAAGAGTTTATATTTAGATACTTTTTAGATAATCTTAAATAATTCTTAAATTTCTTAAATGCATTTAAAATGCATGTAGTTTTAAAGAGATAGTTCACTCAAAAATGAAAATGCTGTCATTATATAATATAATGACATATAATGTATAATGTGACAGCGGTGGTTCAACCGTAATGTTATGAAGCTACAACAGTACTTTTTGTGTGCACTGAAAACAATAATAACAACTTTATTCAACAATTTCTACTTGGACCTTGAACGTGGTAGTTGTGTTGCTGTCTACGCAGGGTCAGAAAGCTCTCGTATTTCATAAAAAATATCTTAATTTGTGTTCTGAAAATGAATAAAGGTCTTACGGGTTTGGAACGACATGAGGGTGAGTAAATAATGACCCAATTTCAATTTTTGGGTGAACTATCCCTTTAAAGTTAAAACTATCAGCTCAGAATGAAGTTTAATATCTGAATCTTGGAGTTAATGAATTCTTTTGTGTCTGGGTCGTCCAGAGATGAAAGTCAGCTTGTAGAAAATGTGTCAAAAGACGCTGTTACCAACTCCATTACTTATTCATTTATTCATCAGATCAAATGTTTCTGGGATGATTTCCACATTTTCAGAGACGCTGTCATGTTGTTTATTTCCTTTAGATTGATTGGTAGTGGTATGTTTTTTGACCTTCAGGTTAACTTAAGGATGTTGGGATTAATATTTTTGTGTCTTTTCTTGCTCTTAGGCCCTTGTGTTAGAGCTGCATTAAATGCATTTTTCTATAGTAAAAAGTAGTTTAGTATTCAAATAATATATTTAATTTGCATATTTATAATTAATATTTCTCTCGTCATATCCGTGAGACTATAAGGGGATTGTGTTGTCCTCATACGGCCCCTGCAGAAGTTTCTCAGTGCATTAATTTATTTTATCGGAGCGGATCATGTAGAAGGCTATGAGAAGCACTGGAGTCAGTTACATAACAGCACTGCAGTGCTCTCCTGCATACTACGTATACATTGTACACATCTATTATACGTCCCCTCGCTCATTTGCTCTGTAAATCTCACATGCTGCATTAGTCACGGCCTCCGGTCTCCCCACGGGGACCCAGAATGAGGTGCGGAAAGCCATGAAAAATGGTACCTGTCAGTATTGTTTTTGTGTTTGCGTGTTTAGGGCAACCAGACTCCAAACAGAAAGTGGTTGAAGGAGCTCTTAAGAGCTTAAAATGAAACACAATGAGATCTAAATGTGTTTCAGATGGCCTGTTGGTTCAGATTAGACATTTCAAGGTTTCTGACTATTATGTTTTGTCAAGATCATGGTTTATCCATTGTCCTCCAATGAGGTTTATTTTTACAGTTGCTATTTCTAGTGTGCCAATTATGCTGCATTATCCTGTTACAAGAACTGAAATGCATGATAAAGAAACCATTATATCCCTTTCAAAATCAAGGTTCACCCACAAATTGTTGTCATTATTTACTCACCGGCTATTGTTCCAAGACTTTGTACCAACTTTACCAATCTTCAGTGTCACATGATCCTTCAGAAATCATTCTAATATGCTGATTTGCTGATTTATCAGTTTTGAAAACAGTTGTGATGCTAATATTTTTTGTGGAAATTGTGATACATTTGATTGCTTTAATGAAGCATTTCATTATTCTGTGATGTATTTAATTATTCTTTAATAATTAAACAAATATTATGTTGTCTATCTATTAAGTTGACAATAGGTCACCTTGATATAGGTTTTATTTTGGCAGTGGTGGGGAAATAACGGCAGACAAAAGACATTAAATTGTTTGATCAAAATTTTTGCTAGGGACAATTTAGTAGTCACTGGATATTGGTAGGTACATGTCAAAGCCGATCTGAATCAAATGATTTGCGATACAGTTCTAATCTAACCCTGCATCCCAATGTGCATGCTATCCACCCTATCGGCCCTAAATAGTATTGAAAATTACTACTATCACACAGAATTTAGAATGGATAGTACGCACATTGGGACTCAGGCCCAATTAAATGATTCGCAAACCCGCTTCAAAGTCTCGATCTGAATCAAATGATTCGCAAACCCGCTTCAAAGTCTCGATCTGAATCAAATGATTCGCGAACTCGCTCAGAAGTTCCGATCTGAAGCAAAAGATTTATGAACTCTTTCCGAAGTTCCGATTTAAATCAAATGATTCACGATCCGCGCTCAGTGGTCCCGATAATGATTCGCGAATCATAATTTTATATCGGGCTTTTGGAGCGCGGTTCGCGATCCAAAGTGAGTCAAACGATTCACGATACGCGGTCCGATTGGAGCGCTTCGAAACAGTGAATCATGGTTGACGCAGTGGTTTAACTGTCTTGGACTTTCGAAAAGCTCTTTTTTACCCATCACTATACGTGCTTTTTAAAATCATTACAAGTGATGTCGAAATTCGAAAATGAAATGCTCTTTTTTTGATGTGTTTTTGCTAGTGAATCGCTTGAACTGAATGATCAACGTCAGGCGTTTGAATTAATCGGAGCAGTTCCAACGTAAATGACTCACTCAGTTGAATCGGTTTGTCTGCTCCTCTGCTTTTCGCGTCTTCAGCCATGTTTACACGACAGTGTCAGTACAACTTCTTGCCTAGCTCGGTAGTTTTATGACATAAGGGAAATAAGGGAAATAAAAGTATGATGTTTACAAATAAAATATCCATATTTCCATTTCAAAGATAACATCCAACAAAAATCTCCGAGCACATTCAGGTGAGCTAACCGGTTTACTGCTAACTAGTAAAAACAGGCCATAAAAATTATGAGCTGCACCTCAAAATGCGTGTTAGATGAAAACATTGTGCGTTATGATCGAGTTTGTAGCTTAATTCACTATATTTTAAAATAGTTTGGCCACTGCAATTCAGTTGTTAACAGTTCAATAGGTAATCAGTTGAAAATATTCAGTCATCTCATACCATTAAAGTGAATATTATGTTAGATTTATCAGTATATATTGTAAAAAATATGTGAGAAATTATTGTTGTATCTGATTAGTTTACATAGAGTGATAGTCAATGTAAACACACATGTATTTAATTATTTGATGAAAATTATTGCTAGGGACAATTTAGTAGTCGCTGGATATTGGTAGGGACATGTCTATAGTGTCCCTACTAAATTCTACGCCCTTGTAAGATTATGATCATAATTCACAAAAAGCATGTATTTGTGTGTGTTTTGTTATAGTATGTGGCTGTGATCTGGCTCAGGGAGGATTCTTCATGAAGAATGGAGAATATCTTTGCACTCTGGACTACCAGCGCATCCACGGCACCCGCTGTAACATCTGTGGAGATTTTGTGGAGGGGGAGGTGGTGACTGCGCTCGGAAAGACTTACCACCCAGCATGCTTTGTGTGCACAATCTGCAAGTAAGAGCCTATGGACACACACACACACACACACACTGGACATTATACAGTCATTGATATTGCAGTTTATGGTAAGCCCAACACTGGGAGGATCGTATATTTTATGACCTACAGGAGACCATTTCCTGCTGGAGACAGAGTGACGTTCAATGGCAAGGACTGTCTGTGTCAGTACTGTGCAGAGCCCATGTCTCCAGGACCCACCAAAGACGTCGTCGGACCCAGCAGTGAGTGCAGGAACCTCACATCTAAACCTTCATATGATTGAACGTCACATAACCAGTCAAGAACATGCCAGGGTCATATTTCAACCCAAAGTCTAGATAAAACAGCTAGTTTTATTTTTATGACAGCTAAACACATTTCCAACTAGATTAATAAAAAGTTCACTCCCATTAGTAAAATATGAATTTTATATTATTTAAAAAAAGTATTTATACATCATGGTAGTATTCATTATTTAACAAATGATGATATATTTTGAATATAAGCTACATTTATTTATATAATTATATTGAATATAATAATTTAATATTGCTAGATATTTTTTTAATTATGCTGTATATATTATTGTAGAGAATTATGTATGTTTTTGCTGCATTTATTCAATCAAAAAGATAGTAAATCACTAATAAATTAAACACTTTTTCCAGCCAAATCAATAAAAAGCTCATTTCCATTAGTGAAATGTGAGAAAATTATATATTATTTAAAAGGTAAAACTTTTACACATCGAACATTTGGTGATATTTGGGTAGAAAAACTATGTTACAGTAAATCACCAAAAATCAAAAGTAAAGAATATGAAATCATTGCTTTAATGAAAATTGTGGGTGGGAAACATTGAATTATCATAATATAAAATATCACAATGCACAAAAAAAAAAAATCTTATTTTTAAATTTTATTTATACACAGTGTAATTCCTTATTTAATTGCTTATTTTATCATTTTTTATTTTATTTAGTTTAAGTACTTAAGTACAAAATCTTACTCAATTTAAAAATAAAAGTATCTAGCCAGAAGGGATAAAGAAGTTTCCACATTTCATCATACTATATTTTCTCATTTTGTAATTTAGTTGCATAAACTTTATAAATCAGATTAATCACAATGCGCATTTAAACTTATTAAAGAAATAAAAAATTACAGTCAGCATACGTTAACTATAGTAAGAGTACATACTGCCACATACACACAACAGTAACTTAATGGGAAAGAAAGTGACTGTATAAAATCCTGTAAAGCCACTTAAAGATGCTCTGGCATGGATATACACGTGAAACGGTAAATTATTCAGACTCTCCATCTTCCCTTGTTCCCTTTTCCGTGTGTCTGCGGGCTTTTTGGCCAGGATCCACCTACTATAATAAATAATTAACATTAATTTCCACTTAAGCCTTTAAGCTCGACTACTAAACCCATGATCTTCTTTCATCTACAAGGTATAAAATAAAAAACACCAGGCAGATATCACTAAAGGCTGTAATACAGCAACGTTGTTGATAAATATCATTATTTGAGTATATATCAGTATATCATATATCAGTGTCCTGATGTAATAGATCAAGACCCTTGTTTTTCTTTTGTGTGTGTGTTTCAGGTTGTGCAGGCTGTGGCAGAGATATCAAGAATGGTCAGGCTCTGTTGGCTCTAGAGAGTCAGTGGCATTTGGGCTGTTTTAAATGTAAGGCCTGTGCCAAAGTATTGACTGGAGAATACATCAGCAAGTAAGTCGCATTCATACACAAAATCCATCCTTTCCATCCCAAATGATGGATGACCGTATGCATTGGTTTGTTTTCTGTATGTGCACAGAGATGGCGCCCCCTACTGTGAGCGTGATTATCAGGTCTTGTTTGGAGTACAGTGTGAAGCATGTCAGCAGTTCATCACTGGGAAAGTCCTGGAGGTATGGAAACACACACACAGTTCTGGACTGGTAACAAACTGATCCCTTGAAATACTTCTTTGTGACTTTTAGTTCATGTCTCTAGCTTTGAGCAGTGTTGTTATTGATAACTAAAACTATTAAAAAGTATATATTAAATGTATATTAAATATTAAAAAATTATAAAGTTGGGAGCTAACGAAAATAAGTTCAAATAAATTACTAAAATTAAAACTAGAAATGAAAACGTAAAATATAAAAAAATAAAAGTTAAGTAAATAATGGTAAACACTACAATATTATATAAATAATTCAAAAACAGCACTGACTTTGAGGTGATTTACACTGAAAAAAAAGTTTTAAAGTTGTAAATGAAACATTATTGGCTTACATTTTAAATGAAAATACTATTTTAGTCTTTTTGCTTAAACAATTTCATGTTTAATTTAATGTGTTAGATGCTGTTTCTTGTGAACCAGCTATTTTTGAGTGTAAATTGTTTCTTCACCATTTTAAACATTTAAAACGATCTCTTTCTAGAAAAATGCACAAAAATATTGATGCAATTTCTTTGTAAAGACATTAACAGGGAATTAGGGCAAAAATGAGACAAAAATGTGTAAATACGCCCCTTAAATTTAAGATAAGATATTTAAGATAAAAATATTCCCTTCAAAATTAAATTAAATCTATTACGTCTGTTGCAATTAAAATGAAATGAGAAACTTAAATGAAAAGTGTTGATTGTGGCACTAAATTTATATCTTCACATTGCATCAGATTCCTTTTTATTTATTTATTTTTTGCAGTTACACATGTTTCTGTTGAGTGTATGAATTCCAATTCAATAAAATTCAACAAAATATTGCCCGTTAGTAGAAAAGTTAATTTCTGACCCTGACCTGCACCAATTCTAATGCTTTTACAGTAAGCAGAAAGTAGCTTAAAAACACTTCAACACCTTGTCGGAATATGTCCAACTTCCTGTTTAAATAGGAAATATGTCAACACAGGAAAGAAAATTGCGTTCATCGGACGAGCCATCAAGTGACAACCCAACTCAGTGCTGAAATGTTTTGTTTATATTATATTCAGTTGCTTCATGCAGCCATCAAACTATAATTCCCTGCATGAAACACTTTATGGTCAGGACAAACAATGTTTATCTATGTATTTATTGTAGTCTGGATCATATTTCCTTAATTTTCTTTTTAAGATTTTTCAAAACAGACCCATGACCCATTTTGGAGTCCTGACCTACCATTTGAGAATCATTGTTTTTAGATGACATGCAACATGAACAGTTTTTAACAGCACTGCACAATTTATACATCTGTGTCCCACAGCAAAACACACTGATTGTGACACAGACCTGCAGCATAAAAGCATGTTACACGCATCTGATCACTCATAGATAACCGTCTAGAGTTTCACAACAGGCTTCCACAATATTGCAACAGGAAGTTTCATCCAGCTAATTGAATCTGATTGGCTGTGAGAGAGGCAGTTGCCCTTTCTCATCACACTTTAAGACTGTTTTCCTGTCTGTTATAATGGCATGCGTTTGTGCATCGTTTCTCTGGAGTAAAATAGACCCTGTATGAATTACTTTAAGTAGTTTGAGATCACAAGATACTGCACAGCACCTGTAAGTCTCTCTTAAGACTGATATTTGTTCTTGAATATAAATTAAGTCAAATTAAATAATTTAAAATGGTAAAAATTGTTGATAAAAACTTTTCACTCTGATGAAAAGTTTTCACTCTGAAATTGCTAGTAAATTTCACAAATAATTTCAGAAACAGCAAGTGAATTAAACATGAAATAAGCATTGATTGTGCATTAATAATAAATTTTTTAAAGTAGAAATGTATTCCAGTAATCTTTGTTTTATTTTCAACTTTGAAAAACAAAGTTTCCAGATGATTTTTGCTTTTAAAGAGAGTCTGTGTACCGTATATTTGATAAGCTCGTTGGTTCTGGTCATTTGTATAAATTATGTCTCGCATGATAAATTTTGTCGTCTCGCATGATACACATGCAAAACATCAGCTTCTGTGTAAGAGTCTGTTTGAGTTATCTGTAATAGTTGTCATACAGTTTGACTTGGAGTGTGTGTTTCTCCACAGGCAGGGGACAAGCATTACCACCCCAGCTGCGCTCGCTGTAGCAGGTGTAATCAGATGTTTACTGAAGGAGAGGAGATGTACCTGCAAGGTAAGTCTCACTCTTTACAGACACCACATATATCATACATTTATTCTGCAGGATGCTTGAACCTTTGTCATTTTACTAAAATAGAATGACTTGACTAGACTTGACTTGACTGGCCTGGTAAACTATTGTGACCAGAACCTTTATAAAGTGAATTAATGTAAATTCACTCAAATAACTGTAGAAAATTTCTTAACAGCTATGCTCGACATGGATTGGACTGGTCTGAGTTTGCTAAGGTGGACTGAGCTTTTTTAACATAGGCTGAAGAAGAAAATATGAACATCTAAGAGTGATGGATCATATATTGTATCTTTGTGGTGTCAATAATGTTTTATTTTTTGTTTTATTTGGAAAAAGGCTATTTAATTGCTGGACATTTTCAGCTGAGCACATGGATTTTGAAGAATAAACTTTAAGACTAAAGAGTTATTTTTAGTTTAGAAGATATATGTATTTTTTATTTAGTTATATTGTATTGTATTGAATAGTATCTAGTAGGGATGTGATGAGATCTCGTGGCACGAGATCTCACGAGATCCGATATGTCTCGTGAGATCTGACTGGTCTCGCGAGAATGTGACAATATTGTCGCAAAACATTTTGCAATGTTTACATTAGAGCTGCGTGATTCATCGTTAAAAGATCGCTATCTCTATTCAAACACCCACGCAATCTTATTCCTAAATGACAAGGATTCAGCGGTGTCTATTACGACTGTTTCACATCGTGCTACTGACACTCCACTGACGATTACGATGCAAAACAGGTGTTAAAGACATTAAAATTTGCATTCATGCTGCTGCTGATTCAAAAAGAGCAACACAAACAGTCTTTTTAACCACGTAATGATCATTATTTCTGTTACATACATTTAAATAACAGAAGTACTGTGCTAAAAGTTTATAGTTTGAGTATAAACACGCATTGTCTACAGTAGCGACACTTGTATGTATTGTAATGCTTATCCACTTCCGCCAGGAGGTGGCGACAACTTCACATTTAAAAAAGTATTTATCATTGAATCATTCATTCAGGAGATTCCAATAGTGAAACAAGTCTTTATTTTTTTCAGTACTGTTCCAATATATATTTTTTAAGCAATGAACATTTTGTCAGAACCACTAGTAAATTACGTTATTTTGTTTAGATTAATCTAATCTTTCTTTTCTTCAGAATCGTGAGAGAATCATGATCTCTATTTTTTTTTTTTTTCAGTTTATCCAGAATCATGCAGCTTTAGTTTACATGTTTATTACGGCATATAATTCATTAAAATAGAAGTTTATAAAGTTCAACTTCATAAAGTACAAGTTCATATCAAAATGCACATCCATTTTGTGTTTTTCAGTTGAAAAAAATACTACTTTTCCCTATATATTTCATAATTTAGGATTTTTTAAAAAAAGTTAAAAAATCTTGTCTCGTCTCGTTCTCATGAACCCAGTCTCGTGTCTTATGTCTCGTCTCATGGGATAAGTGTCTCGTCACACCCCTAGTATCTAGATGACATTGTGGCAGACAGCGATAACACTACCATTCAAAAGTCTGGAGTTTATTTTCTCCTAGGCTCCTACAGCTCTCCAAGTCTGTATTTATTTGGTGAAAAATACAGTACATAAATCTAAAATATATACACTGCCATTTAAAAGTTTGGGATCAGTAAGATTTTTTTATGTTTTTTAAAAGAAGTCTGTTCTGCTCATCAAGGTTGCATTTATTTGTTTAATAATACAGAAAAAAAACAGTAATATTGTGAAATATTATATTACACAATTTAATACAAAATATTATACCATTTAAAATTGTGTTTTTCTGTTTTAATATACTTTAAAATAGAATCTATTTCTATAATGCAAAGCTATATTTTTATCAGCCAGTACTCCAGTCCTTCAGAAATCATTCTAATATGCTAATATATTAAAAATCTTGGAAACAGTTGTGCTGCTTTTTTTGGAACCTGTCATACTTTTTTTTTTCTTGATGAATAAAAAAAGTTAAAAAGAACAGCATTTATTTAAAATCTTTAGTCTTTACCATCACTTTTTATCAATTTAACACATCCTTATCACACCCTCGCCTATCTGAAATTGAAATCTTTTGTGAAATTATACAAATGATATGTTTTTACTGTGACTTTTGATCAATTTAATGCATCCCTGCTGAATAAAACAATTAATTTGTTTAAATATATATAGTATTTTTAATTACATTTTAGTAGAATGACTGAAGATCTGCCCCAAAATGGTCACCTCTGATAATTACAGTTCTGCTTTGGATGCTTTGTCAAAAAATTGACATTTCTTCAGTATTTTTCATATCTGTTTCATTGTTTATCCAGGATCAACAGTTTGGCATCCAAGCTGTAAACATTCACCCAGAGGCGAGGAGAGACAGCGGGTACGATCCTTTCCATGTCATGCTGTAATTACATGTGTGTCCTGTATCTGTATGTTCTTCTCTGCAAACTCTTTTCTGAAAGTAAACAGATAATATTGTTAGCTGTGAGGTCGCACTTTTTCCTTCTGGCTGTTTTTAGTAGACAAAACAGTCATTCCGGGAACACCACTGTAGACTAGGCGGTTCACAATTTTGTGTGATGTCCAACCAAACCCCTGTGTCTTCCTCCACAGCTATTGCCTGCGTCTCTAGCTCTCCTCAGCAAAACAGAAAGGCAGGTACTGTACTCGCTGTTAGCTGCGCCATGGCATCGCATGACCATGTGCTGCCCCCTGGAGGTGGCAGGTTGCAGTGCTCCTCACTGGCAGTTAGACTGCAGCGCTCAGCCTGCCCGCTCTCAGTTTTAGCCATAAACCATCATTAACATCTGGTTTATTCCATCTCATAGACGCTAGTGCTACAGAACAGATAGTTTAGCCCAGCTACTGTGCCAAACAGGCCTCAAATCAAGCTAAGCTGCTGTGATCACGCATGGTGCATTTTAGCATTTCAGCATTTCAATATGCTGAGTAATACCAGATGCTCTTACATTTCGATCCTCAAGCATTTCCTGCCATCGGAAACATGAAATTGCCATCGACGAGTCTCATTCATTGTGTGGAAGGCAAATGAATGATTTATTTGACTTTTAGGTTTGTTTCAAGGATGCTGTCATCATTTAGTCCTATTCTTCACAATTTGTGAAGATATTTATTGTATCTGAATATATGTATGATTTGATGCTAAGGAGGATTAATATTTATGTATATATAATATATTTATGTTGATTTGTTGTGCATTCTTTGATATTTATGATGAGCTTGATCAGCTGATTGACTTCCTGCAGCATGATTGGCCAGTAGGCCATGAATATTTTAATATATCATAATGTATCTCTTTACAGTCATGTGCAATCATTTACAAAATGTGTTGACGTATAAAAGATGTATAAAAGACTACATTAGGCTCATATGATGTGCAGCAGAGCAAATATAAGTAACATAACTCAAAAAACAACTCTTCTGGTAAAGGCTAATGCAACGTTTATTAGGTTTATTGAACTTGTTTAGATGAAAGTGCAAATGCAAATGCTGATGTTTTTATTTATTACTTATGTTGAATATATGTTGTTAGTTCTAAACCTGTGCTCGTTCCACAGCCGACACGCTCGTCGTCCGAGAGTATATGTTCCAGACCTGGTTCAAGCATACCTAGCTCACCGGGTCACACCATATATGTAAGTGCATCAGTTTATCATGGTGTAAATATATTTCCACAAAAATATTAAGCAATACAGCTGTTTTTATCATTGATAATGATAAAAAAATATTTCTTAAGCAGCAAATCAGCATACTAGAATGATTTCTGAAAGATCATGTGACACTGAAGACTGGAGTAATGATGCAAAATAATTCAGCTTTGCATCACAGAAATAAATTACATTTTACAATATATTCAAATAGAAAACAGTTATTTTAAATTGTAATAATATTTCACAATATTACTGTTTTTATTGTGTTTTTGATTAAATAAAAACACGCTTGGTGAGCATAAGAGATTTCTTTCAAAAACATTTAAAAAAATTTACCAACCCCAAACTTTTAAAGTAGTAGTGTAAATGCTTTTAAGGATGATTGCTTAAATATCTATAACTGTCATATGTTTTACTAAATTTTAAAAATGTTATAAATGGGCTTCGCCAAGTTGTCTGGTAGTTTTCTGGCTGTTAAAACAGATAGAAGTCCTTATAGATGGCTCTCTTTCCTGTCATTGTGAATTCTGACAGCATTGTTGAAATATAAATGTTTGCATATCAAATAGGGCTCTGTGAAATCTGTTTTATTTTTTCCCAAATTCCATTTTTATTCCCAAATCCTGTTTTTCGTTTAAATTTTTTCCGGATTCTGTTTTCTTTTTCCGTTTTAATTTTTCTAGACTCTGTTTTAATGTTTACATATAAAACGTATTACTCAAAAAGCATGTCTAATTAATTGAAATCATGAAACCTAACAATTTAACAGGAATTTAACAAAGTTTAACAAAAATAAAAATTTTTAAGGCCCTATTAAATGTTTATTTATTTTTCTCAAATTCAGTTTTGTTTTGAATAGGGCTGTCAAACGATTAATCGTGATTAATCGCATACAAAATAAAAGTTTGAGTTTGCCTAATATAAGTGTGTGTGCTGTGTGTAATTATTATGTATATATAAATACACACAAATTAATGTATATTTTTAGAGAAATGTTATTTTTGAACAAATTATTTTAATTTATATATAATATAAATTATAACAAAATTATAATAAATACATATACTTGTAAATATTTCTTAAATATATACATTAATTTGTTTTTATTTATATATACATAATAATTACACACAGAACACACACATATATTAGGCAAAATCAAACTTTTATTTTGTATGCGATTAATCGAACAAATTCTGTCTTCCATTAATTTTCTGGATTCTGTTTGAATGTCTTCATTGAATTTTCTCTGATTAACTGATTTTATTACAAACAAAATTCACACAGAGACATGCAGACATGCAGGATTCATATTTAAATAGTATTTTTGTGGCTTAATATTCACAGACTCTAGACCATAACATGTTTTGATTTAAGTGTACTGACCTACTTTGATTTATTCATCCAAAATTTGGCAAATTCCATGACATTCCACATTATACAGTAAATTCCATTTTTATAACTGGGTTCTGTGATTCCGTCTGCATTTTCCACATTGTGGAAATCATAGGGCCCTAATTAAAGTAACAATTGGCCTGGGAGAGGCTTCCTTATATTTTCACTGCTGTCATGTAGAAATTCAGATGTCTGTGTGAATCCCTGTGTGTGTTTGTGTCCCTTAGGCAAAAGTAGACAATGAGATCCTTGATTACAGGGATTTAGCAGCCATTCCCAAGGTCAAAGCCATTTATGACATTGAGCGTCCAGATCTAATCAACTATGAGCCACTTTACACCACCTCACTGGATGAGTCAGAAGAGAGAGAGAGTGTGGGAGAGGTAAAAATAAGTCAAACAGAAGCTCTGTTTCAAGCCCCATTGACCTTTCTATCTAGACAGCTTCATAGGTCACATGCTCCTGATGTGAAGACTGGTTCAATAGGTGCAGTAGGTAGCAATATTTAGCCACATTATAGACAAATTCTATAGCAGCATTGCATATATATTCACTTATATTGAAGATAAAATTATCATATATTATAAGATGCTGCTTTAGAAGGCACATAGGGGGCCGCTCACTAGGGTTTGAAACAGAGCTGTTGAGTTCAGTATGGTATTAAACACACACTAATGCATTTTTTCCTGCTTGTATAAAAGTGATATTTATTCACTTACAGTAGTACTTTATTTCATGTTCACCTGGTCACACCTTTATGTTGACAGCTGCAAAGCTCCAGGAAAGAGTGTTCACCCATGCCAGAAGACAGAGTGAGTTAGTCATGTGACTTTTCATCTGTCCATGTTTCACTCAGTCATTCTCATATTTTTGGTGCTTCCCTAAACCCCACACTGGATGTGGACTAGCAGTCTTGAGGTAGTCCAGGAGATTGTATTGCGTCCCATTTGTGACCCTGGTCCACAAACCAGACTTAATTAGCACGGGTGTATTTGCCGCAATAGTAAAAAATACATTGTATGGGTCAAAATGATAGGTTTTTCTTTTCAACAGTCATTAGGATATTACGTGAAGATCATGCTCCATGAAGATATTTTGTCAATTTCCTATCGTAAATATATTAAAACCTAATTTTTGTTTAGTAATATGCGTTGCTAAGAACTTAATTTGGACAATTTTAAAGGTGATTTTCTCAATATTTAGATATTTTTGCCCCCTCAGATTCCAGAATTTAAAATAGTTGTATCTTGACCAAATATTTTCCAGCTTTCAGATGATGTATAAATCTCAATTTACAAAAAAACTGACCCTTATGACCATTATGAGGTTTTGTGGTTCAGGGTCACATTTGTTATTTTATGATTCAGATCGATGCCTAAGACTGCCTCTTGTGGCCACTAAGGCCATACAATTTATCTGCACTGCATCCAGATGTTTTTCTTTACTTTTTATAAGTCCTAAAATTTTCACTGTTGACTGTCATTAGATTATTGTAATACAATAATGCTTTTGTTTCATTATCGTAATGCAGTGTTTAAATAAATAAATAAGCATAAATTCAAGACAGTACGACACATATGATGCCACCATCATACAAATATTTTTAAAAAAGATGTCTTTTTTATTTTATTTTATTTTATTTTATTTTATTTTTTGTTTTTTGGACAACATACTTAATTTTTTATAAAGATATGTGTGCTTTTGTTCAGCAAAATTCATCAGAAGTAACAGTAGAAATATTTAATGTTTAAAATATTTAAAAAAGATTTCTATTTCAAATAAATGCTGTATTTTTGAACTTTCCATTTATAAAAGAATTCTGAAAAAGCAATTCTCTCCACAAAAAATATTAAGCAGCATTGCTGTCAAAATGGATAATAATGTATTTAACTTCCATGAATATAAAGGTAAAAGGCATACATAAATGATAACGCAATGCATAAATCAGTCAGTCAATCAATAAATAATCAAGCAAAAAATCTAATTATGATGACTTCTTAAAATATATTTTCTCAAATTTGATTTTGGGTTTAAATTTGACCCAGACATGACATGTTTTCTGAGAGTCACTGCAAAAATAAAGATTTGTAAATGTTTTTTTCCCCCTCTTGTTTCAGACCCGGTCACCCACACCAACTGCTGAGGTTAGTCAGATTTAGAGTTTTATTTTGCATGCAGGCAAAAATGAAACTATTACATATGTGTTTTATTGAAACAATGTAGTTTTTTTTTTTTCTAAATATTCAAGACTTTATTAATATATTTTCTAATCACATTTAGATTTTCAAATGAAACAAGAAAGTTTAAACAGTTTTTTTTAAACACTGTGTTTCCTGTGTTTTTCAGGGTTACTACGACATGAGAGAACGAATCCTCCACCGGTCGACAAGTCAAGGCTCCATCGGCTCGCCCATTTACAGCCGCCACAATTACACCCCAACCCTCTCTCGCTCACCACAGCACTTCCACAGACCCGGTGAGCTATGAGCCCTGTCTGCTGTGCTCGAAAGACTAATATTAATATTTCATCAAATCAATTTTTTTTTCCTTCTATGGATTATTTACAGTTTTCTAATATGACACTGTTCTCCACCAGTATCCAAATATAGTTTTGACTAGAGAAAGCCTATCCGAATCTTCTGTAAAAAAAAGAAAAAAAAAAGAAAAAGAAAAAAAAACTAGGGCTGGGTGTTATAGCAAGTATTCTAATTTGAATTTTAACATTTTGTCATAATCAATAAGGAACTTAATGTTCACTTGTATGACTTTTACATGTATTAAATTGTTTTAATAAAAGATACTGTATATGTAGAGATATGTAAATGCAACAATGCCTGGTAATAAATAACCAGATCTGTGCATATACATCAAATAATCAAATTTAAAAAAACAGTGTGGAAACATTCCTTAATTTATTATTTTTTTAACTTGATAATTTATTTATTATAACTACTGCATTTTCCTTTTTGCCTCAACTATTTTGAATAGAATTAGCTGCAATGCCTGTTTAGTTCTATATATTTTCAATGGTGATTCTGATTAGATTATTACATTATCATTACTCTAATAAAGTAATGTTTTAATGTTTTATTATTGTAATGCGGTGAGATTTTTATTTAAATAAATTATCATAAATTTGCAATACAGCACATGCTACGATGCTACCATACCATGGGGTCAATGCACTTAATTGTCATTTGAATATTTCGCCCAGCCCTAATTTGAATTATTCTTCCTATTGACCTTTGACCTTTGACCGTGTTTGTGATTGGAGGCACTGAGCCGTCCAGTGGTCGGAGTTCTCCAGGGGCCAGCACCCCTCCTCTCCTTCTGACTCCTAAACATTTTCACCTGCCAGGTACTGTTGGAGTCTGCCAGCGGCCCACTGTGTGTCAATCCCAGCATGCCCCTGTGTCTAAGCACATGTTCACCATTCATATAGCACTTTGTGTGTCTGATTATCTCTGTCTTAAAGCAACACAGAAATGAAAAGTCTGCACGAGCAAACACCACTAGCATTTTCGTTCAGAAAATGTAAAGATCCTTCTTTGGTAACAGTATATCCAAACTGTATGTGGTGCACTTGTCAGTTTCTCAGACTTGATTGTTCTTCGGTGCATTTTGTATGTTTTATTGATTTTGTTTTTATGTTTTAAACCCAATGTCTCTTATATTAAGAACTAAAATGAACTAATTAGATTTTTCCTTTCTTTCAGATCAAGGAGCAAACATCTACAGAAAACCTCCTATCTACAAACAATATGGTACAGTCATTCAGAATCTTTGAATTCAAGGCTTTTGCAATAAAGAGATGATTAGAATTTTCACACATGCCCGTTGAGTTATAATGTACAAGAAGTGTTTCCCAACCATTTTTGTCTTATGTTCCCACATAACTCCCTATTACTGGATATTATTTAGCATTATCATTAATGTTATTTAAATGCTCATTATTATGATCCACCTACTAGGAGTTAGTCAGGTCTTAATTTTCAAGTTCAAATTGGATCAATTTACCTTTTCATGGAACTGAATTAAAAAAATTACGCTCATATAATTGTTAAAGCTAGAACATTTGTCAAAATTAGTTATGTGCACTCTGTGTATAGTTAAACTGAAATGCCGTAGAGGTTCAAGTATATCACACAACAGCAAATACACTGTCCATGGTACAAATTTTAATGAGAAGCTGCAACTTTTTAAGCGCACGCTGAGGTACATGCACCCCTGGTTGGGGATCACTGTTTTTAAAGGAGTAGTTCACTCAGAAATAAAAACTTGCTGAAAATTCACTCACCCTCAGGCCATCCAAGATGTACATAAGTTTGTTTCTTTATTCTCTGCAGTGACCGGGTGCCGTCAGAATGAGAGTCCAGACAGCTGATAAAAACATCACAAGAATCCACAAGTAATCCTCACAACTGCAGTCCATAAATTAATGTCTTGTAAAGCAAATAACTGTGTTTGTAAGAAACAAGTCCATCATTAAGATGTTTTAACTTTAAACTGTCGCTTTGGTTCATAATACAAGTCCATAAACCATAATAACACTTTCTCAAATGAAAAGTGCATCCCTTGTTGTCCTTTCACAGCAAAATCCACTGTATTGGACTGTTTTTGGACTGTTTTACATGGTGCTTGATCTGTGCATATTTCTCTCCTGATTCAGACAAGGCAACTTTTTCACTGGAGAAAGCAATATTATTGATAGAGGACTTGTATTTTAGCTGGAAGCAATCATTTCAAAGTTAAAAACATCTTAACACTGGATTTGTTTCTTACAAACACACATCTTTTCACTTCACTTCACAAGCTGTTAATTGATGGACTGGAGTGGTGTGGATTACTTGTGGATTATTGTTTTTTATCAGCTGTTTGGACTCTCATTCTGACAGCACCCATTCACTGCAGAGGATCCATTGATGAGCAAGTGATGTAATGCTAAATATCCCAGACCAATCTATATCTTGGTTGGCCTGAGAGTGATAGAATTTTTAGCAATTTTTTTTTTTTTTTTTTTTTTTGTGAACTATTCCTGTAAGTATTGCATTGTGAAGATTGCATCTGATTGAGATCTTAGAATGCTTGCCTGTATTTACTTACTACTTTTTATTGATTGTATTCAAAATGTTATATAGTTTTATCATTGCAAGCATTAAAGTACTCATTTTGAGCAGCTAGCTGCTCTGTTTACTGTTAAAGTCAGTTTACACAGTTTTACTCAGCATCTGCATGACGTTTAAAACAACAGACTAAATATACAGGCAGGACTGACAATGTATACTGTGCAAAGACTGCATGTTTTCTTTAATGCTGCTTGGCTCACGACGGCAGGGCATTTAGTTGACAGATTGTTTAAAGATTTCCTTACCAAACTAGCCAGACGATTTTTATTGAGAGAAAATCAAGGTCAAGGAATTTCAGAATGTTTCACGTCATGACTGTGTATGGTTTGTATGTCATTTTACCATATTTCTGTTTTGTTTGTTTGTTTTTTATTTGGAAACTGTGAGTCCCTCCACCTCATTAATATCTGCTTGTGTGCCATTAAACACCACCTCAATGTAAACATGTAAGTATTGTTTGAAGTCTTCTCAACTGAACTCATTTCACTATAAATATTAACCGATAAATCAATCATCATTAAAGCATCTTCTTCTGATGAGTGCCTGATGAGCTTTCATTCATATTCATAAATAATAAAACTTGCAAAAAATTGCAAGATTTTTTAAATGGATAGTTCACCAAAAAATGACACTTCTGTCATTAATACTCACCCTCATGTCATTTCAAACCCATAAGACCTTCGTTCATTTTCGAGACACAAATTAAGATATATTTGATGCAATCCAAGAGCTTTCTGACCCTGCATAGACAGCAACACAACTACCACGTTTAAGGCCCAGAAAGATATAGTCGAAGTGATTGAAGTTATTTTTGTTTTCTTTGCATACAGAAAGTATTCTCGTAGCTTCATAAAATTCAGGTTGAACCACTGATGTCAAAATGATGTCCTAACTACCTTTCTGGGCCTTGAACGTGGTAGTTGCGTTGCTGTCTATGCAGGGTCAGAAAGCTCTCTGACTTCATCAAAAATATCTTAATTTGTGTTTCGAAGGAGAAAGTCTTACTGGTTTGGAATGACATGAGGGTGAGTAAGTAATGACAGAATTTTCATTTTTGGCTGAACTATCCCTTTAAAGTTAGATATGCATAGTATCTGCTAATGTATTTACTGACCCCTTATTTACAAACCTGTAATTTCATATCATATTTGTTATTAAAAAAAAAAAAAAGAAAGAAAAGAAATAACACCCTAGTATTATTGACTGTCAACAACCACTGAAATAAAATGTTTAAAAAAAAAAGAAAGAAAAATGTAAATCCTTAATTCATTAACATTTAAAGGGGTCATTATCATGCAATTTTGTTTATTATTATTTTATTTTTCCCCTGCGGTCCACTTATAATATTAATATGTAATATCTATGTCAAAACATTATAAGTTGACAATTTTCCACTCCCTCTCTGACTGTTAAAATCAAATTGGTTGTTTTTTGTTGTTTTATTTTGCTGCTGTTCCTTGTATGTAAATGCCACCTTCGCATGTAAAATGAGATATAACGCTTTTGCTCCTGCTTTTGAGCTGCAGGTTTGCTGTTGAGTTCATATTGTTCTATTCCGTCCTAAATAATTTCTGCATGTGTGGCTAAATCTGTTAATATGAGCGCAAAATGATGGGATCTTGTTAAAAATAAACTTTAGCTGCTTGTATCTTTTGTTGAGGTAAATTGTAATCAAATGCAGAGCTGACACAAAAACTCAAAAATAAGAAATATATATATATTTTAGCTGTTCCCAAAGCAACATTTCTCCTTTTCATTTATTTTACTTGATGATAAAATAAAATGTTAATAAAATATTTATACACATAAAAAAAGCAAACATGCAACAAAATTACTAAAATGAAAATGAAAAAAAAAAAAAAAACAGAAAATGCAAAAATTTCAAAAATAATTAAAAAAATAACACTGCTACACACAGCCAGGAACGGCACAATGTTTGGCCCGAATTTCCCATATTTTACTAGTTATTCATCGTTACTTCTGGTGTTTAGGTGTAATAGCAAGGGTCTTCATCCTTACTATTGAAAACAATGTAAATATCACAGTGTTCATTTTTATTATTCAGTCTGCTGTCAGTAAATTTAGAAAAAAGAGTTTTTTTTATTTTAGGACATATTTTTTTATTTGGAACATTGATTTATTTTTATTTAGGACATTAAATTTGGAGGACATTTTTCTTCTGACTGTTACTGTATGATTTCATAGTACTTTAAAACTCTTTTAACTTTTAATAATCCCCTTTAGAGTTGCTATAGTCATCCGTAGATGGATTCAGCAGGTCTGATCCCGCCGTCTGCGTATTAACACTTGCAATGTGTTCTAACCCCAATGATGGTTTGTCAGATTGCTGCATGGCTTATTTTGGCTGAGTGATTCATGATATAGCTATGCATGTTTAGCATGCAAGCAGACAGCCAACAGCCTCCAGTAGTAAATCCTGCAATTTCTTTGTTGTAAATAGTGAATGTGGCTTATAAGAGGCCTTAAACCCATGACCATATGGCACATATGGCCTGTAGCAGGCGTTTTCTGCTATCTGTCAGTCTAGCCACACTGATGGTCCACAGCCTCCCCTCGGTTTATTGATCTAGATTCAGCTGCCTTTGCAGCCCAGAGCAAGTCTGCTGATGACATCATCAAATCCGCCAAATTCCCCTCAGCGTACGCCCCTGGTCCAGACTACCCAGCAAAGATAGAGACAGACTGCTGCTGGTCCTTTCCGATCTCCCATGCTGCCCTAGGTACTGTGCTGGTCACCCATAATACATGTGTTCCCCACAGTCTTGTTGCTTCTGCCTTGAAGTTCACCCAAAATTGAAAATTTCCCATTGTTTAGTCACCCTCATGTATTTTAGTCTCTGTGTTATTTTTTTATGCTGTGAAACAATTGAGGTGTTTCACAAAAAAAAAAAAAAAGGGTGAGTAAATTTTTCATTTTTTGGTGAACTGTAACTTTGCCTGAGGATTTTTAAGCAGATGATTTAACAGATATTTGTAGATAAAGTAAAATGTTAGTGTTAATTAAGCTGCGTCTGCTCTGAAAAAAGAAAAAAAAATCACTCAGAAATTGCTAGTAATTTTCTATAAAATCTGTACGTTTTTTAACAGTGTTCCTGATGTAGATATTAATAGTTTAATACTCAATATCAAATTGAAATCTTAAATACAGTAGTTTTTTTACAGTCCTGTAGGAGTTTGTTTATTGTTTATTCTTTCATTTTAAATTATGCCGTTCTTTCCATTTAAAAAAAACAAAAAACTTCTTTTTAATGCTGAATTGGCATAAAAATGACATTTTAGAAATAAAAAAAGTTTGAAATCGCCCAGCTAACAGAGAATCTTCTCAGAACATTCTGGCAAGTTTTACTCTAAGATATGAACAAAAATTCCTCCAGTGATGTAAATAATAGAATATTAAAGGGTCGTGAAACCCCCCTGATTCAACACAGTTTTGAAAAATGCTGCAAAAGTGGGTGTGGTGCGCTGCACAGCAGAGGGGGAAGAGGGGAGAGAGTGAACTTAAGGTTCAGACTGTTTAGACAATTTCATTTCGCTCCCATTGAGTTAACAACACAAATAAATGCACAGCCCTTTGCATTCTGCATCGAAAAACATATATATGAACGCGCTGTTGCACCTCTATTAACTTTAAGGCTTATTTTGCAGCGTTTATAATACTTTTGCGTCTAGGAGCTGTAAAAACCGCTATTACACCCACCCAACGTTATATGAATGAATCGCTTTTGTGCCGACTTCTTACAAAGCAATCTCTCTCGATCCATGAACGTTTCTCTCAGTTAATATACGCAATCTCACAGCCCGAAGTGTCTGTCATAGCAAATCAACACAGGATGTCGTGAATAATTAGGCGAAGTGTCTTCTCATTGGATAACGAAATGCTGCCTCATGAATAATTATGAGACACCAGCGCGTCATCGATGTACTATAGTCCGTTCCCACGTCACAAACTGTAACGTCAGTACAATGTAGATTTTAAATCCGGAAGATGAAAATAGTGCAAAAAAGCTCAAAATTAAGCAGTTTTCTCCAACAATTAAAATTAACAGATGCTAACATTGTCATCTATGATGTGCACTCATGAACCTTTAAAAGCATAAAGCATAATTTATACATCACTTATGGAACATTTTTCTGAAACATTTTAGTCGGATGTTCATCTAACATTTTTAAATGTTACTACTAGTTTCAGAACGTTCAGAGAACTTTCAAAACTGACATTCCGATAATGTTTCCAAAATTGTAAAATGGAATGTTCCATTAACATTCCAATAACCAAGTAAAAACATTTTTAAAATATGTCCAAAACTGGATTCAGATACAGTTCAAAAATAATGATTTCATAACTAGCTAGCAAAATGTTCTTAGAGGATATTTTTGTTAGCTGGGTGAATACTGAGACTGACTTCAAACATTTGTGTTGTCTTTCTGTCCATGTGTTACTGTAATCATTTTTCTTGATGTAATACAATTGATCATTTCATTTCTATTCTGTAAACTGTAAATCTGTAAGTATCAGGAAGTAGAAAAACACAGACTGGCTATTTACTTTTACATTAGCTCTCCTCCTCCATTCTTTATTCATGTGTTTGTATGTGTAAATGTGTCCTATTAATGTGTTTTTGTTGTTGTTGTGCCGCTCAGGAACAGATGGAAGGAGAAGGTCAAGAGAGGAAGATGAGGAGGAGATCCAGAAACGCAGACAGATTCAGGAGGAACATCTCAACAAGGTCTGGAGATATCTGTTACAAAACAATGATGCAAACTGTTCAACAATGCAGCACAAAATCTAAAATGATTCTTGTTTCTAATTCAAGATCCAGTCTGGTTTGGGAAAAATGATTCTTAAAGAAGAGATGGAGAAAGAGATGATCCGAGAGCGTCATGCGCGGAGCCTGTCAGCACAGCGTTACGAACATGGAAGCAGTAATGCTCCTCAGTACAATAGACTGCATATTAGATGTTCACATTCTGTATTTTAACTTTCTTGATGATTGAGGAACAGGGTTGTGAGCCATTCACAATATAATTGAGAATGAATTTACAATTCCAACTGAATGCCTTAATTTTAATTGAGGTGTAGGATATTGTTATTTAAATTTAAATGGATAGTTCTCCCAAAAAATGTGAAGAATGTTGGTAACCTATTAACATTAATAGTATAAACAAAAAAGACACTGG
The DNA here is from genome assembly GCA_036247105.1 of Cirrhinus mrigala. Lineage (NCBI taxonomy): Eukaryota > Metazoa > Chordata > Actinopteri > Cypriniformes > Cyprinidae > Cirrhinus > Cirrhinus mrigala. Next base: position 31,216,605 of record CM070019.1, on the reverse strand, counting down.
AAGTCAAAGGGACATGATATGGATGAGTTATTTTTTGTGTATGGAACTTTGTCTTTCTTGTTTGATTACAAACATTCTTCAAAACATCTTATGTGTTCCACAGAATGAAGAAATGCATTAGGGAAGTTAATGATGACAGAATTTTAATTTTTTGGGCGGAGTATCCCTTAAAAATCAGAATTAATGGACTGAATATTATATTGAAAAAAATATTATTGCATATTATTTCAAATAAATTATATATATAATTATATATAAAAAAAGTATATTTATTATAAATAATGCTAACACTTATATATATATATGCATTATTAAACCTATTTTTTTCATAGTAAATGTGTACTACGTTATTAAAATTTCAGGTCGAAATTCACCCTCTAAAACAGGCTCGCTGCCTGGATACGGGCGAAATGGACTCCATCGGGTAAGATCCCTTTATTATTTGTCACTCAGTATTTAATGTTACTTTTTAGTATAATATAATATGATATAATTTTGTTTCTATTTCTATTGTGTATTTTGATCCAGCCTCAGTCGACTGATTTCACTCAGTATAACAGTTATGGAGACGTGTGCGGTGGGATGAGAGGTTGGTTTCATCTGTCTTTTAGTTTCACTTTTATTACATACATTATTATGTAATGAGAGCAATAATAATCATATATATTGTGAATGTAGTATAAATGCATATAGATGATACAGCATTAAGTAGTGCAGAAATTGAGATAGCTAGCATTTCTCAAAGTGGCTATTTTAATGTATGAATATAAAAACAAATCTTTTTTTTTTTCTTTTAACAGAGTTTCAGGTATGTAGATGCGACTACTTGTTTGAAACACTCTGTGTGTTTCCATCTATCCTTACTGCATCTTTAATATTATTAATTAATAATATGCTTTAAAATACATTCTCATACTTATTCATACTACATGATGGGAAATCAGATTGAAAGACACAGTTGACCTCTCATTAAAGTGCTAGCTTCATGTTCTTTCTCTGTTAATGATTTGTTTCTAGCCCATGCATGATGGCCACCGTACAGCCACCAGAATGGACAGAGGAGTGTCTATGCCTAATATGCTGGAACCAAAAGCAAGTGTAACACATTAAACTAGCATAACATTATATGATATTGAATATGAGATCCATTATTAGGCTGTTCAGCATGCAGCTATTTACTTGGATGTATTGTAACAATGCGGCCTGATTTATTGGACCCTACATTTCAATCATTATAGAGTTTGTGCAGATTTAAAATGTTTGTACCGATTGACATGTCATTTGAAGGTATATCCATATGAAATGCTTATGGTAACCAGCCGCAGTCGCTCCAAACTGCCCAGAGATGTGGACAGAACCAGACTAGAGGTAATTTTTCACAGTGTATGTGCAACAAAACACTGTATTATGATATAACAAAAATGGCCACTTTAAGATTTTATTATTTTTGTATTTGTATTACATATTAAATCCATTTGGATTATGCAGTTTTAACACAAGCTAATAAACATGCTTGTCTGTCATACATTAATGAAATCGATAAGAAACGGGTAAGATTTCTGTAATAATACTACTAAACTGAGTGTGTTTTATATCCCCAATAACCAAACAGATGCAAATTGTTAATAATAAACTGTGCTATGATTTCACCTATTTCTTACCTGTTTAAATAAAAATAAAACAATTGGGACTTTTTTTATCTCACAATTCACTTTTTTCTTCTAATTCTGAGTTTATATCTCACAATTTTGTTTTCTCTGAATTATGAAAAGAAACTCACAATTATTAAAAGAAAAATGTTTTTGAACAGTAAGATTTTTAATGTTTTTTAAAGAATTCTCTTCTGCTCACCAAGCCTGCATTTATTAGATCCAAAATACAGAAAAAGCTGTTTTTACTATTTAAAATAACTATTTTCTATTTGAATATATTTTAAAATTTAATAATTGATCAAAACTGAATTTTCAGCATCATTACTCCAGTCTTCAGTGTCACATGATCTTTCAAAAATCATTTTAATATGCTGATTTGCTATTCAAGAAACCTTTTTTTTTTTTTTTTTTATCAATATTTGAAACAGTTTAGGACATTTTTTTTTTTATTTGATGAATAAAAAGATCCAAAGACCAGCATTTATCTGAAATAAAACACTTTTGTAACATTATACACTATACCATTCAAAAGCTTGGAGTCAGTATAATTTTAGTTTATTTATTTGGCGGGGGATGCTTTAAGATGATCAAAAGTGATAATAAGGGCATTTATAATGTTACAAAATATTTCTATTTCAGATTAATGCTCTTCTTCTGAACTTTCTATTTATTAATTTTAAGCAGCAAATCAGAATATTAGAATGATTTCTTAAGGGTCACGTAACTCGATTAATGATGCTAAAAATTCAGCTTTGAAATCAAGGAATAAATTGCATTTTAAACTATATTCAAACAGAAAATAGTAAAAATATTACAAAATTTTATTGTTTTTGCTGTACTTTGGATCAAATATATGCAGGCTTGGTGAGCAGAAGAGACTTATTTAAAAAAATCTTACTGTTCAAAAACTTTTGGCTGGTAGTGTATATACTTGCAATTATGAGAAAAGAAAAAACAGAACTGTGCAAATAAAAAATAGCAATTACAGTTTTTATTTATGATTTATAAAAATGTGAGATGTAAACTCAGAATTCTGAGGGGGAAAAAGTCAGAATTATAAGAATTATGAGAAAAGAATTTGGAATTATGAGTTTATTTCTTGGAATTCTGAGATTCTGAGAAAAAAGTCTGAATTGTGAAGAAAAAGTTGCAATTCTTTTTTTTTCTTTTTTTAAAGCAGAAATAAGTTTGCTTATATTAAAAGCACTCTGATCTATGTAATCCAACTGAAATGAAATTTAATATGCAGTACAAAAACATAAATCGTAAATCTAGACTTAATTTTTTTGAGCAATTTTTGTTCTTTTTCTTCTTTTTCACCTGCATTTCTAGCGCCACCTGGCTCCAGAGATGTTTTTTGAAATCTTTGGGATGGAAATTCAGGAATTCGACAGGTTACCTCTGTGGAAACGCAACGAGCTGAAGAAGAAAGCCAGACTCTTCTAAGCAGGATCTGCGACATCTGCACATTTACATGATGTATCGTACAGCTGTTTACTCCTCTTCTGTTGTTTCTTGCTACAATTATAGCCAGAAGAAAGCGCCATGCTGCAATATTATCATATGATGTCAGTTTATAATAAACAGAGGGTCTAAACATTTCAGCTGTATCTCCAAAAATCTCAACACTTTATTTTTTTGGTGTCTCTGTCGCTTTGATTTTCTCTCTTCCAGAAATGAGTCTTCCTCCTTTTGTTCTTTGTTCTTCTTGCATATCTTTGTAAATCATGTTCATGCAGGTCTGCTTATCTGAACCTTTGTAAATTTGCAGTTATAATCCATTTAATTCACTGTTCCAGTAAAGACTCCTGTTTGCGTCATTTTTGGTTCAGGGAGGGATTGTAGATGCTACACTGTGTGGGTGTCTGTGTCTTTGTACCTGTTCATGTAAGTTTTGAATGCATTCAGCGAGACGTAATCCATACTAGCACATATCCATGTATTCAACCTTTGCGACTGTACCAGCCTCCAATTAACATCTGTTAATTAAAGGTCAAGTGTATCATTTCTGTGCCAACAGCAGCTAAAAAGAATTGAAAAATCCATTGTTCATCGGTCAGACCTACATGATTGGTTACTAGCTTTTCCATTTGTTACCACTAATGGTTCAGAAGTGACACGCTTCACCTTTATGCTTTCTGATACTGAGTTAACTGTTGAATCAATGCTGATGTCCCTAGTATATGTATATTTAAATAATATAATACAAAGTTAAGGCAAAAAAAAAAAAACTGCATTTGACTTTTTTTTAAGGAGCGGATACTCACACTGCCAATTTATTGTATTTCAATTGTATTTCTGAGTAAAGGGAAATGTCTTAATGTGCAACTCAAAGAAAAAACCAAAGGCATTACAAGAGAATGAGCTCTATAAGAGCTGCAGTCTACAGCTTTTTTTTTCATCCTCATTAATCAAATCAGATGTATTATTGTGTCCTATTTCTTCATGCACACTAGAGTGCACTGGACTTCCTGTGAAGCTCGCACAGTGAATTATCAGCTGGACCAAATCAATGAATTCAGATGGAAACATTCTCATTAGACACCATGATCAACTACAGTGACAGGTTTGAATAAAATTTGGGGAAATAGATTACATTTACTTATTCCGCTTCTCTTTCTTTATAACATACACTTGAACATATTATTATAATTAGGTGTAATTGTAAAATATTTGTGGTGGCTGTCCATAACCTATCATAAATAGCAGCAATGCATGAAAATTTTGTAGTACTGGGAAAATCACGAGTCATTCTGTACTATGCAAAGCATCTTAATATGTTGGACAAAATATTACAGTAATTTTAATTTTAACATTAATTTTAAAAGATGGAGATTATGTGGGCTATTTTTAATCACACAATTAAATGATTCTGATTTGAACAGATGACATTTTTCAAACAGGAGACAAAACTGGCAATTTATTAAGAGCTATTCTAGTTTTTACATTTACATTTACATTTACATTTATTCATTTAGCAGACACTTTTATCCAAAGCGACTTACAGGTAGTCCCCCCCCCCACCCCCCCCGTGTCCTCAGTATCACTTTAAGTCTTGCAATTTCACTTTCGAAAAGGCTAGTTACTCAGTGACAACAAAAAGTGACATTATTTTGGGGGGAATTCCACAAGAACCCAGTCGAGGTTCCGGTCTGAATCAGAAGAATCCGCTTCGAAGTTCTGATGTAAATGAGATGATTCGCGAAAACGCTGCGAAGTCCCATCTGAATGAAATGATTCCCAATCTGCACTCCGAAGTTCCGATTTGAATCAAATGATTCGTGAACTATCATTTCAGATCGGGACTTTGGAGCGCGAATCGCAAATCATTCATTTCACGAAATGATTTGCTAACCCGTTCCGAAGTTCCAATCTCAGTCGGATCCAGGGACCCGTTCAGAAGTTCCGATCTGGATCAAAAGATTCACAAACCGCGTCTGAAGTTCCGATCTAAATCGCGAAGTATCAGTTCAGATAGAAACTTAGGAGCGCGAATCGAGAATCATTCGCTTAGCTGCTCCGAAGTTCGATCTTAATCAAAAGATTCACGAACCCGCTCCGAAGATCCGATCTAAACCAAATGATTCGCGAACCTGCTCCATAATCTCGATCTAAATTAAATGATTCGCGATCCGGTCTCCGCTGTCCCGATCTGAATGATGATTCACGAACCATCGTTTCAGATCGGAACTTCGGAGCGCGAATCACGAATCATTGGATTTATGAAATGATTTGCGATCCGGTCTCCGCAGTCCCGGTCTGAATAAAGATTCACGAATCAAAATTCCAGATCGGAACATCGGAGCGCGGATCACGAATCATTCGATTTATGGACGATTCGCGATACGCCCGATCTGAATCAAATGATTCGCGATACGCGAAGTTCCGATCCAAATCAAATGATTCGCGAATCCAATTGGAGCGCTTCGAAACAGTCCCTGCGTCCCAATGTGCATACTATCCACCCTATCTGCCCTAAATAGTATTGAAAATTACTGCTATCACACAGAATTTAGGATGGATAGTATGCAGGTTGGGATGCAGGCAGTGAATCAAACTGATTCTAAAAAAAGCTCCGTTTCACCCATCAATATACCTGCTTTTTAAAATCATTAGCGATGTCGAAATTCGAAAATGCATATTTGATCTGTCTTTGATAGAGAAAGACTGAAGTCACGACTTTGAAACAATCGGAGCGGTTCCAGCTTAAATGACTCACTCGAATCGGTTTGTCTGTTCTTTTGGTTTTCGTATTTTCAGCCATGTTTACACGTAACTCTCAGTACGAATACTGGCTACCTCGGCAGTTCTATTAAATTAACTGGAATAAGCGAAAAAAGTATTATGTTTACAAATAAAATATCCGTATTTCCATTCCAAATGCAACATTCAACACAAATCTACAAACACATTCAGGTGAGGTAACCTTGTTTACTGCTAACTAGTGAACTCTAATTGTAGCGTATTTATTTTAACTCCTTAGGCAATATCAGTGGTATGACCTATTTCAGATGCGGCTGAAATTACAATAACAGTGGTTACATACACTTAGTTTGAACGAAATGATTGCTATAGGGATAGTTGTAACTTAGTCGCTGGATATTGGTAGGGCCTAGCATCCCTTTCTTAAATACGCCCTTGAAATTCCACAGCACAAACATCATCAGTAAGTAAGCGATGGATTTAATCTGATCTGTGATGTTTTACGTAATTATTTGGTTTGTTTAACTCTAATAAGTTTCATCTTGTCTGATAAAATTTAAAGAGGGTTAAAAATATCAAAATTAACTTAAGGCTGTAAACAAACTCCCTCATTGGCTGACTTTAACCGTGTCAGGCATGATGATATTTCCTTGCTAAGTTATTTCTGAATCCCTGGTTTACCCTTTCATTATGATTCTTTAAATTACAACATTATTAATATATTGAATTTTTAAAACTTAACAAGGTCCTGCTTAGGCCCTATGTAAGAATGGTTTTAATACAGAATTTCTCCACTAGAGGGCCACAGTGTCGCATTGTGTATATTTGCTGGTGTCCAAACAAGTATAAGCTCTGTCTGTCTTACCGGGTGTTTAAATATAAGAATCCTCTAGTATGATTGTATCTCTTTGTCTCAGATCATTGCAGCTGACCAAGACCTTTTGGTTCCAGTCATTTGACCTTGATATAAAATAAAAGCTCAATAATATGAATCAATAGGGATGGTAAATCACAACTGCCAGAAAGGTCAACAGAGACAGTCAGGTAATTAGCAAATTAATAACTACCTATAAATCTCTTGGCCTATTCAAATGATATATTTCTTAACCGTCCGATTTCACTTCACAGTTATAATAAAAATAATTCATCACAATAGAACTGTATTTGATCTAATGATGATGTTTCAGCAAACAGTCCAACCTTTTGCAGATATTTATCTTGGATTATATAGTGCTGTATCACCAGTGAATGATGTAATGCATGCTAAAAGACGTTTAGCAGACAAAGCAATATGACTGGTGAAACTTGCCAACTTCACAGCTTTCCAGAGCTTAAACACACATTTGTTTTCTGTCATAATGGGGACTTTCCATTGACTTATTTTCATAATGAGCTTTTTATGTTTTCTATCCACTAACCCTCACAGAAACCTTTTTAAATGTTCTTGGATTTTCTAAGACTTTATTTAGTATGCATATTTAAGCCGATTTTAGATTACTTTTACGTTTGTGCACACTTCTTTCTATAATGTAGGGAAAACTTAAAGCAGAGACTTTCTTGGCAATGCTTTATGTTCACACTATTTGCGTGTGTGTGGTGCCAGACAGCGATCAATTGTGTGACTCCTGTTTGTCTTTGTAGGTTGGGCTATTAACAGTTGTGTCCTTAATTAAACTCACACGGATCTGCAGGGCATGTAATTAATCTTTAGCTACCCCCCCTCCCCCTCTTTTTCCTGAAGTAAACAAAATCCATCAAAGATGAACAAGATTATTGTTGATTACATTTTCAATTAATTCAATACATAAAAATAATTGAACCAACAAAAAAGTACTCATCCTCAGGCCATCTAAGATATAGTTGAATTTGTTTCTTCATTGGAACAGATTTGGAGAAATTTAGCAATGCATGACTTGCTCACCAATGGATCCTCTGCAGTGAATGGGTGCCATGAGAATGAGAGTCCAAACAGCTGATAAAAACATCACAGTAATCCACAAGTAATCCACACGACTCCAGTCCATCAGTTAACATCTTGTGAAGTGAAAAGCTGCGTGTTTTTAAGAAACAAATGCCATCATTAAGGCATTCTGACTCGAAAACCATCGCTTCAGGCCAAAATACCAGTCCATAATCCGTAATACCGCATCCATCGGTGAAAAAGTCAATCCCCTGTTGTCTTCTCAACAGGGCAACGGTGCTTGCTTTGTGCATATTTCTCTCCTAAATCAGACTCTGTTTTAAAGTTCAAAACACCTTAATGTTGGATTTGTTTGTTACAAGCACGCAGCTTTTCACTTCATAAGCTGTTAACTGATGTACTGGAGTGGTCTGGATTGCTTGTGGATTATGTGATGTTTTTATCAGATGTTTGGACTCTCATTCCGACGGCACCCATTGACTGCAAAGCAAGTGATGTAATGCTAAATTCCTCCAAATCTGTTCTGATGAAGAAACAAACTCATCTACATCTTTGATGGCCTGAGTAAGATTTCATTTTTGAGTGAACTATTCCTTTAATATAAATATCTTACCTCTGTTGTAATCATTTGTGATGGGTTGAGTCTCAAATGCTGTTTGTGTTACAATAAGTTGCTGCCTAGTCAACCAAATTGATTGCTTACAAATTTTCTCTCTCTTTCTCTCTCTGTGTGTGTGTCTTGGTGGCTGGAAGGTATGTATGTGTTGTGTGTTATCTGTCAGATGTTGACCCGGGTTAACAGGAAAGAGCAAACAGATCATAAAAAGCCATAAAGTCTGGGTTTATTGTCCAGAGTAAACCAGCTTGACAGACATGGCGCTCTTATGTGCACTTATTCTGTTGTTTTTCTGTCTGTATGCATCTGAATATCTGCTTATGTATTGTTTTTCCTGCGTATATGGATATTCAGATGCCCTGCTGTAGAATTCTTCTATATTTATAAATGCACATCCATCTCTGAGTCTCGTTCCAGCTCTTTCTTTTCTAGTGAATCTTGAACCTGTTGAACTTAATATGATCTAAAGCAGGTTCCATAAACATGAGGTTCAGTCAGACAGTGAATATTATCTATCTATCTACGTATTACATATAATCCACAAGAGAAAATAGTAGTTGAATTTATAAAAATGACCCCATTCAAAATTTTACATACACTTGATTATTAATACTGTGATTCTTAATACTTAATACTGTGTCCCTTTTTTGTCCTGAACAGTTAAACTGCCTGCGGTTCTTCAGAAAAAAAAACCTTCAGGTTCCACAAATTCTTTGTTTTTTCATTTTTGTGTATTTGAACCCTTTCCAACAATGACTGTATGATGTTGAGATTCATCTTTTCACACTGAGGACAACTTAGGGACTCATATGCAACTATTTCCGAAGGTTCAAACACTCACTGATGCTCCAGAAGGAAAAGCTATGTATTAAGAGCCGGGGGTGTAAACTTTTGAACAGAGTAAAGATGGGTACATTTTTCTTATTTTGCCTAAATATCATTTTTTTTTTTCCTTCAGAAGCTACAGAAGATACTTAGATGTTTCCCAGAAGACAGAATAAGTTCAATTTACCCTGAACTTCAAATTCAAAAAGTTTTCACTCCCTGGCTCTTAATGCATTTTGTTTTTCCTTGTAAGGCTTCAGTGAGCATTGGAACCTAATGTAATAGTTGACAACTGAGTCCCTCAGTTGTCCTCAGTGTGAAAAGATGGATCTCAAAATCATACAGTCATTGTTGGAAAGGGTTCAAATACACAAAAATGCTGAAAAACTAAAGAATTTGTGGTTCCTGAAGGATTTTTCTGAAGAACAGCAGGCAGTTTAACTGTTCAGGACAAACAAGGCACTCATGAACAACTATCACTAAAAAAAAAACAAAACAAAAAAAAAAACACAGCTTTTTATAATTCAGGTAACAACACAGTATTGAGAATTAAGCCAATGTAAATTTATGAATGAGGACATTTTTATAAATTCAACTATTATTTTCTCTTGTGGACTACATGTAAACGTCTTTTATGTGAAATATCTTATTTGGATCAGTACTAAATAAAAAGTGCATTTTCGCTCTTATTTTGGTAAAATAATTAACATTTTGCAGATTTTGCAAAGTGCATGTAAACTTTTGACCTCAACTGTATCTATCTATCTACTTATCTGTCTTTTTTTTTTTTATCTCATTCTGTATATTGTTCTATCAATATATCGTTCTATCCATCATTCTGTCTGTCATTCTTTATATCTTTTTTTCTGTTATTTTGTGTTTTGTGTTTTTTGAATCTGTTTTTTCAGCTGGTTTCTTGTCTTGCTTTTGTCCACAACATCTTTAGACTTTCAGCGCTGAGTTGTTTGTTTCAGAAGAAATGATTGAGAAATCAACAACCGGTTTACAAAAAAAATCACAAATCCACACGATTCACAGAGACAAAAAGGGCCATGCTAATGAAATGTCAGTGCGTCATGTGAACTTTTCAAAGTCAGTGAGGCAGAAAGAGTTTCCTCCCATCCAAATCAAAACTTATGGACCATAGCCCATTTCCCAAACTCCTCTATTCAGTGTCATATTCATAACTAAAGTCTGTGAAAGTTGACGGTACGAGCGGATGAGGATTCCTGTCGTCTCGCTGAATGGGTCTTAATCTCATAAATGATTTCGCTTATGTGTTTTTAACATATTCTGCTTTGACTGATGACTTTATGTCCTGCTTCTGCTTGTTGACTTGTTGATTTGTTCGCAGGACTGAGAGAAGAGTCCAGAAATGTGCAGTGTCATGTGCAGTTATACAGTGTCACGCACAGGCCTTGTTTACTATTACAGATAAGTGTGCAGTGTGACTAGTGGTACAAAATGGAGTTGTAATCTACTTCATTTTTATTTTTTAGATAATAATCAACCTATAGCCTGAGTTTGGAGTGATACTGCTTGTTGAGTTTGTTTTTTAACTTGTTTGGTATTACTAGTGGTGCAAAAATGGCCCACTTTACTTTTAGTTATACATGTAAACAGGGTCCAAAACATTTTGTGACTCACTCAAACTGCTTTCAGAGCTAATTATCTCCAGATTGCCAAACGCATGGTTTTGGTTTGTCCGTTGAGTTGTTTTTGCTCTGAGGGGGGTGAGATCTGCCGTGTTTGTCCTTTGCACCTCAGTGTGGGGCCGTCTGATAAAACTGCATTGGTATGTGGTTGTGTGTTTAAGGAGCAGATGATAATGTGGCACTGCAGGAGAGATCCTTCAGACTGTGATGTAAACGTTCAGTTATTTCTGTAAATTGTAATTCGATGGGAAGATTTGCACGTGAAAACAGCAACAGAGGTTTTAGATCAGCAAAAATGTGATGTTATTTTCTAGTCTTGACCTGATTCTGCTTCCACTTAAAAAATCTTGCAACTGTGATGTTGTTTACTAATCTACAAGACCATTCAAAAGTTTTTGAACAGTAAGATTTTTAATGTTTTTTAAAGAAGTCTTTTCTGCTCACCAAACCTGCATTTTTTTCATCCAAAGTACAGCAAAAACAGTACAATTTTGAAATACTTTTACTATTTAAAGTAACTGTTTTCTACTTGAATATATTTTCAAATGTAATTTACTCCTGTGATTTCAAAGCTGAATTTTAGCGTCATTACTGCAGTCACATGATCCTTTAGAAATCATTTTAGTATTCTGATTTGCTTTTCAAAAAACATTTATTATTTTTATGATGTTGAAAATACCTGAGTATATATATATATATTTTTTTTAGGTTTCTTTGATGAATAGAAAGTTCAGAAGAGCAATCTTTTGTAACTTTATAAATGTCTTTACCATCACTTTTAAAATAAAATAAAAGTATTAATTTCTATATTTTTTTTCCATTAAAAAAATAGTAATATATATATATATTATACTGACTCCAAGCTTTTGAATGGTATAGTGTATAATGTTGTATAATGATGAATTCGGATCTTTCCGTTCATCACAGAATCCTGAAAAAAAAAAATGTACTCAACTGTTTTAAATATTGATAATAATAATAATAATAATAAATGTTTCTTGAACACCAAATCAGCAAATTAGAATGATTTCTGAAGAATCATGTGACACTGAAGACTGGAGTCATGATGATGAAAAGTAGGCTTTGATCACAGGAATAAATTACATTTTAAAATATATTCAAATAGAAAATAGTTATTTTAAATAGTAAAAATATTTCAGAATTTTACTGTTTTTACTCTACTTTGGATCAAAAAAATTGCAGGCTTGGTTAGACTTCTTTAAAAAAAACCATTAAAAATCTTACTGTTCAAAAACTTTTGACTGGTAGTAAAAGTAAAAAGCAATGTATTTATCTATTATTGTATCTGTGTAGTAATTTCACAATTTCTGATATTTATATTTGCACTAACATTCAAAAATTTGAGGTCAGTTTTTGACCAAAATTGACCAAAGAAATTGACCAAAAGTGCCAGTAAGGACAGTGATTATGTAACGAAAGAATTTCGTTTTGAGTGATGATATCATTTTAAAGGAGAAGTCCACTTCCAAAACAAAGATTCACATATAATGTACTCACCCCCTTGTCATCCAAGATGTTCATGTCTTTCTTTCTTCAGTCGTAAAGAAATTGTTTTTTGTGGAAAAAAATTTCAGCATTTTTCTCCATATGAGACTGATATGGTGCCCCAATTTTGAACTTCCAAAATGCAGTTTAAATGCGGCTTCAAACGATCCCAAATGCGGTTGTAAACGATCCCAGCCGAGAAAGAAGGGTCTTATCTAGCATAATGACCGGTTATTTTCAGAAAAATAATACAATTTATATACTTTTTAATGCCAAACGCTCATCTTGTCTTGCTCTGCCTGGACTGTTTTTGTTCCAGTTCTTTTTTGTTAAGGGTGTTTGATCTTCTTTCCATGTTCACTTTGCAAAGACTGGGTCGGTACTTCTGCAGCGATGTAGGATGATTTTGAAATGATTTTTGAAGTTGAGGGAGAAAATACGATTGGAGTTTTTCAACATACCCTAACTGCCTTGAGTCAGAATACACAGAGTTCAGGGAGAGAAAGGCAAGACGAGCGTTTGAGATTAAAAAGTATTTAAATTGTATTTTTTTTTTTTTTTTTTTTTTATGAAAATCATTTCGCTCGATAAGACCCTTCTTCATTCCATTTTAATTTGTAATAATAGTTTACAATATTAATGTTTTACAGTAAATTTCAAAAACATTATAAAAAATCTTCCTTATTTCAAGCAATCAAACGTTTGAATTATTTATTTATTTATTTTGTACATGTAACTGTACTTATAGTTCATAAACTTTTTTAAAATTTCACTTTTTTTCCCCATAATGCAGCATTGAAACAGGCTTCCATACTAATATATTGTGCAATCCACACTGCCAATACAAAAAATACTATAAATAAGGCAATAAATACAGTTTAATATAAATAAATAAATAATAGTTTGTACAGATAATTAAGAGAAGTAGATTGTGTTCACTGGATAATTGCAGGATTTAATTGGATTTGCATCTGTTGAAAGATGAAAACAACACTTAATTAACCAGTGTAACACAAATAATAAAATATTAGAAGACACACTACGTAATTTGAATAGATTGAATAGAACCGAAACCTTGTTAAGTGTCTTTATGAGCAACCTTTGGCTAAAGTGCTCAATATGTCAGTTGAGTGCTATTGATTATGCAAAAGAGCACATGCAGACAGCTGCTGATCCAAATTAAACCTACACCAGCAGTCAGTTTGTCACTAACATTAAGCAGGACTGACTGTACAGCTCATCTCATAACAGGAAACGGTTGACAAAAGAATAAGAAGCAGATTTAGCTCAGCTGCTATTGATTCTTAAATTGATTTTATCTGGTGTCTGTAATAGGACTTTTATTACTGCTTTAAATTATGGCATCTTTTATTAGTGACACTGGACCAGGGGTCACGGGTAGAATAAGAGGCTTACGATATGACATGAGAGAAGGTTTCCCTAGTAACCCAAACATTATTAAGCCTCTCTATCACATGACTAGGACAGCTGACAGTGATAAATTTCCTTCGGTCAGACAGAGTCACGTCTCTGGTCTATATCTCAAGCCTACTTGAGCTTAACAATCCCTGCCTCTTAGCATTTCGGGATTAATAGTTCCCTGCTATGACTAGCACCAGGCCAGCACTAACCGGCATGAACCAGTCTTCCTCCTCACATTCAAATTTGTTTACATATCTTCTTTGGAAGAAAACGTAAGCAGCCAGTTAGCACCCGGTTTATAGCCACGTGAGAGGTGTTTATGTGATTTAATGAGTGTTTTGGCTTGTGTTTACAACAGTGATCTCATGCTGCCATTTAAACTGATCTCATTAAGGCTGGTGTGTATGTATGGTAGCTAAATGCTCCTGACATGTTGGGCTACAGGAAATCTCACCTCAGGTTTTTGCTGTTTCAGAGCATATGCATAAGTCAGATTAAAGGAGAAGTCCACTTCCAAAACAAAGATTCACATATGACGTACTCACCCCCTTGTCATCCAAGATGTTCATGTCTTTCTTTCTTCAGTCGTAAAGAAATTGTTTTTTGAGGAAAACATTTCAACATTTTTCTCCATATAATGCCCCGATTTTGAACTTCCTAAAGGCAGTTTAAATGCGGCTTCAAATGATCCCAAATGCGGTTGTAAATGATGCCAGTCAAGAAAAAAGGGTCTTATCCAGCGTAACGATCAGTTATTTTAATAAAACTAATACAATTTATATACTTTTTAATGCCAAACGCTCGTCTTGTCTTACTCTGCCTGGACTGCTTTTGTTCTGGTTCATGACAGCTAGGGTATGTCGAAAAACTCCCATCTCATGGTCTCCCTCAACTTCAAAATCGTCCTATATCGCTGTTTTACAAAATTATTCTGTTTTACAGAAAAGCAAGACGAGCGTTTACAACCTCATTCGGGATCGTTTGAAGTTGCATTTAAACTGCATTTTGGAAGTTCAAAATCGGGGCACCATATCAGTCCATTATATGGAGAAAAATGCAGAAATGTTTTCCTCAAAAAACACAATTTCTTTACAACTGAAGAAAGAAAAACATGAATATCTTGGATGACAAGGGGGTAAGTACATTATATGTGAATCTTTGTTTTGGAAGTGGACTTCTCCTTTAAAGCAAGCATGTACAGGATTGTGTGATATAAATAAACTACTTTAGTGACCAAATCCACCAAAACTGTTACTAGCCAAGTTACTAATGCCTGACTTATGAGAGTTTGGTAAAATAATAAGTGCAAAATGATTTTCGTTAAATCACATCTCTAACACACACTGCATGTGGTTTTTTTTTTTTTGTTTTGTTTTTTTTTTTTTTTACTTGTTTTCCACACGCAAATATTTGTAATGTTTTTTTTAAAACAAAGGCTCACTGAAAATAAAATGAGGACAATGCTGTATCAACTACACTTAAAATGTATTCAAGTAAAAGTAGACATTTTTTACCTAATTGTAAATTGTACTTTAACTTAAAATACAATTGCTGAGAGAAAAAAAGTACTTATTTACAGTAATGATTTGTGAAGGATCATGTGACACTGAAGACTGGACAATTACATTTTAAAATATCTTTAAATAGAAAACATTTATTTTAAGTTGTAAATATATTTCACAATTTTATGGCATTTTTATGTACATGTACGTGTGTGTGTGTGTGGGTGTGGGTGGGTGTGTGTGTGTGTGTGTGGGTGGGTGTGGGTGGGTGTGTGTGTGTGTACAGAATATCTTATGCAGTGTTGCTTAAGAAATGTATTAAAGTTAAAACAGGATAAATATACCCGAAAATCAACACTGCATATGATATTAAGATTTTTCAGTTTTCATGGACTGTGTCTTGAATATAAGTGCATTTTGTCTTGCAATACTGGCATATTTGTATTTTTTCTAAAGCAGCTTATTTATATATGTTTAATTATATTTATTTATTTTAAAGTCGTTGCATCTTAAGTCAGTTTATTTAGATATTTTAGGTCATTTTTAGATATTTTTTATAATGTAAAATAAAATGCAAATTTATTTAAAAAAATGATTATTTATGTAAAATAAAAGACTAAAAGGAGACTATTTTTGTGAGTCCAGATCATGGTTTCATATACTAAGTAATTGAATAGATTGATGCACCAAAATAAAATTAAAATTAAGTAACAGTAAAAGCGTAGTGCAATTTTTTTTTTTTTTATAAAAAAAAAAATATTTATAAAATTTTTTTTTATAAAAAATTATGACATAAATCCACATGAATTTCTTATTATTATTCTAGTTTTTTAGTGCAAAAGTGAGTAGAGTTTAAATGGGTATATATTATAATAAATAATTTTTTTTATACCACAGCAGACATATTCACACAGCTACAGTTGAGGTCAAAAGTTTACATACACCTTGCAGAATCTGCAAAATGTTAATTATTTTACCAAAATGAGAGGGATCATACAAAATGCATGCTATTTTTTTTTTTAGTACTGACTTGAATAAGATATTTCACAACTTAAGGACTCATATACAACTATTACAGAAGGTTCAAATGCTCACTGATGCTTTGGTAAGAAAAATAACGCATTAAGAGCCAGGGGTGAAAACTTTTTGAATTTGAAGATCAGGGTAAATTTAGCTTATTTTGTCTTCTAGGAAACATGTAAGTGTCTTCTGTAGCTTCCGAAGGGTATGATATTTAGGCAAAATAAGAAAAATGTAGACATTTTTATTTTTTCCAAAATTTTTCAACCCCCGGCACCTAATGCATCGTTTTTCCTTTCCTTCCTTCCTTTCCTTCAGTGAGTGTTTGAACCTTCTGTAATAGCTGCATATGAGTCCCTCAGTTGTCCTCAGCATGAAAAGATGGATCTCAAAATCATAGTCATTGTTGGAAAGGATTCAATTACACAAAAAATGCTGAAAAACCAAAGAATTCATGGGACCTGAAGGATTTATTTTGATAAAATAATTAACATTTTGCAAATTCTTCAAGGTGAATGTAAACTTTTGACTTTAACTGTATGTGTCCTAAATCTTCACCATGACTTAAAACTACAATTTTAATCCGAATTCTAGGCATTCTCAGCATTCTTAAGTACTTTTAGGCTAGACTGTACTAGCCTTTAGCACTCTGTAAATGTGTCCCTCTAAAGCTTCCATTGTGGGTTGCCGTGGAGAGTGTGCCTTATGGTGCAGGAAGTGAGGGGATTTGTCCTCTGACTGTTTGGACAGGGGTTCCCGCTGTGGGGACAAGCTGTGATTCCAAACACCTTTTGAATAAAAGCTTCAGTGCACTTACAAAGGCGAGAGCTGAAGCGCAGAACCATGTTTAGATTGACTGTAACATGTAAATGCGGGGCCTAGAATTTGAGAAAAGCAAAGTTCTTTGTTCAGTAGAAATGTAGAAATGCCAGATGTCTCTGTGAATGACTTTGCAACCTAATGTGAACTATGTTATATAGCTGTTCATGAATACAGGTTTCTACGCAAACAAAAACCCTGTATTGTACGAGGATGTCTCCCTTTTTCCAAGGTGTCTGAATTATTGAATTTTCTTTTGAATATTACTGAATGGAAGAGTGAGATTTTAGCATGTAGTAGCACAGTTTGCATTATATACAATCAGCAGATGGGATTGCAGTAGCAGAGGGTGAGCTGAGGTTACCTGTCAGTCTCTTTCTGGCCTGTTTTTACACTAGCCGTAATGACTTTCACAGAAAGAACTGCTTTCTTTCACATTTAAAAATGCTGTTAATACTTTGACTGTACCTGCTTATATATGTAATGCAAGAATATGCCAGATCAGCATTAAAAGTGAATGAGAAATTCATGAGTTGTGTGAATATAGCAATTAAAATGTGATTTTATTATTATTATTATTATTATTATTAGACACCTTTATGTCCTAGGGTTGATTTTTTTTATTTAAACAAACATTTTTTGTTTGTTTGTTTTTTAAATCAATTTATTTTTATATTTTTAAACACATTTACATGTATTTAATTTTTTTTAGCTTTAAATATGAAAATCCATAGTAAAAATTGATTGTTTAAAACTGTGATGAACTAAATTTTACTGTATTTTTGTCAAATAATTATGCAAATTTACAAAAATTAGTTATTATATATTTAATATATTAAAATATTTAATTGTTGATGATGATGATTATTATAGTGCTGTTTTTTTTGTTTGATTTTTATT
Organism: Cirrhinus mrigala; assembly: GCA_036247105.1. Taxonomy (NCBI): domain Eukaryota; kingdom Metazoa; phylum Chordata; class Actinopteri; order Cypriniformes; family Cyprinidae; genus Cirrhinus; species Cirrhinus mrigala. The sequence goes on along the minus strand of CM070019.1, from coordinate 31,198,564 downwards.
TAAACATGTTTCATTTTTTTTCATATTTATTCATTTTCCAAATCCCTTTTGTGTAAATTTTATTTTTTTACTATTGATCCAGACCCTTTTCTATCTTAAATATGAAAATCCATCATAAAGATATGAATGTTTAAAAATGTGATGATCAAAATTATAAATGTAATTTTGTCCATTACATGAAGTATACAAAAATATAAAAACATTATTTAATGTGTTAATTATATTTAGTTTACACATAAAATACTAGCTTCGAATTTAGCAATACAGTTTTATTAAAAAAAAAAAAAAACATATCACCCCCATTTCATCATTAAAAAAAAGAAAAGAATAAATTTTATAAATACATAAATAAATAAATTAGTTCATAAAAATTAGTTAATATGGGACAAAAACAGAGTGTGAAAAATGTTGAGATGGGAGTTTACGTCAAGGCAGCCAAAACTACCTATAGTTGCAAAAACGCCCTGTCATTATTGTATGTAGAATGGTTTAGGTAAGATTTAAGATAACGTTAGTCATAAAACACTGGATTTGTGCCTTAAATTTCTGCATTTGCTCTAGCACATCAGTCTTGCAGCAACACGGTTGTCACACACACCTGTTTGCTCATTCTGTGTCTTTGCAAACCACATCAGAGCCACCTCAGACAATCAAGACACTTTTTTTCTGTTGGCTGACACATTTTTCATGTCACAGGACACAGGAAATGTCGCTTTATCGAGAGTTTTTTTTTTTTTTTTTGTTGTGGATAGCCATAGACACCAATTTGCACTGACTGATTCATTAAACAACAAGCATTTGCCTTATCAATCAAATCATTTTGTTATTCATCCATCAGTGCTTGAGTGCTTGTATCCACATGTGTGTGTGATAGGCTGTGACCCTACAATGAAAACACATGTTGAGAAAGACTGCAGGAAGTTGATTAATGAGAGCTCACGACCCCGTGACCTAAACTGCCGCTACACCCTGCAGGTACCTAGTCTGAGGTCAGCACAAGATTTTACGGTCCAACCCCACCCTATGAGCTCAGCGCTCCTCACCGCAGGGCAGGTGTAAGGGAGAATGCCTCTGAAATTCCCTGGAAGTGTCGACAGTCAGATTCTGCTCCATTTAAAATACACCGCACTATAGATTTATAAGAAAAGAAAATATGTTTTGTTTTTTTAAATTTGTATTTTGGCCCTAATTTCCAGTAACAATATACTCTTTTCAAAAGTTTTTTTTTTTTGGTTTAAAGAAGTCACTAATGCTGCATTTATTTGAACAGAAATGTCAGTAATGTTGTCAAATATTATTGCTGCAATTTAAAATGACTGTTTATAAATTGAATTTTTTTTAAAAATGTCATTTATTTCTGTGATCAAAGCTTAATTTTCAGCATCATTACTTAAGCATTCAGTGTCAAATGATCCTACAGAAATCATTCTAATTTGCTGATTTGCTGTTCTAATACATTGCTTATGATTATGACAGTTAAAAAATATACAAATATTTTATATATATATATATATATATATAAAAGTTGTGCTGCTTAATATTTTTGTGGAAACTGATACAGAAAGTTCAAAACATGAGCATTTATTTATAATAGAAATCTTTTGTAACAGTACAAATGCCTTTACTTTAAACATATTTTATAAAATACAATAAACACAAAAATAAAAACCTTACTGATCCCAGACTTCCAAGTACTTTTCAAAAACAAGATATATTGTCTATAAATATTCTTTAGAAAAAAAAGTTTTTGAAGGAATATTTGTCATAAATGAATAAATAGGTTCTTATATTTATATATTAGTGATCTACTAACTCCTGATTTAAAATGATATATTATAAAATTATATATACACTACCAGTCAAAAGTTTTTGAAGGGTAAGATCTTTAATTTTGTTAAAAGAAGTCTCTTCTGCTCACCAAGCCTGCATTTATTTGATCCAAAGTACAGCAAAATAGTAAAATTTTGTAATAATTTTACTATTTAAAATAATTGTTTTCTATTTAAATATATTTTAAAATGTTATTTATTCCTGTGATCAAAGCTACATTTTCAGCAACGTTACTCCAGTTTTCAGTGTCACATGATCCTTTAGAAATCACTCTAATATGCTGATTTGCTGTTCAAGAAACAGTTTTTTTATTACAGTTTTTTAACAACATTTAAAACAGTTGAGTAATTTTTTTTCTAATATTTGAATAGAAAGATCCAAAGTTAAGTGTTTATCTGAAATAAAAAGCTTTTAACGTTAACTCTTTACTTTTTAACATTAACATTTTACATTATACCATTCAATTCAAAATTATAGAAATTACTACTACTTTAATTTAGCAAGGATGCTTTAAATTGATCAAGAGTGATGATAAAGACATTTAAAAAAAAATCTACTCAGCTGTTTACAACATGATAATAAAAATAAAAGTTTTTTGAGCAGAAAATCAGAACATTAGAATGATTTCTGAAGGATCATGTGACTGGAGTAATGATGCTAAAAATTCAGCTTTGAAATCACAGGAATAAATTACATATTTTAATAAATAAATTATTTAAATATGTTTAAATAGAAAACAGTAATTTTAAATGGTAAAAATATTTCAAAATTGTACTGTTTTTGCTGTACACATAAATGCAGGCTTGGTTGGCAGAAGAGACTTAAAGAAACATTAAAAATCTGACTGTTTAAAAACTACATATAATTACATATCATTTTTTTCCCCCCATTAAAGATGACCATCAACCAGGCTCTGTAAAGCAGACCAATAACTGACCCAGTGTGCTCTTTGCCCTCAGGATGTGCCAGAGTTTTGACCTCTGTCTGGTTTATATTACTCTCTGGGGCAGTTTACTCTACAGATGAGTCACCTGCTGTCTGGACCGTAGTCTGACTGACCATTAAAGACTGATGGAGGGTTACAGGTGAGAACAGGAAATGTTGTAATGCTGTGGAGGAAATTACTACTCTTACCAACATTTTGCATGGTAACGATAGTTTTCAGAAAAATACCAGTTACTGCACCTTGTTTCTAGCCTTAATTCAATTGATAGGTGCCCTGTTTGTTCATGTTTCTAATGTGCTGCACAGCTACTCCAGGAACTCTCCTTCTTTTTTAATGTTAACTTATTTGTTATAGTTTTGATCATTAAATTCAGTTGTTTCTGTTCTGTGGTCTAATTGAATTCATATTTTGTTTGCAGGGAGTTTGATTGACCAATCATACCAGTGAATCTGCCATTTTTGTCCGACAAACAAACTAGACATGGGAGTAGATTAACTTCAGTGGACTTGATCTTGAAAAATGGTGTGTACTGACATCTTTCCATCCCAAACAAGATACCTTCTGATGTTCATTGTTTATGTTGTGCTTTAACCAGTAAAGAGAAAGAGATGATCGGTTGATGTGCTGTTTGAACTGAGGCAACACCTTAAAGAGCCACAAAACGGTATTTATTGTTTGAATTTCTTTTAAAAAATGACAAAATTTGAAAGTGGAGACATTGTTCCATACCCAAAGTAACCTGCTCTGTCTTGTCTGTCGGCACAATGTCAGTTTTACCTTTGCTGCACGGTGTATTTTTCACTGGGTGAGAACATGATTGAACATGGCTTGTCAGATACACTAGCAACAGTCTTTGTCTTTGTGAAGGGTCAGTTAGGGATGGGCTGTGATGGTTAAGTAATAACTGACTAGTCAATAAAGAATTTGCACTTACATCACGATTTGGTCAGTTACCCGGATGCGCAGCCATATTGGAGATACTTGGTAAACAACAGCATGGATTACATGGATTACATGCACGGTTAATGTTCTAGTGAATACATTGTTCTGATAATTTATGCTGTTTAAACCACAGAAAAAAACATGTGGAAGCTGCTAAATCATATAGAAACGGACTTAGTTAGCAGGAAAGGGTGCAATATTTTGACAAACTTAAGTTAATGGGTGGTAAAGATACATACGAGTGGTATTCATTAAGATATTAGTCTAATATTTCATGTTGTCAATATTCTTGCCCAGGAAATCCTGGTTCAGCTTGGCCTACCACAAACGCCTTTTGTGCAGTTTTTTGCACTCTGTTCCTTGCTTTGTTATAACTTTTGGCAGTCTGTAGTACTCCAAATGTGTTTCCAGGTCTGAGCGCTTAGTATAGACCAAAACGTGACAATAATTGACCATTTTCAGCAGCAATAATCAGCAAAATTTGCAAGTTCCGTTCGGTTCAGAGGAATTGTTTACGTTCAGTGCCGCCAATATAGACGATTAATGACATGTTGTGAAAACACTCTATTAGTAAGGATGGTTGTTTTATGAATCTGTTTTTATATTTAAAAAGTGCCTTCTCTAAAAAAAAAAAAAAAACATGTTTGGATTGTGTAAAGATGGCTTTCAAAATTCAGAATGCAAAATTAATTAAAAACTCTCATTTTTAATAAAACCTCCATTCTGTTGAATTACATTGTGCTACATTAAAGGAGAAGTCCACTTCCAGAACAACAATTTACAGATAATGTACTCACTCCGTCGTCATCCAAGATGTTCATGTCTTTCTTTCTTCAGTCGTAAAGAAATTGTGTTTTTTTGAGGAAAACATTTCAGCATTTTTCTCCATATAATGGACTGATATGGTGCCCTGATTTTGAACTTTCAAAATGCAGTTTAAATGCGGCTTCAAATGATCCCAAATCTGGTTGTAAACGATCCCATCCGAGAAAGAAGGGTCTTATCTAGCAAAACGATCGGTCATTTTCATTAAAAAAATACAATTTAAATACTTTTTTATCTCAAACGCTCATCTTGTCTTGCTCTCCCTGAACTCTGTGGATTCTGTGTATTTCCTAAGACCGTTAGGAAAAAGTCCCATCTCATGTTCTCCCTCAACTTCAAAATCACCCTATATCGCTGTTTTACCTTTTTTGTTAAGGGTGTTTAATCTGCTTTTCATGTTGACTTTGCATAGACTGGGTCGGTACTTCTGCAGCGATGTAGGATGATTTTGAAATCATTTTTGAAGTTGAGGGAGAAAATACGATTGGAGTTTTTCTACATACCCTAACTGTCTTGAGCCAGAATACACAGAGTTCAGGGAGAGCAAGACAGGACAAGCGTTTAAGATTTTTTAATGAAAATAACCGATCATTTCGCTAGATAAGACCCTTCTTCTTCAGCTGGGATCATTTGAAACCGCATTTGGGATCGCTTGAAGCCGCATTTAAGCTGTATTTTGGAAGTTCAAACTCAGGCCACCATATCAGTCCATTATATGAAGAAAAATCCTGAAACGTTTTCCTCAAAAAACATAATTTCTTTACGACTGAAGAAAGAAAGACATGAACATCTTGGATGGCAAGGGAGTGATTAAATTATCTGTAAATTGTTGTTCTGGAAATGGACTTCTCCTTTAAGCCGTTATTTGAAGACTAATTATACAGGGCTTTCTTTAGATGATTGGTTCTGAAATTATGTGTCATATAGTGCCCTATATCAAGAGTGATATTGCCATACATGTTACCTATATGTAGATATTGTTAGTATGTAGCAGCTATATATGTCAGCGAAATATATTTTATTTATATATGCAAATTAAACCAATATATATACAAATAATCTAAGTTTTTTTAAATGCATGTCTATATTTTATATTATATGATACTAACACATATTGATGGGTTTAGGGTGGATGAACATATATGTACATATACATACAAATAAATTCTGCAATGTGTTCAGTGCATATAAGCAGAACCATGTGTGGCTCATATTCGTCAGTGTCCACTCGGGCAGATGAGATCAGTGTTGGGTGAATTTCCATTTGCTGGATGATGAGCTCATAGTAATTGCAGATTTGTAGACGAATGGCAACACATATTTGGAATGACTGATTTATTGTTAATTCCATTGATCCTGCTCATTGATGTTTATTTTAGGTTACGCTCCTGTGGTAGCAGACTGGTACCAGAGATTTGAGGAGGCCGCTGGCCTAATGCCAGGGCACACTGGGAGTCCGTGCAGGGGAGACGCTCCGACGCCACCCTGCTGAGATCCGGTAGGATTACTGTTTACAATAAGCTCCATGGGAAATGGTTTTCATTGAGGGTGTGTGAGCTACAGTGTTAAGTCATACATACACACACTATAATCCCAGAGCCATTAACCGCTGCATGCGATGATGGATAGACTCTGTCTAATGAAGCATAATTGACTCCAGATGTGTGACTCAGCTGGTATGTTTACTACTGGTTCACTCACAAACAATACACTAAAACCAATAGCAATAAAAATCCTGATGTTTTCAGGGCAGATTGAGGATATCATTGCATAATTATATTGATAACGTAAGTTATCAGATGCAATAATCAAATCAACCATAATATATGCAAAATATAAATATTAGTTGCATACTGACCACAAAAACACATTGAATGTCTGTCTTGAAAGTTTTTGAATGTCATTGCATTATATAACAATATATCAAACTACGTGGCAAATATAGCATGATAAAACTTTTAAAGTAAAACAATTTTAAGATATTTGTTAGGTTTTATATGATAAAAATATGAATATAGATTGGACTCTGGCATCATTTGTTAGTAGATGGCTTAATATTTTGTATCTAATTGAATACCGGACAGAAGTTAAGTGTGATTTCAAAATACAAAATATTCAGTTTCTTTCATCTATGATGAAGATGATATATAGATAAACAGAAGAAAATATTATAGAAAATGTCTCTCTTTTTTTCACTCTAATTTTTTCTATAATTCTAGAATATCAACTTTACATGCCTTACAAGTATAAAAACCTTTGAAACATTGTTCAAAGTATTTTCTGTTGTGATCCACATACGAGTCATTCAGGTTTGAAATGACGTGAAAGTGAGTAAATTATTTTTTAAATTTTGATGTGAACTGTCCCTTTCCTGTGTCCTAAAACATTTTGGTGCTCTGTAAATATATGAAGAGTTCAGATGCAAAATCCGTCTGACGTCTTCCTTTAAAAAATGCATTTTTATCAGGCTCAGATGTATAGGTTTCTATGTAAGTACTGGTACTTCTGATTGGGCTGAGGCTGGTTTTAAGAATTTTAGCGAGTTTGAAGAAAAGGTATTTGATGGACGTATAATATGTGTCAAGATCATTCACTCAGTATCATTATCTCATTTTTGACCGAGATGGCTTTTATCTGGTTTTGCATCTGAACTCTTCATATACTAAACCATATACCACTGCACATAGTCATTAGCTGGGGCATTGCATTGTGAGCAGAAATTTTGTATGGTTTATGATCTGTTACTTTCGTAGCATGTCCTTATGTGATTAGCATCTTATCTGAACCTGTTCTGCAGCTGTTCTGCACCTGTTCAGGCTTCTCAATAAATCTTTATTATGACATTTGAAGGCTCATTTCACTGTATCATAGATAAACCAATAAAACATTTAACTGCCCTTAAAAAGCCATTTGTTATGGCATGAGGATTTGTCATGGGAATAAATGTCAGCATGCATGCATAGAAACATACATAAAAGCAAATAACTGAAAAAGGGAAGTCATGTATAAAAAAAATTCTCTTGGGAGCTTCAGTTTCATTCTTGGTTAAACATCTAAGATTTACTTAAAGGAATAGTTTACTCAAAAATGGAACTTTTACTGAAAATGTTCCCACTCTCACACCATCCAAGGTGTAGATGGGTTTGTATTTTCATTATATTTGGAGAAATTTAGCAGTATATCACATGCTCACCAATCGATAGTTAATGGGTGCCGTCAAAATGAGAGTTCAAACAGCTGATAGAAACATCACAATAATCCACAAGTAATCCACATCACTCCAGTCCATCAGTTAACGTCTTGTGAAGCAAAAAGATGTTTTTAACTTCAAACTGTTGCTTCCGGCTAAATTACAAGTCTTTTATGCATAATATTGTTTTTCCCATCAAAAAAAGTTGTTTCGTCTGAAACAGGAACACCTGAAACACCGTTTACAAGCAAAATTAGTTCTAAACAGTGAATTTTGATGTTAGAGAACAACAGGGACTTTTTCCACTGATGGAAGTGTTATTATGGATTACGGACTTATTTTTTATTTAATTTTTTTTATTTTTTCGCCTGAAGCGACGGTTTGAAGCTAAAACGTCTTAATAATGGCTTTGTTTCTTACAAACATACAGCTTTTCATTTCACAAGACGTTAATGCATGGATTGGAGTGGTTGTGGACGATTGTGATGTTTTTATCAGCTGTTTGGACTCACATTTTGATGGCACCCATTCACTGCAGATGATCCATTGGTGAGCAAGTGATGCAATGTTAAATTTCTCCAAATCTGTCTTAAAGTCTTGAGGGTGAGCAAATTTTTAGCATATTTTCCTTTTTGGCGTGAACTATTAACTATAAAAATCAAATTGTAGCTTGTGTGAAAGGTTGACTTTATGATCAAACTTATAATTTTTGCGTGAAAGGCAGTAAAACATGCACCACCTAGCAACCACCTTACTAACTGCCTATAAACAAGCTCGCAATATGTTAACAACCACTGCACCCTAACATTGTGCTGGCGGGTTTTTGCACAGGCAAGCACCATCTTATTCAGATAATGTAAAAATCTAGTAATTATCATAATACCACAAAATTGTCTTCAGCGCAGCAGTTTAGTGAGAATCCGTTTGAGCTGGATTAATGTGCAGCGTAATGTGTAATGAGGGCGTTTTGTTTTGAGGGGATGAGTGGTGATTTGGAGATGTTTTTAATTTCCCACCCATGCAGCTCTGTCTAAAGTCTTTCACGTGTGTCACAGACGACGAGAACAAAGACATCTTATCTGCTGCGAGGAGAGTGTGGATTGTCTTTCTTTAACCCTCTCTGTCTCTCTTTTTCTCGCCGTCCTCGTTTTGCAACTGCTGCAGCGTGTCGTGCTTTTAACATCCATCAATCAGCTGTTGCATGCCTCGTGTCAACACTCTGCTAATGGCAATGTCTTATGGGATTTTATGGCCAGAGTAAAGTATCCAGAAAATGTTATCTTCTCAGGAATTTATGGGACATAATGAAAAAGTCAAATACAAACTTAGCAGTCTGTCTTCAAACATGCACTTTAGTGCAAAATGACAAGCAAAGAGAAAAGATGAACAGATAGAGGTAGATAAAAACACATGCAATAAACTCATTAAGGCTGCTGGTCTTTGGCTGCTATGATACCTGCATTTTTGAATTTGTGTGATTTAAAGGATTTTTTTTTTTTTTTAAACCAAAATTAACATTTCAATCAGTATGAGCTGAATATATATATATATATATATATATATATATACATATATATATATATATATATATAATATATATATATATATATAATATATATATATATAATATACTGATTCAGTAAAACTGAGAGATTGCTGAAACGGGATGGAATGGGCCACACAGGGAATGGCAGACGCTTAACCCTCACCTCTCCAGGTGACCTCACATTTGTGGATGTTGCCTCAAGCAATGTTGAGTAAATATGGCATAGTGATTAACAGAACCATTTTTAATAATAAATGCACAAAGAATGTATCAAATAAGTTTCATCAATAAAATTATTCATTAAAAAATTAATAATTTCTTCTGCCAATTGCGAACAGAAATTTTGTTTGCCTGAGACAATAATCATAGCAAGATTTGAATTGGATCATCTTCAAACATAATACTGTCTTTATTATTTATTTGTTATTTATATTGAATTATATTTTGTTATAATAAATATTTATATAATATTTTATTTTGAAATCTATATATAAATTACAAAATATATTAAGTATTTTGACAATAAATAGTTGACATTTGGCTAATACTGTATATGAAGGGGGTTGCTTTTTTTTTAGATCAAACATTATTATTATTATTATTATTATTATTATTATTATTATTTTGCAAGCTTAAATATATTAATTCAAATTTAATTATTTTTATTTTTTTTATTTGTTGTCTATATGCATTTTAATGTAGAAACACCAAAAATTTGACAGTCTAAAACCAATTATAGACTGTGTTTTATTTTATTTATTTATTTATTTTTTGATAAAATAATTTCCCATCACATCCACTTATTTCACAACAGTGAACTGTCGCTTTAAATAACGTATTGAAGAGAAAGTGGCATCATTTATATTTTTACCACCTTCCCACAAAATCATGTGTTTTTCAAGCATAACACATCAATCTGTCATCAAAAATATTTAATTTGCTCAATTATAGAAAAGTCATGTCAAATGGTTGATTGTTAACAGGATAAGCAGCAGTCTTTTCCACCCTTTTAGATTCTCCCCATGCATATGCAAAGTTGCGTTCTCTTTCACTCTTTTATCAACGGCTCTGTTTTTGGGAGATGAGGTAATGACAGAAGCGGGATCCTAAACAGAGACAGAGAGCCTAAAACCAGGGCATGTACCAACACGCCCCAATTTTGGTGAAGATGATGCCCACTCATGCTGCACTCCTCCTGCGAGACGCTGAAAAACAATTCTAGAGAGAGTCCCGGGACCCAGAGGAGATGATGTTTTCCTATATAACAAGCCCTAAACACAGAACACTAGGTATAAATTTAATTGGATATTCCCTATAGTTTGAGCAATGAGCTTGTAGGTCAAGCTGTTTTGGTTCACTTATTCCATGAAGGTGATAAATAGAATATTCTCCATTTTTCCCTTCGAGTAAACAGAGTAATGATGCACAGCGGTGTCTGAAGGAGTGGGTGGAGAATTCAAACAAATGAAAGGTCAGCAGCAGTGAGACTGTTTGCTCCGAGACTTTGTGAAGATGGCATAAGTTTGATTTGAACATTGGCACAGAAGTTTTGCTGTTGCCATTTTTTTTAACTTTCATCCAACCTTCTAAACTTCAGAAGGCTTTGCAAATAAACAATATGATACTTAAAAATAACAATGATAATGTTATTATAACCCAAATGTTTGGTATATATATATATATGTGTGTATATATATATATATATATATATATATATATATATATATATATATATATATATATATATATATATATATATATATATATACACACATACATACATATACACACACACACACACACACACACACACACACACACACACACAAATAAATACAGAATAAATACAGTAAAACCTTTACAGTTGTGAAATATTATTACAATTTAAAAAAAGTTTTCTATTTGATTGTTTTAAAATGTAATTTATTCCTGTGATGCAAAGCTGAATTTTTAGCATCCTGAAAATCCTTCAGAAATCATTCTAATATGACTGACTTGCTGCTTAGGAAAAGTTTAATATTATCATCAGTGTTGTGCTTTTTAATATTTTGGTGTAAACCATTCTTATATTTTTTTAATATTTTTTTTTTGTCAAATATAAAGTTCAAAATAAAAGCCTTAATTTGAAATAGAAATCTTTTGATATATCATACATATCTATCACTTTTGATGAATTTAATGCATCCTTGCTAAATAAACATATTAAGTTTAAACAGTAAAATGTCATATCCATTTAAATTATATATCTCTGTATATTTGTGCCTAACAATTGTGAATAATTGTGGTTCTTAACATCTTAACATAACATGTTTTATTGGTTTCGTTAATAGCCTCATGTTTGTCATGTACATTGTGTTTTATGTTGAACAGGACCATGCTTTATTCTAGTAAATTGCACATAATTTTATGATCTTGTCACTTTGGCATCCCTTACAAGTACGTCTGGTGGTATCATTATAATCAGCAATAATGTGTATAATGTGTGGGATTATGAGGCTTATTGGTTATTGTTGCTTATTATCTACGAGTAGCTTGGTTTCGCAACTTGGGCAGATGATCTAGAATGAGCAAGGCCATTCACCTTGCTGGCCTTTTAAACTCTCAATAGCTTGACTAGAAAGCATATGAATGGAGATTTGCTCTCTTCTGTTTGTTCAATAGAGACAAGCAATAAGATATTATTGAGTGTTAATGTTCCATTGAAAGGGACAACAATAATGGATGTGTGCATTTGTAGGGACATGTCCGTACCATTTAACCCCAATTCTACACCTGTGGAACACAGTACTAGCTGGTCACAGCTTACTTTACATGTTTTGCTGGTATATATATATTATACAGTCAAACCAAAAATTCTTCAGACACCAGATATAATTTTGGATATTTTTTTACTAATGGGTGCAGGATGCTATAGTTCATGTTATGTAAGTGGGGACAGCAAAATAAAGTAAACTGACACACATTATACCCAAAAATTCTTCATACATTTGGACGATTTGACCTGACCATGTTTTGCTTAAGTGTTTTTTCTTTAATTGCTAATGCAACCTTTTTACACCACAGTCTGAACAGAATTAAGCATTGCTTGGTAATTGGTCAAGTATTGATAGTTGTGTAAATATTGTCATACTAACAGTTGTCAGAATTTTTGGTTGATTGTAATCCATTACATACCTTTCTATCAAAGTTATCTGACGTTATCAAGACAAATTTGTTCTGACACAGTTAAATTCTGAGTTCTTGTCATATTTTATTACCATTTTCTAAACTATAGCGAATAAACTGATAATGTGAGAAATGTTGAAGGAGTCTGAATAAATTTTGGTTTGACCATATATATATTATACTATTTCCATATATTGTACACACACACAAACACACACACATACATTAAAAAAAAAAAAAAATATATATATATATATATATATATATATATATGTATATATGTATATCTGTGTGTGTGTGTATAATATATGGAAATAGTATAATATATGGTGTATAGGAAATATAGGAAGTATAATATATGGTGTATAGGAAAATAATCTCTCAAATAATGCTGTAAAATATACATAAGAGTCAGTTGGTACAACGTTACTGTAATACTGAAGGTTAAAATTAGTATACAAACACTTAAATTACACTCAATGTTTTTATAAGTTATAACTTTAACTTTAAATTACATAATTATATTTCTACTCAATTCGTTTTTGTTGTTGTTTTGTTGTTGTTTTGAAATATGTGACCCTGGGCTGCAAAACCAGTCATAAGTAGCACAGGTAAATTTATAGCAACAATACAATGTAATGAGTCAAAATGATCTATTTTTATTTTATGCCAAAAATCATTAGGATAATAAGTAAAGAACATGTTCCATTAATATATTTTGTAAATTTTCTAGTGTAAATATATCAAAACGTAATTTCTGTAATATGCATTGCTAAGAACTTCATTTGGTCAACTTTAAAGGTGATTTTCTCAATATTTAGATTTTCTTGCACCCTCAGATTCCAGATTTTCAAATTGTTGTATCTAAGCCAAATATTGTCCTATCCTATCCTTATTTAGTTTTCAGATGGTGTATAAATCTGATTTTTTTTTTTTTTAAATGGACCCTTATGACTGGTTTGGTGATCCAGGGTCACATATAAACATTTAAATTGTGGCTGTCAAAAAACTTTACTGATTTATTCAAACATAAATATTAAAGAACGGTAAAGATTACAATGAATATGTAATATGGTATATATATTTAGCAAAATGGTTCTCTCTAGAGTTAACTTTTTCAGCTGACTAACAAGTTTATAGTCATCAAATATGTTTTTTTTCTGAGGTAACTGTGACGTTACGTGACGTATTGTTTACCAGCTGTTATATTGACGTCTTTTCACGGTTGACACACTGATTGAGCGATTACAGGAGACAGAATACAGATTTCGGTAAGTTGTAGGCCTACTCTTTCTTTCAACATATCTTCAGATGTTCTTTCATGTTTAATTTGTGCTGTGACTGGTTAAAGAGGAGGAAATGATCAGTTGACGTTGCTGCTTCTCTTAAACTGAGGTGCCACAGCGATCTGTCACTTCACATTAAACAGCACCAAAATGACATTTTAATGTTTGAATACTGTAATGAAATGGACAGAATTTAAATCTGAGACTTTATATCAAAAGTAACAAATCACAAAACTTGTGATTTATTGAATGGGAAGCACGCTAAAATGTTTTGTTCGTTAACTGAAAACTGCCTAGACTAATCGATAATTGGGATTTTTTATAATCGATACTGTTTCTCAAAAATGAGAATCAATTAAAATCGAGAAATCAGCCCTACAAAATAACCCCAAACTGGGCAATAATGGCCCCAAAACAGGTGGAAGGAACTTGTATTACCCTTGGAGTCATCTTTGCTGTCATTTCAAATTCACTTTATGTTGTGGACAAAGATTGTTTTTCAAAGCAGTCAACTTGAAATACAATATATCAGTTTTATTCGAGGACTTTATTTTCCTCACAGAAGTGTCGTTCACAGGTGATGAGCTCCAGAGTCCATTAGGACTTGACTTGAAGAGTCTGGGCTTTTCAAGGGGTCATCGTAGCAGCACTTCCAAAGGTTTTATGACTTCTGCCCGGGCAAACGCTCTCACACGTGCAGGAGGAGATACAGGAAGGGAGGAGAGAGGTGTCTGACTGGGGTAGTTTTCCTCAAGAGAGATGAAAAGACACATCCTGCTGAGTCTGAGCTTATTGTCTGCTGAAGTGTTATGGATGTAACCAGGAGTGTTGAAGCTTCAATAAAAACACTGTCCCTCTTTGTCAGGCATGACTTTTAAGATGCTTTTAAAAACAAAAATACTGCTTTGAAAAGTTAGCACTCCTGACAGAGCAACAGCCTAAACCAAACTGTTTTATATGTTTTAGAAAAAGTGCACTGTTCATTAGGAAGGTAATCCTGACTGAAGCTTGGGAGGAAATCCTTACTGTTCCTCTTCCCCATATTACCTCAGAGACACGGTTAAAATTCATCAGCCGATGTGGAGCAGAATGATTCGGTTAAACCTCAGCTCTCTAAGGGATATCCTTTATTTCCTCTGAGGCCTCTGTTATCTTGAGACCTTACGTGCTGTGGAGGACAGGAAAGACCATCTGTTCTTCTGCAGGCTCTTTGATGTGGTCAACACCAGCACATCAGCCTCATTTTAACACTTATCTGTTTCCCATAACAGCCGTGGAAAAGGCTTTCTGAACTCATCAGGATGTCAAGGCAAGCATCACTGTTATTATTGCACATACTTGGAGTTAGGATTTAAACATACGCCTAACTCTTTGGTGTGTAACTTGCCCCACAGTGTTTGTGCCTCTCTTGGAACATCTAGGAAACCACTACCTGCAAGATTTGTTTCTTCAGACTTTTGCAGACTTCGGCAAGATTTCAGCAAGAATGTAAATATGTAGCTATTTCAAGGCCTATCAAAACTGGAGTTTTTTGGCTTCTAATCCAGGTTACTTTAGATCAGAGGTACCCAAAATTTTAATGAAGGACCAAAATTCAAACCTGACTCAGAGCCATTTTTGCATTATACAAATTTTGCATTATATCCACTTATATTAAAAAAAAAAAATTAATTAAATAATTAAACAATTTAATGCACGTTATTTTCATTTAGTTCTGACCTAAATAAGATGTTTCACATGGAAGATATTTACATATAGTCCACAAGAGAAAATAATAGATTCATTTATAAAAATTTAAAAAACTTTACATACGCTTGATTCTTAATACTGTGTTGTTACCTGAATGATCCAAAGCTGTTTTTTATTTATTTATTTTATTTTTATTTTTTTTAGTGATAGTTGTTCATGAGTCTTGTTTGTCCTGAACAATTAAACTGTCCGCTGTTCTACAGAAAAATCCTTCAGGTTCCACAACTTCTTAGATTTTTCAGCACACTAAGGACAACTGAGGGACTTATATGCAGCTATTACAGAAGGTTCAAATGCTCACTGATGCTTCAGAAGGAAACACAATGCATTAAGAGCCGGGGGCTGAAAACTTTTTGAATTTGAAGATCGGTAAATTTAGCTTATTTTATCTACTGGGAGACGTGTATCTTCTGTAGCTTCTGAAGCACAGTACTAAATGAAAAAAAAAGATATTTAGGCAAAATAAGAAAAATGTACAGATGCAGATCATTCTGTTCAAAAGTTTACACCCCTGGCTCTTAATGCATCTTTTTTCCTTCTAGAGCATCAGGGAGCGTTTTAACCTTCTCTAATAGTTGCATATGAGTCCCTCAGAAGCGCAAAAATGGTGAAAAACCAAAGAATTTATTTTTTCTGAAGAACAGTAGGCAGTTTAACTGTTCAGGACAAACAATGGACTCAAAAAAAAAAAAAAAAAAAAAAAAACCCCGCTGTGGATCATTCAGGTAACAACACAGTATTAAAAATCAAGCGTATGTAAACTTTTGAACATGGTCATTTTTATAAATTCAACTATTATTTTCTCTTGTGGACTATATGTAAACGTTTCTTATGTGAAATATCTTATTCAGGTCAGTACTAAATAAAAAATAACATGCATTTTGTATGATCCCTCTTCTTTTGGTCAAATAATTAACATTTTGCAGATTCTGCAAAAGATACTTTTGACCACAACTGTAACTCTTTTTGTTAAATGATAAATTATTTGTAGTTGCATACATTTTCTTGCCAAAATAATTAAAAAAAAATGTTAAAAGAAAAAAAAAAAAATATTTGAAGATATGCTTCAATAGCATGTTTGTTCTCTCTTCTTTTGTTATGGCATGGCGTGGGCCCTGATTTGGGCACCTCTGCTTTAGATCAATTAAGTGCATCACTTATCTGAATACAAGTTTTAATTTCTTAAAAAAATGTCTTCAAACTTTTCAGTGGTGGATTATATGTCACATATGTGAGCCTAGACCACAAAACCTGTCTTAAATAGCACAGATATATTTGTTGCAATAGCCAAAAATACATTGTATGGGTCAAAATTATCGACTTTCCTTTTATCCCAACAATCATTAGGATATTAAGTAAAGATCATGTTCCATGAAGATATCTTGTAAATATCCTACCCTACCATAAATATATCAAAACTTAATTTTTGATTAGTAATATGCATTGCTAAAAGCTTAATTTGCGCAAATTTAAAGGTGATTTTCTAATTATTTTGTTTTTTTGCACCCTCAGATTCCGGATTTTCATCTCCACCAAATATTGTCCTATCTTAACAAAGCACACATCAATGGAATGCTTATTATTTCAGCTTTCAGATGATGTACAATATCTATAAAATTGACCCTTATGACTGGTCCAGGGTCACATATATGTATTCCTGACTAGACAATTTCCAGGGAGTGAGCTGGGATTATGGGTGATCCTGGGAAGTAATCTGACCGCTACTGAACATTGGCATGAGAATAGAGCCGGCTAGTTAATCCATTTCCTGTTTTTCTTAAATGGCTTAAAGGAAGTGCTGGAGAAACATCTGGAGGTTGTTTGGAGCTCCTTGCAGGGCAGTAAGAGGGTTAGGAGCCTCGGATGCCTGTAGTCGGGGGGAGAACACCACCTGTCTGGAGCTGTTGACAACGGAGGAACCAAGGATGTGCTTTGACTTAATAATCAACTTCCTTTCTCCCAAACACCAAATTTACAGGCAAGCAAAGAGGAAAACAACACATGCATTCATCCATATAAACTTTGCAACTTTGGATCTTTACATTTAAAGGAATAGTTCACCCAAAAAAGGAATTCTAGCCATTGACTTCCATTGTATGGAATTATAATATGTCGTCTTTTGTGTTCAGCAGAAGAAACAAACTGATACAGGTTTGGAACAACTTGAGGGTGTGTAAATGAACAACCCCCTGTTGGTGAGATTCACTATGGATGTGTTTGTGGTCTCTGAGCTTGCTGTGAATTCTTGAACTATTCCCTGCATTTGTGGCGCAATGCTGGTTACCACAGAAAATAATGTTGCCTCATCCCTCAGTTTTACAGTAAGGCACTTAAAATGGATGTGACCACAGTAAACACTGAAATATTCACTGTTGGAAAACACGTTTAAACATTAAATGTTTTTTGAGATTAGAAGCATTAAATCACACTAGAATGAGACTATTGACTTGGCTCAAACTCCACAGTTACACTGGAAAATATGGGTTTTCAAAGTTGTAAAAAAGTATGTTTTAAAACAAAATAGTTTTTTTCTACTTCAAAATGTTGTGTTTCAGTATTGCTTGCCATTTCTTTGTGAAACGTTTTATTTCAAAGTAAATCCTACACTAAATTTTAGTTTAGTCTCAGTCCACAAGAAGTTCATCTACTTAGAAAAGTAGCAACTTTAAAGCCCAAAACAAACTAAACCAACTAGAACACTGATCCCTGTTTACATCTAGTGACCATTCAGTGTCCTGAAGTTTTGCTTTAAAACAAAATGTTTTTAGGATAATTGATCAAATGTTGTCAGTAGAGCCTAAAGGTACAAGACCTTTAACATCGCTATAAGAGCATCGGAGAGCAACAAGCAGTATATGTCGTTGAATTTACCGTTATTGCTCTTCATATTCAAACACAGATCTCACAGTGTCCTCTTTCGTCAGTATCTCCTTAACCTCAGCCCCCATTCTCTGGGATACACACACAATCCCACACACAGTCACACACTTTCAGGGGGGAGGGGTGTCTGTACCCTTTGTCCTTCTGGTTACTGTACATATGAATGGATGCAGGCAGGGACAGGAACCCCTGAACTCATGAATGTGAATGGAGTCAGGACACCGGCCTGACGAGCAGGTCTCACTGGTTATTAGAAGTGTGTATGTGTGTATGTGCGTCTGTGTAGTGAGGAAATGAGCACTCTGTGGTTAGCTTGTTAAAAAAAAAATCAGTAGGAGTTCCTGTAGCTCATAAAAGTCATAGGTTTGATTCCCAGGGAATGCATGAGTGGATAAAATGTAGACCTTTAATGCAATGTAAGTTGCTTTGCAGAAAAGTATCTAAATGTTATGAGTAGATGTGTCTGCTTTTGACTGGAAATGTAAGTTTTTATGGGGGATGTTGCATCCTCAAAATGACATGTTTGGCTAAATTATTAGGTTTATTGCATAACACAAAGGTTTGAGCAGGTTTTGCATGTGTATGTGTGTTGGTTTTCAGAGAGGTCGCCTAAATCAATCTCATCATGGTGGTTAAGACGCCAACGAAATCCCACCTGTCAACACATTCAGTACAAACCTTATATCAGACCCCTCTTTCTCAAAATGCATCTGCGGTTTCCAGAACTGTATGAAATCGTCTTCCTGTTAAGGATCTTATGAGGCATTTCTATTCAAGCAACAGAAGAGCATGATAAACAGCTTTGAAATCTTGTTTCAGAGTATGTTGACATGTATGGTACTTAGACCAATTATGTTTAATTACTTGAGAAAGTATGTGAAAAGGTCATGTAAACGCCTTAGAAATTGGATAAAAGTCATAAACGGTCTATGCAAAACCTAATTGGCACACCTAGATGTTTATGTATTACCCTATAATTTAATGCTGCATCAAAACCTGTGGCCAAAAAATAAAAAGAAGATAAAAAGAATCAAACAATCATGAAAATGCTGGGGCTTTAATATAGTAAGCTTGTAATAATGTCAATAAAACCCCAGCATGTGACCACTCTGTTAAAACAAGGAGATTAAACACTCTTCTATAGTGTAAAATGGTGAGTGAGAAAGGGAGGAGAAAGAGGTATTGAGATGATCAATACACATCAAGAAGAGATAGGAATAAAGATAGGAAAGTTAGACAGGACAAGGGATGAAGAAACAGACAGACGGCTGGAATAGCTGTGAATTTTGGTTATCCACAGGAGGCATATTACTCTGAAGGGTTACTGCTGTTATTAGGGATCTCATTATGGCTCAAGTCTTCCATGCACAGTCAACACCCGCTGGGACTCCAGCCTCCACTGACCTGGACAGCCTTTGAAAGATTAATCCACATGGATGATTCGGTTTGAACATGCAAAATGATTCCTTAGAGGTTATTTTGATACTGATGTTTAAATAAATGATAATGCAGTTAACCAAACAAGACTTCAAACACGTTCAACTCTTAAATAAAGGTTTACACTGCCAAAGTATTAAACCTAACACCTACAGAGAGGTCCAAAAGTTGCATATATTTTGCATTTTTTTAAGTTATTTTTTATCTTTTACTTTATATACACTACCAGTCAAAAGTTTTTGAACAGTAAGATTTTTAGTGTTTTTAAAGAAGTCTCTTCTGCTCAGCAAGCCTGCATTTATTTGATCCAAAGTACAGCAAACAGTGAAATTTTGAAATATTTTTACTATTTAAAATAAGTGTTTTCTATTTGAATACATTTTAAAATGTAATTTATTCCTGTGATTTCAAAGCTGAATTTTTAGCATCATTAATCCAGTCACATGATCCTTCAGAAATCATTCCAGTATTCTGATTTGCTGCCCAAAAAACATTCATTAGTATTATGATGTTGAGAACAGCTGAGTAGAATTTTTTCAGGGTTCTTTGATGAATAGAAAGTTCAGAAGAACAGCATTTATCTGAAATAGATATCTGGATTAATTACAAAAGTGTAATATATATATATATATATATATATATATAGAAAGCTGTTATTTTCAAATAGTAAAAATATTTCACAATATTGCTGCTTTTGCTGTGTTTTTGATCAAATAAATGCAGGCTTGGTGAGCAGAAGAGAATTCTTTAAAAAACAAACAAAAAAAAAAATCTTACTGTTCAAAAACTTTTGACTGGTAGTGTATGTTTAAAATAAAATCTAAGAAAAAGCTATATACAAACCAAAACGTTGCACAAATCTGTTTCCTATATAACTGTAGCACTACACTATTAGCGTGATTATTTGCTGAAACTACTGTCTTGTGTTTAGTTTAAAAGTGTGCTGCTAACTGCTCTATGTCAATGTCACATCTCTAATACAACGTTAACGTGACAGACAAGTGAAACAGGGTTTTTAATGGGGGTGAGAGATAGAGAGAGAAACCACAAAGGAACAGTGGCCATCCAACAGACGGGTGATAATTAAAGCCAGGATGGCGGGAGGGAGAAAAGCAGAGAGGAGAGGGGGGATGCAAGGGTCTCTGCTTTCTTTTAGTGATGAGGTAATCCCCAGTCCAAACACACGGCTGCCCACTGTCATCTGTGTCACAATTCACTGACTGTCCCCCTGTTCAACAGATGTCTCCTCTAGCAGTGCTACAAGTCTCTCTCTATTCACTAGGTCTGTAATTTTGAGCATGCACAGAGCATGAAACTCGGCCATTGTTGTTTTGCAGCAAAGCTTAACTGGAAGACAATTTCATACAGTTCTGGAAACCCAGATGCATTTCGAGAAGGAGGGGTCTGAAATGAGGTTTGCATTGAAAGTGCTGACAGGCAGGAGTTTGGAGGCGTCTTTACCACCATGATGAGAATGATTTAGGTGACCTGTCTGAAAACCAACGCACATATAAAGTTCCAAGAAGACGGAAAAAATGATGCATTAAGTGCCGGGGGGTGAAAACTTTTGAACAGAATGAAAATGTGTAAGTTTTTCTTATTTTGCCTAAATATTATCTTTTTTTTTTTTTTTTTTCATTTAGTACTGTACTTCAGAAGCTAGAGAAGATACTTGCATGTTTCCCAGAAGACAAAATAAGTTACATTTACCCTGGTAAGCCTACCCGACTCTTAAGGGAGAAGTCCACTTCCAGAATAAAGATTTACAGATAATGTACTCACCCCAGATGTTCATGAATCATCCAAGATGTTCATGTCTTTCTCCATATAATGGGCTTCTATGGTGCCCTGAGTTTGAACTTCGAAAATGCAATTTAAATGCGGCTTCAAACAA
Source organism: Cirrhinus mrigala (assembly GCA_036247105.1). NCBI lineage: Eukaryota > Metazoa > Chordata > Actinopteri > Cypriniformes > Cyprinidae > Cirrhinus > Cirrhinus mrigala. The sequence goes on along the minus strand of CM070019.1, from coordinate 31,176,874 downwards.
TCCCAAATGCGGTTGTAGACGATCCCAGCCGAGGAAGAAGGGTTTTATCTAGCGAAACAATTGGTTATTTTCATAAAAATAATACAGTTTATATACTTTTTAATGTCAAATGCTCGTCTTGTCTTACTTTCCAGTTCATGACAGGTAGGGTATTTCAAAAAACTCCCATCTCATGTTCTCCCTCAACTTCAAAATCGCCCTATATCGCTGTTTTACCTTTTTGTTAAGGGTGTTTGATCTTCTTTGCATGTTTACTTTGCATAGACTGGGTCGGTACTTCTGCAGCGATGTAGGATGATTTTGAAATCATTTTTGAAGTTGAGGGAGGAAAATACAAATGTTTTTCAACATACCCTAACTGTCTTGAGCCAGAATACACTGAGTTCAGGGAAGTCAAGACAAGAAGAGCGTTTGAGATTAAAAAGTATTTAAATTGTATTTTTTTTATGAAAATAACCAATCGTTTCGCTAGGTAAGACCCTTCTTCCTCGGCTGGGATCGTTTGAAGCCGCATTTAAACTGCATTTTGGAAGTTCAAACTCGGGGCACCATATCAGTCCATTATATGGAGAAAAATCCTGAACACATAATTTCTTTATGACTGAAGAAAGAAAGACATGAACATTTTGAATGACAAGGGGGTAAGTACATTATCTGTAAATTTTTGTTCTGGAAGTGGACTTCTCCTTTAATGCATAATTTTTTCCTACTGGATCATCAGTGTGTTTGAACCTTCTGTAATAGTTGCATATGATTCCCTCAGTCGTCCTCAGTGTGAAAAGATGGATCTCAAAACCATACATTGTTAGAAAGGGTTCAAATACACAAAAATGCTGAAAACCAAATCATTTGTGAGACCTGAAGGATTTTTCAAACCAAAAATATAAAAAAAAAAATAAAAAAAAATCAGGTAACAACACAGTATTAAGAATCAGGTGTATGTAAACATTCAACTATTATTTTGTCTTGTGGACTATATGTAAACATCTCTTTAAATATTCAGGTCAGTACTAAATAAAAAATGACACGCATTTTGCATGATCCCTCTCATTTTGGTCAAATAATTAACATTTTGCAGATTCTGCAAGGTATATGTACATTTTTGATCTCAACTGTATATATGCAAAACCTCCCCAAACCATTGTGTTACGTACTGAACCTAATAAATTAGCCAGACATATCATGGATTTTACATTTTGAGGATGCAACATCCTGCATATCCCCATATAAACGTACATTTCCAGTCAAAAGTTTGGACACATCAACTCATTAACATTTATACAAACATCTAGGTGTGCCAATTAGGTTTTGCATAGACTTTTTATGACTTTTATCCAATTTTTAAGGCGTTTACATGACCTTTTCGCATACATTCTCAAGTAATTAAACATAATTTGGTCTAAGTGCCATACATGTGAACATACTCTGAAACAAGATTTCAAAGCTGTTTGTCATGCTGTTGTGTTGCATGAATAGTACTGCCTCATATGATCTTACATTATTAAAGCATGTTAAGAGTCAACAGCACAACAGAAAGGCAAGGGATTGTATAACTGGGTCAGACAGTTATAATGGCATCATGGCATGATTTATAAAATTATTATTAAAAATGATTTAAAAAAAAAAAACTAATATGCTGAATATTACAACAAGCAACAGAGGTAAGCAGTGAATTAGGGTTTGTCACATACAGTACCTCAAAATATGTTTGAACACTTTTGCACCTAATTACCAGTGGTTTAAGTTTCTAATTACTTTTCTTTTTAAATGTTTTAATAAATCAGGCTTTAATTTACATCTAAAATAAAGGGTAAACGCAGCCAATAAAATGCAACTCATTTAGATGACTAAAAGCATTGGAAGGTCAAGGCTAGAGGCCAAACTGAGAAAGAAAGGTTTGGGAGTGTGTGGTCATGACCTCTATGTTGAACCTGTTGACTAGCTCTATTGTACGGCATCAGGGTGTGTGAGATGATCCAGCTAGACAGCTGGTGGAGGTGAATGCAAACACAGGGTCAGGCTTGCTGGCCTTGACCCAGCGTCAAAGAAAAACAGTGTGACCTATGCTCTGTCTTTAATCTCGGATGTTTTCAGTCACAGATGCAACTCCGTCTGAGGCAATCATGGTTACAACGCATTTTTGGGATTTATGACACTATGCACTTAGGAAATTAGTGTTCATCTCAAAATATCAAATTAGCTTGAATTAACAATATTTTTAGTATCAGGTGTTGGTTAGACTTGAAAGTTAATCTATTAACACAACAATACATATTAATCTGCATTAAGATTATATGGGCCGAGACAATTTAGTTGTCTCTGACCATATAAGAGACCATTTAGTTTACAGAAAAATGCAACAAAGCAGGCCAAGTGCAATTAATAAGAAAAAAAAATGGGAATAAGAAAAACGGTGCTTGCCTAACAGGTGCTTTTTGTATAAATCCACTTCCCAGAGCCAGAAATAGTCCTAAAATACATGCTCATTTGTGCTGAAGGGGTATTTGTGCATTGCCATGGTGATGAGACCAAGCAGAGCAGTAAATTGTAAGTAAAAGTTGATGAAATTCTAGAGTCTGTTAGAGAGTTAAGCTCCTTTCAACCCAGACTAGCAAAGATAAAACACATCCAGGGGCCCAAGGACCATCTGGTCTTCACCTGTGTTGAGTCTATTCAGAAGCCTAAACCCTATTCCAACCTCTGTGACACTACAGGAATTTTAATAGAGATTGTGAGACTGAGTAAAAGAATGAGATTTAGAGATTGTCCAGTCTTTGATGTCTGTTTTAATGCTCATCTTTCATTGCCTGTTTCTTTAACTGTTTTTTTTTCTTTTGCTTAACAGCTCTCCAGCCTCAAAGCCCTCACCTCGTTCAGATAAATCCATATCATGCAGAGATTAATCAAAAACAATAGTGGCCCTGTCTATGGATCTGATCTTGTAGGGATAAAAAGCCTACACATGATACAAGCACAAGCCTAGGTGGGGCAATGGACTCTTGTAAACTCCGCTGGTACAGTAAAAATAATTAATTAAAGTTCCAAACGTAGGTTTGGGAGGAGCCTAATCATTCAGTCCTGTCAATCATCATTACGAGCCTATGTAAGCAGCAGTAATTGTGCTGTCCCGGTGGGAATTCTTACAGCATCCCTCCACTTCCCCATCTCCACCTCTAAATGTGACGCTGGACCACAAAACCAGTAATATGGGTACATTTTTTGAAATTGAGATTTCTACATCATCTGAAAGCTGAATAAATAATCTTTTCATTGATGTATAGTTTGGGTTGAACTTGGAGCTCAAGCTAAACCTCGGGTTTGAGCTTTCATTGAGGACAGGAAGCCAAGTTTGTTTACTGTTCACCATCAGGACTGGATAGGCAGGCAAACCTGTGAATTTGCTAAAAGTTTCTAAGTTGCATTTGCAATATACTGAGAATGGACAATATGGATAAGAAAGTAAAGGAAAACATCTTTAAATAATATGATAAAAATGAATTATTTTGAGAGAAAAATAAGATCCACAGCTTAAATGTACATGAAAAGGCAACATTTTTATTGAGTTACATCAAGTACAGTTATATTCCCAAAGCAGTTTTCATTGTGCTATTTACAGGGGTGTTGATTACAGGTCATTTTGTAAAGATATTCAAAGACCTTATTTACAGTATAGAGCAGGGGTGGCCAACATTGGTCCTGGAGAGCCACAGTACTGCAGAGTTCAGCTCCAACCCTAATCAATTACACCTGAACAAGCTAATCAAAGTATAAGAGTTACTAGAAAGCTACAGGCAGGTGAGTTTTAATCAACTTTGGAGCAAAACTCTGCAGGACTGTGGCTCTCCAGGACCGAGGTTGACGAGCCCTGATTGGTGTTGTTGAAAAGTCCAAATCTTTTTAGCATGATATATGACAGAATTGCTCAAGTATTATGCTCAAGAAGTATTCTTGGTAAATTTGAGTAGAGATCAGTGATTGGGTTTGGCTATTACAGCACATTGCATCTTTGGATTTGGCATCTCCAGATACTCTTACGAGTTTGCTTGGATCACAAGTGCAAGTGAACCATGACCAGTCTAAGTCTGTTAAAAATGGCTCCATGTGAGTCCCACATTTCAGATGAAGGTAAAAGGTTTACTTGACAGGATCCACCCTAAGCTTTAGTGAAGCTACACCAAAGTCATAACCTTGAGTGATGCTGGCTGAAAGCGGCGGATCTTCTTCTTCAGTGCTCTGGAAGCTTTGATGCGACAGGCTGCTGGTTCTGAGCGATGGTGTTGCTGAAGAGAAAAGCCCGCTGCTGTGGTCCCCATCGCAGCCTGAGCCCACACTAAATCACCTTCATCTTCCTCTTCTTCCTCCAACAGGTCTTCCTCATCCAGCGAGAGACTGCTGTCCGAGTCTGAGGCCGTCTGAGAGCCCTGACTGGACTCGCTGTCTCCAAAACGATTTGTGGTGTAGTCGCTCATCTCTCCATCACTGCTTGCTGCGATAGTAGAGTGAAAGAGTGATGCACACTCTGCAGAGTACTCAGAAAACTCTGACTCGCAACGAGGAGGGTAGCGGCTGGAGACTGGAGCTGCTGGATATCTAGATTCCAAGTAACTGAAGTAAGAGGAGGTGGAGAGTGTGTGGGGAAGGGCTCGTGGAGGACAACCCCATTGACCTGAGCGAGGCCTGGCACTAACACTCCTTATGATGGCCCCTTTTCGAGAGTTTAAGATCTCTTTGGGTCTCTGGGTATGGAGAGTTGGGGGCAAGGGGATCTCGGAGGTGGAAGTCCATTTCCGAGAACTTGGTTTCTTTTTGGCTTGGTCTAGAGGAAGGTGCACAGGTTCAGGTGGTTTACGAGACTTGATGGACTTGGAGGTTTGGCTCTGGATGCAGTGCGAGTTGAGAAGTCCATTACAACTGCAATCTGAGCAAGAGTTAATCTGGGACTGGCTGGACTGCTTTAAGTCAGCTCGGGCTTTGGTGCAGAACTCTCGGGACAAGTGTTTTTGCACCTGTTTCTTTGCTGAAGGCTTCTCTGAGCTCTTCTTTTTCAGTTTTACAGATTTCGTTTTCTTGTCTGCCTGCCGCACTTTGACCCTCTGAGACCCTGCGGGAACAAACTGTGCATGGACAAACTCTGATTGAGGTGTGCCACCCTTATCACCAAGAGAAGCTTTACCGTCTTCTCTTCTAAAGGTAAAACTTGATCTCCTCTCAACTGGCTTGGGGACCATAGATGACTCCTTGGAAAAATGTCCATTCCCTTTGTTTGAGAATCCATTCTCAGATTCAATACTAGTCTTGCTTGTGGCATTCTTTATGGGAAAGTAATTCTTTTGGAGATCCGTGGAAGGTGCTGGATGTGTGCCATGGCACAATGACTGGACTTCAGTTCCTTCAGAACTGGGCTCCAAACCAGGTGCGTTCCTCTGCTGCTGATTGCTGTTTAGTGCTGAAGATGTTTTTCCAGTCTCCATTGCATTTTCTAAGGGCATTGCTATTTGTTGAAGAGATCCCTGCATTTGAGGACAATTCAGATGTCCGTAGGACATATCTTGGGTTCTGGGTCTTTGCTCCTGTGTTCTGCTAACAGTGTCATTTCTTTTTATGCTGTTTGACAGGTTTATCTTACTGGAGCTACGTTGTAGTAGCTTGTTAATGTATCCAGCAGACCTGGAATTTGTGGAACCTTCAATTAGGTTTTGGGTTTCCTCTTCAAGACCCACTCCAGACATTCCATCAAGTGCTACTGGATTTCCCTGATCAGTGGTGCAACTGAAGATGGGGCTTTGTAAGGCCACAGCATGCAGTGGACTGGGGTAACAGTACACTTCTGTCCCATTGTTAGACACCAGGTTACTCTGGTATTTGGGGTCTACTGATGGGTTTTGGGGGCTACCACAAGGGGTGGAGCTCTTCACATCAGTGGATTTGAAAGAGCCAAATCCAGGTGCAATCATTCGGTCAAGGTCCCCTGAAAGAAAGTTACAGTTCAGAAGCTGGTTAGTGCCTACAACAAGATTCTGCCCACATATCCCATAGTTCTTTGTTCAAAGCTTACCTAAAGAACACATTTTCATGCTTACCTGTGGAAACAGGTCTTTGTCTTGCTCTTTCTGCTCGAGCTGACACCGTTCGTATACAACTGCTACCAAGCTTCACTCCTGATCGTGGTGTATCAGACTGAGCAGTGCTTTCATCAGCAGAACAACGGCGGGATACACCGGTCTGTCTGGAACCACTACGGCCATGTGGCGCATATGAGGTGGAGAGATGAGGAAGCAGACTGGATTGAGATGAGGAGGAAAGACTCTCGCTGTAGACGGAGGTGCAAGAATTGGACAGTGAGCCTGAACCACCATCACTGAGTTCATAGAACCCTGGGAGTAGAAATTAGCACTGTTAGTTCTAAAAATGTTGGAAGCCAGTGTACACTTTTAAAGGTGAAGTGTGTAATTTGTCACTGTTATGTCCAACACATTAAGGCCATTTAAACAGTTTACAATTCCATTTGGTCTTGGGAAATGGAGCAGAAATTACACTCTTTACCGTTAAGTAAAATGTGAATTGGTTTAGTCACCTGAGCTGGGTCTGCTGTCACTCTCTAGGTGTTCAGTGGATGCTTTACACACATCCAATTTCAGGTCATTGATCTGTTGATCTAGCTGCTGGAGATGAGTCTTCAATCCCACATCCTGTTTGCGTAGACGTGTCTGCAGGTACAAAACACACATTCCAATATATCGGTCTCAGCATGTTAAATTGCAACACCTACAACCCTGCAACTGCAAAACCACCACCTTTATATCATGCATCATGTTTAGTACATTTATTAACCACATGTGCAGACTTGTATATAAACTCAGTATTCATGTTACAAATACTAAGCTGTAAGTTTGAGAATTGTGAACTGCAATAAAGCACAGTAGAGCTAAGTGTTACTTGTTAAGCTATTCTTAACTCTGATTCCAAACTAACCACAGGAGAACATGGAAAACTGGATGCTTCCAGACGTTTAATAGCTGATATGACTCCTGCTGTTATATGACGTAGACAAGAGGAGAAAAGACAGAGAGAGAGGAAGCAAATAAAGAAGGAGAACGGTTGACTATTAACTAGGCAAGGATAAAGGGTAGCCCGGGGGAAGTGCTGTAAGATTACTAATCTCTCTCCTGGAGAGGAACACAAACTATTGTGTAAAGCAAACGTATAGGAACAAGAGGAAATGGCATGCCAAATACAGTGCATCTGTAAGGGTTGACTGTAAACCAGCTTTGCAAAGTAAAGAGTCACACCTGTGCCAAACTCTGACAGTGCACAAATTTTAATCTGTCTTCTTTGTACTTGCCGGTTAGTGAAAGAGAACAATGAGGAACGCTAATCCAATTTTATCTGAGGGTATTACTGTAAACTATGGTTGTGTGGATAATGCAGCCAGTTAAAACAAACCACTTAAACTGAGAAAATCCTTATTAATAATATGGTTAATATTATAACGAAGGGTTTTCTTTACTTTAGGGTTTTTTATTGCAGCTAGGTACTGATATTTGAATAAATACGAATGAATCCTTTCTTTTGAAAGATTGCAAAATGAGCAATTTCTAGCTTATTAAAAAAATTTATGGCAGAGCATAACTAGAAATGTATTTCACTACGAAAACTTTCAGCAAATGTACTTATATTTTGTAAGTTTTGTTCATTTTAGAAATGGACTTAAAAGCAACGTCAGCACACATACATCCACTTAAGGTGGAGCTCCTTTTGTAGATGATATCAGCTGTGCAATTTCCTTGGTTGGAAAAAGAGATTGCATTTCATGATGGTGTAAGAACGCAATCTTAAAGTGTTTATAGACCAGAGTCACTTTGACCGTCAAGCATTAGAAGGGTTCAACAAAAGTCCAAAAGGTTCAAACGTGCATCGGCTACGGGGTCAAATCTGTGTCGCCGACCGGGCCACAGTTCCTCTGTTGCCATTCTCATTAAATTGGGTTAATCATCAGAAACGGACTGGCCCCCCTCAGAGCCCTTGATTTATGACCCCTTACTATATGACCCCCAGCTGAGCCTGTGATTCTGCAATGGATTCAGTCATCAAGGGCACTGCCGAACCATGCACAAAATACACCAATGACTCCTCACTACAGTAAAAAATCTCATTTGCTGCTGGAAAACCACTCACTAATGTCAGAACTGACTAAATCACAGAAAACATCAGGTAGATCTTTCTATATTTATTCCAAATTATCAAATCAGATCTGTTCTTTGTTAACATTTGCAACCAAAAATATATTAAGGTGTGAAGCGTTTTAAAAGAGTCATTTGTGTATTTTACATGGTTTTGTCAGCTATATATGAAAGGACAAATCTTGATGTCCTGGAGCATTTTTTACTTGGCTGGTGTAGACAGTCATATGACTAGAGCTGTTTATTCCAGTTTGCTTCTCTAAGATGATGTCTTTGTCAAAGCACTATAAAAGTAAGGCAAGTAAAAAAAAAAAGTAAAAGTAGAATGCTATATTTGATACATAATATTTAAATGCTCTATTCATCGATTATTATAATTGTGAATAAGATTGCTTTAACTGATTTCATAGTAAGTGCAAAGTAAATTAAACATGCATTTATACTTCAATATTTTTGTTGCCCACCTGTTAGCAAAAAACAAACCACATATTTTCAGCAAAATGATTAAAGATGTATTACCAGCTGTTGTTTGAGAAGAGTAAGTGTTGCCTCCAGTCTCAGTTCCTCTGTGCTCACTTTCTCGTGTTTTGATGTCTCAGGCTCCTCTCTGTTCAGGGTCAAAGCCCAGTGCACCATGGCACTCTGTTTGTCCCGGAGAAAATGCAGCTCTTGCAGTCCGGCCAGCGCTGCGTGCAGTCTCTCTCCTGTCCTCCCCCGGTCCATTGCTGAAGCTGCGGTCAGCACACCTGACCCAGGTATTTTTCTTCCCAACATTATTAGACGTGCTGTTTAGACATTTCCAGAGAGGCGAGAGAATAACGAGATCCGCTATGTGACTGAGCTTGTCCAGTGTGCGTCCCAGTGTGAATCAACTATTGTGTTTGGACGAAGCCAGTGAGTGTGTATACAGTACCTGTACAACCCCGCCCACCACCTCGCTGACCACGGAAAACCCCGCCCATCGCTGGCTGATTGGTGGACATTGACTGAGGCTGGTCAGTGAATTTGCCAGTCTTGCTTTGGTAAACGTCGAGGACGTGAATTTTAATGAGGTTACGTGATTAAACGCTCGAAGCAGTGAATCCAGCTAAAATAAATTAAAAAAAAAAAAAATAGTGTACAATTATTTCAGGATTCGGTCACGTAGATTTCATAAGACTGCATCTTAGAAAAATAACACATAAAAAGAGTTATTCATAACAAACACCAATGTATATCAAATCCAGTCCATCAAATCGCTTAAACCAACTTCGTTTGAACAATTAGCCACTAGTGCCCTCTTGCGTACGATGCCTGATTTACAGAAAACCTGAAAACCTCAAAATCCTTTTATAAAGGTTGATCATTACAGTAAGTACAATGGAAACATTGTAACACTAACCGGAAAAAGTGAGGTGCTATATTATTATGGTTTTAAACTGACCATAATGCATGTCTGTATAATGACTTTCCAAGAGTTGAAGGACTTTTTTTCATCCTGAGTATATTACACTGAGAGTATCTAAAATCCATGTGCATTTTTGTGATGTACCCAGGAAATGTGTGTTGATGAGAACAGGACGTCAGATAGCATCAAGGTTCGAGCCCTCATCACTGGCAGTGGCGCTGTGAGGTAAAGTCAAACTGTGCCACACTGTCTTTAGATGAGTGTGCCTCCGACAACCACAGGATGTGGGAGAGGAAGTGAGATACAGGAGAGATACAAAAATAAATACCACAAACAGACCTTTTATGTGCAAGCAAAATGAGGCAAAATCTGATCGAGATAAAATACAAAGTTTTATCAAAGTCTTAAAATGCGTGATGGTTTGATTAGGTTTTCGAGGCAGCCATCTAAACAAATGCATCTTACAAATCCTGTCCAGGTCATATTCACCACAAAATCAAAGGATAGAAAGTAATCATATGGCGTTTTCAAGGACACACATTTAATACATGTGTTTAAAACACAGCCTAATTGAAAGATAAAATTCATCCTCTTTAACTTTGTTGTTTTACTGGTTGGTGTTCATCTGCCTCTCCCATTTGCTCTTTACATTGATTATCATTCTAATCAGATAGACATACAACAGTAATTTCTCAAATGTTTATGGCAATGGCATTTTTTTTTTCTAGAGCACCATTAATTACTACCCAGGTGGCCAAATGTTCTTTACAACAAAAAGGCATGTATTTATTTATTTATTACATTATTCTGGTAAATTTAACATTCACTTCAGTGATAGGTCTATGACATGATTGGATGCTTTCAATTGATTTCATATTGAACTGTCAACTGAATTGCAGTGGTCAAACTATTTAAAATATAGTAAATTAAGCTACAAGCTCGATCATAATGCACAATGTTTCCATCTAACATGTAATTTGAGGTGCAGCTCGTCATTTTACTGGAGTTTTTTTACTAGTTAGCAGTAAAGTAGTACTGACAGTGTCGTGTAAACATGACGCGAAAAGCGAAGGAACGGACAAACTGATTCAACCGAGTGAGTAATTTAAGCTGGAACCGCTCCAATTGATTCAAACTCGTGACTTCGACCATTCAGTTCAAGCGATTCACTAGGAAAACCAGATCAAAAGAGCATTTCATGTTCGAATTCCCACATCGCTTGTAATAATTTTAAGGTACATATAGTGATGAAACGAGCTTTTTGGAAACTACAAATCAGTTAAACCATTGCGTCACAAAATTATTCACTTTCTCGGAGCGCTCCAATCGGATTGCGTATCGCGAATCATTTGATTCAGATCTGGACTTCAAAACGCATATCGCGAATCATTTATTTAGATCGGGACTTCGGAGCGGGTTTGCGAATTATTCGGTTTAGCTCGGAACTTTGGAACAGGTTTGCGAATCATTTAAATTTAGATCGGAATCATTTGATTTAGTTTGAAACTTCGCATATTGCGAATCATTTGACCGTATCGTGGATCATTTGATTTAGATTGGAACTTCGGTGGGTTCGCGAATCATTTGAGTCAGATCGGGACTACGGATAGCATATCGAATAATTGATTCAGATTGAGGCTTTGGTGCGAGTTTACGAATCTTTGGATTCAGATTAGGATTTCGGACCCTTACGAACATTAACCATGGTTTTATTATAGTAAAATTGTAGTTACCATGGTTTGTTGGCATATTGACTACCATTTGTATAGCAAAACCATAATTTGTAGTTATCATGGTTTAACTATAGTAACCATGGTTTTTTGGTTTCATTTGTAGTAAAACCATGGTTAATTTTTGTAAGGGGAGCACGTATCATGAATCTCTTTTCTGTTTTGTTTTGTTTTGTTTTGTTTGCTTGTTTGTTTGTTTTTTGTTTGTTTGTTTGTTTTGTTCTGTTTTTATTGTACAAAACATTAAACATTTACACAGTACAGCTATAAAAACAAAACAAAGAAAAATAAAGACAAAATAAACAAATACAAATTATTTTTATTATTATTTTTGTTTGTGTGAAATTTAGCCAGCAAGAAACACAAATTAAGTTATATTTTCCTGTATTCTTTTTCGAGTAGTTATCCAATCCAAAGAAAACATCTTTAAATCAGAAAGTCACTTAGAAAATGCTTATAATGCATAAGCTTCTTGTGAAATTTGGAGTAACTCATTAATCGGTTGTTTGACTTTTTCATATTTAAGGAAAGAACTATAGTTTTCAAAGTCAGAAGTCATTTATTATTATTTTCAAGGGTGTAGAATTTAGCAGAAACACTATGACATGTCCCTACTAATATCCAGCAACTGCTAAATTGTCCCTAGAATATAAATAATTTTGATCTTACATTTAAATGTCTGTTGTCTGTCGTTATGTCCACACCAATGCCAGAATCAAGCCTACAACCGTGATTATATTTTGCATTAAGAAAATGAAGTGTATTTTTCCGACCTTTATGATGTTTCGTAATATATCTGCTGTTGTGATTTTCTTAACTTAGCACGCGGAGTCACCATACTGTGTTATGAGGAGCCTGCTGTTACCAGCAGGTGGCGCTATGACCTAAGCATTAAGTGCAGTATTTGACCCCTGTTTGAATCTCAGGAAAACGATGTCCAAGTCACAGATCACCCTTTCGTTTTGTTGTTCTCTTGCCTCTGGGTATTTTACTTTCGTTTTACTTAGTTTTATTAACGACTAAAACATTTTGTTAATTTTATTTATACAAATTAATTTTATGATTCTCATTATTCTCAGTGGTGATTTTCATTAGATTTTGTTTGTATTTTACATTACTGTTGCACAATCATTTTTGTTCATTTTAATCAGTTTTTTTTTTTTCTTTTTTTTTTACAATTTATTCATTTATTTATTGCATAACAGTAATGTTTTATTTATTAATATTTTTGCATTATGGTAATATGGTTAACTATTTTAATTTCAAGTTAAATATAATGAAATCAACAAAAAAAAAAAAAATGAGATCACTGCTTGAGACTTTGAACTACAGATGATCTATTATAGTTTTCGATAAGAATGTTTACCAAAATGCCTCTCTGTCCGTACGTCACGTATGTGTGATGTTGGCTCAGGGAAAATGTCATCCTGCAGTGCTGTGAGGGTCCAGCGTCTCAGCCGTTTGCTTTGATCAGTGTGAGGCGAAGGTTTCGGACTGTAAACTAATTACTGCATGAAAGGGGAAAGTGATGCTTATCTTGTCTTGCCTTAAATCTCTGCCGTAGATACAGGTCCAGTGGATGTAATAATGCTAACATTGTGCTCTCAGGATGTCCCTATGCCCTTATCCCCTTCAAAGCACTTCCTTATAGTGATGTCACAACAGTTTTGAACCTTCAGTGTCTTCCTTTGCCACTCTGCATACCAGTAAGGGTGTGAGTAAATGACTACATGCTGATGTAATGTCATATATGCACACATGCTCTGTTGCAAAACCTAGTGAGCCACTCAGCCATTTGCTGAAAACTTACTCACCCTAAGGCCATCCTAGATGTAGATTAGTTTGTTTCTTCATCAGAGCATATTTGGAAAAATGTAGCATTACATCATTTGCTCACTTTGCTGTGAATGGGTGCCGTCAGAATGAGAGTCCAAAGCAGTATTATGGATAGAAGAATTTGAAGTTACAAATGTCTTGATGATGAATTTGTTTATTACAAAACACAGCTTTTTACTTCACCAGACATGAATTGATGGACTGGAGTGGTATGGATCATTGTGATGTTTTTATAAGCTGTTTGGACTCTCATTCTGACGGCACCCATTCACTGCAGAGGATCCACTGGTGAGCAAGTGATGTAATGCTTGTTCTGATGAAAAAACAAACTCATATATATCTTAGATGGCCTGCATTAGGGTGAGTAAATGTTCAGCAAATACAGTAGAGGTCAAAAGTTTACATACACCTTGCAGAATCTGCAAAATGTTAATTATTTTACCAAAATAAGAGGGATCATACAAAATGCATGTTATTTTTATGTAGTACTAACCTAAATAAGATATTTCACATAACAGAAATTTACGTATAGTCCACAAGTGAAAATAAAAGTTGAAATTATAAAAATGATCCCGTTCAAAAGTGTACATCCCTTCTTAATACTGTGTTGTTACCTCAAAGATCCACAGCTGTGTTGTTTTTGTTTAGTAATAGTTGTTCATGAGTCTCTTGTCTGTCCTGAACAGTTAAACTGCCTGCTTTTCTTCAGAAAAATCCTTCAGCTCCCACAAATTCTTTGGTTTTTCAGCATTTTTGTGTATTTAAACCCTTTCCAACAATGACTGTATGATTTTGAGATCCATCTTTTCACACTGAGGACAACTGAGGGGCTCATATGCAACTATTAGGTTCAAACACTCACTGATGCTCCAGAATGAAAAAACGATGCATTAAGAGCCGAGGGTGTAAACTTTTGAACAGAATGAGGATGTGTACATTTTTCTTTTTTTGCCTAAATATATACAGGGGTTGGACAATGAAACTGAAACACTCGCCAATATAGTATTGGAGGTTTCATGGCTACAGGGGTTGGACAATGAAACTGAAACCTGGTTTTAGATCACAATTAGTATGATATTGGGCCTCCTTTTGCAGCTAATACAACATCATTTCATCGTGGGAGTGACAAATACAAGTCCTGCAAAGCAGCCAGAGGGATTTTGAGCCATTTTCCTCTTGCAGAACAGTGGCCAGGTCACTATGTGATGCTGATGTGGGAAAACGTTTCCTGACTCGCTCCTCCAAAACACCCCAAAGTGGCTCAATAATATTCAGATCTGGTGACTATGCAGGCCATGGGAGATGTTCAACTTAATTTTCATGTTCATTAAACCAGTCTGTCGCCAGTCTTGCTGTGTGTATTGGTGCATTATTATCCTGATACAGAGCACTACCTTTAAGGTACAATGTTTGAACCATTGGGTGCACATAATGAAACTTTACACTCTGCTCTAACTGGTGTAATGTACAATAAGTGAAGATTGGGCACCAGACAGCGCAAATATAGCCATGAAACCTCCAATACTATATTGGCGAGTGTTTCAGTTTCATTGTCCAACCCCTGTATATATATATATATATATATATATATATATATATATTTTTTTTTTTTTTTTTTTTTTTTTTTTCCGTTTAGTACTGCCCTTCAGAAGCTACAGAAGATACTTACATGTTTCCCAGAAGACAAAATAAGTTAAATTTACCCTGACCTTCAAATTCAAAAAGTTTTCACCCCCCTTAATGCATCGTTTTTCCTTCTGGAGCATCAGTGAGTGTTTTAACCTTCTGTAATAGTTGCATATGAGTCCCTCAGTTGTCCTTAGTGTAAAAAAATGGATCTCAAAATCATACATCAGATTCTGCAAGGTATATGTAAACTTTTGACCTCAACAGTATTTAATTTTCGAAAATCAAAGGTTTCTAAAAAGGTGATGCGACAGAAGAACCATTTTTGTTTCCCCGAAGAACCTTTCAGTGAACAGTTCTTTTTTTAATACTCTGAAGAGCCTTTTGTGGTCCATGAATGTTAAAGGGGTCATCGGATACAAAGTTCACTTTTACATGTTGTTTGAACATTAATGTGTGTTGGCAGTGTATGTACACATCTACCCTATAATGCTAAAAATCCATGCAGTGGTTTTTAATTAATCTGTAAAAATAATATCCCCTTTTTCAAATCGAGCCTTTCTGAGATGCCTGTCGGTGTGGTGTCACACCAACAGAGGCCGCTCCCACGATAGTTGATTGACAAGAGCGTCTTACCTCAGACCCACCCTAAATCAGCTGTAACAGTCCGACCTCCGGAGCAGGGATGTAAGTTAGACAAGAATATCTCTGATCGAGCGATGGAGGAGTTGTGTTGCTGGATGTAATAATGAATATAGTGGTCGTCATTTACTCCCAACGTCCGAGGCGTTGAAGATGCAGTGGATTACGTTTGTTTGTGAAGGGAATGGGCCTCCCGATCTATATAAATCATTCGTGATCCAGCTTGAGTATATAGAAGTGAGTATAAGGGGTTTTTTTTTTATGAAACTATGCGATCATCTTTCCTAATAATGTGCTAGTTACCAAGTTTAGCGGCTAAATGCAGCTAAAGTAAACAGGCTTGTCACTCCACAAAGAGAAGAGAGGGGCGGGGTGAGCAGAGCTCATTAACATTTAAAGCAACCTCGACCAGAACAGGATGATTTTTGCAGAGCTGATTTTGGCAAGGTAAAAAAGGTGTTATTTACACTTCCATTGAGAAATTTTAACCAAAGCATGTTATAGACTTTTCATTAAGACCCTAAAGATTTATGTCAACTTGTGGAAAATGGGCATCCGATGACCCCTTTCAAGATTCTTCATTGAACCAAAATTGCCTTTATTTTTAAGCATGCAGATTTAAGCATTTCATCAGGAGGGAAAACAAATGACACAAGAAGGATTTTGCTCATTGCATGTTCTTTTAAGAAACGGATCTTGATAACAGTTGTTTTTATCTCTACTCCTTAATTCGGAGCTTTTATCTTCAATATGTTTCTCAATTTTTCCATGTCATGTTTTCTTTTTGTTGATCTATCTCTCATTCTCTCTCCTCCACCTTCAAGAACGCAGCCGTCCAAATAAGACACAAAGGCCTCAAAACACAACCATAGCGACAGACCGGGATGCAGCACAGAGCTTTTAAAGTAGCGGAAACTTTGAGAGGGCTGAAGAAAGAGGCGTTCGGTGATAAGGCGTACCTGTATCTGTGAGGCAATAAAGCAAATAAAACAAGCAACAGGAAGTGCAGCAGGGGGAGTGAAAGGTAAACAAGAATCTGTTGTCATATGTGGAACTGAGACAGTGATGAATACATGAAAACAAACACATCTTTATGTAGGCATTCACAGGGCTCACGGCCTTCAAGCCACCAGCATCTGATATCATGTACAAGGTATTTTACTGGGTGTGTGTATGTGTGTGTGTGTTTTGAATAGAGTTTTATTTATGTGTATAGTGTGGATTGTCGTTTTGAAAATATGCACTTGCTGTACCTAGAGCGAAACTTGATTGCTGTTTCATAGCTAAAAAGACTACATTTAGTTCAACTGTTTCAGATTAGATACTTGTTGCCATAAAATGAATGGGTGGCAACTCAGAGCATTTGGTCTTGGAAGAATATAAGAGAAATGTTTGAGCACAGTTTGAGACATTGTAGAGATTATTGACTGAAAATCTGAGAAATCACTGTCAATGGAGAAAAAGCCTCTATTCATTTCAATTCAATTTCTAGGGCTGGGAAAACATTAGTGAGATCTTACTTATGATTTTTTCTTGATTCCTGATAGAATGTAAGAAAGACAGAAAGTATTTGTATAAATATTCACACAGTTGGTATGTGTGTGGGTGTTGTCATAAATATGTGCACACGTGTGTGTGTGTATGGTCTGCTGTCAGAAGGTGTTTCCCATGCTGGTTGTCTGATTGAGTCTCGGAGCTTCATTCACTAACAAAACCACAGATATGGGATTTCAGACATCAAAGAACATTTTCTCTTTACCTAAAAACATCTCTGAATCCCTTCAGCACCTCTGAGAGACTCACACAAACACTTTCCCACAGAAAGTAAGTCACTTCTTTACATGCTTTAGCATTTAATTCACCTTTCTTTCAGTGTGCTTGTATATTTTTATGAAGTATGTTCAATCAGACCTGTCAAAAATGTCTGATTCTTTGCATTAGATGCAAAATATAAAACCAAGTAGCCGATCATTTCTTTTAAAGAAATTTTTAGAAATGAATGCTTTTATTCAGCAAGGATGCATTAAATCCAACACTTTTAATTTTAAACTTAATAAATAAATTTGAGTTTTGAACTTAATGATAAATTTAAAGTCATTGAAGAATCCTGGAAAAAAAAAATAATAATAATTTGCTCAAAAATAAGCAGCACAACTGTTTTCACCATCAATAATTCTAAAAAATTGTATACATACATATATATGATTTTTTAAATAATGTTTTCTTTTTTATTTATTATTATTAACAATTTTTTTTTATTAATATTTCTGAGTGAAAGATGATGTTCGACAATAAAATAAAATGACTTTTTATCAGGAATTGACTGGATTGTGAAAAGTGAGCATTACAATCAAGAAAGGAGGCAGATGGTTGAATTAGAGGGGTTGAAAAGTAAAAGTGTTTTATAAAAGTCATTTTAGAGGCGGTGCAAGTTTACTTAACATTTTGATGAGGTTGCAAATACATGCTTGTTTCTTTCTTTTGGAATAGTGTGCATTCATATTCCAAAAGAAGCCAATTTTGATTTCATGTTGCCTTTAGATGCCCGAATGCTGGGCTTTAATATTACACAGGACAAACCATTACAGGCCGTAATGTAAGACACGTGTGCGCAGGTATGGCCACCCGCACAAAGACAAATTCTCTCTGTTTGAAGAGATGAGAAGTATTGATTTACTCTGATGTCATGTTACTCTCATGTGGAGACCATTTGTCTGATTTTATTAGTGCTGTAAGTGTCATGCAGTGAAAAGCAAGGCATCCCGTAAAACCATCTATCTGTAAACCTGTCCATCCATTCCTGTGGTGAGGCCCGGCATTACCCACAATCCTCTTTGTTCTAAACCACATCTGAGCAAGAGCAAAGCCAAGCATCTCTGATATGTCAATGAGATGTCTACACAAGCCACTGGCATCAACACAGTGTTGAGCACAGATTGTTAATGTGTACACGTGTGTGTGTGTGTGTGTGTGTGTGTGTGTGTGTTTGTGTGAAGGAGCATGTCCAAACATGTTTCTCTGCTAGTCGCCACTAATACGTTATTTCCCCTTTGTTTATCTTTTAAGAGGGTCTGTGGGGCTTTTATTCTATTATATACTATATACAGTATCGGCATTGTTAGAGTAGATGTTTAGACTGTGACTGATGAGTGCTGTGCTTTATTAAAGCTTAAAGGGATAGTTCACCCGAAAATGAAAAGTCTGTCATCGTTTACTCACCCTCATGTTGTTCCAAACCCGCATGACTTTCTTTCTTCAGTGGAATACAAAAGGAGATTTCAGCAGAAGGTCTGCTCTTTTCCATATGAAAGCATACAGTCACCAGAGGCAATCATAAAAGCATCATTATGCACCATTAAAGCATCATAAAAGTCCTCTGAAGCCATAGGATAAATGTCAGACTCTCCCTTACATAAGCTAATATAGCAATAAATCTCATTTGCACCTTTGTATAGTCAATATCGCAGCATCGCGTTTGGACACATGACTTGAAAACCAATGACGTGTGGTATCACTGACGTCAAAGCTTGCACAGTGTGTCTTTGTTGCAAATATGAATATGCATGATTAACTGCTGTGTAAGGGAAACAATTTTCAGCAAATAATAGTTTAATCTTTACATAGTGTCACCTCTTGGTTTCAGAATCGAAAGAAGTAACCATATGAGCGAATAAACATAATGGTGAATAAATCCAGTATGACAATTTTGATTTTTGGGTGAATTTTCAAATAAAACTAAATTTGATATTTTAGTTTGTTTGCTGTTTATTGCTCGTTATAAATTCAAACATATTTAATAAATAACTGCATTTCTCATTTGCACTGTTATTAATGATAACACTTTGTGGAATACAGTGTTTGACATGGCAATAAAAAGCAAATTGGCAGCATAATTTCTTGAATAAATTTGCACTTAACATATTTAATCTATTGTTCAAAAGTTTGGGCTTGGTAAGATTTTGAATGTTTTGAAAAAAATCTCCTATGCTCACCAAGGCTGCATGTGTTTGATTAAAAATAGAGTAAAAAAGTAATAATTGTGCAATATCATTAACTGTTTTCTATTTAAATATATTTTAAAATGTAATTAGGGGCCAAGCACCTGCTCTGAATCCTTAGCCGAGTCAAATGGACACCAAAATTAAAAATTCATAGGAAACATACTTTTTCATACTCATCCCACACGGTTTGTCTGATTTTCACCGAAATTGGCTCCGATAATCTCTAGACCATGCTGGCAAAAAGTTATGGAATTCAAGTTGATTAGTCAAACCGTTATTGAATAATGTGCAAACGAATTCAACGAAAAATGTGCAAAAATGGATGTGAGGCTACATCTCCGCAATGGTTTGGCAAACTGAAACCAAACTTGGTGTGTGTTATAAAAAAGGATGACCTGAGGCTACCTGCAGTGTTTCGGCACAGTGCCACTAGTGTTCAGGACATATGAAAATGGCTATTTTTGCTTAGAACTTCTCAAGGGTTTGGCCAAAAATCACAAAACTGGTCTCTTTAGATTGGGTGAAGCATGCTGAGTGGAACCATACCCAATATTCCCATGTCAGCCTAACCCTAACCCATTTTGAATTTTGTCAAAAAATGCTATATTTTAGAACGAATTGGCATATCGCTACGAAACTTGGTATGTCTTCACCATGCAAAAAGTTTGGGAGGAGCGCCACCTTGTGGCCAAAAGTTATAAAGAATTTTTAAAAAATGCTAATAACATTTGATCAAATTGGCCTATTGTAATAAAAGTCAATATATTCCTTGGATCATGCCGAGAACATTAATATCAATTATGCCAAAATTGGCCTGTCCACTTCCTGTCCACTATTTTGATTCATGTTGAAAACCTGCATTTACTAAATCCTTCTAGACCGATTTTTCACCACGTTTGTTCGATCATCTTCAGGCCATGGTGGCAAAAAGTTATGGATTTGGTGTCGATATACAAAACGGTTCTCGTTTAATGCATCAATGAATTTTATAAAGGTGCCAAAGTGCATCTGAGGCTGCATCTCTGCAAAGCTTTGACATATTTACACCAAACTTTGTATGTGCCATTTTCACCTCACACTGACCACGCCACATCAGTTTGGTATGAGTGCCACCTATTGGTCAAGGGTGATAAACCATTGATTAACCATTAATTATGAAATTTCTAAAAATGCTAATAACTTTTTATTGCATTAGCCTATTGTAATGAAACTGGTCTCAAAATACTCTTGGGTCATGCTGACAACATAGATACCAAATATTCCATAGTCGGCCATATTCCTGTCCGCCTGATTTTCACCAAAATTGACATTTTCAGAATGTGCTGATAAAAAGTTATGGATTTCGTGTTGATAAATGAAACAATTTTTGCACAGCGCCACTACAAATTTGACTCTGAGGCTGTATCCCTGGAAAGCTTTGACATAATGCCATGTATAATGACATTGTCACCTCACACACCACATCGATATGATAACAGCGCCACTTGTTGGTCAAAAGTGATAACCCATTAAATCATTACTAGTCGTTGTTTTTAGGATTTTTCATCCATTTTGACTAAAATGATCTTAAAATGGCTACAATTACTCATTGCTTCAGTTGCTCTAATGCTTGCTGCCTTGCTTGCCTAGTGCTTGTCCCCGTAATTGCTGCTTGCAGCTATATTTTATTCTTGTGATGCAAAGCTGAATTTTTGTCATCTTAACTCCAGTTTTAAGATATCATCAAAAGTCAGATCAAATCAACATTTCTTGTGCTTATCAGTGTTGAAAACAGTTGTGTTGCTTAATATAGTTTTTTTTTTCTGGATTCTTTGATGAATATAAAGTTAACAGCATAAACAGCATTTATAATAACATCATTTATTTGCAATAGAAATCTGTAACATTATTAATGTCTTTACTGTCACTTTTGATGAATGTAATGCATCCTTGCTGAATAAAAGTATTGATACTGATATTGTGTATATCCAATATGTCATATATATATATGACAGATGTATACAGTTTGCACAAGCTGAGACACTCATCTTTTTTCATTTATTATTTATAGGTTTACTCATCTCTCACACTCGTTCATTTCATGGAACTGTTATATAACTCATGAGAGGACGGATGTCTGCATGGACAGAAGGAAAGATTGAATTCTGTGAAGGGTTTTACCTGAAAGACTGCATTTAGCTCTGGGTGATTATGTTTTAAGGGTGAGTATAAAAATGTCAAGGTCCATTCAAGAGTGAGTTATCCAGACCAACCTCCAGTGGCCTGTATTCAGACACACACTCTCTGCTAAAAGAGAAGCACTCTTTCTCCAGGAATGGAGAGAGCTTGATTGCTTTAAGAGTGTGTAAAGTGTTGGTCCAAGTCGAATTCCACACGTTGCCATCGTAAAACAGTCACCAAATTAATGTTAATCCGTTTTTAATGATGGAGTATCCCACAAGTGACCACACTACTCGGGAAAGTTTGACTTGCAGCCATCTCCAATAACAGAGACAGGAGAGGTGCACTGATAGACCTGATTTAAAGCAACTCTGACGTAAAAAAGTAAAAACCTTGGGCTAAAGGCCTCCTCTATGGTTTATACTGCGTCAGAGAATGCTGTAAATCTATTGATTTCAAGTGGAATAGTGTGTTGCAAGAAAGTAAAATTGAATGATGTGCAGAAATCTTTTTAAGACCATTTTAAAACAATTTTTAAGACGTGTTCAAAATATTAAGGAATTATGTGACCTATCTTCTTCTAGACTCATTTTAAAGCAGCATCACACAAAAAAAAAAAAAAAAATTAAAGAAATGAACTTCATTTTTCTCATTCCATTCGCAGGTATCTTTTTCATAATCTAAGCATGGATGCATTTATTTATTTACTTATTTAAAAAAAACAAAAAAACAATTAAAATTAAGTGAGTTTTTGGTGAAAATAAGAAAAATATTTGCCAGTGGTTTAAGAAAAATAAATATAATTAATAGCATAAATAAATAAATAATAAATAAATATAAATTATAAATAAATATAACAGTTTTTTTTTCTCATATTTTAGGCACAAACTCAATTTATTTTTTAAAAACAATGATTTTTGATTTAATTTGATTTTTGATTTGATTTAAGAATATTTCAATTTGTGTAGTGGAAAATGACAAAAATGACAATAATAAAATATAATTATAAAAAAAGGTAATTGTTGCTGTGTATTTATGTATAATTTCTTTCTCTCTCATTTTATTTTTTTTATTTTTATTTTTTTTTGCAGTGCATCCCACAGTGCATTGCAACAAACAAAGTGCCAGAGGATCACTCTCAGTTGTAGTCATATTGATACTTACATATGTTTTTTGTTGTTGTTGTTGTTTAACAACTACAAATCACTTTCATTATATGAAAAATATGGAAGGAAAAAGTGGCAGTCACACAGCTTTAAAACAACATAAGGGTGAATAAATGACAGTTTTTATTGATTATGATGGTAATATGATCACACCAGCATGGATTAGTTTAGGAAATGGCTCTTTTATTTCTGAAGTTGTCTCTAATCTGCTTCAGGCCTCACCAGATGTGTATGTGTGTGTGTGTGTGTGTGTTTTTTTTTAGTTCATTTGTTGCTGAAGCACCTGAGTTTTCCTAGCTGGAGGCTTGAGCACCTGCACATGGTGAGCGCCGACGGCTTCAGGACGAGAGGTTTGATTGACAGCTGGAGTGTTATTCATCAAGAGGATGTAACGTGCACTGATGGACGTCCTTATACAGCTGTCATTCCAGAGCTGTCTGTATTTCATCTCAGATTTAAAAGAAAACAAGTAAAGATAGTAGTGACTTCTCAGAATTGACTTTATTTATTGTGATTGTCCTTTCTCACAGTTATGACTCTATGATTCTTTTAGTACTGACTTTATTCAGTATTAGTGTTATTTTAGTATTAATTATATACTACTAGTGTTTATTAATATTTTATTCTTTACAGAAAAACCACATGAACCTCATATTTGCAATCGTTTTATTATGTGAAGTATGAACTTTAAATGTGAAGTATATGAAATAATGATGAAATGTGGTTTTGGAACATTTTCATAGTGAAATGTGTGAAACCCATGCAATCACATACAAATGTGAACAATTTCTTTTTGGAAAGGTTAAAATAGTTTTCATTTTTATATTTTTCAGTTTTATTTTTTATTAACAGTTTATTAAAATTAATTAAAATAAAATAATTTTTATATTATTTTTATTTATTATATTAATTTTATTTCAGTTTCAGCTTTAGTAATCATAGTATTCAAACTTATTTATTTCAGTCAGTTGTCAAAGCAACATTTCTAATTTTGATTTAAATTTATGGTAAAGATAAAAAATGATATATATTTTTTAAATTAAGATTTATTTCAATTCAGTAATCGTAGTACTTAAATTTTTTTCAGTTAGTTGCCAAAGTGACAGTTCTTATTTTCATAAATTTTTTAAGTTAATATATATATATATATATTATTTAATTCTATTTCAATCACCAAAAAATATTTTTAATTGTTTTAGTTAACAATAACACAACTGATTTTCTGTATTTTTTTGTATTTCTCATACTTGCACTTCTATACACTACCAGTCAAAAATTTTTGAACAGTCATTTTTTTTTTTTTAAAGAAAACTCTTCTGCTCACCAAGCCTGCATTTATTTCATCCAAAGTACAGCAAAAACAGTAAAAATCTGAAATATTTGTACTATTTAAAATAACTGTTTTCTATTTTATTATATTTTAAAATGTAATTTATTCCTGTGATTTCAAAGCTAAATTTTTTAGAAATCATTCTAATATTTTGATTTGCTGCTCAAAATTTTTTTTATTATTGTTATGTTGAAAACAGCTGAGTAGAATTTTTCAGGTTTCTTTAAAATATATTCAAATAGAAAACGGTTAGTTTAAATAGTAAAAATATTTTAAAATGTCACTGTTTTTGCTGTACTTTTGATCAAATAAATGCAGGCTTGGTGAGGAGAAGAGACTTCTTTAAAAAAACATTAAAATCTTACTGTTCAAAAACTTTTGACTGGTAGTGTATCTCACAATTAAGACAACAAATTTAATACGAATTTTCACAATTATCTTTACATATTGGTTGAAATAGGCTTCCACAGGCGTGTGTGAAAGTTTGTCCTTATACAGTGAATCATGACTTTTAAGGATTTGTATACTTTAAAATTGACCAAATTGTGTTTTGTTTTAAATCTAATAGTGCTAACTGGTTGATATGATCATTGCATTCATAATGTAGGGTATAAATATCATTATGTTAGTATGAAAACCGTTGCATCTATAAGAGATGCTTAGCAGTAGAGCTAAAGTCTGTGTGGATCACAAATGCACTGGACTGACAGCACAACTCCTGAGTCTTAAGAAAGCAAACACAACCTGCAGACACCCGTCCCGCCTGCTGCACACTCTCCTACTGACTCATGTGCTTCACAGAACAAGAGCAGAACTCCTCTAAAGACCCTTTCCAGGCACAGATTAAGCCTGTTCCTGGAATAAAGTCCTCCGTCAATAGAGATCCTATTTAAAATTCTAGTTTATAAATAAGATGATTTAACCTTAATAGTGAGAAATATGGGTATGAAATGGCTAGCTTCTAAATTCATGCCAAATTTAGACTAGATTTTTACATTTAGACATATGCAAAAACCTGAAAAGTTGCATTAAAACAGTAGTTTACCCAAAAATGCATTTATCTCAGCTAATATGGAAACTTAAGAAAATTGTGCACACATCAAGTTAGTTTGGTTTAGTTTAGTCTGTGGTCACTATGAATTGTTGTGTAAAAAAAGAGCTGCATAAACATTCCTTTTGTATATTTTTTTTATTTTTTAACATTGAAACCTAAATGTAAAACTGATTCAAATGCAATAAATGCTGAAGTGTTCTCTGCTGTTTACACTAAAATATAGGACAAATTGTGTTGATTTAATGTTCCCTTTTATAATATATGACACACTGACAGTGAGTGTGTGTTTTCTTAAACATTAGAGGACTGTTAGAGCACTTTAGAGCACACAGGACTGTTCCATAAACAGTTCAATGAAAGACAGAAGAGCAATGGATTTTGCCTTTGACTTCCATAGAAATGGACAAGCGCAATAGTTTATTTAAAACTGACTCAGAGTAGATTTACTCTGCAAATTAATGTGCCCCTATTATGGATTTTTTTAAATTACCTTTCATGCAGTGCATTACACAGCGTGAATTGAATGAAAACACCCTTGAGTAGAAAGAGTTGATTCTGAGTCATGAAAATTGAAATGAATCTTAATTAAAATGAATCTTAAGCTGTTTCAAGCTGACGTGAATTTGAGACATTAGCATATTGCATGTCCACTTGTTGCACATGCAGACCCAGGAAAACTTCATAGCGGATTTCCGTGGAAATGCACTGTAAGGGGAAAATCTGTTAGGGTACAGTTAGGGTATGTTGAAAAACTCCTAACTCATTTTCTCCAACATCAAAATCATCCTACCTCACTGCAGAAGTACCGACCCAGTGTTTACAAGGTGAACGTGCAAGGAGGGTCAAACACCCTTTACTAAAAAAAAGGTAAACAGCGATGTAGGACGATTTTTGAAGTTGGAGGAGTAAATGAGATGGGATTAGATGGGAGTTTTTCGACATATCCTAACTGACGAACTGAAGAGCACAGAGCTAGACAAGAGGAGCATTTATGTTTAAAAAGTGTATAAATAATCATTTTCTTAAGAAAAAGACCCTTATTCCCTGGCTGGGATTGTTTAGAGCCCTTTGATGCTGCACTGAAACTACATTTTTAACCTTCAGTCCGTTGAGCACCACTGTAGTCCACTATATGGTGAAAAATTTTTGAAAATGTTTTTCTCAAAAACATTAAATTCTTTGCAACTAAGGAAAGAAAGACATGAACATCTTGGATGACATGGGGGTGAGTAAACTATCAGGAAATTTTTATTCTGAAAGTAGAGTAATCCTTTAAAGGAGTCATCGGATGCCCATTTTCCACAAGTTGATATGATTCTTTAGGGTCTTAATGAAAAGTCTATAACATGCTTTGGTTAAAATTTCTCAATGGTAGTGTAAATGACACCTTTTTTACCTTGCCGTAATCAGCTTTGCAAAAAACTTCCTGTTCTGGTCCAGGTTGCTTTAAATGTTAATGAGCTCTGCACACCCCGCCCCTCTCTTCTCTTTGTGGAGTGACCAGCCTGTTTACTTTAGCCGCATTTAGCTGCTAAACTTGCTAACTAGCACGTTATTAGGAAAGGTGATCGCAAAGATGCATAAAAAAACTCTTATACTCACTTCTACACTTCTACACTTCTACTTACATCCCTGCTCCGGCATCGAAACAATGGAAGTCGGACTGTTACAGCTCATTCAAGGCGGGTCTGAGGTAAGACGCTCTTGTCAATCAACTATCGTGGGAGCGGCCTCTGTTGGTGTGACGCCACACCGACAGGCATCTGAGAATGGCTCTATTTGAAAAAGGGGATATTATTTTTACAGATTAATTAAAAACCACTGCATGGATTTTTATCATTATAGGGTAGATGTGTACATACACTGCCAACACACATTAATGTTCAAACAACATGTAAAAGTGAACTTTGCCTCCAATGACCCCTTTAAAAATGGTTGATCTCATGTACTCTGTAGCATGCAAAATACATATTTAGTTGTGTGTGTTTTGGTCGCTCTGTGCAGCTTGTAGGTCTCTCGCTAAACAGCTAACAACTCTCTCGCTTGTAGGGCTCTCGCTAAACAATAACAACAATATCTGTTCGCTTGCAATTGCTTAGAAACGTGACGATGAATAGTGAATGTTTGTTCTGATAAAGAATAGAGCAATACATTGGTGTACAAACTGCAGTGCTTTATCAATACGTTTCTGTGTTGGGCTAACGCATATACCATGACTGTTTGGGTGTTTACCACCAAGCTGTGGGTTAGAGTAATGGTGATGGCTGTTCTGTTTCCGAAATAGTAGACCAATCAGAACAGACTGGGTCATCTGACCAATCACCGCAGATTAGTGTCATGCAAAGGAGGGGTTTGGACAAATGATTCTTTGAGCAAATCGTGTGGGAGTCGTTAAGCAAAAAAGGTAAAAATAAATGTAAATTATAAGACAATGAAAGTGTTTTTTGACCTTGCATGCATGTCAATCTGTTGTTGGGGACTCCCAAAACCAAAATATGAACCTTTCATAATCCATAATAGGGGCACTTTAAATGTTTCTAGGTAGGGATATGGATGATAGAGATTGTTTCCATCATAGGATAAAAAGTAAGGTTATTGCAACTTCTTATCTTCCAATGCAGACTTTTTCCTAATAATTCTAAGAAAATCAAGATGTCATTTAGAATTCTGATTTATTTTCCTTGCAATTCCAAATTTAGAGCTCACAGTTCTGTTTATATCTTAGAATTCTGAGGGAAAAAAAATGTCAGAATTGCGAATTTACATCTCACAATTCAGAATTTTTATATATAAAAATTTATATTTCACAATTCTGAGTTTATATTATAAAAAGTCTGAATTGTGAGATATAAACAAAGAATTGCATGAAAAAAGTCTGAAGTGTGAGATACAAATTCACAATGACCTTTTTCAGTTTTAATCCTGTTGCAAAACATTAAACCTGTGATTTGATTACAGATATTAGTGGAAAAATTGTTAATGATGCAATTTAGTTTAGCAACAGGTTCAGTCTGTAAAATGAATCTGCAAAATGTTGATTATTTTACCAAACTAAGAGGGATCATACAAAATGTTATTGTTTTATTTAGTACTGACCTACTATTTATTTTATTTTATTTTTATTGATTTATTTGGTACTGATCTAAATAAGATATTTCATATAAAAGACGTTTACATGTAGTCCACAAGAGAAAATAATAGCTGAATTTATAAAAATGACCCCATTCAAATGTTTACATACACTTGATCTTGATCCTGTTTTTTTACCTGAATGATCCACAGCTGTTTTTTTTTTTTTTTTTTTTCATGAGTCCCTTGTTTGTCCTGAACAGTTAAAATTCCTGCTGTTCTTCAGAAAAATCCTCCAGGCCCCACAAATTCTTTGGTTTTTTTGCATTTTTGTGTATTTGAACCCTTTCCAACAGTGGCTGTATGATTTTGAGATCCATCTTTTCACACTGAGGACAACTGAGGCACTCATATGCAACTATTACAGAAGGTTCAAACGCCACATTTCTATATGAAATATCTTATTCAGGACAGTACTAAATAAAAAATAACATGCATTTTGTATGATCCCTCTTATTTTGGTAAAATAACTAACAGATTCTGCAAGGTGTATGTAAGCTTTCAACCTCAACTGTACTAATCAACCAATTAAAACAATTGTATGATAAGTAATATAGCTGACACAAACACACACACACACATACATATATATATATATATATATATATATATAGCTATATATTTATATATATATATTAGCTATGTATACAGCTGTTTTTCTAAAGTGCATTCACACAAGTTTTTTTCAATTGTTCCAGAAGAAAAGGCATGCATTTTTAGGGAAGCTGGCAGGTGGAGAAAATTTGATACAGCGCTTAAATCATCTGAACGTGTGGCTGGACATGATGAGGTGCTGATTGCCCGCAGCCAGACGCCAAACAGCGCGAGCAGTGAGAGGGACTTTCATGAAGAGCAGGACAACATTTCAAGTGAGCGAAAATGGTTGAGTGGTGAGGAGGAGCAAAAGAGAGAGAGGGCAGCAGTAGGACAGGCAAGTACCTGACCATAATGCATCTCTTTTCAGCTGCTTCACTGGTGACGCAGAGCACTAAGGGCTCCGTTGGCCAGTACAGTGCCGTCTACTGTGTGCAGAGCCAACCACAGAACTCTGTCACCTCAGCAGGCAGTGGAAACCCCTCTGTGGCACGCTAACCGAACCCCCAGATGGCCTCTGCTGGCCAGCGTCTGCTCGCTATTGCTGTTAGCTTGCAATTTGGTTGATTAATTGAGAGCTGGTGTTATTTAGTTCTTAACGGCCGACAATTAACGCTGACAGTCAGTGAGCAAACTGCAGACGTGCATGCAACATTTGTCATCCTGCACGCCGGCCCTTGAAGACTTGAAGCTGTTGAAAAAAGCTGTTGACACAAAAGTAAGTGCACAGGCGTACCTGTTAAAGAGTGTTAGCAGTGTCCACTGCGTGGCTTTGACTGAGTGTTGCTGTCAAATTCATTTAAAATGAAATAAACTTAATATGCTGACTGCACTGATATGATGTTTCACCCTTTGGGAGTGAGCTAAAGTTAAATGCTTTGGTTTAACTAGCATGAATAGCAATTGAGTAAATGATAAAACAATAAATTTGAGATAATATTTTATTAAATATTATTTTTTAATATATATATTTTTTCACTTTCAGGCTGTTCTAGGCTAAATTACTGTACCTGTTTTTGTTTTATTTTGTTTTTGACAAACAGCAGAGTCATGTGGAAATTTAACTGACATCTCTTACAAGAAAGAATCATCCAAAAAACATACAATTTTTTATAATGAATAATAATAAATAATAAGTATTTATAAATAATAATAATATTAAAATGTATAATAATTTTCACATTTTCTAAAGAAAATTTGAGTGATGCTTGCTAAGTCTTGGTTGCTAGTGTCTTGCTAAGTTATGGTTGCTTAATGATTAAACTAAACTAAACTAAAATTAAAAATTAAATTAATTTAATTAAATAAAATTAAAATTAAATTAATTAATCAAATTAAATTAACATACCAAATCTGGTCCCTATATTATAAATCTTCAGAAACATAAATATCAGAAAAATCATTAAATCTTGCCATCTAAATAATCTGGAGAGAACAACAGAGAGATGATGATGATAATAATAATAATAATAATAATAATAATAATAATAACAACAATAATAAATGTGTAATAAAATAAAACATTATACCCCTACATTATAAATCTTTAGAAACATAAATATTAGAAACATTAAATCTTGCAGTCTGAATAATTTTGAGAGAACAATAGAGATGATAGTAATAGTAATAATAATAGAGTAATTTAATTAAATTAAAATAAATTAAACTAGATTTCTTTTAAGTCTTGCTCCTACATTATAATTATTCAGAAACATAAATATTAGAAACATCATTAAATCTTGCAGTCTGAATAATTTTGAGAGAACAATAGAGATATAATAATAATAATAATAATCATCATCATCATCATCATAAATGAGTAATTAAATAAAATAAAAAACATAAATTAATTAATTTTAATACATAAATTAAAGATACATAAATATCAGAAACATCATAAAATCTTGCCATCTGAATAATTGGAGAAAACAAAAGAGAGAAAATAATAATAATAGTAATAAAAATAGTAATAATAAATGAGTAATTAAATTAAATTAAATTACTCTTAAAGTCTGATCCCTATATTATAAATCTTCAGAAACAAATATTAGAAACATCATAATATATATATATATATATATATATATATATAGTTTCATTTCATTTCATGATCATATATATATATAACAACTATGATGATGATGATGATTAATTTTAATAATTATTTTAATAATAATAATAAAAATTTATTTTTTCATTACATTTCTTCTTTGTAAACTAAGAGATGTCATTTAAATTGCCACACGAACCTGTTGTTTGTTCGTCACAAAATAGATAATTAAGCCTTGAGCCTGAACTTTCTCCTGGGCGGTAGGAAAAACTGACCTTTCCAAATTTGAAGGCAGTTACCGACTAATGCATGTAAATGTTCAGATTAGCTCACGTCGGCATTTACAAGAAGTCTGTCTTTACAGACTTATAAGTTCTAGTTATTTCCAGAACCCAACTGATGCACTCATATACTCTTTGCATGCTGCTTGTACTTGTTTTATACTTCTTTATATTCTCTCATGCTACCCTTTAGGTTCCCATTGGCTGTCGGTGCCTCTCAAGCCTTATGCTTCTGTCAGTGGCCTTCAGTCCTTTATGAACCCATTTGTAGTAAGAGAGCATCTGCTAAGAACATAACTGTAGTTTCTCCAGAACTATATATTCAGCAGACAGCAAATAAAATCTTCTCTCGTATGATCAACGACTCATCTCCGAAGGGCCATCTCCAGGACGACGTGAATACAAAGAGTCAGGCATAACTCAAGCGCCGACGGATTCTCTCTCCTCGTCCTCCATGCTCAGGCAGGTTTCCTTTTCCAGAAGGAATTCTTGTGAGGTCTGTCCCTCATTGAAGGCTTACCCACCTCCGCTGATTTGGTACTATCAGATGTTTCGTGATAAGGGCGGACTCTGTGAGCTGGGTATCTCCTCAGTCATCTGAGCTGTGTAAACTTACCATTGTGGGCCGTTACGCAAGACTTCACATACAGTGCCCTGTCTTGTGTCTGGGCACAGGTGCCAAGCGTTTCTTGCGAACAGGCGCTACAGATGCCAAGACCGACTGATGACTGAATGAATAAATACAAATGAACTAGTCCATTGTTAAAAAGAAATCTCTCTGAGAGTAAGGACAGCCATTGTTCTCCCATCAGGAATGTGTTAGCGATATCCCTAATCAGACAGACCCTCTCACGCTCCACTAGTGATGTCATGACAGGCTTTTCTGGATGATTATGTGCTTGTGGGCTTCATTAGACATTTTAGGGAATTTTTCCTGACATTTGTTTAGGAGCTCATAAAAATAAGCCAGCTGGATCTCCTTCTCAAGTCATTTGGAGATGCAATGATTGTGTCCGTTAGCGTCAATGAAAATCTGACATTGTAAATGTCAGATGAGCAATGTTTGTTTTGGCTACTGTAGGGTTGCTAGGTGGGTCATTTTGTGTGGCCTTTCTTTATTTTTTCTAACCCCATCTCATCAGAAAACTTCAGAGGTGATGATTTTGTATGCATTTGATTATATATTTTTATTACCTCAAACAAGCATGAAGGTTCATGAAGGTTCACTCCAAAACCTAAGCGTCAGATTCAAGCAGATTGTACAAATGTAGAAATAAGATGATACAAATTCATAGCCAACAATTCACCATAATGTAAAACAAATACAATTTTGCTGTTAGCGTTAGGGTCATAACAACCA
Organism: Cirrhinus mrigala; assembly: GCA_036247105.1. Lineage (NCBI taxonomy): Eukaryota > Metazoa > Chordata > Actinopteri > Cypriniformes > Cyprinidae > Cirrhinus > Cirrhinus mrigala. Next base: position 31,144,348 of record CM070019.1, on the reverse strand, counting down.
AAGACCATAGACAAGTTCCCCCCAATAATAAGAAAGTTTCTCCGCTTTTTGCTCGAAATGTTGCTTTTTAATAAAACTTGAATATACATGCTGAATCAGGTCCAAATTGCATTTTTAATCCAGCTTCAAAGGGCTCTACATAATCCCAGCCAAGGAATAAGGGATTAATCTGGTGAGACGATCTTTCATTTTCTAAAATTTGTATACTTTTTAACCACAAATGCTCACTTTGCACTGGCTCTGAGATATGCGTCTGCAACTTCACACATTACATAATCACGTTGGAAAGGTCATGTCTAGGGCTGTCATGATTCCTCGATTCCTTGGTTTTAAAAAATAATCGTTTGCATTTTGCCCTTGTCCAGTAAGTGGCGCAGGACGATAATCCATGAAGGCATTATTAGATTATTATTATTATTTTATATTATTTGATTATTATTTTCAAAGGCTGCATGATATATTAAACCCGTTTAAAAATCATTATATCATAATCATAATTATCTATCGTAATTTCACAAACGCTACGATTCAGTTGAAAATTAATATACACTACCGTTCAAAAGTTTGGGGTCAGTACATTTTTATTGTTTCTTTTTTTTTTTTTTTTTTTTTTTAAGAAATTAATACTTTTATTCACCAAGGATGTATTAAGTTAATAATTAAAAGTTTATTAAAAGTTAATAATAAATAATTTACATTGTTATAAAATATTTATATTTTGAATAAACACTGTACTTTTTAAACTTGTTATTCATGAAAAAATCCTGAAAAAAAAAATTACAGGTTCCAAAAAATATTTGGCAGCACAACTGTTGATATTATCCAACATTGATCATTCTAATAATAAATCCGCATATTAGAATGATTTCTGAAGGATCATGTGACACTTAAGACTGGAGTAACAGCTGATAAAAATTCAGTTTTTCATCACAGGAATAAATTCTATTTTAAAGTATGTTAAAATAAAAAACATTATTTTATATTGTAAAAACATTTTGCAATATTACTGTTTTTTTCTATATTTTTAATCAAATAAATGCAGCCTTGATGAGCATAAGAGACTATTTTAAAGACTATTACAAGTGTCTTACTGACCCCAAACTTTTGAACGGTAGTGTATGTGATGTAGATTTAATATATGCGCTTTGCATGGGTGTAGGTTACTTACGTGCGTGTCAGAGAAAGCTTGCGTTCACTGTTCGTTGAGTTTGCAGGGTGCGCCATTTCATCAGATTTGTGAGGTAAATCATTTATAATCCCACGCAAACATAGGAGAATACATAAGTATATTTCTCAATATGCTAACTGTTCATCGCGATTTTGAAATAAAAGCTCAAACCCTCACCCTAAGTTGCATTTTGATGTCCACATATTACGGAAACTAGAGTATCTGTAGCATTTTTGTCATAAAGAAATTGCCAAATATTAAAGATTAAGTGGACATTTTAATTAAATGTTGTTTAGTCAGTATTAAACAAGGATTAGGTCGTGCAGTGAAGTGTAAAAACAATCGCCAGGCTGTTGGCGCCCTCTGCAGTCATTTGTTATAATGCATAATGTACATTAGCTCCATTGTTTATAATACATGTATCTTAACAGTTTTGTTACTTCATTTTAAATAATTATTATTGCTGCATTGCTATTATATGTGACCCTGGACCACAAAACCAGTCTACAGGTATATTTGTAGCAATAGCCAAAAATACATTGTGTCAAAATTATCGGTTTTTCTTTTATGCCAAAAATCATTAGAATATTAAGTAAAGATCATATTCTGTGAAGACATTTAGTAAATTTCCTACCATAAACATATCAAAACTTAAGTTCTGATTAGTAATATGCACTGCTAAGAACTTCATTTGGACAACTTTACAGACGATTCTCTCTCTCTCTCTCTCTCTCTCTCTCTCTATTCCAGATTTTTAAATAGTTGTATCTCCAATTTACTCTCAGCTTATTTATTCTGCTTTCAGCTGATTTATAAATCTCAATTTTAAAAAAACTGACCCTCATGACTGGTTTTGTGGTCTAGGGTCACATATATGTATTTTAAGTCATTTTAAAGGCTATTGTTTGCTTAGATCTATTTTTATTACCTCAAACAATTAATTATAATTATCTGATAACTCGATTAATCGTCAGAATAATTGACAGATTACTTGATTACAAAAATAATCTTTAGTGATAGCCCTAGTCACATGCAGTTAGTTCATCGTCTGTGTACTCCGGATCAAAAAGGTAAGGTTGGGTGAAAAACTCCATCTCATTTTCTCCTCCAACTTCAAAATCGTCCGACATCGTTGTTTTACCTTTTTTTTGTAAGGGGCATTTGACTTTCTTTGCACGTTCACTTTGTAAACACTGGGCCGGTACTTCTGCCTACGTCACGTGTGACTTTTCCAATGTGATTATGTAACGCATGAAACCATGCTAGTGCAAGATGAGCAATTGTGGTTAAATAAGTATATAAATTGCATTTTTTTTTTTTAGAAAATGACAGACCGTTTGGCTAGATAAGACCCTTATTCCTCGTCTGGGATTGTGTAGAGCCCTTTGAAGCTGCTTTACAATTTGTACATTCAACCCATTGGCCATCACTGAAGTCCACTATATGGAGAAAAATCCTGGAATGTTTTCCTCAAAAACCTTAATTTCTTTTCAACTGAAGAAAGAAAGACATGAACATCTTGGATGACATGGGGGTGAGTAAATTATGATGAAATTTTTATTCTGGAAGTGAACGAATCCTTTAAAGAGAGCAATGTGACAATAGTAGGACACTCTCATACTGTTATAATCAATAATAACAGTATAAATGTAATTTAATTTCAGATAGTTAGAAGAAGTTGGAAGCATTTGCTGATTGATTAAAGTCTGGAAGTTCAGTGACCTCAGACTTTAAAGTCTTTACTCAATGACTGTACTGTTTTACTTCCATCTTTCTGTCAAAGCCAATTACTGCTGCACAGCTACAGCAATATATTCTGTCAGTCACATTTCCTCACCTGTAATCAGTGTGAATACATATTTGTTTTTATTTTTATAGCTTATCATTTATTCATCACGGTCTTAATGAATCCTGTTCTTTCTTGCTGAGTTAGCGACAGTACGTCTCATGCAAAAACATAATCAAAATGCAAATGAAGAGTGAAAACTAATAACCAAAGACAAATATCAAGCGTGTTTGGGGAGCGGAGGGCTGGGGAGGGAGCTTGTCACACACAAATAAATCATATGGAGAAGCCAATAAACCGCTGCAGAACGAGTATGAATGCTTTCTTGTGCCACGAAATATTAGGCTGTGCAAGTAATCCGTACAGACGACGGACGCCTGGAATGCGAAGCGGAATCGATGGCCAACTCGTGTCAAGCCGTCAGCTCCGCTGGCCCAAGAGACCGGTGTGTGTGATTGATGAGCGGGAAGCGCGGGGAGACCTGCGCAGAATTAATGTCGCGTGCACGGAAGGTGCGCATGCGCTGATTTGCAGCGATTTGCTTAATGTACAGTGTGCTTGTTCAAAAGATTTTGCTTGTTATTTTTCCTTTTTAAAGCTTTGCTTTGACGTTTTAACTGCTTAGATTTACCATGGTCTCTGGTTAAATATGCTATGTTCATAATATGTCACTATAATGATTTAATATAGCTTATTTATTAAGTGTTTTCACAACGCGTCATCAGTTGGCCATATTGGTGGCAAAGAACGTAAACAATACCGCTAAACCGAACATAACGTGCAATTTTTGCTAATTATTGCTGCGGAAAATGGTCAATTATTGTAATGTTTTGGGCTGTACTAATCGGATGAACCGGGAAAAACATTTGGAGTACTATAGACTGCTGAAAGTTATAACGAATCAAGAAGAAAAGTGCAAAAAACAGTCTGAGGAACAAAAGGTTGTTTGTACCTGAGCAAGCTGAACCAGGATTTCCAGGGTAAGAATCTTGACAACATTCATGTTTATTTTATTCATTTCCAGTCAGGTTGGTGAAATATTAGGCTAATATCTTAGTTAATATTGCTTGTATGTATCTTTACCACCTATTAACTTTAGTTTGTCAAGCAATTGCACCCTTTCCTGCTTACTAAGTCCTTCTCTATATGATTTAGCAGCTTCTACACGTTTTTTCAGTGGTTTAGACAGCGTAAATGAGCAGAACAACGTATTCAGTAGTACATTAACCATGCAATCAATGCTGTTGTTTACATCTGAGTATCTCCAATATGGCCGTGCATCCAGGTAACTGACCACACCGTGGTGTAAGTGCTAACCCTCTATATAAAAAAGGCAGCTTATACCAAGTTATCATAGTTTTGTTTATGGTTTATGGCATATAAAGCAGGAGTTTAAAAATTAGTTCACTTCCAGAATAAACTTTTCCTGATCGTTTACTCACCCCCATGTCATCCAAGATGTTCATGTCTTTCTTTCTTTAGTCGCAATGAAATTAAGGCTTTTAAGGAAAACATTCCAGGATTTTTCTCCATATAGTGGACTTCTATGGTTCCCAATGGGTTGAAGGTCCAAATTGCAGTTTCAAAGGGCTCTACACGAGCCCAGCCAAGGAATAAGAGTCTTATTTAGTGAAACAAGTGGTCATTTTCTTTAAAAAAAAAAAATACTAATTTATATACTTTTTAAACAAAAACTCTCATCTTGCACTAGCTCTGTGATGCACATGCATGTCGTCATGCATTACGTAATCACGCTGGAAAACGTGTACTTCATGTATCTGTGTAGGGTTAGGGTAGGGTGAAAAACTTTCATTTTCTCCTCCAACTTAAAAAGACGTTTCCAACATAATTATTTAACGTGTGAAACCAAGCTAGCGCAAGACGTGCAAAGTGGTTAAAAAGTATATGAATTTGTATTTTTCCTAGAAAATGGCTCTTATTCCTTGGCTGGGATCGTGTACAGCCCTTTGACGTTGCATTGAACTGCAGTTTGGACCTTCAACCCAGTGACCACTATTGAAGTCCATTGGAGAAAAATCAATGCAATGTTTTCCTCAAAAACCTTAATTTCCTTGTGACTGAAGAAAGAAAGACATGAACATCTTGGATGACATGGGGGTGAGTAAACTATCAGGAATTTTTTTTATTCTGGAAGTGAACTAATCCTTTAAGGCCACTTTTAACTGTTAAAGCAACATTTTGCACATTTTAAAAGGGTCAGCACCACTTTTAACCCAGGTGAAAATGTAATTGTGAAACATACAAGATAACCTGGGATTATGTTTGTACAGGGTTTAAGAAATGACCCAGGGTTAAATATTTCAAGTGTGAAAAGGGCATGTGTTGCATGGTAACTTAGTAGTCTATCTTTTAACTTGATTATATTTTTATTAGCGACAACTAGAGGGAAGTCCTTCTTAACATAGTTCTTCATCAAACATGCCAACACATGTTGACCTGCTAATGAGAACATATGTATCTGTCCTCATAATATGACTTTTCATCCTTGCAATACCTAACAAACTTGACTTCTGTTGTACACCACACTGCAGTTAATGGCTAAAGTTGTTCAAATATTGCAATCTGTATATATATATTGCAAAGCAAGTGAAGGGCTAAACAAAACAAAAAGCTCCTCACAAGGGAGAGTTTGTGGACAGACATCGTGTATGTTTGCTGTGCAAATGTTAGCTTTAATAATTAAGAGCAACACTTTTCCACAAGCACATTTTTTCCCTCTCTGACATTTTCATAGTCAGTCACCCATATTCTGACAAACTGCACAATGCAAACCTTCACTAATCATGTGAAATCATGTATTCAGTTTGTATAGTGTTTCTGTATATGGTATATAAAAAAAATAGATGTAAATGTAAGACTAAAGAACATTTTCCAGGTTGTTTCGCTTTATGTTCTTTAGGTTTGGAAAAGCACAAAAGACGACAATAATTTATTCCGTACTAACTTTTTCAGGGATTTTAATGATCATCCCTAATCTCTCTCTCTCCTGTTCTCCCTCCATAAGTGAAAGACTCTCCTGAGAGAGCGTGGCCCAGGTTCCTCACACATCAGATTAAAGACCTAATAGGTGAGCAAACACACTGATTACCCAGCCCGCTCTGCTGAGGTTACCTGTTTATGAGTGTTTTTCTGTACCGCATTCACAAACATTACATGTATCTATTTAGTGTCTTGTTACTGAATGATTTGGAGCCATATGCTGGTGTTGTTTATTTATTTATTTATTTTTTCAATATGCACAAAATGAGCATTCTTGTACCCTAAACATGTAGACCTTTAAGCACACATATATAAGATAACAACACTTCCATAGGATTTCTTTTTGGCCTTCGAGCAAATTCCTGAGGTTCCTGAAGTGTTGCTGATTGTATCTGTGGGATGAAACAATGGTCTTTAGAAAATGAAAACCACGGCACATCTCACACACTTCACTGGTTTTTATGTAACTGAGTTGATCTGGTGGAGTCGGCACTCTTGTTTCATAGGTTTCATATCTTCCTTCCCACTTTGCTGATATCTCTTTCATTCCCCTGTGATGATTACTGATAACAATATGTTTAAACGCAAAGGTCAGCCCCAACCAAACAAGTCCTTGCCAAAACCATAGCTACTTACTAGTAAACACTTTATTGTGGACTGTTAAGGATGCTTGACATCTGTAGAGATAATATGATCATCTGTAAAGCAAGTCTGAACAAGCACAGAGCAGAAAAAAGAAAGTGAGAGAGGGGGTTTTGCTTCCAGATCAACTAACATATGGCCATCTCCTTAGTGCTCCATTGAAGATATTGTTAAATTTGTAGATGTTGCCTATGTAGGGAGCTCACTAGTTTTTGCAACAGAGCCTGTGTGACACAAAGAAAAGACCAATTCCAAACCTGTATGCGAATATTACAATGATGTCATCACTTCTGTTTGAATTTCAGTTGTGAACATTCTGTGAGTTCTAATTCAATATCAGTAGTGGATTTTCTTACTTTATTCAGTTAAAAATTATTCAAAAGCACAAAGCTTATACTGAAATGATCTACAAATCAAAGTATGAAGGAATTTGTACATTTAGGGTAAACATCCTTTAAAAAAAAATGGTCAAACAGCGATGTAGGGCAGTTCTGAACTTAAAAATGAAATGGGAGTTTTTTGACATAACCTAATTGTCATGAACTGGAATGCACAGAGTTTATGCAGAGCTAGACAAGACAAGCATTTGAGGGTAAAAAGTATATAAATTGTGAATTTTTTAGAAAACAATGGATCGTTTCACTATATAAGACCCTTCTTCCTTGTCTGGGATTGTTTAGAGCCCTTTGAAACAGCATTTAAACTGCATTTTGGAAGTTCAAAGTCACGGGCACCATAGAAGTCCACTATATGGAGAACATTCCTGAAATTTTTTCCTCAAAAAACATTTCTTTACGACTGAAGAAAGAAAGACATGAACATGTTGGATGACGAGGGGCTGAGCAAATTATCTGTAAATTTTTGTTCTGGAAGTGAACTTCTCCTTTAATGAATAATTTCAACAACAGTTAGCTAAAGGTGAATGTTGTCACATATTTGCTGATGTAAATCCACCAAAAGTCACATTGGAAGCTTTGGCTCTTTTTAACCCAGATTGAGCGCTTTGGTTTATTGAAGAGTAAATTTGTTTCCAGAGTCTGAGATTAAAATACTGTGTCAGTAAAGGGAAAACACAACCTGTGAAAAAGACTTTTGAAGCAAACACAAGTTTGTCATGTATATTCAAACTTCTCTTTTTTTCCCCCAGTTTCACATCCAGCAGAGTGGGGAGGATGCCAAGAGCAAAATCTACCCGGACATCAGAATTTCCCAGGAAGATAAAGAGCTTTTTGTGTGAGTAATATTTTAAGGATGGGGGAAAAGACGGGACTTTGACAGAGAGAGAGAGAGGAGAGAGAATCAGAAAACTGTGAAACACAGTGAACCACAGTCTTTGGCAAGTTAAAGGTTAAAGTGAGGACTGGAGTTGGAAAACGCAGTTTTAATCAGTTATGGGTTTACAAACTTTATTCAGTTAAAATTGCTCAAAAGGTCAAAGTTTATACTGAACTAGTTCAATTACAATTTTTTCATGATTTACTCACCCTGAAAAAAATGGTTATGAAAAATGGTTAGGAAGCAAGCTTAAAGATCCACTGAAGTGTATTGAAAAACACAGCAATATTCTATAGACAGCTGACTTTGCAGGCAGCGTTTTTGCACAAAGGCACCTCATGAAACTGATTTTGGACAGGCTTCTGAGGCAGCGTAACGATCAGCGTTTCGATGATGAGTTTTCAGACTTCAATTGCCCCAACGGAAAGCATATTTACACTGTCTGAATCATTCCCTAGCTCCTTTGTAGTGCACTACGTGCCATTAACTGTACAGGAAATGCTAACTCTGTGAACAAATGGCCAATTTCAGCCACAGCCACAAATCGTTGATCCATACTGTAAGTTTTGAATGCTTATATCTTCTAAATGCTAATTTTGTCATTGTTTTGGAACACACTAGCATATATGTAACCTTAAGGCTAACATATTCATACTAAAATCCAAAAACCTTCAATTTTGATTTCATTGGGACTTAAAATATATATTGAACTGCAAATCGGAATTGAAAGCTGCAGTGATTAAGTCTATGGTATGAACTTGGAAAACTAAATTTTATGAAATGTATTTTTTCATTAATTTATTCATTTTTGAAGCACAAAAGCTACTTATTGTATGTAAAAGAGCAGCCTGGACATTCTTCCAAAAAACTCTCTTTGTGTTTCACAATTAAAAATCAAATCATATTAATGCTTAACAATCATAATTATCTCTGCTAAGTAGTCTCTCTCTTTTACTTTGCCGTGGTTTTTTTTAGGTCCTCCTTGAACATGGAATGAACAATATTTGCTTTCATTGGGAATTTTTGTGAGGATTAAAAACTTTAGGATTTTTTTTTTTTTTCTGGGAGGGGTAAAAGGGGCTCTCTTAATCTGGTTCACACAGTCTCTACCTTTGGTGTAGCACTGGTTTGTTTGAACCAGGTCTGATTGAAGGGGGCAGCGGGTCAATGGATGGATAGATGGATGGATGGATAGATGGAGGGCAAAAAGGAAGAGAGGACAGAGGAATGGCCAGAGGGGAGGTATACAGGGGTGTGTGTGGGGCGTCCCAGGCCGATGCTTTGAGGATTAACGGGGTGACTTGTCTTCTGGAATGTTCAGCCGACAGCCAACCCTCCCTCTCTGTCAGACAGGTGCACAACAGACATAAAAAAAAATTATGAGAATGAAAGACGAAAATTCAAAAGGGGGAAAATAATGTCACGCACTGATGAGTGCTTCACTAAGCACTTATCTCTCAAGCATTTCAAATCAAACAGAGTTGTTTTGACTGAACCGATCACAGCTTGCGAATACGGAACGAAACATTAATTTTGTTTATTGATGAAAATGGAGAGGTGAAATCTATCAAAGCAGCTTTATTTTATCTGTCTTTGCCTCAAATATACAATACCTGAATGAAAATGAGGTCAGTATAGTTGAATAACTGTCATTATACATGGAAACGATTTTATTATATTCTGTGAGAAATGTAGTGCTCTGTTAGTAATTATCTGACAAATCATCTGGTTGTCATCATTGGGGTATGTACAATGCCAGAAACAGTAAAGCTATGTTTATTCAACTTTTATGACTCTTAATAGCATGCTTGGTGATTTAAAACACAGTACTATTGTACAAACTTAATGTGCGTTTGTGCATTATACTGTACGTGGAGCTAACAAACATTAGTACTCAAGGGGGCGATATTGTAACCTTAGAGTGACCTAGGTTAGGTAGCTAGCTATAAATATTGACAGAAACTTCCATATATATATATATATATATATGGTTCTTTATTGGCATTAACGGTTCCAAGAAGAACCTTTAAAATTCACAGAATCTTTTCATTCCACGAAAAGTTCTTTATAGTCGAAAAATGTACTAAAACTTCCAATTAAAACTGAAAAAATAAATTCAAAAAATTCAAAACAGTTCCCGGGGCTCAAGCACTTTAAGGCATTTAAGCACATATGAAAAAAGACATTACACATTATTCATCAAGCCTGTAACAACCTAAATTAATGATAAAAAAGAAGCATTTTTGGCAAATCCATTTACCATAAAATATGATGTTTTTGAAGGTTTATGACTGTTATAGTGCCAGCTGTGGTCTGATCTCCCTAAAATGCTTGTTTAAAATCACCTGTTGCATGTGCTCACCAGGTTTCGTTTTGAGTTTTCGCTTAGGCTTTATAGGCTTCTGGGTATATTTAGACAGGCCCCTTTTCTAAATGACCCCATTATAGCTTCCCAAAGGGTAAATTTCAAAATTTTTTGATAATTATTGACCTAGAGAGTCCAGAGGATTAATTGTACTGCAGTGTTCTTTTCAAGAACGAGCAAGAAACTAGTTCACAAAAGTAGGTTTTTTTAAATTTCCTCGATCATTTAACAAATGGTTTGATTGACAGCAGTGGTTCTAGAGAGGCAAAGTTGTTCAGAATGAGGAGGTCTATTGTATGATACAAATATTGTGCGCATGTTTGAAAAACCGTGCAATATACAATTGTTTACTCTTTTGAAAAATGCAATATCGCCTCCCAATGGCCGATTTCTTTCAAATTTCACTGAGATCCGGAGGTCTGCGCACGCCACTGGTTGCGTAGTTATGGCTATTTTTATGTTTTCTCCCTCTTATAGCGCCACCAAGTGGCCAAGCTCTGCAACTTTTTTCGTGTGACCTCAGATTGCGCTCTTACATACGGGTTGTGAGTTTGGTGAATTATCTCATTCAAAAGTTATAGCCATTTTAATACCGTTTAGTTATAGCTCTGTTTTGGTGTCCCTTTGTGACAGAGTTGAAAGTTCACCTTTTTTTGATAATAATTGGTATTCACTCTCCAGAGAATCGTCCTGCACTTGTTCCGATCGGGGGAAAAACCTAGGACTAGTTCGCAAAAGTAGATTTTTCAACAAATGCAAAATACCCGAAAATTTCGCCAGTGTGACGGACAAATCTGTTGTGAATCCACGTGTTATGTCCGGTGTGAGCCAAGGATTCCAACAACTTAAGACACTTGAGTCTGCGACTGACAGTTTAGAAGTTATGAGCGATTTCGTACTTTTTTTTTTTTTTTTTCAGATTTTTGTTTCACTTCAGAAACGAGTCACAGTTCAGAGTTCAAAAAAACTATGTACAAACAGATGACATGTCCAGCTGTCCACTTGTACAGAAAAAAAGGAAGGACGATTTTGTACTTTTGATTGCTGTAGCGCCCCCGTCAGGCCAATTGGGGCGAGTCTTGATGATGTAGACTGTTTGAGTACTACCATCCCTCCAAGTTTCAAGTCTCTACGACTTATGGTTTGATCTGCACAATCAGTTTTACGTATTACTGACCAAGATTACTGATCCATTCTAACAGTCACAATAGGGTTTCAGTGCAACATGCGCAATTAATGATCCAAAATATGTACATATGTACAAAATATGTATGTAAAAAAATTGAATCTGTATCTCAATAATTCATTATAGTGGTAGGTGTTATGCCTAAATTTTGTGGTGCCATCAGCCAAACAGCATTGTTATGATGTCATTTTCCAGCAGCTCCAGGGTGATTAATAATTGATTGACATAAAACATTTTTTGTGAGCAAAGGTGATAGAATTCAAATTGCATGCTTTTGGAAGTAACTGCCATAGAGATGAATGGGAATGCTAATGGATTGCTTTCTCTAGGTATTAATCCATGGTCCATACAAGCCGACAGTGACCCCAATAAAACTCTCTAATAACATCGCCACGATCAGCATCCATCCCACTCTATAAATCATCACTAGTGAACTCTATATGATCCGTAATGTCTTAATACAATCTAAAGAACACATAGTTATTATGGTAACAAGTACAGAGAGGAAAGGACATTTCTCTGCCCATAATTTAGGGTTGGGAATGTCGTGGCTTGCCTGTGCTTGCGCTAAATTTCAAGCATTACATTGCAAACAAATAGGAGATAAATTAAGCCACAGTCGTGACCTTACAGGCAGACGTTTTCACAGATGTCTTCATATTCATACTGATGAAAGAGATATAGCTATTTTTCCATTATTCAATTGCAAGCTCATAAAACGGTTATATCCAGTTGCCATTTTCCTTTTTTTTTCGCCATGGATCTAAATTCTTTTCCAGAATTGCTTTCTTTTTGCTTTCAATGGGGAAGATAACAGATTGTTTGTGGGTGTGTTTTCGTGATAAGAAGCTTGTGAAATTAGACACTTTGTTTTTCTATTCACCTCTTCTTGTGTGAATAGTCCCGTTATCCTGCTGTTTGAGGAAAAGGAGGGGTTAGTGTGAATTTAAACTAATTTCTATTGGGCCATCAGATATTATTGATGGTTTAATTGCTTTCTGTAAACTCCACAAACAGATTTGATAATCAGATTAAAGATAGCTCAGAAGATGGCCTCAGGATCTCTATGAGAAATGACCTCAGGTTAAAGTGGGTGCAGATCCATCTTGAAATCCATCAACACTTTCTTTGGTCTAAAGGTTCTTATCAGTCTCAGTGTGACATATCTTGATCGGACCAAATAGTTCTCCCGCTGACCCTAAGGGTCAGCCTCACCTTATCAACTTTAATGTCCACATGCACTGCTGGAAGACTTGAGGCCTCAGGTTATGTGCAGTTTATCTTGGTTGACACTCCCTTGTTTTGTTTTTTTTAAATTTAAATCAGTTATACGACTTTGCAGAAGGTTCTTTAAAAACATCATGGTTTTATTTGAAGAAAACCTCCTATGTTCATGAAAGCTCTCTTTTTCTTACATCAAAAGGAGGAGATGGTTTTGAGAAGCTCTGCTGGGTGATACAGTACTGGAATGGCTCTCAGCATGAATCTCTTCCCACACACCTCTTCAGACAGCTGCAGTAAACTACAGGTAGGTGTGTTTTACCGCCGTGCGCTCTGGATCAGTCGGTGCGCCTCAGGACCACCAAGAAAGACTTTGTTCTTCGTCTGGGAACGCAAGAGACACAAACTCTCTCTCTTTTAATTAGAGCACCGCCACACTTTATCAACAAAGATGCTGCTACTGGAGTTACTGTTGTCTATAAACAGAGCTCCTTCAGTCAGTGTGAATAAATGAGTCATCAAAGTCTTCAGGATTCGCATTTCAAAGGTTCTGTTTTGGTAGGAGGTGTTTCATTGTCAGAACAATTCTGTTTTTGTTTTATTTTTTATATTATTTTCCATTATACAGTCTGAGGGACTTGGACTATGTCTATATCCAAAAAAAGTTGACTATTTTAACTTGGCCCAGTAAGCATCAAATCCAGTTGTTCCTGTATAGACTAACAATACCAATGCCATGGGATAGATTCTGACAAATTTGGATTTTTTTTTTTTTTTTTTTAAATTGTAGTAATTTTGTTATTTTAATATGTCTATTTAGTTTAGTTTAAAAATATATTTCAATAAAATATTTCAGTTTAGTTGTCAGTTTTAGTATAATTAATTTTAGCACTTAAACTAAATGAAATAAGAAAATTTGAATATTTACTAAAAGTATGACTGAAAGGTTTTTGGTATTTCAGTTAACATTTTAGTTAATGTAGATGTTTCTAATAGTTTTAGTTTAAATTTTAGATGATATTACACTACCAGTCAAAAAATTTTTGAACAGTAAGATTTTTAATGTTTTTTTAAAGTCTCTTCTCCTCACCAAGGCTGCATTTATTTGATCCAAAGTAGAGTAAAATTTTAAAATATTTTTACTATTTAAAATAACTGTTTTCTGTTTGAATATATTTTAACATTTTTAGCATCATTACTCCAGTTGATCCTTCAGAAATCATTCAAATATTCTGTTTTGTTGCTCAAAAAACATTTATTATAATTATTATTTTGAAAACAGCTGAGTAGAATTTGTTCACATTTTTTTTTTTTTTTGATGAATAGAAAGTTCAGAAGAACAGCATTTATTTGAAATAAAAATCTTCTGTAACATTATAAATGTCTTTATCATCCCTTTTGGTCAATTTAAAGCATCAAAAATAAGCATAAAAAAATAAGTATTAATTTCTATAATTCTTTTCCAAAAACAATAAAAAATAAATAATAATAAAATAATAAAAAAATAAAATAAAAAAATACAGACTCCAAGCTTTTAAATGGTATAGTGTATAATGTTACAAAAGCTTTTTTTAATTTCAGATAAATGTTGATCCTTGGATCTTTCTATTCAAAGAATCCTGAAAAAATGTACTCAACTGTTAAATATTGATAATAATAATAATAATGATAATAAAATGTTTCTTGAACAGCAAATCAGCATATTAGAATGATTTCTGAAGAATCACGTGACACTGAAGACTGGAGTAATGATGCTGAAAATTTAGCTTTGATCACAGGAATAAATTACATTTGAAAATATATTCAAATAGAAAACAGTGATTTTAAATAGTAAAAATATTTCAAATTGTACTGTTTTTGCTGTACTTTGGATCAGATAAATGCAGGCTTGGTGAGCAGAAGAGACTTCTTTAAAAAACATAAAAAATCTTACTATTCAAAAACCTTTGTCTTGTAGTGTACATTATAGGAGAGAACAGAGTATCATATATTTCACAGATTTTGGTCTCTTTGGAACTAGTAAGAGCCCACATAGCACCATTTTCCTTCACAATGTCCTTTTGGTTTGAGTAAAGCGCTGCCCTCTCTCAACTCTCCTCCATTCCTTCATTCTCATGCCCCTCTGATCTTGCTCTCCTTTTGGTGTTAAATAAGGTGAACTAAAGAATTATTAGATCTGCAAAATGCAGCAAAGCCACAAATCATGAAGCATTAGAGTGAGAGCAGACAGCAGCTGCCCCGGTAATCTACTCTCAAAGGGGCTACTGTGGCCCCCGTCCTCACAAACCTCAGACGTTTGGTCCTCATTGTGTGTTTGATGCTGTATAACTTTTAGACTTCTGGAAGTGTTGTGTATATGACCGATTATATTATTCTAATTATTTCATAAAGATGAAAAGGTGAAAGGAAAATCACAAAGATCTCATTCAGAATAGTGTTTTGTGGTCCCTTGGCAGCAGATTTCGCAACAACCTTTGAAAGCGGCCATGCGCTCGCACAACAAAACACTCGTCCTTCATCTCCACATCAGCAGCTCCTATCAAAGTCTTAGCATGGCTTGAAGTTGGTGAGAAGAGAAAAAAAAGATTTAAATGAAAAAGAAGAATGTGGAAAGTGTGGGAATGAGGAACAGCAGGGCAGACACAAAGGCCCGCCGTGTGTCTGAAGAACTGACCCGATCCAAGACACACAAAGGAACCGCTGCAAAGAAAGCTGGACAAGAGCTGGGCACCAATCCTGAGAAAAAGAGAGAGAGGAAGGAGGGGGCGATTCTGCAACTGTTACAAACCATATAAGAAAATGTAACTTTTTTTTTATTTAAGTTTTTGCTTTTCCACTTTATTTTTCGTCGTAAGAGTGGCCGCGGCCATTTGTAAATTTTATGGGTCTGGCTTCCGGTCTCATCCGCGTCCAGCTATTTTTAGCTGTACAAAACAGCTTGTTTTGTTGCTTGATATTGCAAATTAGTATGTCTTAGCATTTTATTTTAATGTATTATCTTAATTATGAACACACTTGTTTGTAGTGCAGAGTTTTACCGTTTATTACACGTTGTTATTCTTCACATTATTTCGCTATATAGCGGCTAATGAACCGTAAGTCTCGCTCATAGGCTTACTTCCGCATTGCAGAATGAGGTGTATAGAACATGGAATTGTCCAGATGTAGTTTGCAGCGTTTAACACTTACCATTGCAACACTTACCTGTTGACTGGAATACAAGACTGAGTACAAGAAGGTGAGAAAGACAAGATTACATAGTTGAAAAGATAGAGGAGGGGGTGACGCACTTGACAGCAACCTGATCTGTGTTGGAGAGAGTCGTGCCAGTGACTTGGATGCTGGTCATGTTGACAGAGACACTGTGGCGTTTCTCCGGTATGTCACAACAAACGGACAGCCTTAAAAACAACCACAGGTGTGCTTCGAGAGGTCACCTGACCTCAAACCTGTTCACACACACACATGGAACCCACTTACTTCACACATGGATAGATAGATAGATAGATATATCTAGTTATTGTCCTTATAAAGCTTTTGTTCTAACAGGAAAGTAAACTCGCTATGCCAGCTGTAGATTTGTTTACACTTTTTAGTTTGTTTTTGAAAGATTAACTGAGTATTGACTGCAGGATGGGAATGTAGAGTCTAGCACAGGTGCTGGTGTAATGAGAAACACATGGTCAAGTGAAAAGACACACACACACACACACACACACACACACACAAGGATGTAGAATTCAGTAGGGACGCTAGGGACATGTCCCTACCAATATCCAGCGACTAAATTGTCCCTAGCAATAATTTTGATCGAACTATTAAATATGTGTATGTAACCATTGTTGTAATTTTGGCCGCATCTGAAATAGGTCATACCACTGAAATTACTAATTATTTGAGAAAAAAAAAAACACACTTTTAAAGACGCACATTTATTACATGGGTGGACTAAGAACATATAAGGTAGGCAAAGTGTTTAAAACATACACAGTTCAGCTGAATAAGTTTACCCTCCTTTAACTTTGTTGTTATGCTGTTTTGTGTTCTGCTTCTTCCATTTGCTTTTTTACATTGACTATAGACTAATCAGATACAATAATAATTTCTCAAATACTGATAAATTCAGTATTCACTTAAATGGTATGCAATGACTGGATAAATGTTTGCACAATGTTTCCATCTAACATGGATTTAGAGGTGCAGCTCGTCATTTTAATGGAGTGTTTTCACTAGTTAGCAGTACACCGGTTACCTCACCTGAATATGTTTGTAGATTTGTGTTAAATGTTATCTTTGAATGAAAATATAGATATTTTATTTGAAAAAAAAAAAATCGTTTTTTTTTTTTTTTTTGCTTATTTTAATTAATGTCATTAAACTAGCAAGCTAAGCCAGTAGTAGTACTGACAGTGTCGTGTAAACAGGGCTGAAGACCTGAAAAGCAGAGGAGCAGACAAAAGATTCAATTGAGTGAGTCATTTACGCTGGAACCGCCCTGATTGATTCAAACAAGTGACTTCGATCATTTTTTAATAAATGCGATTTACTAGCAAAAAACGGGACTTCGTAGAGGGTTGGTGAATATTTTGATTAAGATCGGAACTTTGGTAGAGGGTTTGCGAATCATTTCGCGAATTGAATGATTCGCGGTGCGCGCTCTGAAGTCCCGATATGAAATCGTGGTTCGCGAATCATTCAGATCGGGACTACGGAGTTCGAGTCGCGAATCATTTGTTTCAGGTTGGGACATCGGAGCGGGTTCGTGGATCTTTTGATTCAGATCGGAACTTCGAAACACGGATCGCGAATCATTGGGTTCAAATCGGGACTTCAGAGCGGTTTCGCGAATCACTTGTTTTAGATCGGAACTTCTAAACACAGATCGTGAATCATTTAATGAAATGAACGATTCGCTCCGAAGCCCCGATCTGAAATTATGGTTCGCGAATCATTTGTTCTAATTTGTGTGTGTTTTATTACTATTATTATTATTAATAAACAGTAAACATTATATTTATTAAAACATCAAACCATTAAGGCAGTGCAGTTATGAAAACAAAACAAAGACATAAAGAAAGAAAGAAATACTAAATAAAGCACATAAAAACTAATACACAAAATAAAAACACATCATCTTAAGGCTGGTTATTGTTTTGGAGCAATATACAATATTCTTGAAAAGCGTCTGTGAATTCTGCTTATGTAACTTGGATGCTTATCTCAATTTGTGTACTATAAGTGTATCCCAAACCATAGAAAATAAAGTTTTTCTTTCAAAAGGTAAACATTTGTACCTTATTTACCCCTAAAACATCAGTGTCTAAAGTGGACATATTAGCATCTTAATGTTGCATATTTGTATCTTTTGAAAAGGTACCATCCCAAGTATAGCTTTTGTACCTTTTTTTCTGAAAGGAAGGCACTCTGGATATAATGCAGGAGTGGTTCAGGTAGCAGCTGGGTTGTTTAAAATCCTGAATTTGACATCTTTGAAGTGTCAATAACTAATCCCCTTCTTTACATTCCCTGCAGTGTTAAAACCACAAAGTGCAGCATCTAATCTCACAGATCCAGCACCAGATCTGCTTATCATAATTTACACCCAGAGGTAAAAGAATGAGGTCAGTTTTAGGTCACTGATGGAAATACAATGAAGTACAGAATCATGCATCTACATGTGCATATCTAATTAAGTCTAATTTTCAGATGTAATTTACGATATCCATAATGTCTGAAATGTACTCTTGCACACTCTTACAATAACAAGAATACAAAATATTATAAAAGACTTCTTTATTTCTAATCATCATGAAGCACTTTCAACAAAATAAGCTGTCTCCCATTTCATGTGTGATACAGGACTACAATCTGTAATATTTCCAAGCTCAGGCAGTAGTTGGGATTTGGTATAAAAACTAAGTCGAGGCTTCTAAAAAAAAGTCAGTTTAGATGCATTACGAACTATCCAAAAATTAGCCAAGGAAAAGACAAACAAAATACGTAACAACAAAGATGGCCTTGACAAATGCAACATGTAATACAACTTGTACAACTTAGAAAAGTATACTTATTTTAGACTCACAAAGGACACATACATTGTATGTGTTAAATTATTATTATTCTTTTTGCTGTTTGTTGTAAGGACATACAAATGCTAACTACATCATTCACATATTTCAGCAGTCTGTTTAAATACCTTATTTTTCTACAAAGTGAATTTACATTGTTTTAAAGTACAAAGTGCAAAGACTATGGTTTCCATCGTCGTTTTGGTGGGGGCAGAATCTGCGGGACGGGAGTGGGAACAATCGCAGCGGCCGCTTCAGCCTTGTTTCTTGGACAGGTTCTGAAAAAAATTCAAATGAGAGAATGAGGAAAATGCTATTTTAAAACAACGCCTTTCATTTATAAATGTAATGGTCTACTTGAAGTAATAATTGGTTTCGATCTACTGCTCTGTAAAAATAGATGAGAGAGAATGTTGGAATGCATGTTGTGAATGTTAACAGCCACCGACATTAACTCACCAGTTTACTAGATGTTGTGCCTTCACCTGTTTTTGCCCCTGAGGAGAAACCAATGAGAATGTTTTACAAGCCTGTTCCCCATTACATGACGGCAATACGGGTTGTTTCTGAGAGTTATTAAACAAATGCAAACGCTCTTGGTCATTAAAACGACCACACAGTCTTCGAACAATCTCAGGCTGAACCTACAATATGTAGAGCTCATTCGCACTGACAGTATATCTCTCATCCAATCAAAAAACAGTTGGAATGCTTGAGTTTATGCTGTTCTTAAAAGAATGCTGTGAATCCAGTGAATTCATTGTAAAAATGATAAAATGGGCCAGTTTTAATTTTATAAGATAGAAAAAAAGAAAACAAATCATAATATTACGAGAAATTAAGTCAATTTTGAAAAATGCTGTCATAATTACTTGAAAAAAAAAGTTCTTTTTCAGGCTTCTAAACAAACTGGATATTTCAGCATATTGAAATTCTGAAAGCACAACTGGACCTGATTCTTAAGAGCCGGGGGTGAAAACTTTGGAACAGAATGAAGATGTGTACATTTTTCTTATTTTGCCTAAATATCATATTTCTTTCATTTAGTACTGCCCTTCAGAAGCTAAATTACAGTCACAGTCATTGTTGGAAAGGGTTCAAATACACAGAAATGCTGAAAAACCAAAGAATTTGTGGGACCTCAAGGATTTTTCTGAAGAACAGCAGGCATTTTAACAGTTTAGGACAAACAAGGGACTCATGAACAACTATCACTAATAATATTTCTCAATGTTACTGTTTTTATTGTATTTTTGAACCAATCAATAAACCTTGGTGAGCAAAAGAGACTTGCAAAAAAACTAAAAAGCTGTAACCTCCCTAAACTTTTGACCAGTTGAGTATGTTGTATTCAAATTACATTAAAACTCAGTGGAGCATCACTTTTGCAAAGCCTTGCATTTTTTCCTCTAGCACTTCAAATCTAATGATTCCCAGTGTTCTCTGATGCAGTGTAAACTCTAGTCTAGTACATAGATGCCCTTATTTTTCAGTCATCCATCAGGAAACAGTGATAACCCACCCTCTTCCTTAGTGACACCCAGACAGCCCATCAGTTCCTGTAGAGACAGGGCCTTATCGTTGCTGATGTCGCAGTACTCCACGAACTTCTTCACACACTTCTTGGGTTTGGATTTCTTGCGCAGTAAACGCTTGAACGGTTTGATTTCTTTTTTTCCGATGTCGCCGCTGGAATTCTTGTCAAGCTGACTGAAATACCAGTGCACAACTCTCTCTTCCAGAGTATGACTGGGGTCTGGCTCCACCATCCTGAATGGAGGAAAAAATAATGATTTTCTGGTTCAATGCCTGTGAATCATGCACTGCATAAAAATATCAAATTAAGTTCTGTATTTGCTGCCTTGTATGTACAGTTGAAGTCAAAAGTTTACATACATCTTGCAGAATCTGCAAAAGAGGGATCATACAAAATGCATGTTATTTTTTATTTAGTACTGACCTGAATTTACATATAGTCCCCTAAAGAAAATAATCCCTTCGGGTCCCACAAATTCTTTGGTTTTTCAGTATTTTTGTGTATTTGAGCCCTTTCCAACAATGACTGTATTATTTACAGATGCATCTTTTCACACTGAGGACAACTGAGGGAGTCATATGCAACTATTACAGAAGGTTCAAACACTCACTGATGCTTCAGAAGGAACAATGGATTAAGAGCTGGGGGTGAAAAATTTGAATAGAATGAAGATGTGTGCATTTTTCTACATTCCTAAAAATCATATTTTTTCGTTTAGTACTGCCCTTCAGAAGCTACAGAAGATACTTACATGTTTCCCAGAAGACTAAATATGTTAAATTTCATAAATTGCATTCAAATACACACAAATATTGAAAAACCAAAGAATCTGTGGGACCTGAAGGATGTTTCTGAAGAACAGCAGGCAGTTTAACTGTTCAGGACAAACAAGGGACTCATGAAAAACACAGCTGTGGATCATTCAGGTAACAACACAGTATTAAGAAAACTTTTGAAAAGGGTCATTTTTATAAATTCAACTATTATTTTCTCTTGTGGACTATAGGTAAACATCTTTTATATGAAATATCTTATTCAAGTCAGTACTAAATAAAAAAATAACATGCATTTTGTATGATCCCTCTTATTTTGGTAAAATAATTAACATTTTTGCAAGGTGTACGTAAACTTTTGACTTCAACTGTAATAGCAGCACCAATTATTCCAGTCAGTCAGCTAATGAACTAAGAAAATATTTTTACACCACACTGAAGGCAGGGTCAGTCAATTTCATGAACCGGTCCATTACATCTACATTTGTCAATTCTCAGTTTGTTGTTTACCTGCCGGCAGAGGCTGGGTCAGTTACCGCATGGACCATGTCTGTGGACAACGCGTCCAACACGCTTGTCAGAAATTCTGTCTTCTTCTCTCCAGGACATCCTGAAAAAGAGAGACACAAAAGTTAATAATGATATGTTTAATAAAAATGAATTCGAGTGAACTATTCCTTTAAATTGTACTTCACTTCCGATCGTAAAACTGTCCTAAATTTTTTTTCCTCATAGGGTTTTAGTGACATTATGCTTTTGCTTTACAAAATCCCATGAGAAAAAGATTAAAAGAGAACAAAGCTTCTTTTCATGTGACATTTTACCCTTAGGTTAACAGTATAAACAGCTATGAAACCTCATAAACAGCTGTTGTGACTGAATTACCTCGTGTAACTCTGCCGCTCTGGTCCTAATTACTGAACTGTTATTTTGTCGCTACAAAAATATATATTTAAAAAATCAATAACTTGCTATGCTTTTGAATTTTCTATTCATCATAGAATTCTAAAAGCAGCAGAAAAGCAGCACAACTGTTTTCAACATTGATAATAACAAGAAATGTTTTCTGAACAGCAAATCAGCATATTATAATGATTTCTGAAGAATCATGTGTTACTGAAGACTAAAGTAATGATGCTGAAAATTCAGCTTTGCATTACAGGAATAAATTACAAACCCCAAACATTCAAATATCTGAACGATATTTAAAAATGCACCTGACGAAGTGCACATTTTCACAGTTTACAGTAGATGCATATACTACTACACATACTAGTGGCTATTTGAGGTAATGGCGCCATAGGTGGCCCATTAAACACTGGGAAGATGTAAAGCTGTCAGACGTTTTTACACCAACTGCACTTAAAGATTGTGGAGAGTAAGAGAGTTAAACAATGTTATGGCTTTAGAGATTCTTCACCGCCTTGTCGTAAAAATCAGACCTCCCCTATCCTGTCTGAGGAAGATGACAGCTGCCAGTCAAACAGAGGATTTGGGTTTATGATCACAGGTAAACGTTTGCGGTCTGTGGGAACTGCGGCCTGTGGATGTTTGGGTGAAACCCACAAACCAGTCAAAAACATGTCCATGTCATAATTCACCAAAAAAATTAGAAACTATATTTTGCATTAGCATAGTAAATTAGGCCTATTTTGTGTCCATCTCATTCATGGTATGTATATGGACATGTATACTGGCCACCCTGCTCTTTGGATATTAGTGTTGGCTGTTCGAAAAACCAAGGGAGTTTAAAACACTCCCACACCCTCTTTCTCGTATCCATCTGTCTGTCCAAATAAAGCAAGAGAAAGAAAGGGAAAGTGTGTTTGTATTCCTCTGTGTGTCTTCACATGCTGGTCTGTTTATAGTCAGGCCCAGAGGCAACAGATTCTCTGGTGTAAGATGTAAAGGCATGCCGAGGTCCTCGTGAACAGGTGTGTGTGAGTGAAAGCGTGATCAGGTAAACAGACGGGCTCACAGGAGAGAAAAGAGAAGGCGAAATGACATTTAAACGTGTGCAGGTTTTGCGAGCGAGTGTCGTGCTGAAGATCTGCGTGAGATCACTGAGACCAGACGCAATAAAATATCCATCCCACCTGTTCATACGAGGAACGGCATTCTTCTTGCTTTTTCAATAAAATCATCATAAAGTTTAGTGTAGTCTAGACACTCAATAACAAACATTTCTGACCTTTTAAGATTTTTTTTTTTGCTCTTGGCATTTTACATTAGTCAGAAAATTCCATTTTTAATGTGTTCTTATTTTTAATAAGAATTGACAGAGTTTGAGTTGCATTGCTTGTGTGAGTAAAGAAAATATAGCTTAAGTAGCACAGGCATATTTGTAGCAATAGTCAAAAATACATTGTATGGGTCAAAATTATTGATTTTACGTGTATGCCAAAAATCATTAGGATGATTTAATCATAAATTTATCAAAACTTAATGCGTAATATGCATTGCTAAGAGCTTAATTTGCACAACTTTAATTTTAATTTTTTTTGCACCCTCAGATTTCAGGTTTTCAAATAGTTGTATCTCAGTCAAATATCATCATATCCTAACAAACTATATATATCAGTGGAAATCTTATTTATTCTCAATTTCACAAAATTGACCCTTATGACTGGTTTTGTGGTCCAGGGTCACAAATATGATTTGTCTAATATTACGTTTAAGTTCAACGTAAAAAAAATAAAAATAAACAGAATCTAAAATTACGAGATTAAAGTCGTAATATTTTGAGAATAAAGACGAAATGTTTTGAGAACAAAGTTGAAATTATGAGAATTAAATTGTAGTAGTTAAAGTATAGCCTACATGTGCAAATGGCCTGGATTGGGAGCACTGGGGGAATTTGGCAGGCCACCCGAATTTATTTGAATATATGCAGGATTATTAGCAGAAATCATACCATGTGTTATACTTGCAGGGACAGTATGCATGGAAATAATATCATGTCTTCTCTTGAATTCATCAGGCCTATTTGTAGTGCGCCAGCCACCCAATAATAGCAATAAGCTTTGTGCTTTTGGTACTTTTAATATAAAACAAAGTCTCAGCTTTGTAATAATGTGTTTTTTACAGTCTTTAATGTGGCGGGACAGATCGCTTTATTCATGTGAATCAATCGTCTTTCCGATTACAATAAGACATTCATTTAATTAAATTAATACATAATATTTAACGTCTTCTATTAACTATTTGTAGTGCACCAGCCACCCAGTAATTGCAATAATTTTGTGCTTTGTTGCAGCTCAGCTTTCAAATTCTGTCAGATTTATCCTGAAATACAAATTATACATTTTTTCTCTTTATTTCAAGATTATAGCACGATATAAACCTGAAGGAACATCAGAAGGAATAAAAAAAAAAAAAACAGTATAGCCTATTGAAATGAAATTAATGTCGTAATTGCTACAAACTAATTCTCATAATTTTGACTTTATTCTCAAAATATTTTGACTTTATTCTGGTAATTTCAACTTTATTCTCGAAATTTTTCAACTTTATTTTCGAATCTTAGTCAAGTTCTTTAATAATTTTTTAAAAATGTTTTAACATGGCACTAAAATGCTACCGTACTAATATAAGGCTCTATATGTATCCAGTGCTGCAGGAATGATCTATTTTTGTTGGCCACAACACATTTTTTCACATTTTATTCTACAACATAAAATGCATCAATAATAGACCTAAAAAATAAAATACATGAGTAATAGCCCTTAAAAAAATTACTTTTTTTTTCTATTTAAGTGAGCATGAAAAAATAAAAAAACATTCAGGCATTCATTTGAACTCTCCAGCTTATTTAAATGCTGAGTGAGTATTCAATGAGTTAACCCATCCAGATCCTGCATTTTAACAACATTTCAGCATTACCCAGAATCCTGCAGCTTGTGGAACTTACATAAAAACTCTCAAGTTGCAACAGAGTCATGAGAATTGTGGTATTGGCTGTGGATTGTGGACGTTTAGCTGCCAGCAGCCGCCGGCCCTCATCAGCCCCCCTTCTACACCACAATTAACCAGCCGTGACCAGAGAGCTGCTCGCACAACAACACCTGTACACATGCTGCTGGCAGCCTGAACATCCACACACACCTGACGAACAGAGGTTTATTCATTAACATATTGAGATATTGGCATGTTTACCAAAAGTGCATAATGACAAAGCTAGTCTAGTAGTGGCGAATAAGACCAGCAATCAATCTGTGTTGCAGACATGTTTACAGTACAGATTCATGTGGGATACAATATTAAACTCAGTCCACCCCTATGTTACAATTAATTGAACATAGGGGTGGATTTTAAATAATTGCACTACTTCTGGCATGCAGTGTGCACTAAGAAAAACTGGCTATTTATTACAAAATACTTAACATGTTTTGTCACGTGTCATCAGTTTTTTTTACCATCCATCAGAAAAAAGGTACAAAAGCTGTCACTGGGTTGGTGCCCTTATAAAAGGTACTATTAAGCAACATTTACATACTAAAATGTGCACTGTATGTACTAATATGTATCTTTAAGGCGT
Organism: Cirrhinus mrigala; assembly: GCA_036247105.1. Lineage (NCBI taxonomy): Eukaryota > Metazoa > Chordata > Actinopteri > Cypriniformes > Cyprinidae > Cirrhinus > Cirrhinus mrigala. Next base: position 31,118,790 of record CM070019.1, on the reverse strand, counting down.
TAATATGCACTCTTTATAAGTAAATAAGGTACAAAAATTTAACTTTTGCCCCAGTGACAGCTTTTGTACCTTTTTTTTCTAAGAATGTAGGACGTTTTGTATTATCCCTTTAAATAACAAAAGTCTGTTCCTTGATGACATCATCGTCCAGGAAGTGACATCATACTGAAGGACATCAACAGCACAAACATCAATAAGTATTAGCAACGATTTGATAAATTTGTGCGTTTGTTGGCTTTTGTCACTTTTAAATGTTTTATATTGTTATATAAATAAGCGTAATAATATAAAAATGAATACGCTCATGAAAGATAAGATAAGACTGTTGCTCCCTCACTAAGCAATTTTATTTATGAATGCATTTATCTCTAAAGACATTTCCAAAGGGAGGTGTTGTCTGATTCCAAAAAATATAGCAAAGTAACACATTCTCACACCTCAAACACTGTTTCAAATGCCTGTTCACCACTTAATCTTAATTAAAGTATGTAGATAATCCTATTAGTCAAAGTCTGACCAGGGTTACTCCACATTCTGTTATTTGGGACGCGGACAAAGCACAAAAGCATTTCTCATGTACTTACACAAACAAAAAAGTGCCATGGTATTTTTAGAAGTACACAGTGCTTATACCATGCATTATAGCTATTCAGAATCATAGCAGACATTATAATGTCATAGTATTATTCCATCTGATACCACAGTACCACTACATTACATTTTTGTAGGGGTAATTTTATAAGGCCTAAGAAATATCTATATCACATTTTTGATGATATTTGATTTTATTATTTAGTATTTGAACAATTCATATTTATGCATTTGCTCTGGAATGAACTGATTTGATTATGTTCATCATTTGAAAATAGTCATAATTTTGATTAATTTATTAGTTTTATTAATTAATATTTATTTATTAATACTGTTCAAATATTTGGGGTCGGTATAATTTTTAATGTTTAAGTCTCTGATGCACACCAAAGCTGCATTTATTGGAAAATATTATTATAATTTAAAATAACGGTTTTAAATATACTTTAATTGTAATTATTCTTGTGATTTTTTTTTTTTTTTTAAATCATCCATTGTTCAAGTCTTCAGTGTCACATGATCCTTCATAAATATGCTGATTTGCTGCTAAAGAAACATTTTTTATTATTAATGTTGCTTAATGTTTGTGGAAATGGTGATACCTTTTTCAGAATCCTGAAAAAATAGAATGTTTTAAAGAGCAGAATTTATTTGAAATAGAAATCTTTTGTTAAATTATAAATGTCTAAATTATGGCTAATGTCTTTGCTGAATATTTTATTTGCTGAATAAAATTAATGTCTTTAAAAAAACAAAAAAAAAAAAAAAAACTTTTGACACTTTTGTTCAGTAATATTAAATGTTTAACATATCACATATAGTCTACATACAGAGATGAAATACTCCAGCTCCTATTAATTTGTGTCTAATCAACGACTTCATTCATGCTGGAAATGGAAGTCACTCCCTGGTTTCCTTTTTGCTGTTTTTTTATCTTTGGTCTCCACTCCTTTTTCCTCTGTTCTTCGTCACGGCCACTCCCCCACACTCATCCCTCCTTGTCATCCTCCTAGGCTCGTGCTATCTATTGTAATCTATCTTTTCTACCTCCCCTTTCCTCAGTGAGATGATCTGTTAACATCTGTCGTCTATGTGGACCGTAGGGGCGTGGGAAACCAGGAGATGGTTTTAGACTCTAGATGTCACACACATACCTGAGCTCACATGCAAAAACATACAGATGCACAAACAGCCATCCTTGAACTTTATATTGTTATCATTTTTTATGATTACCTTGTGCATTTTGCAAGTATGAAAAGTGATATCAAACACAAATTGCAGCTAGTGCAACTATTAAAAAACACCTATTCAATGAAACTTTTGTTATTTATTTCTATAAGGTCCTCTTTGGAAAAAAGTTGTTTTTTTCATTTTTGTAGCTTTGCTTCTAGTCCTTTTGCTATTTTTAAGTCACTCTCCAGCAAACCTTGCACAATATTTTTGCATCTGCTCATAAGCACACAGTTAAGCTCACCCTGCAGGTGTCTGCTCCTGTAATGGTCCTTCGGTTTGTTTGGATGGGCTCTGGCATTTCCATCACATTTTGGTTGTTCGAATCTACAGCAAAAGAGAGAGAAAAAAAAACAGAAAAGGAATGAGAGTGAATACAAAGCATTATTGTTTACACAGTGATGAGTCCAACAGCTAAAACATTCCACCAATGCAAAGAACAATATTTAGATGTTTAGATGTTTAAATAGCATAAAGACCAAAATAACATAATACTGTTGAAAAAGTAAAGAACGATTGCTCATTGAGTGATGGATGGTTACACAAGGATGTCCACTTTAAGTAATTTTTTATTTACCGTTTCCTAAAGTAGATATAAAATAGAAGATCAGATCATCTCTATCTCTATATATTAATGTCGTCTATATTCATGTTATACCTATCTATGTATCTATGTATGTATCTCTCTATCTGTCTATCTATTTGTTCGTCCTATCATACTATTGTTTTATCTATCTGCATACACTACCAGTCAAAAGTTTTTGAACTGTAAGATTTTTAATGTTTTTAAAGAAGTCTGTTCTGCTCACCAAGCCTGCATTTATTTGATCCAAAGTACAGCAAAACAGTCAAATTTTGAAACATTTTTACTACTTAAAATAACTGTTTTCTTTTTGAATATATATAAAATGTAATTTATTCCTGTGATTTTAAAGCTGCATTTTTGCATCATTATTCCAGTCACATGATCCTTCAGAAAGCAGTGTAATATTCTGATTTGCTGCTCAAAAAACATTTATTATTATTATTATGTTGAAAACAGCTAAGTAGATTTTTTTCAGGTTTCTGTAATGAATAGAAAAGTTAGAAGAACAGCATTTATCTGAAATAAAAATCCTTTGTAACATTATAAATGTCTTTATCATCACTTTTGATCAATTTGAAGCATCCTTGCTAAATAAAAATCTTAATTTCTATATATAGTATATAGAATACATATATGTATATAATATACTATATATATATATATATATATATATATACATACATATATTTATATATATACTAAGCTTTTGAATGGTATAGTATATGTCACTAAAGCTTTTTATTTCAGATAAATCCTGATCTTTGGATCTTTCTATTTATCAAAGAATATATATATATATATATATATTTTTTTTTTTTTACTATTTTTTAAATAGTAAAAATATTTCAGAATTTCACTGGTTTTGCTGTACTTTGGATCAAATAAATGCAGGCTTGGTGAGATTTTAGAGATTTTAAAATGTATACATTTTTATATGTAATTTTCTGTACTATGCCGAATGACATGCTTAAACGTGTTGAAATGAATCATTTTTTAAAAAAAATTATACTTTGCTTAAAGTTCAACATTTGGAGAACAGATCATGTTTGTTGTTTATTCACAAGACTTACTGTAAATTTAGAAGTGTGCAGGAGTATCATCCAATGTTTTTCTAAGTGAATACGGTACTGTAGAAGAATTTTGATCTATTCTACTTTATCTATTCACAACGACTGCTGCACTAGGATGCAATCACTAGAAGGACAGCTCAGAGATGCAGGAAACAGAAAAGGGACAATGAGTGGACAAAAAGAAAAAGTAAGTAAGAAGTATAAGACAAGAAAAACATTCATGGCCCCATAAGGAGAGTAAATGTGCTCCAATTATTGCCAGGCGACCTGCCCAAATAACAGAGAAAGAGAGAGAGAGGAGGGCGATGGGAAGGTAGCACTTCCATGCGTGCTCTAATGCGCTGTTTGGCACACTGCCTGAGGCTTTGTTAACTCAATACCACATTCAGTGATGGTCAGAAATCCACAGCATCACTCCATAACACTCCTGCAGCTCATTAAATGTGCCCCTGAATACAGAGAGTGTCACCGACCCCTGGCAATCACACTTAACAATGTTTTGTCATTCTGCCAGGTTTCTTGATCAGATTTGATCCAAGTGAACAGCCCACCAGTTAGCAGATGAGTGTTTATTCAGATGGTATATTCAGCTTTTCTCAACGACTACAGAGCAGAAAGGTGCTCTCGAAATGTTAAAAGAGACTGAATGAGATTGGGACAAGTATTGGCCCCTGAGAGACTCCAAAGCTCAATTTTGTACCCCATAGTAAGTCGAAGAATGAGACCTGCCCCGAGTGTATATTAGATGTACTGTAAAAGAACAGGACCGCTGGCACTTAACATTTTAAAAGCCAAGTGGTGGGTTTTTCCTTTCAATAGAGACAAACTGCTTAAGTTGTATTTTGGCAACTAAATAAGGACGGATTTGTTTCGTAGAGGCGCCAGAGGTATTTTTAAGTGTTTAACATAACATTTTGTTAAAACTGACGTTAAAGGAATAGTTCACTCAAAAATAAAGATTTGCTGACAATTTACTCCCTCAGGACATCGAAGATGCAGATGAGTTTGTTTCTTCATTGGAACAGATTTAGAGAAATGTAGCATTATATCACTTGCTCACCAATGGATCCTCTGCAGTGAATGGGTGCCGTTAGAATGAGAGTCCAAACAGCTGATAAAAACATCACAGTAATCCACAAAACCCCAGTCAATCAATTATAGTCCTGTGAAAACTAACTTTCTAACTTCAAACCATTGCTTCAAACCATTAACTTTTCTGTCCATATTAATGTTTTTTTTTCAGTGAAAAAGTAATCTTGTCTGAATCAGGAGGAAAAAAATGCACAGGTCAAGCACCATTTACAAGTAAAAACTAGATGTTTTAAAGTTAAAATGCCTCAATTATTGATTTGTTTCTTACAAACACAGAGTTATTTGCTTCACAAGACGTTGACTGGTGGACTGAAGACATGTGGATTACTTGTGGATTATTGTGATGTTTTTATCAGCTGTTTGGACTCTTTGAATTCTTACGGCACCCATTCACTGCAGAGGATCCATTGGTGAGCAACATTTCTCCAATTCTGTTCTAATGAAGAAACAAACTCATCTACATCTCAGATGGCCTTGAGGGTGAGTAAATGTTTATTTTTCAGTGAACTACTCCTTTGAAAGTCATGCATTTTCCTTTGAAATCATGCATTGAGTGCGTTACCTTGTGGATGTGCCAGGTATGGGCCGTCCAGTGTCCACCAGGACACACCAGCAGTACCCAGTGGAGGGATGGCACTGGACGGGTTTGTAGAGGCCACCGTGAGCACAATCAGGCACAAAAACCGCTTCATTTTTATGTTGTCTTGCTTCTTCCTGTGCTGACAGCTGCTCCTGATCACACGAGGTCGCTGAGGTAAAGTGAGGCAAAGGAAAAGAGTGAAATACTGCAGGAGACACAATATGAGTGAGTAAGTGTCAGTGTTCTCTTTGGTGAAGTGTGTTTCCGTACAATGAAAAGAGACAGTGACCAGGAGCTGTCAAGCTCCAAAAAAGTACCTTCTCCTTGAAATTTCCATAAATGTAGTACATACAACTCACAATGCACAATAGCTTGGGAGGAATAGAATTTAATAGGCTTTGGATAAAAGAACATACTGTAAATGTCCAACGCTGAAAGAATTTAAAATAAATGTAAATTTAATTACCTTCATCTAAATTTTATTAATTTCTTTTAAATCAGAATAATTTAATTTAATTAGCAGTTGAGCAAATTAAATTATAAATGTCAATTTAAATTTTTTTATTTGAATTTAAATTAATCAAAAATACATAAAGTAGTTTAAAATTAATTCAATTAAAATACATTTAATGCAATTAAATTTACATTTAATTAAATAAATTTAATTGCCAGTTGAACAAGTCAATTAAATGTTTTTTTTTCTTTTTAATTTTTACGTTTACAATTCCATTTGTACTGTGGATTAAGGAATTAAAGAATTCCTTAATTATTATATAATTATAATTATTATATAAAGATTATTATAATTAAAGGATTAAAAAATTAATAATATATTTAAATTAATTACATTTAATTACAATTTTAATAAAATTTAATTGCCAGTTGAACAAATTACATAAATGTATTTATTTATTTATTTTTTTTTTTTACTTATGATTCCATATTTGACCCTGAACCACAAAACCAGTCATAAGCAGCACAGGTATATTTGTAGCAATAGCCAACAATACATTGTATTGGTCAAAATGATCGATTTTTCTTTTATGCCAAAAATCATTAGGATATTAAGTAAAGATCATGTTCCATGAAGTTATTTTGTAAATTTTCTATCATAAATGTATCAAAACTTAATTTTTGATTAGTAATATGCATTGCTAAGAACTTCATTTGGACAACTTTAAAGGCAATTTTTTTATTTTGAGATTTTTTGCACCCTCAGATTCCACATTTTCATCAATGGAAAGCTTATTTATTCAGCTTTTCTCAATTCGGAAAAATTGACCCTTATGACAGGTTTTGTGGTTCAGAGTCACATATTGAGAAATAAAAATTATATTCTTTAAATATTCATGGTTATCTCCAAAGCTCATTTTAATTTGTTTTAGCTCATTGGACATGTATTATGGTGTCTTCATAAAAAAAAACGTTGCCTGACTAGATGGTAAGTCCTTGGACACAGCCTTGAAGAGATGGATTGACAGCATGTTGGATGGGGTAAGAGAGAAAAACAGAGTCAGAGAGAGTGAAAGTGAGAGCTTGTGCTTTATCAGGAGCCTACGGGAATGTTTATGACATTAAGAAGTTAATGACTGCACGGGGCTCCTGCTGCTCAACCAGAATAAATATTTACACATTGTCTCTGGGTGCCTGCATTTGCAGTTTGTTTGAATGGAGATAGTGACCTTGGGCAGAGAATCATAAAGAGCTATATAAAACACATTGTTTTGGGAAAACAGTGGCATCCTAGCGCTTCCTTTCAATCCCGCATTGAGAAACACATCGACAGCCCCAAACACATGAATCATCCATGCGGAGCACAGTCTTTGAGGAGATTTCTCTTCATGAGATTTCTCTGCATCAGGAACCAATCATCTCATGTGCCACAACACAGCTCTCCAGCATTGCTTTGAGCCGCCTGATCTAATGCAAGCAAGATTATGTTAAACGTGTGTGTGTGTATAAGAGAGAGAGGGAGATGATATGTGGTTTCTAATGTATTCTGTGGCAGCACAAAATATGGTTGTCAGTCACAGACAGAGAGTGAAACAACTCCAGGCTAAAAGTAGTCTAATGTTAGTGTAATCTATTAACTACACATATTATATCTTATTAGGCAAGTACCACATGTGGAAGTCATGTTAAAAATATTTTTAATATGACTGAATTTGTGTTTAAAGTGATTACAATTTAATACAAATGTGGCAAGTTACTAATTGTACAATTACTACATTTTGATTATTCAAACAGTGAATAAATTATGTACAGAAAGCGAGCAAAGAAAATTAACCATGGTTTTACTACAAATAAAACCAAAAAACCATGGTTACCATAGTTAAATCATGGTAACCACAAGTTAACCATGGTTTTGCTACACTAACCATAGCTTGACCATAGTACAGTATTATAGTAAAACTGTAGTTATACAAATGGTAGTCAATACGCCAAAAAAACATGGTTACGACTACACTTTTACTAAAGCCATGGTTCATTTTCTTAAGGGCATTATCAAAGAACATTCTCACTGACTTTACTCTAGAGTGAGTTTCATTCTTTAAAAGCTATTTTAAAATAAATAAAGCTGTTAAATTTCTTAGGCTACTTACGTTGAACGTACATCTGCACTTGTTTATGATGAAAGAATTTGCGAGAATTCATAATTCAGAACCTCCGGCGTTTCAGCGATGACTAATCAGAACGCCTCTGATTGGTGTTTGCATTCTTAAGCCAACAGAATCGCGTGTGATTGGTTAGAATGCGCAACGCTGTAAAGGTGCGTAAAAAGAAATGTGACATGAGCAGATGTAAATTTGATGTCTCAATTAACATTTTTCATTTAATTTGTACTTTCACTTCATTCGCGACAGCCGGAATAGATTTAGTTGTTCCCCACCGGAGCTGCTTCCGCCAGGAATTAAATGCTCCGCTCTCCACCAAATGATAACAGCTGCTTGTCGGTTAATGAATCGTTGACGGGTGAACTCTCGGCTCGACTGGACTCTAGTCGTGTCAAAAAGGGATAAGAGTTTTCAGTTTTATGGACGTCGCCATCTTGGATATTACTTTGGTCACTGTTGCTATGGAATGCGGACTTGACTCCCGTCGTTCATACAGACAATTAGTCCTATTAGGGACTTTAAGCAACAGCTTCTTTTGGAACAGCTACGATGACCGGAAGTAAGCTGTTACACCGCCGTAGCCGAGAACGTAAAAATCATTAAGCAACCATAAACAAGACGGCGCAACGCGGCATTCATTTATTTAAATACAAATCATGGATTATGAGGAGGATGTTTCGTTTCACATCCTCTCTAGTCTCAGTGCTACCTGAGATGCAGTTGCCAACAGCAGACATATCTTTGTACAAATTAAAAAAAATCGTTAAAATTAGCTTTAGTTTAAAACATATCGACACAGATTAAATGAAAGACTAATGGTAGAATCGTATACTGATGGAATTACAGAGCCATAAACTATAAAACATAACATTTATCCACCTAATCTGTCACGTTGTAAAGACTACGGCAAACCAGCTGTTCTCCCGTAATAGACGGCTACAGTAGAACGTCAAGAAGTGGCAGTTAAAGTCGTGAACGCGCAATATGACGTCGGAATGCCGTTGCCGTTCCATCCGTGGCTGCTGCTTAAAGTCCCTAAGTATTCGAGATGCTGCTGTAAGTTGTAAGTAGTTACTGCTGTACTTACTGCTGTTAGGTAGTTTTAAAACCAATAATACATATTATTATGGTATTATAGCGGTATTTAGTGCAGCGATATGCGTTTGCTAAGGTATTCTCTCTCTTACATCCGTTTATAGTTAGCCTTGCATATTCTCCGTGCTGTTGTCAGGTCTTTGGCTTCATGTGAGCATTGTTTTAGAAAATGGTGCCATGGGTATTTCCTCTTTTTTTTTTTTTTTTTTTAACCCAGAGATATCTTTTCTTTGCCTCTGTCTTTCGTTCAGTTCTATTCTGAGCTTCTCTGAATAGTGATAATCATGCTTTTAGACCTCAACGAATCAGCTGTAATCGAAACCATCAGCGTTCACTGCACTGCATTGACGTTTTATTGATTGTAAATCAAGAGAATTTTACAATCAAGCTGTTCACACACGCACAAATGGGTCTATTAGGAAACACACAAACTTTCTACTAATGTCATCAGAATTAGATCTGTTACTGAGTTTATGTCGTCATTTTCCCCAGATGGGTTTTAATGACATCTTTGTTGATTCCTTCATTAGATCAACATGTCAGGCAATGGCTGAGTGCCACAGTGAGCTGGATCTTCACATATGTGCTTCAGTCTGTGTGCTTGAGCAACTATAGCAGCAGAGTTTCATTATGCTTACAGATAAGTATCTGTCTTTGTCTCTTTTGCTTTCTCTTTCTACTCGCATACCAAAAAAGAAAAAAAAGAAATTGGCGTCTTTAATATTTCAGTTGTCAGTTAATATCCAGTGTTGTCATTGTTAACTAAAACTAAACACTAAAGCTGTTGGTCATTTGAAATAAAATAATTACATGAAAAACGCAAAGTTTTTTTTTTAAAAAAAGGAACATTAGAAATGTTAACCTAGCAACAAAAAAATAAGATAAATACTAAAATTACTAAAACTTAAACTGAAACTAAAACTAAACAATAATAAAAATGACAATCACATAACAAAATGAGAGCAAAATGAAAACTGAAAGCTAATTCAAAATATTAAGAATGATTGCATAATAGTATGCAAATAATACTAAAAGTAACACTGTCTCTTAGACATCTCCAGCTTCTCAGATGCTTAGTAATTTTCTATGTGTCTTCCTTATTTTCAGAATAGGTCTTAATGTTTAACACTTTCCTCAGATTTGACAAGACACCACAATTAAAATGTATTTAATATATGCAATCATTTCTTTTTATTTAATTCTTCCAAGATCAGATGACCTGAGCTATCCTGTTCGCATTATTTACTGCAACCCTGTTGTAATTGTTAAAATGACCAAGGATCAGCAATCTCCACTTAAAACTGATTGTGCAGACCAAACTGTAAGTTGTAGACAATTAAAACTTGGAGGGATGGTAGTACTCACACAGCCGACAACGTCACTAAGGCTTACCCCAATTGGCCTGACGAGAACGCTACAGCTAACAAAAGCGCAAATTCGCTCATAACTCCTAAACCGTCAGTTGCAGGCTCAGGTGTCTTATGTCGTTCGTGAGCGTGGCGAAACGTTTGGGTATTTTGTTTTTTTTGAAAAACCTACTTTTGCGAACTAGTCCTAGGTTTTTTGCCTGATCGCAACCAAACCAGCGCAGGAAGATTCTATGGAGAGTGAATATTAATAATTATCAAAAAAACTAGAACCTTCGACTCACCGTTGCAAAGGGACGCCAAAACATTTGAAAAGGGCAGGGCCGCTTTTAGTAAAATGCCTGTAAATTCTGACCAGAATGAGATACCTTTGCCAAACTCAGAGCAGTTATGTAAGAGCTCAGTCTGAGGTCACAGGAAAAAAAAAATCATGGAGCTGGACCACTTGGTGGCACTATATCATAAAAATGGCTATAACTACGCAACCATTTGTCCTGTCAACATGAAAATCGCTGTGCATGGTCTTGGTCCAAAGTGTCTATAAAGACGTTTGCGTATCTTCAAAAAAAAACATGTCTGCCATTTGCCAATGAAGTTTGAGCACCTATTAGACAAGGTTAACAGAAACCGATCGGAACAAAATTTGGTGGGCCTGTTTGACTCACGGTCCATGGTTCGTGTCATATGATAGAACTCTTCATTCCAGACAACTTTGCCTCTAAAGCCACTGCTGTCAATAAAATTGTTTGTTAAACGATTGTAAAAAACCTACTTTTGCAAGGTAGTCCTAGGTTTTTCGCTCAATCTGGAAAAAAACACTCCAGCATAATTCTCTGGACTCTATAGGTCAATAAGTATCAAAATTTTTTTTTTTTTAATTTACCCTTGGGAAGCTATAACGGGGACGTTTAGAAAAGGAACATATCCAAATTGACCAAAATCCTATAAAGCCTTAAGGAAAACTCAAAACTTCACAAAACCTGGTGAGCATATGCGACAGGTGATTCTAAACAAGCATGCCAAGTTTTAAGGAGATTGGACCACAGGTGGCGCTATAACAGTCATAAACGTTAAAAAACATGATATTTGTACAGAAAATTACTTGTATTTGCCAAGAATGCTTTTTTTTCAATCATTGATTTAGGTGGTCACAGGCTTGCTAAACAGTATGTAATGTCTTGTATATAAAGTGCTTGAACCCCAGTAATTGCTGTTTGCAGCTATATTGTTATATTTGAATTTTAGGAGAAACATCTGAGACAAAGTTGAGAAGTTCATTGAAAACTTATCTGAGCTTTTCAGACCATCTGAGCATATTTCTATTGCCCATCCAAAAAGGAAATCACAAATCCAGTTTCTTTAATTCTTTCAATTGTTTCTCGTAGAAAGTAATGAAATTAAATGGACAACAGATTGTCTTCTGTTTAAGTGCCTTGCTTTTCAGCAATTTCTTCTAAGAAAAACATCTCTATCTCAAATGTCTCAAAATTTCCAAGACACAAAAGTCTGCAAAAATGGTTAGAGAACTCTATATGAGTTTTTTAGTTTCATGATATCTGATCTATGTGATGCATATTAGTTTTAAAGCTTTATAATCAATCTATATGTCAGCAGGTGTCTCATTTGTCTGTTTTTGTATTTTCAGCAGACGCATCAAGAGACAAAGTTGATACATAAACTGCAAAATCCATTGACATGACCTGAGCTTAGTAAGTGAATGAGATGTTACGTCTTGCGTGTTATGATTGTCTATCTTCTCCTAAATACCAAAACCAATCTGGCTCAGTTCGTATTTTGTATTGAAAAGTGATAACAGATGTTTGTTGGCAACTCACATTGTGTTCTGGTCTTGTTTTGTCGGCTGCGGACCTGTTCTGTCCAGAGTGTGGGGTACTGAGAGATGATGTCTAAAACACACACACGAATGCACAAAACATTAGTTCTGTTCCAAACCCTCAACCTAGACAGCATTTAAAGGCTTCACTGACACTAACCTTCCTCATCAGCGGACGGCTGGGGTTCCACTATGAAAATCGCTGGCGGATCTGCATTTAGAATGGAGAAGATTTGCAAGGAAACTACAATTACAAGTGTCAGCTAGACAGTCACATCACAAGAACCATGACGCATTTGCACATTGCCCGGCCAGGACAGAATAGAAAGATGGAGAAACAGAGGAGGAGGATAAACTGAAGAACACAAACAGGCAGAGAAAGGGTTAAAGGAGGTTTAGTGGTTATAATTGACTCACTGAAAGAAAAAAAAAAGAGTTTAAACATTTAATCTCTTTGCCTGACACCATGAAACACATTTAAAAAAAAAAAAAAAAAAAGCAGTGTGGTTCAAAAATAGAAGTCTGTAAAGGAAAAATATTTAAAGATGATAAATATATGCAAAACAGTGTCCAAAATTAACACTCGCCAAGCACTAAATGTGAGTAAAATTTGGCTGAAGTGACTTGAAAAATGTTATTCTGCAGCTTGCCAGTAACTTTATAATGACCTGCAACATAATTCATGAGTTATTCTTTGGATAATTGTTTATCTAGGAAGTGTTTTTCACCTTGTGTGAACGTGTGGCAATATATCCCCATTTCTTTAACAAATTAAAAAGGTCTTAAATTCATAAAGTCATGGCAAAAATGTTGCATGCACTGCAAAAAAATTTGTATTAATCAGTATTTTTCTTTTCTTTTCCAATGCAAACATCTAAATATCCTTAAATCAACACACATTTACTTAAGATGCAAAATAAATTTGAACAAAATTTAGTGAGTTTGTTTAAAACAAGAACAAACATCTGTCAGTGGAAACTTGTTTTTTTCTCTGAATTAAGTTGGCAGAGCCCTACGGCAGATATTTGGTCTTGTTTTAATACTTCACTTAATTTTAATACATTTCTCAGAAAACAAGAACTTCTTATCTTAAGTCATGACATTTGCGCTGGAAAGTAAGACAAACATACTGAGGAAGAGTTATTTCCATATCACTGTTGGTTGGGTTTATTTGATTTTAAAAAGATCTTGAGAAGTCTTAAGTTTACTTTCATAAAACCTGCAGAAACTGTAATAATAAAAATGTATATTAAATATTTTATAATGATGTATATATGATGTATTTCTAAATAAAAAAAATAAATAGACTGGTAAGAAATATTTATGGCTGGCAAAACAAGAATTTTGGACCCTGTATGCAAAAATAAACTGCATTCCCTGTAAAAAAAACAAATGTTTTTGTTTAGTTCAGGCTTTAATGATCTGGAGAACAGGCATGCAAGAATACATGCAAACACACACACATAAACCGAGCGGACACATGATGTGTTATGTGTGCAGATGGGGATGAAGGAGCTTCGCTAGACGCTTTGGCCACAGGAATCTGAAATGCTGAGAGCCGCAGGTGTGGTTAACCTCAGCAGGGTCACCATTAACTCATCAGAGGGCAGAAGATAAACTGCCCCTTCTCTCTTTTGGTTTTTCTCTGCTAGCATCCTTGGGAAACAGTTGGGAAACTTGGGGAACAGCCACTGTCAGCACTCTGATGAAGTGATAAAGTATTATGAGATCTGACCCTGTTATTTATTTGACTCTAAAATTTCAGTGTAGCTCAACACATCAATGATTTTCTGTGTTTTTGTGGCTTTTTGCCTTTTATTTGATAGGACGGCCCTGAAGCGACAGGAAATGGTGGGAAGAAGAAGGCGTGGGATCGGGAAATGACCTAAGATGCGAAACCAGGTCATCATCGTGCTATGTGCACTACTGACCGGGCCGCACCTCTGACAATGGATTGGTTCCAAATCCTAGTGAGCTGCCTTGCTGTCTACTGCCTATATAGGCAGCATCTTAACCATCATGGGACCTTAAAAGTGACTGATTTGTAATGCTACACTGCAAAAAAAAAAAAAAAAGATTTACTTCCTCAGTATGTTTATCTTCTTTTTTTTCAGTGTTGTTTTCTGAAAAATCTGTCAAAATGAAGCGACTTTATGCATAAAACAAACAAACAAAAAAAAAAATGCCAATGTGGTAAAAAAAAAAAAAACTGTTTAATGGGGAAAATCATATACTTTTCTTATCCCACTGGCAAACATTTGCAAGTCACAAATGTTTACAAATCCCACTGGCAAGTCACTTAATTTTTCAGAAAACAAGAGTTATCTTGTCAACACATATTGTGTGTTGATTTAAGAATGTTTAGATATTTGTACTGAAAACTATGGAAGCTCTTTTCCACCACTGAATAAAAATAAAAAAGGGTAATTGCGGCTTTTTATCTTACAATTTTGACTTTTTTCTCGCAATAGCAAGTTCGCAATTCTAACTTTTCTCAGATTTGTGAGATTTAAACTCGCAATTACGCGTTATAAAGTCAGTCAAATACAGCAAAAGCGGTAATATTGTGAAATATTTTTACTATTTAAAATAACTGCTTTCTATTTGAATATATTTTAAAATGTAATTTATTCCTGTGATCAAAGCTAAATTTTCAGCATAATTTCTCTAGTCTTCAGTGTCACATGATCCTTCAGAAATCATTCTAATATGCTGATTTGCTGTTTCAGAAACATTTATTATTATTATTATCATGATTTAAAAAAGCTGAGTATATTTTTTTCAGGATTCTTTGATGAATAGAAATATATATTTAGTTTTAATTGTAATTTTTTTTATAGAAATTAATACTTTTATTTGGGAAGGATGCTTTAAAATTGATCAAAAGTGACGATAAAGACATTTCTAACGTTACAAAAGATTTCTATTTCAGATAAATGCTGAAATTTTTATCCATCAAAGAAACCTGAAGAAATTCTACTCAGCTGTTTTCAACATAATAAAAATAATAAAGTTATTTTCAAATCAGATTATTAGAATGATTTCTGAAGATCATTTGACTGGAATAATGATGCTAAAAATTCATTTTCATTAATTTTAAAATATATTCAAATAGAAAACAGTTATTTTAAATAGTAAAATTATTTCGGAGTTTTACTGTTTTGCAGTACTTTGGATCAAATAAATGCAGGCTTGGTGAGCAGAAGAGACTTCTTTAAAAAACATAACAAATGTACTGTCCAAAAACCTTTGACTGGTAAATTGTGCAATATTCTGACTTTTTTCTCAGAATTGCAAGTTTACAGATACAACTCGTAAAGAAAAGAAAAAAATGTCAGAATTGTGAGAGAAAAAGCCGCAATTACCTTTTTTTTAATTTTTCATTCAGTGGTGGAAATGCGCTTTCATAGAAAACAAGTCAAAAATACTGAGGAAGATTGATACCAACTTTTCTAGTGACTGAAAATGATTAAGTAGTAAAGTAAAAATAGTACATACTATTTTTTAATCAGTAAGCTCTTTAGATAAGGTAAGACATCAAAGAAATAAACTCTACCTCTACAAAAATCTCCCATAGCTGAGTGTCTAAACTGAAAAAGACACTCCCGTTAAAACTGAGACAAAAAGACCAAAAAAAAAAAAACAGGCTGATTATCTGGAGATCAGGTGGTCTGTTCTGTTTTGTAAAAGGAAGGAAATCAGTGCCATTAGTAGTGCATGAGAAAGGTCTTCATCTGGAAAGAAGGGAAATGACGTCCAGGTGAAGTGGTTAACGTTCACTGCGGTGCTATGACAAAACCGTGAAGCCCTTCGATTTCGTTTTAACGACTGTGAAAAGCAAAGGCTGTTATTACAGCGTCTCTCTGTTTAACGACTCCAACATACGACCATTTACTTTCAGCCCTAAAGCAACTTCAGCACTCTCAATTCACAAAATATTAGAATGGCAAGCCTTAACTTGCAGCACTGACACACACACACACATTAAATCATAGCTGCCAGTGCAGATTGTCCCTCATGAAAGTCTCTACCATATCAAAAGAAATCACTGAGGGTATTTACCTGCTTTTCCTGGTCCTGGATTTACTTTACCATTCTTGGACCCTGAAAATGAATAGTACATTCACAGGTTACTCACGCTAGCATTTTAGTAAATCTACAACTACACTTTAGTACATTCTAACTGGACTATAACATTAAAATATGTCCTGCAAATTAGAGCAAGTCTTCCAGGAATGGTTGATTTGAAGTGACTTACGTTTTTAATTATGTATTAAGCCTCTACAGACAAACATGATAATGTTATGGAGGCTGCAGGGGGTAAAAGCCATATGACACTATCTTGGACTAAAAGAGCAAGAATGTTTGAGTTCGGCCGCTTCGCTTGCCAAACACGCATTTGTTTTGTGATGCTCCCCCAGACCTAACTGATTAAGCTGTTGCATGTGCAATTAAATCTAATTGGTCCTTTTCTAGTGAAGCTGTGGTTGTTGTACAAAGCCAAACCAACGATGTTATGATCCAGGAACCCATGGCCTGCAGTGATAGAGTTTCAGTTTTGTGCGTGAGCGTGTGTTTAATGCAGCGCTATGCTAGTTTAGTGCATGTGGCTTTGGTTATGTGGCATTGTTATGCTGGAACGTTTCTGTAGATTAGGATTAGCTTTGTTCTGGCATCTCTCAGTGCTGTTGCTGGCTTAAATGCTGCGTTTCTATCAGCTGGTTTATATTCTTAAACAACTATCATGTGCCAAAACATTGAGATCATGTCATCAGCGCTGAGATTACTGTTTGGAATCGCTTCAGAGTATTATTGATGATGTGAAAATCGCTTTTGCAAACAAAGATGATGTGACTGAAGCACGCAGTAGGATAGAGGCATGAAAATCACAGATGAGACAGAAGTATGGTACCTTGGCATTGAGGTTTCTTATTGGCCACTGCTGAGCCACTGATGGGTCTGCCACTGGGTGTTACACACCAACAATAACCAGTGTAGCTGTGGCACTGAACCTGTTAGTCAAATGCAGAAGATAAAGAAAAAAGACTTTAAAAGAAATTATGCACCTGTAATGTTTCTTGAGCCAAAAACAATTAAAATGAAAATTACCCCATGGTTTACTCACCCTCAAGCCATCCTGGGTGTATATGTGACCCTGGACCACAAAACCAGTCTTATATTGCACAGATATATTTGTATCTTTTATGCCAAAAATCATCAGGATATTAAGTAAAGATTATGTTCCATGAAGATATTTTTATAAATTTTTGTACCGTAAATATATCAAAACGTAATTTTTGATTAGTAATATGCATTGCTATGAACTTCATTTGGACAACTCTTAAAGGCGTTTTTCTCAATACTTTGATTTTTTTTCACCCTCAGATTCCAGATTTTCAAATAGTTGTATCTCAGCCAAATATTGTCCTTTCCTAACCATACATCAACTGAAAGCTTATTTATTTAGCTTTCAGATGATGTATAAATCTCAATTTCGAAAAATTACACTTATTACTGGTTTTGTGGTCCAAGGTCACATATGACTTTCTTCTTTAAGACGAATACAATCGGAGCTATATTAAAAAATGTTGTGGCTCTTGCAAGCTTTATAATGGCAGTGAATGGGTGTTGATATTTTGAAGTCCAATAAAGTGCATCAATCCATCATTAAAAGTACTCCACACAGCTCCGGGGGGTTAATGAAGGCCTTCTGAAGTGAATCGATGTGTTTGCGTAAGAAAAATATCCTTAATTAAAACTGTATAAACCATAATCTCTAGCTTATGCTAACTGTTGTATGCATGTTCATGAGGGAGAGGTGGATGATGTACGCGAACACTGTGACGAACGCACAGTGGAGAGAGCAAAACAAAACACTAATTAGAAGTACAAAACAAGGATTTGTAATGAAAAATAGTTGGAGGATTTTGCAAATTGGTCTTATCATGAAAACTTACCTGTGGGAACTTTATTGGCATGAAATACATACAAATAAGTACATATCACTGCAGTTTCCAACAGAAATGTCCACCGAGTGGCGCTAAAAGAGGTTTGGTTTGTTTGTTTTTTTCCCTGGAACAGATGAACGCACATTTGGTACATTTTATGGCAAAGGCTAGACGGTATATAGATGCGACCACTGGGTATGCACATCAATACAGCATAATTTCTGTCACACTGTACAACAATAATTATTGTTTTTGCATTATTGTAAGGGGCAGGTTTAGGGTTGGGGTACATGTAGACGTTAAAGGCATAATCTGTAAGATATTTTGTTTGAAATATCCAAAAAACACTAGAATAGTGTTATATATTTTGCTGACTTGTGTACTTTCACTATCCTAAATGTTTCGAAGAGTGTTTAAACCCAGAGAAATAAGCTATTTTAACTAGCGTAATGGACCGTGTCATTGCGTCGCCTGCCAATGATGTCATACACCCTCGATTTTCTGGTTTTATTTTGTAGAAAAATTGGAAACCCCAAAGACACTTTAATATGTTATGCATTTTATTAGACAGGTGGCGAACACACAGAGTAGCATTATAACAACACTTCAATACACTCAAATGTGTCTAGTATGATAAAATGGCACCGCTTTACCTCATATACGCATGATCGTAAGAAGCGGTCAGCTAATGGCATAATAAAAGCTCGTTTCGCTTCCACAACTTTCAGCCCCACCCTGCTTCATAACACAGTGATCTTAATAAGTCTTTAATATATTAGCTCATCCATGAACATGATTTCTGCACAAGTCCCAACGGATTGCATCGCTGTGGGGATGAAGACAACAACTCCCATGATTCCACATTCAATCATGGCGTCATCAAACTACGCCTTTGGTTCTTTGTTTGTTTTGAATATGCGCCCTATAGCAGTGAAAACTTACATATTGTGGCTTTAATAAAACCCAAACTAATAGATAGAAAATTTTATTTATTGTTAGTTTCTGACCTCAGCTGTATCAGCTACGTTTTATGTGACGTTGGTTTTGTACGTGTCACCGCAATTCTGACTTGAAATATCCGTTGAGTGGCGCTATAACTTTATTGTTCCGTGAAGTTTAAAAATAATGTACCGTCTGCACTACACCTAAACCTACCCGATAATATGAACAAAAGCAAATGTGAGACAAATGCAATCACAAGCATGCTGTTTTAGCTTGTTTTCAATCTATCATCTTTCAGCTCTTTCATCGTGAGTTATGTTTTTCACAGGATTCGATTCTGTCCAATTCCAAGTCCAATTCTGTGCCACCTGAGCGACCATAGCATGTTACATCCGGAAAATGAAATACATGGAGCTATAATCATAAATGTGTATGATAACGATTACAAGTGCTTGCTGTTTTACCACCTCTAGTGTTCATTTCTATTGGAAACTGCAGTGATATGTACTTATTGGTACGTATTTCGCATCTCGCGAAAAAGTTTCCACAGGTACGTTTTTGCCATGAGACCGGGTTGGGATTTCAATATAAGCCAAGAGACTGTTTTTCCTTTGTTGTAAGCAAAGCTTGGTTCTCGCGAGAATAGCAAATTCTTGCTGGATCTTACGCAACACCTATGTCTTACGTCCTACGTCATCCGCTGAAATGCCACTTTCTCCTGAACGCACGTAAGACAGTTAGCGCAAGCTAGATATTATGGTTTATAATACGGGTATTTTTCTTACACAATGCACCAGTTCCCTTCAGAAGGCCTTTATTAACCCCCCAGAGCCATGTGGAGAACTTTTTATGATGGATGGATGCACTTTATTGGACTTCAAAATCTCAACACTCATTCACTTCCATTATAAAGCTTGGAAGAGCCACAACATTTTGTAATATAACTCCGACTGTGTTTGTCTGAAAGAAGAAAGTCATATACAGCTAGGATGGCTTGAGGGTAAATAAATCATGGGGTAATTTTCATTTTTAGGCGAACTATCCCTTTAACATCACATTTTATTTTTCATGACTATTCTCTGTCTGTCATCCCATCCATCTATGGTCTATGGTTGGTTCTATCAATATATCATTTTAAGTTTCCCATATCTATCTATCTATCTATCTATCTAACTTTTTATTTTTCTTATATTGTTATTTCGTTATATTGTTCATCTCATACCTCACTGTATGTTCCATCAGGATTGCAGACAGGTACGAACACCTGTGGGAAGAGTTTCTTGGCTTGCTGTTCTGTATATTTCTTCTCTGCCACACACCTGGACGTATCTGAAAACACAGGTAAATCCAGCACGTCAGACAAACTGTTTAACCATCTGTGTTACTAAATGTCTTAAACTGGTCAGTCAGTTCATAGGTAATTTGTTACCTACAAAACCAGATAAAAGCCATCTCGGTCAAAAATGAGATAATGATACTGAGTGAATGCTCTTGACACATATTATACGTCCTTCAAATACTTTTTCTTCAAACTCGCTAAAATACCAGCCTCAGCCCAATCAGAAGTACGGGTACTTACATAGAAACCTATACATCTGACCCTGATAAAAATGCATTTTTTAAAGAAAGATGTCAGATGGATTTTTCTGGTTTTGCATCTGAACTCTTCATATGTTCTTTATCCTGATTATCTTATCTTATCTTATCCAAACAGCTAAGTAGTTAAAAGTAAGTCAGGACTGTCACTGGAGCCCTCTTAAAAAAATACATGACACGTCTGCTTTAGAGATCTTGAAAAGTACTATAAACCTGATGATTCATTTGTTCACAAACTCTGACCGTTCTGTTTTCTATATATAACCTTAAACTTTATTATTCCACTTTGAACACACATTCACTATTCTGCTCATCGTGTCAGTGTAATATAGAAAACAGAAAGTCCGCAGAGAGCGAGTGCATTAAATTCAAACCGACAGGCGAGTCCTCTGGCGTTCTCTCTCTGACTGATGTGGCACGGGTGTTTTTCTTTTTTTTTTTTTTCAGAGGAAAGGAAAGAATGGTAATGGCGAAAGAAAATGAAGCAGGAAATAAGACTTGGTTTCTTTTGCAGTGACATGTGACCTCTCCGACACAGAATAATTCAAGATGTTTCGGAAGTGGTGGATCCCTGTGTGTGGTTAGGAATTGCACCAACAGTCCTACTGGAGTCATCACTATCTCTATACCAGTCCAGTGGT
This sequence comes from Cirrhinus mrigala, assembly GCA_036247105.1. Taxonomy (NCBI): domain Eukaryota; kingdom Metazoa; phylum Chordata; class Actinopteri; order Cypriniformes; family Cyprinidae; genus Cirrhinus; species Cirrhinus mrigala. The sequence goes on along the minus strand of CM070019.1, from coordinate 31,097,603 downwards.
AAAACTATTGCAGATCTCTTTCTGTCACTCTGTGTTGAGTCTGTGTGAGCTGATGGTGTCCAGCAGGTTGTAATGCATCCCTATAATACATATATGAGTGAGTGAGTGTGTGTGGATGACATTGATGCAGCAGGGCAGAAAATCCTCCAGACCTCAATGGAGACATAAACTCACTCTCTCCACTGGGCAAATCATTAAAACACTTTCCAACTGGGATGGTGTGAGAGGACGAAAGGAAAGGCAATGAGAAAAGGTGGATGAGCCAGATTCCCAGAATGCATTGCAAAAAGATGGTATAGGAGGTGAGGTAAATGCCAACCTATAACAATATGTATACAGTAGTCAACATTTGAAGTGGATCAAAAAAGTCCATCAAAGTTGTCCTAAGACAAGAACGGTATATTGTTTTGGTTTTAGGACAACTTTGATGAAAGGTTTTGATCCACTTCAAATATGGACTATTGACTACTGTATCATTCAGTACTGAAGTAAATCACCAAAATACAGTTCAGTCTACTTAAAGGTGACCTATTATGCCCCTTTTTACAAAATGTAAATGTAAGTCTCAGATGTCCACAGAATGTGTCTGTGAAGTTTCAGCTCAAAATACCCCACAGATCATTTATTATATCATTTTGAAAAAATGCCTATTTTGAGCAGAAGCAGAAACACTCTGTTTTGTGCATGTCTCTTTAAATGTAAATGAGCTGCTGCTACCCGCCCCCTTTTCCAGAATAGACCAATTTGGAGTAGACGTCACAGTTACTTATCACTTGCAGCTGCGCACACATTCTGGTGGCAGAAAAACAATGGTAACAAGTGGAGTAAAAATAGAAAAATCCACGGAATAAGAGATAAAGTGTATTGTTGTACCTTTGGATGTCAGATTCAGAATGCAAATTATTTTTATAGAATATTGTCGTCAAAAACGCCCATTTGAAGCCAAGTGCGGACGTTTAAACAGATGAAACCTGCTATGGTTACTCTACTTTTAAAGCATAAATTTGATTTAAACAATAGGTCTACATAATATTCACATATGCAGTTCATAGGGAACATATATTAGCTCTACAAGTTACAGCATGAAATTCTATTTAAACCTATAACATTTTACATTTACCTATTTTATCTCACAATTCGGGCTGTTTTTTCTTGCAAATGCAAGTTTGTATATCGTATTTCAGACTTTATAACTCAATTTAACTAGTTTGTTCATTCTGAGGGGGGAAAAAAGCCAGAAGTGTGAAGAATGAAGAGTTGATTTTCTTATCAGTATTGTGAGATATAATCTCGGAATTGCAAGAAGATTTATTTTCGAAAAAGTCAAATTTACATTTTCTATTCTTCTGATCCATGGTTTCCATTGACTGCCACTTGAAAACTATTATTTTCTGCCACTAGATTTGTCTATCACGCTGAAATCATGCGTTTTAAAGCTATATTAGTTTAAACTTCTGATATAGGATTTTTTGGCACGCGCACAGAAAGCGGCTGTCACAGCATGTGAGTACTAAACTAAGTTGTCTTTCATGTCTTATTGTGCTTAATCGGTCAAATCCACACAAGTTTATGTTAAAAACATAAAAGTAGGCTTGTTTTTTCACGTTTGCAGGGAAAGGCTAATCCAAAACAAATTTACTAGGGTGTCCTAGGGGGTTTTCTGGGTTGGTAGATGCACCAGGGACCCAATTATAGCACTTAATATGGAAAAAGTCAGATTTTCATGATATGTCACCTTTAAAGTTGACTATTTTTCCCAAATGTTTGTGTGCATTATGTATTTTCATGCTTATTGCATCAAGTCCGGCTGCACAATCCCTGAATGCACTTCCCTTTCCAATCTTTGGTTTTCTTTCACTCCTTTTTAGCAGAACATAGTTCATCCTCTTTTTGTACCTATTTTCCTCCCTTTCTCTTTCTCACACCCTCTTTAATCCTACTGTAAGAATGACACATTGTGTTTACTAGTAGGGAAAGAAAGAGTGAACGCGAGACAGAAAGAAAGAGAGCTCTGAGCAGAAGAAAAAGAAAAGAGTACAGGGCGCGAGAGCCTGCCTGCCGGGCCTGATACAATGAGAGTGTCTGTGAGATGTTTGACCTTTGACCTCTGACTGCGTTTAGCCCTTCCCTTCATACAAACGACCACCAATCTCTTACACGTATGAATGCAGCACTGTACATTTATTTTTACACAGACAAGATCTTCATCAAGATCATAGCAAAAATGTTTCATAATTTATGGATTTAGTGAAAAATGTTATTGTATATGCATTGAATTTATATTATAAAATGTAACGGTTATGATTAAAATGAATAAAATGTAATTTATTATTTTATATTTTATAAAAAATGTGAAAAAAGTAAACTTTTTAATTATTATTATTATATTAATGCACCGATAAGGACAATAAGCATCAAAGCCAATCTATGGCAAAGATCTGCATCATTTCTGTCACCTCAAATCATCAGCTCACTTCAGGTCGCTTCAAATCGCTGTTAGTGCGAATGCCTCTTAAGAGTACAATTTGAAATGTCATAGAGGACAATGCGTTGTACTTTGTAAAATCCCGCTCTGTCTCGTCAAAGAATCATTTATCCCTAGATGGATTTAACCCTGCCCGCCTCGACCCTAACCCACAAAGGGCTTCAGGCCAACCAGTAACAGTTCACGTTTGATTGGTGAACTCTGACCTTTGCATGGTCCTCGTATGACCTCCAGCTGAGGGTCACGGCACTTTGCACGGAGAAACTCGCAGCGGGAACTGAAGGTCCGTCCGTCCGATGCGCACAGCGGCTTGCGAGGAGCTCCGGAACAATCCATATTGCATTCTTTATCTTGCTCCACACGCAGAAACTGTGAAGATGGACAGAAAGAGATGTTAGCATGTTGCTAAGCTAACAATGTGATACTTTAGTAAGCATAAAAAAAAATAAAAAATAAAAAAATACTAAGTACACAGATATTGGGTAAAATAGTTCATTTAATTAAATTTAAATTAAATCAACTTATATTTAAAATTACATTTTAATTTAATATTTAAAATGATAATATATTTACATTTTATTCAAAATGTGTTTATTAAAATCCAAAAAAAAATTCATATAATTTAATATATATAATTTTATAGTAATACATATAAATATATGTATAAATTATATTATAGTTAATATTTTTATAACAGTTATTTTATATAAATATTTATATAAATATATTTTTATATTATATCACTTTATTAATATATTGTAGCATTTTATTTATATATTTATATAAACATTAAAAAATACATAGCACAAATATTGGGTAAAATAATTAATTTTGTTTAAATAAACATTTTTATATTTAAAATTATATTTAAATGTATTTATACTTCATTCAGAATGTGTTTCATAAAATTCAAAAACATTAATATAATTAAATATATAATTTCATATTTACACATATAAATATATAATATAAATTATATTATAGTTGATATTTATATAAACACTTACATAAATATGTATACAAATATAATTTTTTATATTATATTACTTTGTTTATATATTGTATAATTTATATATTTATATAAACATTATAAAATACATAGCACACAAATATTGGGTAAAATTATTTATTTAAATAATTTTTTTTTATATTTTTATAACATCTTTATACATTTTTATTAAATTGATAATATATTTATTTTATTTAAAATGTGTTTTATTAAATTAAAAATTAATTTAATTTAATATGTAATTTCATAGCAATACATATAAAATATATGTATAATTTATATTATAATTTATATTTATAGAAATATATTTATACAAATATAAATTTTATATGATATTACTTTATTAATATATTATGCCATTTTATTTATATATTTATATAAACATTTATGTATGTCTATAAATATTTTTATAAATAGAATTAAAAATATTTTTTTACTTAAACATTTCTATATTTAAAATTATATTTCAATTTAATATTTAAATTGATAGTATATTTATATTTTATTCAAAATGAATGTTTTGTTAAATAAAAAAAAATAGAATTTAATATATAATTTTATAGTAATACATATGTATAATTTATATTACAGTTTATATTTACATAAACATTTATTTATATAAATATTTATACTTTATTAATATATTGTGTAATGTCATTTATATATTTATAGAAACATTTATATATTTATATCAATAGAATTATAAATAATATTTTTTAGTTATTATTTATAATAATTATTTAGTTATTATTTATTTTGGTGCATTTTGCACAAACAACAAATAAATTTCAAGTATTATGTTATACTAATAGATATTTTTCCAGTGCGCAGTGAAGGGCTTGGCGTCTTTTGAGCTCATGATACAGTTCATTCTCCATTGTTCTGTCACATTCATTTACCGAATAATACACACACAGAAGAGCAAACAAAACACAGAGAGACAAAAAGCATTCACACACCCCTCTGTGTCCGTGTCACGTCTTGTTTGTGAATAAGGGGTTTTTGGGAGAAAGGCAGAGGTGCTGACGGCCTCTCGTGCAGCGCTTTTATCTGTCTGTCACTCTCACACCTGCACAGGTACGACCACAAACAATTCGCACACTCACCTTGATTAAATACTGTGTATTTTGCTCTTTGTGCACCACAGGAACATTCAATGACACTGCAAACATCACCTCACGACAGATTCAAGAGTGGACAGGAAATCGACTTGCTTTGTGTCAAGACATTATCTGCACAGGTGCGTGTTTAATGTTCAGATGAGTTATAATCGGTTAACCCGGCGAATGCAAAAATAACTTGAAAAGGTACTGACACACACACACTCACCTGCGGCCAATAAATCAGCCTCGAGAAAACAGCAAATGAAAGTGGTGTTGAAAGGAAACAGATTCTTCATATAAAGCTGATGGGGGTAGGATCATTACCCACTCAAAAATTAGCACTGGCTGACATCCTACAAATGACTTTGTGTGTGTGTGTGTGTGTGTGAGTGTAAGGGAGCTCTGCACCTGGAAGATGGTTTCAGAGGGGGTTTGAGGATCAACCCTTTGCCCCTGGCGATGGGAGACAGCTCTGCTGTCATCTCTGATCGTAAATCTAGAGCTGATGAATGCTGGGGAAGTGTGTGTGTGTGTGATGAATGTGAGGCAAAGAAGCTGGTTCAGGCATAGCGGAAGAAGGGTTGTGAGTGTACAGAGACTGAACTAACCTTTTTTACTTGCTTTTTGTTATTGAGTTATTAGCTATTGAATCCTTCTCTTCTGAATGCCCTATGTGCGTGTTATTTCCGAGAGCTTGCGCTTTCATAGCTTAGGAGTTTAAATGGAGATTTTAGTGATGATTTGTTAAGGTATGACCTTTGTCTTCTATGTTTCCTTGTAACATTCCTTAGGAGGAATAACGAATAATTTAATAATAAAATGTATATTTATTATAAAGCATTTTAGGTATATATTTTAGCTTGAGTCAGATTTGCCAAGATACTTGCAAATCAATCAAAAGTTTCTCATCAAATTCTCTTAAGACTAAATTATCTGACCTGCTGTCCAGACCCCAAACAACATTTATTTTATTTTATTTTATTTTAAAAATCACCAAAAGTAAACTGATTGAAAAAATGGCCCAATTTTCCATTCACATTGTACCTGACCATCTGACCTGACTGATATTTTATTTTATTTTATTTTATTTTAAAAATCGGGCCTAATTTTGCATTCACATTGTACTAGACCTTCAAAATGGACTGAAAGTAAATCTACTTATTTATTTATTAATAATTCATTAATTTATTTAGGATCTTGTTTTTAGTTCAGCACTCACATTATTTTATTTTATTTTATTTTATTTAAAAAAATCGGACCCAATTTTGCATTCACATTGTACCAGACCTTCAAAATGGACTGAAAGTAAATCTACTTATTTATTTATTAATAATTCATTAATTTATTTAGGATCTATCTTGTTTTTAGTTCAGCACTCACATTATTTTATTTTATTTTATTTTATTTTATTTTATTTTATTTTATTTTATTTTATTTTTAAAAAATCGGACCCAATTTTGCATTCACATTGTACCAGACCTTCAAAATGGACTGAAAGTAAATCTACTTATTTATTTATTAATAATTCATTAATTTATTTAGGATCTATCTTGTTTTTAGTTCAGCACTCACATTATTTTATTTTATTTTATTTTATTTTATTTTATTTTATTTTATTTTATTTTAAAAAAATCGGACCCAATTTTGCATTCACATTGTACCAGACCTTCAAAATGGACTGAAAGTAAATCTACTTATTTATTTATTAATAATTCATTAATTTATTTAGGATCTTGTTTTTAGTTCAGCACTCACATTATTTTATTTTATTTTATTTTATTTTATTTTATTTGATTTTATTTTATTTTATTTTATTTTAAAAAAATCGGACCCAATTTTGCATTCACATTGTACCAGACCTTCAAAATGGACTGAAAGTAAATCTACTTATTTATTTATTAATAATTCATTAAATTATTTAGGATCCTGTTTTTAGTTCAGCACTCACATTATTTTATTTTATTTTATTTTAAATAAATCAGACCCAATTTTGCATTCACATTGTAACAGTTATTTATTTATTAATAATTCATTAATTTATTTAGGGACTGAAAATTTCATTTATTTATTTATTTAGTTAGGATCCTGTTTTTAGTTCAGCACTCAGTAAACATACATTATTTTATTTTATTTATTTTTAAATTGGACCCAATTGTACCTGACCTTCAAAGTGGACTGAAAGTGAATTATTTTATTTATTTATTTAGTTAGTTAGTTAGTCAGTTAGTTAATTTAGTTATTTACGACCTGTCTATCTATCTATCTATCTATCTATCTATTATATCATTTATTTAGTATCCTGTTTTTAGTTCAACACATTTTATTTTATTTTAATTATTTTATTTTATTTTGCATTTACACTGAACCTTGAACCTTCAAAGTGGACTGCAAGCAAATTTTTAATTTAGTTTTCAGTCCACACATAGTCCTTTTTGTATATTTATTTTATTAAATCAAAGGGGGTTTGAGGTTTAATTATTGCACTTAAACTCTATTTTATTTTCGATTGGCTGCAGTGCATCCTGTCTCTGTGTGTGACAGAAAAATATGTTTCAAAAGGACAACAGTTCTCTTCATCATCCTCTGGCCTTCCACGACGGGCCACTTTTCACTCTTAATGCAGAATATTTATGAATGAATGAACATTAAGTTGTGAACAAGAGGGTCTGATGTCTGGAGTTGGATGTTTGGGGTCTGTGTGCGCTGGTTTGTGACTGACAGACTCTCGCTGTCTGAGATCATGGCTGACACTGACCCCCCTCGAAAACTCTCAGTCCCGCCACAAAATCTCTTTCTTCCCATCTCTCCCTCAGTCTTTATCTGCGACAAACACACAGTCTTTCTCTCTCTGTTCTCACCCTGTTCGCTCTCTTGCGTTTTCTTTGTGTCTCTCTTACAAACACATGCGCTTTCTTTATCTTCCCTTCGCCCTCTCCCTCTGGTCTCTGCAGCTGTGACCCGGTGCCCCTTCCGCTCCGTCATTCTCAGCGCTGCTGTCAGGGAGCTCGCGGGAGGCCCGACAGAGATGTCAGGAAACAGATTCTGCCCGGAGCGCCGCCGAACCGTCCACAATCGGCCACGACGGTCATCTCGCGATCCCGGCCAAGACGGAGTTCACAATCCTCCCACCCGGGCCAAGCCATCGCGGCCAACGCGGATCAATTCGGTCACAGCCGGTGTCCGAGACGTGGACAAAACCAACACGACCACCGCGGAGAGCTCATCGCGGCCAAGACACATTTAGCGATTCAACAATTCAGCAGCTGAGACGGACCCAAACGAGACCCCACAAACCCAGACACGGCCAAATAATCACCAATCAATTCAGCAGCAGCCAAACCCAGACACGTCCATTGAACATCACCGGGGGAATCTGAAACCACCCACGACCGCTGTCTGTATACCGCATCAACAGCTGGTCACAGAGACACCAGAGGACCACCAGAACCGGGCCAAACAGACCTCAGATGCTTTCTGCACCATGAGAACAGTGACAGGATCACGTTCAGGACTGTTTCTGAACACATATCAGAGTCGTGTGCAATTTCACTGACACTAGCAGTCTTACTGTAGTATTAGCAATATTTAGAATTTTAGATTTTCAGTTTTCAATTTAATGTTACTTTAATGTATAGGGATATTGCTTTTTTCTTAAATATGTATATACAGTACCTATAGCCTAAATTTATTAGAGTAATTTTAGTACTTTTAACTTTAAGTACTTTTAAGTACATTTACCTTACATTATATAACTACATATACAAGTACATTATATAAGTACTATATTATATTATATTATATTATATTATATCAGTGCCACTAGAAGTGTTATTTTAGTATTAATTATACAGCATTTATCATATTTAAAATTAGTTTTTATTTTTAGATTTTCAGTTGTCATTAGTTTATGTTTTAAGTTTTGTATTATATTATATTATATTATTTCTGTGCAATTACAGTATTTATTAATATTTAAAATTAGCTTTCATTTTTACATTTTCAGTTTTCATTTTGATGTTAGTTTAAGTGTTAGGTATTATATTATATTATATTATATTATATTATTCCTGTGCCACTAACACTGTTATTTTAGTATTAGTTATTTATACAGTATTTAATCATATTTTAAATTAGCTTTTATTTTTAGACTTTCAGTTTAAATTTTAACGTTTAAGTTTCAGATATTATATTATATTATATTACATTACATTATATACTATTATTTCTGTGCCACCAACAGTGTTATTTTAGTATTAGTTTATACAGTATTCATTCATATTTTAAAGTAGCTTTTATTTTTAGAATTTCAGTTGTCATTTTGAAGTTTTAGGTTTTATGTTATATACTAGCTACACAGGGTATTTTTCATGTCTGTTGCTCATATGTGCATGTCAAGATATGCTCTAAAATGTAATACTTACTGTTAGGAGTTTGTTCAAATCAGTAACCATAAGTATGAGCAATAGACATGTTTGAGCATTGTTGAGTTGAATGTTCTTCATTGGTTCACATTTGGTTCTGCAAAGAAACCCCTTCTTATCAAAATAATTATTAGCTGTATAGCTTTATTAGGTTTGCTATATGGCTAATATAATGTAAGTTATTTAGATCTGTTTATTGATTTCTAGGTACTTCTAAGAACCAGTACTTCTGAAGAACTTGGAAAAAAAATAAATCCTATGTAAAAAAAAAAAAAAAAAGGAGCCAGATTCAGAGCTAAAAGGCAGCGGTGGACCACTTTGTCAGTGTTTGTGTGTGTATGTGGCACTGATGTATGACCACTATCATGTTAACATGTCTCGTACATGACATATAATGTCTCTTCTAACCTACTGCAGAGAAGCGCAGACAAAACAAGCCGCTGTCTGTTTTTCCTGAAACGCTTTTCCAGTCCTCCGCAGCTGCTCCGCCCCCTTTTTGTTTTCTCTTCTCCGTTTTTATCATTCCCCCTCAAAGAAAAATCAATTTGGATGAAAAGCGAAGCAAGAGGAACCGAACCGAAATGAGAAGAGAAAGAGAGGGAGTGAAAAAAATGACATATTTTTCAGAAGACCCACCAGCACACAGACCTCAAATCCTATTACCCCCTTTTGGCAGTAAGGCATTGTGGGATTGAAAGCAGCGATTCAGGGGCCAAGCTCCAGCAGAGAGTGCATTGTGCCCCACAGAGGGCCACATGGGGGCCGAGGGGCCCCAGAAAGGACGAGGGGGGGCCTCCCAACCACAGACCCAGAGAGGCCCCTCACACCTTGGCCGCAAAGGGTCAACGGGGGCCCGGCAAAGAGCGAGAGAGAGGCCGCAGACGTGTGAAAGAGTCCCGACGGGGGCTTCCTGGGATTGGCTAGGCATCGTTAGTCTCCAGCATAGTGGAAATGGAAGAAAGTGACAGCCTAGATCCAGGCTATTAACTCAATCAAAAAGAAAAGCCTTTAATTGCTGTGAAAAATCGGCAAGAAAAGGGAAAGCCTGCTGCTAGTCATGTGAAGGATGAGAGGGAAAAAAGATGTTTTTTCTTCTTGTGCAGGTGCATAGTTTTGCGTATGAATAACGGCCACCGTTTGAACGGCCCTTGTTATGAAGTGACTGATTTACATGGATTTAGAGAGGTGTGGAAGCGAAGCAATTTCGAGCAGTTTAAAAATGTTAAATCTTGTCTGAAACCACCAAAACATTAGCTTTTACTGGCTTTTTCTGTCTGTTAAAGAGATAGTTCACCCAAAAATAAAAATTCTGCCATCATTTACTCACTCTCAAGCCATTATTGGCTATTTTGGTTCCATGAAGAACCTTTAACATCCATAGAATCTTTTCATAAAGGATTAGTTCACTTCCAGAACAAAAATGTACAGATAATGTACTCACCCCCTTGTCATCGAAGATGTTCATGACTTTTTTTTCTTCAGTCGTAAAGAAATTGTTTTTTGAGGAAAACGTTTCAGGATTTCTCGCCATGTAATGGACTTCTGTGCTACTCACGAGTTTGAACCTCCAAAATGCAGTTTAAATGCAGCTTCAAAAGGCTCTAAACGATCCCAACCGAGGAATAAGGGTCTTATCTAGCGAAACGATCGGTTATTTTCAAAAAAAAAAAAAAAAAAAACAACTAAACTAAAATGTATATACTTTTTAAGCTCAAATGCTCGTCTTGTTTATCTCTCTGTGTGAACTGTTTTTTTCCAGTCATGACAGTTAGGGTACGTGTAAAAACTCAGTCTCATTTTCTTCTCCAACGTCAAAATCTTCCTACACCTATGTTTTTACCTTTTTTTTTTTTTTTTTTTGTAAGGAGTGTTTGATCTTCTTGGCATGTTCACTTTGTAAACACTGGGCTGGTACTTTTGCAGCGATGTAGGACGATGTTGATGTTGGAGAAGAAAATGAGATGGGAGTTTTTAGACGTACCCTAACTGTCAAAAAAACAGCGTTCACAGAGAGCTGGATGAGACGAGCGTTTGAGGTTAAAAAGTATATAAACTGTAATTAAGAAAAAAAAAAAAAAAAATAAAACTAATCGTTTCGGTAGATAGACCCTTTTTCCTCGGCTGGGATCGTTTAGAGCCTTTTAAAGCTGCATTTAAACTACATTTTAGAAGTTCAAAATTGGGGGCATCATACACGAGAAATCCTGAAAAGTTTACTTCAACAAACAATTATTTTACGACTAAAGAAAAAAAATCTTGGATGACAAGGGGGTGAGTACATTATCTGTACAATTTTGTTGTGGAAGTGAACTAATCCTTTAACAGTGGAAAAGGGTTTGGATTTTTTAAATGTTCTTCACACTAAAAAAAATGGTTCTTCTAAGAACTGTTCAGTTAAAGGTTCTTTGAGGAACCAAAAATGGTCATTTTATATGTATGACTTGCTTGCTTTATTCTGCAGAATATAAAATATTTTGAAGAGTGTTGATCACCTAATTGTTGAGCATGATTTCCATTGTATGAAAAAAGAAAAACTACACTGAGACTTTGAATATTTTCTTTTATATTCCACAGAAGAAAGTCACAGGTTTGGAACGACATGAGGGTAAATAAACGATGACATTTTTCACTTTTTGGTGAGTTGTCCCTTTAAGTTGTTAGATCCTTCTCAGAGTTCACCTCATGAAAAATGTGTCATACTCAAGAAAGCAAATGTGGAAAAAGTGTTGCTATAAGTGGAACTGCTGCTGAAATAGAACCGTTCCTAATGATTTTCAAAGGTATTTGGCACAGCTGAGTTATGAGTCGTCTCCTATGCAAATGTGTTACTGATATTCATGTACAACAGTTTTACTGCAGCAATGAGAGTGAGAATGTGTTTATTTCTTTATCGTTTTAGTTTTTAATGTTAAAGTCTCTGCAGCACAAACTTTTTATTACTATTTTCCACTCTGTCTCTCTGACCCTTATAACTAAATGTGCAGTTTTGCTGCTGTCCCTTTAAGTCAAAGAAAGCTTTTAAACAGTATTTTTAATGTCTTTTTTATTTAAAGAATTCTCTTCTGCTCACCAAGCCTGCATTTATTTGATCTAAAATACAGCAAAAGCTGTAATATTGTGAAATATTTTTGCTATTTAAAATAACTGCTTTCTATTTGAATATATTTTAAAATGTAATTTATTCCTGTGATCAAGTCTGAATTTTCATCATCATTACTCCAGTCTTCAGTGTAACATGTTCCTTCAGAAATCATTCTAATATGCTGATTTGCTTTTCAAGAAACATTTATTATTATCAGTATTTAAAACAGTTGAGTACATTTTTTTCAGGATTCTTTGATGAATAGAAAGATTCGAAGATCAGCATTTATCTGAAATAAAAAAGCTTTTGAAACATTATACACTATGCCATTCAAAAGCTTGGAATCAGTATAATTTTTATTTTATTTTATTTTATTTTATTTTTTGTGGGAAAGAGATTATAGAAATTCATACTTTTATTTAGCAAGAGTGCTTTAAATTGATCAAAAGTGATGATAAAGACATTTATAATGTTACAAACATTTCTATTTCAGATAAATGCTGTTCTTCTGAAATTTCTATTCATCAAAGAAACCTGAAAACATTCTACTCAGCTGTTTTTAACATAATAATAAAAATAAATGGGTTTTTTTTAGCAGCAAATCAGAATATTAGAATGATTTCTGAAAGATCATGTGACTGGAGTAATAATGCTAAAAATCAGCTTTGAAATCACAAGAATAAATTACATTTTAAAATATATTCAAATAGAAAACAGTTATTTTAAATAGTAAAAATATTTAAAAAATGTACTGTTTTTGCTGTACTTTGTATGAAATAAATGCAGGCTTGGTGAGCAGAAGACACTATTAAAAATATTTAAAATCTTACTGTTTAAAAACTTCTGACTGGTAGTGTAAAACAAATTATAGGAGTTCCTCATTTTTGCATGTTTCATCCAGAAAAAAAAAAAAAAAAAAAAAAATTCTTTAAAAAAAATCTGCTAATTTTATGGTGAATCTTATGATTTTATCTGGTAAGTTCCTTATATGCACAAGAAAAGCACTTTTGGACATTTTATAAGGTCTTTTTAGTTGGTTTATATATATGTATATCACTGACTCTATAAAATTTGTACAGGATTCTATTTATTGCGGAGTTAATTGAAAAGTAAAATGTTATAACGGCTGACTTTTAATTTCTATTTGGATTTTTATTTGCTTATTTAGTTATGTGCTTTATTTTATTTTATTTTATTTTATTTTTGTAAACCCCTGTATTATGTAGTCATCTATTTGGATGTTTGAGTATTTAGCATTCAATGAAAATACCTTATTTTGTGAGTATTATTTAATAAAATGTTGTTGGGTCATTTATGTTTAGTAAATGCTGTTGCATCCTTCAATTACAGCCTCTTTATACAACCTGAACTGCAACCATGTTTAAATGTTTCATAGTAGTAAAGACGACAGCAAACGTATGTGTGTGTGAGAAAGTAGATGAGGTTTTGCGCTGCACTGATCTGCCTCCCACATTCCGCTCTGCCAGGCTGAGTAAGAGGAGTGAGATGGGATGACCTCTGACCTCCAGGTTAACTACCCACAGCCATTTGTTAACGTTTAGATATAGAGGCATCCCTACTCGACCTGTAAATAATGAGCGGCGGGGCGTCGACCACAGCGTTTCTTCGTAAATCACAGTACTTTGAGTCTGACAACTATGCATTCCTTCCCATAACCCACTTCATGGATTGATTTAAGGTCCGGTCACATTTACTCTTTGAATTTGATGTATTTTTGCACACGAAATCCAGGCATTTCAATAGGAATCCAGTCCACACAAACAGTTTACTGAAATTGTGCTAATGTGACTGCACCTTTAGCCTCCGTATATTGTCTTTTAACCCTTTTTGTTATGTTTAAGGATGCAACTTTTCTACTGGGATCAAGAGGGCAACTCTAGCGACTCTGTTTGACCAAACCAAGTCTGACGACAGACTAGTACAGGTGAATTTGACACGTCAGGATGGCCAGTTTATTTAAACGGAGCCCTGCTGCTCTGGAGCGAGAGGTTCGTACCTCGAGGCTTGCGTGAAATGAATTCCCTTGTTTACTTTCTCTCAAATAACAGCATATCTTCTCTTTCCGGCACGGACTGCAGCAGGTGCCCAGGAGACCCCATCATCACAGGCCCTGATTCATGCCCATGCCACATAACTGCCATCCCAGAAGGCCGAGCAGCAGCAGATGCCAGCAGAGGAACATTGACAGCAACTGTATCTCTGGCCTTGGTGCTAACAGCCTCCATCAGCACCAAGAACACTATGCCAGGTGAAAATTCAACGGCCCACGGTCCAGAGGGGAAAAGACTGAGCGAAATCACAGCTGAGCACTGGGCTGTTTCAACATAGTGAGAAAATAATACTCCTGGGATTTCATATCAGGGTTATTATAGTCAACTTAAACCATTAAAAAAACATTTTTCTTACTTAAAATAAATGTTAACTAAAAAAGAAAGTAAAGAAAGAAAAAACCTCCATTTGCTGTAAAAATACTGCATTTATTTTAGTATATTTAATACGTATTGTTTTAGTACACAAGTTATTTTAGTACATTTGATGTACTAAAACTACTAAATATTTTTTTGTATATTTAATACATTTTATTTTAGTACACAGGTTATTTTAGTGCATTTGACGTGCTAAAAATACTACATTTATTTTAGTATGTTTAATACATTTTATTTTAGGACTCAAGTTATTTTAGTACATTTGATGTGCTAAAAATACTACATTTAGTATATCTGCTACGTTTTATTTCAGTACACTAAATATTTTAGTACATTTGATGTACTACAAATACTACATTTATTTTAGTATATTTAATACATTTTATTTTAGCACACAGGTTATTTTAGTGCATTTGATGTGCTAAAAATATTACATTTATTTTAGTATATTTAATACATTTTATTTTAGTACACAGGTTATTTTTGTGCATTTGATGTGCTAAAAAATACTACATTTATTTTAGTATATTTAATACAATATATTTTAGTACTTAAGTTATTTTAGTACATTTGATGTGCTAAAAATACTACACTTAGTATATTTGCTACGTTTTATTTCCGTACACTAAATATTTTAGGACATTTGATGTACTACAAGTACTACATTTATTTTAATATATTTAATACATTTTATTTTAGTACACAGGTTATTTTAGTGCATTTGACTTACTAAAAATACTACATTATTTTAGTATATTTAATACATTTTTTAGTACACAAGTTATTTTCACGCATTTGATGTACTAAAAATACTACATTTATTTTAGTATATTTACTATACAGTTCACTAGTTATTTTAAAATGACAAAAACACAACAAAATTACTAAAACTTTACTTAAATTAGAATAAAAATGGACAATATAAAAATAAAATCTATTTCAGTACATAGAAGCTTCTGTGAAAATAAAATAAATCGTAACTGAAATAAAATAAAACATATTATTTTTTTTCGTATTTCATTTTGCCCTGTTGCCAAAGTTTATGTAGTTTAACTTGATGTACTAAAATAACTAAAGCTAAAACTGAAATAAAAAGTATTGAAAACTATATAGACAAAAACTAATAAACATATATAAAAAAATAAAAATCCAAAAACACACAAAATATTAAAAAATTAAACAAATTAAAATAAAAATGAAAAATATAAAAATAAAAACAGTATCTAGAAGCTTGACTGAAATTATAAAAAATAATCATTGAAATAAACTGAAATAAAATATAAAATAAACTTAAACTTACGTTATTTTAGCTAGCTGGCAGAGCAACATTTCTCATTTTCATTTTAAAATAATTCTATATAGATAAAACTATATAGGTAAAAATTATTTTTAAAAATACAAACAAAAATATATATAATTATTTAAAATAAATATGAAAATGAAAAAAATAAAATAAAATAAAAACTGTATTAATGATACTAAAATACCTGCTCCACATAAGAGAGAGAGAGTGTGTGTTTTTACTCTATTATTAATGTGATTCTTGCATATGCATTCAACCAAAACTTCTGTATAGCATTAAATATTACACATATTCTACGCATATTATCAGTGCATTTGGTAAAAAAAACAAACTATGTGACCACAAATCACAGTCCCGAACAGCTGCAAAGCACACTTGATTATATACAACATTTGTTGCAATTCCTGACAGGTACACAAATATTGACCATTTACCAACATTTATGGATTAGAAAGTGGGCCGTTTCCTGTCTCGCTATTGAAAGTGCAAAGCCTCTCTGGCATTCAGCAGGGGCCAGTTTGCTTGAACATAAATGCCTAGGCTTCGAGGTCCGTCAAAGCTGCTCTGTGTGGACCAGTGTGCCCGTGCATCTCTCTCTCTCTCTCTAGCGGTCATGTCCCACCGGGACGAGCTACACTCACTCTCTCACTCGGTTAATGGGGAGCGGCTTCCCGCAATCAGCAGTCCTAACCCTGTGTACACAGGCAGACGTCCATGTAGAGGCCAGCGGCCGCAGGGAGGGGAGAAAATCTCCTGTTCCCAGTACTTAGCGGCCAAAACTAAGCGCCTGTCACATGTAAAGGAAAGCATAAGGTGGGTGTGCACCTGTAGCTCCCACTATGTGTGTGTGATTGTTTGAAAGAAAGCTTGAGGATCTCTAGTTACCCTCTTGAATTGCAAGAGCACAAACATCACTACTCTTAAGCCCAAATAGGATTCCCATGATTACTCATCTCACCTTACTGTCTCAGCTTCTTGTTTTACAAAATAAACGCACAAGCACAGCCACAAAGATGCGCTGAGTCTGCATCCAAACCCCTATCAAACTGTTGTATTTTACTTGGGTGAAAAAACACCAAACATACTTGGCCAATGATATTGAATTCTGGCTGTGATGACAAAACTAGTGTTATTATATTTTCCTACACTGTTAAAATTACATTAGGAATGATTTCTACCAGATCTGACCCAAACAAATGATTTTTCATTGTGTTTTAAAATAACTTAAAATGTTGTACAGTATTAGTTGAAGAACATTAAAACAGTCAGAAATGTTATAAAACATATTTTTACATACAGACTCTTAATATTTGTTTATAAACAATCGTTCCGTTAATGTGAGTGAATATAAAGTGAAGTGACCCACCGTGAGCGCAGAGAGTTTGTGCGCGTCCCCTGCGTAAAGAGCGCAGAGCAGCAGCAGGACCGAGACGCGCATCCTCACAGCTCTCCAGACGCACCAAATCCACAAAAACTCTGTTTAGACCCGATCGATTCTCCAACTTGACGCTTAATTCCTTAAATCCCGTTCCTTCACAGCTCTTCGGTTGCGCCGGTGTGGATTGCGTTCTGCGCGTTTTCTCTGTGCGTAATGAAGTGAAGCGCTCGGTTTGGACTGTCTTGACCCTCTCCTCTGCTCAAGTGTGTGACTCTCTCTCTTCCCCTCGTTGTGGGTGTGTGTGTGTTTATCGGATGCCCGTGCTGTAGTCGGGAGGTGAGTTTGGGTGGAATCTCTTACAGATGCTGGTAGCTGAGGGGGAAAAAAAACTTGTGTCTTCTCCCTCCCTCTGTTCTTTCTTCTCAACAACACGCGCAAACCTATGTTTGGAAGTGATAAGGTGAACTGAAACTGACGGGATAAGCTGTACTCGTTTATATTTTAAATATAATATAATATACACCTTTCATCCACAGAAAAGCATCATCTTCAGTTGATGCACCGCCACTATTAATAATCAGTGTTGTTGAACGCCATCATCATCATCATCATCATCACTAAAATTCCTCTGGTATCTCACCGTGCGTGTGTTTTTAATTTTTTTAAAACACTTTGGCTTGTTTGCACTGACATGCCAGAGTAGCTTAAAGTAATTCAAAACAAACACTTTGAACCGCATTTCTCCTATTCTCTTCAAGCCAGAGAAGTAGACATATGGCAGCAGTTATTTGAAACTCATAACAGCCTTCATTCCCACGAGTGCAGAGACAAAACTACACATGTGGGATTTCAGAGTATTGTTAATACAAAGGGCACACTTTCTATTTTTGCCTCTCGTGTTCAGTAGTGTTATGTGAAGCATGAGTTCACTCACTGAATTCATTAGCTCTTTATTATCCTACGCTAGATATTGATTGGGTGTCTTGTTGTTGACAAAATCGCAATAATCCGTGGTGTTTCATTACTTGTCTTGAGAGTTGACGAAATACCTCATTATAAAAGCCAATAAAAACTTTCATGAAATATCTCGCCTGCAGAGTGTTATAATGAATCTGATGGGGCAGAATGTGAATTTTCAGTTATAGGAACATCTGCGCCATCTACAGGACACATTTGGAAATGCAGCTCGATGTCAGAGAACATTCACCATAAAAATATCTAGTGAAATGCCTAAAATACGGGAATAATAAGAATAAATCTTTTAATGAATCTTTAATTAAAATAATAATCTTAAATTACTACCAAAAGCTTTAATCATTTATTTTAGTTTTCAGTGTAATGGATGTTGAAGTTCCCCGATCATATTATTTTGGTGTTATAATACAGTCTTTTTTTAATAGTAAGGGATTATTAGTATATTATTGAATAGTTTATTTTATGATTGTAAATTTGTTTTTTTTTGGGAAGATTTCCTAAATTTGACAACTTATCTGAATTTTAATGCATTTTATTTTAGTACACAAGTTATCTTAGTACATTTGATGTACTAACTAGTCACCTTTATTTGTATACCGCCTTTAATAATACAGAATTGTGACAAAGCGGCTGTACAGTATTAAATAGGAAATAGTACATCAATAATGCAAAAGGGCAACAATAAACACTCAATTTTCAGGTAAAAGCAGTTAATCAAATACAATAAAATAAAATACAATATCATGTGAAGTAAAAGTGTCCCCAACTAAGCAAGCGAGAGGTTACAACATTTATACTACTACATTTATTTTAGTATATTTAATAAATTTTATATTAGTACTCAAGTTATCTTAGTATATTTGATGTACTAGAAATGCTACATTTATTTTAGTATATATTTAATACATTTTATTTTAGTACACAAGTTATTTTAGTACATTTGATGTACAAAAATGACTAAAACTTAAACTAAAATAAAAATGAATAAAAACTAGACATTGAAAAATTAATACAATAGGCAAAAATAACAAAATTACTAAAACTTTACTTAAATTGAAATAAAAATGGACAATATAAAAATAAAATCTAATTCAGTACATAGAAGGATCAGTGAAATTAATAAAATAAATGGTAACTGAAAATAAAACTGAAATAAAAAGTAGTTAAAACAATATAGACAAAAACTAACAAACATACAGTATGTAAAAAATGACAAAAACACAAAATACTAAAAAATTTTAACAAATTAAAATAAAAAAACTTATCTCGATGTAAAAAAGGAAAGTGTGATCAAATCGATTAATCATAATTAATCACATCCAAAATAAAAGTTTGTTTATATGTGTATACTGTGTATATTTATATGTATATACACACATATGTATATATTTAAGAAACATAGGTAATATATATTTATATTTATACTGTATATAATACAAATCATATATAAAGAATACTATAAAGAAGAAACGTGATTTAGTAACTACCATAATTATTACCTTGTGAAATATTTATTTATTTATTTATTTATGCACTTATTTATTTTTTATTTTTTTATTGTCCTATTCTTTATTTTCTTTGTCATATTTGATGATGTTTATGTCTGTTGTCTACTCTGGGGCATTTTTAGTATTGTACCAGGCCAATTATGTTTGTTAACGTTTTACTGTTCGATGAAGTTGCTGGGGAATGAATGAATTAAGGAATGAAAGTGTTTTGCGCCTAAATAAGTTTTATGTAGTCGGAAAGTACGCTAGCATTTCCACTTCAGCCAAGTAATTCGGCATTCCGCCACTGGCCCACAATGCCTTGTGCCTTTCGACTGCGTCACCGGAAGTATGTTCACTGGACTTCCTCTCTTTCCTCCGCGCGTGCTGTGCGGCAGCAAGTGGGGTATATTAAAGGTTTATTAACGAATTAAACACCAACTACGGGAATAAACATTCATCATGTCTTACCCGATTGAAGATGACGAGGTGAGTGCGCGTGACCGGAGTGACACGAGAGCGTGTTTGAGAGATTGAAGCGTGTTGCGTTTGTTGATGTTAATCAATGGAGCATCACGATAAGACTTCGTTTTCATTCGCTTAATGTTTTCCCTTAAATGTTAATATGTCAGACTTATCATTGTAAACTCTCTCTTTTTGTTTGTAGTATGACCCTTATAACTACCCCAGTGATTATGACTATCACACCGGTAAGTATCTGCTTATACAGAATGACAGATGAATACTTTTTTTTTATTGTGTGTGTGTGTGTGTGTGTGTGTGTGTGTGTGTACTTGTTTTTGCTACATTGTGGGGACCAAATGTCCCCACAAGGATAATAAAACCTGAAAAAAAAAAAAAAAAATAGTATGATGTTAATAGTAATGATGTTTATCTGAAAAATGTAACGATGCAAACATAAGGGGTAGGTTTAGGGTTAGGGTTGGGTGAGGGGATAAATGGTATCATTTGGTCAGTATAAAAACTATAGAAGTCTAAGAAAAGTCCCCACAATTCACAAAAACAAACGTGTGTGAGTGAGTGAGAGAGAGAGAGAAAATATAGCTTGCATAAACAAGATATATATCCCAATAAAGCTTCTGAATAGGCAGACCAATGATTAGATGTGTATTAATATGTGAACCTGGACCACAAAACCAGTCGTAAGGGTCAATTTTTGGAAATTGAGATTTTTACATCATCTGAAAGCTGAATAAATAAGCTTTCAAATGATGAATTTGTTATGACAGGACAATTTTTGTCCGAGATACAACTATTAGAAAATCTGGATTCTGAGGGTGCAAAAAAATGTTAAATGTTGAGAAAATAGCTTTTAAAGTTGTCCAAATTAAGTTCTTAGCTATGCATATTGCTGATCAAAAATTAAGTTTTGATATATATTTACGGTAGGAGATTTACAAAATATCTTCATGGAACATGATCTTTACTTAATATCCTAATAAATTTTGGCATAAAAGAAAAATCGATAATTTTGACTCGTACAATATATTTTTGCCAATTGCTACAAATATACCCATGCTACTTAAGACTGTTTTTGTGGTCCAGGGACACATATGGTGTGTGTACTATGAAATATGTGTGTTTTGCAGGCGACCCTAAAGCTGATTTGGCATTTGAGCGTCAGTATGAGCACCAGCAGACGTATCATGTGATTCCTGAGGTCATCAAGAACTTCCTGCAGTATTTTCATAAAACCATCTCAGACCTGATCGATCAGAAGGTTTATGAGCTGCAGGCCAACCGTGTATCCAGCGAGAGCATTGAGCAGAAGATCTACGAGATCCAGGATGTTTATGAGAACAGGTGCGCAGCAGTATGGTTATAGACCATGCTTTTCTGATAAATGGAATTGTAGATGTTTCCTCATATTTTATTTCATTTTAGCTGGAACAAACTGACAGATCGCTTCTTTAAGACGTCTCCATGGCCGGAGGCAGAAGCCATTGCTTCCCTGGTTGGAAACGGTGAGTGAATCCGATTTTTGCTGCGTTCAGCTATTAGAAGCTAAAGAATTGAAATTTTCTTTGCTGACATGGGCATGTTGTTTTGTTTTGTATGTTACAGATGCGGTATTCTTGATCCTCTATAAGGAGCTGTACTACAGGCACATCTATGCCAAAGTCAGCGTGAGTGTTTGTTCATCTGTCTCACTGAATGACAAGAAGAATCTTTGTGAATTTAGTTTTAGCCCCCTAGATGGAGTGTCAGCCCTTGTCTGATGTGAAGAACAGTCATATGTCTGTCATCCCTGTCAATAATTAGTGTTTTTCTCATCTGCAGGGTGGTCCAACTCTTGACCAGAGGTTTGAGTCCTACTACAATTACTGCAACCTCTTCAATTACATCCTCAGTGAGTGCACTGTGCATCTTTTACATGTGATGTAATTAAATTTGGGCAATATTTCAAATGTTTGTGATGTTAAGACTTCCTTTTTGGGCCACATTTTACAAATGAATTATTTTAATTAGAATAATAATTATAGATATTGTCAAGGTACACTACCAGTCAAAAGTTTTTGGACAGTAAGATTTTTAATGTTTTTAAAGAAGTCTTTTTTGCTCACCAAGCCTTCTTTTATTTGATCTAAAATACAGCAAAAACGGTACAATTTTGAAATATTTTTACTATTTAACATAACTGATTTCTATAGTTTAAAATGTAATTTCTTCCTGTGATCAAAACTACATTTTCAGCATCATTACGCCAGTCTTCAGTGTCACATGATCCTGATTTGCTGTTCAAGAAATTATCAATATTTAAAACAGTTGAGTGTTTTTTTTTTTTTTTTTTTTTTTTTTCAGGATTCTTCAATGAGTAGAAAGATCCAAGGATCAGCATTTATCTGAAGTAAAAAGCTTATGTAACATTATACAATATACTATTCAAACGCTTGGAATCGGTATAGCATATTTTTATTTTTTTTTTAATTAAATTTTAGAAATTAATACTTTTATTTAGTAAGGATGCTTGAAATTGATCAAAAGTGGTGTTAAAGATGTTTATAATGTTACAAAAAAAATTCTGTTTCGGATAAATGCTGTTCTTCTGAACTTTGTGTTCATTAAAGAAACCTTAAAAAATTCTACTCTTTTCAATATAATGGTATAATAATAATAATAATATAAATCTATTTTGAGCAGCAAATCAGCATATTAGAATGATTTCTGAAGGATCATGTGACTGGAGTAATGCTAAAAATTCAGCTTTGAAATCACAGGAATAAATTGCATTTTAAAATATATTCAAATAGAAAACAGTTATTTTAAATAATAAAAATATTTCAGAATTTTACTGTTTTTGCTGTGCTTTGGATCAAATAAATGCAGGCATGGTGAGCAGAAGAAACGTCTTTAAAAAAAAAAAACATTAAAAATCTTCCTGTCCAAAAAAACATTTGACTGGTAGTGTAAATGCTATTTTCTATGTACAATACTGTTCAAAACTTTGGTGTCAGTACATAATGTTAGGCTTTTTTTTTTTTTTTTTTTTCTCCAGCAAGGGCATGTTAAATTGCTGAATAGTGAATGCAAATGCAAATGCACTGATTAAAAAGCTGTCCTTTTGAGCTTTCCATTCATTGAAGAATCCTTGAAAAAAATTTTAACAGATTCCACAAAAAAAAAAAAAACACCATTGCTGTTTTCAACATTGATAATAATAAGGAATGTTGTTGAGCAGCATATCAGCATATTAGAAAGATTTCCGAAGGATCATGTGACACTAAAGGCTGGAGGAATGATCCTGAAAATTCAGCTCTGCATCACAGAAATAAATTACATTTTAAAATGCATTACAGTTCTTTGAGTTCTACTAATATTTAACAAAATTACTGTTTTTTTTAATGGTATTTTTGATCGAAGACATGCAGCCTTGGTTGCATTTTTGTGTATTTTGAATATTGTCAAAAGGGTTTTTGTGTTTAGATGGCCCAGTCCATTTAGGTAGTCAGTATAGTTTGGATTTACAGCAGCACATTTGATGTTTATTATTGTCAGATGCTGATGGACCGGCACCTCTGGAGCTTCCTAACCAGTGGTTGTGGGACATCATCGATGAGTTCATTTACCAGGTAAGAGCAAACCGTGGTTAGTTGAGGAGACTCTTTGTCCGCATAAATCCTTATTCTGTTACTTACATTTTCATGTAGAAGTGAAAACACTTATATATCTATCATTTCTAATCAAATGAACCAGTTTATTAGAATCTCAGTTTCTGAATTCCTTCTCCATTCTGCAGTTTCAGTCATTCAGTCAGTATCGCTGTAAGACGGCCAAGAAGTCAGAGGAGGAGATCGAGTTCCTGAGGAACAATCCCAAGATCTGGAACGTTCACAGCGTGCTGAATGTCCTTCACTCTCTGGTGGACAAGAGCAACATCAACCGTCAGCTGGAGGTGTACACTAGCGGAGGTGAAAGAAGTCAACCAGCCGTCATGTGCTGACTTTCTTGTTTATCTAATTCAGATGTCAGTGTGACGCCGCTGTTTGTGTCACAGGCGACCCAGAGTCTGTGGCTGGAGAATACGGCCGTCACTCTCTCTATAAGATGTTGGGTTATTTCAGTCTGGTGGGGTTGCTGAGGCTTCACTCTCTGCTGGGTGATTACTATCAGGCCATCAAAGTCCTGGAGAACATTGAGCTCAACAAGAAGGTAGTAAAATATCCTGATTACTGTGGTCTTAAGACAAAAAAAAAAGAGTTGGATTTGTGTGGCAGGATCAAATCAAATCTGGCTGTTTGTGTTTTTCAGAGCATGTATTCACGTGTGCCCGAGTGTCAGATCACCACCTATTATTATGTGGGTTTCGCGTATCTGATGATGAGACGCTATCAGGACGCCATCCGCGTTTTCGCCAACATCTTGCTGTACATCCAGAGGACCAGAAACATGTTCCAGAGAACCACCTACAAATATGAGATGGTCAGTGCATCAAAATTGAAAAGTGTTTGTCTGTTGTAGAATTGGTTATTTTGCAGTTTGTTTTGCTGACTTAAAAAAAAAAAAAATAAAAAAATTGGTATGTTTTTCTACTGTTAAATGCTAAAGTATTACTATATTACACTAATGCTAATTACACACAATAATGCAATAAAATTGACATTACTGTAATTGTCATTCAATTTTGCAAACCTGATGAAGGTGCTGTAATTTGTGCATTAATATTCCAAGTGTTCTACTTGAAGATTATTTGTTTCGTTGTACTTTGTGTTGTACTTTGTATCGTGTACTGTCATAAGGGTATGTTGCTTAATTTAATTTGTGTATTGTGTGATGTTCAGATTAATAAACAGAACGAGCAGATGCACGGGCTGCTGGCCATCGCTCTCACAATGTACCCAATGCGCATCGACGAGAGCATCCACACACAGCTGCGTGAGAAATACGGAGACAAGATGCTCCGCATGCAGAAAGGGTGAGAACACACACACACATTATGCATTGAAGTTATGTATGTATGCACTACCACACAAAAGTTTGGGGATGGTAATCCTTGCTCATTTATTGCATTCAGTGTCTTTCAAAAAGAAACAAAAACCTTACAGACCACAATTGTTTTGATCAGAGTATATGCAGTATGGCATATATTTTAAAATATAATTTATACTTTTTTTTTTTTTTTTTCTTTTTTTCAAAAGTTTGGGATCAGTAAGATTTGTAATGGAGTCTCTTATGTTGATCAAGGCTGTATTTATTTGATAAAAAATACAGGAAAAAAAAAACTGTAATACTGTGAAATTTACTTTAAAATGTTATTTATTTCTGTGATGCAACACTGAATTTTCATCAGCCATTAATCCACTTTTCAGTATCACCGATCCTTCAGAAATCATTCTAATATGCTTTATTATCAGTGTTGATACTGTTGTGCTGCTTAATTTTTATTTTTTTTGAAACCTGTGATACTTTTTTTTTTTTTTTTTTTATTCTTTGAATAAAAAGTTATAAAGAACAGCATTTTATTCAAAATAGAAATCTTTTCTAACAATGTAGGTCTTTACTATCACTTTTTATCCTTTTTAACACATCCTTGCTAAATAGAAGTGTTAATTTAAAAAAAAAAAAAAAAAAAAACAAATTTACTGACCCCCAACTTTTGAATAGTAGTGTATATTGTAACACAAAATGTATAATTTAAATAAACATTGTTCCTTAACTTTTTGTTTATCAAAGAATCCTTTAAAAAAAGTATCACAGGTCCCAAAAAATATTAAGCAGCACAACTGTTTCCAACACTGATTACAAATCAGCATATTTAGACTGGAGTAATGATGCTGAAAATTCAGCTTTGCATCACAGGAATAAATTAGATTTTAAAGTATATTAAAATATAAAACTGACAATAATATTTTACAAAATAATTTTTTTTTTCTGTGTTTTTATCAAATAGATACAGCATTGCTGACCATAAGAAAATATTTTTTTTATTCCCTCTTTTTCAGAGATCTTCAGGTGTTTGAGGAGTTGTTCAGTTTTGCCTGCCCTAAGTTCCTGTCACCTGTAGTTCCAAACTATGATAACGTTCATCCAAACTACCACAAAGAACCATTCCAACAGCAGCTCAAGGTGTTTGCAGAGGAGGTGCAGCAGCAGGCGCAGCTCTCCACCATCCGCAGGTACAACACCAGCTTATTCATATTATGGGCTGTTATTTCTCAGTTGACCTGAAGAACAACAATTGTAATGAGCTCTACTTCACTTTTAGCAATCATTCTGTTATTGCTTGGGCTGGTAAAGAAATTATAGAGCGTATGCATGTGACGTCACCGTCAGCTGGAGTGGCTGCGGCTCTGCCCACTTAGTGGCAGCATTGGTTTTAACGTGAATGTTGCGACAGAACACACAAATACCTCTGAACCCAGAACAAGCTTTGCGATTGACTGTACAAATAGATTTAACAAGAAACCTGAGGTAAATTTTTACAGACTGCTGAAAGCCACTGAAAAGAGAAGCAAATTAATCGCTGCAATTCAAAGAAACAAATTGTCTCCGGGCAGCGAAACACGGATTTGCAGTTCATTTCATGTTAATATGTTGAATTGTGCAGTAAAATCATCCTATATATTGTATTGTAGTATATCGTATTGACAACTCATTAACTAAATATTTACCATCTAAAATCCTGCATATCTGGATGTTTTTAAATAAACACTGACATAAACTATATATGTTTTTCAGCTGGACGATATGAAGATATAACATTGATATATATAACATTGATATAAGTGATCACCGGGGTTTAGACCAACCTATTTTGTATTTACAAAATGAGTTCACAGGCAAATTTGCTTTATTTATTTTCCCCGACGTCAAAATCAGACACATGTAAGTGTTAGAAAACACGATTCCTGGCTGCATCAATATGCATTGACCACTGGATATTTGTTGCAAGTTCAGCAACCTTTAGTTTAAACTGATTATCGTTTGTTTAACTCTCGTTTTCGTATCTTCCCTAATAAATCTATTCACGCTGAAGGCTCTTTTGCCACTCAGTCCAGCTGAAGGGCGTGTCCCGGTGGGAAAGTGACATCTATGCAAACCCTCTATAGGATATTCATGTTATATCTATTCATGTGAATATTGCGATACTTTAATGTGCATTTTTATTGGAGCAGTCAGATTCATGTTTTGTTATTTTGGTATTAAAATTATTCTTACTTTAGTGAACAAAAAGTGGAAAACATGTTCCGAACTCAAAATCTAGTTAATTTTTTTTTTTTTCTCGCATTTTAATCTACCTAGCAACAGCAATTTTTAAATATATTGCCCAGGTCAACTTGTGGCTGAATCTTCTAAACCCACAGCATGTATAGAAGCATTGGTTATTTTATAAGCTTTAAAATGTCCTCCACTCACTCAGTGTGTTTTTCTCAGTTTCCTGAAGCTCTACACCACCATGCCTGTGGCCAAACTGGCTGGATTCCTGGACATGTCTGAGCAAGAATTTCGCATTCAGCTGCTGGTCTTCAAACACAAGATGAAGAACCTGGTGTGGACCAGCGGCATCTCGGCTCTGGACGGAGAGTTTCAGTCTGCCTCCGAGGTCGACTTCTATATCGACAAGGTGTGTGTGTGTTGAGTTTCTGTCTTTAAACTAGAACTGCCAAATTGAACGCTATTATTTGAAATATAGGGCTACCCCATTTGTGACCCTGGACCACAAAACCAGTCAAAAAGGGTCAGTTTTTTCCAAATTGAGATTTATCATTGAAAGCTGAATACATAAGATTTCTAGTGATGTATGGTTTGTTAGGATAGGACAATATTTGCCTGAGATAAAACTATTTGAAAATCTGGAAACTGAGGGTGCAAAAAAAAAAAAAAAAATTGAGAAAATCACCTTTAAAGTTGTCCAAATAAAGTTCTTAATGCATATTACTAATCAAAATGAAGTTTTTATATATTTACAGTAGGAATTTAACAAAATATCTTCATGGAACATGATCTTTACTTAATATCCTAATGATTTTTGGTATAAAACAAAAATAAATCATTTTGACCCATACAAATGTATTTTTGGCTATTGCTATAAATATACCCCAGCGACTTAAGACTGGTTTTGTGGTCTAGAGCATAAGCTAGTTGTCTCCTTATCTTGAAAATAATATTTAATAGGCTGAATATGTTTTCTTTTTTTAAATTTACTGATGAAATGACTTTGTGAGTCACTCTAAAAATGTATTTACTTGTTCTTCCACCAGGATATGATCCATATTGCAGACACCAAGGTTGCCCGTCGCTATGGAGATTTCTTTATCCGACAGATCCACAAGTTCGAGGAGGTACATCCTCTTAATAATTTTTGAACATTTACATAAAGATATTTTATGAATTTCTATAAATGTATTTCCTTGTTAAATTAGTTTATAGATTAAATAATTAAACATCTACGTTGTCACATTTTGATTGTACCTCTTTCATCTTCCTCAGCTTAACCGAACGCTGAAGAAAATGCCTCTCACCGGTGCCGCCTCAGGTTCAAGCAACCCCACAACACGAGCCACATAATGCGGAACCCACCAGAAGTCAAAACCTAGTTTGATCTGACTGTGATATCCACCAGTCACAGGCCAACCCAGACTCCTCAACCAATCAGGAACCACCTCTGATACTGTTGAACCAATCAGAGGCTGTTTCTGAATTCTAATGTAGCCCCATTTAGTTCTAACTGGCTTGCTCTGGTTTGTCGAAAACAAAACTAATGGAAGTAAATTTTTCTAAGTCAATAAAGTTTGATGAGGCTGAACTGTAGTTTGGAGTCTTATATCTTAAATATAGTGAGCCTGAAACATCTGTGTTTACGCTTATTTACATTTTACCAGTATGAAGGCCTGCCCTTCTACTATTATAATTGCCACTAGGTGGCAGAAGAATCTTTTGTATTCACTTGCATCATCTAGCAGGACCATTTAAAACAATACAAAACTACGTTTCCATTAATTTTGGGCAACTTTGAGCTAGCAGTATATTCCAACAAAAAAAAAACGTTTCACTTTTACAGCAGGTGTCAGGATTGTTTAATTGAACTTTTACGGTTTGATTTTAATGTACTATTTAATAAGTGACAGGACTTTTGAGAGATTTTATTTTGTGTACATGTATCATGTAAGGGCCATGTTACTCTCTTTAATATCCTGCTGCTGGGCTTTAATACATAAAGGAATGCCATCCTCATGACAACTGCTGGTTTGGTCAATATTTTATCATCTTCAGGACCTTAAGGCAAAACCGTTGCATATTTCCTTTATTCAAACAGGATCCACAAAGATTTTCCATCTACAGCTTCAACGCTGGTGACCAGACAATAATGAAAACGAAGAAAAATTACAAAAAAGGGGGATATAAAAATAATAATGCCTTACAACACACACCATTCAAATAATCTGGTATAAAATGTTTAAAAATAAATACAATTAAATACAACTCTTTATACTCAACTGTTTGGTAGGTCAGTGTTTTTCTTTTCCAAAAATATCTTTTGTAATCTTTATTTTTATATATCAAAAAATTAAAGGAAAATAAAGACATGGTATTTCCCCCCTCTTAGGTGGCAGTGTTCTGTCAATGAACCATAATAGCTTGACATTTTTTTAACATAGACTTTTCCTCTTTTTTTTAGTTATGGCATAGCATGAACCTTTCAAGCACTAGTTTCACTGCCTTTTTTATTAAAACACGTGACACACACACACACACAAGTCCCTCAAGCAAAAATGAAATGTTTTGTTAGCTGACCAGACAAACCTCTGGTGAGTTCAGTGGAAACAGTGTTTGGTCTGCTGACTGGCTTTCCTCATTGGTCCATGGAACAGCTTTTTGTCCATTGTCTTGCAGTCTTCCACTTTTTCAGATAGTTCACAATTTTTAAAGATAGAGCTCTTTAAGTCATTTTTGTAACGTCTTAAATCTCTGTAAAGACACCGGCACAGAGCGGCTTGCCGTATAGTATATTTTTTGTGGTCGTTTCTTTATATCAGATGGGCTTTTCACACTGTTAACCCAGGGTTTTAAATAAATAAATAAATAATTTTTTCAACGCACGTTTTTATAGTCAATTATTTGGATGTAACAATATTACATTATTAAGCTTTGTCAACTATTCACACCATTGATAAACCCTGACTTAATTTTTTAGAAAAGAAAAATACCTAGAAACGTTGATTTAATACCCTATTTCATTACAGGTTACCGCGCGACAAAACGTACCTTGAGAGTCCACTGAACTTAGCTGCGTCACATCTTACAATTAATTTTAAAACATCTTAAGATCCCCGTGTTCTGGTCCAATGCGTCGTGTTCCGTTTCGCGCTCTTTGTCAACTATATGCCAAACGCGTCTGAGGTACGAGCGCCACTACAGTTCCATTACCGCACGTGAGATTATTTACTAACGTAAATACTGTGACAAAGCCCGTATTTTGAAGTATGTGTATGTACCGCAATAACACTATAACACTAGCGTAGTGACAGCTATAAGTCAGCCATTTATAAATTGGATTGGGCGAAAAGACGCGGCAACATTAGCTCAACCAATGGCGTGCGTTTGGAGGCGGGGTTATCAATTTTTCGACCAATGGCAGACAAAGAAACTGTTTGGTACACCAGCGTGAAAAATGATAAACTTTGCAATGTGCTTTGTGAATTTAAACAGTATAGAGACAAAAACAATATATAAAAATATATAATAAAATAATACTGTTTCTTAATCTCTCCAGTTAACATGTTTACCATCACTGTTAAACTTTTTTTAAACATTCACTATTCTACTAAACAGTGTAAAAAGATACTTCCTGCAGCCATATGAAGTGCATGAATATCTGAATGATTTTATTTATGACTGGTTGTCTGTTGCTAAGCTCAAAGTTTACTAGTACTGCACTGTTACACACTACAGAAAGTTTACAGGGCATCATCATTCGGCCATATTGGCGGCACTGAATGTAAACAATGTCACTGAACGAACGAAACTCGCATATTTTGTTGATTATTGCTGCTGAAAATGGTCAATTATTGTCATGTTTTGGGCTGTACTAATCGGTAGGGCTGGGAAAGAGATTTGGAGTACTACAGATTGCCAAAAGTTATAACAAATCTAGGAAAAGAGTGCAAAAAACTGAGAAAAGGCATTTGTGGTTGGCCAAACTGAACCAGGATTTCCAGGCCAAAAATCTTGACAATATTTGTGTTTGTTCTCATCATTTCCAGTCAGGTAGGTGAAATATTAGGCCAATATCTTAATACTGCTTGTACGTATCTTTACCTCCTATTAACTTTAGTTTGTCAAAATAGTGCGCCCTTTCCTGCTTACCAAGTCCTTCTCTATATGATTTAGCAGCCTCCACATGTTTTTTTCCGTGGTTTAGACAGCATAAATTAGCAGAACAATGTATTCAGTGGTACATTAACTGTGCAATCCATGCTGTTGTTTACGTCCGAGTATCTCTAATATGGCCACGCATCTGGGTAATTGACCAAACCGTGACGCAAGTGCAAACCCTCCAAACACCAATGGCACTGCAATAAACGTTGCTAACTCTGTTCTAGCTTCAGAACCCAGAGTTTAACCCTTTTTCAATTTCCAAGTGTGAAATGTTGCTTAACCCAGGGTTAACCGTGGTGTGAAAAGCCCCAGAGATATACTCTCATAAACAGTTCAAAGAGTTCAATTTACACATGAATCACCATGTTATTCCCTGGTGTCCCATTGAAATATGAAAAAGTAACTAAATAAAAACTTGTGTCCGTATTCGGCCCTCCACTGGTCTGAGAGTGCATTCGTTGCCCATTGTGTAGTTTGAGTGTGTGGTTAAAGGCTCTAAATTCTTGAAATAGCCCTGACAAGACAAGTCGCCCTTGATTTGGGCATTCCAGGTCCACGCACACATCATCTACACACCCTTCTCACACCTGGCCCTTACAAACCTGAACTCTTCTCCACATCACAGGAAAGAGTTTCCGTTGAAAACAAAGAGCCAGGAGTGGCGTGCACTTTGTCGTTTTCTCAGACCAGCGAGGCCTCGGCTAGTCATAATTCCGTGATTTCTAACGGACTCTCCGACAGAGTGTCGCTGCCCTTGTTTCTGTGCAACGGTGTGGATTTTGCAGATTCTGTTCGGGCGTTGCGTTCGGCATACAGTCCGCCATCTGCGTGCAAGGCTTCAAGAGAGCGTGCCAGAGCCCGCTGGTCATCTTCAGGCAGGCTGTTGAGGTCAGAGGTCAACAGCGTGCCGGTGCTGCCGTGAACCGTGTGCACCCCGTCAGGACCCCTGAGCTCGATCGGAAGTTTGTGCTTGAAGCGAAGGGTTCCTCGACCTCCGACGCCAACGCGCTCATCGTCATCTTCATCCAGGTCACTTTGGATCAGCTGAGAGAGGAGAACATGGATGGATGAATGAAATGATGCATGATTGAATGGAATTGATGTAATGATGGAGTGATGAATGCATGGATGGATGGATGGATGGACAGATGGTTGGTTGAGTGGATGGATGTATGAATAGAGGGATAGATGGTGGATTTGTTGGGTGTATGTATGAAGAGATGGATAGATGATCGGGTGGGTGTATGTATGAATGGATGATAGATGGTTGGTTGGTTAGGTGGATGTATGGATGGATGGATAGATGGTTGGGTGGATGTATGAATAGATGGTTGGTTGGTTTGGTGGATGTTTGAATAGAGGGATAGATGGTGGATTGGTTGGGTGGATCGGGTGGGTGTATGTATTCATGGATGGATAGATGGTTGGTTGAGTGGGTGGATGTATGAATGGAGGGATAGATGGTGGATTTGTTGGGTGTATGTATGAATGGATGGATAGATGGTTGGTTGGTTTGGTGGATGTTTGAATAGAGGAATAGATGGTGGATTGGTTGGGTGTATGTATGAGTAGATGGATAGATGGTTGGGTAGGTGGATGTATGAACGGATGGATAGATGGTTGGTTGGGTGTATGTATGAGTAGATGGATAGATGGTTGGGTAGGTGGATGTATGAACGGATGGATAGATGGTTGGTTGGGTGGATGTATGAACGGATGGATAGATGGTTGGTTGGGTGTATGTATGAATAGATGATAGATGGTTGGGTGGGTGGTTGTATGAATGGATGGATAGACGGTTGGTTGGATGGATAATTGAATGCAATCATAGATTGAGGAATAGAATTATGAATTGGTGGATGGAGGGATAGATGGTTTGGTGAGATGGAATTATGGATAGATGCAATAGTTGTTGGATGCATTAATAGATGCACGGATGAATGGGTTAATGGGTGGAGGAATTTGTGTTTTGTTTAGTTGGTGGATGAAAATATGGTTTAATACATTTATGGATTGGCAGAAAAATGCATGATGGGTGGTTAGAAGGAATGATGGATGCAATGATGGAGTGATGAATGTATGGATGGTAGGATGGAGTTATCAATCAGATGGTTGCATAGAATTATGGATTGGTAGATTGTAGATGGATGCATGATGGGTGGATAAAAGGAATGATGGATAAAATAATGAATAGATGGATGCAATGATGGAGTGATGAGAATGGATGCATGGCGGGTGGAATTATGGACACAAGCATAGATGCATGGAATTAGGAATTGGTTGATGGATTTGATGATGGATGTATGGGGGGTGGAATTATGGATAGATGCAACCATGGATGATTAGATGCATGAAGGTGGGATGAATGAATTTATGGATTGGTAGATGGATGCATGATGGTGAATTGAGTTGTCAATCATATGCATGCATGGAATTATGGATTGGTATATGAAGAGATAGATGGATGATGGATACAATAATGAATGGATGCATGGTGGGATGGAATTATTAAGAGATGCAATTATAGATGAATTCATCGAATTATAGATTTGTAGATGCATTGATGAATTAATGGATGCATGATGGTTGGATACAAAAAAGGATAGATATATGGAATTACAGATTGGTAGATGGATAGATAGATGGATGGATGCAAGACAATGTAAGGAAACAGGAATAATAAAGTAAACATTAACAACACAAAAACTTACAATTTGACAGCAGTTTTAGAGTTAACACCAAGAGAGAGCAGCAAACACATCTGTGAAGCAGCAAAGAGCAGTGAGCAGGCTATGAAACAGCCTGGGAAACATCAGCCGGGTCACATGACTCTGGACAGCAAGAGAACCCAGGGTTTCTACTGATAGGACAGGGTGGAGACGTAGTCAGCCAGCAGTGAGAAAGAGGGGTGCAGAGGAAGAGCAAACACAGCACCCTGTCACAATCGCCCACCTCTGTGACTGATGACTGGTCACCGTGGCTGGTTGACTTGGTGACCAGGCGGGCGGCAAACAGCTTTTTGAGTCTCAGGTAGTCATCCAGAACCACCTTGAGCAGCGAGCCCTGATTGGATGGCAGCATTGGTCATGTGGTGTCTTAGCATGATTCTGATATTTCACCTCATTAAGAACATGATCTCATCCCACATCATATTATATTGAGTCCCAAACTGAGTTCAAGTCTTGCTTTGAAAAAAAAAAAAAAAACCCACCAGAACTGTTCATTCTAAACTTAAAATACACTTGAAATATATTTAAAGTTTGGATTCATGTCTAGTTAGTACTGTATGATGATCCCATCTCTGTCTGTGCTCTCAAAAATAACTTGTTTGCCTGTTTAAGTTCTTCAACCTTTGGCAGGTTTATCAGTAGCTCCGATGTCAGATTTGCAGTGAATGTTCTCACCTTTATGGGCCCCTCTCTCATGATTTGTCCTAGTTTGGCGATGTTGTCGTACTCCTGAATAGCAGCTCGTAAATATCGGTCATCCTCTGGTTTAGAGGCCTGAGGCTCACGTCCAAATGTCCCCTACAGAAGACAAGATATTTATTTAGTGCCCTATAAAGTGAAGATAACAGTTAAGTACCTCACAAAGTCAACAGAAGACAAAGAGAAGGTTTAGGTGCTTGTGATGACAATACAGTGTTTTTGTGAATTTATTACATGTGTGCGAGCTGGGCTGTTCCAGAGGTCAGCAATGTCACTTAAATCTTCAGGAAGGTCGTCTTCATGCTCTGCCTGTGCTGCTAACTCCAAATTCCTGCAGAAAGGGTCTAGCCAAACCGGATTTGCTCTATAAGCACATAGAGAAAGAGAAGTGTTGTGATAACCTTACAATTCAGTCTATGTGTTGTACTGTATTTTGAACATATCTTATATAGTAAGAGTATGTCACGTTTTGCCACTTGTGATTATTTTAGCAGTCTGGAGCTCTGTCAACACATACTAAAAGGCTCATATCAACAACACCATTGTATCACTCACTCACCCTTCAAACGAGTACTTGTTTGTGTTGGGCATATCCAGAATATCCATCAACCCCTGATTTCCTGCAGATAGAGAGAAAAACCAAACATGCTTCTACCGTGACAACAAACACAAAACCATGTTTGTTAAATGTAAGCTCCTGTGAGGATTAGTCTCAGCTTCCTCCAATCAGAAAGATGGGACATTCCCGGCAGCTTACCTGTGGAGCCGGCAACAATCGCCTTCAGCTTCCTTTTGTGCCTATTAAAAACAAGAAATAAAATCTCTAATCTTATAATAGAACCTCAGATACCTAGTTATGCATTCAACAGGAAGTGAGTGAACATGGCAAGTTACAAAACAGGATTAGATGTGGTGCTTCTTTCTGTGAGAATTTATGCTTCGTTAGATTCTTTTAATGAAAGTACTCACACTGTGCGGTAATACCAGTTCATCAGGATAAACAACATGGCAGCAAGGAAGAGTAGAACTGCCAAGATGATAATGGCCATCTGAAAGAGATAAATAGGCATCCATGCTGTATATAATGCATTCTGAAAATAGCAAATACATTGTATAGAAACACGCACACACCTGTAAGGTGGTAAGGTCATCAGGTGCACGAGCGGTCACAGCAGGCTGAACATCCAGAATGTTGTAGTTTCTAAACAGATTCCTCAACTGCTCCTTGTTCTCATCGATCATCTGAATCACTCTGAAAACCAATGAATTAATTCAGTGAATCAATCAATCGTAAACAATGGATGAGTCTATTCCAAAGCAAGAATTTATCACTATATGTGACCCTGGACCACAAAACCAGTCATAAGAGTCAATTTTTTAAAATTGAGATTTATATGTCATCTGAAAGCTGAATAAATAAGCTTTCCATTGCTGTATGGTTTTTTAGGATATACAGGAAATAAAGCTATTTGAAAATCTGGAATCTAAATATTGAGAAAATCGCCTTTTAAATTTGTCCAAATGAAGTTCTTAGCAATGCATATTACTAATCAAAAATTAGGTTTGAATACATTTACGGTTGGAAATTTACAAAATATCTTCACGGCGTTTGATCTTTACTTAATATCCTAATGATTTTTGGCATAAAAATCAATAATTTTGACCCATACAATGTATTGTTGGCTATTGCTGCAAATATACCCATGCTACTTAAGACTGGTTTTATGGTCCAGGGTCACGTATGTGGATATTTCTTCAACTATGAAAACTTACACTACCAGTCAAAAGTTCTTGAACAGTAAGATTTTAAATGTTTTGAAAGTTTTTTTTTTTTTTTTTTTAGAAGTCTCTTCTGCTCACCAAGCCTGCATTTATTTGATCCAAAAATTTTTAACTAATTTTACTACTTAAAATAACTGTTTTCTATTTGAATATATTTTAAAATGTAATTTATTCCCGTGATTTCAAAGCTGAATATTTAGCATCATTACTCCAGTCACATGATCCTTTAGAAATTATTCTAATATTCTGATTTCCTGCTCAAAAACATTTATTATTATTATGTTGAAAACAGCTGAGTAAAAGCAAAAAAAAAAAAAGTTAAAAAAAAGAAAAAAAGGATCATGTGACACTGAAGACTGGAGTAATGGTGGTGAAAATTTAGCTTTGATCACAGGAATAAATTACATTTTATTATATACACACACACATATATATATATATATATATATATATATATATATATATATATATATATACATACATACACGTTATATGATCTTCATCAAAAATATATATAATAAAAAATATTTATTATAAAAATAATATTATTCAATAAAATGTATTTAATTCCTTATTAACCATTATTTTCTTTTATTGCATTGCAGTGGTCGTGTTTGATATATAACTCTGCAAAATATATTACCTCTCCACATCTAGAATACGGTTGGTCTGCTTGTTGACCACATGAATCAGAACATCGGTTTGAGCAAAGTTTACTCTTCCCTTTTTATCCACATGAAACTATGGAAAGAAATATCACAAACAGGAGAAAAATTGCAATTACAAGGACTGTAATCTAATTTCTCATGATATTAATAATGACAGCACAAACACAGATGTACCTGTACGTCATCAGTGTTGACTATGGCTCCTGTGATGTTTGAGAGCAGGTTTATAAACTCCTCCTGAAACAGCCGGACACGCTCCGGTATCTCATTAATGACGATTTTCACTCGTTGGTCGTCCCTCAGAATGTAAATGCCCACTAGAGTCACGTCACTGTGTCCTGCCAGATCTCTCGCCAGAACCTCCACCACAAAATAACCCGGATCATACGCCATAAACAGGTCAAATGTCCGGATGATTCCGTCAGTTTCACCTGAAAAGAAAGAAGAGTCACTAAAAAAATAACAGCAAAAAATGGCATTTAATAAACTGATATTTCAACAGAGAGTTGAAGAGTGTGTAAAGCACACAGACCGATGATGAAAACGTTGCCCATGTCTTCAGAGTCATTGGAATGCAGTTTGATGTAGCGGATGGACAGAATGTGATAAAGAACAAGACTGTTGTTGCCAATGTCATTATCAATTGCTTGCACCCGGATCAGATCAGAGCCCACTTTAGCATCTGCAGCCACACCTGACAAAGAAAGAGAGACAAGTAAGCTTACGTTTACTTATCTAAATATGAACATACCATAGGGGTTGTTGCAAGGGTTGAAACAAAAAATAAAATAAATTATTAATTAATTTAAATTAAAAATGTAGGTCATATTAAACTGTCTTGACAAATTTTTACCATAATTTTTTACCATAACTTATTTATGCAAATTATTCAGGTTATAACTAGATTATAGAAGTTTATTTGAAAAATATATATTTTACACTTTTGAACGAAAATGACAGAGATTGAAAACTAATTCAATCAATTTTAAATGAGGAGCAAAAGCAGAAATAGAAGTAGAAGTTTATGACCAAAGAGTTTAAAAGTTGCTAGCGGAAGAAAAGGCCAATTTTGAGCTGATGGTGGCGCTAGAGGGTTTTAGACTTAAAAAAAAAAAAAAACATAATAATAATAATAATAATGCAAAGCAAATAAAAGCTCAAAATTAAAATTGGGAAAATTTAAATTAAATTAAATTTAAAAAATAAAATAAAAAATAGAAACTTAAAAATGGTTTCAAAGTATGACAAATCTGTTACCTGCTGTGTATTCCATCTTTGTGAATCTTGGAGACTGGTCGTTGATGTCCTCGAGGAAGATTCTTACTTCCTGTAATGTAGGGTCACGGCTCGGGTCAAGCACTTGGGCCCGCTGTGACCTTTGACCTCTCGGAGGAGACCAGTTTCGGTTACTGGAAGCTTTAACAATGATGGAATACACTGGGATTTCTTCCCGATCCATATCTTTTTTGACCCGTAAAACTCCGGCCACGCTCATACCAAAGTTTCCCTCGGTATCGCCTCCTAGAAAAGAACATCAGTAAAGCAGTTAATAAACAGGTTTACACAGGCTATGTATGAAATGCTACCAATGTTCTGTAGAGATTACAAGGGAAATTCAAAGTTTCTCAGAAATGCAAAATATTTCAGCATCTTCTACTGATGCAATGAAATTGTGCAAACTATGTGATGCATTTGTAAATGTAG
The DNA here is from genome assembly GCA_036247105.1 of Cirrhinus mrigala. Taxonomy (NCBI): domain Eukaryota; kingdom Metazoa; phylum Chordata; class Actinopteri; order Cypriniformes; family Cyprinidae; genus Cirrhinus; species Cirrhinus mrigala. The sequence goes on along the minus strand of CM070019.1, from coordinate 31,058,493 downwards.
CCGGAAATGTTCTATGAAGAAAGAGTCCTGACCTACAATAGTTGATCAAGAGTGTTGGTTTGAGACCTAGGTTCATTGACATTTATATATATTCTTTTTAATGAATATGTTTGGCAGAGAGATACAAGTCAATTCAGGAAACATCCATTTACATTTCACATTAAATTCAAACTCATAAACTCATTTTCTACCAGCTGAACAGAGCAAAAGTATCTATAGGGGTTCATTTTTGTTGTTTAGCGTCATGTTTGCACCTGCAATGAAATAGTAGACGATAGCATTAGAGCCCTCGTCTGCATCCACCGCACCAGTCACATTGCCAACAACGGTCCCAGGAGACGAGTGCTCAGGCACAGACAGAGACTGATATGGCAAACTTCCTCTCTGAAATACACGCAACACACAGAATTCAAGACTTAAGCAATAAGTGATGGGAACGTTTTCAACTATCACATTTCATGACGTACTATCCACCTTATTTTTCCCTTAAGAGAAGTTGCGGCCATTTGTACATTTTTTGTGTCTGGCTTCTGGTCTCATCCACTTCCAGCTATTTTTAGCTGCACAAAAAGATCGTTTTGCTGCTTGATATTGCAAACTGGCGTGTCTTACCATACTATTTTAATGTATTATCTTAATTATGAACACACTGGTTTGTAGTGCCAACTGTTTTACCATTTACTGCACTTCGATATTCTTCTTGTTATTTCCCTATGGCGGATTATGAACCGGACGTCTAACACATTACCAGAAAACAGCTTACTTCCACACTGAAAAATAAGGTGGATAGAAGTCCATAACTCTATAAAGCCTACTATATTAGATTTAATATGCAAATGTCTCAGGCCTCTAAATAACCAACATGATCAAAACTTGCAGGCTGAAAAACCTGTTTACTACATGCCTTCTGTCATTTGAGTAACAGTTTAAACTTTTTTAGCTTTTTTTTGTAAGTTTATAAAAACATCTACACACAGTTGAGGTCAAAAGTTTACATACACCTCGCAGAATCTGCAAAATGTTATTTTACCAAAATAAGAGAGGTCACACAAAAGGCATGTTATTTTTTATTTAGCACTGACCTGAATCAGATAAAAATCACATAAAAGATGTTTACATGTAGTCCACAAGAGAAAATAATACCTGAATGATCCATAGCTGTTTTTTTTTCTGTTTAGTGATAGTTGTTAATGAGTCTCTTGTTTGTTCTGAACAGTTAAACTACCAGAAGTTCTTCAGAAAAATCCTTCAGGTCTCACAAATTCTTTTGTTTTTCAGCATTTTTGTGTATTTGAACCCTTTCCAACAATGACTGTATTATTTTGAGATCCATCTTTTCACAGTGAGGACAACTGAGAGACTCATATGCAACTATTACAGAAGGTTCAAAGCTGTCCTCAGTGTGAAAAGATGGATTTCAAAATCATACAGTTATTGTTGGAAAGGGTTCAAATACAAAAAAAATGCTGAAAAACCAAAGAATCGGTGGGACCTGAAGGACTTTTCTGAAGAACAGTGAGCAGCTTAACCTTTCAAGACAAACAAGCGATCATGAACATCAAAAACACAGCTGTGGATCATTCAGGTAAAGGCACAATATTAAGAAACGAGTGAATGTAAGCCATTTACTAGGGTCGTTTTTATGAACTATAATTTTCTATTGTGGACTATATGTAGACGTCTTATGTGAAATATCTCATTCAGGTCAGTACTAAAAAAATAACATGCATGTTGTATGATCCCTCTTATTATGGTAAAATGATTAACATTTTGCATATTCTGCAAGTTGTATGTAAACTTGTATGCATTTTATATAAGTAGTCTGTCATACTGATATAAAGATCTCACTGCTTTACAAATGATCAGAATTTCATCTTAATCTTCAGCCAAATAAAATAAATTGTTTGTCTTTATGACTTTTATTTCATAGTCAGGTTTTACAGGGTTAATACTAAACTGGACAACTGGCCTGTAGTCTGTACTTGAAAAACAGTGATGTATCTGATATTTAAAAACAAATCATCAAAACATTACCGGAGGTTTCAGAAAGACAGGTTCATTGTCGTCAATGTCAGACAGAGCCACCTGCAGCGGCTGCATGGTCTCATATGGGACGGGCTGCCCGAGGTCATACGCCACCACAACCAGCTACAGACAAATACATGGATTTAAATTGTTATTGCATCATTTGTAAAGGTTTTCTGTCATTTTCTGATTTCAGTGACCTTAGTTAGAAAGAAAGACTCACACTATACAGGGCTTGTTTTTCTCTGTCTAGTTTAACCGCAGTGGTGATCACTCCAGTCACTGCATCAATATGGAAGTTCTCCCAGTCTCTATTTCCTGCTCCAGTCTGCAGGAAGCTGTACCGGACCTCTCCGTTTACGCCTTCATCCTCGTCTGTGGCAAACACTTCATACACCACCAGCCCAGGAGGCTGTTCCTGCAATGCCATACACAAAACATGACTGAATGCTCACTCAAACATGATGTCTGACCCTGAACAAAAACAGGTCATCCAGTCTCTCACAGTCTAGATACGCTGCATCAAATATGACAGAAATCCATGTGACAGATTTGGGTCAAAGTATTGAACGGGAGGACTCAACCCTGTTAATTCATCCATGCGAGAAATTCCAGTGTGAGTTTTGTCCCATTTAGTGCTTTTGTATCTAATCAAAGGCATTTAAAAGATTTTAAAGACTGTCTGCAAGAGGAAGTTACAAAGTTTCCTCAAAGTACTCAAAATACTATCTGGTATGACACTATGGTTAACAACTCTTTGAGTCACTGGGGCGGGTTTCATCACTTGGGCTCGGAATAAAGGGCTTCACAATGATCACAAGGATCTGCAACATGATCTTTTCACTCTGGCTGTCAGATGTACACAGGAGGCTTGACCACACAAGCAAACACTAGATCTCTACTGCATGTTTCAGCATGCAACTAGACAGCTAGCTAACCAAATACATGTAATGGATATTGCTATGAATTACCTGTGATGTGAGAAAGACAATGAGGAAGACAAAAGAAGAGTGATGTGGGATAACTGAGAACACATCAAAGTGGTTGAGTTGTAGTATGGAGGGCCAGTGAGAAAGCCTGCATTCAATTACATTCAAACAAAAAAATGTGATTTAATAATCAATTGGTTTTCCACACCTCAAGTATGTGCATGATAGTGCCATTGGCAGGTCGCACAAAGATCGGCCTGTTATCGTTGACATCTATGACCGTGATCTGGAGAATGGCGGTTCCCCAGAGAGGCGTTCTGCCATGATCGGTCGCCACCACAGTCAGATTAAACCTCTCAAAACTCTGCAGCAACCGCAGGGAGCGAATCAGCCCAGTGTCAGGATCCAGAGAGAACGCATCTGTGATAGAGAGAGAGGAAGAGACATCAGCAACATCATCAAAATATGTAGCTGTACACGAGCGGGTTTATCAAATTGTACACGGAAAGTAAACTGAGAATGTCTTTAATTTCCAATTCATTTCCTGATTTCGAATCAAGATAGCAAACAGGATGGTGTATATGTGGGCGATTCTACAGAACTGGTTCAAAGTCAGAGTTGGAAACGTCTTGAAAAAAATTTGGTCTTGTACCACAAATTTTATATGTATGCAAATTGTATAATATCCAAGGAACACATTTCAGTAATTGTGCAGTTACTTCTCATATTGTATTTTCAGAAAGTTTTGGAATATTGGTCCTCACCCCAAGTTTGTCACTACCACAACACAATGATACATAATTTAATAAGAAGGGTTATTTTTCAACCTCTTAAGATTTAGTTTACAACCTTCTTGTAAATGTAATTTTTTCTATATTATTAAAAAGTTTTCAGAGGTAAATCAATGGCAATTACAATTTTAACAATATTTCAAGTGTGATTTATGAGATTTGTTGCATTTTGAATCCAAACATTCTTTGTAAAAGGCAAAAAAGATCATACTAATTTTAAACTTAAGGATTCATTAGTTTGAATATACACTGAACCAAACACTATCATAACTTCTTAGTTGATAATTCAGTATGCTTTATTTCTGACAAAACATCCCATGTTTCTGGTGTCACAGCACATTTTCAGTAGTGACAGTAATGCTTAGGTAGTGACCACATCACATTACAGAATTTTAACCCACATACTAAAACTAAAACATACTAAAATACTAAAAATAACTGTACTACAGTTTTGCTTATTTCCTACAAATATGAGAATTATGTATTCCCTTTTGTCACTAACGAAATGATGACATGTTTCGGTCGTGACAATTTTACGGGATAACACCCAAAAAAACAAAGATTCACCAAATGTTTTGGGTTTCGATAGTGACAATTTTAGATACTTTTGAACCTAGCTCAGAGATGTTAATCAGCACATTTTTATCTAGCACAGTTCTTAACAGTTGTACACATATAAAAACTAAATGTTATGAAATAACAAACCCAAAATTAATTGCAGAGAAAAGGTGTTCGGTAGTGACGATCCTTAAAGTTACAAACAGATTTGCAGACTTTTAACCACATTTACCTTAAAATGATAGGAGCTATCTACTCACCCTGTAGCTATGAAAGAGAATGACGCATAAATATTTCCTCATCATAAATGTAGGGGTGTAGTTAAAATCAGTCTGAGCTCATTTCTATATATACTTGGCCAAAAAATTTATACTTTTATTATGGTCAACTGCTCAGTTACATTCATTCAATATGTGGTTGAGTCAGGCGACCACACTTTTACCACTGGAAATATTAACTTATTATTTACATCAAAGATCTGAGGTGTTCTGGTGAATTTGGTCCTCTCTCTGGAACTTTCTTGAGGGTACTCAGTGACTATGTCTTTCTAAATTTGGTTTATAATTTTAATTTATTTTTGTCTTTGCTCTTAAGCATTTATATGCATTTGAATGTCTAATAAAAACTGCTGTGCTTGTTGTTATGAGATACTGTACCACTACTGTTGTTTTATTAAAAAATTTAATACAACATTTTCAAAAAAAAAATCAGTCTGAGCCAATGGACTAAAACATGGACTGTTTCGGTAGTGACATGAAAATGTGGGACACATTACTTTAAATAAAGTTTAAAAATTTACAAAGAAAATATAAAATAAATATATATTTTTTTGAACATCACTTTTTTAAATAATCAAAAAGATATTTAAAAAACAATGGAATAAAATGCAAAAATGATTTTAAAATCATTTTCATAAATTAGAGGTTAGGGTTCAGGACAACCACCACCCAATTGCAAGTACCCACTAAATGATGATTTTATATATATTAAGCTTACTGATATTTTAAATATTATTGCGGGTTTCAATAGATAATAAAAAAATCTTAGTAAACATCTAAGATTTGAATACTTAAATGCTTTTTAAATGTGTTTTTTGGTTGTGGGACAGCAGTTTGGACCAAGAAATCCAATCTATTCAAGTTCCAAGAGCCAATTCTTCAATTCTAAATTCACAACCCATGTATCTATATTTCTGTATATCTGTGTGGATGTGATTTACCCGCTCCAGGGCCTTGTAGACTGTATGTAAGTAATGCATTCTCCCCTTCATCGAGGTCAATGGCCTTCATTGTGATCACTGATGTACCAACTGGCTCATTCTCAAACACACTAGTGGTGAAGACTCTCTCTGAGAAACGTGGACGGAAATCATTTACATCCATTACTGTCAACTGCACCTGAGAGATACATAGAGAGACAGAGGTGTTAAGGTGGAGTAACAAAAACTGTTTTGTTTAGTTTTCTTTTTTTTTTTTTGTATTCGAGGTCAGCTCATGCAAAGCTGTTAACATGAAACTGAAACTTTCTGTGCATAAAATGCAAACATGTGCAGAAGAGTTTACTGCCTGAACATTGGTAGGGAATACTGCAAATTGGCAATTCACTTAAACATATAATGATGATGCAGATTATAAAACAGTTACTGGCCATCTGGACTCACCATGATTCGTATTTGCATTTTACTCACATTTGGAACTTTTAGCAAGTCAACAATATGCAAAGTTAGCATTGAAAATTGCATTCGCTGTTGGTATTTTAATTTTTTGCTTGTTTTGCTTCTATACTTCCCATTTCCTCATAACAACAGTGTGAATAGAGGAAGTGCAAGCTGTACACTTGGCCACCTCACAAACACTTCACGTCTTGTGAAACCTCATTTTGCACAGCTGATGCTCTCTTCGTATCCTCCTTGAACAGGAACTGGAAGTGAACGATACTCCGCCTTGACTGCGTCAAGGTCTCTTGCTCAAATAATTTTATCTAGAATTGGTTTTTCTTCCTGTGGTCAAGTGGCCTTCTCAGTTTGCAGAACAGGTTGTTCGAACATGGTTTTCAGATTAAGATAAAATGACAACACAAGTTCATCTGTTTGTGTCTAAAAAAAGTTTCTACTTATGAGTTTGGAAGCCATAATTTAACAAAGTGATACTTATGAGTTAATCATTTTTTTTTCCAGCTCATCCACACATTTATGCACCTGGACAGAGTTTTCTCTGCGGTTGTTGGGGCTTCCGCCAGGGTTGTCCCTAGCGTAGGCTGTGAGTGTGTAACGGTCCTTGGTCTCTCTGTCCAGGGCAGACAGGATGTAGATGTCACCCTGATAACATAATACATTAACATTAAATAAATAAATGATATTTTAAATGCCATTTTTTATTGTTTTTGTTTTGTTTTCACACCAACACACTCACCGTTGTGGGTGTGATGCCGAACTTGCCCTCTCCATCCACTAGCCCGTATTCAATGACAGAGAACAGGCCGGAGTCTGCATCTGTCGCACTCACGCTTACAATAATGGTGCCCAGTGCAACATCCTCAAAAATGGACTTCTGCACACAGAAACATATGCATAATGAAACAAAGTAATATTGTGAAACATTATTACAATTTAAAATAATGTTTTTCTATTTGATTATATTGTAAAATGTAATTTATTCCTGTGATACAATGCTGAATTTTCAGTGCATTATCATAAATCATTCAAATATGCAGATTTTATGCTGAAACATTTTAGATTACCGTCAATGTTGTGCTGCAATTTTTTTTTTTTTTTGAGAAAAGCAACACTGAAAATATTTAACTATGGAAACTAGATAAAAAAAAGTTTATCAAGACAAACTTTAGGTTAAAGCAGTTGTAAAAGCTTGCTAGCATGATTAGCATGTTGCTAGCATGTTTCTAATGCGATTAATATGTTGATAACATTTTGTTAGCATGATTAGCACGATGTTAACATGTTTCTATCATGATTAGCATAAGATTAGCATGTTGCTAGCATGATTAACATGTTGTGAACGTGTTGCTAGGATGTTTCTAACATGTTGCTAGCATGATTAGCATGTTGCTAGGATGTCTGTAGCATGACTAGCACGTTGCTAGCATGATTAGCATGTCATTAGCACGTATCTAACACGATTAGCATGTTGTTAGCATTAAGTTATCATGTTGCTAGAATGTTACTAACATGTTAGCAAGATTAACAAATTACTAGCATGTTGCTAGCATGATTATCATGTTACTAGCATGTTGCTAGCATGTAACCAACATAGTTAGCATGCTACTAGCATGATTAGCAAGTCACTAGCATGATTCTAGTTGTTAGGCTTGGCTAGTGAGATAGATAGATAGATAGATAGATAGATAGATAGAGTGGAAGTTTGAATTAGTCTAAATGGATTAAAAATAGTACATTGAAGAAAAATAAGACGTGGAAAACTGTACAAAATGTATAAAGACATTTTCTGCACTACTTTTAACTAAATTTGTTGTACTTACTATAATTTTTCATTAGGATGTTGCATTGAATAAGCAAAAAGCAACACAGAAGCTTTTTCACTAGTGTCAAACTTTGACCCTGCTGCATGAGCTTTACACCTCTAATTTTTACACCTCTATTTTACACCTCTAATTTAAAATTCAGGAAGTATTATTAAAATACTTCCTGAATTTAGCAGGAAAGAAAAGCTTTCAATCTGCACAACACCCTGATTCTCTGGTTTGCACTGATTTACCTGATACAAAGGTTGTTGAAAGACTGGGTTGTTGTCGTTGACATCAACAATGCGCAGATAGACAGGAAGCTCAGCAAAGCGAGGAGGCGTGCCGTGATCCTGTGCTCGCACTGTGAAGTTCAACCACTGCACTTGTTCATAATCCACCGTCCGATTGGCCACAATTTTACCTGTAGACAGTGATTTTGAAAGGCATGCACCATGTAGATTAAGAAGTGGAATTAAATCAACAAGCTCCATTTCTCAAGCCTCAATCATTTAGAGTTTAGAAATGCTATAGAAATGAGAATGCATTCATGCGTGTAACCTGTAGAAGGGTCTTCAAGTCTTATGTAGTCTCCACGGGGCAGGTGTAGGAGCTGGTAGATGATCTGTCCATTGGGTCCTTTATCAGGATCCACAGCCGTCACTGACAGCAGTGTGGTACCAGGCACGGCACCCTCCAGAATCCTCTCTGAAAAGTTCGCTACACCGAAAGGGCGAAAACGAGGAGCGTTGTCATTCACATCCAGCACGTTGATAGTTAATTTGGCTGTGGAGAGAAATAAAAATGAAGCTGATTTAAGTTGATTTCCTGGAAAGAGGAAAAGAAACAGAAATTTTTCCCCAGGCTGGTTTAGTGCTAGTCAAGATAAGAAATCATAGGAAGGAAAACCTGACAAACTGGAAGTTGGTTACAAGCATGGTTTCTGGCAATCCTAGTTAAATGTGCCAGTCAAGCCAGTTAATAAGCCTGGTGTGGATATACATTTCCAGTCAAAAGTTCTTGAACAGTAAAATTTTTAATGTTTTTTTTAAAAAAGAAATGCTTTTTTTTTCCTGCAGTCTAAGCCTGCATTTATTTGATCCAAAGTACAGCAAAAACAGTAAAAGTTTAAAATATTTTTACTATTTAAAAAAACTGTTTTCTATTTTAATACATTTTAAAATGCAGTTTATTCCTGTGATTTCAAAGATTTCAAATTTTAAGCATCATTACTCCAGTCACATGATCCTTCAGAAATCATTCTGATTTGCTTAAAAAACATTTATTATTATTATGTTGAAAACAGCTGAGTAGAATTTTTTCAGGCTTCTTTGATGAATAGAAAGTTCAGAAGAACAGCATTAATCTGAAACAGAACAGAATGTATTTGTAACATTATAAATGTATTTATCATCACTTTTGGTCAATTTAAAGCATTAAGCAATGCTAAATAAAAGTATTAATGTCTATAATTTCTATTAAAAAAAAAAAAATATATATATATATATATATATCCCGACTCCAAGCTTTTGAATGGCATAATGTATAATGTTACAAAAGCGTTTTATTTCACATAAATCTTCCTATTTATCAAAGAATCCTGAAAAAAATGTTACTCAAATGTTCTAAACAATGATAATAATAATAATTATGATTATAATAATAAAGCAAATCAGCAAATTAGAATGATTTCTGAAGGATCATGTGACTGGGGTAATATTCAATTAGAAAAAAGTTCTTTTAAATAGTAAAAATATTTCGCAAAATTACTGCTTTTGCTGTATTTTGGATCAAAGGCTTGGTGAGCAGAAAAGACTTCTTTAAAAAAAAATTTAAAAAGTTACTGTTCAAAAACTTTTGACTGGTAGTGTATTGCAATGCGATCTGTTTCTTTATCTAAACAGTTTTTGACAAATTTAGCATTACATCACTTGCTCATCAATAGATTCACTATAGTGAATGGGTGCTGTCAGAAGGAGAGCTTGAAAAGCTGCTCAAAACAATAATAGACATGTAATCAACAAGCGTATTTGTAATAAACATGCAGCTTTTTACTTCACAAGACATTAATGACAGACTGAAGTTGAGTGGATACTTGTGGATAATTGTGATGTTTTTATCAGGTGTTTGGACTCTCATTCTGACGGCACCCATTCACTGCAATGGATCCAATGGTGAGCAAGTGATGTAATGCTAAATTTGTCCATTTGCTCTAATGAAGACACAAACTCATCTACATCTTGAATGACCTGAGGGTGAGTAAATAGAAGAACCGATGAAACCGAGAAACGAAAAGACAAGAAATGATGTAAGTAGACAGATAGATCTTTCTTACCATTGGGTACACTGACAGACATGTCAATAACATCACTGGCATTGTCATGCACTGAAACGATGATCTCAAAAGTGGCAACTAGCTCTCGGTTCAAGGGGTTTCGTACAAACACGGCACCTAAGAATAAAGATGGATACAAATATCAACACATTAGAGCATAACAGGGTTCCTTTAAGTAAAAATCACATTCATTTCCTCCACAGAAAATAGATTTTTAATAAAAATGTATAGTGTTTAGTGCTGAATACCAAATGGAGAGCTACATGTGACAAAAATGTCTAATTGCTCACCTGTGTAAAAGTCAATTCCAAAAGACTGCTGCAGCCCGTCCACTGGATTATTCCCATCATCCTTTGCTTCCACAGAGATGATGTAATACTCCAGGCGGGGTCGTAGATCAGGGTCCTCGGCGGTGAGTGTAGCTATGACCTCTCCTGGCGGAGTTGACTCGTTGACACTGATGGTCTGCACAGGCCGTATGAAACGAGGACGGGAGTCGTTGACATCGTCTAGAACGACTGTTAACGTTGCTGTTCCCGAGAGAGGTGGTGTGCCTCGGTCAGTTGCGATGACAACTAGACGGTACGAGCTACGCTCCTCTCGGTCCAGTGTAGCATTGCCGACCACGACAGCACCAGAGAGAGCATCAACAATGAAACGGTCTTGAGCACCGCTGTCTAACCGATACTGCAGCCAACCGTTAGAGCCGGCATCAGCGTCACTCGCAGACAGCTGTGTTACTACCACACCTGAAAATACACACAATGACACATAATACAACCTATATAAGTTTTTATGTGTTTATAACTTTATTTATTATGGTTTTAATTATAGTATTTAATTTTTTTTGTTAAATAATTGTTTTATTAATTAATAATTTAATATTTTAATAATATATATATATTTTTTTTTTTTAGTTTGTTTTAAGTTTAGTTTAAGCTTTCCATTTGTCATTTTTATTTTTTTCATATTTCAATATAGCTTTAATTAATTTTTATTTCATTTCTAGTTTTAGTAAATTTTGTATTTAAAATTAAACTATTTTAACTATTTGTATTTTTAATTATATTTATTACTGTTATTGTTATTATTAATAATAATAATTCTATTTTTTTGTATTTTAATATAGCTTTAATTAAATTAAATTTTTTCTTTATTAATTTTTGTATTTGAACAATTTGTGTTCAATTTTCATTTGCTTTTTAAAGTTTTAGTTTTTTTAAATCTAATATCTATATTTTATTTTATTTCAGCTTTGCAGCTTTACTTCAATTTAGAAATGTACATACCTTAAGAAAAAATTAATTTGTAAATAAATGACAATTATAAAAATAAGAAATAAATAATACATTTTAACTCAACATTAATTATATTATCAATATTTATTCTATTTAATAGTGTTCTTTGTCTTTGAGGGTTAATAGTGTTCTTTACAGTACTGTTATTTATTACTGTTAATAATGCTTTATTATTTTTTTAATCATCATTATTATTATTATTATTAATAAATTATTTTTATTTGTTTCATATTTCAACATAGCCTTAATTAAATTTTACTTCATTTCTAGTTTTACTAATTTTAGTATTTAAAATGAAACTATTTTAACCATTTGTATTTTTAATTTTCATTTAATTTGTAAAGTTTTATTTTTTTCATCTAATATTTACATTTTATTTAATTGAATTTTATTTCAGATTTACTTTAATTTAGAAATATATATTTAAAAACTTCTCCAGTTCATTCACCTCCATCAGTTGATACTGTCTCTCTTACCTGTGGGGCTGTTTTCTGGCAGGTGTACGGTGAAACTGGATGGATTGAAGACAGGTGGGTTGTCGTTTATGTCGAGGATGGTGATAGTGAGTGGGACGGTGCTGTTCAAACCTCCCACATCCTCCCCAAGCAGAAACAGCTCCACCCGCGGCACAGAGAAAGCCTCCCGGTCCAACACAGCACCCCCACGCACTGATACCACCCCTGCAGACACAGAGAGAGGGGGTGGGAAAGAGAAAGTGTCACGAATGGAGTAGTGCTTCATTACGAGAAACTCAGTGGGTGTACGAAAGGTGGGAGGACTGCTGACTCTTGTATAACTGAAACCACAGATATGAAAGTATCTGCATGTTTAAGGAATTAAATTTAAGACTATTTAATCAATGACAAAAAAGACCAATTCATGACCAACTTTTTAGATTGTATTAAAGGTTAAAGGATTGGTTCACCTCCAGCATAAAAATGTCTTGATAATATACTCACCCCTGTGTCATCCAAGATGTTCATGCCTTTCTTCAGTCGAAAAGAAATTAAGGTTTTTGAGGAAAACATTCCAGGATTTTTCTCCATATAGTTTACAAAGGGAACATGCAAAGAAAGTCAAATGCCTTTTACAAAAAAAGGTTAAACAGTTGGAGGAGAAAATGAGATGGAGTTTTCCAGCCTACCCTACCTTTTTGAGCCAAAGTACATAGACAAAGAATTAACCACGAACATTTGTGGTTAAAAAGTATATTAATTTTTATGCATTTAAACTGAACTTTGCACATACAACCCACTGAACCCCAATGCAGTCCACTATATGGAGAAAAATCCTGGAATGTTTTCCTTAAAAACCTTACTTTCTTTTCGACTGAAGAAAGAAAGACATGAACATACTGGATGACAAGTGGGAGAGTAAATTATCAGGAAATTTTTACTTTGGAAGTGACCTAATCCTTTACATTTACACTACCGTTTAAAAGTTTGGGGACAGTAAGACTTGTAATAGTCTTTAAAGTAGTCTCTTATGATCATCAAGGCTGCATTTATTTGATTAAAAATATAGAAATAAAACAGTAATATTGCAAAATGTTTTTACAATATAAAATTATGTTTTTTACTTTAACATACTTTAAAATAGAATTTATTCCTGTGATGAAAAGCAGAATTTTTATCAGCTGTTACTCCAGTCTTAAGTGTCACATGATCCTTCAGAAATCATTCTAATATGCGGATTTATTATTAGAATGATCAATGTTGGATAATATCAACAGTTGTGCTGCCAAATATTCTTTGGAACCTGTAATTTTTTTTTTCAGGATTCTTTCATGAATAACAAGTTTAAAAAGTACAGTGTTTATTCAAAATATAAATATTTTATAACAATGTAAATTATTTATTATTAACTTTTAATAAACTTTTAATTATTAACTTAATACATCCTTGGTGAATAAAAGTATTAATTTCTTAAAAAAAAAATAAATAAAAAAAGAAACAATAAAAATGTACTGACCCCAAACTTTTGAACGGTAGTGTATTTGATGTTAAAATACTACATCAGTGTGATCACTTGAACTGAATGCTGCCTTTCGGTAACATCTTTTGAAGACATCAAAAATACTTTTTACAAATTTTTAAGGCACTACATTTTGGGAAACAGGAAAACAAAATGGATATAATCCATAAGATCTGTACTGAACTTCAGACCTGTACGGGAGTCTATGGAGAACAGGTCCACTCTGGTTCCCAGAAGACGATACCTCACTATCGCATTCTCCCCAATGTCTTTGTCCTCTGCTAGAACTGGGCCATTCAGAATCAACACAGTGGTGCCTGATGGACAAAAAGACACAGAGAGAGATTTAGAGATTCGGCTTAAGATGTTCAGCTTTGATCTGATCTTAAATGAGTCATGACCAAAATAACTGTTCATCTTGTATTTATTTCTCCTCAAAGTATGCTATATTAATCACAACTTTGTTAAATTATATCAGACTAATATCACACCGTGTTCATTCATTTACTCCAGAGGTGAAGGTTTTTCCATGAGTTCCTTGCTTCTGTCATCTTTGACTTATTGAGTTTTAAAAGAGAGTTAGGCAGTTTGGTTTTAGAAGACTTAGTGTTCAGAAAATATTATCAGATGAGAACAAAACATAAATGACACTATAATAACATTATTGTCTTCTGAAGAGCTGCCTTTTCAAGGGGTCGTGACACGAGAAACCAAACTTGCCTTGATCTTTTGGCATTTAAGAGGTCTTTGGACCATTAAGACATCCTGCAAGTTTCATAGCTTAAGACGTCTTCTTCTTAAGGCATTTATGTAATCAAGTTCCAAAATGGCTCGTTTGGATCCAAGGTGCCAGGGTGACGTCACCCGGGCACAGTCATTTGCATAAACACTGCCTCCAGAGCAAGGCATCGACGAATAGTCTTCTTCTCACCATAGGCCCCGCCCAACGGCGTTCAGTTGCTTAACGGCTGATGATTGTTAGACGCTGAATGCGAGTGTCGTGTTGTGTCAAAAGCAAATAGAAATTGCAATCACTGCTGCTATCTTGTCTACACTGGATATAGTATACAGATTGTTATATATACAGAAATTTTGATCATGTTGTCAAAACACTCACATGCAATAGCCAATCATAACAGTGGTCGATTACTAATAAGCCTTAAAAGACACGCCCCTTAAAACAGGTTTAGACAGAGGGTCAGAATGAGGGTTGAAAATAAAGCAATAAGCCCCAAGAAGTTGTGGTTTACAGTGATTTTATAACAGCTAAGGGGCATTGTGAGACACGATGTGGAGCGGAGTGCCTAAAACCCCCTGTTATAAATTCACTGTAAACCACGGCTTCACAGAGCTTTTTGCTTTAATAAAACGGTTATTCCATATAGTATTAAGGTTTCACAAAATAAAAAAAGAGCAAATAAAGTGTAATGATATTAAAAAAATATATATTCTTCCGCCAAACAATGTAGTTCCTCAGAAACTGGTTGCAACAATTTGGTTGCCGAGCAACAGGCAGACGTAAACAAAGATGTACATTCGAACGCAGTTTTAACAAACAGAATCAAATAATGGAACTATCTGCTTTATAATAAATAATAATAAGATAGATAGTCCAGGTCATTGATTCTAACTTTATTTGCTCTGTTTTAATTTTTGAAACCTTACTATGTATATGGAATAACCGTTTTATAAAAGCAATAAACCCTGTGAAGCTGTGGTTTACAGTGAATTCATAACAGCTAAGGCGGTTTTAGGCACTCTGTGAATATAAGCCCAATGCTTCTTAGCTGTTATAAATTCACTGTAAACCACGGCTTCGTGGGGCTTATTACTTTATTTTTCCACATATTTATGTTTTTTTTTTGCATAAAAAACTTAATTGACATTATAAGTACACCTCCAGGAATGTATTAAAATAATAAAAAAAAAATCCATGTCATGACCCCTTTAAGAATAATTGGTGAATTTTGTAAAATTGACAGTTATTAAACTGAACTTGAATAGTTGAATAGTGACACTATTGTTCCTGTAGAGCTGCTTAATTGCTGAATCAAATGTTTCATAAATGATAAACTGCCACATGGACACTTTTACTGAAATGAATCAACACTGAACAGCTGAATAATGATTGTCTTCTATTGACCTGCTTATAGCTGAACTGAATTTGTTTTATAATTGATGAACTTTGCAACACTGACATTGTTACTCAACTAAACTGAATTAACACTGAACTGATTTAAGCTGAATAATGAGAATCTGTAAACCGTGCTACATAAATGAATGTGACCTAACTTGACTATTTTTATCCTTTAGACATTTTTGCAAATGTGTTAATAAATGGTATTTTGTTCTGAAAGTTGTTCTGAATGTTTTTATAGTGCAACAAACTTCTGTTTTAAAAGATTTGTCATGACAGAGACAATCGACGCAGTTGTTTTAAACTAACGTTTTAAACAAGAGATAAATCTTTTTTTCTCTGCCCTTTCTTTGAAAGGACAATCTCTACACGATCTTCATTTCTGAGAGTTGGGATGTGGTTAGCGAGAACACTGGGTACCTGTGGGTGAGTTTTCACTGATCTCGCCCCTGTAGCTGGACTGTGTGAAGATGGGTCTGTTGTCATTCACATCCAGCACCGCAACCACCAACAGCTCAGAGTCCTGAGAAGAGAGAAAAAGTCTCATGACAGCGTTCACCTGATCGTTCCATTCACACTACTTGTGAAACCCAGATATGCTGTCTTATTTACTCTGCGTGCAATGCGAGGGTTGTCTGGGTTGTCTTTGACGGTGATTGTGAGGCTATATTCAGCTACTCTCTCTCTGTCAAGCGGCCTGTTCACCTGAACCACACCTGACTGTAGGGAAGAGCACATCAAAATTGTTATTTCCATCTCTTATTTTAAAAAATAATCTGTCCCTTATTCTTTGCATCTGTTTGCATCCCTATATCCCACTGTCTCTTACCGTCTCATTAATGTAGAATGATCCATCAGTGTTGCCAGCAGTGATGCTGTATGTGAGGAGAGCGTTGCGGTCGCTGTCAGAGTCTTGTGCCCGCACTCGTGTGATGGAGGTGTGAACCGGGGCTCCCTCGCTCACACTGGTGTTATAGGGTAAGTTGAGCAGTATGGGGTCATTATCATTAATGTCCAACACCTGAATCCCCACTACCACCTGATTCAGAAAAAGAAAACCACTATGTGAATTATAGGAAGTTATTTAGTGCATACAAATTTGCATTTAAATCATACTAAAGAGTATCAAATAAAAACATATTCCATTTCCTCTTTTAAAGTTTGTATTTGTGCATGCTTTATAGATTTGGTTTCATTGTTTTTAACTATGGTGAAAAATATGAAATCTGATATAAATTTAAATTTCATTTTTTTCTTTTTCCAGGTTTGCTGTGTTTGTTTGTAGGGCTGCACAATTTGGCTAAAATGTTTTGTGATTATGTATCAATATGAGCAGAACATAATAATAATTGCAGTATTAATAATAACTTCAATTATTATTATTTTTATTAACTCTATACTCTAAAATGTGCAGTTTTACTGTATTGGGGAGGTCCGGGGGTCCGAAAACCAGTCAGTATCTGGTGTGACCACCATTTGCCTCACACAGTGCAACACATCTCCTTCGCATAGAGTTGATCAGGTTGTTGATTGTGGCCTGTGGAATGCTGGTCCACTCCTTTTCAATGGCTGTGCGAAGTTGAATATTGGCAAGTACTGGAACACGCTGTCGTATACGCCAATCCAGAGCATCCCAAATATGCTCAATGGGTGACATGTCCGGTGAGTATGCTGGCAATGCAAGAAGTGGGATGTTTTCAGCTTCCAGGAATTGTGTACAGATCCTTGCAACATAGGGCCATGCAATATCATGCTGCAACATGAGGTGATGGTCGTGGATGAATGGCACAACAATGGGCCTCAGGATCTCATCACAGTATCTCTGCGTATTCAAAATGCCATCAATAAAATGCATCTGTGTTCGCTGTCCATAACATATGCCTGCCCATACCATAACCCCACCGCCACCATGGCCCACTCGATCCACAACATTGACATCAGCAAACCGCTCACCCACACGACACCATACACGCTGTCTGCCATCTGCCCTGTACAGTGAAAACCGGGATTCAACCGTGAAGAGAACACCTCTCCAAAGTGCCAGACACCATCGAATGTGAGCATTTGCCCACTCAAGTCGGTTACAACGACAAATTGCAGTCAGGTCGAGATCCCGATGAGGACGACGAGCATGCAGATGAGCTTCCTGGTTTCTGATAGTTTGCGCAAAAATTCTTTATTTATGCAAACCGATTGTTGCAGCAGCTGTCCGGGTGGTTGGTCTCAGACGATCTTGGAGGTGAAGATGCTGGATGTGGAGGTCCTGGGCTGGTGTGGTTACACGTGGTCTGCGGTTGTGAGGCCGGTTGGATATACAGCCAAATTCTCTGAAACGCCTTTGGAGATGGCTTATGGTAGAGAAATGAACATTCAATTCACGGGCAACAGCTCTGGTGGACATTCCTGCAGTCAGCATGCCAATTGCACGCTCCCTCAAAACTTGCGACATCTGTGGCATTGTGCTGTGTGATAAAACTGCACATTTTAGAGTGGCCTTTTATTGTGGCCAGCCTAAGGCACACCTGTGCAATAATCATGCTGTCTAATCAGCATCTTGATATGCCACACTTGTGAGGTGGATGGATTATCTCGGCAAAGGAGAAGTGCTCGCTAACACAGATTTAGACAGGGGCAAAAACAAAAGTATTGCTTGCGTCCCAAATGCAAGTGACCCAAACTCAGAGCAGATGCAGAGATGAGTTTGTGCATAGCAGCATTTACTGTAAACCAAGCTTCTCTGAGAAAAAGTCCTTTTGCACAAAATAGCCCAATGCCGCCTCATTTTAAAAAAAACTCATACATCTAATTAAAATCCAGACTTTTCAGTTTCAATTTTCAGTTCTATTTATGGACTAAGATGCTGTTTTTAAATGTATTAACGGATATTAGCTCAATTCATTTAGCTTGATGCTTAACTACAAATGCAGACTGTACACAACAAAAGGGTTTTTGTGGTCTCACAATTTAGTATGTCCTAACACTGGCATATTGTCTTACCACATACCCAAAACCATGTACTTTCCCATCAGTTCATAATTTTGTGCATAGTAGAAGAATATGAACTGAATATGTTTGAGGGTGTTTACCGTAGCGCTGAGCGCTGGTGTTCCCAAATCTTTGGCAGTAATGGTAATGTTGTAATAGGCGATAGTTTCTCTGTCCAGCTCTACATCTCTCCTCACTCTTAACTCTCCCTCAACTGATGAAATTACAAACTCATCTGGGAAAGAGAGAGACAGAAACAGAAACAGAGGAAAAACAAACAACAAATTTTTAAAGGCAGACAAAAAACAGCAAATATCAACACTAATTATTTTTGCTGATTGGATCTGAATCAGCTGTCTATCGCACACACACACTTTTCAGGTCCCCTGCAGTGATGCTGTACTCTACTTTTCCGTTGGATCCTGAATCAGCGTCTGTGGCTTTAACGGTCCACACACGTGGACCCGGCTGACCCTCTGTGATTTCAAACGGACCCTCGAATGCTCTCGGGAAGATGGGTGCATTATCGTTCACATCTACCACATTCACCAGGACCTGCGGTACAAGACAGTGTGTGAGTGTGACATAAAAGAATCGTGAGGGTTGGGTGGGTTTGTGAACGTGGGTTTAGCGGATGTGAACTCACTGTGGTGCTGGAGGTCAGTCTGAACTGAGGTATAGGACACTGATCTGTGGCTGTGACCGTCAGCACATAATGACCATTACTGATCTCATAATCCAGCTCCTTAATGACCACAATTTGACCCTGTGAACACAAACAAACACACAATCTATAGCAACAGAGCATGTGAATCATTCTCAGGAAGTCTTTTGTAATCTATCGCATCTCATTTGAAAGATTTTTATAAAAATACTTTTATTCAGCAAGGATGCATTAAACTAATCAAAAAGAAGGTAAAGACATTTATAATGTCACAAAAGATTTCTATTTCAAATAAATACTGTTCGTTTAAACTTTCTTTTCATTAAAGAATCATGAAAATATATATATCAGAGTTTCCACAAAAATATTAAGTAGTTTTCAACATCGATAATAAGAAAATGTTTCTTGAGGAGCAAATCAGCATATTAGAATGGTTTCTGAAGGATCATGTGAAACTGAAAACTGAAGTAATGCCTGCCGAAAATTCAGCATTTCACCACAGCAATAAATTACATTTTAAAATATTTTCAAAATTTTTTTTTATCAAATAATTGCAGCCGTGGTCAGCATAAAAGTCTTCTTTCAGAAACATCTATAAATATTTGCAAAAAATATATTTAAATAGGAGAGTGTTATTTTAAATTGTAATAATATTTCAAAATAGTACTGTTTTAACTGTACTTATTTATTTTTTGATCAAATAAAGGTAGCCGTGCTCAGAAAAACGTCTTTCAAAAACATCTATAAAATATATTCAACAAAATATATTCAAATAGGAAAGGGCTATTTTAAATTGTAATATATTTTCAACAGTATTACTGTTTTTACTGTATTTTTGATCAAATAAATGCAGCCGTAGTCAGCATAAAAGCCTTTTTTTTTACAAAAAATATATTCAAATAGGAAAGTGTTATTTTAAATTGTAATATTTCACGATAATACTGTTTTTACATTATTTTTGATCAACTAAATGCAGCCATGGTCAGAAAAAAGTCTTTTTTCAGAAACTTCTATAAAATATATTAAAAAAATATATTCAAATAGACAATTGTTATTTTAAATTCTAATAATATTTCACAATTATTACTGTTTTAACTGTATTTTTTGATTAAATAAATGCAGCCGTGGTCAGCATAAAAGTCTTCTTTCGGAAACATCTATAAAATATATTCAAAAAATATATTTAAATAGGAAAGTGTTATTTTAAATTGCAATAATATTTCACAATATTGCTGTTTTAACTGTATTTTTTTTTTTTTTGATCAAATAAATGCAGTCGTGGTCAGCATAAAAGTCTTTTTTCAGAAACATCTATAAAATATATTTAAAAAATATATTCAAATAGGAAAGTGTTATTTTAAATTGTAATATTTCACAATATTACTGTTTTTACATTATTTTTGATCAAATAAATGCAGCCAGGGTGAACACAAAAATGTCTTCTTTTAGAAACATTCACTTTTTACACCTTTATCATGAGCGGACAGTGGAGAGCTGACAGGAAAGTACTGGGAGGAGAGAGGGGAACAGGATCGGCAAAGGACCTCGAGGCAGGATTCGAACTCGGGTCGCCGTGAGCGCAGTTGCACTATACGTCAATGCACTAACCACAAGGCTATGGGTGCTGAGACATCATACTATTTTTGACCACAAAAGTTTTTCATTTGGTATTTGTCACTGTTTCATTGTTTACACTTATTGGCCTTTTCAGTGTCAGTTATAGGAAAACTATATACAATCAAATGTGTTTACTCAGGTTATAATGCAAATAAGTTATCTATGTAATCTTTGCAAACTAAGTATCTGAATTCAAAAATTACTAGCTGGGTTAAAATAATAATGCAGTGCTTTAAAACTACACCTACAGCTAGTAATAATAAATAACTACTGATATGTGCGTCAAGGTTATAACCCCATATTTAGGATTTGGGAAAAGAGTTTAAGAGTAGTTGTTATTCACTGACTACTAATCTGAATATAAGAAGGAGGAGCATTCAAATAAAAGTTAAAAGGTTGCCTCATGTACAAACACAATTGAGAAAAAATAAAATATCTAACAAACATATCTACGTAATGACAATAGACACATCAGTGTCTTTAACCAATCCTGGTTTCCTACTGTATCTGGCACTCTCTGACCCCTCACCGTTATGCTATTGATCTGGAACGTCTGGGCCAGGTTGCCCTTGGAGATGGCATAACGGATGGTTCCATTGAGTTCCTCATCAGGGTCGATTGCGGTAACTGTTGCGATAATGGCTCCTACAGTGTTTGGCCCCTCTCTGAGCTCTGTCACATACTCTTCCTCCGGAAACTCAGGCGCGTTGTCATTTTCATCAATTATACGGACCCAAACTGTGGTGGACGTCTGTGGAAATTGATCACAAACAATAAAATACACTTGGAATACTTGTAATATTTTACATTGATGACTAGGGTAATGCAACAGGACAGATATATGTATAAAGTAATCAACAAATAACAACATGCCCCTTATAAATAAAGGTCTGGTTTCACAGTCAGGACTGAGACTAAGCCAGGATTAGGCCATAGTTCAACTAAGACATTGAAGTAGTTTTTATAAATGTGCTTTAGAAAAAAAACATTACTGGTGTGCATCTTGAGGCAAAACAACGGCACTGACATACAGTGGTGTAATGTAACGAAGTAACAATACTTCGTTACAGTACTCAAGTATTTTTTGGGAGTATCTGTACTGTACTTGAGTTTTTATATTTCAGCCTACTTTTACTTTTACTCCACTACATTTCCTAATTAAAATTTATACTTTTACTTCGATACATTTCCCCGAAGCATATTCGTTACTTGATACAAAATAGTCAGAAGACAGAAGAATACTGACTGCAGGACAGCAGGTTTGAAGAATCAGTGGCCTGGCGCTTGAAAGTTCTAAAAACACCTTGTGCAAACAAGTGCACATGCAACCGCTGATGATTTAATTTTTTACTTAAGTCAAGTCTGGGGTGTGCGGTATACAGTTTATCTTCTGCGATAATGTGGTAAGTGTTTTTGTAATGATGTGCTATCTTACATTATCAAGTAGGCTATATCACGAAAACACAGAGAGTGCACACACGTTGATTTATTAGTCTTGTAAAACTCAAAGTTCCAGGCATTCTAAATTGTAGATGGCAAAAGTGCTTCTGTACGCTTTTTATATTTATATAATTTAAAATAGTTAACTTAAAGGGGTCATCGGATGCTCATTTTCCACAAGTTGATATGATTCTTTAGGGTCTTAATGAAAAGCCTACAACATGCTTTGGTTAAAATTTCTCAATGGTAGTGTAAAACAACACCCTTTTTACCTTGCCAAAATCAGCTCTGCAAAAATCATCATGTTCTGGTCGAGGTGGCTTTAAATGTTAATGAGCTCTGCTGACCCTGCCCCTCTCTTCTCTCTGTGGACTGATGAGCCTGTTCACTTTAGCCGCGTTTAGCTGCTAAACTTGCTAACTAGCACGTTATTAGGAAAGGTGAGCGCAAAGATTCATAAAAAACCCTTATACTCACTTCTACTGTAAGTGAAGCTGGATCACGAATGATTCGCACAAACACAGATGGATATATATATGTAGATCGGGAGGAGCATTCCATTCACAAACAAACGTAATCCACTGCATCTTCAGTGGCTCAGATGTCGGGAGCAAATGACGACCACTATGTTCATTATTACATCCAGCAACACAACACCTCAATCGCTCAATCGGAGATATTCTTGTCTAACTTACATCCCTGCTCCGGCATCATAACAATGGAGGTCGGACTGTTACAGCTGATTTAAGGCGGTCTGAGGTAAGACGCTCATGTCAATCAACTATGGTGGGAGTGGCCTCTGTCGGTTCGATTTGAAAAAGGGGATATTATTTTTACAGATTAATTAAAAACCACTGCATGGATTTTTATCATTATAGGGTAGATGTGTACATACACTGCCAACACACATTAATGTTCAAACAACATGTAAAAGTGAACTTTGCATCCGATGACCCCTTTAATCTAAATCACACAAAGAGTACCGTTTTTCTGCAGATATCAGCATGATTACACATCTTACACAACTCATTTTATACAAGTTATAAAAGTAGCAATAAGTGACTTACATTTTAGGCATAATATTGCTTGTTTTTGCCAACAAAAATAGTTCCAAACAAAGATCACAGAACTGTTTTGCATCTCTGAGCAATGGACGGTGTTAACTTATTGAAAGAATCAACTTTTTGAACGAATCAGTTGATAAAAAATGATTCAGTGATTCCATCATTAACATAGTCAAATGCTTTGTTTATGAATGAATCAGCCGTTTGAATGAATCGGCTAAATCTCAATGACTCACTCATTAAGAGTCACTTGCGGCCACCTACTGGCGGTTTTAATGTCACATTTCAATTTTTTTTCATGTCTGAAATTATTTAAAATTTCTCTATTCAACATTTTATGTTAAAAACTAAACATTTGGCCTATTTATGCATCTCGTAACTGCAGTTTAAATGCATCCATGTCCCCTCTGAGATACATTAAACTGTGTAAATACAGATGCAGATTCCAGAAATGTTTTCTTATGTTGGAATGAAAGACACCAAGTACCGGATGAAGTGCTTCTTATTCTTACCCAAAAATACAAAATGAAAGGAGTTAAAACTGAACACAATCTTGCTGCTCAAGCTGTGTATCAACATTTTATATATATTTATTTGCTTCTTTTTAATTTTGTATTTACTTTACACACTTTTGCTTTCAATACTTAACCTTCTATGGTACGTTTTATGTGCAAATAAAAAAATGTGACAGAAATTGGGGGGGGGGGGGTTATTTAGGAAAACGCTGCCATATGGCAACAATGTACCACAATGGAAAATGGCCTCAAATCACTTTTTCTATTAAATTATAATTTACTTTTCAATTCAAATGAACATTTCTTTTAGTAATTGATGTATTCAGTCTTAATTTCCATCAAAATCTGCCACACACACATACAAACACATAAACACACTCATTATTACGGTCACTGAAAGCTAACTCATCCTCACTGTCATCGCATGGAAGAGCCCTTTCCATAAAATATTGTTGTATTCATTTTTTGCAAAGACTAAATAATTTCCTTATTTATACATAAATACACATATACTACAATAAACACTTCAAATAAATAAATATTTACATTCAAATTATTGAGGTTCGTATCTATATATTACTTCAATTCCATAGTGTTACAGTGTTGCAATATAGCAACATTGATATTTTCTCATTTTACAGAAAAACTATGTTAGATAATATTGATTTCTGAATAAAAATATGCAATTTACTAACCAAAGATTATGCAAAAAAAATCTCCCTTGAGAAGAGACATTCAGAAATTAGGTTTACAGAGCAATTTCTGGAGTACTTCAACAGGTGTCCTCCATGTTGGGGTGACAGTGGAAAAAAAAGTGTTTGGAGGAACATTCAAATGTCATGTGGCTTAAAAACAGCATATCTTTGACTACCTTAAGGCTGGCCATTTTAATTAAGATATTGCATTATATTGTATTTTTTTCAGAATAACAAGGAAATAAGTAGAAAGTAATTGTTGCCATATGGCTACACCATACCATAGAGGGTTAAGTACATTTAAGATAAAAAAAAAATAAAAAATACTTTTTGTACTTAAGTACAATAAATATCACATACTTTAAGACTTTTACTCAAGTAATATTCTAAACAGCGACTTCAACTTCTACCAAAGTCATTTTCTGGTAAGATATCTGTACTTTTACTTAAGTATGGTTTTCAGGTACTTTATACACCACTGCTGACATATTTTAAGATCAGTTGGTGCAAGTTTCTTTCAGCTGAAACACCTGAGACTTTTTAGTCTGGGATTAGGTTTAAGCCTTGACTGTGAAACTGGGGAAGGGTGTGTCAATTAATTAAAAAGAAACAGAACTTTCTACTACTATTTCTACAGAATCTTTAAATAAAAATGTGAACATGCTGCATGTCTAGTTAGCTTGCCAATGTTTAAGGTCTTTGGATGCAAGTATTTGCATGTTTTTTCTGAACATCAATGTGGAGTAACATTTATCTCTTGGTATCAAGGTAAACTAGCGTAGCAAGTTTGAATGCTATTTGCATAACCTGATGTGTGTGATGCCAGGAGGTTACTGATGTGTGCATTTCCTCTGGCGTCTGATGCTATCAATAGCTATTAGATCCAAACTGATACAATGTTTCCCCTCAAAGTTCACTCAAGCACTTCTCAAAAGTTGTGAAACCGAAATTTGGCTAGTTATGACAAATTCTGAATATGGTCTCTAGAAGAAGACTGGATGACTGAATTCTGTACAAAGTGTAAAAAAAAAAAAAAAAAAAAAAATGTATGATATTATATTATGTGTCAAATACTAATTAAAATCTGTACTAAAGCCTAATTAATCCATTAAAACTTTATCTGCAGAACAGTGGAAACAGATTTATTATCATTATCATTAATTAGCATTATTATCATTAAAATTATGTTTTAATATATATTCATACTCATACAAATTTTTATTGCAAAAAAAGTTAAAAGAACATAAAAAGACATAAAAAACAAAAAAGAAATGTTGAGTAAAATTTACTATTTAAATTTATATAATAATTATATTCAACAGAGGGTATGCATTGACGTCACTTTCCCGCCGAGACACGCCCCCTCTGTCGGACTGAGTGGCAAAAGAGCCTTCAGCGTGAATAGATTTAATAGGGAAGATGCGAAAATGTGAGTAAAACAAACGATAATCAGTTTAAACTAAAGGTTGCTTAACTTGATATAATATTCATAACAACTTAACAAATATCCAGTGGTCAATGCATATTGATGCAGCCACAAATCGTGTTTTCTAACACTTACATGTGTCTGATTTTGAAAAATAAAGAAAGAAAATTTGCCTGTGAACTCATTTTGTAAATACAAAATAGGTTGCTCTAAACCCCGGTGATCACTTATATCAATGTTATATATATCGTTATATCGTCCAGCTAAAAAACGTTTAGAGTTTTTGTCAGTGTTTATTTAAAAACATCCAGTTATGCAGAATTTAAGATGGTAAATATTTAGCTGATGACTTGTCAATACGATATACTACAATACAATATATAGGACATGATTTTACTGCACAATTCAACATTAACATGAAATGAACTCCAAATCTGTCTTTCGCTGCCTTGAGACCATTTGTTTCTGTGAATTGCAGCGATTAATTTGCTTCTCTTTTCAGTAGCCTTCAGCAGTCTGTAAAAATAAACCTCAGGTTTCTTGTAAAATATCTTTGTACAGCCAATCGCAAAGCTCGTTCTGGTTTTAGAGGTGTTTGTGTGTTCTGTCGCAGCATTCGCGTTAAAACCAATGCTGCCACTCAGTCTTTTTGCCACTGAGTGGGCGGAGCCGCAGCCACTCCAGCTGACGGTGACGTCACATGCATACCCTCTATTAATAATTACTACATATTGCAAAAATAATAACATTTAAATTATACTTTGTTTTAAATTATTATCATCATTCATTTTAAATAGATTAAAAACATTACTTAAAAAAATTAAAAAATACTTCAAAGGCCAAAAAAAACATCCAGAAACATAAAAAAAGACATGCTGAGTAAAATGTACAATTTAAATTTATGTAATACTTATATTAAATTAATTAATTACATTACTATATATTACAAAAATATTAAGATTTAAACTGTACTTTGTTTTAAAATAATTATCATTATTCGTTTTAAATAGATACTGATAAAACATTACTTTTTAAAAAAAAGAAACACTTCAAAGACCAAATCATCAGCCATATTTCATTCTTTTACACATGTTTGTGTAAGTGGATGGACATATTACTAAAGACAAAAAGCAACCTTTTCTGTTTAATTACATTACTACATATTACAAAATAAATAAATAAATCACACTTCGAAGACAAAGTATAATCATATAAGTAGATGACCCATTATTTAGGAAAAAGCTAACTGAATTTGTAGTGGGAGGAGTGGCAGATTTTGAGGGAGGAGAGAAAAAGGCTGAGTGAACTAGCGCTTCTTGTTACACTACTCCACTTCTGATATGATTCTGAGAACTAACTTACTGTAAGCTTCACAACACACGGGAATAAGAAAAAGACCGCATAAGATTTCTGCCATCGCAGCTGGAGAAACTGTAGAGGACTTTGGACATAAACTGAAGACATTTCAACAGTTTTGTGAACACGTTACAGAAGATCAGGACTGATGGATGTATTTTGCGCTCTGTTGCTCTGCTTTCATCTTTTAACTGCGGTTCAAGGTAACGTTAAACCTACTTTGGATTTTATTTCAGACTGTCATACAAAACGCGTTCTTACATTGCTGCGCTGTTTTTTAATAGCTGGTCTGTGGTACATACGCGTCACATTGACGTATTTCGCTTTGAGCTGCGTTTTGCTTTTTTTAAGCGTTGTAATATCGTGGTTCACGTTTTACAAACGCGTCTGCGCTGTTTTCAATCCCGTTGCGTTCCGAGCGCGTTTTGCGTGAACGGCCCTGATTCTGACATTTGTTTACTTGTAAAATGTCCTCAAGGCTGAACGGGCGTATGTCAGCTCGTTTTAAAACTGAAAGTCCTCTCAAGTTTTGGCTTAAAAATAATCAACACTACTCTACAAAAATACCGACCGTCATTTGTCATAGTTTAAGATCGACTGTGTTTTACATTACTGCTCAACTTCACACAATTCTTTCCTCACATTCACTTTAGCTGCTCCTTTTAATTTTCTACTGTGGTTCAAAGCCGTGTGATTATCGTTAAGTACGTACTTATTTGGTGAAATCATAGCGACAAGAATCTCAATGTTTTGGTGTGTCCAGTCGTGCGTAGAGATCACATCAAATTTTAGGATACTGTTGTGATGACGGCTTGATTCATGAATATTAATCAATAAAGTGAGGGTTATCTAATAAGCCTAGCTGATTGGCTTAAACGGCAAGAGGGCGTTAGGCAGTTATCGAATCCTACAATGCTGCTGTGAATATTAATATAGCTGGCGTGCCTAATTAATATTCAATAGCTACGTTCAGTTAACAGTAGTATTCTAAATTTAGTTAAGCAAAACCAGTTTTTTCAACGTCTGCTATACGAATTTGACCATTATTTAACGCTATAATCACAATGTGTCGTCTTAAACTGAATTTAACAGACGTTAAAAAAACTATTCAAATCAGTTAAAAAAAACAAAAAAAACAAACAAAAAAAAACAGACTCCAAACAATGTAAATAATGTGTGACGGGTCCGTCAAAACTCGTGACTTTTTACAAAAAAATAGTTAATGATGGTGAAAAGTCTGCACTTTGTCTCATATTCTTTATTCAGAGTTTGTTTTAATGCACTTGTTTATACATCAGCTTTATTTGGATATCATACTTCCTTCTTTACACAGCTTCCTTCAGCCAATCAGAGAAGCCTAGACAAAACATTTATAAGTGCAATTACATTAAAGTCTGTTTGACACAGCTAATCAGCTTTACCCAGCTTTGGTGTGCATATAAAGCCGTTAATCCATAGACTATGGCTGTTTCATCATTTAGCTAATATTGATTTTTGGCCATTTTAGTGTGGTTGTCTAAAGCTAGACAGTATGAGGTGTGGGTCTTCAGGAAGTGGCAGGATCTGTAAGGTTTGCTCGAAGAGGGAAGCTGTTAAAGCTGACTATCCGTCAGATCAGTTCTCCATACCAGGGGGTATCGATTCGATTGGTGAGGACATGTGATCTTTCTCAAAAAGCCTGGTGGTTTCATCTTAACCAGGCCTGAGAAATCAGGAAGTGTTTGAAACAGAGATACAGAGCATATATTAGAGACAGAAAGGATGCCAGATGGAATGAGACTATCTGTGGATATTGCACCAGGATTACATTCCTGACCCCCTGGGTTTGTAATGCCCCATGAGAGGCTACATTCACAGCGTCTTCTCTGTAAAAATACGAAGAGGACAACATGATTAACTATAGACTAAGACAAAAAAAAAAAAAAAAAAAAAAAAAAAACGTGAAGGTGGAAGGATGATGCAATGATGAGCATTAATGGTGCTTACTAAAGGAAACATCACTATGCTTATTGTTACTGACACTTCTATGACCGCAGTGCCTTTGAAAGAAAACCCCACGATTACAAATACAGATCTGCAGAGATAAATCTAAAAAGATATAATTGATTTTGCTTCTGTAAGTGTAAAATAGTCTATTACTAAAACAATGCGTGAAGCTGAGGGAGGGCAGATACTGATCTGCAGGAGGTTTCAGGTGAAATGGGACGGTCCCTCACAGTCACGCTTTCTGTAGATGGGAGGGAGGTTCTTAGACCCCTATGGCTTTCATTAACACCTTTTAATGAGGCTCTTACACAAACAGCGATAGCGAGAAATGAGGCCAACTTGTAGGTGGGGGCTGTGAAGGGGGTTCCGTGTTTAAGTAGGTTGACTCAAATACAAAAAATGCACTTTTTGTGACCTTGTATTATTGTCAGTCATGAAACTCAACAAGTTGCTCTTTTTCATACATGCATACTGTCAAGCTTTAAAAATGACAAAAAGCAGCATTTTGTACAACATTTGAGGTTTTCAGAAGCCAAATGAAAACCTGGACTTCTGTTATGATACGTTAGACTGCTTTTTGAAGCTTGACAGTGAGGAACAGTTTGACATTTACTGATAATCTCCCCTCCAAAAAACTCTCAAATGTCATTTGTATGTGTGTTAATTTCCAAAACAGTGTCTTTAGATGCATCACACCAGGTTTGACATTTATCATGTGACTGACTTCAGAGAAGTCATCATCACCAGTGAACAATTTAAAGCTATTGCATAAAATGTAGACTGCACTACATTTTGGTG
Organism: Cirrhinus mrigala; assembly: GCA_036247105.1. NCBI lineage: Eukaryota > Metazoa > Chordata > Actinopteri > Cypriniformes > Cyprinidae > Cirrhinus > Cirrhinus mrigala. The sequence continues at coordinate 31,028,423 of CM070019.1, read as the reverse complement.
TCATTTTGGATTTTGATAATATAAATGAGCATCCATTTTCTTTGTAATTATAATAAGCAACTTAGCAGGATCATTCTCATATGCATGTAAATTCTGTGACGGATGTTTTTGTGTTGATGTCACAGATAAACGCATTTGCAGACAGATTTCATTATTATTTCTCTCTCACAGATGAGTCTGAGAAAGTTCTGGGCTCAGTTCAAGTTATGTTATCAGTCAACAATACCTTTGAGTTGTCCTCAAGTTGTTTTGAACCTCAGATCAGTGGCTTTTTATGATTTTCAAGCAACAGTTTGGATTGGCTCTGCCTTTAAAACACTTTCCAACAAGCCTTTGATCCAATCCCGACCCGATACTCAGCGACGGCACGTTTGTGTCCAGAGAGTAGGGTAGTATTTCATCCAGTCACAACAAAGACATGTTGAACTCTTGGCAGCTGCCAGAGCGGGTTTCCCAGCATAGGATCTCACGGGGTGGAAAATGGAGCCCTGGACCGGATAATTACGAACGTTGATTGGGAATATGAGGACGGATGAGGTTTATAGGGAATAATAGGGCTGGAGGGGTTAGAACTGTATTGTGTCTGTGAGAGACAGGAACGGACACACCGCCCTGAGAGCACTTTATCGCAAAGACGCCGTTTCCTATTGCTCTTCCTGACACGCATGCCAAGGGATTTAAGCTGTGTACATTGAAGTCACTCAGGGCATCTTAAATGAAGGACAGTTCATACACAAAAAGATCAACTATACATGTATTTTTTAAAGTCAATGATAGAAGAGTGTGGCACATATTGACAGGCAGCCATGCGTTCAAGCAGTCAATATCTAGGTCAGTCATTCATAATTATAGGAAATGTGTATCCATTCATGAGAAATCAGGGTCTTTCCCATTTCAATAGTCTGGTTATTAAACATTCAGCGTTGGTTCACTGGGTTTATGTGTGTGATTAGGGTGTAGGTCTGTTTTGTCTATTACTGGAAACAATGCACTCAGTGTGCCACCCTTCTACACACGCACATACACAACGTACGCACACACAATAAAACTTAAGCACAAACACGGTTATGGATATAAAAAAAACAATAGCAGCAAAGAATCGAAGTGACACCTGCTGTTGTTGTTCAATAATGTGGTGGAAATGCTTTTTTTCCCACAGAGCACATCCGGGTTTCACAAGGCTTGTTTTTCAAAATTCAATTACTGTTATAGTAGTTTAACCCCTTAAGTGTCACCTTTTTCCATCACATATTTTAGTAATCGTCATAAATTATACATCATTTGAAAGCTTAAAACCTCAAAATTCATACTATGAAAACCATTTTGAAATCTACTATGAAAACGATACTTTAAAATCTTTCAGCTGTCTCTTCCCCCTTAGTGGACAGAGTCAAGTGTCATATTACAAAACGTATTATGGTCTTTTAGAATCAAAAAATTTATAATCTTGACAAAATACATATCGTTAGAGTCTCAAGATTCCATATTTGGTGGTTACTTTGTGATAGAAGTAATATTCACAGAGAAATTTAGACATTTGTGCCAGAAAAATGCATAAAAAAATAAATCAATGGAGTTTTGATGGTACCCGATGGCTGTTTGTGGTATTGCACCCAAAATAAAATCTTATAGAAACTTCCATTTTTTTTTAATATCAACTTCAAATTTGGAACATAGCTTATTTAGACATAAGGCTTTAATTGCACTCATAATCGCACATGGATCGCTTTCAATTATGAGCGCGATTTTGCATAGCTTGTCAGTGATTTACGGCTGTGTATTAATTGCTACTAATCAAAGAACCAGCTTTAGTGACTAAACGCGCATGATAATAGCATGCGATTTATCGTGCAGCCCTAATGTAGAATATATATATATATATATATATATATATATGTTAATTTGCAAAAACATAACTATTTTTAACAAAACACAAAAATCATGTTTTTTTCATTGTGCATTCCAATTAATCTCAATCAAACTGCAGTTGGATTATTTTGATTAAACTAAAAAACTAAAAAATACAGCTAACTAACACTAAAAACATAATTAAAAAAAACATGATTTTTGAAAATTAAAAAAACTGAGTTATCTGTTTTTGCAAATAAACTCTGCATATATACATACACACACACACACACACATAGATATTAATAAGTTATTAAATGTATAAATAAATAATTAAATATATAATATAATGTCTAACAAATCTGTTGTTCAGTGACATACACCATTGATAATTAATGTAGAAATATTATATATACACAATTACCCTAGTAAAAAAAAAAAAAAAAAAAACATTTAAATTGCATTTATTTTATACTAAGTATAGTTCAAGTCTGTTAACAGACATTGCTCGAGACTTATCGGTCTAAAAATTGTAATTAAACTTTATTTGGAATACTACTTGTGCACAATGCACATTTCTTAATGTTAAGCCTAAAATATGTTTTATTGTCGCTAATAATGAGGATTGTATGATCTTTAAATAATACTGGTCTTTAAATGCAAAATAGTTAAAGTGTACCTAAAGTATACTTGCAATAGTTTTAGCACAATAAAATATACTTGAGTATATCTTTAGTTGGACTATAGCACTACTTCTGCACAATTAAAGTGCATTAAGTACAAATTTAGTTGTTCCAATTTAGCAGACTTTAAATATACCACTTTAGTACACTAAAAGTACAATTACAGGGTATTTTTTTATTAAGTACATAATATGTAAATACATTTGTAGTATATTTATTTTTCCACTAGGGGAAGCATTTCACGACAAGTAAAATTTCTATGTTAATTTGGAATGATTAAAATGAAAAATAAATGAAAAATAAATAATATAATAATGGCTCTTTTTAAATGCGCGGCTTAAATTTTGTCAGTGATTGAAGATTTTTAAGATAAAGACAACCGCTAAAGCCTGCAGTAAACAAACTCTGAAATGCACATGTTAGAGCTGACTCTAAAGTGCCAAAATTCACACATAACAAGAACCAAATACACACTTCCTATGAGGAAATAAGCAGTTCAGCTTAAGAATTCCATTTTGTCAAATACGGATATTGCTCTGTGCTGACATCCAAAAAGAAAAAAAAAAAAAAAAAAAAAAAAAAGAACGATTGAAATTTAAATTCAAAATGAATAGTCAAATTCAAATTGAAATTATTTTCCACACATTTTCCATTTATACATATCTTATCTAATACAAAAAGTATTTTTTTAATATAAAATCACTGTTTTCTCTTTCTGTCTCTCCAGTGAGCGGTGAGCGCCATACTTTCAGCGTCTCCGTGCCCCATCGGGTCTACGAGTGTCCCGAAGGGGCCAATGTCACTATGACGTGTGTTCAGACTGGATCCAAGGCTCATTCAGAGGACAAGTTGTGGGACACCTGGCTCTTCTCACCTCACTCGCAGGAGCGCTGCCACAAGGGCGCACATCCGCGCGGATCTGGCCACAACAACAGCACACTGGGAGTGCAATACACCGAAAAAGGCAATTCTTTCTCCATCACCTTGCAGAACATCAAGCACAGAGACCAGGGCAAATACTGCTGTCTGCTTCTGGAACTTAACAAGCAAAAGGTGGAGCAAGGGGCCCGTGAATTCATCTACCTGAATGTGGTGCCATGTAAGTGAGCGAGGCGAGATGTCAGGTGTGACATTCATGTATCCCCTCTGTTCTTGCATGATCTTAACATGTCACTTTTCCACAGTGACGGCACATACTCACAACGGCAGTCTGAAGTGTGCTGAGTGGTTTCACAGTCCTTCAGATGGTACGTTCAACACCACACATACACTTAATACAGTGGTGGCTCTAAGAAGTATTAAAAGATGAAATTACACTTTACAAAATCTGTCAAACCAAGAAGGCATCTGTAATTGAACAGTTTTTCTGAGAACTAGCTTCCACTTATGCTCAATGAAAATTCCCCGAAGTTCACAAATAGAGTTTTGTGAATAAGACACATCTATAATGAGCCCGTCTGACAAATGTAAAAAAAATAAAATAAAAAAATAAAACACTGACAAGGACACCCAAAAATGACAATTCTGTTATCATTCATTAAAAGAAGATATTTTGAAGAACATGGGTAATCAAAAAGTTGTTGGTCCCCATTGACTTCTATAGTATATAAAAAAAAAAGTAAGTCAATGAGGACCAAAAAATGTTCAGTTACCAACATTCTTCAAAATATCTTTTTTTGTGTGTTCAGCAGCAGACACAAAGTTTTGGGGTAACTTGAGTGTAAATGGTGACAGAATTGTCATTTTTGGGTGAACTATCCCTTTAATTTAAATACCCAAATGTGACCCTGGACCACAAAATCAGTCATAAGGGTCAATTCTTTGAAATTGAGATTTTCACATCATCTGAAAGCTGAATAAATAAGCTTTCCGTTGATGTATGGTTTGTTATAGGACAATATTTGGCCAAGATACAACAATTTAAAAATCTGAAATCTGAGGGTGCGAAAAAATCGCCTGTAAAGTTGTCCAAATTATGTTCTTAGCAATGCATATTACTAACCAAAAATTAAGTTTTTATATATTAACGTTATGAAATTTATTAAATATCTTATCTTTGATCTTTACTTAATGTCTTTACTTAATGATTTTTGGCATAAAAGAAAAATCGATCATTTTGACCCATAAAACTTTTGTATTTTTGGCTATTACTACAAATACACCTCTGCTACTTAAGACTGGTTTTGTGGTGCAGGGTTACAAATGCAATTTTAATGCACTTAACACCTAGTAAAACTAGACTGAAAGTGTTTAGTGAAGTTTTGTAAATTTGACCTGAAATCTATTGTTTGTTTCCCTAAAAGCCAACTTTTTAATAACGTTTTGGCTGAATATAATATATGCAAATTGGCATAACACAACAGCAATCAAGCGCTTGTAAGTGTGGCTTTAGGTGTGCAAATACTTTTGGCCGATTCACTACTGATTTCTTTTTTCTTCTTTCTTCTTTTCCACCACTAACGTTTCTGTTTTTCTTTTTCAGACTCTGTGGCTGAAGGCCTGGCTATCGCAGCTTGTGTCGTTTTCATTCTGTGCCTCCCACTTATACTGATGCTGGTTTACAGACAGAGGCAAACAGTAGAGCGACACAGACGTGAGTACACACACACACACACACACAAACACGTACTTAGTCATGCATTGCTCACACACTTATACTGACCTATATTGTGTGAGACTGCACATGTCCTGCACTGCAGAGACTGCTGATGGGAGTACAGTAGCTGCACTAATTGTTTTAAAAAGACTGCATATCCTTTCTCACTATGAACCATTTCCTGTTCCTGTTTTTCTCAGGTGCACACGAGCTGGTGCGTATGGACAGGTGAGTTTTTAGTGACCAAAATACTTTAGACTCAACAAGGGATATATGGCTAAATTTCACAAAAAATGTATCCTAAAATTAATATACATTCACTACCAGTCAAAAGATTTGTAATGTTTTTTTTTTTTTTTTAAATAAGCCTCGTCTGCTCATTAAGCCTGCATTTATTTGATCCTAAGTACAGCAAAAACAGTAAAATTGTTAAATACTTTTTAAAATAGCTGCTTTCTAGTTGAATATATTTTAAAATGTAATTTTATCATTTTTAGCATCATTACTCCTGTCACATGATCCTTATCATTCTAATATTCTGATTTGCTGCTCAAAAAACATTTATTATTATGCTGAAAACAGCTGAGTAGAATTTTTATTTTTCAGGTTTCTTTGATGAAGAAGAACAGCATTTAAATATGAAATATAAATGTTTTGTAACATTATAAATGTCTTTATCATCACTTTTGATCAATTTAAAGCATCCTTGCAAAACAAAAGTGTTAATTTCTATATTTTCTTTCCCCAAAAAAAGAAAAAAAAAATTATACTGACTCCAAGCTTTTGAATGGTATAGTGTATAATGTTACAAAAGCTTTTTATTTCAGATAAATGCTTTGGATTTTTCTATTCATAAAAAGAATCCTGAAAAATATACTCAACTGTTTTAAATACTGATAATAATAACAATAAAAAAATGTTTGTTGAACAGCAAATCAGCATATTAGAATGATTCCTGAAGGATCACGTGACACTAAAGACTGGAGTAATGATGCTAAAAATTAATATTTGATCACAGGAATAAATTACATTTTAAAATATATTCAAATGGAAAATTCATATATATTCAAGTCATTTTAAATAGTAAAAAATGCAATATAACTGCTTTTGCTGTATTTTAAATCAAATAAATGCAGGTTTGGTGAGCACAAGAGAATTCTTTAAAAAACATTCAAAATCTTACTTGTTCAAAAACTTTTGACTGGTAATGTAAAAACAAGTAAATATAAAACAAGGCTAATGTTTGAAACCAATAATCTATTATTATTATTTTTTTTTTGTATTGCAACATAATTTCTATGATGATAAACTATATCTTCCTTCTAAATTACCATTACCGAAATGCATCCATCCAGATTACTTATTTTCATTCCAAATGTTGATTCTCATTACTGTAATGCACTTGTAAATAAATAATTACTTTAAAAAAAGCATAAATTAAGCACATTACATTAAACCCAACTAGTGTATTTTAGGAATTAAACAATATATTATTTTTAATTATTTTTAATTATCAGAATGATTTTATAATTTTTTTTTTTTTTTTTTTTACAGGAAATAATTTGATAATGAAAATTTGGAAGAAAATTGACCTATTTTCTTGAAAATTGACTTATTGACTTATGTGACTTATTTGCATTTAAAAAATGCAAATGCAAAAATACTATTACTTCTAAAATTAGGCCAAATATTTTATATTTTGTGTATTTTTATGCAAAATATTTTTTGTGATAAAATATATCCTCGATGTGTTTATTTATTTAAAAATACATATATGCTATTTTTTCATTCATTTCATTTTTCATCTCACTCTCTCTAGTGAAGCACAGGCCCATGACAACCCAGTGTTTTTGGGTGATTCTCCACAACCTAAACCTAGGACTGTATCCCAAATAATGAGACAGTCATCTGAAACAGGACGCCACCTCCTGTCGGATCCCGGCACTCCATTCTCTCCAAACATACAAGGAGAATTGTTCTTCCCAGCACAAGGTATGACACACACACACACACACACACACACACACACACACACAAAATTGTAATCCAACTCCAGTTAGATTGCTAAAGCTTGTCACTGCTATGTAGGAGACAAGAAACATCTGGTGAAGCTCTGCACACGCAGATACGTACACAATGCACACAAACACCACACAAACACACAAAAACTTTTTAGGTAGGCAGAGGATGTACCCAAAGTTTCAATGAAAACTTGCATGCAAATCTGCACACAGTCAGACAAAACCCAGAGTCTCGTGTGTAGGCGCATGTTATGAGGTCCAGCTCAGTCTCCACACACACAGACACACGCCTCCTCTCCTTTAACCTTTAGCTCAGCGGAATTTACAGAATGTCAATTTCCCCTTTTCTCCCTCATTTCACAACACTTATTTCTGCTTCTCTGACGACAATCTGGATTCTGAGAAACCGAGAACGTGTGTGTGCATGCGTGCCTACTTTCATGTTTCTTCATTATACATGACCTACTGGCACATACACAGACAGTTCTGTATTCCCACACAGACACATTAATGTCAACATTAAAAAAGGTTGCAAACCATTTTACCTACTTAATGTGTTGTACTTTGAAGCAAAATAAGATATTCGCTGATAAAAATATAGGGTGGGACTTAACTGTATCCTCCAAATCAGCTGAAAAGGAAAGTTGTATCCAAGCAAGCTACTGTGTTTTGATAGATTATGACAACACAAAATATAGAACAATATAAATATTAAAAAAACAAAAAAAAAAAAAACAAGATATTGAGTTGTTTTGAATTACAAAGTTATTTTTATGATAATAAAATACTTTTATTCTTCTAAATTCCTATTATTGAAATGCATCCAGATTATTTATTTAATTATTTACCAATTTTCATTGTTCTAAATGTTGATTCTCATTACTATAATATAGGTTTTTTTCTTGAATAAAGTAAATAATTACCGTAACACATTTTAAGGCTGTACAACCAGGGTTTAAATTGGACTCCACATAGACTCCAGGGCTCGACATTAACGCTTCATTAACGCCAGACAAGTAACCTGATTAAAACAATCAATAGCCAAAAATAACTAGGCAATCACCAAAACGCAAATACTAGTCTGATTTTCATCTCACAGCAACCAGCCAATTCATTGCTGAATGATTCAGCGTTTTGAACGAGTCAAAGTTTCATTAGCCCATGCATAAACATCTGATGAATCAGCTGTTTGAACGAATCATTTCAATGACTCAAGGACTCACTCATTAGAATCGAACTTGCCGTCACATACTGGTGTTTTAATGTCATTTAAAAGTATAATTTCCCCGTCATTTCTTATTTGTATATTAAAAAAATAAAAACAATCTCATAACATTATTTAATGCAGTTGTATTTTTTCAGCGTAAATAATTTAATTTGATAACATATAGATAACAACAGTCATATTAGTGTAATTGAATTTATAGATCAAATAAAAGAATTTGCAATGAAAGATGAAGTTTTAATGAGGTTGGGGGAAAATGACCTCTATAAAAGGTTAAAAAAAAAAAAAAAAATACCAGCTTTTAGATTAAATATAAAAACATGCAGATTTATATCACAGCTATATATATAAAATCAGTGTTGGGGAAAGTTACTTTTAAAAGTAATCCATTACAATTTTGCATTACTCCCTAAAAAAGTAACTAATTACACGTTACTTAGTTACTTCTTAGGGAAGGTAACACGTTACGTTACTTTTGCGTTACTTTCTAAATCTGGGCAGGGCTTGCTTGTTTGTTTTAATATAAAAAGTTTGATTTTTGGCAAATGTAAAAGCCCTTTCACACCAAAAGCCTCAGACTGAAGGAAAAGTAAATTTACGTCTGTACAGTAGAACGCAGAAGACGAAAGTTCAGCACTCTTCAGCAATAAAAAAAAGAACAAATAATGTTAGTTTATCTTGAGTCATTTTTGTTTAATTATATGGTTGAGTTGGATCATTGAAGGTTAGCGGCAAAGACACTGGTTAAAAAAAACAGGATTAAATACATAGAAGATATTATTTGTATTTAACATATTTAATTAATGCAAGTTTGCAACATATTCTGAGTTGCATTTAACTGTTTTTATTAATTTTGAGGAAAACTGAATTAATCTCATACAAAATAAAAGTTTGAGTTTGCCCAATATATGTGTGTGCACTGTGTGTAATTATAATGTATATATAAATACACACAAATTAATGTATATATTTAAGAGAAATATGTTATTTATGTACACATTTTTATCTATATATAATATAAATTCTATAAACAATATAATAAATACATATACTTGTAAATATTTCTTAAATATATACATGATTGTGCTTGTATTTATATATACATAATTATTACACACAGTACACACACTCAAACTTTTATTTTGTATGCGATTAATCGTTTGCCAGCCAGTGTTTTACAAATTATAAATTAATTAATTTGCAAATTAACGAATATATGATTATTTACAGTTATTTTTACGATTATGATAATGACTATTTTTTACATGAAATAATTTGACAATGAGAATTTGGGGGAAAATGTGCTTAATAAGACCGGGAATATGTATTAAGAAAGTAAATCGGGTAAATTCTCATTTCATGTTGACTTTAAAGACCTTTAAAAAAAAAAAAAAAAAAATCATAAAAGAGAGTTTTCCTAACGTTTTTGACATGAATCACATAATAAATGCAACTTTACTGCAACTTTACTTTTGATTTAATGCATACCCTGTACAGGCTTCAATGGAAAATTGTTATGGACTAAAACTACTATGTAAACACACAGTAGTACACTACAACTCATAATGCAAAGCTCCCACCACATTCCATTCTGACCGTTCATTGACACCATGCAAAGACAAAACAATAAAAATGGCACATTTACATATGGACCACCCACACAACCTGGAAACACCACTCATTTCACATGTAAGGAGTTCACACAATGAAAACAAAGGGCGTTTACAGAGAAAGGGTAAAAGAAAGTTCATGCAAAACTAAACTATAGCTTATTTTGGTGCAGAGAAAAAACTAATATTTTTACTTTTTTTCCCCCAGAACCCATCCCTGAGTCTCCTAACCTAATGGAGTAGACGTCACACTCACCCCAAGAACATCTAGTGCTTCTTTCATCTCCTCCACATCATCATGCCTTTGTTCTTCTTGTCTTCTGCAAAGATGAAGAGGAGAGACCCACCCCTCTGAAAACAATGAGAACTGAACTCTCTGCTATTATGGTGGGACCCCTTATCTGGTGATGTCTATGTCTATCTGCTGACTGTCCTTAAATGGGTTTCCTGAGAAGGAAATCTGACTATTTCACAAGTTAGGGCATTAGGGAGAGCACGATCGCAGGGAATTTTCATGAAGAGGATCCAAAGATATGAGCTGAAGAATTGATTTCAGCCAAGCTGTTTGCACACATTTCTGTTCATCACATGCTTCGTGTGTCAGTCTTTTTCTTTCTTCTGTAATCTGTCAATTCCCATCTTCACCTCCTTTTCCAAATGAAACAATCAGTTCATCAGTTCTAGAGGTCAGGGATATATTAATACCTCATTCACTCTCGTTTCACGCATCTCAGTACTCCGTTTCTCAATAGTTATTTCTTCATACTCAGTATGTCAGTGCCAAAGTACACAGTTATCACTTTATCACTGAATGGTGCCAGTGCTGGTCCCAGATCTCAGAACCGGCCAGTTTTTGCATTCACTTGAGAACCAAAGACGCAAACGACTGTTTCAAAATGTTACATAATTGATAATTCAGTGCATTTATGTAACGGACCCAGATTGGGACCAGCATCGGCGCGTGTCAGTGGAAAAGGATGTTCTCAGTGCACCCACCGTCAGACCTGCTGAGAAACGATGGGCTATTTTAAAACCTCTTGTGGTGAGTGTGGTGCTTTTATGATGTATGTAGCTTAATGATGCATTCTGTAAGAATGAGTGCAGATTTTTTGTGGTAAATGTTGCATCGGTGGCAACCAAACACAATGCCACTTTCTTACGTCTACTATGTCACCTGTGGCTTTAAGGGCCAGAGTGCTCATAAAAAAAGAAGATTTTCTATATTTTGTACTGATTTTTTTTTTAATCTATTATGTATGTGTGTGTGTGTGTGTGTGTGTGTGTGTGTGTGTGTGTATTTCAATTATATTCCATTAAAATATATAAATAAAAAAAAAAAAAGCAAAGAGCTGGTCAACATTTTCAGGAAGCTTGAAAGTTTAAATCCACTGCCATAAAGAGTGCCAAAACTTTGCTTTGTGTGTGAATGGATGGTTTGTAGGTGAATGACTGCAAATCCACATTGTAAATATGCTGATAAATATGCCATTTTACCAGTTTGTACATTTAAACTTGCACATGTGTCTGTACAAATGAAGTTCCTTATATGTAGCTCCAGTGACAATGCTGTGACACAACTGCTGATGCAATCCAATCTCAATTGCTTTTATCTCGTTTTTTAAAAATACAAATAAATAAAAAGTCCTGGTGAGAGCTGGAAGTCCTCATGTCGTGTTTATGCAACAAATAATCTCTTCAATCACACGGAACTGTCTGAGACAGCAGACGGTCAACCGAAGAGTGGCAGGGCATCTAAACCCATTATCGGGAACTTACCCAACTTCTATTAAAAATACAAACCTGGCCTCTGCTGTTGAGTCAAATTAGTAACATGAATGAACAATTAATGATACATTTATTACACTGTTTATTCATCTTGGTAACACTTTCTATGAAGCCGGTATTTATGACACATTATAAAGGTATTCCTAAGACACTATAATGAATGCATAATGCGTTATAAAAAACCTAATAATATGTTGTATCATCTCATGAGTATTCATAAGAACAGTTTTAATGTATTATAATATTTACTTATTTGTGGTTATAGCGTTTAAGAGTATGATGATTTATAACACAATGAACACGCTGCATCCATTCTCCTAGTTATAATGTATTATAAGTCTCATATTTTGCAGTTACTTATGTTACTTTACTTAAAGCAGACAAAAAACACTTATAAGTAATAATAATAATAATAATAATAATTAATATATATATATATTTAATATATATATATATTTTTTTTTTTTTTCTTTTTTTCTTTCTTTTTCTCAAACAGACATAAGATCAGGTATCAGATCAGATGAATGTGTATTATGACACATTTGCTTTGAACTGTTTTTATTGTAATATCAGTTTGATTATGTTGATGGTAACCTTTAGACAGCTGTTGAGAAGAAACTCTGCGCCTACATGTCAGCTAGCAGTAATTATTATTAGTATGCTTGCTAAATTTATGCTAATACTTTATTTTGATGGATCCCCAACAGAAAAACTAATTATAAGTAACTTTGCAAGTATGAAGTATGTGAACCTTCAACCTACCCTAACCTTAAACTGGCTCCTAATACTCTAAGACTAAGAGGACCATCAAAATAAAATGTAACCTTGTAACCTTGTATATATATATATATATATATACACACACACCTAACCACTCACAAGATGGAGATTTAATATGGCGTTCATTGTGTGTTATAAATAATTATACTCTTAAAAGTTATAACTACAAATAATGTATTATAACTGTTGTTATGATTATTCATGAGATTGTATAGCATATTATAAAGTTTTTTATAATGCATTATCCATTCATTATAATGCCTTTAGAATACCCTTATAATGTATTATAAATACGGGCTTCATAGAAAGTATTACCCAAACACAACTTGTGATTTTAATAATGCATTAGTAAATGCTGAAATTAACATTAAGATTAATAAATGCTGTAGAAGCATTGTTCACTCTTAGTTAATGCTAACTAATATAGTTAACTAATGTTAACTAATGAACCTTATTGTAAAGTGTTACCGTGGAGTCATTTGAAAGTCAACATATCCCTAAAATTTAGTTTCAACCTCTCACTTTTTGAGCACTCAGCATCTATTAGATGCTTTAGAAAGTGGATACGGATACTAGAGGCCTAAAAGTCACACTTGATGAAACCCAGACTGCTGAGAGGTTCACAACAGGAATCAACGAGCTCTTAAGAGTGCAACTTCCTGTTTCAAAAATAAGGCAGGTTGTGGTTTCCTGTTTTTGCTGTTTAGTTGTTCAGGCAGACTTTTTAAATAGCAAATGTAGTATTTTATATATTATTGATTTATCTTACATACTTATGGATACGGGTGGGATTTCATTGTATCCACTGGGATCTGACTGGATCTTGAAATGTAGGCTAATATATTACTCTTCTCCACCCATGTGGCCTTGGTGAATAAATTAGAGGTGGTGGTTATTTTGATGAAAGCCTGCAAAGAAAAACAGACCGCTAACACACACACACACACACACACACTCTTACCGATAAAGGTGGCATTCCGTCATCTTCCACAGTCACAGTGAGCGTGTACCGCTGTTGTTTTTCTCTGTCAGGAGGTGACGGTCGGGTCACTATCTCTCCCGTCATGCGGTCCATTCTGAAGGTCAGGTCCTGGTTCCCACCAGTGATGTAGTAAGATAGCATGGCATTGGGACCGATGTCTCGATCCGTTGCTACGACACGCAGAACCGACGTACCGCCACCCACATTCTAAAACACACAATAACCATCTAAATATTTGAAAATAATAATAACCATGATATTTATATCAAAAACAACACTAAGTTAAAATTAATACTAAATATAAATTATATTTACATTGTTACATTACATTATAATAAATAATATATGATCAGTTTTTATTTTTTTGATAGAAATTACTAAGTTACACAAAGACACTACACAAAAAGTCATATTAAAAGCAAAATAGTCATACTTTAACAATTATTAGAACCACCTAGAATTTTTTCTAAACAAATAATAATAATAAATCCTTAATATAAAATAAATAAATAAATAAATAAAATATTAAACATACAAATTACAAAATATACTTCTCATATATTATATACTGTAGTATCTTATATATATTTTCAGTTTTTTTTTCTAATTATTTTTCTTTTTTTAGTGCTGGTCAACGATTTTATCGCAATTAATCGAATCCAAAATAAAACTTTTTTGTTTATGTAATATATGTGTGTACTGTGTATATTTATTATGTATATATATACACAGACACACACATATAGTATATATTTTGAAAATATTTACATGTATATATTCATATCATTTATATTATATATTAATATATTTAATATATAAACAACATATTTTTCTTAAACATATACAAACATGGATGTGTGTGTATTTATATAAACATAATATATATACATAGTACACACACATATATTATGTAAACAAAAACTTTTATTTTGGATGCGATTAATCGTGATTTTTTTTTTTTTGGATGATTAACACCCAGAATCCTCTGCAGTGCTGATAATATCATTGGTTTGAGGTGCTGTGGTTCTGACCTCACTGACGCTGACGTTGTACCCACGAGGGCTCTGCAGCACGGGAGGGTTGTCGTTCACATCCAGAATATTCACTGTAAGGGACACGTCTGTGAACCTTGGAGGGGAGCCGTTATCCATTGCCCGCACCTGATCCAAACACATTAACACACACACACACAGGCATCCACGTGGACTTCAGTAAACAAACAACCATATACCTCAGAACTAATTATGCAAAACATACTATTTTTACCTTTACAAGGAAACATGGACTAAGTCACGCAACACATGGTGACCATGTATGGCTCTGTCTGGAGTTACTAGGCATTTGAAAGACATTTTCTTATTCAAAGTGAGATGTCCACTTCCTAGACAGACAGGCCTTAAAAAGCAGCATTAGTGCAAAGTCCATTTTTAATTAGATGTAACCATTTTATTAATACTTTTATTAATAAATTACACTACCGTTCAAGATGCGGTTGTTAAGTATTATTTTTCCTCTTACGCTCACCAAGTCTGCATTTATTTGATCAAAAATATAGTAAAAACAGTAATAGTGTTAAAAAGTATAACAATTTAAATAACTGTTTTGTATTTTAATATATTTTAAAATGTAATTTATTCCTTTGATGCCAAGCTGAATTTTCAGCAGCCATTAGTCCAGTCTTCAGTGTCACATGATTGTTCAGAAATCAGTTTAATATCCTGATATGCTGCTCAAGAACCATTTCTTATATTATGAATGTTGAAAACAGTCGTGCTGCTTAATACATAACCATTTTTTCAGGATTCTTTGATAAATAGAAATATGCATAGAAATATTTGATATATAATTTTTTGTAACAATGTATATGTCTTTGCCGTCACTTTTGTTCAATTTAAAGCATCCATGCTAAATTAAAGTATTAATTTCTCACTTTAAGCAGGTAACGGTCTACGGCTTCGCGATCCAGATGGGCGTTCAAGTAAACCTCTCCATAGGTATTATTGGCTGTGTTGATCTTAAACACATCCTGCATGTTTCCTGCAATCAAGGTGAAATTCACCTGAAGGAGACAAGAGGGTGATGGAGGAGGGTTATGATTCATTGACAACTCATTTGACAGTGTTTTGAATATTTCTTTCCCTCACCAGTCCATTTTTTCCAGCATCTTTGTCACGCGCCAACACGACCGCAACTCTCTGGCCAATTGGTGTGTCCTCTGGAATATTCACAGACAAATCCGAAGTGATGTCAAACTCTGGGCTGTTGTCATTTTCGTCAAGAATGGTGATTGACACCTGTCAAAAGAATCAAACCGCGATGTTAAAAACTACTTTTTCTGATAGAATATTAAAGGGATAGTTCACCCAAAAATGAAATTTAGTCCGTTATTTACTCACCCTCCAGGCATCCTAGGTGTATATGACTTCCTTCTTTCAGACGAATGCAATCGGAGTTATATTAAAAATTATCCAGGCATTTCCAAGCTCTATCATGGCAATGGATGGGTGTTTCTCTTCATCAGTCCAAAACAAGTCCAATAAAGTGCATCTATCCATAATAAAAAGTGCCTCACACGGCTCTGGGGTGGGGGGGAGGGGGAATAAAGGCTTCCTGTAGAAAATTGATGCGTTTTTGTAAGAAAAATATCTATATTTAAAATGTAAGAATCACTTTAATCTATCTTAAAAATCGGAATCTATCTTAATACGTCGGCATTGCACATCCGCTGCTCAGACCTGATGAATGCGAACACGCCATGGAAAAAGGTAAACAAAGCACCAGTCATGAATCAGAAGTTCAAAATGAGGATTTATAAAAAAAATGTCTGAGGATTTCGATATACACCAAGAGGAGATTGGTTTTCCTTTGCTAAAGTAAGGAAACTTGCTTCTTTTGCTCCTGTAGACAAACGTTGGTTTTCGTGAGACACACAGGCGCATGCGCAACGCTGACGTCTTACATCATCCGCTGTGTACAAGCTGTTGGTGCAGGCTATATTAAAGTGAGTATTACGTTTTAGATTTAGAAAAAGTTGTGTGAGGCACTTTTTATTATGGATGGATGCACTTTATTGGACTTGTTTTGGACTGATGAAGAGAAACACCTGCCTATCGCCATGATAGAGCTTGTAAATGCCTGGAAATTTTTTTTTAGATAATTCCACTTGTACTCGTCTGAAAGAAGTCAGTCATATACACCTAGGATGCCTGGAGGGTGGATAAAAATGGGAAATAAGGTTGAACTAACCCTTTAACATACGTTTAAATATTAAAATGATCTGATGAATATGAATCACTCACCTTCTACAATGTGCATCAGTAAGGAAATCAGAAAACAAATGAATAAAATAAGTTAAACTACAAGTTTATACAGTACATCAGAGTCATATTCTTATATAAAGTACATTTCACATCATTATCACAGACATGAATTTTTAAAAGAATAGTTTATCCAAATGAAAATTTGTTGAAAATTTACTCACCCTCAGACAATCCAAGATGAAAATGAGTTTGTTTGTTCACTGGAACAGATTTAAAAATTAGCATTACATCACTTGCTCACTAACAGATCCTCTGCATTAAATGGGTGCCGTCAGAATGAGAGTCCAAACAGCTTATAAATCCACTATTAACTCCAGAAACAAATATGTTATTAAGGATTTTTTTTCTTTTATCTATATCTCGGCCTGTTTTCTCTTGTAAACAATGTTTGATCTGTGCACATTTCTCTCCTGATTGAGACAAGACAAATTTTTTGACTGGAGAAAGCAATATTATAGATATAGGAAGCAACAGTTTGATGTTGAAAAACAACTCGATGGATTAATGTTTTTTATCAGCTGTTTGGACTCTCATTCTGACGGCACCCATTCACTGCAGAGGATCAATTGGTGAGCAAGTGATGTAATGCTATATTTCTCCAAATGTTCTGATGAAGAAACAAACTCATCTACATCTTGCATGGCCTGAGGGTGTGTGCATTTTTAGCAAATTTTCATTCTCTGCAGTAAGGCTTTAGTGGCCTATAGACTGAACAGATGATGGAGAAACTCATTACCACAGTAGAGTCTCTCTTGGGTCCTCCATCATCGGCCACAACAGTGAGAGTGTATGAATCGCCCTGCTCTCTGTCCAGCAGTCCCGTCACAGTAATACGGCCCTGTAGAGCACCCAAAATCCTTTATTACTTTACAAAATCCATGTAGAGAAATGAATCTTTGCTGGACTGAATAAAAGCAGAATCATTGTCACTAAAGTGAGAAAATCCAGTGGTTTTGGCTGCTTGTTCTTTCCACACCAAGCAGGATTTTTCGCTGGGTCAAGCTGGTAAAAGAAACCCATTCCAAACCCATGATGTGTCTTTTTTTCTACCATCTAGCTTTATTTTTTGTTTACCCTGCAAAAATCACTGGCCAATAAGATTTAACTTTTAGGTTCATATGCAGTTTCTTTATATTTTAGGGCAGGCCTTGAATCTACTTGTTCACATTTTCTGCACTGATTTTGGAGGGGAAAACATGTAAGCTGGATTGATTTAATAACAGTAAATGTGTTAAACAGACCTGAGAGAACTGCAGTTGCATTGCTAGCTTTGCCGGAAATTGCAGAAACAGCTGAAACTGCATGCTCATTTACACACGTCAAGTCAAACACTGACCTGCTGACTTGTCAATTAGTAAAAATGAATCATTGTCTGTGCACTATCACATACAGTGTTTATCTCTTAGGGTTGCGTTTTCACATCTTTGCATCATTTCATTGCATCACTCTTGGTGTGAACACACATTTAGAAACATCAAAAAATCATATCTTAAATGTAAGTTTTCAGAGATGCTAACAATAATCTAGCTTTGAAAGCATAAGATCCCACCCTCCCTGCATAATCACTCTCCAAAGCCACGCCTCCTTCAAAACACATGATATAGCCTCAAAATATAACCTGTCCATTATGTTATGTCAAGTTTTCTCACCGTGACACTGTCAATCTTAAAGAGCGCCAGGGCAGCGGGTGAGGTGTCGGGGTCGAAGCGGTACGACAGCTGGTTCAGGTTATCGGCCGACTGCGCCTTCACCTGGACTACCTCTGTTCCTGTGGCGATATTCTCCTTCAGCGATGCTTCATAACCGGCCGACAGAAAGGCCACGGCCTCGTCCAGTTCATTCAGTAAAGTTACGTAGACGGTGCAGTAGCCACGGTGGAACGGTGGAGACTGATCTGTGGCCGAGACGTTCATTAAATAGCTGGTCTTGGTCTCGTAGTCCAAGTAATCCACAGTGGTTACCAAACCCGTGCTCACATCGACCTCAAACTTACGGTCTGAACCAGAGACCAGAGCATACGCTACAGCGCCCCCATCTCCTAAAAAGAAAAAGAGCAAAAGTTTGGGATCAGTAAGATTTTTCTTTGTTAAGGAGATTATTACATATTTATTCAGCAAGGACACATTAAATTCATAAAAGTGTCAGTGAAGACATTTATAATATTACAAAAGTTTCATATATCAAATGAATGCTGTTCTTTTGAACTTTTTATCCATCAAAGAATCCTGAAAAAAATATATCATGTTTTCAGCTTTGCAATAACAAAAAGAACAAAAAAAAAAAATACATTTTAAAATATACAAAATAGAAAACAGTTCTTTTAAATTGTAACAATATTTCACAATATTACTGTTTTTGCAGCATTTTTGATCAAATAAATGCAGAAGAGACTGACATTTGAATGGGAGTGTATATATAGTTTAATTAGAAATATAAATGCCATGTTTTTGATAACACCACAGTTCACTTCTGTGGATAAATTACCAACCAAATGAAAAAATAAAATTAATTAAAAAATAAAATTGTAAATAGATCAACAACTTTTCAAATAAAAAATAAACATATTTAAATCTATTTTTTAAATAATGTTTAAAATGTTTATTCACATTTAAACACTGTATTTAACATTAGTTATCAGTGCATTTCTGGTACACTACCAGTCAAAAGTTTTTAAGAATTTTAATGTCTTTTAAAGAAGCCTCTTCTGCTCACCAAACTTGCGTTTATTTGATCAAAAGTACAGCAAAACCTGCAAAATTTGGAAATATTTTTACTATTTAAAATAACTGCTTTCTATTTGAATATATTTTAAAATGTAATTTATTCCTGTGACTTCAAAGCTGAATTTTCAGCATCACTACTCCAGCCACATGATCCTTCAGAAATCATTCTAATATTCTGATTTGATCAAAAAAAAAAAAAAAAAAATTTATAATTATTATTATGTTGAAGTAGATTTTTTCAGGTTTCTTTGATGAATAGAAAGTTCAGAACAACAGCATTTATCTGAAATAGAAATCTTTTGTAACGTTATAAATGTCTTTATCATCACTTTTGTTTAATTTTAAGCATCCTTGCTAAATAAAAGAAAAGAATTGGCAAAAAAAAAAATTATATTGACTCTAAGCTTTTAAATGGTATAGTGTACAAGGTTACAAAAGCTTTTTATTTCAGATAAATGCTGATCTTTGAATCCTTCTATTCATCAAAGAATCCTGAAAAAAAATTACTCAATCGTTTTAAATATTGATAATAATAATAAATGTTTCTTGGAGTAATGATGCTGAAAATTTACCTTTGATCACAGGAATAAATTGCATTTGAAAATATATTCAAATAATATTAACAGTTAAAATATTTCCCAATATTACTGATTTTGCAGTATTTTGGACCAAATAAATGCAGGCTTGGTGAGCAGAAGAGACTTCTTTAAACACATTTAAAATCTTTTGACTGGTAGTCTATATTTAACTGCATTTTATTATGTTTGAAATAAACACTAAACGTCTATTTATTCATCAACTTAAAAAAAAAAGTGAATTATGATTGATTGCTTGATTTTATTTTAAAGTGGCCCTCCTAGTCCTCCAATGATATAAGCTAACTATTTCAATCACAGCCTTTATTTATATACAGTATCAACTCCAGCACACTGCACTCTGAGCCTGAGGCCTGCAAAGACGCAGCTGGGTCGACGTCTGTCCAGCTTTTGACATGCTGGACATCCTCTATGAGGAAGTGAAACAGGGAAGCAGTAACAGACACAAGCAGAAGTGCTACAGCAATGTTGTGATATTGTTTGGCAATAAGAACTAGTGGAAAAATACAACACAGCTTGAGCTATGTTATGTGTATGACACACACCCACTCGAAAGGTCAAAACAAATGAGAAGTGTTATGAATACACAATGGCAATCATAGATGTTCCTATCAGACAACTTTATCTCCACAGTGAAGTAGTCTGGTCTGCAAACACATACAAAGGTCAAGAAGAGAGTGTTTGCACAGGCTTGTTGTGGGTTGATTGTGCTGTGTACCTGTGTCGGGGTCTGTAGCTCGGACCACTACCACAGATGTACCGATCCCAGCGGTCTCTCTGAGCCCCAGACGATTGTACTGTGACTGAGTGAAGACTGGAGACTCGTCATTCACGTCCTCCACATACACAATCACCTACAGACACAAACCCTCTATTATATTCAGTACTTGTCTTTAATGATGTTTATAGCTAATGCAATGTGCAGGCTATTAAACAATGTTAACTCATAGTTAAATAACCATGTACAGTAAGTATTAAGCACCCTTGCATTCAATTCTGAAATTATTCTGATATGTAAAGCACACTTCACTTTTTAATCAGTTCCTGATGGATTAAATCAAGTCCTTTTTATCACTGAACATCCCTTTTTACTTGGAAGTGTCACAATATGAAGCAAAATGGGTTGCAAACAGTAACTGTAATAAAACCTATCGAATAAGTAACTTTAAATGGAATTTTCTAGGGTGTTTAATTTTATTTTTCACATAAACAAACACACCCTGACAGAGCTGCGCATGCTGCCCATGTCACTGTTGTAGGCCTCCACCTCTAGCACATGAGAGCTGCGTGTCTCTCGGTCCAGAGCCACAGTTCCCCTACTGATGAGTCCAGACAGACTGTCCACATTAAACTGACCATTGTTGCCTGCAGATAACAAATCACACACACGAGCCATACTCTGAAAAACTGCATCACAAAAAAACAATAGTCCTAATTTATGTTTCTTACAGAATTTGTCTCTTATTTGTGTAAACATGCCAAATAATCATATATTTCTAAAAGAAAATAAAATTGTTAATATTTTGTAAATATGTAAATATTTTTATGACAATTAAGCACATTTTTTAGGGATGGAAAAAAAAAGGCTTTTTATCTCACAATTCAACCTTTTTCTCTTAGTTCTGATACAGATCTAAACAATTCTTAAAAAAAATAAATAAATAAAAAAATAATTCCCCTCATAATTCTAAGTGAACACATCGTAGTTCTGACTTTTTGAACTTTTCTTCTCGGAATTGTGAGATTATATCTCGGAATTTGGACTTTTCTTCTCAGAATTGCAAGTTTATATCTCTAAATTTGGATTTTTCTTCTCAGGATTGTGAGTTTATATATCAAAATGTGGACTTTTCTTCTCAAAATTGTGAGTTTATATCTCTAAATTTAAACTTTTCTTCTCAGAATTGCGAGTTTATATATCAAAATGTGGACTTTTCTTCTCAAAATTGTGAGTTTATATCTGAGAATTTGGACTTTTCTTCTCAGGATTGTGAGTTTATATATCAAAATTTGGACTTTTCTTCTTAGAATTGTGAGTTTATATCTTGGAATTTGGACTTTTCTTCTCAAAATTGGGAGTTTATATCTCAAAATTTGGACACTTCTCAGGATTGTGAGTTTATATCTCAAAATTTGGACTTTTCTTCTCAGAATTGCGAGTTTATATCTCTAAATTTGAACTTTTCTTCTCAGAATTGTGAGTTTATATCTTGGAATTTGGACTTTTCTTCTCAAAATTGGGAGTTTATATCTCAAAATTTGGACACTTCTTCTCAGGATTGTGAGTTTATATATCAAAATTTTGACTTTTCTTCTCAGAATTATGAGTTTATACCTTGGAATTTGGACTTTTCTTTTAAGGATTGGGAGTTTATATCTCTAAATTTGAACTTTTCTTCTCAGAATTGTGAGTTTATATATCAAAATTTGAACTTTTCTTCTCAGAATTGCGAGTTTATATATCAAAATTTTGACTTTTCTTCTCAGAATTATGAGTTTATACCTTGGAATTTGGACTTTTCTTTTAAGGATTGTGAGTTTATATCTCTAAATTTGAACTTTTCTTCTCAGAATTGAGAGTTTATATATCAAAATTTGGACTTTTCTTCTCAGAATTGTGAGTTTATATCTCTAAATCTCTAAATTTGGATTTTTCTTCTCAGAATTGTGGTTTATATCTCTAAATTTGGATTTTTCTTCTCAGGATTGCGAGTTTATATATCAAAATGTGGACTTTTCTTCTCAAAATTGTGAGTTTATATCTTGGAATTTGGACTATTCTTCTCAGAATTGTGAGTTTTATATCAAAATGTGGACTTTTCGTCTCAGAATTGTGAGTTTATATCTCTAAATTTGGATTTTTCTTCTCAGGATTGTGAGTTTATATCTCTAAATTTTAACTTTTCTTCTCAGAATTGCGAGTTTATATCTCTAAATTTGGACTTTTCTTCTCAGGATTGTGAGTTTATATCTTGGAATTTGGACTTTTCTTCTCAGAATTGTGAGTTTATATCTTGGAATTTGGACTTTTCTTCTCAGAATTGTGAGTTTATATCTCAAAACTTGGACTTTTCTTCTCAGAATTGCAAGTTTGTATCTCAAAATTTGCACATTCCCTCTCAAAATTGCGAGTTTATATCTCAAAATGTGGACTTTTTTGAGAATTGTTAGTTTATATATCAAAATTTGGACTTTTCTTCTCAGAATTGCGAGTTTATATATCAAAATTTGGACTTTTCTTCTCAGAATTGCGAGTTTATATATCAAAATGTGGACTTTTCTTCTCAAAATTGTGAGTTTATATCTCTAAATTTAAACTTTTCTTCTTGGAATTGCGAGTTTATATCTCTAAATTTGGACTTTTCTTCTCAGAACTGCGAGTTTACATCTCAAAACTTGGACTTTTCTTCTCAGAGTTGCAAGTTTATATCTCAAAATTTGGACTTTTTTGAGAATTGTTAGTTTATATCTCAAAATGTGGACTTTTCTTCTCAGAATTGCAAGTTTGTATCTCAAAATTTGCACATTCCCTCTCAAAATTGCGAGTTTATATCTCAAAATGTGGACTTTTTTGAGAATTGTGATTTTAAATTTCAAAATGTAAACTCTTCTTCTCAGAATTGCGAGTTTATATTTCAAAATTTGGTCTTTTCTTCTCAGAGTTGCGAGTTTATATCTCAAAATTTGAACCAAAATGGTTAGTTAGTGCAGCAGATTTTTGGAGTGCATCTGACAAAGGCATTAGAGTGTGTGACATCAGGAAACGGGAAGAAATAAATGGTTACCAGAGAGAATCCTATACAGAACTCTTCCATTCTCCCCCTGATCTGCATCTGTGGCCTGAACCTGCAGACAGACATAAACGTATACATAACCACAACAAGTACACTGACATATACTACTAAATAATGAGAGTGAAACTAACACTTAACACACTGCACACCCACACAAGCTTATATAATATTATATAACCACTACATATGATGATTGAACACACAATCAAACTCTCAAACACACTAATAATCAATTCATAGTTATATTTATCAATAATAATATATGGAATAGATAATTCCAGTTGAGTTTAACAGTTGAGTTTGGTGCCACTAGTGGCACAGAAAGTACACACTTCACCTTTAAATAGTCAACATGGCATGACTATCAACTCAAATGGGCTTGAAAACACATTTACAACTCATATAAATCTCAGAAACAATGAAAAGAAGTTGTTCCTGAATACATTTAGACATATAAATGCATCATGTTGAGCAGTAAAACCATTTAGCACACACTGAATACATCCGTATATTAGTCAAATCCTACTGACAGTGAGGAGAACGGCCCCTCCTTCAGACTCATTAGCTTTATAAAAAGATGTGGAGAGGAGAAGAAAGGAGTAGGGGATGAGGAGGAGGAGGAGGAGGGGGAAAGAAAGAAAGAAGGGGGGGTCTCTTGGAAAGAGATGAATAGAACAGGCAGACCGGACCATACCAACACATGGGGGGTTAAAACTTGAGACTGAAAGTTTGGCTCAGAATGAGCTTCTACTACTAGGAACACACTGCCATGGTCTGCTGATCGTAAAACACACACGCACAAAAAAAAAAGACAGAGAGATTGATTTTGAGTCTCTGAACGGATATCAGCAGCACAAATTCTGCTTCCCATCTTTCAGGCGTCTGATCTCCAACACTCCTGGTGACAACGTGATTTGAATCAAAGGGAACTTTGGAGGAGTCACCAACCACATCCAACGCTAAAGGTAAAGTTGAACCACAAAGTATATTCTAAAAAATACTTGCTATTCAATGAACCCCTGTTGAAAACAAGTTGTGTTTTGGATGCTGGTGTCCCTAACAGGCTTTTTCATTTTTGTTTTGGTGAGCGACGTGGATATGCTGGTCCACCAACACCAAATCTGCACTAACTAGCATAAACCAGCATGGACAATCATTTAGCAATACCAAAACCATTTTATTTTGCCATGATGTCAGTCATAAATTACATGGGACAACACATGCTGTTTGCATTGTGTATTTTCCTGATTCATGGATATGCAGTGTCTAAAAATCACAGATTTCATAATCATTATTGCCACAGAAACTACTATACGGGGAAACAGGTAGTGAAACTGTAAATTTAGATACAACTGTAGTGCATTACTGTTGAAAGTTATTGTTTTTTCAGCAAGGATACAATAAATTCATCAAAAGTGAAAGTTAAGACTTGTTATAAAATTCTATTTTAAATATGATTCTATTTAAAATTTGTAAATGTTGTTCTTTTAAACTTTTTTTTTTTTTTGCCAAAAACATTAATCATCACAACTGTTTTCAAAATTGATATTAATAAGATATGCATCATATTATAATGCAATAAGTAAATCAGCATATTAGAATGATTTCTGAAGATACACTGAATGGCGCAATGACGCCGACAAATTAGCTTTGCATCAATGGTATAAATTACATTTTAAAATATATCAAACAAAACTGAGTTATTATAATTAAAACTTGAAACAAATTAAAACAAAACAAACAAACAAACAAAACAATTTAAATACACAACACAGTATTTCTGAAAAAAAAAGAAATAAATAGCCTATAATAAATTAATTCTTTATCAAATCTAATGATCCTTTATAAATTCATTAGACATGCTTTTAACCATTAAAATGTAATGAAACGATTAAAACAGAATCCAGAAAATTAATGTCAAACAGAGATTCACAAACAAAACTGAATTTGAGAAAAATAATAAAAACATATTTCATAGGGCCTTAAAAACATGTAATTTTTGTTAAACTTTTAATATATTGCTGTTACATTCTGCAAGTTTCATGATTTCAATTAATTAGACATGCTTTTTGATGAATATTTTTTAATGTAACCATTAAAACAGAGTCTAGAAAAATTAAAATGGAATTTAGGAAAAAATTATTTCATTTGTATCTTTGTTTTATTGTAGCTGTCCTTTAGTTTGTTACTTGCATCTAGGTTCTTATTATTAATAACAAAGCTAAAATAACAAAACATGACTATGTCATGATATAAATTGTTGTTGTGAAATAAAATTACTATATCATGAAATAAGATCCTTTAAGCCAAATTGCCAACATAGCAAAGATCTCTACATACCTGTAAGCTAGGTAGTGAATCCGTGTATCATTCGTCCATTGTTTTTTGATATAATATTGAAAGAAGAAACATGAGAAAACGGCTCATTTTTTGTTTTTTTCATTTTTTCCAGAAAAACGAAAAACAAGAATTCAGCTTGATTTTTCGTTTTTCATTCAACAGCTTGAATATTCAATTTCTACACGTGGGCGGAACGAAACGCCCCTTTCTGCTGATTGGTCAGCCG
Organism: Cirrhinus mrigala; assembly: GCA_036247105.1. Classification (NCBI taxonomy): domain Eukaryota; kingdom Metazoa; phylum Chordata; class Actinopteri; order Cypriniformes; family Cyprinidae; genus Cirrhinus; species Cirrhinus mrigala. The sequence continues at coordinate 31,001,894 of CM070019.1, read as the reverse complement.
AAGATCAAACCATGCCCCCGTCAGTTCTTCCGCAGTTTCACGTAAAATAATAGTCCTCTGCAGCTGCAGTTGAATGGATAATTAACATGTTTATTGCAACTACATTTAATATTTTTCTCATCAAACAGCCACACTAACGATGGCTCGACGCAACCAGTACTGGGGCAGAGCCTAGACAAGGCTTTCATCTATGCAGACATACATTTACTTAAGCTTTGCATTAGTTGGCAGGGTTTGATAGCTACCATTTTGATGGCAGCCTACCCTGATCGCCCAGCAAGTTAAAAAAAAAAAATTAATTAAGATATAAATAACTAGATTAGTTGTACATTAAATATTTTTAAACACTAATACAAAAAGAAAAGAATAGGCATTGACTTATTTTGCGCATCCCCTGGCACTTTGAGAATGGCACACAGCAGAAAGCCCTGTCTAGGTTCTACCCCGGTAGGCTACGGGTTGTGTTGAGCCATCTTTAGTGTGGTTGTTTGATGAGAAAAAGATTAAACGTAGTTGCAATAAACATGTTAATTATCTGTTCAACTGCAGCCGCGGAGGACTATTATTCTGCGCGAAACTGCAGAAGAACTGACGGGGGCATGGTTTGATCTTCGGCTGACCAATCAGCAGAAAGGGGCGTTTCGTTCCGCCCACGTGTAGAAATCGAATATTCAAGCTGTTTATTCATTTTTCCACCCCTGAACGAAAAACGAAAAATCAAGCTAAATTCTTGTTATTTGTTTTTCTGGAAAAAAACAAAAAAACGAAAAAGGAGACGTTTTCTCATGTTTCTTCTTTCAATATTAAATCAAAAAAACAATGGACGAATGATACACGGATTTTAGTTGTTCACCATAATCCTGTGTAGTGGCACTGGCATGTGATTATTATTATTTTATAATTTTTTTTTTTTAAAGGGGGTGTGAAATCCTTTGTTTTAATAGATAAAATAACTGATCTCCATTTAGATCATCTATTATTCAGTTACTTTTCCTGTTGTTCTATGGTTTTTCGTAGTATCAGTTCAGTAGTAGTATCGAGATATTTTAGTCAGGTATCGCATCGAAGTCAAAATTTTGGTATCGTGACAACACTACTTTAAATTAGAAAAACAGATTTTTGCTGCCTGATGATGTGATGATGTGTGGATAAAAACATTTCAGCAAATCCATACAGCGGTAACTAATGAAGTGTTCCACTAACAATAGTTCTCGTCTGAGTGGCCTTTTCAGCCTGTTTGTGGCATTTAAGATGAAGAATAATTTCATGTCTCAATGTGTTTTCACCAAAGCGATAAGTCATACTCTGTGTGCTCAGAATTTAACATGCTGACATTTAGGAGCAGAGAGGCAAAGTAATTGGTGACTTGAGTGCTAGACTGTGCATGTGTGTGTTTCAGATGGATTGAGAGTTATTTTAACAGACCCAATTTAGCTTGCGAAATCAGAAAAGAAAATCAACTAGCCACATTTCTCATCTGACTGCTCACTTAGTGGGGCACCAACCATTTTTAATGTCAAATGCCGTTTTAAATGTGTGTTTACAGAAGCGATGTAGGCCAGAAACATACTGTACTTGACGCAAGTAGTACAAAAACAGATGCATAAATGGAGGCTGGAGGTCAGCTCCAACCTGCCCCAAACATACTTAATTCTAGTGATTCTGAAGACCTTGATTAAGACCCTGATTGAGCTGTTTAAATATTAGGTTGGGACTAAATATGCAGGACTGTGGCCCTCCAGGATCAAGACTGAACAACCACTGTTACTGTGATGGTGATAGCATATTTAAAGGATTAGCTCACTTGCAGAATAAAAATTTCTTTATAATTTACTCACCCCATGTCATCCAAGATGTTCATGTCTTTCTTTCTTCAGTCACAAAGAAATGAACTTTTTTTTTGAGGAAAACATTTAAGGATTTTTCTTCATATATTGGACTTCAATGGGGATCAGTGGGTTGAAGGTTCAAACTGCAGTCTCAATGCAGCCTCAAAGGGCTCTACACAATCCCAGCCTAGGAATAAGGGTCTTATCGAGCACAAAATGATCGATCATCTTCTTAAAAAAAAATAAAATAAATAAATAATAAATTATATACTTTTTAACCACAAATGCTTGTCACGCACTAGCTCTGTGATGCATATGCGCGCTGTCACACATTGGGTAATGATGTTGGAAAAGTCATGTGTGGTTAGTTCTTCGTCTGTGTACTGTGTACTGTGAAAAAGATAAACTCCATCTTATTTTGTCCTCCAACTTCAAAACTGTCCAACGCTGTTTTACCTTATTTTGTAAAGGGCATTTGACTTTCTTTGCATGTCCAGTTTGTAAACACTGCGTTTGTACATCCACCCACATCACACGTGTTATTACATAATGTGTGAGGTCGAGCATTTGTGGTTAAAAAGTATAGACCAATTATCTGTGTGTAAACATTCTGGATGCACGTGCAGCATGGTTGCAGAAAACCCGGGAGAGATAGCCTTTACAGCTACAGAATTACACAGATGCGGTACAAAATAGATTTTGCAGATTTGCATATTACAAGAGCTTGTCACCCAGCGATAAGCACTGTTATTCAACGAAATTGACGTTAGATAGTGGGATAGTCTTACAGATCCAAAACAGGGATGACATTTTTTGTGGGCAGTTCAAGTGGCAGTCTATGGAGCCATGGAATAAAAGAATAAAAAAGAAAGGTAAATTTGATTTTATATTTCAAAATTCTGACTTTATTTTTGCAGTTCTGAGATTATATCCTACAACTCTAGAGGAAAAACAACTCGTCATTCTCTCTTTTCCCCTTCGGCTCAGAGTTTATATCCCACACTTCTGGCTTTTTTTCCCTCAGAATTAACAAACTCACTAATTTTGTTAAATTGAGTTATAAAGTCTAAATTAGGAGATATAAACTTGCATTTGTGAGAAAAAAAAAGCCAGAATTGTGAGATAAAATAAATAAATGTTGTATAAAATGTTAACAGTAATAAATAATATTTCATGCAGTAACTGTAGGGCTAATACACTACGTCCCCTATGAACAGCATATGTGAATATTATGTAGACCTGTTGTTTAAATCAAATTTATTCTTTAAAAGTAATCATAGTAGTTTTCATCCATAGTATGTCCGTTTAAACATCTGCGTTTGGCTTCGAATGGCGTCTTTGACTACAGTATTCTATAAGAATTATTTGCATTCCGATTTTGACATCAAAAGGCACAAAAATGTGGGTTTTTTTCTCTTATTCCACGGATTTTACCCGTTTACCTCCACTTGTTACCAGCGTTTTGCAAGTGACGTCACTGTGACGTCTACACAAAATTGGTCTATATAAATTTGTTTTTGTTTTTCATTGAAAATGACCGTTTGTTTCACTGGATAAGACTCTTATGCCTCAGATGGGATCGTGTAGAGCCCTTTGAAGCTGCACTTAAACTGCAATTTGGACTTTCAACCCCTTGGGAACCACAGAAGTCCACTATATGGAGAAAAATCCTGGAATGTTTTCCTCAAAACAATGTTCCCTTAAATTTTTTTGTGACTGTAGGAAGAAAGACATTACATTCTTGGATGACATAAGGTCAGTAAATTAGCAGGAAATTTAAACACTGAGAGTGAACTAAGCCATTAACTTTAACTTGCATACACTGCAAAAAATTACTTTTTTAGTGTTTAATTGGTCAATTTCCATTAAAAATATCTTAAAAAAACAAAAACAAACTCAAAACAAGATAACTTTATGTCATTACAGCACTTCTGTATATGATATTAAGAGTGTGAGATAAAATGCAATTGTAATATGCATAATTTTTAGGGGTTCAAGTGTACAGTGCTGAAATCCTATTGTAACTGTTAGAATGGTCACAGATCAGCCATCTCCATGTGAAACTGATTGTGCAGACCAAACCATGAGTTGTAGAGACTTGACACTTGGAGGGATTGTAGTACTCACACCGCCTACAACGTGACCTAGGCTCGCCCCAATTGGCCTGATAGGGGTGCTACAGTGATCAAAAGTACCAAATTGCTCCTAACTCTTCAACTGTCAGTTGTTTTTTTGTGAACTAGTCCTAGGTTTTTCACCCTATTGGAACCAAACCAGTGCGGAAAGATTCTCTGGAGAGTGATTATCAATAATCATCAAAACTAATTGAACTTTTGATGTCGAGGCACGGCCAATTTTACTAAAATGGCCCTGAGTGAAATTAGATATCTCTGCCAAACAGTTATGTAAGAGCTCAATCTGAGGTCACAGGAAAAAAATTGTGCACCTTGGCCACTTGGTGGCGCTATAAGAGGGAAAAAACATAAAAATGGCTATAGCCGTGCAACCATTTGTCCTATCAACATGAAAATCAGTGTGCATGGTCTTGGTCCAGAGTGCCACAAGTGTCTAAGGACATTTGTGTATCATAAAAAACATGACCGCCATTGGCCGACAAAGTTAAACCTATTAGACAAAGTTACCGGAGGCTGATTGCGGAACTCGGTGGGCCTGTTTGAGTCGCAGCCTCAAAGGTCTGAGAGAAATTTAAAAGAAATCGGCCACTGGGGGGCAATATCGTATTTTTCAAGGGCGTAAACGATTGTATGTCGCGCAGTATTTGTATCAGACGATAGAACTCCTCATTCCGGACAACTTTGCCTCTAGAACTACTGCTGTCAATCAAATTGTTGAATGATTGAGAAGATGTAAAAAATAAATAAATAAATTAAAAATACTTTTCCGAATTAGTCCTAGGCTTTTCACTCAATATGGAAAAAAACACTGCAGTACAATTTTTTTGGGTTGAAAATGTGGAAATTTACCCTTTGGGAAGCTATAACGGGGTCATTTAGAAAAGAGGGCGGTCCAAATATACCCAGAAGCCTATAAAGCCTAAAGAAAAACTCAAAACTTCACAAAACCTGCAGAGCACATGCGACAGGTGAATTTAAACAAGCATGCAAAGTTTGTTTATAACAGTCATAAACATTATATAAACACATAAAAGACATCATATTTCTACGGTAAATTACCTGAATTTTCCAAAAATGCTTTTTCAATCAGTGATTTAGGTGGGTACAGCCTTGCTAAATAATTCGTAATCTCTTTTTCCTTATATACTTTAATGCCTGCTTGCAGCTATATTTTCACTTATTTTTGAATTTTGCCAGAGCAAGACACACAAAAAATGTTCATATTAAAGATACTTTTATTTAGAGCCCTGCACGGGCCTAAAATCTAGGCCCGTGCATGCTTAGGCACTAGCCCGAAAATCGTGAAAATCGTGGCCCAAGATGCTTAGGCACTAGGCATATTTTTTTAGGTTAATTTAGAAAAACGTTTGGAGTATGTTTTATTCATGCAAAAAATGCAAGCTTTTGTTTTTTAAAGTAACGACCAAGTGGTTAGTTGATCATAGCCTATGTTTGATCAATTTAGCCTTCTCAAATCATCACGACTTGCCTAAAATTAAATCTATAGATATAAAACAGCTCAAGCATATCACAATGTTAGTTTAAACGCTTAACCCATATAAATGTGCGCTGTTAGATGCATATCCAATAATTTGTGCGGCGAGTGGAAACTGAATCATGCTTTATTGGACATGGAGGCGCCAGTGCGATCACTTGCGTTGGAAATATTTCAAAATACACTGTTATTTTTGCTCAAAAAGGTAAGAGTAATACATTGTTTGGAACTGTAAAGGGTCTACTTTTATTTGTGTGCACTCACAATATCAGGAAAACATTGTGCTTTTATAAAATAAAGAAAGGGGAAAAAAAAAGATGAGCTTTCTGCAGTTTCGCTTTTGAGCTGGAGCGCTCCTGGTAAACCGAAACTAACCGAAAGCGAATACTTGCCTCACTGACTTGATAAATATATCTATAAAAAGCTTTAAATTACTACTTCAAAACAAAATAATTCAAATCGAAAACATAAAAGTCTTTCATTACAAAATCCCTAAAGATGCATTTCTCTCTAAAGGCGCATCCAATGAGGAGATGGCGAGTCAGGATCATCAACTTCGTCTTACTCAGAAAACACTAGTTTATTAATAAATAATTGCCGCCTTACTATTTCCCCCCCCCCCGACACATTCATGGTAATTACTTTTGGCGGTGCTTTGCTGCAAGCTTTAGCCTATTGCGTCCACTTGAACGCAGAAATCTTCCAGCTGCTCTGAAGGCGTGCTCGCTGCTGCTGCTGGCGGAACACCGTCTCTTGACAGTCGCAGTAGCCTGGTCTCGTGTTGTTTCCACGAGCATGGCATTTTTGGATGGATGTCTAAAATATAAAAATAGGGAAAAGCCTAAAACAAGCCCAATGCCCGGCCCACATCTGAGCTATGACGTAAAAATTGGCCCGAAACCCGGCCTGAGGGGTGTAAATAAGTTGGGGCCCGTCGGGCCCGGGCTGAAATGCAGGGCTCTACTTTTACTGAAGGCAAGCCTTAATATCTTATGCAGTGCTGTTTCTCGAGTAAATTTATCTTGTTTTAAAGAATTTTAGATATTTTGACTGGAAATAATTGGTGCAATTTAGCCAGATTCTCATCCAGCTGTAGCTCAGCCATCACAGTAGTTGATCTGCAAGAGCAAAATGACAGTAAAAGATGTCGAGAAGCAAGAATGCTATGCATATTTGTGTTGCGTTATGAATTGCTGTATGGCACATTTCCAAGCATAACAATGCATGAAACTGTAGGTGCAGCTAGAAGTGTTTGCGTTTTTCCTGACCTTAGGGTTTGTGTTTGTGTGTGTGTGTGTGTGTGTGTGTTAGAGAAAGAGAGAGAGAGAGAGAGAGAGAGAGAGAGAGATAGAGAGAGAAAGAGTAAGATACTCTCACTAATCTGTAATCAATACAGTGCAATATAAATCTACTGTACTTTGACCTTTCTTGACATTTCTTTAGAGAAATCGCTCCGTCATTCTGCTTGTCTTACAGAGAAGCATTCTGAGCAGCATGTGTAGAGCTGCTAGATGGTGAAGATGATAAGGTGTGTGTAGGTGTGCAGTCTCACCACCACAAACCACCACTCGGTAACTAGAGGGAAATGTGCTCAGATGATGCTCTGTCACTGCTCAGAAGACGTCTTGATCTGTTTCCTTTGAGTATTAACATTTGCTTCAGATGTTCCTCTTACAAATCCTGAGGAGCAGTGCTATTTCAGTATTATTTTATGGTATTTATTATTATTTTGAATGTTCCTTTATTTCATTTATTTTCAGTTTTCATTTTAATTTGAGTAATTTTGTTATATGCTTTTGTCATTTTATTAGCATTTTTTTCCATGTTACTATTCTTTCTAACCTTAATTCAATTTAATTTTATTTTAGTTTTAGTAATTTTAGTACTTAAACAGTTTTTAGGTTTAAGTTTAATAGTTTGTGATTTCAGCTTTATTCCAACAATTTTTTTTTAGTTAGAACAACTAAAATAATTAGTTTTAGTTAATAACAGAGCTTAGAAGTAAATTACACACAAATTGTATTACACACATATTAAATTATATTACACACATACTCGGTTATTGTCAGACGCGTCATGTGCGGGAATGATGAGTAGGGACGAGGAGATCAGGAACACACAGTTTATTTGTATAATCCATAAAACGGAACAGGAATGAACAGGAACAGCAGGGAATCCACACGCAACACAACTACAAAGACGTTAAAGGACATGGAGTGACATACACAATAACCGACAACCAAACGGGGAACTCAACCAAACTTAAATACACAGGCTAATCAAACGAGGACAGGTGTGATCGATTAAACAATGACGTAGTAATTGAAAACGGAACAGGAAAGACCAAATAAGGGCATACATGGGGAAAAACCACAGAAACAGTCCCTGGAGGCTCGTGTAGGGCAGACACAGGAGGGATAGGAGGTACGCCTCCAGGGCGATTCAGGGAGCTCGGGGAGTCAGCCCGGGAGAGTACAGGAAGGCCAGGCTTAGGAGGCGCTGGCACAGGAGGGCCCTCTGGAGGCACAGGCTATGGAGGGCGCTCTGGAGGGCACTCTGGAGGACCGGACGGGATCAGTGGAGACTTGGGAGGGCTGGACGGGACCAGCAGAGACAAAGGAGAGCTGGATGGGACCAGCAGAGACAAAGGAGAGAATAATCCAAATTGATCCAGGATTCCGGAGTCTGTGAGCCGGAGTCTGTGAGTGGGCTGCGGTAAGAGTCAGTGAGCTGAAGTCCGGGAGCGGACCACGGGTTCTGGGGGTTTAGAGCGAGCCGCGGCTGGCGGTTGCGGGCTGAGGAAGCAGATGGAGCCTTGGACCAGGGGGGTTCGTCTGGGGCGGGGCAGGGCAGGCGGTCCGAACCGTTGGCGCGGCATGTGGGGGCTCCCGGCATGGTGTGAGCTGACACGACGTGGCGTGCTTCATGGGGGGTTGGACGACGAGACATGTAATCCTTCTCGACTTCGAAATCAGATCCATTCAAATAAAGGACTACATTAATCAGTTAGATCAGGGGATACTCACAAATGGGAAGATCGCAACGGATTGTCTCCTCGTCCAACCCCCGCTGAAAACACGCACCCAAGGCAGCGTCGTGCCAGCTCAGCTGGTTAGCTAGCTCGAGGAATTCCTCCACATACCGTTCCAACTTCCGACCGCCTTGCTGCAAACGCCACAAAGCTTCCTCAGCCCTCATGTTGTTGTAGGTCGGTTATTCTGTCACATGCGTCGTGTGCGGGAATGATGAGTAGGGACGAGGAGATCAGGGACACACAGTTTATTTGTATAATCCATAAAACGGAACAGGAACGAACAGGAACAGCAGGGAATCCACATGCAACACAACTACAAAGAGGTTAAATGACATGGAGTGACATACACAATAACCGACAACCAAACGGGGAACTTAACCAAACTTAAATACACAGGCTAATCAAACGAGGACAGGTGTGATCGATTAAACAATGACGTAGTAATTGCAAATGGAACAGGAAAGACCAAATAAGGGCATACTTGGGGAAAAACCACAGAAACAGGGGTGTGACAGTTATAAGCACGGAGCTTCATGAGATCATGAGCTTCATTATTGCAGACAATTCTGAGCACAGTGCGAGACAGTACTGACATCTCATGTGTGAGACTACCAAGGTCTTTTTGGCCAAAATACGACCACAGAAGAAGATTCCCCTTGTGAGAATAAAACACATACTTGAATTGCATAATGAATTGCTTTACGACACATTTCAGATCACTATGACACACACGCAAGCCTGTACTGCTTGTGTTTTCATACTTGGGTAGATGTTTTAGGCCTTTGGTTTAAAATAAAGTGGCCATTTGCCCTCCAACTCCATCCTAAGAAAAACAACTGAGATATTAAATAGATTCTTTTTTTTCAAGCATACACCAACACCTGTTAACCACATCCTGGCATCTCGCATGTGTCTTGCTCAAGCACACATTCACACTTTTGCACAAGCCTGAACTCAGAGTATCACCTACATCTTTACTATAAACACGCTTCACTTAACCCAGATTTAACTCTTCCTGTTTTGCTTCATCTCTACAGATCCAGGCACGATATGGACGTTCCCTTCAATCTTTCTCTCTCTAATCTCTCACTTCCGGTCTCCCCAACATCTCCACCTTTGGATCTTCACCATCCCCTCCCGACCATCATCATCATAGTGTGTCTCTTCGTTCTGTTCGGGGGCTTCGTGATCGTTCTGGCGGTGGGCTGCCCGTCTGGAGGGTCCTGGGGTGTGGATGGTGACTGCGGCCCGGCAGATGGTCTCTCATGTGGGCAGACTCTGTCCAGCGAGCCCCAGCTGAAGCTCTGGAAGCGTTTAGGCTCAATGAGGCAGTCGTTCTCCTCTGCGCAGGCCTTTAGAAGACCTGCTCAGCCATATGTAGCCCAGAGCAGGAAGCAGTCGGGGTTAATACCGCCCGCAGAGTCAAAGACAAATGACTCCCACACATATATTACTATACCAGCTCTGCTGCAGTATTCCACTGAGATATAAGCACTGTTGCATCACCTAGTGAGCTGTTTTGCTATATAGTACCTATACAGGCAGCAGCCTTCTAAGTGACTGATTTGGAGTGCATTTCATGGGCAACAACTATGTGCGCCACAGGAAACTTGACTCAAAATTGATTTCAAAAAAGTTGTAAGCTTGTTGTTTAAGCTAGTGTGCATAACAAGCTAAATGCATAACAAGCAAATATGAAATAAACAATTACATTTAACTTAAACTGACTTAAATGTACTGAATGAAATGTTTTTTTGTTTTTTGTTTAGAATTGGCATTTCTATGAACTTGTCTGTCATTTTCACTGAGCTCAATACATTGCATTCTGGGTTTACTGTACATTTTCCATAAAGGATGCATGTAATGCTGTGATGCTGCCATGGTTATTATTATTAACTAAAAATCAAAGTAATTAAAACATCTTTGTTCATCAAAAAGAAAAACTGAAATAAAATTAGTTTACATATTAGAAAATATTAAAACTAATCAAAAATGAGCAACTTTGTTTTGGCAGCTATCTAAAATAAGTTTAAAATGACTAACTAGAAATAAATAAAAACTAATACTGATATATATATATATATATATATATATATATATATATATATATATATATATATATATATATATATATATAAATTATAATTAATAAATAAGTGGAAATAAATAAACTGGAATGAATAAAAACATGAAAAATATAACTAATAATAAACTAATTACAATGACAAAACATTATATATACAAATTATTATATAAAAATTATACACAATACTTAATATCAATTAATAAAAACAATTAAAATGACAAAAATAAATTAAAACATGAAAAGAACATTACACAATATTAATATAAATTTAGATGAAAAAAAAATATATATATATATATATTATTATTATATTATATTATATTAGATACATAATATAGACATTTGAATCTAAATTTATATTAAGATTGTTAAGATACATTTTAATACACACATGGAGTGTGTTATCTGTTAGCACAGATTATATATACATTTATAAATATATAAATATAATATAATTAATATGATATATAATATACAGTCAAACAAAAAATGATTCAAACACCAGATATATATATATATATATATATATATATTTTTTTTTTTTTTTTTTTTTTTTTTACTAGTGGGTGCAGGACACTATAGTTAATTTATGTGTTAAGTGATGATAGCAAAAAAAAAAAAAAACTGTGACATATAATACCCAATATATTATATTTTTATATTATATTATATTATATTGTATTTATACATTTATATATAATCCATGCTAACAGATAACACTCTCAATGTGTGTATTAAAACTTTGTGCTAACAGTATTCACATCTGGAGTGTGCCTATGATCCCTTAAGAAGCTTTCCAGCCTATCCGCTTGCTAAGTTTTGGAAAGAGCTATAGATGCGTACCTATAAGTGCATAAACATGCACAATCAGTGCAAACATGAGAGCAGAGACATAGCTATCACAACTAACACTGAAAAGCCAGCTCATTTCATTCACCATCCGTCTCAATTGAAAGAAGACGTGATTCAACAACTCGAGCATATTGTGACCGCAACTCTATGAACAGCTGGCCGCATCACATCTCTGCTGCTGTGAAGACTAACAGACAATGACCAGAATGAGCAAAGACCAGATGCTCTCTGAGTAATAGTGGCGATTTTGACTGGGCATTAACAACATTACTATTTATTTAGAGGAAATTCAGATTCATTTGCATGCATGTAACCACAAGGGTACGTGTACACGTAAATCACACTTAAAAATGTCTGTATGCCATAGCAGTAGAAACTAAAACAGTAAAACACTTTGCATTCATTGGTGCTCACATTGACTACTGACCTATTCTACTGACACTTAACCAGTTACTCTAAAAGAGTAAATACTAGCTACATATTACATATCAGCAGTTTAACTAGATTACTGTACTAATTACTCTACCATTAAAAAGTGTTGAGTAGATTACTACCTAAATTACCTAAATCCAATATCAACCTCAATCAGTTGAACAATACAATAATAGACATGAAACTCTTTTAACTATTGTAAATTAATAATACAAAATTTAAATAAAACTTATTTAAAGGGAGAAGGTTATATTAAAACATATTAACACTTTTAAATTTTGATGGTAAATCCACTATTGTTTTATATATAACTGTTCTACAGTCTATACAATATTTAAAGGAGAAGTCCACTTTCAAAACAAAGATTCACATATAATGTACTCGCCCCCTTGTCATCCAAGATGTTCATGTCTTTCTTTGTTCATTCGTAAAGAAATTATGTTTTTTGAGGAAAACATTTCAGGATTTTTCTCCATATAATGGACTGATATGGTGCCCCAATTTTGAACTTCCAAAATGCAGTTTAAATGCGGCTTCAAACGATCCCAAATGCGGTTGTAAACGATCGCATAAAAACAATACAATTTATATACTTTTGTAATGCCAAACGCTCGTCTTGTCTTACTCTGCCTGGACTGTTTTTGTGCCGGTTCATGACAGTTAGGGTATGTCGAAAAACTCCCATCTCATGTTCTCCCTCAACTTCGAAATCGCCCTATATCGCTGTTTTACCTTTTTTGTAAAGGGTGTTTGATCTCCTTTGCATGTTCACTTTGCAAAGACTGGGTTGGAACTTCTGCAGCGATGTAGGATGATTTTGAAATTATTTTTAAAATTGAGGGAGAAAATTGTATTTTTTTTAATGAAAATAACCGATCGCTTTGCTAGATAAGACCCTTCTTCCTCGGCTGAGATCATTTACAACCGCATTTGAGATCATTTGAAGCCGCATTTAAACTGCATTTTGGAAGTTCAAACTCAGGGGCACCATAGCAGTCCATTATATGGAGAAATGTTTTCCTCCAAAAAACATAATTTCTTTACGACTGAAGAAAGAAAGACATTAACATCTTGGATGACAAGGGGGTGAGTACATTATTTGTGAATCTTTGTTTTGGAAGTGGACTTCTCCTTTAATGCAATTACATCAGAAGTAATTGTAATTAAATTACAAAAAATTAATAGTAATCCCTTACTGAACCTTTTCAAAGAAAAGTAATTAAATTAGAGTAATGCGTTACACTTAACACTGCATTAGACAGCCAAAAAATCTTAATTTGGAATAGTGTATCTATTGTTTCAACATTTAAAACTTCTGTTTATAAAATGTTTTGCTGGAAAGTATATTTTTGCTATCTTAAAATACCATACTTGTGACTTCAAGTGTTTTTGGTTGCACTTTATTTTACATGTACTTACAGTGTACCTAAATAGTTCTGGTAATATAAGGTAACTACATGGGGTAGTGTTAGGTTTAGGGTTAGTACCTAGTTATTACTATAATAAGTACATAGTATGTACATGAGGAACAGGACTGTAAAATAAAGTGCTACCGTGTTTTTAAGTGCTTTAAGTGTCCAAGTGTTTTTTTCTTTTCTTTTTTTTGTTCAAATAACTGTTGTTGTGCCACTGTGATTCTGATTTGTTTCACAACAGCAAATTACAGCAAATAACATGCAAACTACAATAAAGCTTTGCATAATAACGATGGAATATTCCCCAAACTAACTTCAATAACAGTTCAATATCAACTTCAATATATGGAACGAGAGAGAGAGAAAAAAACCCTTTGAAAACAAAAAACGCCCTTTAGTCAGAGTTGTAGGACTCTGCAGAAACGATTCTGCTGACTCTTTGAATTTTTGAAGAATCATCATGGTTACCCTATTATGGTATTTGTTGCCAGCCTAGAGATCGTCACGGTTTCCAGCGGAACATGACATCACAGAAAACCACTGAAAACATGATAACACTCTGACATTGTTACAGACAAAAACAATGTAACTAACATACACCCTCATGTGCTACTTCATAACACCATGCAATTTTGTGAGAGCTCTGCTGTTGTTTATTGAAATAAAAACAATTCTTATCATATTGTGAATATGAGCATGTGTACCTGTAATATGCTTGTTCCCCTGGGTATGTTCTCCAAGACACTGGTCTCATAGCTGTTCTGGAGGAATATAGGTCTGTTATCATTGACGTCCAGCACCTCCACATATACTGTAGCTGTGCCTGTCCTCCGACCTCCCGCTGGACCGTTATCTATAGGAAAACCATCAAGAGTCCGGCCAATACAGCTAGTAAATGCTACTCTCAGTACAAATAAAATACAGTACAAAGATAAAGGTTGAGCAATGAATTTCTACAAAGTTTCCAGTTGATCAGGATTATTGAATAAGGATTTTTGGTAACGCTTTAGATTAGGAAACACATTTTCACTACTAAGAGTTTTCCCCTCAATAAACTCCTAATTTGCTGCCCAATGATAGTAAGTAGGGTAGCTGTTGTAGTAGTAATGTTTAGGTACTGTGTAGGGTTATGCTTCTAATAAGCAACTAGTTAAAGGGGAAGTTCACTTCCAGATTGAAAATTTCCAGATAGTTTACTCACCCCCTTGTCATCCAAGTTGTTCATGTGTTTCTTCCTTCAATCTCAAAGAAATTATGTTTTTTGACGAAAACATTTCAGGATTTTTCTCCATACAGTGGACTTCAGTGGGAGCCAACGCAGCTTCAAAAGGCTTTACATGATCCTAGCAAAGCAGTAAAGATCTTATCTAGCGAAACGGTCAAAAAAATACACATTTATATACTTTTTAACCACAAACGCTCATCTTACACTAGCTCTGTGACGTGTCTTGGCGCATTGCGTAAACACATTGCAAAGGTAATGCGTGGTTAGTTCTTTTTCTGTGTACTCCGATTAAAAAAAGGTAAAGTAGGTCGAAAAACTCTCATCTCAATTCCACCTCCAACTTTTGACTTTCCTCCAGTGTTTGACTTTCTTTGCACGTTCGCTTTGTAAATACTGAGTTGTACTTCCGCCTACGTCACGTGTGGGAGATGAGGTCAAGCTAGTGCAAGATGAGCAATTGTGGTTAAAAAGTATAGAAATGTGTACTTTTAATTAGAAAAATTCAATAGATAGGCCCATGATTCCTCGGCTGCATTGAAACTGCAATGTGGACCTTCAACCCGTTGATCCCCATTTAGGTCGACTATATGGAGAAAAATCCTGGAATGTTTTCCTCAAAAACGCTATTTTTTATTTCGCATGAAGAAAGAAAGACATGAACATTTTGGATGACATGGGGGTGAGTAAACTATCAGGAAATGTTCATTTTGGAAGTGAACTTCTTTAATAGTGAATAGTGTTCTAAAGTGTTAATCTAAAGTGTTACCGGATTTTTAGACTCAAGAAAAGCTAGAATTCTAGCTGGAATGTGAGGTAACGCTTTTCAATATGTGTGCACAAATATGCATTAATTCAAGCTTAATTAAAGCACAGATAATCACGAGTTAATGTATAATTCATGAAGAACTAAAGCATTTATTAATGATTACTACATCAGCAACTAATGAACATTCTATATGATTCATAGATTAAGTAATCAATAAATTGTTATTAGTTAAATGTGTCATAATGTATTAATTCCCTAATAACTTATTTTATTAACTAATGATGTAAATGATGAAAATTTAACTAACAATAACAATTTAGATTACTTAATCTATGAATCATACAGAATGTTCATTTGTTGCTGATGAAGTAATTATTAATAAATGGTTTAGTTCTTCAAGAGTTATATATTGACTCATGATTATCATATTTGTGCACCCGTATTGTAAAGTGTTACCAAATGTTCTAATTTATATTATATGCATTTTAATTTATATTATACCAGGTTGTCCATGATCGTGGGAACCCTTATAGCAACATAAAAACACTTTAACAATACAGCCTGTAGGACTCATTTCTTCACTGGCCTTACATGGTAGTACCAGTCATCTTTAAATAAACATTAGTTGCACCAAGCAACAGCATACCATGTGACTGTGCCAATACTGCCCTGAGCCAGATACTAAAGACCCACAGAAAACAAACATTCACAGTCTTGGCTTACCACATTCACTGGTATTAGTGTAAAATGTGTTAAGAGAGGAAAAAAAACCATAAGATAAAAAAAAAAAAAAAAGCTTTGGCTAACCACATTCACTGTTATTGGTGTAAAATATGTTAAGACAGAAACAAGAAGATAAAAAAAAAACGAAAATTAGCTAAAAAAAAAAAAAAAAAAAAATAAATAAATAATAATAATAATATATATATATAATATATAAAAAATATATATATATATAATATGAATAAAAATATATTTTTGTAAAATGTCTTGGAAGAGTGTTTGTGCTCGAAACATTATTCCCAAAGTCATGTGTTCTGGTCTCAAAAACATGCATTTCATTCCATTGTAATGAATGTTTATAATCAGATAAACCTAATGATGGACTCGATAGAGCATTTCTTAGAATTGAAAAAAGTGGGCAGCACATTTTCATAGAAACTCATTAAACGGGTATAAGAACAGCTGCAGCATTTCTAAACGTTGCACTCAAGTCAAACAGGAAACCACAACACTTGCTTTAAACTCAGTGTCATTTAGACAGGAAGCTGCAGAAGATCATACCACATGTGCAAGCACACATGCATAACCAATTGTTTTAACACTTATATGAAACTCACCAATGGCTTCAATCACTAGCCTGTACGAGGCCTGAGTCTCGCGGTCCAGAGTCACAACTGTTCGTACTACTCCGGTCCGGAAACCCACACTGAACTTTCCATCTTGGTTCCCCCCTATAGAGACACATAAAAACACAGACTGAGAAATCACACATCCTGACTCAGTTCCATACCCTAGTATGCAGTCTTCAAAGACATCATAGTAACTAAAATGGAACCTCATGATTTTAAATGTGCTGCCTGTGTGTTGTCATGCAAATAGCAACCCTTAATTAGCTTCAGTAGAGTTTGGCATTAGCATGTTGCTATGGAAAATGATGTGGTGTGGAAACACACAACACACAAATATTTGCAAAAACAGTGATTTTTAAAATATATTTAACTATACTTAATTACTTTTTGCATAGATGATTATGTGGTACTCTAATGAGCATAAAATACATAGCACGCACAAATTTTTGGTAAAAATTGTGATTTTATTTAATCACAGTTTAATTAAGGTAATGATGTGGTACTTTTCAAATACATAGCACATGCAGTTATCTAATAAATTAGTTAATTTTTAACCAATTAAACTATTTTTAATACTGTTCACAAAGATAATGTGATAATTTTCTAATAAGCATAAAATATTTAGCACATGCAAATATTTGGTAAAATATACATTTTTTTCAATTGACACAAGTTCGAAATTAAAATACTTTTTGCAAAAATGATGCGGTACACACATTTTTGGTAAATTATTATTATTATTATTAATAAATCTATTTAACTGTATTAAAATAATTATATAAAATACTTACAAATACTTAGTAAAATAGTGATTTTTTAACCGATTTAATATGTTATTCTTAAATATGAGTATGTAAAACTTGTCTAATAAGCTCAAAATACATAGCATACAAATATTTAATAAAATAGTGAATTTTTAACTAATTTTAAATACTTTTTGCAAAGATGCGGTACTCTTCTTCTAAGCATAAAATGCATGACAAATATTTGGCAACTTTTTTTATCAATTAAACTATATTAAAATACCTACATACTACATACACAGATAATGAGCTTTTTTTTAATAAGCATAAAATATGCAGCAAAAACTAATATTTACTAAATTAATGATTTTTTGAGCCAATTTAACTATATTTAAAAGCATTTTGTGAAAATAACGATGTGATAATTTTCTAAAAATTATAAAATACAAACCAATTTAACTATAATTAAATACCTTTTGTGAAGAAAATCTGATGCTCTTCTACTAAGCATAAAATACATACCAAATACAAATATTAAGTAAAATAGTCAATTTACAGTAAGTACACTTTTCGTGAAGATAAAAATGTAAAAACTTTTCTAATAAGCTCAAAATACATAGCACAAACATTTTGTAAAATAGTGAATTGTGAACAGATTCAAATATATGTAAAAAAATTTTAGGAAAAGATAACAATGTGAAACCTTTCTAATAAGCATAAAATACATAACACATGAATATTTAGTAAAACAGTGATTTTTACCTATATTTATAAATATTTTTGCAAAGATAACGATGTGATGCTCTTCTGATAAGCAAAAAAATACATAGCACACAAAGGCATTTGACTACATAAAAATACTTTTCGCTTCTGAATGTACTTCATCTGTCACTTAAAAGCATCTTTTTCCAACTGACCTCATTGCAATGCATTGGAAAACACTCCTTAAAATGCTGCCTACTTTATGTAGGCCGCTCACTTGATTTTGGAACAGAGCCTTGGCTTCACATCTGTTGAAAGCAGCCAAAACCCCAAGTGTTGCTGCATCAGCACAAACTCACTCGCACCCTTTGATCTGTGACCTTCTGCACTCTGACCTGTGATAAAAAAGCTGAGCTCTGCGTTCAGACCCGCGTCATTATCTGTGCAGTTCAGTCTGACCACCACGTAATCACGGGGCACGTTTTCATCCAACGATACGTTATAAACGCTGGGGAAGAAGGTTGGCGTCTCATCGTTCATGTCCAAAACTGCACAGAAAGAGTGATAGACATTAAGATGGCTTAGTATTTGCATCTAAACACAGCCGGGCAGTGATCCTGCTGCGTACCTGTGATAGTGAGAGTACTCGTGGATGTTCGAGGAAACTGGCCAGCGTCATACGCGATAATCCTTAGATAGTACTGGCCAATCTGCTCGCGGTCCAGCACTGCAGTGGAAAAAAGGACTCCTGTGGTGGTGTTGAGCCTGAAGTCCAGCCGTGGCATCCCCATTTGAAGGGCCATGGTTACCGCACCATTGTCACCTTCATCAGGGTCCTGCACCTG
Source organism: Cirrhinus mrigala (assembly GCA_036247105.1). Taxonomy (NCBI): domain Eukaryota; kingdom Metazoa; phylum Chordata; class Actinopteri; order Cypriniformes; family Cyprinidae; genus Cirrhinus; species Cirrhinus mrigala. The sequence goes on along the minus strand of CM070019.1, from coordinate 30,982,983 downwards.
CACCTGAGGGAGGAAATCAGCAGGGAGCAGCAGAGCACAAGACAGTTTTACTACAAGAACTTCAGTAGAAGTCGACTTTAAATCAAAGATGGCATTAAAAGTGGTACAAGACCCTTCGGATTCTCATACCAAGTTGATTTTGTGTACAAAAAATGTTCCATATTGGTTAAAAAAAAAAAATGAAGTATTTATTTGGTCAAAAATACGGCAAAAAGCAGTACTATTGTGATTTTATGTATGTATTTATTTATTTATTTATTATTTAAAATAACTGTTTTCTGTTTGAATATATTTTAAAATCTAATTTATTCCTGGGATGCAAAGCTGAATTTTCAGCATCATTACTCCAAAAAGTATTTATTTGGTCAAAAATACAGCAACAGCAGTACTATTGTGATTTTTATTTATTTATTTATTTGTTTGCCTGTTTGTTTTACAATTTAAAAGAACTATTTTCTATTTGAATATATTTTAAAATCTAATTTATTCCTCTGATGCAAAGCTGAATTTTCAGCATCATTACTACAAAAAGTATTTATTTGGTCAAAAATACGGCAAAAACAGTACTATTGTCATTTTTATTTATTTATTTATTTTTAGAATTTAAAATGACTGTTTTCTAATTGAATATATTTTAAAATCTAATTTATTCCTGTGATGCAAAGCTGAATTTTCAGCATCATTACTCCAGTCTTCAGTGTCACATGATCCTTCAGAAATCATTTGGTGATTTGGTGCTCAGGAAACATTTTCTTATCATTATCAATGTTGATCAACCATTTTGCTTAATAATTGTGTGCATTTATTTTTAAAACAAATGTCACCACTGATTAAGTGTCCTTTCTGAAAACAAAAAAACAAAAACAAAAAAAAACTAATGACTCTTGACTTTTAAACCACAATGTAACTAAATGTAAGCAAAGATTTATAATAAAAATAATATTTATGATCATTCTATGTGGGGCTGAAAGGATGAGTTTTCCCCCAAAAGCAAGTTATTGACAAAATATCAAATCCACTTCTTTTCATAAAGTTTACCAGGAGATCTCTGGCTGTCAAGATCAGTTGCAGTTTTGCTTGGTTTACTTCTAAAACATATTTTAAAATCAGAATTTGAACCCAGGTCCCCTTGCATTCTAAATGCAATGCCAGTCTTTGCTTGTTGTATATTTAATCAGTGCACTCCTGGTCCCTAGAGACTTCTAGCCAATCAAGTGCTAACCCTGAACACAGAAGATCCAATAGGAAGCCCCTCTGGTACTTCAGCGACAAATGGGAGGTTGAGAAAGGCAGGATCGTTATCGTTGAGGTCCAGGAGGTTCACATACACCGTAGCGCTGGCTGAAGAGCGCAGTGGAGGCGTCCCACCTGAGGAGGGCAGCACAACAAAGAGAATACTCACATACTGAATGACTAGTTTTCTCTAGTCATCTCTAGAACATTTTAAAACTGATATGTCAGTTTATATTGTCAAACACAACTCAGACTAATGCCAAAACAGGCTAACAGAGGGAGAAGCACAAATTATGAGAAGACACACAAAACAAAGGATGTGTTTAGAATGGAGTATTAGCTTACTACTTGATGAATACTGTATAGTACATACTGCATACTATTTTTTTTAGTAAGTGAAAGAAAAAGAAAGCACTACACAATGATAAGCATTTTAAGCAACACATACTTTGATATATAATATTGTGATTATGTAAGTTTTAGCACTTACTTTTAGCACTTATCTTGCAATGAATACATTTTGTAAAAGAATTTGGAAGTCAATGAGTAAAAGCATGACAAAAAGAGATTATTACTATTAATTCTGGTTAATTAAATGTTTGCAAAACGTCAAGCCAACCACACCGCATTGTGGGATACAATATTGAGTAATAGAGCCAGTAATATTTTTTTTTAAGTTTTTACTCAAATCTCATGCCTTTATCTGAGTAAAAATACAGTAAAAATAACAACAACAAAAAATATAACTACTACTAGAAAAAAAAAAGAAAGTAAAATAAACATTTTACAATTTTAAATGTCATTTATTCTTGTGATTAAAAGCTAAATTTTCAGCAGCCATTACTTTAAACACATTCTTTAAATATTTGTAGCATTATAAATGTGTTAATTATCACTTTTAATAATATTATGAATAAAAGTACTAAAAAAGAAATAACTAACTAAACTAAACAAACAAAAAAATTAAATCAGAAAAAAGATTTGTGATATGCGCTCCAAAGTTCCGATGCGAGTCAAATGATCTGCGAACCATCATTTCAGATCGGACTTCGAAGCGCAGACTGCGGATAATTTAATTCACGAAATGATTCGCAAACCCACTCCAAAGTTCCAATCTGAATCAAAGGTTCATGAACCCGCTCCAAAGTTCCGATCTAAATTAAATGACTCGTGAACCATCATTTCAGATCAGACTTTGGAGAGTAGACTGGGAATCATTCAAGTTGTGACATGATTTGCGAACCCACGCTGAAGTTCCGATCTAAATCAAATGATTCGCGTGCCATCATTTCAGATCGGACTTCGGAGCGTGGACTGCGAATTATTCAATTCGCAAAATGATTTGCGAACCCACTCCGAAGTTCTAATCTGAACAAAAGATTCACAAACCCGCTCCAAAGTTCCGATCTAAATCAAAAGATTTGCAAACCCACGCCAAAGTTCCGATCTAAATCAAATGATTCATGCACCATCATTTCAGATGGGACTTCGAAGCGTGGACTGCGAATTATTCGATTCGCAAAATGATTCGCAAACCCACTCAGAAGTTCTAATCTGAATCAAAGAATCAGGAACCCGCTCCAAAGTTCCGATCTGTATCAAATGATCTGCGAACCATCATTTCAGATCGGACTTCGAAGCGCAGACTGCGAATAATTTAATTCACGAAATGATTTGCAAACCCACACCAAAGTTCCGATCTAAATCAAATGATTCACGCACCATCATTTCAGATGGGACTTCGAAGCGCAGACTGCAAATCATTTAATTTGCGAAATGATTCGCAAACCCACTCCAAAGTTCCAATCTGAATCAAAGATTCATGAATCCACTCCAAAGTTCCGATCTAAATTAAATGACTCGTGAACCATCATTTCAGATCAGACTTTGTAGAGTAGACTGCGAATCATTCTATTCACGACATGATTCGCGAACCCTCGCCAAGTTCCAACCTAAATCAATTGATTAGTTTCGAAAAGCTCAGTTTTACCCATCACTATATGCTCTTTTTAAAATCATTACAAGCAATGTCAAAATTCAAAAATGAAATGCTCTTTTGATCCATTTTTTTTGCTAGTGAATCACTGGAACTGAATTACTAAAGTCACAAGTTTGAATTAATTGAAGCAGTTCCAGTGTAAATGACTCACTCAATTGAGTAAGTTTGTCTGTTATATATATATGTAATTGTTCAATCAAAATTATTGCTAGGGACAATTTAGTAGTCGCTGGATATTGTTAGGGATATGTCCCTAACATCCGTACTACTGTAAATTCTACACCTTGTGAGATATAATTTATTTTGGTAACTGGGTGAATTTTCAACCGCGATTATGTATTGCGAATTAGTAAATTATGAATAAAAGTACTCATTTATTTTCAAAAAGTCTTGCTTACCTCAAACTTTTTAAACAGTAGTGTATGTAAATACAGAAAGTTTGCATAATACAGTTGGTATGACATGCTATTCTGAACACAGACTAGACAGGTAGACCACAAACAGGCTGGATGATCCAGAAATAAACAAATTGAAAGTTGGCGACTGTAAAACTATCTTTATTGTGGCTTCAGCGAGAGAGTGAGGCATTATGGGACAGGTGAGAGTTGCTTACGGTCGGTAGCAGAGACGATGATGGTCCTCATAAGCTGTGCGGAGCGGGCGTTTTGACTCTCTCTGTCCAGCACTGCCCCACTGGTGCGGATCTTCCCGGTGTTGCGGTTGATGGTGTAGAAGGGGTTCTCTGGATTTATAGAGTAGACCACCGTCCCATTATCACCATAATCAGGGTCCACTGCTAATACCTGCACAGAGAAAGAGAAGAAAAATGAGTCCTAAGGCACAAAACAGAGTCCTAAGGCGCAGAAATTAAATCACACCAACCCGCTCCCTGCTGAACGGCATGATGGGAGATTTATGCGTGGGGCATAACTGTCTAAAACCCTGGCTGTTATTTTTTTTTAAAGAGCCAATCAATTATTCACAGTGCTGGTGGAGAAGCACTGAAAATCACTTAATTGGTCATTAGAGAACAAAGGTTCTGTAGGTCTTTAATTATTAAAACAGGAAGGACCAGACGACTGTGTTCTCCATTGATTAGAGGGAGTTTAAACAGATGATGTAGAGCACGGGTCTAATGTAAAGTTTATCTAATTGATTTGAACTCGGAGGGGGACATTTCACACACACATTTACTCAGGCATGTTTATAGACAAATTTAAAGGTGATATGTGTGATTTTGCAAAGTTAAAATATGTTCTGCTATCACAGCTTGATGTGCTGTCGTTTGCAGGTCGATTCCTCTGAAATGTAAAAAGGAGATGCACTGCAAAAAGTCCACTTTGCTTTTTTAAGGAAACTCCAATGACAAGGGGCTGTCAAGCTTCATAAATTATTAAAAAGCACCATAAAGCAAAAATATTCTATATGACATGTACATAAAGTCTTCTGAAGTCACATGCTGTAAAAGCTTTTTGTGAGAAACAGACTGAAGTCTAAAATGTGATTCAATAAAAATGGTCTCTTATGCTGCACACATTACCATTCAAAAATCTGGTGTCAAAAATACATTTTTGAAAGAAAAATCATGTCGGCAAAGACATTTATAATGTTACATTATAAATTTCTATTTCAAATTAATGCTGTCATTTTGAGCTCTCTATTCATCAGTAAATGGTTTCTGAAGGGTCATGTGACACTGAAGGGTGGAGTAATGCTGCTAATTTTTTATATTATTTTATTTTATTTTATTTTATTTATATTTATTTATATTTTTATTTATATGTTTATTTTACTTTATTTACGTTTCCCACATGAATAAATTAAGTTTTAAAAAATACAATTTTTAAAAAATATGTCACAATATTGCTGTATTTACATTAACGGTTTTGTTAGTTATCATGAATTTATCTCAAATGACAGCAAAGACATTTGTAATGTTACAAAAGATTTCTATTTCAAATACAAATGTTATTTGTTATTTGAACTCTCTATTCATCAGTGAATGATTTCTGAAGGGTCATGTAACACTGAAGACTGGATTAATGGCTGCAAATTTATTTTATTTTATTTTATTTTATTTTATCCACAGAAATAAACTAAATTTTTTAACATATTTAAATGTTAAAAATATTTCACAGTGTTACTGTTTTTACATTATTACATGTCATTAGTTAACATGAAGGAGCTACTTTAGTTAACAATATTTCTACAGCATTTATTAATCTTAGTTAATTAATTTCAACATCAAGTTGTGTTTTGTTAACATTAGTTAACGCACTGTGAACTAACATGAACCAACAATGAACAACTGTATTTTTATTAACTAACGTTAACAAAGACTAATAAATATTACAACAAATGTATTGTTCATTGTTTGTTTCTTTGTTTATAAATGACACCCTTTTGTAATATATTACCATTTTTACTCTATTTTTGATCAAACACATTAACCCTTAGAGAGCGGTAAAAGGAATCAGATAAAAGGAATGACATGATAGTAAATGATGACAAAAATTATATATATTTTTTGTGTATTGTAACTTTAAAGGGTTGACTAGACCACACTATACCACTGTGTTGATTGGTGAGTGGACTGATGGAATCAGAACCCCCTACCAGGTTGTGAAAGTCAAACATGCTTTAGGACATTCGGTTTTTACATCCACCGTTCTGTGATTTAAATTATCTATCCATTTCTTCCTTTGTTCTGTTTTATCTCTCTCTCAATCTCTTTCCTGCACAGTGTCCAGCAGGGTAATCAAGTATGCACTTGACTCTGGGCTACATTTTAATTAGTCATCACAACCTCCTAATGAAGTTCAGGACTGGCTTGTTAATTAACAGACAATCAGGGGCATATTTAGCCAAAGACAGAGTTAGTATAAAACACCTAAACAATTATGAACAGAGGGTTGGAGTCCAAGGTTTCTAGAGAACTGACCACATTTAGCTTAAAATATTAAATACACATCCAGCATTCTCAGTTTAGATTTAGTTAATTTTTTTTCCTCAGATTCCATAGCCACAGATATCCCCCACAGTTTACATTATCTAATTTATACCGCATGCAAAAATGCCAAGATCTGGTTGAAACCTCCAACTAATGTATGCAACAAATGCACCAGTCTGCTTGGATACAAAGTTGCTTTTACATGGCTGATGAAAGCTGTATGTTAAATTTCCAATATATAGAATAATTAGAATTTTTTATTTTTGGATTAATAGAAATTCAGCTTGCATAGTCCACAAACATTTTCTCAGGGCATTTTATTACTGAGGTAAAATTGATATCTCAGAAAAAGCAGGTCAGACGGTCTCTTCTTTACAGCATCTTACATCTTTACAGAAAAGGGTGCCTTAAAGTAGAACTCCACTTCCAGAACAACAATTTACAAATAATTTACTCACCCCCTTGTCATCCAAGATGTTCATGTCTTTCTGTCTTCAGTCGTAAAGAAATTATGGTTTGTAAGGAAAGCATTTCTGGATTTTCTCCATATAATGGACTTTATTGGTGCCCCGATTCTGAACTTCCAAAATGTAGTTTAAATTCAGCTTCAAAGGGCTCTAAATGATCCCAGCCGAGGAAGAAGGGTCTTATCTAGCGAAACGATCAGTCATTTTTTTCGTAAAAATTGAAATTTGTATACTTCAAGCACAAAATCTCATATAGCACTAGCTCTGAGATGTGTGTCCACGACGCTACATACTACAGAATCACGTCAAAAGGTCACGCGTGACACCACCTGCCTCGCTGAATCTTTCCGACAGTGGAATAGATATGGTCCATTCTTGACAGCATTGAGATTCCTGCTCCGTTGGCAGTGGTTGGCATTTTCCACACGTGCACCACCATGTCTCGTTTGAAAGTGGTCTGCTCGAGGCTTGAGAGACTTGTGTTGCCGCAGCAGTCTCCTCTCTCTCGAAAGTTCATCGAATGTGTACTCCGGCTCAAAAAAGGTAGGGTATGGCAAAAAACTCCATCTCATTTTCTCCTACAACTTCAGAATCGTCCAACATCGTTGTACCTTTTTGTTTGTAAACAGCGTTTGACTTACTTGCACTTCCTTAGTCTTTGCACGTTCGCTTTGTAAACACTGGGTCTGTAGTTCCGCCTATGTCGCACATGACCTTTCGACGTGATTCTGTAGTATGTAGCGTCATAGACGTGCATCCCAGAGCTAGTGCTACCCAAGCTTTTGTGCTTAAAAAATATACAAATCTTAATTTTCTGAAAAAAAAAAAATGACAGATCATTTCGCTAGATAAGACCCTTCTTCCTCGGCTGGGATCGTTTAGAGCCCTTTGAAGCTGAATTTAAACTGCATTTTGGAAGTTCAAAATTGGGGGCACCATTGAAGTCCATTATATGGAGAAAAATACTGAAATGCTTTCCTTAAAAAACAATTTCTTTACGACTGAAGACAGAAAGACATGAACATCTTGGATGACAAAAACATCTTGGATGATGTGATTTCGTTTTAAAATGCATAACTTTTGCTATGGCTATACCTGATGTTTAGACTACTCCGGCGTTTTCAACCCTCTAAAATGGAGACTTTTGAAAACGCCACAGACCCTGTTTTAGTTTGAAAACTCCGGGGCTGCGTTTCAGTGTAAACGGACCAAAACGGAGAATTTTGAAAACAATGGCGTTACTGCCCACATTCGATCTGCGTATCCTTGACCACCGTGTAAACGATAACATCATGCTCATTGTTGTACCCATAGATTTGTGCAGGTAGATGCATCATTCGACCGATCCAAGCACACAGACGCGTTCGCTATAGGGCATCTACCTATACATATCTATGTTTGTACCTGCGTGAATGGTCATGTGACATGCGTTTTTGGTTGTGTAGTGTAGACGGAGATCGTTTTCATTTTAAAACGCCATTTTCATTTTAAAACACTGTTTTAAAAAGAAAACGCACTAGTGTAAACAAGGCCTTAGTGGCAGGTAAATCTGAAATCAGTGACACCACAGTAATGGCAACAAAGTGACAGTTCATTTAAATAATAACAGCAGTCAACACCAAAAAATAGGAGAAAATGTGTAGTGGTCAGAATTTCAGTCCATAAAAGTAAAGAAAACTTGTGCAGGTGTGTCTGAAACTTACAAATTGCCTCAAAAATGTCTTTAAAAAAATCTGATGCCATGCAACTAGTAATCTTTCAATCTAATTGACTAGCTCTTCCTTAAAGGTGCAGTAATTTGAAGTTTCCAGAATCAGATGTAACACTTTATCAAAAAACTGCATGAATTTGCGGGTTTAATTTATTATTTAGTCGTCAAAACAGTAATTATTGCAATTCTGTTTGATGCTTGTATAAATCACACACTTTAAATAAACTTTTTGTAGCAGCCTGCATGGGAACCTTGGTGAACATGATGTTTCCTGGTGGACTGATAACCCTGTGAACTCTGACTCATGGAAATACATCAAGGCTAGTCCATCATATTGCAGTTTAAGATTTTGGAAACCCTTAGCCACTTCTAAATGGTCCCTGGCTGTACGAGACTCAAAGTAGAGACGGTGTGACTGACATTACCATACGAAATAATTTATTCATTCACCAAAGGAGGAAAAACCCCTCAAGATGGGATTTTTCACATACTTCAAGCAATAGAGAAATATGAGCATATAGAAATCTCTGTAAAATTTTCCAAGGACACTGAGGTGAGAGCCCACTTTGAATTCAGCTGCAAAACCGCAGCCGATCAAAGGGAGGGACAGGGGGTTTTCTCCAGACGGAGAGGAGATGGAAACTTGCTCCTCTGGGTACGGTGGGGATTTGACTCAGAGAGAAACTGTAAGACATTATCACTCATAAAATCAATAGGACTAACTATGTTTACCTGCTGACATTAGGATCAAACCTCTGCATTAGAACTGCCACTGTTTCTGTATCCCATCATTCCATCTATAGTAATCAATACACATCTAATTTGATGGGATTTTGGTCTTTTTGGTGCCTAACCAGACCATGACTCTCTACTTCCTAAAAGTGGAACTGTGACCCTTTAAAGGGGACATATCATGAAAATCTGACTTTTTTCATGTTTAAGTACCACAATTGGGTCCCCGATGCATCTACCAACCTAGAAAATGTGAAAAAGCACAACCCAGTGACTTTGTTTTGGTAAGCCTTTCTCTGCAAGCATGTGAAAAAACAAGCCGCTCAGATTTCGCTCCCCTAGTGATATAGGAAGGAGACCTTATTATAATATTACCATCCCTTAATCTGCACGTTGTTTTTGCATTGTGTTTTTGTTTTGTTTTTTTAACTCGTGTGTTTTTAACATAAACTTGACAGTATTTGACAGTTTAAGTGCAATACGACATGAAAGAAAACTTAGTTTAGTATAAGGCTGTCATGAATGATTATTTTGGTAATCAAGTAATCTGTCCATTATTCTGATTATTAATCCAGTAATCGGACAATTATAATATATATATATATTTTTGTAGTAATAAGCCTAAGTGAACAATAGCCTTTAAAATGACTTAAAATATATAATAGCAATGAGTCAATAATTAGTTCAAATAAAGTATCAAAAGTAAAAAATCATGGTTTTATTGAACAAAACTGTTGAAATACATAATGTATTATAAACAATAGAGCTAATGTACATTATGCATTATAACAAATGACTGAAGAGGACACCAACAGCCTGATGATTGTTTTTACACTTTACTGCGTGATCTAATCCATGTTTTATATCGACTAAACAACATTTAATTGAAATGTCCACTTTTCACTTTTTAATATTTGGCCATTTCTTTATGGCAAAAAAGCTACAGCCACTGTAATTTCTTGAATATGTGGGCATCAAAACGTGTAAACTCACAGTGAGGGTTTAAACTTTTATTTTGAAATCGCGATGAACAGTTAGCATATTAAGAATTAGATAATGATAATGCTTATTAAGGTAATGATGCATTCTCCTGTGTTTGTGTAGGTTTATAAATTATTTACCTGATGAAATAGCGCACGTTGCATTCCCAGATGAACATTTTAATAAACCCAGAGTCACAGAGTTTAAGGCACTCCACATATGTATATGATAAAAATGTTTGTGCAGCATTTACTGTGAACGGAGCCGCTCTGAGACGCACGTATGTAACCTACACGCATGTAAATGATTAAAGTGCACATATTAAACCTGCACCGCATATATTTATTTAATTGAATTGTAGCGTTTGTGAATTCTTAATAGCATTATGCTTTATTATTTTATAATGGGTTTAATATATGGAATGCGCCACTTCTGTTATTTTGCCGACTGCTCAACATGAGCAAAATGCAATCGAGAATTTACAAAAAAAAAATCAAATACTCAAAAAGAATCGAGGAATAGTTGCAGCCCTAGTTTAGTACTCACATGCCATGCGACAGTTGCTTTCTGTGCACTCAGAAAACCGAATATCAGAGGTTTAAACTGATATGGTTTAAAACGCATGATTTCAGCGTCACAGACATGATAAGCAAAATCAAACAGAGGTATAAGCTGTAAAGACACAGCACTTTTCTGGAAAAGGGGGCAGGGAGCAGCAGCTCATTTGCATTTAAAGGAACACTCCAGTTTTTTTTGAAAATAGGCTCATTGTCCAACTCCCCTAGAGTTAAACAGTTGAGTTTTACCGTTTCTGAATCCATTCAGCCGATCTCCGGGTCTTGCGGTAGCACTTTTAGCATAGCTTATCATAGATCACTGAATCTGATTAGACCGACAGCATCTCACTCAAAAATGACCATATATATTGACGATATTTTTTCCTATTTAAAACTTGACTCTTCTGTAGTTACATTGTGTACTAAGACTGACGGAAAATGAAAAGTTTCTAAAACGGTAAAACTCAACTGTTTAACTCCAGGGGAGTTGGAAAATGAGCCCATTTTCCAAAAAAGTGGAGTGTTCCTTTAAATGCAAATGAGCTGCTATAAGACACGAAAGAGAACTTAGTTTAGTATAGGGCTGTCACTAATGATTATTTTGGCAATCGAGTAATCTGATGATTAATCAAGTAATTGGACAATTATAATTTTTTTTTTTTTGTAGTAATAAAAATAGACCTATAGCCTTTAAAATGACTTAAAATACATATATGATAGCAATGAAGCAATAATAATTAGTTCAAGCTGTAAAGGCAAAGCCCTATTCTGGAACAGGGGGCAGGGAGCAGCAGCTCATTTGCATTTAAAGAGACATTAAATCAGCATGTTTCTGCTTCCACTCAAAATGACCATTTTCAAAATGATATAGTAAAAGATCTGTGAGGTATTTTGGAGCTGAAACTTCACAGACACATTCTGGGCACACCTGAGACTTATATTATATCTTGTAAAAAGGGGCATACTAGGTAGCCTTATTTTTAAGCCATTTATATGAATAGACTAAAACTTAAGCCATGATTCACTGATGATGTCTTCACCCAAATTCATTCACATTTGTGTTTGAATACAAAACCGTGGCATGTCAGGTTTGACACCAAATGTTATTAAAAATGGACAAATTAAAATAAAACGAATGGAGAATGAGATCTGCACTGCACCAAAGAGGCAAATTAATCAGTAAAAAATTACTTAAATTTCAGGCTATTCTTTACACAAAGCTGTCAAAAACATTTTTGGGGACATGTTGCTTTAAAAAAACTGTTATAAACATATGTGTGTGTAAGTTAAGAGGAAACTGAAATATGAACATACTGTTAGCATCCTTCACATGCAGATCAAAGGTCAGGATGTTAAGTCACAGGAAAATTCAGAAGAGGTCAAAAGGTCAGTTCAGAGGTTAAAGATCAGATCAGTGCACTCACAGTGATGACGTCAGTATCGATGGGACTCATCTCCACCACATTCGCTTGATACGGCTCATCTCGCCACATTGGGGCGTTATCATTTATGTCCAAAATAGTGATGTTCACCTGCAGTGGATAGATGCATGCTTGTCATATTTAACATAATAATGCATTGGGTGACTTTGCTATTAAAATATGGTGAAAACAGCTATAACAGACACTCATTTTGAATAAATAATTAAATATATCATTAATAATTGTTGGCAGTTCTTATGTCAAGGTGGATCAAAGAGTTCGCCACTACCGTAGCAATGCCAGTTTTCTGCTGTGGTCCCACTCCTCCATCCACAGCTCTTACAATCAGAATATACTCAGACTTCATCTCTCGATCCAGAAGAGCTGTGGTGGTGATCTCTCCTACGCACACATACAGCCATATTCAGCTCAGTCATACATGAACCTGATAACTGACTGTTATCTGAGTTATTTAAAAGGGACTTATGGTCTGTGAGGCCCCAAAAAGAGCATGGGGGTTAAAGGGCAGGTGTGAATGTGTGTGCCGTTGTCCACCTGAGCGAGTGTTGAGTCTGAACTGTGAGCTGCCTTGCAGGGAGTAGATGAGGGAGATCTGACCAAACTCTCGAGACGCGTCCAGATCTGTGGCGTTCACAAACAACACCGTCGCTCCTGACAGAGAAAGAGATATAAAAGAAAAGGGTAAGAGGATGTAAACAAACCATCAGATAATAAATGTGTGAGACAGACAGCTGCACGAAGAGAAGAAAAACAAGATGAGGTGACAGACAAGTAAACCATGAAGGATGGTCTTCAGACAGGAAGTGGTTAGTGTGCATAGCTGTACATTGATGGAGACAGGGTTATGGATTTCAGGATTATCAGAGTGCGTTCAGTACCCGTGACACACGCAAGCACACAACAGACGCTGGACAGAGCAAATGTAATTTCCCTTTGATGATTGGAGGCGAGTCTGTTGTGTGGAATAAAAGCGTTGAGTGAATAAATGCATGAGAATCATGCCTTTTTCCTCTGCACAAAACCTTCTGGCTCAATTAAAACGCAATGGTATAAAAAACAAGACAGAAACATACATTGACGGAAATACATTGACGGAGTTTCGTAATGTGTCCAGAATGATGCAGCACAGGAAAAAAACACTGCAGCTGAATAGACTAGATTTGCATTTTCTACAGGAAACACTAGTGCTTGTTATGCAGTTTTAGTTGTCTGGTGTGAATCAACATTGTTAATTAATTTTGAAAATTATTGCGGCTCCCTTTTGGAAGGAGTTGTACTTAATAGAGGGTTAAATAAATGCAAGAAGGACAACTGCAATAACAAATTGTTATACAAATAGACACAAGAAATAAGTAAGCAAATACTATAATGAGCAGCATTACTCACATAATACTCACTCATAATACTCATAGTACTAGTGGGAGATGCTCAAAAATAAAGTAAAATAAAATAAAGTACAGTAAAGTAAAATAAAATAAATGATTAGCACAAAAACATAACATTACAATGACAACATCAAACAACAAATAGCAAGAGATAAATAAAATTAAATAAAATCAGCACAAAAACAAAAAATTACAGATAACAACATCACTGGGAAATAGCGGGAAATTTTATAAAATAAAACAAAATAAAATACAAATATTAGCTCAAAAACAAAAAAAATACAATGACAACATCAAACAACAAATAGTGGCAGATAAAATCAGAACAATTATACGACAACACTGGCAAATAGTGGAAGATTTAAAATAACGTAAAATAAAATAAAATAAAATAAAACAAAATACAAATGAAAACTTCACTGGCAAATAATGGGAAATTTTATAAAATAAAATGAAATAAAATAAAATAAAATAAAATAAATTATTAGCACAAAAACAAAACATTATAATGACAACATTAAACAACAAATAGCGGGATAAAATAAAATAAAATAAAATAAAATAGTAAAACATTGCAATGACAACATCAAACAAATAGTGGGAGATAAAATAAAATGAATTTAAATAAAATAAAATAAAATAAAATGAATTTAAATAAAATAAAATAAAATAAAATAAATGATTAGCACAAAAAAAAAAAAATAATAATAATAGTGGGAGATAAAAATAAAATCAGCACAAAAACAAAAAATTACACAAAACAAAAAAATAATTACTAGCAAATAGTGGGAAATAAAATAAAATCAATATTAAAATAAAATAAAACATTGCAATGACAACATCAAACAACAAATTTGATAAAATAAAATACAATCAGCACAAAAACAAATCCAAAACAAAGCGTGAATGGAGTGTGTTTCTTAAACAGTTCAGGCTTAATTAATTGCACGAATTTAACAGGTTTAGAAAAAACTTCTCTAACCAGAGTCTCTGAGGAGTATTTGAACTCTTTGGTTCTGCTTTTGGGTGGTCAGAACTGAAACAAAACTACCAAAAGCCTTTGTTCTAGCTTTGGGAAAACAGCACTTATTCACACAAAACATTATATTAGTGTAGAACAGAAGTAGTGCACAGCTGGCTGAACGTTGTAAATCATCACTGACAGGAATCTAGTTATGTTGTCATAAGATTTTGAGCACTGTACATGTGCTACATGTTGATGTATTCTTCCATTTTTTGATAATATAATTGTAAATGTACCTGCAACGATGTTCTCGGGTATGTTGACGATGTAAGACGGGAGGCTAAACTCGGGTGGGTTATCATTCTCGTCCTGCGGAAGGAAAGAGGGAAGAAATCAGTGTTTTAGGTATCTAAAAAGTCTTTAAATATTAACTCATTAATTTTCCACAGGGAAAAAAGAAACAGCTTTTGGTTCTAATTAAATGTATTGATGGAGTGCTTTCGGGGTTTAATGGAAACGCACAGGCTGTGGCGATGGGAAATTATTCAATATCAGACGCATACACTGTTTTACCACTTCAGTTCAGCTCAACGTTCAGTAATAACACAGACACACACGGACGTGGAAGTGTCAAACCCCTGCTGTTTTTCAGATGAAACGTGTCTAATCGGAATCATAATAAAAGAGCAGAGAAATGTCAGAGAGAAATTATCCATGGATTAACCGTTCTAGTCAATGGACCTCAGAGAGAATGCCAATGAATTCAGAATTAACACACAGATCACACATCACCAAACTGTGTTTGCTTGTGTGTGAGAAACTTGAATCTGAAATAACGGTTCTGATTAATCTTCGTTTTCACCTGATTCTATCATGAATATTTTGGGTTACAAGTTAATATTAATTTTGACTTGTCTCTCTTTTTTCTATCCACCTGTTTCTTCCTGTAAAAGTGGGTGCAGCCATTTGTAAATTTTAGGGGTCTGGCTTCCCATCTCATCCACGTACAGTAGAGATGCGCGGATGAGCTCAAACGTCACCCGAATCCGCAGCTTCAAATAAATTATCCGCCCGCCACCCACCCACACCTGTATTTTTCTCTGATTTAGACCGAACGTCATTTACAATTATTCTAATTCTTAGTTTTGCATGATGATATGATGAATGGATGGTTCATTTTTAACAGCAGATTGATTCAGCTGATCTGCACACTTATAAGCTTAATCACTCGGGCTTTTAAGCCAAATCCACGCTAAAAAGAATAAGGTTAACTGACATTTGGACATGACTCTCCGCAATCTCTGATGAAATCAGTTGGGTGTTTGAACGCCTACTGGATCCTTGGACAAAAGTTTACAGGGTTCCACCCAGTTTAAGAAATTTCTGATGGTAAAAATCTATTTCTTTCCATTTGTTATAATGTACTGATTCAAATTAGTAATAAATAATAATTATTATTTTACTACTCGGCGTGGCTCCTTTGACATGCTTTCACGTATGAACAGGCAGCAAATCCGGTGCTGGCGCGGACGGAGCAGGCGTGGGCGCATCAGGCGCAATCCTCAAACATATTTCAAGGGAAGCCGGCGCCACGGTCCTTACCGTCTTTGCTGGGTGTTTGGAGTGAATATTTGCATTTATTCACATACGATTGAATTAGAAATGATGGCCTGTCATGATTTTGGCTAATGCAGGACACTACTGAATGACGCGCATCAGAGAGGATTTAGAATACGGGTATACGCAAAGCCGATTGATAAAGAAATGGGTATACGCAGGTACTGCACTACACCACTGCATATTACCCTACTCAATAGCATTAACACAGGCGTAACGCCCTTCAAACTTTATCTGGAATGTCACCTTTTCTGTCACAACTTCTCGATCAGACAAACGCACACACACACACACAAATGAAATTGTTTGCCTGATGAACAAAGTATTTAAAACAGCTTCATATTTTAGAAAATGTAGTTAATATCTGCGTCATTATTGATTTATCTCACCCATCCGTGACCCACCCGCAAATAATCAGAATGCATTTTTTAATTACCCGACCCGCGGATTATCCGCAGCGCCCGCGGATATAACCGCCATCCGCGCATCACTAACGTCCAGCTATTATAAGCTGCACAAAACAGCTCATTTTGCTGTTTGATATTGCAAATTGGTGTGTCTTACCATATTTTTTTTAATGTATTATCTTAATTATGAGTACATTGCTGTAGTGCAGTTTAATCATTTACTGCACGTTGTTATTCTTCTCATTATTTCCCTATAGTGGCTAATGAGCCGGAAGTCTCACCCATACAGTTGAGGTCAAAAGTTTACACCCCCCATTCAGAATCATTAAAAGTGTTATTTTACTAAAATAAGAGGGATCATACAAAATGCAAGTTATTGTTTATTTAGTACTGACCTGAATAAGATATTTCACATAAAAGACATCTACATGCAGTCCACAAAAGAAAAAAATAGCTGAATTTATAAAAATGACCCGGTTCAAAAGACAAAACAGGAAACGTGTTTGTTTGTTTAGTGATAGTTGTTCATGAGTTCCTTGTTTGTCCTAAACAGTTAAACTGCACGCTGTTCTTAAGAAAAGTCCTTCAGGTCCCACAAATTCTTTGGTTTTCCAGCATTTGTGCATATTTGAACTCTTTCCAACAATGACTGTATGATTTTGAGATCCATCTTTTCACACTGAGGACAACTGAGGGACTCATATGCAACTATTACAGAAGGTTCAGCAACAGAAGATATGTTTCCCAGAAGACAAAATAAGTTAAATTTACCCTGATCTTCAAATTCTTAATGCATCGTGTTTCCTTCTGGAGCATCAGTGAGCGTTTGAATCTTCTGTAATAGTTGCATATGAGTCCCTCAGTTGTCCTCAGTGTGAAAAGATGGATTTCAAAATCATACAGTCATTGTTGGATAGGGCTCAAATACACAAAAATGCTGAAAAAAAAAAAAAAAAAACCAAAGAATTTGTGGGGCCTAAAGGTTTTTTCTGAAGAACAGCAGGCAGTTTAACTGTTCAGGACAAACAAGGGACTCATGAACAACTATCACTAAACAAACAAACACAGTTGTGGATCATTCAGATAAAAACACAGTATTAAGAATCAAGAGGATGTAAACTTTTTATAAATTCAACTATTTTTTTCTCTCGTGGACTATATGTAAACATCTTTTATGTGAAATATCTTAATCAGGTCAGTACTAAATAAACAATAACATGCATTTTGTATGATCCCTCTTATTTTGGTAAAATAATTACCATTTTTAATGATTCGGAAAGGGGGACGTAAGCTTTTGACCTCAACTGTAGGCTTACTTCCGCATTGAAGAAACAGGTGAATGAAAAAAAAAGATAAATTCTGGGTTACAGTGAGCCACCTGAGTGAAACTGAATGAGGACAATCTGTAAAAGATAAAATGCTCACCGTTACAATACATAAACACAAAATGTAAACAACATGTGTTAATATGATTTTAGGGTAAAATTTATATCTAATTTTACAACTTTGTTGCCATTAAAATGTAACATAAACCCTAAAACAGTCAAAAACTACTTTGCAACTCAAATAATTTGTTTAAACAAGAATTAATGTAAGCAACCTTTATATATAAATACATATTTTATTTAAAATATACAGTGCCCTCTACTAATATTGGCACCCTTGATAAATATGAGCAAAGACAGCTGTGGAAATAAATCTGCATTGTTTATCCTTTTAATCTTTCATTCAAAAAATTCACAAAATTCTAACCTTTCATAGAAGTAAAACAATAGAAAGTTTGGAGGAAATATCATTATTAAATAAATTTTTTTCTCTAGTTCATGTTGGCCACAATTATTAGCACCCGATTATTGCAACGTTCTTGTCCCAAGATAACAGCTAAGGGTTCAGGTCAGTGAACTGGGACGGCCATGGCAGAAGCTTCATTTTGTTCTCAGTGACACATTTTTTATGTTTGTTTTGGATCATTGTCCTGATGGAATATCTAAACACGGCCCATTATAAGATTTCTAATAGTGGCAGTCAGGTTTAGATTTTTTTTATCTCTTAGTATTTGATAGAATCCATGATGCCATGTATCTAAACGAGATGTCCAGGATCTCTGGCAGAAAAATAGGCCCAAAGCATTAAAGATATATCAGTTTATTTAAATGTGGGCATGGGGTACTTTTTATCCCTGTTTGCACCAAACCCATCTTGAGTGTTTGCTGCCAAAAAGCTCTTTTTTAAATTTCATCTGACCATAGAAGCCAGTCCCGTTTGAAGTTCTAATCGTATCTGACAACTGAATATGCTGAAGTTTGTTTTTGGGTGAGCAAGCAGGATTTCTCTTGAATCCCTCCTACACAACATGTGGTGATGTAGGGGCTATTTTATTTTTTTAGGCTTTGTAAGACTCAACTAATCTTTGCAATTCTCCATATGTGATCCTTGGAGAGTCTTTGGCCACTCAAAGTCTCCTCCTCACCATCCATTATGACGATTTAGACACACGTCCTCTTCTAGGCAGATCTGTAACATCTTTAGTTGATTGAAACTTCTTAATTATTGCCCTGATGGTGGAAATAGGGATTTTCAATGCTGTAGCTCTTTTCTTACAGCCACCTTCTATTTTGTGAAGCTCAGCAATCTTGTTCTGCAAATCTAAACTATATTCTTTGGTTTTATTCCTTGTGATGGACAATGGAATTTGGCCTTTGTGTTTCCTCATATTTATAATCCTGTGCAACAGGAAGTCATGGCTTGACAATTTCATGTTCCTAGTTACCCTGGTGTGCTAAACACAATGGGAATATACTTCAGAGATATTTTTACTCATAAGAATTTCTAGGGGTGCCAATAATTGTGGCCAACGTGAACTGGAGAAAAACATTTATTTCATAATGAGATTTTCTCCTCACTTTCCATTGTTTTACTTCAATGAAAGGTTAAAATTTTGTGCATTTTTTAATGAAAGATCAAAAGGATAAACAATGCAGATTTATTTCCACAGCTGCCTTTGCTCATATTTATCAAGGGTGCCAATATTTGTGGAGGGCACTGTAAATGCATCACATTTCTGCTATTACATCTTTAAAAACTGGGCCTTTTGCTTTCATTCAAAGTGCCTCATTGTCTTATTCATTCATTCATTCATTCATCCAACAATAGATGAGTCAAAGTTTTTTTTTTGGTAATCAATATTATGCAACAAATTCAAGTCTCCTGCTATAGGTTTTTAACACACTAAAACTGAAAAGTTTGCAATCAATATTAATATTTTTTAATATTTCAATAAAATCGTAATATTTTTTGAAAGGTCTTTTTTGCTCATCAAGACTGCATTTATTTGAAAAATACAGCTGAAACAGTAATATAATATACAAAGAGTATTATAATTATGAAAAGTAATACTGTGCAATTATAAAATTATAAAAATAACTGTTGTATAGGGATGCACTGATACCACTTTTTCCAGTACTCGCCCAATACCGATACTTTAATTTTTGGTACTTGCCGATTCTGAGTACCGATACCGATATTTTTAAATTTAACCAGCAAATTTGTCAAATATTGGGTACAGAAACTAAAATAATATGTATAATGTTAGTTGGTTAACTTCATTTATCAAACAGATACAGTCAAACCAAAATTTATTCAGATACCTTTTCTCACATTATCACATATTTTTCACATTATCATATTATCATAAACTGTGTCCTGCACCCACTAGCAAAAAAACAAACAAAAAAAAAAAATTAGGTGGTGTATATTTGGTGTCTGAATAATGGCCATTAAATGTGTTTTGTTACTTTCACTTCCATTTTTTTTTTTTTTTTTTTGCTCTATGGTACATCATCTTTAATTTAATAGCATTAAATTGCTCCACTGCAGTGGCTTAGTACTGTAATCACACGTTTTGTTGTAATAATGCAGGAAACCACTCATCATAAATCTCCTAACTCTGATATTTTCAGAAATATAAGTCACATTTTTTTCATCTGAAACATGCTGCTATTTGGGCTACAGTTTTATTACACAGCTGATTGCCACAAAAGTAAGTAATTAGACACGAAACACTGATCTGAGTTGAAATATTTGAACGCAAACCTTCCATGAAGAAATCAGTTGCTAGCAAGCGGTAAGTTGACAGAATTAAGAAATTGTACACATAACATTGAATTGAGATTTAATGATTTATTGGCTAACCAAACACAAAGCTTCCACCAAGGAAAAACTATCAAGTATATAGCGTCGACTTAAGTTGCCTGGATGAGTCTGTGTTATTAGCTTTTACCAGTTGTTATCAGGGAATAACACACCTTGGAATGTCATGACTGACCAATCAGAATCAAGTGTACCACAGAGCCATGTAATAATTTAATTTAAGCAAAGCCACCACAAATTCAGACTTAACACTTCTTACTTACGTTGAGATCATTCGGGGGTTAAATACTGATTTAAAATCATAAGAAATAGTTTAATAGCTATGATACTGGTTTTAGAATCAAATGTTCTGGATAGTTATGACAGGAAACACTGGCATCAAACAAAAAAAAAACAATTAATCTTAAAAACTAAAGTATATGCATAAACCCAAATAGGAAATAAAACATATTGAATAAGCATGTGTCCTATTCTGTCCTAAACTCCTGAAACATTGGTGTCTCATTTTAGAGCAGTCAATGCAATTTATGAAAAAAGTGTGTGAATGTGAAAAAATTCAGAAGTAACCCCCTTTGTAATCATTAATATTTTCAAAAGTAACTGTAATTTAATTACACATTTTTTCTCAGTAACTGTAACTAATTACAATTAGATTTATTTTGTAATTAAATTACGTAATTCCGTTACATGTAATTAGTTACTCCCCAACACTGAGTACAGCCTGGCGCATTTCACACAGACAGCTAGTTTCACTTTCGCCGTACAGTCGTGTATGCTTAAGATTTAAAATAAATGATCTTTTACAGTGAATACCCCTGTAAATTTTGTTTTATATTTACGAATTTGTTTTAATCCAAATGATGCGTGTGCTAAGTGAGCGAACATCAATAAAGATCACGCAACAAAAGTGCGACAAGCCCGCACATCTTCACCGCCACGCGCTCAATCCACTCTGCGTGCTTTGCCTATCAGCTCGTGCGCACCAGCTATACAGGCGTTAATACTGAATGTTTAACATTATTTTACTTGCATACATATACTTCCTAGACATTCTTAATCTCTAATGACTCCATTCTGCTGTCTGTTGTTCTGTTGTTGGTGTTTCTTTGCCTGAATACGCACTTGTCACATGCTGTGTGGTATCGGCGTTTGGTATCGGGGCATTTTAACGAGCACGAGAACAGGAGCTCAGTATCGGTATTGGTGCATCCCTACTGTTGTATATTTAAAAATATAATTTATACTTGTGACATGATCCTTCAGCAATCATTCTAATATGCTGATTTGCTGCTCAAGAAACATTTTTTATTATTATCAATGCTGAAAACAGCTGTGCTACTTACTATTTTTGTGGAAACAGTGATATATTCATTTCAGGATTATTTTATGTATAAAAGCTTCAAAATATTCACAGAATTAATTTTAATAACAATCTTTTGCAATATTATAAAAGTAACTGTAATTGTTGATCAATTTAAAGCAACCTTGTATTTATTTAAAAAAAAAAAAAAAAAACCCTATTTACCGCAAACATTTGAATGGTAGTGTAGCTGACATAATATTACAAACATTTGCATATTTTTTCCTCTAAACATCATTCCATAGGATTGCACTCTTTCATGGTGTGGTATATTAAACATTTCCTCCGGAAGGTTCTGTAAGGTGTAAATACAGGTTTAGTACTCACAAACAGCTCTATGGTGACTGGAACAGTGCTGTTGAGAGAAGGGTTCCCTCCGTCTCTGGCCATCAGAGTCAGAAAGATCAATCCACCTGGAACCTGCTCATAATCCAGAGGACGATTCACGGTGATGACTACATAAACAAACAAACAGGAGTTATGACACGCAAATTGAATAAATATAAAAACAGAAAACAAATATCAGCACATGTTTACTAGACAGCCATCTATAATCCATTTATGAAACAGCAGAGGTCACAAAGGCTTCTCTAAAGGCATTTTCACGCTTTAAGGTGTTAAACCCAAATCCGATTCCCCGCTAACGCACCGAGTGATGGGGAGCGCATAATGTAACCCATCAACAGCCTGAACAAGCAGTGAAATCGTATTATTAGGTGACTTTGATTTGAACACAGACCTGCGTAGCCCTCCACCACACTGATGCTGAAATATGACCTGAACTGAGTGGCATAGACGATGGAGTAGGTCAGGATGTTATTGGGAGGAGAATCCTCATCTGTCGCCTGAGAAAGACACACAGATGGACACAGAAGCACATTATGTCATTATAGCGACGACTGTTTCCAAATAAGTTTCCCCGAACATTTCTACTGCTCCTTTCCTCATCTGCTATTGTAGGCAAAAACAGGGAAACCAGAATTGGTCCTTAAAATAAACTGCTACCATATTTTTATAGCATTATATATATAGTTATTGTTAACTAAAAATATTTTCTTTTCATTAATTGAAGTAAGGCTGAATATTTTTAAATATATTTTTTTTATTTATTTTTAATTTTTTTAATATATTAAAATATTATATTAAAAATTAACCTTAGACATTAGTGAAAATTAGAAATGTTGGCTTGACAACTAACTGAAATAAAAAAATAGAAATTAAATTAAATAAAAAATTATGCATTAAATAAACAGGAAAGAAATAAAAAAATAATGCAAACAAAGCAATTTCTATGAATTTATAGAGTTAAAACAGTGTTATTAAAAATTTTAACTATTAAAAATTAATTAATTAATTGCAATAAAGCTGAAATAAAGTAAAATATAAATATTAGATGAAAAACTTGAACTTGCAATTAAAAAAGGTTACTTCTGCAATTAAGTGAAATAAAAATAAATTAAAGCAAAATAAATATATTATCCCCCCAACCCCCCCCAAAAAAGCATAAAATTACTAAAATGTAAACTAGAGTTTAATGAATAAAGTATAGCATTATTGTAATAAAATAAATTATTACAATTATTATTATACAATTTTTATTATTAATAATTAAATAAAAGTATAATACATTTAAATTATTATAGAATTATTATTATTAATATTAGTAATAATAAATAATACTAAAATAACACTGTCAAAGTCATAGTATTTCACCGTTCACAAAAAAAGAAAAAAACAAAAAAAAACACAAGAATGTTACATCACCTTTAAATCTAAATCCCAGAAAATGCCAATGTATAAATGTAATTAAATTAATTAAATAGCTGATCACAAATAAAATTAAATAAAATAAGTGTAGTGATAGATGGATTACAAAAACCATGTGAACTCGCAGAAACACACACACCGCTGCCTGCTGGTCAGATAAGTACAGCAGATAAGTGCCGTCAAACTGTCAATCACAGCACAGATTAGAGCAGACGGCTGAAATTAGTGCTGCCGTGTCCACATGCGGAGAGAATTAAACACTAACAGAGACATGCTGAACACTAACAGAGTGAATGACCCACAAATACACGTTAGAACAAGGCTCAGGCACAAGCCTACAAGAGCTGTTCACATTCCTATACCTCTCAATGGCTCTTTCTTCATTTCACATTCTTGTTCCAATTGTGCTTGACTCATCAGTGCTTTTTTCTCTAAAAGAACACTTCCCATCCATTTTGATACACAGCATCCACTTTTCAAAATCAAACCTCACCCTATTGTCTACGACAAATTATTCTGTTTTATCGTAAAAATGGTAAAAACAACAATTACAAAACATTTCCTCATTCTAGTTTATCTTCCACTTGTTTTTATAAACTTCACATCTCTTTATGTTTCTCACCCGGGCTCGGACTACTTGTTGTGGAGCCTGCTCATTCTCCATAAGTGAACCCGTATACGCCTCCTTCTGGAATACTGGCGCATTGTCGTTTACATCCAACACGTTAATGCGAAGGCGCCCCGTAGTCTCCTCCCCACCTCCATCACGGGCCAATATGGTTAGAGTGAAGCGCCTCATGAGCTCATAATCCAACCGTTCTCGTAGAGTCACCCAACCCGTCTCAGCATCCAGTGAGAACCTGGGGGAGGAGTTAATGCATGGAAATGAATTAGCATTAACAAATTAATAGTTGCAAGAGAGGTCATTAAAGAGACAAATATTAACCAGCAAAAGAGAACTTTATTGTTAGTTCATGCAATGGCTATGTTCAGAACAGCAAACTAATATTAGACTAGTTTAGCAGTATGCAGTAAGTATACTGTGCACAAGGTAAGTGTTTTTTTTTTTAGTATTATACCTCCAGTCAAAAGTTTGCTCAGCAAGTCTGCATTTATTTGATTAAAAAATACAGTAAATCCAGACTTTGTGAGAATAAGAGGCTTTTTCCAAAAACATTTAAAATTTCCTAATTAATACAAACTTTTGACAAGTAGTGTATTTACGGTATACAATTACAGTATTTATTTTAGCTTTTATTTTTAACTTATTATTACTTTCATTTTACCTATGTTTTGTTATATGCTTTTAGCATTAAATATATTTCTATCTGGCTTTAGTTTTTAGCCATTTTAGAAGCGCAAATTTAACATTTAAATTTTCAAATTTGTAATTCAAATTTTAATTAAAATTTTCTATATATCAGAATGCCTAGATGTCCTCTTACATTTTCAGTATAAAGTGCAAAAATATGCAGCATTTTATATACTATCACACAATGCACTGTGCTTAATTTAACCTGCATTTCCATAAACAAATGTAATTAAATGTAATTGTAAGTTGATGATTTTAAAATCCATTTCTTGACTTTCAACAACACTCCCAAAATACATTTTACACAATAAAGAAATAAATGCAAAAGTTTATGAACAGTACGATTTTTTGTCTCTTCTACTCACCAAGCCTGCATTTATTTGATCCAACGTACAGCAAAAACAGTAAAATGTTGAAATATTTTTACTATTTAAAATAACTGTTTTCTATTTGAATATATTTTAAAATGTAATTTATTCCTGTGATTTCAAAGCTGAATTTTTAGCATGATTACTCCAGTCACATGATTCTTCAGGAATCAATGTAAAGCTTTTTATTTCAGATAAATGCTGAACTTTGGATCTTTCTATTCATCAAATAATCCTGAAAAAATTATTTCTGAAGGATCATGTGACACTGAAGACTGGAGTAACGATGCTAAAAATTCAGCTTTGAAATCACAGGAATAAATTATATTTTAAAAAATATTCAAATAGAAAGCAGTTATTTTAAATAGTAAACCTATTTCACAATTTTACTGCTTTTGCTGTATTTTGGATCAAATAAATGCAGGCTTAGTGAGCAGAAGAGACTTCTTTAAAAATCTTACTGTTCAAAAATTTTTGACTGGTAGTGAACATACATACATATTTAAAAATAAAATAACAAAAATACTATGCAACATATTTTATTACTAAAATTAGCTGATAACTGGATTTTGCTAATTGAATTAAGCAGTTAATATGGTGATGTCATGAGACAATGTAGTATAACCCTACTAATTTTGTTAATGCATGTTTTATAAACTTTAAAAAATAAATAGTATGACAGTATACAGAATTACTGTATAAACAGTTTGCTAGTATTTCATTTGAATCGCAGGCACAGAAGAAATCAGTGTACAGAAACAGGAGAGAAAGGCATGCAAATCTACAGAGATGTGGATTAAATTAATCAGAGGAAATTAATGAATTAAACAGGATGCTGTATCAGTGTGAAAGGTCACAGTATGTTAATGAATGATAATCTCACTGGTCTGGCTCGTCGCTGAAGTAATACCGAACCACTCCAAACGTGCCAATGTCATTATCCGTGGCCTGTGGAGAGAAACACACAAACAGAGAGCAATGAGCATCATCAAGACACATACTCTTGGTCGTTCTGTAAGTCAATGCGTGTGTTTGTGTATCCTTGAGTGTGTTTCAGTGTTTTAATATTGAGATGGTGTCAGCATCCCCTGTCCTACCCTACAAAGTACTCTGCTCTGCACGATTAACGCTGAAACACACAGACACAGACACACACACACACACACACACACACACACACACACTCTTCAGGAAGGACCATAAGGGGAAGAACTCTCCTCACACCAGATGGGCTGGCATGAACTGGCCGCCCTGTCCTCTATCCTAAAACAACACAAGCTTTTGCTTCACCTCAGAACCGCCTTTAGAAAAGTGAAGTAAAAGAAAGTAAAGATGAGTGACATCACATGAGTAGTCTCACTGAAATAACTCACACATCACACATTGCTCAGCCTTATTTTTGCTGCTATTTAAACCAAGTCGCCTTTATGTCTATTTGATTGGATTGCTCTATAAAAACAGCAACTCCACGCGTTATACAGAGGTGAATGCACAGGACACTTGACAATTGAGTATGAAAAAAATTTTCAATTTTAGCCCACGATGTTATACTCTAATGAGCATAAATATACATATACTCACAAGTACTGGTTAGAACAGTCAAAAGCCCCGCCCCCAAACTCACGCCATTGGTTGAGACAGAAGCTGACATGTGGCACTCAATTTTTAAAGCAACAAAGCAGCATTGCTATTGCTAACTACAACTAATACTATTAAAAATTGTTGATAAGGCTGTAATAAAATAAAATACACATTTCAGATGAAAAACCTACATTTAAACTTGAACAGAAATTAGAAATGTTGCCTTTGCAACTAACTGAAATAAAAAGTTTAAGATGAAAATTACAAAAATGGAAAAAAAAAAATCTAAACAGAAGGATTAAAAAAACCAAAACTAATATAAATGAAAAAAAAAAAAAGTTTAAATATTAATGAATACTGTAATAGCATACAATTAATACCAAAATCATTTTTAAATTTTAATTATTTTAGCTATCTTTTTAAATAAAAAGTTTATTTAATAAAAGTTCCATTTATTTGACTTAAAAAAAACGTAATATTGTGAAATATTGCAATTTAAAATTAAAAAAAATATATATCTTTTAATGTATTTTATGTAAATGTAAATGTAAATAAAATAAACTTTTGAATTGTAGTGCATAACCAACACTTCTACACTGTCACTTTTTATCCATTTAAAACACTCTGGCTGGAAAAAAAAAAAAAAAAAAAAAAAAAAAAAAACTTCTTTCTTTCAAAAAATAAATAAATAAAATAATAATAATTTTGAATTGTAGTGCATAATCAACACTTTTTTACTGTCACTTTTTATCAGTTTAATGCAAAAATAAATAAATCAAATCAAATCAAATAATCAAATCAATAAATAAAATGAAATAAAAATATTAAAAATAAATAAACTAAACTTTTGAATTGTAGTGCATAACCAACTTTTCTGCATTAAAACAATCTGTATTTTGTCTCTTAATGAATCCATTCACGTCCAAAAACGTCCAAAAAAGGTAGACATGTGCAATAGTAACACCTTGGAGCATGATATAAACAACCTATATGAATATGTAATCATTCAGTATCAAAGCATGTTACTTTTTTTTCCCCCTGAAAACAGGTTTATAGTGTTTCCAGAAACCACAGTGACAGATGCTGAATTTGGCACTCATCAACATCACAACAACTGCCCCAAATGACACCGCATTTGACAATAAATACAGCACAAGAACATTAACAGAAATCCCGGTGAAGTAGACGTTGTGTAATAGCATACAATGTGTATGTGTGTGTGTGTGTGTGTGTGCATGCAGAAATAAAGTTCTTCAGCGCTGAAGGGAAACAGATTCAAACCTGACTTGTATCTTTATGCAAATTAATACATAAGGTTGAAAAAACAAGTCACCGCAGAAACAACAGCGCAGCTGTGTGTGTGTGTGTGTGTGTGTGTGTGTTTGTGTGTGAAAGAAAAACCAAATATGACAAGTGACGCTTCGCTTTTCTAACACACACACACACACACACACACACACAAACGGCAAGTGTAACATCTGTTAGATCCTGATATAGAGAGAATTTGGTTTCTATTTTGGAAATGATAATCCATCAAAGCAGATGTGCAGGTGTCTGTTATCAGACAGTTGTTATTGGGGCTTGATTTGGTGGGCTGAAACTGATCTGTAGAGTTTTTCGCAGCTATTTTCTGTAATTATACACGCACACACACAGTTTCATTCTCAGTAGCCTTTTATAGTCAGACTTTGCCAATAGTGAACGTCTGGTCCAGCTTAATCCAGCCAAGAACTGGCCACTTAGATGGGAAGAGACCATCTGATGACATTTAAAGTGACCAACTGTAGTTTGTTCTCTTTAAGTGACCTTTAAGGGCAGAAATTAATGAGGCC
Source organism: Cirrhinus mrigala (assembly GCA_036247105.1). Taxonomy (NCBI): domain Eukaryota; kingdom Metazoa; phylum Chordata; class Actinopteri; order Cypriniformes; family Cyprinidae; genus Cirrhinus; species Cirrhinus mrigala. The sequence continues at coordinate 30,954,169 of CM070019.1, read as the reverse complement.
ATAATAAGAAACAGGTTGTACAAACACCAGAAACATCAGTGGATAACATATTATTACATATTACAGATTATTTCATGAATATGACCAAGAACAAAGCGGAATATAAAAGTGTGCAAGAGGAAATTGTTAACTTGAATATTAAGGCCCAATCCCAATTCTATTTTATTTTCTATTTTTAAACATTTCTTCGAATAACATGACCATAAACGAACACAATTGAATGCAACATTAAACAAATGATTACTTTTCATTTAAATCTTTATTAATGCCAAAAATGCTTATATTTACGGGTCTTCTTGTTTGCTTGGCAGCCATTGCCGTCGTAAAGTGTTTATGCTGAGATAATTCTCATACCCCTTTGTTTGAAGTGTGATCCCGAAAAATCTTTGTTTGAAGGGCTATCTGACCCTTTCCCCTACCCCTATGCCTCCAACCAAAAGAGAATTGCACTACCTCGACACCCCTACCTCTTCACATGAACGCGCAAAACCGAGGAGCAGGGGTAAGTGTAGGGGTAAGGGGTAGAAATGGGATTGGGCCTATGTGTCTGAAATGTCTTTGTCTTGTATTAAATTAACCTCATAAAAACATCAGCAACTGGATTTTCCTATAAACCTTAAAACAACAACAACAACAAAATAAATCAATTAATTAAATTTAACAAACCCTGTGCACTGACTCACAAAAACTGTGTAAAGCCAGTTATACTTGATTTTATCCTCCATTTGCAGTGTCATAAATAATAAACACATTTAAAAAAAATTATAAATGCAAATGTATGCTTCAAAGCCTAATTCGCTACTCAATGTTAAAAAAAAAGGTAATTGCGACTTTTTTTTCCACACTTACATCTTTTTTTCTTTTTTTCTCAGAACAGCGTGTACACTGTAAAAAACAATTTGTTGAGTCAACTTAAAATAATTTGTAACCTGGCTGCCTTAAAATTTTAAGTTCAGTCAACTCAAAAAAAAAGTTTATTCAACTTGAACTAAGTGACAACTTAGATATTTGAGTTGAATCAACTTAAAATTTTAAGGCAGCTGGGTTACTTACCCATCTGTTAAGTTTAGCAAACACAAATATCTAAGTTGTTACTTAGTACAACTTAACATTTCAAGTTGACTAAACTTATTTTAGTTGAACTTAAAATTTTAAGGCAGCAGGGTAACAAATTATTTTAAGCTGACTCAACAAATTGTGTTTTTTTTTTTTTTTTTTTTTTTTTTTCACAGTGTATCTTGCAACCCTGACTTTTTTCTCACAATTGTGGCTTTTTTTTCCCCCTCAGAACTGCATGTATCTTACAATCTGACTCTTTTCTCGCAATAGCAAGTTTACATCTCGCACTTCTGACTTTTTTCTCAGAATTGTGAGATATAAACTTGTAGTTGTGGCATTTTCTCAGAATGGCATGTACCTCGCGATTCTGACTTTTTTTCTTACAGTTATGGCTTTTTTTCTTAGAATTGTATATATCTCACTATTCTGACTTGTTTCTCAGAACTGTGAGATATAAACTCGCAATTGTGGCTTTTTTCAGATTTGTGTTTCTCGCAATTCTGACTTTTTTCTCGCAACTGCAAGTTCATATCTCACAATCCTATTTTTTTTTTCTTGCAATTGCAAGTTTACATCTCGCAATTCTGACTTTATTCACAGAACTAAGATATAAATGCACAACTGTGGCTTTTTTTTTTTTTTGTATAAAATCAGAATTGTGAGATAAAAATCAATTGTGTACAGTACCTCACCTTTTTTTTTCTCAGAACTGTGACATACACTCGCAATTGTGACTTATAACTCGCAACTGCGACTTTATAACTCGCAATTGCACATTTATATCTCACAATTCTGACTTTATTTCTCACAATTGTGAGATATAAACTCGTAGTTGTGAGTTATAAGTCCAGTTCTGAGGGGGAAAAAAGACTGACATTTTCTCTGAATTGTGAGTTTATATTGCACACTTCTGACTTTATAACTCGCAATTGTGACTTTATATCATGTAATTCTGAGAAAAAAATCAGAACTGCAAATTTATATCTTGCAATTCTGGTTGTATAACCCACAATTTAGAGTTTATATTCCACGATTTTGATTTTATATCTCTCGGATGTGAGATGTGAACTCACAATAGCGAGAAAACCCTTTTTTTTAATTGAGTGGTAGAAACGGATTTCCATAGTTTCTTGATTCCCAAAAAGGACTCCCAAAAGACATTTTACATACACATACATCAAATATACACATTTTTGTTATAAAAATTACCAGAAGCTGCCGAAAGAAAGCTGCCTCCTACAGTTTTTAAACGTTTATCATTGCATAATGATAATTTTGTTTTGCAAACTCATTAGGGAAAAAAATGAGTATGAACCACAAAAAGTGTTTAAAGGCAGCTAATTAGATTCAGCATGGCTGAAAATGACCAATTAGCATCCAGAACTGGAACTGCTTGTTTCATAATCAGTGAAAAGTATGTGGCTTCACTCCAATTTGCTCTTTTATTTAGTGATTTATGTTTGTTGTCTTAATTTTCTATCAGTATTTCAGTAATGATCTGACATAGCTGCATTTTAATCTGAGCCAAAAATGTATAGTCTTAAATCTGGTCTTCAGCTAATATATAGTGTTTCATTCTACATCGATGGGATATTTTTGTAGGAGTCTGCCTGCGGAGTCTATATTGGGTGTTTGTCGCATTTGACAAAATCCCTTTTGATGTGTGTGAATCCCAGAGCTCATGCCTGTAGAGCGTGATGGACTGTGTTCCTGATTAGATTATTTTAGGCTGATTCTCACGGAAATGGAACATCAAATTTGATGTTCTTTAACAGCTTTACTTAATTTTTTGTCAAGGTAAGCGTAATGATGTAAGAGCTTGTTGTTTAATTTCTCTCTCTGGCGAGCGTTCTGTGATGGATCACGGCTGGGTGCTGGTAATGGGGTTTCAGTTGACTGGCGGTGCTGCTGGTGTACAGGGTCATAGAGTTGTGTGAGTGTGTGCTGCTGTCACTGCCACTATTAGAATCCATGATTCAACCGTGGCCTGATGATGACCTCACCCTCTGTGTGTGTTTGTGTTTGTGGATTATGACCAGCGCTCGCCTGGTGCCACTCTACAGTGTATTCAGCCAATCGGCCAAAACAGTTTGTTACAAAAATGCTGCCAGAGTTTTACTGTGACACGAGTGGAACACCAACAGACTGCAACATTTACTTCTTTCATCTCAATAATCAAATAAACAGCCAATGAGGTTACGCTTCGAAATGCGTTCAGCCAATCAGTGTGCAATCTTTAAAGAAGAAAGAGGCAAAGAAAAAAAGAACAAATTTAAAAAAAGGTACAAACAGACAAAAGAAAGAAAAAAAAACCAAATATACAAAATCAATAAATTACAAACAAAATGAAAATTTATCAAACAAAAATACAGAAAGGACAAACAAATCAAAAACGTAATCTTTCTACCCTTTTTCTTCTCTATAGTTTTCCTTAATACACTTTTTCACTAACAATAATAGTATAATAGTAAACTAACAAAACAAAAAAAAAAGAACATAAATATAAAAAAATGTATTTGAAATACACTTATTTCATGCTAAGTATAATACAAATACATTTACATATTTATGTACATAATAAAAATACCTGGCAATTGTACTTTTAGTGTACTAAACTGGTATACTAAGTCTGCTAAATTGGAACAACTAATTTTGTACTTAATGCACTTCAATTGTAAATAGTGCTGAAGTCCATCTAAAAATATACTTAGGTATATATGAATTTTGGAAAAATTGAAAAAACAAGGAAAAAAGAAGCGAGGTAAGAACAAAAAAAAACCTACATGAATAAAAGGAACAAACAAGGACAGAGGAAAAACAGATTAACAAACAAACAAAACAAAAGATAGAAAATAATAAACAAATTAGAGTCAGTCTTTTTATTTTTTGAACAAACAAAAAGATAAGAAATCAAAAATTGAACAAAATGGATAAACTGAAAATACAGAAAGAAAAGAAAAGAAAAGAAAAGAAAAGAAAAGAAAAGAAAAGAAAAGAAAAGAAAAGAAAAGAACAAAATGAGTACAAGCAAAAAAACAGGGACAGAGAAAACAACAAAAAGTTAGAAAGTAATAAATTATAGACTCAATCTTTCTTTTGACTTCTCTTCTTTTGCCTTCCTTTATACAACTTTCTACAAACAACCAAGCAAACAAATGACAGAAAAAAAATGAACAAATGGACAAAACAAAAGGTAAGAACAACAAAGAAACAAAATAAATAAATTGAACAAACACAAAAGTAAACAAGAGATAAAAAGGGGAAAAAACAAATTAACAAACAAAAGACTCCACCTTTCTTTTTCTTCTCACGTCTTTACATCTCTCATTTATGAACTTTACCACAAACAATTAAAAAGAACAAATAATAATAATAAAATTAAAAAATAAAATAAGAGAATAGAAGACAAAATGAATAAAAACAAAATGAATTACAGAAACAAACAGGGACAGAGGAAAAACAGACAGATTAACAATCAAACAAAATACAAATAAATAAACAAATTTGACTCAATCTTTCTTTTTTTTTCTCTCTATAGCCTTCCTTTATACAACTTTCTACAAACAAACAAAGCAAGTAAATGACTGAAAAAAGGGAAAATGAACAAAAGGACTAAACAAAAGGTCAAAAAAGAAACAAAATCAATAAACTGAACAAAACAGAAAAGTAAACAAAAGAGATAAAAAGGAAAAAAAAAAAATACACAAATAAAGAATCAAAAGACTCCACCTTTATCTTTCTTCTTACTTATTTACATCTCTCATTTATGGACTTTACCACAAACAATCAAAAGAACAAAAAATTAATTAATTAATTAAAAAATAAAATAAGAGAATAAAAGACAAAATGAATAAAAACTAAATGAATAAAAGAAACAAACAGGGACAGAGGAAAAACAGACAGATTAACAAACAAACAAAACAAAACAAGATTGAAAATAAACAAATTTGACTCAATCTTTCTTTTTTCTTCTCTATAGGTTTCCTTTATACAGCTTTCTACAAACAAACAAAAAATAAGCAAATGACAGAAAAACAAACAAAAAGAGAATGAACAAATGGACAAGAAAACAAAAATTGAACAATCTGGATAAATTGAAAATACAGTAAAAGTAAAGAACAAAATGAATATAAGGAAATAACAGGGACAGAGAAAACTGACAGATTAACAACAAAAAGTAAAAAAAAAAAAAAAAAATCATAGACTCAATCTTTCTTTTGTCTTCCCTATAGCCTTCCTTATATAACTTTCTACAAACAAACAAACGAACAAATGGACAAAACAAAAGGAAAGAACAAAAAAACAAAATATATAAACTGAACACAAAAGTAAACAAAAGAGATAAAAAAAGGAGAAAAAACAAACAAAAATACTCTTCCTTCTCACGTCTTTACATCTCTCATTTTTGAACTTTACCACAAGAACAAACAAAATAACAAGAGGATCAAAAACGTAAAAATAGCAAATAAACAAATGAACAAACAAACCAGCAAGCAAAAAATAAAAGAAAGCATTTGACTTTCTCTCTCCATTGTCCTCTCTATCGCTCCTTCATGCCCTTTCGCGCAAACAAAATCCTCCCCTTTTCTTCAGGCTCTGCCCTCACAATTCTCTCTGTTTACCTCTCTCCCTCTCTCTCAGCGTGATTGACAGGCCCATAAGTGCAGTGATGACAGTGCCGGGGCTCCGGGTGTTAGCGTGACAACAGTCGCTACGATGACAGGAGACTTAATGCAGGTCAGGTGAGATAGACAGGGATCAGAGCGGAGAGAGGACGGCAGAGGTGATAGCATCTCTCTCTCTTTCTCTTTCTCTCTCTCTCCTCCATCCCTTCTTCATGCTCATCTTTTCTGCTCAGTCTGGCAAAGACACACACCTGAATCTCCAGACAGCAGCCCAACAGAAACACAAAGACACTGAAACTTCGGTAAAAGAGCCGAGGAACGGCATGGATGCACACCTGATAGTTTTGACCAAACTGTGAAAAGACGGCTCTCTCTGACTGACACGTGTCAGACAACATCTCAGCGCGAATGAAAGCGAAAGTGACACCATGGTAAGGAGAGACCATCAATAGAGATCCAGCTGTGACAGATGAGACAACAGACCATCAACAGAACGAAAAAGCCTCTTTTCATTCACTCAGATCAAATAGCCAACAACACTTAGTGCCATGACCACAACATAGAAACAAATAGAAACCAATCAGCGTATTAGAATGATTTCTGAAGGATCATGTGACTGATAATGACTGCTGAAAATTCAACTTTGTATCACAGAAATAAATTACATTTTAAAATACACAAATAAAAAAACAGACATTTTGAACTACAATAATATTTTACAATATAATTAATATGATGCTTTAACTGAGTTCATATTAAGTTTAGAAAATCAACTGAAATTACTAAGCAGAAATGGTGAGATCTGCTTACAGTTAGTTAAATCAAAGTTCACTCTGCAAAAAGCACATTAGGTGAACTTAATGATTTGTTTGAAGTTTTTGAGAGACACCATTAGCTACTTAATTAATGCGCTGGAACAAGTTCCCTCAAATGTTTTGAGTAAATTTGACTTATTAGGACACTGAATGTGTGTGAGATATAGTATTAGTCTCGGTGGTCAAAGTGAATCTGTGACTAAGCTGTTAGTGACACATTAATCCAACAGAGCAATCTGCCAAAATACACACATATCGAGGCCTACACTCCTCTGAGACCCTTAGGGCCTCACTAATCTACTGAGATTAGCTGAAAACTGTCTGTAGAACTTACAATCGGACTAAGCATTCTTATGGGCACGTCCAAAAGGAAAGGTGAGTCATAAATGGATAAAATGCTGCTTTAGAATAATTTATTATTTACAGAAAGTTTCTTTTATGGGTAAGATTGTTCTGTGGTAATTATATTAGCTTTATTTTAAAATAATAACAGTCTACGGTATGTTCTCATTTAAAAAACAGCTAATGAGAGTATATGAAGACATTAATACATTACAAATATATCAAAACACGCCAAACAATAAAACCTGTGCACATAACGTTTGTATATAACAATTCAAGGTATACACTTTCAATACTGGGCTAAAGTTTTAAATAAAATGGTTGGACACAGAATTAGAACAAATGTGTCAAAACGATGGCATAATGATGACAAAATGATGCTGATTGTTGTTTAATGTTGGCAAAAGTCAGTGTGATGATGATACACATACACACACGTACACACGTACACACACACACACACACACACACACACACACACACACACACATATATATATATTTAAAATTTTATATATAATTTTGTACAATTTCATTGATAGCTGTTGAGCTTTAAAAATTATTTTATTTTATTTTATTTTACATTATTTTATTTTATTTGGCCTGCTAGGATTTTCAGTTCTGCAGAATTGACAGCATTTTATTTTATTTTGTTTTATTAATACCTGATATGCCTTGTAGTTATTGTATATATATATATATATATATATATATATATATATATATATATATATATATATATATATATATATATATATATATAATGTTTTTATTTATTTATTTTTTTTTACATTTATTTATTTATTTGTATATCGTCACACTGACTGTCACAAAAACCGTAAATAGATTAACAGTAACCACAACTGTCAAAATTATTTTGTAAAAACGAAAGATTTTTTTTTTTTTTTTTTACAGTATATATATTAAAATTAAAACAAAATAAATAAATAAATAAATAAAAATCCCAAGAATCATATACACACATACAAATATTAAAATTTAAAAAATAAAATTCCCCAAGAATCATCACACAACAGGAAAGACAAGTGCAGCCTCAGGGCGATTTCTGAGTCTTATCAAATGTTTACTGAATAAACCTATTACAGCAATTAGATAAACACACACACACGCAAGATGAACGTCTTAACAAACTGGAGGACCGTGATAAGAAAATTAGTAAAAGAGTGATTTAAAGAGAGAGGAAGAAAGGCAGGAGAATGACGAGAAACGCTGCGGACAGAGAGAGAGAGAGAGAGAGAGAGTGAGAGAGTGAGAGAGTGAGAGAGAGAAAGAGAGAGAGATCAGCTTTCCTTTCACATTTGGCCACAACAACCACAAAAAATAGGGATTAAAATAAGCGTGACAGGAACAACACCGCCAAACTACATCAGAATAGTGAGAGAGAGATTTGGCAACATGAATATGAGGTCTGTATTTAGCCAGCGGCTATACTTTATAGACAGACATCATCAGCGACTGTCCTCCTTCTCCCTGCTCTTCATGATTAAAGGGAAAAAAAAATTAGGACTCAAAGCAAAGAATGATGAGAGAAAATTGAGAACAGAAACCCAGATAAGAAAATATGACCACTTATGTCAAAAGTACAGATCCTCTCCTCTTCTTCATTAACTCTAATGTGAGTACTATTAGTGCCTGTGTGTATTTCAGACCTTTCCAGTCAAAGCGGGCTGATAAAGCAAATACGCTGCAAACTGGACCCGAATTTATGCAACAAGACAAAAATGGCTATGTGAGACTACAAGTGGCTGAAAAATAACAGTAAACATTGGTGGTAAAAAAAAATCAGCACTAGATAGGCAGGCAGAGCAGAGTCAAAGGCTCTTTCCAAAGTGGTTAAGAAAACATTTTGGCCAAATCACTTGAGAGAAATGTTGATTATAAATGAACTGCAAATACTGGAAAGTATTGATTAAAACAGCACAATCTAATTAATTAACAAATGCGTGTGCGCTGATTTTTTTGAGCTTATTAGTGCCAGTAGCTTAGCGACATGTTAGGCAGCACAAAGAATAATGAATGCAAAAATGATTCTTTTCTAACCCAAAATAACTATTTTGGGGTGAAATGTCTCTGTCAAATGTCCAGATGAGTATGTACAGAAACACAAACTAACAAAACTCCTCAGGAGAAATGATGCGAGTGAACAAACACAAATACAGACCCATGAACGTAGACAGATTCAAACCATGAACCGGAAAACACATACACACTCAAAGGGACAGAAATCCATTAGTGCTATAATGGCTGAAGGAAAAGCGTGCGTATAAATGCAAGTGAAAATAATAAATAGGACATGGCGAGATGCAAACAAACCGTAGCCAAAAGACAGACTGAAAACAAAGAAGCAATTTAGCAGATATGAGCTGCCCTCATCTCATGAGACACATACAAACTAAATCACTATAAATATTTATAATGATAACCACTGCCGTCACCGATAAATATTAAACAACGTCTCTGTGTGTGTGTGTGTGTGTCTGTGTGTGTGTGTGTATGTATGCCTTATCAAACACACAGTAGGTTGTGTATATGGGGTTTTGTGAAGCACAACTTTGTTTGTTACACTGCAAAAAATGGCTGTTTGAAAACAACAAATAATAAAGATTTATACTCAAAAAAAAAAAAAAGTGATAAAAAACTTTCCATGGACCAAGACAAAACAGCTTGGTAATATTACCTAGTACAAGGATAAAATGGGCTTTGACAAAAAACTAAAACCAACAATCCTCAGTTGACCTTACCTGATGATGTGCATGATTCAATCTCAATAAAATGCAAATGAACATACTTCCGTGATATGGAAAACGCGAACGGAATCCAGTCGTAAAAACAGAATTTACTGTATATTGCAGACTGTCACAGAATTTGTCAAACTTTGGATGAATTAATCAAAAGTAGGTCATGACACTTAAACCAAATCGCGATATGGACTAGTATCTCTAAATATTAAACAAAAAGACTATTGAAATACGAATCATTCATGTTTTGCGTGTCTCCGTGTGTGTATATTGCACAGATTCGATATCATATACACACAGAAATGTAAAGGTATTCACAGCAACCCGTCAAAATTAAATTTTGGTTTAAATTGAAGACATATATTACTATTGTTTAGTAGAATGTGCGTAATACTACTACTACTACTACTACTACCATTACTAAAATTGTTAAAACTTTTTTTTATTAAGGAATACTCAATATTTCTTTCATGTTTTAATTTTAATGGTAACTTTGTTTGCCAAAAATAAAATTTGTTTAATTTTCTATTGATTAAAAGATAAATTAAATTAATATTTTATGCCTTCTTCTGATAACCAGAAAAACGTAAATATACATTTTTTAAAATTTTTAAAAATATAAAATACACTTTAATAAATTAAGTTGTTTTTATGCAGTCAAATAATTAGACATGCTTAAACAGAATTCGGTAACAATAAAACAAAAGAAAAAAAAAGGTTTTGTAAAACTTTTAATAAATTGATGTTAAATTGTATAACTTTCATAAATAATTAATTAATTAGATTAATTTTGATTAATAAAATGTAATTTAACTATTTAAAAAAAAGAGTCCAGAAGAAATACAATAGAAAAAATGAAATCCAGAAAAATTAAAACGTATATGCATATATAAAAATAAAACGCATATATATATATATATATATATATATATATATATATATATATATATATATATATATATATATATATATATATATATATATATATATATATATATATATATAAAATGAATAAAAAATAAAGGTAATTCTGTTTTGTTTTTTTGTTGTTTTTTTTCCTCGCAATTGCAAGTTTACATCTAACTTTTTCTTTCAAAATTGTGTGATACAAACTCACAATTCAGACTTTTTCCTCAGAATTGTGAGATATAAACTCAATTTTGAAAAATTAAGTCTGAATTGAGAGTTACATTAGTGAGATATAAACTCACAATTCTGAGAACATATCAGTCTTTTTTCCCCCTCAAAACTGGTCTTTATAACTCGCAATTGCGAGTTTATATCTCACAAATTGGAGAAAAAAAGTCAGAATTGTGGGGGAAAAAAGTCTGAATTGTGAGATATAAACACGCAATTTTGAGAAGAAAAGTCAGAATTGCAAGATATAAACTCGCAATAGCAAGATAAAAGTCAGAATTGCAATATCTCACAAATTCTGACTTTAAAACTTGCAATTGTGCGTTTATATCTCACAATTCTGAGAAAAAAAGACATAACTGTGAGACAAAAAAGTCGCAATAACCTTTTTTTTTATTTTTTATTCAGGGGCGAAAACGGGCTTCCATAGCCTTTGGTGAGCAAAAGAGACTTAGCGAACCAAACATTTGAACAGTAGCTGAACAAATCTCACAGATGCATCTGTAGATCACATGACAGGATATTAGCCCCCTGCTGCACGGGAACCCTTTAAAGAAACAGGCCATGTTCACCTCTGAATCCCCTACGGCAGATCATCTCTGCCTGCTGACTGAACCTTGGTTTAAGGTGCACAAACACAAGCACACAGCTGTGATGTCAAACTACACCAGCTTTATAATGCAGATACTGTATTTCCACAAAGTGCGGTTCTCCTGAAATAACTAGTGAGCTTCCTTCATGACAGAAACGGAGCCTCACAAGTTTCCAATCTGAAACCCACACAAGTAGACATGAGTCAAAAACAGCTGGGAAACACCATGCTAATTGACTGCTTACTTGCTAATTAACTTTACCTGCATCACAGTGAATGAGTTGGATCCCACCTGCCTTAACAGCTCGCTGAATAATGGCACACCGTGAAAGGTGATGCTACTGAGCCGTGAGTCTGCAGCTGATTTTACAGGCCCGTGGTGCAGGATCACAGCACTAAACTCACTTAATGAAATAAAAGAGCTTTTATGACGATGTTAAAAAGACAGACAGCATGGATTCACAATTCAGATAATATGAGCGGGTAATAAGTGATCGTTAAGGGTTAATGAGGCTATATTTATGGGGTGATATAGTCTGGGAGAGTGTTAAAGGGACCATGTCATTGAAAATTTGAAGGAAAAAGGCTTTTCTAGCACTTTTGAAATAAAACATAAGTGGCTAAACAGCGTTCTGTGTAGTAGCCTCAGCCTGAAGAAGATCAGCATTAGGAAAGAGTGAACTTTGAGAAGCAATTTCAGATGTGAAAAGTTTAGCATAACAGGCAGTTTACACAGCTGTTCAAAAGTTTGGGATCAGAAAGATTTTTAATGTTTTTCAAGAAGTCTTTTCTGCTCATCAAAGCTGCATTTATTTGATTTAAAATACAGAAAAAAACTATTTAAAATAACAGTTTTCAATTTTAATGCTTTTTAAAATATCACTTATTTCTGTGATACAAAGCTGAATTTTCTTTAGTCATTACACCAGTCTTCAGTGTCACTTGATCCTTCAGAAATAATTTTAATATGCTGATTTATTATCAGTGTTGGAAACTGTTTTTCCAGGATTCTTTGATGAATAAAATGTAAAAAAAACAAAAAAAAACAGCATTTATTTAAATTAGAAATCCTTTCCAACAATAGATATTACTGTTCAAAGTTTGGGGTCAGTAATTTTTTTTCTTTCTTTCTTTGAAAGAAATTAATACTTTTATTCAGCAAGGATGTATTAAACTGATAAAAAAAAGTGATAGTAAAGACATACATTGTTAGAAAATATGTCTATTTGAAATAAATGCTGAAAAAATGCATCAAAGAATCCTGAAAAAAGTATCACAGGCTCCGAAAAAATATTAAGCAGCAATAAAAAATATTAACTGTTTCCAACATTGATAGTAAATCATGTGACACTGAAGACTAAAGTAATTATGCTGAAAATGCAGCTTTGCATCACAGATATAATTATATTTTAAAGTACATTAAAATACAAAACTTTGTAATAATATTTCAGCATATTACTGTTTTTTCTGTATTTTCTGTAAATTGTAATAATATTTCAGCATATTACTGTTTTTTCTGTATTTTCAAACAAATAAATGCAGCCTTGATGAGCAAATGAGACTTTTAAAAACATCAAAAGTTTTTCAGATCAAACTTTTGAACAGCAGTGTATATCAATCAATATTTTAAGAGCTGTTTAATAAATCAAAAATCATTCATATTTTTAAAAACAAATATTTGAAAATATTTTAATTAATATTTTAAATAAATAAAAAGGCACTGGTGTTTGCAGAAATCAGAATACATGGTTATTTTCGGATGGCTGTTAATGGGATAGAAATGAGCATTTTACAGTCAGTCAGACAGTATAGTTATAGCATATACCAGTATGCTCTAACTAAGCTAACTAGCCAATCCTTGACTCTTTGGTTCAGACAAACAGATAGTCTGGCACCAAACTCAGTTATTTTAATAAATTGGTGGTTCAAGTGGCATATAAATTGCATACTTCATTTTTAACAATGTGAAAGAGAGTGATATGATCTTTGGGAGTGTAAGCTCTTCTGTTATGGGAGAAAGTGTCTCCAGCAGTCTTCAAAACACTATCACACACTCATAGCCCACAATCCAGCTACTCAGAGTCTATAAGCTCTTTGGGCTGGTTCCCGGGCACAGATTAAGTTGAAAGACGGACTAAAAACAGCATTTAAAGAACAATCAGCCCTGACAGAGTAAGCCAGCACTTGGCTTAATGTGTGCCTGAAAGTGTTTTACTTCTGAATGAAAAAATAGAACTTTTGGGACCAAAAAAATAAAATAAAAATTATATATGAAGAGTTTGGTTCAAGAACACAATATTTTTTTTTTAAATCGAGTTCCTGGCAAAATGAGTATTGTATCTGGTCGGTATTGAAAAGGCAATTTTTAATTTTACGCAAAATGCGATATCTGCCATGTTATTACCAGTCTCCTTCTTTGCAGAATGAGATACATCCGCTCAACCAATCACAGCACACCATTCCACGCACTGTAAACAGAAAAGGCGGCGTTTTGAATACACCCCGCATCCTAGTTTGCAATGTTGAGTGATGTATCGCAGACATATCTGACGAATCCTTTCATAAACAAAGTATAGAGAGAGTGTAAATAAGAGATTGATTGTGCAGTGTAGAGAGCTTCCTTGATTATAATGGAACTTTGTGAGATCAGATGAACTAAGATGAGTGACAGCTTTTAATGATTTTTAAGGGAGTCTGTAAATGAGATATTGATTTAATACAACAGTTAAATAAACAAGAAGTAAATATTAAGTGACTTACGTTCTCTGACTATAACACTATTACCTGATTTCGCTCTATTTCATCGTCAAAAATAGTTTGAAAGAAGTCACAACTGAGCCGCTGCGCATCTCCATTCAAACACAGTGGTGTTTTGTTTACGAAAGAACGTGCGTTTTCTAGTCAATGAATCAATTACCCATTCATAAAAAAAGTCACTTGCTTTATTCCTGAATTAATCAGCCGTTCGAACGATTTAGCCGTTTTAGTTTCATTTTTATCTTCTTTTTAGTTATTAAAATCATTTAATACATATTTCTATGTTCAAAATTGTATATTTAAAACATTAATCTCAACAAGAGTTTATGAATTTGATTGCACTCATGCCACCTCTGAGCCTCTTTTGTGTTCTTTTGTGCCACCTCTTTACAAATGAATTTTATTAATACTGGTTTCATTTGATTGGTAACTTATTCTTATTCTGTTGTTTTAATTAGAAATATAAATAGAAATTTAATTAGAAATATAAGCTTATAAAATATAATTTAAAAAAAAATGACATAAAAGATGACATACTTTTATTAAAAAAAAAAAAAAAAAAAAAAATGGCATTACAAAGGTAACAAAATTCCCCTTTAATTCACTTTAAGGAGTCAAATATCACCTCGTAATGGGAAGGCTAATTTTTGATCAGATTTTTTGATTATTGATTAAAAGGTGCTCCTAAAATTTTGATTGTGCTCCTAAGTTTTCTCAAGTGCTCCTAAAAGAAAAGTAAGCGTGAAAAGTAAGCGTAGACCCCTAATGGATTTATTGCATTTTGGGAAAAAATAATATGTTTTATAATAAATCTTTGAAAATCAAAATCTGGATTTGAATTTTTAATGAGCCGTAGCTCATTAAATGTTAAAGATTGAAACAGAAAATAGTGGTTTTCATCTTGCAACTTTCTTGGTAAAGAAAACACATTTTAACTCAGATTAATCAAAATGGATTTATAGCATTTTGGAACCAAACTCTTCTATATATATATATATATATATATATATATATATATACAGAGGTTGGACAATGAAACTGAAACATTCGCCAATATAGTATTGGAGGTTTCATGGCTATATTTGCGCTGTCTGGTGCCCAATCTTCACTTATTGTACATTACACCAGTTAGAGCAGAGTGTAAAGTTTCATTATGTGCACCCAATGGTTCAAACATTGTACCTTGAAGGTAGTGCTCTGTATCAGGATAATAATGCACCAATACACACAGCAAGACTGGTGACAGACTGGTTTAATGAACATGAAAATTAAGTTGAACATCTCCCATGGCCTGCATAGTCACCAGATCTGAATATTATTGAGCCACTTTGGGGTGTTTTGGAGGAGCGAGTCAGGAAACGTTTTCCCACATCAGCATCACATAGTGACCTGGCCACTGTTCTGCAAGAGGAAAATGGCTCAAAATCCCTCTGGCTGCTTTGCAGGACTTGTATTTGTCACTCCCACGATGAAATGATGTTGTATTAGTTGCAAAAGGAGGCCCAATATCATACTAATTGTGATCTAAAACCAGGTGTTTCAGTTTCATTGTCCATCCCCTGTATATATATATATTTATTTATTTATTTATATTAAATATATATTAATTTATCTTATTTAGAAATATACAAATTTATTAAACGTTCTATATATATGCAGTGAGTGCAACTTCAAATGAAATTAAGGAGAAAAAAAGGTGCATCCATCATAATGAGTCAGAGCTGACAGGTATCTGACGGGTATGTAAATATGTATGTTGGAGCATATGGATTTGTGTGTTTTCCTTCCTAAACTGCTCTAGTGAGTTACCGGCAGCGTATTAGCAGTAGTCCAAACATCTGGTTAGCACACACAGAGCCCCTCAAATTGCCTCAGAGACAAAATACAAGATACACACACAACTACATCTGCATTTCCAGAAGGAAACAACAGCGACTGCGACGCTGTAAAGCAAAGTCTTTTAGGTTTATGTGAAGAAAACGAAGAATCTGAGAGCACAAGAATCAACCAACTGTTTAAAGCTCTTTATAGCAGCTGTTTGAAGTTGATGGGCGGAAAAGAAAAGAGATATTTGAAAACAGGAAAGAATAGAGAAAAAAGAGAGAACAGTGAGTAATCATAAGGCTGCTGCCATATAACTGTGTTTCAGCTTCTCTTCAGGGCATTGTGGGTAAAGTTACCACTCTATTGACTTTACAGGCCGTTACATGTCATGAGAGAGCCAGTGACACAGAGCAGACAGCGTTTATCGACAAAAGACTCTCAGGCCGCTGCCACACACGAATGTCTCTTCAGAGTTGGAAAAGAAGAAGAGAGAGAACTAGAGGTGCAACTTCACTCCACTCAGCAATTACATACATTACTGTTCAAAGATTTGGGATTTGTAAGATTTATATATTTTTTAAAACTGATTAAAAGTAACTAAAGACTTTCACATTGTAACAAAAAAAAAATCTATTTTAAACTTTCCATACACCAAAGAATCCAAAAAAGCATCGTTTCCACAAAAAAATTTAAGCAGCACAACTGTTTTCAACATTGATAATAATAATAAATGTTTCTTAAGGATCAAATAAGCATATTAGAATGATTTCTGAAGGATCATGCGACACTGAAGACTCGAGTAATGATGCTAAAAAATTCAGCTTTGCACTACAGGAATAAATTACATTTTAGATTATACTGAAATAGGAAACAATTATTTTAAATAGTGATATTTTTGACAACATTTTTAGAATATTATTATAATATTACTTATTAGTTTTGCATCATAGGAATACATTAGTTATTTCAAAATTTAAATAATAATATTTTTTATACTATTACTGTTTTTACTATATTTTTGATTAGATAAACAAGCCTCTGTTAGTATAAGATAATTAAAAAAAAAAAAAAAAAAAAAAAAAAAAATACCATAACAGCCCCAAACTACAACAGCGTTTTAGTGGCACATTAAAAAAAAATAATAAAAATTAAGATTAAAGGCGAAATATTACAAGAGTAAAGTCAAAATATTACTAGAATAAAGTCGCAATATTTCGAGAATAAAGTCAAAATTACGAGAATAAAGTTTAAATGTTTAGAGAATAAAGTCAAAATTACGAGAATTAATTTGTAGCAATTACGAGATTAAAGTTAAAGATTTAAAAAACATATATATTTTTTAAACGAGGCAATAAAACGTTGTTGTACCAAACCTTACCAAAAAGTAACATCAATCTTATTTTTTTTTTTGCATTGCATTGTATCATTAATTTCATTAAAAATATTATTAAATGTTTCCTTTCCCAAATTATAAAATACAAAATTGCAATATAAAGTGGAAATCAAAACTCAAATTATACATTACTTAAACTGCTAAATATTTACACATTATGCTAAGTGCAATGCCCTAAAAATATTGCTTTATAATTATGATAAAATAATGAAAACTACAGTTGAAAAAAATGGTTATTCACTTACTTACAATAGCTCATGAGAAGTTTTGATTAAAGTGCGCCTAATCGTCACAAAAAAAAATGCAAAACAAATATTCGATTTATTATTTAATTTTTTTCCCTGAAACCACTTAAAATGTTAGTCAACATTTTTTTGCATTAAACAGTCATAATTTACATTTTCCACCCTCTCTTATCACCCTCTTTTATGAAACTACTGTAACTAGCTTTAAGCTGTTTATATGTAAATTACATCTGTCTTGCTTTTGATTGACTAACCTATTGAGCTTTTTGAAAGAGGTCATACCATGCTTTTTTACCCACTGAAGTTCACTTATAATGTTAGAACACATTTAAAGTTCAACAAAAATGACCAGAGATTACCTTGCAAATTCATCCAAATTACAGTATTACCTTAGCCTAAACAGGCCAAATCTCTAATTAACGGTTACGTACTCACAAACAATCCGCTTTAGCTCGTTTTCAATAAATGCTCCTTTAGGACTGCAGAGGAACTTCTTAAAGTTCCAGAGTGTTTTCACAGTACATCACGCTCTTTGATCTCAAAAGATCAAGGAAAACTTGACTACTCATGATATGACCCCTTAAATATTAAACAGGAAAGTTTTGTTTAAAAGTTCTGAAAGCATCTTTTCCCAACAAATGGCACAAACGCTTCTGATTTGTTCTGTGAATCTGAGATCTTGAACTGCTCCTCGCAATACAGAAGCTCTGAACTAGAATGAACTTTTATGATTAGGACTAGCTTGCACAGACACCAGTCCAGCTCCTGGATCCAGAGCCTGGACTGCGTATCGATCGGTATTGATCTCTATAGCATCCAGCAGTGAGAGTGACAGAGGGAGAGTGATAATAGGCTGAATTTATGAGCTGCATGTGGTTGTTCACAGTGATTTATACTCCTAGTGTGGGATGACCTTCAGCACTCTGGAAACACTCTGTGTGCCGAAATCAAATAAATGACGGTGACACCGTGGAAAGGAGAGGAATGTTATGGATGTCAGAGAGTTGTAGATGAGGATCCTAACATCCTAATGTATCATCACGGCTTTCCCACCAAAGACGGAGAGGGGAACTTCAATAGTGTCCTATGAAAAGAGCTTTATTTTTTTTTCCAAAATCCAATTCTTTTTTTCCCAAATTCCATTTTTTCCATTTAAATTATACTGGATTCTGTTGAAATGGTTACATTACAGTAATAAAAAGCACGTCCAATTATTTGCAATTATGAAACTTAACAATTTAACAATAATTTATTAGAAATTTTAACAAAAACTGCATTTTATGGCCCTATGAATTTTTTCTGATTTCAGTTTTAATGGTTAAATTAAATGCCATGTCTTAAATAATTAAAAACCATGTCTAATTAAGTGAAATCAAGAAACTTCAACTAAAATTCAATTAAACAAGAATTTATTAAAAGTTTAACAAAAACAATTGTTTTAATATTTAATTTTATTTTTCTAAATATTTCTAAATTTTCAGTTTTACTTTTTCTGGATTCCATTAAACTGTAATAATCAAAAATTATGTCTAAACAAATTAATTCATAAGAGTAACTATTTTTATTGTATTGTATTGTATTGTATTTCCCTATGATTTTTGCCTGGTTTATTTTTTTCTGGATTAGATTTAATACAAATTTATTACCAAAAAATGGTGGTACTCAAATGAAGGCATAACTCAGTAACAATTTAATTAATCTTTTAAAATGTAATCAAATGACAGTTTAACAATTTCTTTGATTTTTTGGCAAATAAAGTGGCACAAAACAGAAGTTCACAGTTAAAATTAAAACATTATTTTTAACACAAATTGTCATATTACTTTGAGAAGTACATTCTACTGTACAAAAGCCATATTTATCTGGAAAAAATTATTCAAGCTTAACCTAACCTTGATTTCAATGGACTGTTGTCCTTTGGGTTTCTGTGTGCATGACTTTATATCAAATTAAACGGTGAAATAGTGAAGCAAACTCTCCAGAAATGAAGTGCATGTGTTCATGTCCTCATATAGTGAGACAGCAATTGCTGAAAACACCAAAAGTGTCATGCATACCTGAGTATGTATAGCACATGTTACCGCATCAGTTATTTACACAGAGACATAAACAGAACATGTAGACACTCAAATAGCAATCTTTTTACAATCCAAAATTCCTTGATTCAAAATTCAAAAATGCCAAAAATTCTTTGACATTCCGCTTCATACTGTAAATTCCATTTTTATTACTTGATTCTGTGATTACATCCACATTTTCCATACTGTGGAAATCACAGGGCCTTCCTTTACTAATGTTACAGGGCTCTACAGCGCGACCATTTGCAACTGAAAACTACTGTGTGCGACTATGAAAAAATGTTTAGGAGCACCAGTGCGACTGACCCGATCAGCATATTTGTGTTCGTGCTGAGGGGAGCTTTAAAGGTTTCTACGTGTTTTTGCAACATCCAGTAATGTATCACAGACATATCTCACGAATCCTTTCATAAACAAAGTGTAGAGAGAGTGTAAATAAAAGATTCATTATGTAGTGTAGAGAGCTTCCTTGATTATAATTGTTACGTTTCTTATGTTTTATTTCTGTGTTTTGTTCTGTTTTTGAAGTGTTGTGTATGTTTCTGTGCAGAATGACGTCTGATTGGTTCCTGTACTTTAACTGGTGCCACGCCCTGCCTGGTCAGCTGACTCCTGGCTGCCTATAAAAGATCCCATCATCACTTCCTGCTTCAGCTTTGTGCTCGTTTGCTGTGTTTGCTTCTCCACTGCTCTGCTAGTTAGTTACATGTGTTAGTAAGACTGAGATTCTGTGTGTGTTCTTTTTGAGTGTTTAACTGTGAGAGATTGTTGATTGTTAGTATGCTTAGCCAAACATTCGTAATTCTGACTACCGCCTGTCTGATTTTGATTCTGGATTGCCCGTTTGGACTTGTTTGCTACTTGTAAATAATTGTATATAGTATTCTTGTGGAGGTAGGGAGACCGACGTTCGAACGAATCAAATGAATGAATGATTCAGTAATTTAATCAGTGACTTTCCACCACCTATTGGCAGTTTCAGTTTCATTTTTAAAGTATCTTTTCAGTTATTTAACATATATTAACATTTTAAAAATATTTTTATATTCAAAATTTTATATTTAAAACATTAATCTCAACATGACGTTATGAATATGATTGCACTCATGCCACCTCTGAGCCTCATTAAACATGAAAATACACCTACAAGACACTTTTGTGTTCTTCTGCGCTACCTCTGTAGTACAAAGGAATTTTGTTAATACTGATTTCATTTGATTGGTAACTTATTCTTATTTATTTTACTTATTCTACACTGTAAAAAACAAAAAAACACAATTTGTTGAGTCAACTTAAAATAATTTGTTACCCTGCTGCCTTAAAATTTTAAGTTCAGTCAACTCAAATTAGTTTAGTCAACTTAAAATGTTAAGTTGTACTAAGTAAAAACTTAGATATTTGTGTTTGTTAAACTTAACAGATGGATAAGTAACCCAGCTGCCTTAAAATTTTAAGTTGAATCAACTCAAATATCTAAGTTGTCACTTAGCATAATTTAACATTTCAAGTTGAATAAACTTTTTTTGATTTGACTGAACCTAAAATTTTAAGGCAGCCACGTAACAAATTATTCTAAGTTGACTCAACAAATTGTTTTTTTTACAGTGTGCTTGTTCTTATTCTGTTGTTTTAATTAGAAATTTAAAAAATCTTGTAAAATATAATTCTTTAAAAATTTGACATAAAAGATATCATACTTTTAATAATGTCAGAAAAATGTCATTACAAAGGTAAAACCAAAATCCCCCTGTAAATCACTTTAAGGACTCAAATATCACCTCGTAATGGACAGGCTAATTTTTGATCAGATTTTTTGATTATTGATTAGAAGGTGCTCGTAAAATTTTGACTGTGCTCCTAAAAAGAAAAGTAAGTAGAGCCCTGTTTATGATCTACATCATGTAATACACCTGGAGAATGCGATAGGTGTGTGTGTTCACCTTTATCTGCAGTAGAGATGTTCCAGGAGGGGTGCTCTCAGGTAAACTGATGTTATAAAGCGCCTGGCTGAAGATCGGCCTGTTGTCGTTCTCGTTGATCAGGTCGATGAAGACTCGAGCAAACCCCACATGCTCCGACAGAGACTCGTTGGCGTACAGCTGGAGAAAAGAGCAAAAAAAAAGTCACATACAATAACACCAAAAACCTCAGCTGCCTATGGAGGATTTATTATAAGTATTAATAAAAATATTCATATACTTATCTCTACTGTGTTCATATACTTTACTCTATCTGTGTGCTGTATAGAATGCTCCCTAATGCCAGGTTCACACTGCATGATTTTCAAAGTCATTGGATCACTGCTGTTCACACACTGCACAACTGTCTGGAGTAGCATCTAGTTGCTGTTATGTGCAAAAAAAGCTTGCAATCCAAGTTGATTTGAAGTGAAAAATAAAAAAATAAACGAAGAACATGAAGGAGAGAACTGATGTTTGCTGATGTTCTGCTGCCAATCTATTATGACTCCGCCCACTGGACTTTCCCTTGCCCTGTATTGTGCTCTCTCATTGGCTGTAGGTCATCAGCGATGTCATTTCCAGTCAAAACACATTTCACACTGCAGGACTGTAAGTTGCCAACAGGTCCAGATATTTAGCATGCCAAATATCTCACGGGCATTGGCAACATGTCAGCGCTTCTCTTAATTTGCATTTTTGATAACACAAACTAGACAAACAAGCACTGATTTTGGCCATGTGTGGACGATTTTCACAAAACTGTCGGCGAGTGAAAACCGGGGCTAAAATCGTGCAGTGTGAACCCAGCATTAGTCGGCAGCTACTTATGTAGGCACTAGATGGCAAACAGGCTTATTAGGTTTTGAAACAGCCAATATATTAAATCTAAAGTGTCTGTTTTATATCACACTTTTATGAGACTTTTATATCTCTGTGATGTAGTATTTCATGGCAGACATGATTACTGAGATGAAAAAAAAACTGTTCAAATGAGCAAAAGGCATTATTTGCAATTGTTTCACAGTGCATTTAAAAACAACACGCAAGCAACATGCATCGCTAATACCAATCTGTTATATGACATGGGGATATATTACAGAGAAAGTTATTACAGTTTGACGAAGAAAAAAAAAGTAATACTTTTCTAAAAAGTCCAGTTTCCAAATGACTTGTTAGCTCACTGAACTCTTTACTTTTAGATTAACTGCAACAGATGTTTGCACAAAACAAGGCTACAAACTGGTTGAGGCAGTGCCTGTTTGAGGGAATCTGTTGTACTGGTCTACAACAGATTCTGATTGTGTTTTATACTGGTACAGATTGCAGTCATTTGTCAGTTCAGCTAGTAAGTCCATCGCTGCAGGGAGCAGCTTCAGTCAGTCGAACGAAATGAACTGCAGAAACGCAGCTGAACTCCAGCAGCATGACAGCACTGCTCTGTATATAAGTGCCAGTAGTTTATTTGTAATTCATTTTCCTCATTCTAAATCTCGGTTTAATTTTCCTAAAAAACACCACCCTGGCATGATCATCTACTCTCTCTTCTAAATGTTAAAATAAAATGAGCACAGATCCATTGCGCATAAGATATTACAGAGGAATGCAATGAAGACTGGAGTAATGATTCTGAAAATTATGAAACCAGGATGGATGAAAATGTGTTTTCTGCACTCACAGAAAAGCTGTAGCTCCTGATGTTTTCGTAGTCCAGCGGGATGGCCACACGCACGCGGAGGTCTGCTCTTCCCTGCACGGAGGTGGGAGAGATGCTGAAGTGCTCAGAGTTATTCCCTGTCAGGACCACTTGAAACATGCTGTTCACCCCCTGTAGAGACACATAGAGTCATTTTGCACATTATTGTTTCGCTTTATCGGATATTTCACTGTCCGCAGCTAAGAAGCAAAATATTTCTTCTTAGAAAAACCTTGTAAGTGTCAGAAACCGCACAAGAGATTTCAGCTTCTCAGACTGTTTAGTGTCAAAGTCAGCAATCAAAACTGACTCAAATATTTCTCATCCAAATGTTCTGAGCCGCACTGCACATTGATTTTAAAGCTATCATTTGCAGAGTTTTCGCAGGCTTTATGAAGGTAAATGTAAGACTTTTAAATAAATTGAATGGAACTCAATACATCAGCAGGGTCTCTATATGTAAATGTTTTGTGTTACCAACATTTGAAAGTTTGAAAATGCAACTTACAACAGATCTTCATTACTTTTTAATTAATCTGACCAAAAAAGGCAGTTTGTGGCTTGAATAGCTCTGCTCCCAACCACTTGAATATGAAAAGAACTCTGATCACAACTGCAAAAAGGTGATGATCCTCAGCAGTGCTGGGGGTAACGCATTGCAATTAATGCGAGTTTTGTAATCAGATTACTTTTTTCAAATAACTAATAAAGTAACTCATTACTTTTTAATTTACCAGAAAAAAGTTACTTTTTCAAGAAACTTTTTCTCCCATTTATTTATTGAAAGCTCTCCTGATCCCATGTTGAGAGAAATCAGGAGTAAGATGTTACTTTAGTTCTAGAATAAATGTGGACATGCATTAATTCATCAAAAAAAAAAACCAAAAAAAAAACACGATTCAGTATTCATTAAAATGAATAAAAACTGTGAAATGCAACTCATAATATGATGCAAACCTGCAATAATTAAATTTTAAATACAAATATCCTTTATGTATTTAATCTCATTTTATTAACCTGCGTCTTTGCTTCCGACCTTTAATGATCAAATTTATCCATGCTAATAAGCAAAACTTAATTCACAGGGAAAGCACATATATTTGTTCTTGTCTTTAGCATAAACTAAAAATAAAATGTAATTTTGTTTAGACATACACTGGCGTTCAAATGTTTGGGATCAGTAAGATTTTTTATGTTTTTTTTTTTAAGTTTCTTATGCTCATCAAGACTCTATTTATTTGATTAAAATTACAGAAAAAAACTAATATTTTAAAATATTATTACAATTTAAAATAACAATTTTCTATTTTAATACACTTTAAAATATGATTTATTCCTGTGATGAAAAAGCTGAATTTTCAGCATCATTACTCCAGTCTTCAGCATCACATGATCCTTCAGAAATCTTCTAATATGATCATTTATTATGAATGTTGAAAACAGTTGTGCTGCCTAATCTTTTTTTTTTTTGGAACATGTGATACTTTTTTCAGGATTTCAGGATTCTTGGATGAATAATAATAAAAAAGAACATAATTTATTTAAAATAGAAATGTTTTGTAATTATATACACTACTGTTTAAAAGTTTGCTGTCAGTAATTTTTATCTTTCTTTTTTTTTTTTTGAAAGAAATTCATATTTTTATTCAGAAAGGATGTGTTAAACTGATAAAAAGTGATAGTAAAGACTTATATTAGAAAAGATTTTTTATTTTTGTGACACTGTTAAACTGATAAAAAGTGATAGTAAAGACATATTATTAGAAAGGATTTTTATTTTTGTGACGCTTTTATCATATAACATTAAAGGCTGGAGTAATGATGCTGCAAATTCAGTTTTGCATCACAGAAATAAATTATATTTTGAAGTATATTAAAATAGAAAACTGTTATTTTATACTGCAATAACATTTCACAATTTTACAGTTTTTTTTCTGTATTTTTGATCAAATAAATGCAGCCTTGATGAGCAGAAGAAACAAAAAATCGTACTGATCCCAAACTTTTGAATAGCAGTGTATGTGTTAGAAAACAAATATACCAAAGAAAGATATATTTTCTTAGTGCATTTAACATTTAAAGCCATGACTTTATGAATTTAAGACTTTCTGCTGCCATTTAAGACGTTTGTGAAAGCGTGAATTAAGCCTTTTACCCCTGGCTTCATAAACAAGGTTTTTGCCTAGTCTTAGACTAAAATGTAAGTCTGAGCTGTTTCAACTGAAAGAAACTTGCACTGACTGATCTTAAAATATATTAGTGCCTTTGTTTTGTCTCAAGATGCACACCAATGTTTTTTTTTTCTAATCACGGTTATAAAAATTACTTAAATGTTCTAATTAAACTATGCCCTAATTTTGAAGACCTACAGAATCCCTGATTTATGTCTACTTCCCTTTCTCCAAAGGAATTTCAGGAGAAAATTGACAACTTTGACGCCAACAATCCATGAGTGAGAACTTCATTAAGCCTCATAAAAAAGCAGCTATGAGCAAAATTTAGCATCCAGCACATACAGTACATCACACCTGCAAAAAGTTCCCCTCTCATCCTTTCCTCAAATGTTACAGTGTGTTTTGACAGGGATTTTATTGGACGGACTCGAAATAAAACTTCAAGCTTCAAATAAAGAAGTAATAAAATGTTCTGCAATAATCATTTCTGTCTCCCGTTGCCGTTTCAGGTACAGAAAGATCCCGAGCAAATGGAGAGATGACAGGAAGTCCCTCATTAGTGTCATTCTCTCTTCCACGAGGCCGGCGAGGGGAAGACAGGACATATGGCAGGAAGTAAATTCAATGATGACTCATCACTATCTTAGAAAGCATTTTCATACTGTACACACACTGCATCACACACTCTGATTAAACATAATACTAATGTGTGAGCGAAGCAGCTGGCACTTACACTGACGGAGAAATTCGCTGACTGAAAACCACTCAGTTGTGTGAGCTGTCACAACAACTTATATATCAGGAATATAGTTCAGACGTAAAACGTACCGACCCAGACACACACGTAAGCACGTACGCTAACACACTCAAAAAGCAATAATGTTGAGCATGGTGAGAAGAATCTGTGATTGATTATTGTGTGTGTTTACTTGCTGCTTATCTCTACTAAGTCCACACTTATCTGTCGCTACAATCACTCCATCTCTTCAAGTCTCCTTCTCTCTTTCTTTTTTTGTCGTAATCTCTCTCTCACACAAAAAGGAGAAGATGGGTTGAGGGGTTTGCTCTTATCGGATCTCACATGCACACACTTGCACTGACAAACCAACATGGTAGACCTACAAACCCTGTGTGCTGTTATATTTCTTAGTGCTCTGTGACATGTTCAGGGTGTATTTGTGGTTATTTTGCTGGCGATATAAAATTAAGCAGCATTATGAATATCGCAATGGTTTTATGTGCTTCTTATTTGGCCATTAAGCTTCTAAATAGTATGTCATTACAGTAATTTAGCAATCCTGCTTGTGACTTCTCAGTATGAGGGGGCATCATTGCCAATCAGTTCAACCTGTTTCAGTTAATGCCTTTGATGAATTATATGGTATTATGTTGGCTTCTAAAAATGAACGTTAAAAGATTTTTGTTTTCCATTTAGTGAAAAATAGTGTAAAAAACTATTAAAGTAAAAATGTCAAAATACAAAACGAGTCATCTTGTAATTTTCTTAGCAATATGGGAGACACTTTCTACTCTATATACAACATTTCCACTATTTTTGGCTGCTGGGGCGAAAAAACTGTTTGGTACAGTATGTGGGGTAAGTTGTCACAGTACACTGTAAAAAAAACAAAACAAAACAAAACAAAAAAAAAACAATTTGTTGAGTCAACTTAAAATAATTTGTTAACCTGCCGCCTCAAATAAATTTAGTCAACTTGAAATGTTAAGTTGTACTAAGGGAAAACTTAGATATTTGAGTTAACTAAACAAAAAATTTGGTTTGTTAAAATTAAACGTTTTTTTTTTTTTACCCAGCTGCCTTAAAATTTTAAGTTGAATCAACTCAAATATCTAAGTTGTCACTTCATACAACTTAACATTTCAAGTTGACTAAACTTTTTTGTGTTGACTGAACTTAAAATTTTAAGGCAGCGGAGTAACAAATTATTTTAAGTTGACTCAACAAATCGTTTTTTTTTACAGTGTAGATGAAAGACATTCCATGCTAAATATAAATGCTAAAATATAAAAATAAATACAACCCAATTAATCAAACACCAAGACAGTAGAAGAAAACACGCAAAAATATTTAAAACGCACATGACAACATGACCCAATCTTTTATCATTAAAAATGCTTTTCTTGAAAATTTTAGCTAAAATGTACTAAAATGTTTATTGTGTTCACTTGTTTTTCAG
Source organism: Cirrhinus mrigala (assembly GCA_036247105.1). Classification (NCBI taxonomy): domain Eukaryota; kingdom Metazoa; phylum Chordata; class Actinopteri; order Cypriniformes; family Cyprinidae; genus Cirrhinus; species Cirrhinus mrigala. The sequence continues at coordinate 30,926,518 of CM070019.1, read as the reverse complement.
TGTTAAGACTGGTAACCTAAACTAAAACAATTAAAAATACTTTTTGCTAGCAGCAATAAAAATAGCAATAATAAGCTTTATTTTTTATTTAACTTTTAGTATTTCACTACTTATTTTATTTCACTTAGTTAATTTTTTTTTAGATTAAAAATTATTTTTTTAATCTTATATATGTACATAAGTACATAAGTATATGCATTCAAAAGTTTGAGATCAGTAAAATTAAAAAAAAAAATTATGTTTATGCTTATCAAGGCTGTGTTTATTTGATCAAAAATACAGAAAAACTAGTATTGTGAAATATTATTACAATTTAAAATAACTGTTTTCTATTTTAATATACTTAACAAATACATATATACCCAGAACCCTGTGATACGTTTTTCAGAATTTTTTGATGAGTAAAAAGAACAGCATTTATTCAAAACAGAATAATATAACAAGTCTTTACTATCACTTTTATCAATTTAACACATTCTTGCTGAATAAAAATGTTCATTTATTTCTAAAAAAAAGAAAGAAAAAAATTTACCCACCACAAAATTTTAAACAGTGTATATTGTTACAAAACATTTCTATTTTGAATAAATGCTGTTCTTTTTAACTTTTTATTCTTTAAAGAACTCAGAAAAAAGTGTCACAATATTGTATATTAATCAGCACAACAGTTTCCAACATTGATAATAATTCAACATACTAAAATAATTTCAGCTTTTTTTGCTGAAAATTCAGCATTGCATCACAGGAATAAATTATATTTTACAATATATCAAAATAGACGATCATTGCTATAAATATGCGATATTATTTCACAATATTACTGTTTTTTCTGTACTTTTGATCAAATAAATACAGCCTTGGTAAGCATAAAAAAAGTATATATATATATATATATTTTTATATATATATATATATTTTTTTTTTTTTTCCTGGTGTTTTACATCTATTTTGAATCTTGCACTTCATTGCTTTTTTGGTTTAATGAAAATGTCCATAAAATTACTGGATAATGTCCAGTCTAATGTCCAATTGATTTATTTTTACAGTGTATAATAATACTAAAACAACACTGTTGTTATCCAACACCTAGCGAAATAATATGATGATACTGGAATTCAGTTCAGATGAAAAAAATGTTTACGTGAAAAAATAATACAAAATACACCGCTATAGAAAAGAACATTTGTGTGATAAATTGTGCCTGACTCAAAAAACAGTTCTTTGTGAAAATTTCCCCTTTTGACAACTAGCCTACTGCTCAGTGCTAATATATTTTACATACAAATAAAAGCACTACACTTAATGAACAACACTGCTAATGTGCACACACACACACACACACACACACACATCCCCACCAGATTCCATTTGCAGGCGAAGCCGTTTGTGACCACAACGTGGTGAATTGATCCGGACAAAGAAAATAGTTTCAGAGTTCAATAAACATTTAACCCGAGGTGTTTCCTTACAGAGGAAAAAACACACAGAGAGCGAACAAGAAAATAATAGAGAAAGATTGAGTGCGTAAAATAAAGGACGATAACCGAAGACCAGCCCTCGCTAAAGAGAGCAGCACTCCAGGTTAATCGGAGATATTCACTTTTTTATATCTCTCAGTTATGAAAATCCCTCCATCACGTCGCTCCTCGGGCCGGATGCTGTAATTGAGGAGGCGAATGAGGAGCTGCAGGCCTTGCTGAAGGAAATCTGACCGAATGAACGGCCACTATACAGATGAGGAGAGAGAAATAGAGTTTGTGTCAATCGAACTCTTACATACCAGCATAATCAAGAGATTCAATTGTTCAGATATTCGCCTTCAAATCATCTTGTTTTATGATCTGCAAGTGATTGTAAACACAAAGCTACAAATGCAAATGTGACCCAACGAACGCTCTCTTCTTAAGAGTTAAGCCTGTTGTTGTACAGACTAACTAGCTAGCTGCCGGCTGATTGTCGTGCGGATTGACACAATCATTAATCCTGAGTTTCATTCTGATCTACATTAACCTTAATGCTAATGAAGAGACACAGACTGCAGTTGCTGACATAACACCTCATTATCTCTGAACGATCATCCGTTTGAAAACTTGCTGCCTGAGATGCTGTAATGGACTATTGGAGCGGTTTTATAGCTTTTAAGGTGATGTGTGCAATTTTTTCCGTTAAAACACCATCTCCTATCTTGGCTTAATATACACAGACAAATACAAGCAAATGATTCATTGGTTCATTCCGGCAGCAGAAGTAAACAATATGATTCTGTGGCACTTTCAAAACATTAGAAACAGAGGACTCAAAGATTAATTTCTCATCAAATATACACCATGAACACAGTAGCATCTGCCCAGCAACTGCAACTAAATCTAAAATACCCTTAAAACAAACCAATGCCCTAATAACTACTCTACACTCTCAGAAAAAAAGGTACAAAAGCTGTCATTGGGTCGATGCCTTTTCAAAAGGCATGTACCATTTAGGTACTAATCGAGTTGAAGTCAAAAGTTTACATACATCGGCACCAATAGCCTTGTGGTTAGTGTACCGACATATAGCGGCGACCCGAGTTCGATTCCCGTCTCGAGGTCCATTGCCGATCCAGCTCCCCTCTCTCTGCCTAGTACTTTCCTGTCATTTCTCTACCCTCCTGTCCATTAAAGGCACAAAAGCCCAAAAATATAACTTAAAACAAAAAAGAAGTTTACATACACCTTGCAGATTCTGCAAAATGTTAATTATTATACCAAAATAAGAAAGCTCATACAAAATGACTTCAACTGTATGTATAGGGCCCTAAGAAACCTGTTTAATTTTTTTCCCCCAAATTGTGTTTTCATTTTTCTGAATTCCATTTTTTTTTTTTTTTTCATTTTAATGGTTAAAAGCATGCCTAATTAATTGAAATAATGAAACATACACAATTTAACAGCAATTTATTAAAAGTTTAAGAAAAAAATATGTTTTTAGGGCCCTATGAACTACATTTTATTTATGTTTTATTATTTTATTATTTTTTTTAACCCAAATTCTCTACTCTCCATTTTGATTTTCTGGATTCCATTTTAATGGTTTAATTAACTAAATAATAATAAAAAAGTAAAATAATAATAATAATAACAACAATAATAATAATCAAAAGGATTTTTAATTAATTTTACAAAAAAAACTATTTTATTTATTTGTTTTTATTTTTAATTAATCTATTAATTTGTTTGTTTGTTTGTTTGTAGGTTTATATGTTTTTATTTTAAGGAAAGGGAGCAAGCCGAAGGAGAGAGAGAGCTTTAATTTAAGGCATAAAACATACGTTTATCTTTTGTTCACACGAAAATGAAGCAAAACCTTCCTTTTTTGACCAACAAAGCGCTGCTCAACAGAAATTTATGCTTACATTTAAAACATGAAAGAAATTGTGATTATTCCTTAAAAATAATGTTTTCATTCACATGTTCATTTCACACACAGAACATGCAGGATTCATATTTAAATGTACGTCTTTTTGCAGCTTAATATTCACAGACACTAGTCCATATCACGATTTGATTTGAAGGAACACTCCACTGTTTTTGAAAATAGGCTCATTTTCCAACTCCCCTAGAGTTAAACAGTTGAGTTTCACTGTTTTTGAATCCATTCAGCCGATCTCCGGGTCTGGCGGTAGCACTTTTAGCATAGCTTAACATAAATCATTGAATCTGACTAGACCGTTAGCATCTCGCTCAAAAGTGACCAAAGAGTTTTGATATTTTTCCTATTTAAAACTTGACTGATCTGTAGTTACATTGTGTACAAAGATGGACGAAAAATGAAAAGTTGTGATTTTCTAGGTCGATATGGCTAGAAACTATACTCTCATTTCGGCGTAATAATCAAGGAACTTTGCTGCCGTACCATGAGTGCAGCAGGCGCAATGATATTACACAGCCGACAACTCTGCCGGCTGTAACTCTGCACCTACACAAACTTAGTGCCGATCACTTTCAGGCGCTGCATAATATCATTGCGCCTGCTACATCCATGGTACGGCAGCAAAATTCCTTGATTATTATGCCGAAATGAGAGTATAGTTCTTAGCCATATCAGCCTACAAAATCACAACTTTTCATTTTTCGTCTGTCTTAGTACACGATGTAACTACAGAAGAGTCAAGTTTTAAATATAAAAAATACTGTCATTATATATGGTCATTTTTGAGCGAGTTGCTATCGGTCTAATCAGATTCAATGATCTATGATAAGCTATACTAAAAGTGCTACCGCCAGACCCGGAGATCGGCTGAATGGATTCGAAAACGATAAAACTCAACTGTTTAACTCAAGGGGAGTTGGACAATGAGCCTATTTTCAAAAAAAAAAAATGGAGTGTTCCTTTAAGTGTAATTGATTTATTCATCCAAAAATTGGCACCACTCTGCATTGCACAGTAAATTACGTTTTTATGACTGGATTCTGTTTCGCGGAAATCATAGAGCCTTATATGTATGCTTTAGGTTCAAATATGTACCTTTAGGCTGCTAAAATGCACCCTTTAGGGGTAAATAAGGTACAAGTGTACCTTTTGGAAGATACCACCCCAGTGATAGCTTTTGTACCACTTTTCTAAGTGTGCATTGCCTGAGACAAATCTTGATTTATGTCCTGAAAAATACCTTCATATTTACATGCAATATTTTTTTTTACATGCAATAATACCTTTATATTTACATGCAATAAAGGCAAAATTCTTTTACAACAGCTGAACTCCTTGAATGTTGCTGCAAATCCAAATCTAACCCTGGACTGTTCAGACCACACAGAAACCCAGCTGCTCATCGCCCAGCACGGTGCACTTTAAAGACCCACCTGTCAGCTTCTAGCAGGATGACAACACACAGTAAAGGCAAACCATCCAGCACACATCTCTATCCATAATCAAAACCACTAACTGTCAAGATCCCAGGAGAGAAGAAACCTCTCGTCGCGTTTGTGCTCTTAAAAGCCTCGGAACGCGGAAGGCGACACGGAGGGCGACGCTCGAGATCGATGACGGAATTACATCGGCGGTTAAAATAACCCCTTGTTTTTGTTTGGAGCGCTTAGAGAGCCATTGTAGCTGATGGGGGCTATTTAAAGAGCCATCCAATATGCAGGGATGTCAACACTCACTGGCCATAAGCGTAATTGCCCGTCCATTTGCCTGAACCACTACAGAGAAGATAAAAGCTGCCTGTCACACACACATCAGCAGGAAAGTTTCAAGATGAACCATGCAGAGAAAGTTTGGAAACACAGTAAGAAATCTTACTATAAGGCACTGGGTTAATAGGTGCATGTCGTACTAGACATGTCAATTCACAATTCTCATTTACTGCAATTTAAGGAATTTATATAATATTATTTAAGGTATATATATATATATACACGTACACACACACACACGTATACACACACACTTCATCAACATAGCCTGATGCATTAAACCCCAAAGCTGAACTTTAAAGAAAGAGAGGGAAGGACAGCTTAAACCTCAGTACCCAACTCATCCCAAAATAAACACTTAGCTTGAGCCCAAGAAGCCTCTTCAAACACATGCACACACAGGCTGAGGTTGTTATTGAACTCTCGGACCCTCTGAAAGACTGTTGTTCATCTTGCATTAGGATCAGAGTCAAGCCTCGCTGTGCTGAAGAGCTGCTATCTCTGACTTTACCCGCCTGTGTGTTCAGAGAGTCTTGTGCTGAGAGAGGTGAAAAAGCCTCTAATATGTAGCTGCTGCTGTATTTCCCGGGTAAGAGGAAATTTCACTGCTCAAAAGAGAAAAAAAGAGCTGTTTGCCCTCAAAGAAGGGTAAATGTACTTAGACTGGAGAGAAGGAGTTAAGTAATTGGAGACCAATATAATTTTGATTTGCCAATCAAAAGTGACAGGACAGTAAAATGTTTGAGTTACTGACTGGAGGTGATAACACATTTCCACACACTTTCTATTTAATTACCTAGCTATTTTCAGAAGTGCATACTAATACATAACTCTTATTTCAGCAGTATTATGTATGTAGAGAATCTGAAGATCAGAGAAAATGCAACTTATTTTGTCTTCTGGGAAACATGTAAGTATCTTCTGTAGCTTCTAAAGGGCAGTACTAAATGGAACAAATATGATATTTAGGCAAAATAAGAAAAGTCTTTATTCTGTTCAAAAGTTTTCACCCCCTGTCTCTTAATGCATCGTTTTTCCTTCTGAAGCATCAGTGAGCGTTTGAACCTTCTGTAATAGTTGCATATGAGTCCCTCAGTTGTCCTCAGTGTGAAAAGATGGATCTCAAAATCATACAGTCACTGTTGGAAAGGGCTCAAATACACAAAATTGCTGAAATACTAAAGAATATTTCGGACTTGAAGGATTTTTCTGAAGAAAAGCAGACAGTTTAATTGTTCAGAACAAACATGGGACTCATGAACAACTATCACTAAACAAAAAAAATCCACAGCTGTGGATTATTAAGGCAACAACACAGTATTAAAAATAGGGTAATTTTTATAAACTCAATCATTTTTTAAAAAGTCTTGTGGACTTTATGTAAACGTCTTTTATGTGAAATCTTATTCAGGTCAGTACTAAATAAAAATAACATGCATTTTGTATGATCCCTCTTATTTTGGTAAAATAATTAACATTTTGCAAATCCTGCAAGGTGTGTGCAAATTTTTGACGTCAACTGCATTTTAAACATTTCACAATATTACTCTTTGCACTGTATTTTTTATTTAAAAATGCAGCTTCGGTGAGCATAAACTTGTTTTTTAGTTTCAGTGTTGCCTTACTTCTTACCCTTTATAAAAAGAAAGAGAGAAAGAAGAAAAACACAGTATGTAATACAGTAAGTAGTTTCCTAGTTTGCCACTCTCTCCCTCTCTCTTTATTTATCTGTCACTTTCTGTTCCAGTCATTTGAAGCAGAAATCAATCTTAACTTGACTTTTGTTGCTCTTATCTCTGATTGATTATGCTTGTTAGCAATGATTTGCTGCTGTATCTCACCTATTCAAAGCAAATTAAACCCTGCTCCAGTCTGAACAGGTTCCTTGAGTGTTTACGACTGAGACAATGGACGTACAGTATGTACCGTCAGTGTGTTTGTTTGTAACCTGAGTGGTACGCTTTAAACGTTGACATTTTATAGCAGATATTTTTATATCATCCCATCAGAATTTAGAGTCACAACTATTTGTTTTATGAACAGCCAATGAACACCTGACATACAGTAACACTAAATTTTATGTGTGCCTCTCTCTAAATTTTCCAGTGTAAAAGCTATAAAAATGCATTACTCCTATTTGCACGAGAATTGTTTCAAAATGTGTCAAACACAGTAAATGATGCTCAAGAATGCAAAAAAAACTTCATGAGCATTTTATCACTCAAACACGGACCTTGACAAGCGCTCCCTACAGACCTTTGATATTCACAAGCCATAACATTTATATAGCTTTCCGCTGGATAAACGGCCTAAGAAAATATTTCAGCCTCATAACTCAGTTTTTTTACTTACTAGTCCACAAATCAACCACTTCAAAGCTGTTTAAAATGCCGCTAATTTTTGTTTTACAACAGAAAACCAACTAGTTGACATTTTAAAATTAAGTGTTTACAAAGCATATTAATAATAATAATTATTATTATTATCATTATTAACGACAAAAATTATTTTTCAAATAAAATAATAATAGTAATACAATAACTATGAAAAATCATTTAATTCTTTAATTGAATTCATTAAAATAATTTTTTTTTTCACAATTATCAGTACAGTTGTATCACTGTGATACTTTTGCTTTTACGTTCCCCCTAAAAATACCAAAATTAATTTTAATACAAAAGTAAATGATGCTCATCAAGGTCTATTCAAGTGGCCATATGTATGACCTAAATTTTAATGTATTTTTGGCACACATGTTTTTTTTTTTTTTAATGTATTTTTGACCCACAAATCATTGGTACAGTATTTGTCTGATCGTAATTTTAAAATAAACAGTAAATTCAATAATTATAAAAGATCATGCCAAAGTACTTCATATAGTTTACATTGTTAAAAAAGGCTTTTTCTTTATTATAATATCAGCACAGCTAAATTACACTGACATTTCTGACTTTGACAGTTTAACCAAAATTGAGTTTTTAGGGCCCTATGAACTATGTATGACTTTTTTCTTAAATTCATTAAATTCACTGTGTTGTGTATTTAATTTTTCCTGGTAAATAAATGAAGGCATAAAACTTTTTTTTTTTTAAACTTTGCACAACAGAGATTTATGGTTACATTTAAAACATGAAAGAAAAACTGTGATTATTCCTTAAAAAAAAAAAAAGTTTTAATTAAAATTGTAGTATTTGTATGACCTGAATTTTAATGTATTTTTGGCACAATCATCATATAACTGACCCACAAATCACTAGTACCGTATGTGTCTGAGCTTATTTTCAAAATAAAATAATAACAGTAATTTAAATAATTATAAAAAATGCCAATGTACATATAGTTTACATTATTAGAATTTATTTGAAACAAAATAAGGATTTTTCTTCATTATAATATCAGGACAGCTATATCACACCGACATTTCTGACTTTAAAAGTTTAACAAAAATTAAGTTTTAGGGCCCTATAAACTACGTTTTTTTTTTTTTTTTTTAAATCAAATTAATTTGTTTTTATACCAAATTCTGTACTTTTCATTTTGATTTTCTAGATTCCATTTTAATGGTTTAATTACATTTTAATTATCAAAAGAATCTTTAATAAATTCATTTTACAAAAAATGTGCCATTTTATTTTTATTATTATTATTTTATTTTTTATTTTATTTATTTATTTTTTTTTGGGGGGGGGGGGGGGGGGGCACTGTGTTGTGTATTTAATTTTTCCTGTAAAATAAATGAAGACTTTTTTTTTTTTTTTTTTTTGACAAAGCAAACACTGCACAACAGAGATTTATGGTTACATTTAAAACATGAAAGAAAAATTGTGATTGTTCCTTAAAAAAAATAATGTTTTAATTAAAATTTTAGTATTTGCATGACCTGAATTTTAATGTATTTTTGGCCCAATCATCATATAACTGACCCACAAATCACGTGTCTGAGCTTATTTTTAAAATAAAATAATAACGGTAATTAAAATTTTTATAAAAGATTGTGCCAATGTACATATAGTTTACATTCTTAGAATTTATTTGAAACAAAATAAGTCTTTTTTCTTCATTATAATATCAGGACAACCATATCACACTGACATTTTTGACTTTATATCCTCCCAAAATTTTTTACATTAATTTTTATACTAAACAAATAAACACTGCTTATCATTCAAATGGCTGTACAGTATGTATGAACTGAATGCTAATGTATTTTTGAACAAATGAACAGACCTGAGGATCATGTAATTGACCCACAAATCATTGCTGTTTCTGCACTAGTGAAGCAAAAACAGCACATTTATCGCCAGCAAATACATTGTGAAAATTTCCTAGCCTTAGGAAAACCCAGTGGTGAAGGATCAAGGTGAGGAAGTCAGTCAATCAAAAACTGACCTGGACCTGTTTTTCACATATGACAAATAGTGAAGTGCTGACTCTGAAATGCCCATCTCTGCCAGCAAAACGTGTGGATGGCAGTGTCAAAAACTGCTTACAGATTGGAAAGAATTAGCATGAAGTTATGCGAGCATGTTGGTGCTGACTTGAGCACTTTAGAGCCAAGAGAGCAGATTCAGAAGAGTGACTAGTTTGAAGCTTGACTGATAGGAGGTGAGCAGGTAAGAAAGCTTGACGTCTGACTGATTCGAGCTCGTTCTGGAGCTACTGCCAAGAAGGCGAGCGGTGAGAGCGGTCAGGGGTTCCTCACGTCAGAAGAGTTCATGGTGTAAAAAATGTCATGTTCGTGAAAACCACAAAGACGTTTCTGCTAGTAGCTTCTATTAGAAAGAAACAGCCAACATACTCAGAAGCTTTATACTTGCCCATCTGAATAATTAATACATGTCAGAGAAATCATGTGAGGGAAAAAGATTCTCTTTTAAAACCTCACTGTGTTTGTATGGGTGCATGTCTCACCTCGTCTTTGTCTTCGACCTGTATGTACAGAGGCAGAGCGAAGCCGACCTGCGCCAGCTCCGGGATCAGCACGCGATACTCGGAGCTGTTAAACCTGGGGGGATTGTCATTTTTATCGATCAGCAGGATGGTGAAGGTGGTCATGACGGTGGCAGGTGAGGGTGTGCGGTCGTCATTCAGCTCTGTGGCCTGCAGAGAGACAGAAAACATACAACGGTTTAAATCTGATGCCTGCAATCTCAATATATACAGCAGGGTCCATATGACACTGCAAGGGAAATTTGTGGAATCTGGAAAACTTAAAATAAAGAGAATATTTTAGGATCAGAGTCAAGGGAAGCAATGTCTCCTCAAAAATTTGAAAGAGAAAAAAATTCATAGTACAAAAATAAAACAACGGAAGTATTACAAAATATGACACATAAAAAGCATATAAATCACTTGTTTTTCTAAAGTAACTGTCCAACAGTGACACCAGCAGGTAAAATTACTTTGTTGCTTGTTAAAATTAAAGGCACATCTCTGCGCCTGTGACCTAGCTTTGATGACTGATGATCCGAAAATAAGTTTATTATGAAATAGAACAGCTAAAGATCAGTTCATAAATAAAATATATAACTGTTTAAATAAAACATACTGTTTAAATTGTTACTGCCTTGAGTTATTATTTTGGAATATATGTAAAATGCTTAAAAACACTAAACTGATGAGATTTATACTTGGTTTTAAAAAATACAATGCCTATTAATTACATTGTCAATGTAAAAATACAATATAGATTTTTATTTTATTGTTTAACCAAGAAAACGTGACTGGGACATGAATATATATTTCATTAAAAAAAAAAAAAAAGTAATAATAATAATAAGTAATAATTTAGTAATAATATGTATACATGCATACACTACCAGTCATAAGTTTTTGAACAGTAAGACTTTTAATGTTTTTTTTTAAAGAAGTTTCTTCTGCTCACCAAGCCTGCATTTATTTGATCCAAAGTAAAACAGTAAAATTGTAAAAGATTTTTATTATTTAAAATAACTGCTTTCTATTTGAATATATTTTAAAATGTAATTTATTCCTGTGATTTTAAAGCTGAATTTTTAGCATCATTTTTCCAGTCACATGATCCTTCAAAAATCACTCTAATATGCTGATTTGCTGCTCAAAAACATTTATTATTATTATTATTATTATTATTATTATTATTATGTTGGAAACAGCTGAGTAGATTTTTTTCAGGTTTCTTTGATGAATAGAAAGTTCAGCAGAACAGCATTTATCTGAAATAGAAATCTTTTGTAATTCTTTATAAAGTCTTTTGTAAAGTCTTTATTATCACTTTCAATCCATTAAAAGCATCCTTGCTAAATAAAAGTAATAATTTATATAATTATATATTTTATTATATATATATATATATATATATATATATATATATATATATATACACACACATATAGTGGTATAGTGTATAATGTTACAAAAGCTTTTTATTTCATATAAATTATCTTTGAATCTTTCTATTCATCAAAGAATCCTGAAAAAAAAATTACTCAGTTGTTTTAAACATTGAAAATAATAAACTATAATAAAATAAACAAATGTTTTTTGAACAGCCAATCAGCATATTAGAATGTTTTTTGAAGGATCATGTGACACTGAAGACTGGAGTAGAGATGCTGAAAATTTAGCTTTGATCAGAGGAATAAATTACATTTTAAAATATATTCAAATAGAAAACTATTTAAACTAGTTTTTTAAATAGTAAAAATATTTCTAGATTTTACTGTTTTTGCTGTACTTTGGATCAAATAAATGCAAGCTTGGTGAGCAGAAGAGACTTCTTTAAAAAAAAAAAAAAATAATAAAAACATTAAAAATCTTACTGTTGACTAGTAGTGTATATAGTGTAAGAACCGTGGCAGACGTACAACAATATCCATCTCTCTAATGTGAGAAAAACATTATAAGAAGCTCTAGAAAAGGAAAGTAGCAGCAGGAGAAAAAAAAAAGATACACGAGTGACAGAGAGAGGCAGTCGGAGATACGAAACGAGAGAGGAACAGATGTGATAATAGAGGGAATCTGGCAGTAAGCAGCATTAACGTTTAGTCCTCAATCTCCTCCATTTGTTCAGCTCTGCCTCTTTATTAAATCAGAGGGGAGGATTCTGGGAGAAATCCCACAGGTCTGCCGTAAGTGGGGGCACACGAGGGCCAGCGCGGGAAGACAGACACAGCCAATAAGATTCAGGATGAACAAGTCCTATCGACAGGAAACAATTGCTCACAATCACTTTCTTTCTTCCCTCCCTCTCGTTCTCTGTCCTCCTCTTTTTGAGCTGGACTCGCAGAGAAATCAAAAGGAATAATGGTGTTTTGTGACGGAGGGATGCGGGGTGAATGGAGGATGGCGGTGCGGCGACGCTGCGGGTCCAGGTTAATCACGAATTGTGTCGTTTAACACCCCCTTGCACATCTCTTCTCTACCCCTCCATATAATAAATGCACTGACCTCCAGCCCAATGTACTCCAGCCTATCTAAGCTCTGTGAAGTTGAGAAATTAGTTTTATTACTTTTCACTCAAAATCAATAATGCCACCAATAAGAGAGAGGGAGACAGAGAAAGAGAGTAAGAAGATAAAATGGTAAAAGGAAAAAAATACATATATAGGAGCAGCGGCTCAGGAGAGAGAAATGGATAATGAAAATCTATAACTTATGAATATTTTGGGAGGTTTTTCTTGCGTTCGCTTTGTTTTGAGTTTCACTTTTCGTGGCAATCATTGATTTCAATTTAGAGGACTACAGCTGTGCAGTTTATGACTGCAAATAGAGCAGAAGAATCCAAAACACATTCATGAAACTGTTCAGACGGGAATATATATAATATTACGAGCAGAAAAAGAGGTGACAATAATCGGTGAACATTCCAAACTTCCTTATCCGACTGGATGAACCACTTTGAAGTCCTTGTAAAATTTGTTTTAGAATTGTCACACAAGTTTTGATTGCACAAAATATCAAAATAAAATACAAAAGGTACATTTAAAATACATTTTCTCAGATTTTCTTAGTATTGCATGCTTTTTTTTTTTTTGCATGATGTACTTATCCTTTTATGTGTTGGTGAGACGGGGTTTCTGTTACATAATTGACAGTGTTGTATGGTAATTTATTTGTCACTGCTGTGGTTGTGCTTTGGAAGTTAAAATAAAGCATTGTCGACTTTTAGGTTTTTGCAAATCTACCGACACCAGCAGCAGTTCAATGGGTTCCTATCAGAGCAGAGGAGATAATGATGACAAGTGTGTGTCAAATCCCGAGCCGGAGAAATAATGACAGAAATCTACAGAGGGCTAAATCGCCACCAATCTTTTGGAAACAGAATCCCACACACAGCAGTTTCTGGTCATTTTCAGCTCAATTTGAATAAAGTGCTAATCTAAAACAGCTCTTTTTTGGGCTGTCTGAAGATCCCAGACATGTCACGACCAAGTATTTTAAACACTAAACAGAATTTTCACATAGACCGGTTACTGCATACCAGTGCAATATAAATAGTGGCAGGAAAAAGTTTGTAGAACCATTGAAATTGATTGGTTTTAATTGCATTAATTGGTCATAAAATGTCAAGCATTGTAAGCTGAAGTATCAACAACAATATAACGTGCTTAAGCTAACAACACAAAAGAGTTTTATGACCAATATGAAAAACAATAAATTCCAATGGGTTCACACTCTTTTTCTAGCCAATGTATACATACTGAGGGCCCTATGATTTCCCTATGAACACATAAACATCTCTAAAAGTGCTCTTAGAGTCACTTCACAAGCATTTTATCATTTCTTGTGAGGAAAAACTATGGTCATATCATATACAAACAGCAACTTACAGGTCTTCATAGCAACCCATCAAAATAAAAGTTCGGTTTAACTTGAAGAAATTGTGTCAGAGATATTTTACTTAATGTAATGATAGTTCTGCTACTACTAATAAAAATATTATTAAACAAATATTTTTTAAGGAAAATCAAGCAGTATTTATTTACCAGAAAAAAAAATGTAAATACAATTTTTCCGACCAAAATACTATTATAAGAAATCATTTTTTTTTTTTTTTAAACATGATTTAGAGATGCTTTTGATTATTAAATTTAATGAAAGCATTAAAATGAAAAACAAAAAAAAAAAAAAACTAATGGAAAACAGAATTTGGTAAAAAAAAATAAATGTATATATATATATATATATATATATATATATATATATATATATAATTTTGAAAAAAAGACATGCTCACTAAGCCTGTATATATTTTACGAGAAATACTGAAAAATCTATAATATAAATTTAACATTTCTTAAATATACAATATTTACTATAGTTACTATTACTTTTCTATTGTAATATTTTGAAATGTAATTTATTCATCTGATGGCGAAAGTGAATTTTCAGCAGCATTACTCCAGTCTTCAGTGTCACATGATCATTTAGAAATCATTCTAATATGCTGATTTGCTGCTCAAGAAACATTTTTACTCATTATTAATATTGAAAACTCTTATATGGTGAGAGAAAACAAAATTACGCACCATATGTGAGCCTGGACCACAAAACCCGTCTTAAGTAGCACAGGTATATTTGTCGCAATTGCCAAAAATACATTGTATGGGTCAAAATTATTAATTTTTCTTTTATGCCAAAAATCATTAGAATATTGAGTAAAGATCATGTCCCGTGAAGATATTTTGTAAATTTCCTACCATAAATATATCAAAATGTAATTTTTGATTAGTAATATGCATTGCTAAGAACTTCATTTGGACAACTTTAAAGGTTTCTCAATATTTTAATTGTTTTGCACCCTCAGATTCCAGATTATCAAATAGCTGTATTGGGCAAATATTGTCCTATCCCAACAAATCATACATCAAATGTAAAGCTTATTTATTTGTTAAATCTCAATTTAAAAAAAAAAAAAATGACCCTTATGATTGGTTTTGTGGTCCAGGGTCACATTAACAACAACCATTTCAGATTTTCAAGCCCATGTTATTTTAATTTTTTAGCAAGATAGTTGTACAATCATGAGAGTGGTGTTTTACTGGAATTATTTTAAAAGTTGCTCTAAACTGAAATCCATCTGCTCTTCTTACTGTTTCTCCTCTTTTCTTCTTTTTCTCCCTCTTTCTCATCTCCATCGCCATACAGCCCGAAGAGGAGGCAAAGGTGTGTGTGTGTGCTACTATTTCAGGAGCCTAAAGGCCTCTCCTAGACTGAGCTCTCAGAGATGGAGAGACAGGAACAAAGAGTTTTCCTGGCTGAGGTCTAGAGGGACATTAAAACACAGACACACACAGACACTCACTCCTCCAGTGTTTGGCCCTGGAACTGTCAGCGGGGCACAGAGATAACGATGACATCATACACACACAGTGTCTGTCACATGGTCACTCGTTCCAAAAGTAGCAGGGAATAATAGATTAATATATTTGTTTCGGTAAAAAAAAAGTTCACCTTGAGCTTCAATGGAAACAAGAACATCTAACTGTCTGTAAAAAGAGCTGACATGATCTATGACACAAAAATACCTATTTTATTTGTTTTCTGACTTACACTGGAGAAAAAAATATACATATTTTCTTGTACAACTTTGAAAAATCATTTTACATGCACTGTAAGCCTGGAAAATCCAGTTCAGTTCAGTGCAATTAGAAGTGTTTTGCACTTTTGTAATAGCTATGCAAAAGAGTTAAATATGTATTGAAAGCTCCAGGGTCAGTGAGACCTTTTCACACACTGATCTTGATATGCTCAATGTGGGTAAATGGCTCGATAAATTACAGTCACACTCCGCAAACATTTACTGTAGAATCAATACTGCATTTGGCAGCGATCCCAATGAGTTCAGCGCAGAGGATGAGAGACTAACCAGCGCTACTACATGAGAATTTCTGGAAACAGAACAAATCTACTTATATGTGATTTCATTCTTCATTTAAAATCAATCTTGACCTTGAAACATTACAGAATAGATTTAAATAATGCATTAGTGGATTTGAATCTCACAATGGGTTGAAAGACTTATGATAAAAGGTTTTAAGAGCTTAAGGAACTTCACTATTCAGATTCCAGTTCCATCAAACGATTCCAGTTTCTCAACAAATCTATGAACAGCTCTTTTGGTACAATTGAGAAAGCACTCAAAAGATTTTGTCCAAATAATATACACTACCAGTCAAAAGTTTTTGAACAGTAAGATTTTTTTGTTTTAAAGTCATCTCTCTGCTCACCAAGCCTGCATTTATTTGATCCAAAGTACAGCAAAAACAGTAACATTTTGAAATATTTTTTTCAAATTTTAAATAACTGTTTTCTATTTGAATATATTTTAAAATGTAACTTATTCTTGTGATTTCAACATTGAATTTTTAGTATCATTACTCCAGTCACATGATCCTTCAGAAATCATTCTAATATTCTGATTTGCTGTTCAAAAAACATTTATTATTATTATTATTATTATTATTATTATTATTATGTTATTATGTTGAAAACAGCTGAGTAGAATTTTTATAGGTTTCTTTGGTGAATAGAAAGTTCAGAAGAACAGCATTTATCTGAAATAGAAATCTTTTGTAACATTATAAATATCTTTATCATAACTTTTGAACAATTTAAAGCATCCTTGCTCAATTAATTTCTATAATTTCTTTCCCAAAAAGAAAAAAAATTATACTGACTCTAAGTTTTTGAATGGTATAGTGTACAGTAGTCAACATTTGAAGTGGATCAAAAAAGTTAATCAAAGTTGTCCTAGGACAAGAACGGGTATTGTTTTGGTTTTAGAACAACTTTGATGAAAGGTTTTGATCCTAGGTTACAAAATGTTACAAAAGCTTTTTATTTCAGATAAAAGCTGATCTTTGGATTTTTCTATTCATCAAAGATGAAAAATAAAATGACTCAACTCTTTTTAAATATTAATAATAATGTTTCTTAAACAGCAAATTTTAAATAGTAAAAATATTTCACAATATCACTGCTTTTGCTGTATTTTGGATGAAATAAATGCAGGCTTGGTGAGCAGAAGAGAATTCTTAAAAAAAAAAAAAAAAAACATTCAAAATCTTGCTGTTAAAAAACTTTTGACTGGTAGTGTATATAAGAAAAACAATTGCATTCTTGGTATTTTATTTGAATACCATTTATTACTCCAAAAGCTCTTGTCCAAATGTGTATCTTCTGTTAAAAAAACTGCCATTGGAACTTAGCATCTGGTTCACAAAAATAATAATTTCCCATCGTTGCAGCTGAAATTGAACAAATCCTGTTAAGAAACTATTTTAAAGTTCAAAAACACTTTTTAATGAATCCTCATGAAAACGTCCACATCTAGGTTTGAGTCTCACCTTTACTGTGATGGTGAATCCGGATGAGTACAAGGGGTTTTCCCGGTCCAGCTGTCCGCTCACTGTCAGGGATCCGCTGATGTAGTCGAGAGCAAACATGCTGTTGGTGTTACCTGATGAACAGAATAATAAAACAAAGGTGAGTTTTGTGGCAAAAAGGTCGAAAGATGTTTCTGTTTGCACTGAATACTGCTATATTAAACTGAAGAGTCTGTACCCTCATTACACTTTGACTTATTAGCATATTTTAATATATGGAGGGTGATGATTGTAAAGTGGTTAAATATCTGAGCCCAAACTCAAAAGGTTGTAGGTCAAAATCCTCAGAGGCGTCAGTGAAACAGAGGGTCGCTGAGTTCCCTAATCACCATTCTGCCCTGGAGCATGGCACTTAACCTCCGCTCCAGGGGGAACGTCCCTTTTGGCAGCTCAGGATTTAAAAGAATTCATCTGATCATTCCTATCCTAGAAATTAGGGCTGGACGACATGACAGTTTTATGACAGAAATGGTGAAAATTTGCACATTAAAGGAGAAGTCCACTTCCAAAACAAAGATTCACATGTCCCTTGTCATACAAGATGTTCATGTCTTTCTTTCTTCAGTCATAAAGAAATTATGTTTTTTGAGGAAAATGTTTCAGCATTTTTTTTCCATATAATGGACTGCTATGGTGCCCCAATTCTGAACTTCCATAATGCAGTTTAAATGTGACTTCAAACGATCCCAGCCGAGGAAGAGTCTTATCTAGTGAAACGATCGGTTATTTTCATTAAAAAAAAATACAATTTAAATACTTTTTAATCTCAAACTCTCGTCTTGCCTTTCTCTCTTTGAACTCTGTGTATTCTGGTTCAAGACAGTTAGGGCATGTCAAAAAACTCTTGTACAAACTCTTGTACAAACAATTGTATTTTCTCCCTCAACTTCAAAAATCATTTAAAATCATCCTACATTGCTGAAGAAGTACCGACACAGTCTTTGCAAAGTGAACATGCAAAGAAGATCAAACACCCTTAACAAAAAAGGTAAAACAGCGATATAAGATGAAGTTGAGGGAGAACATGAGATGGGAGTTTTTCAACATACCCTAACTGTCATGAACCGGAAAAAGCAGTCCAATTGTATTATTTTTTATGAAAATAACGATCGTTACGCTAGATAAGACCCTTTTTTTTCGGCTGGGATCGTTTACAACCGCATTTGGGATCGTTTGAAGCTGCATTTAAACTGCATTTTGGAAGTTAAGGGGCACCACAGTGCTGAAAAATGCTAAAATGTTTTCCTCAAAAAACATAATTTCTTTACAACTGAAGAAAGAAAGACATGAACATCTTGGATGACAAGGGGGTGAGTACATTATATGTGAATCTTTGTTTTGAAAGTGGACTTCTCCTTTAATACAAGGGCAGGATTGTAATAAAATGATATGAAGAGTTCCATCTGATGCATTTCTTTAAAATTAGCATTTCTTTCTGGCTAGTTTGTATAGGTTTCTATGTAAGTACTGGTACTTCTGATTGGGTTGAGGCTGGAATTTAGTGAGTTTGAAGTAAAATTATTTGATGGATGTATACTATGTGTCAGGAGCATTCACTCAGTATCATTATCTCATTTATGACTGAGATGGCTTTTAACTGGTTTTGCATTTGAACTCTTCATATAGATCTATCTATCAGTCTGTAAGGCCTGGAAAACGTAAAGGCTTTGTTTTTGTAACAGACTTAGCTTTTTTTAGACAATTTGTTGTGTGAAATTCTTGAAATTGCATGAATTAATTTCCATGCAATTCTACTTCATTGCATTCTAATTTGTACTGCAATCACGCACGTTTGCTCATTATCCAAATAGTCACTTAAAGGCATTATC
The DNA here is from genome assembly GCA_036247105.1 of Cirrhinus mrigala. Lineage (NCBI taxonomy): Eukaryota > Metazoa > Chordata > Actinopteri > Cypriniformes > Cyprinidae > Cirrhinus > Cirrhinus mrigala. The sequence goes on along the minus strand of CM070019.1, from coordinate 30,907,144 downwards.
CAATTAATTCTAAATAACGCACACACAACCCTCGTTATTTAATGTAAGTCAGGCATACACCACCACAGAGATGCCTGAGAGAGAAGAACACATCATCTGGATTTTAGAAAATAAAAAAATTCTACAAGCTCCAACACAGTGATGAACTTGTGTTCATAAAGCCTCTTCTAATTATACTAGGTGTGTTACTAAATCATATTTCAATGTTATGTCAACAAAATACTAGACATAGACAAAGAGTAAGAAAGAGAAACTGTCTGACAGAGAGCAGGCGTGTGGTTTGGGACTGGACCTCTCCCCGGTCTGGGATGGAGAAAATAATATCTTCCGACTATGGGAACAGTGGCCCTGTTAATTAATCCGTTTCTCCTGAGATATCATGCTGGTTTTGGGTAATTAGTTCAGTGCATGGCAGCAGTGGCCCAAACTTTAGGGCTACAATAGAGCACTAGACCAGCTTGTCAACCAATCCACTATTCTTTTCTAATTCATCTTCCACTCAAAACATTTCATACTCCCTTGATAAACTGCTCATCTCATTAACACCTCACTTTCCTTAATTATATGATATTTTGGTAATTATTTTCATTATATTTTCATGTCCATCTCTCACAGCTGCGGTGTGTATTCACTGCACACTAATTAAGTCCAGCAGATGCAGACGGCACACAGAGTGACACACAATCTGTCTTCTTTTCTAACAGTCTTCTTTTGTTCTTTATGATAGATCTCACCTCTGTGCAGCTCTCATCACGTACAATCATGTACTACTAAAGATCATCAGCCCCCCATCGCTCCGTTCGCTACCTACTCACTCCTACATTCCTCCACATCCCCATTTCTATGTAAAACCATCCTCTGTTCCTCTACTTTCATGTTGCTCCCTGCCTCCACCTCCCCACTCCACCATCAGGGCTGTTTGCCATTCAAAACTGAAATAAACTAAAATGCCTTTTAATTTCCAACTCAAGCCCTGCATTTAAATTCAATTTGAATTTGAAGTCCCAAACAGGATGCAAAACGGCAACTGGAATTTGATGTAAGAAAGTAGAATGCAAGTTTGTTTAGGAAAAATCATACAGCTGCAATTATTAACAAAAAATAACGTTTGTCAAGACAGTCTAGATACATCGACAGACAGACAGATAGACAGATAGACAGATAGATAGATAGATAGACAGACAGACAAATAGATAGATAGATAGATAGATAGATAGATAGATAAAGACTACAGAATGAACAACAGAATGAATGACGGAATGACAGATAGAACATTAGATGGAACAATAGAATGATAGGACAAAACTATAGAATGAACGACAGAATGATACATAGAACTAACGACAGAATGATCGAATGACAGAACGACAGATAGAACATTAGATGGAACAATAGAATGATAGGACAAAACTATAGAATGAACGACAGAATGATACATAGAATGAACGACAGAATGATAGAACGACAGAACAATGCATAGAACGTTAGATGGAACGATGGGATGATAGAACAATAGAACGATAGATAGATAGATAAGACTACAGAATGAACAACAGAATGATAGAACGACAGAAAGAATATTAGATGGAACAACAGAATGATAGACAGAACGACAGATAGGCAAAACTATAGAATGAACGACAGAATGATACATAGAACAAATGACAGAATGATCGATAGAACGACAGAACAATAGATAGAACATTAGATAGAACATTAGATGGGACGTTAGATGGGACGATGGGACAATAGAACGATAGAATGATAGATAGATAGATAGACAGATAGATAGATAGATAGATAGATAGATAGATAAGGCTACAGAATGAACGACAGAATGATAGAACGACAGATAGAACATTAGGAAGGAAAAAAGGAAAGGAAAGGACATGACGTGTGGCCAAGTATGGTGACCCATACTCAGAATTTGTGCTCTGCATTTAACCCATCCAAGTGCACACACTCAGTAGTGAGTAGTGAACAAACACGCACACACACACACCGTGAACACACACCCGGAGCAGGTGGAGAGAGCACTGGTTATTCACTCCCTCCACCTTCAATCCCTGCCGGACCTGGGACTTAAACCTGCAACCTTTCGATTACAAGCCTGACTCCCTAACCATTAGGCCACAGCTGGAATGGAACAATAGAATGATAGATAGAACGACAGATAGACAAAAGAGAATTAACGACAGAATGATACACAAAACAAACAACAAAATGACAGATAGATTGAACGACAGAACAATATATAGAACGTTAGATGGAATGAAGGGACAATAGAACAATAGATAGAACGATAGATAGATAGATAGATAGATAGATAGATAGATAGATAGATAGATAAGACTACAGAATGAAAGACAGAATGACAGAACAACAGATAGAACATTAGATCGAACAATAGAATGATAGATAGACAGAAAAACTATAGAATGAACGACAGAACAATATACAGAATAAACAACAGAATGATAGATAGAAAAACAGAATGATAGAACATTAGGTGGAATAATAGAACGATAGAACGTACAACAGAATGACAGAACAACAGACAGAATGTTGGATGGATATATAGATAGATAGATAGATAGATAGATGGATAGATAGAACGACAGATAGAACAATAGATATAGAATGAACGACAGAATGTTAGATAGGTAAAACGATAGAAAGAACGATAGAACGTACAACAGACAGACAGACAGACAGACAGACAGACAGACCTAATGGTTAGAGAGTGGAACTTGTAACCGAAAGGTCGCGGGTTCAAGTCTCAGTACTGGCAGAATCTTCTATTCTAAATATTGCATAGTTCTGTCCTCCAAATCTCAACTCTTACATTCCTCCACCTCCTTCTTCCCAGGTACTCAAACTTTTATTCTTCCTCGTTCTTCTCATCTCATGTGTTCAGTATTGTTATGCTAAATCGGACATAGCCACACCGCAGTAACACCGGCACTGGATTGAGACGGAGCTTGTTGAGCATGCATGAGCGACTCAGAGCTGCCCTGCAGAGATAGCTGTGATTTATACATTCAAACAACAATCTGAACCATCTGCGTAATGGAAATCAAACAATGGGAGTACCCAGATTGATTGAGAGCGCTTGAACCGAGTGTATGCATGCGCGTCTGCTAGCGTGAATATATTGGCTCCTCTGGGCATCGGCAGCCAATTAGAACACGCACTTTAATTCACTTTCCCAATTGCCCAGTGTGAAATCAAACGTGCAGCTGAGAGCCACGCTGACCTGATGGATTCATTCAAATTAGCATGTTTGGCTGTTCATTGGAGTAAGACCGCTGAAGAGTACGCTGATTTGAAATGATAATAATCCTTATCTGCCAATGCAAATACATTTCTTAAGGTGAGGTGCAGAGGCTGATTCATTTCTAAGGAGGTCGTGAGTAGACGCTAATTATGAACGTGGCATGAAGAGAGATTTTTTGGATTTGAAATATATTCTCATCATATGCTGATGAAATGTCTAAAAGTTGCACAAAATGTAAAGATTTTAATTTCTGTCTTTATCATAAAATGACTCAAAATGAGGGTATTGTTAACTAAAACCAAAACTAAAAGCAAAAATGTAATTACTAAAATGAATTTCATTTAATTACTAAAATAAATATTAATTTAAAATATTAATATATTTAAAAAAATTAATAATATATAAAATATAACAACATTAATAATACTAAAAAATAATAACCTTACAATTAATAATAATGATAATATAATATATATTAAATAATTACTAAAATAAATTTCATATAATTATTCAAATAAATATTAAACTATTAATATATTAGAAAATATTAATAATATATATAATATATACAAAAATTAATAACCTTACTATTAATAATAATAATAATAATAATAACAACAACATCAATAATATAATATATATTAAATAATTACTAAAATTTCATATAATTATCAAAATAAATATTAACTTAAAATATTAATATATTAAAAATATTAATAATATATTAAATATAACAATATTATTAATACTAAAAATAATAACCCTACTATTAATAATAATAATAATAACAACAACAGTAATAACAATAATTACTAATTACTAAAATAAATTTCATATAATAATCAAAATAAACATGAACTTAAAATATTAATATATTAAAAAACATTAATTATATATATTAATAATACTAATAAAATAATAATAACCTTACTTTGGATTGGTTATGCAAAAACTAATAACCGTAACAATGACCAAAAAAGCATTTTTTTTTTTTTTTTTTTATCTTAACAAAGATGCGAGTAAAATTTAAGAGGGAAAGATTCTGGCCTTTTTTTTTTTCACACATACCAACCATATCGCTCAGGAACACTTTAAATATAGTCATATAAACCATTTTTTTTATAACATGCTTTTTTTTTTTTTTTTTTTTGTCATCTTGTTTGGAGTGTAACAGACATGATCACAATGAGCCAATCACTTTCAAGGCAAAAACTGAAATGACATAAGGGAGAATAAATAATAACAGAATTTTCCACAGTGGATAAACTATTCCTTCAAGTACAGGCAACAAAAACGCAGGTTAATAATTTAGTAACTGTACACAGAGTCAGCAGTCGAGAGCTGTGATTCTGAAGCGGTTACATTTGCGTGAGATAAGCAGACTCTTCAGAAGACCAAAATGACGCTTCGTTCTGCCTGACAGAACAAAAACTCTCCCCCGCAGAG